>OU893340.1:17590065-18898398 GCA_918026875.4 Diatraea saccharalis | reverse complement strand
GTAGGTGCATCTGTAGGTCTCTACTCAGGACTTCGTCTACTTCTGTTTCATCCGATAGCTGCTCATTGGGTTTGAACACTCTAGACAAGTAATCTGCAAATGTCTCAGCTTTTTCCAGGTCTGTTCTTGCCCATAAAGTCGTCGTTAAAGGGGATTTTATAGGAGGACATGGAAGTTGAGGTCTCTCTAAGTTTGAAGCAGCTTTCCAAAGCGAATGCTGACTGCAGCCTGTCGGTGATAATCTGCAAATGTTTTCGGTGATGGTTTTGTTCACAGAGCTCTTTATGGCTATTTTTAATTCTTTAGCAGCTTTGTTGAGGATTGATTTGCCGGTAAGCGAGATAAGTGCCAGTTTCTTCTGAGACGTCTTTTCTCCATGATCAGTTGCTTTATGTCAGATGAACAAGCAGAACTTTTCAAGTTGAAATTTCTTTGTGACGTATTAGCCCAGGCAGCCACTTGAATGAGGTTGGTTATGTATTTACATGCCTCTTCGACCTCGTCTGCATCTTTTAACGATATCTTAAGATTCATGTTTTCATCAAGATAGTTTTTAAAGCTTTCCCAATCTGTTTGGTGGTTGGTAAGAAATTCTGACTTCTCTCGAAAAATCACATTTGTACTTAGCGTTAGAATTGCCGGTGTGTGATCTGAAGACCCGTCTAAACAAGTCTCTGTATTTGTGTGCGAGCTAGCTACACCGTGGGTCACAAAGAAGTCCAACAGGTCAGGCAATTTTCTAGGATCGCTAGGCCAATATGTTGGTTCACCTGTGGAAAGTATTTTTAGGTGCTTATTGTCTGCGCACTTAATTTAATGGATAGTTATATACATATATGTCAGTATAATATACAAAGTTTACAGAGCAAAAAACCTTTATTACAAAAGTTACTAATTGAAAAAGATATTGATATTTGTCTCTTAAATGAAACCTGGCTTACAAATTCTTCCAATATTCCGAACTTTTCAAATTATAATTTTATTTACAAAAACTCTATAAATACACATAATGGTGTAGGTATTCTAGTTAAACATGGTTTGAAATATGATATTTTAAATACAAAGTTTCATGAAAGTATTCAGAATATAGCCATTAGCCTTAAAACACAATCAGGTGATATTTCTATTCTCTGTGTATATTGTCCACCTAATAGTAATAGATTTGAAGGTAATAAATTAAAAAACATTGTAAATAGATTGCCTAAACCTTGCATTATCATGGGTGATTTTAATGCACATCATATAGCCTTTGGTTGCCACAGTAACAATAATAGAGGCAATAGTTTGTTCAACATAATAGATGAATCTGAATTATGTATTTTAAATGATGGTACTCCAACTACATGTCCTTATCCTAATAGAAATGCTTCTGCCATAGATTTGTCACTTGTCAGCCCCTCCATAGCCCACTTATGTAATTGGCACGTCCAGGATGATCCCATGGGTAGCTATCACTATCCAATTTCCCTTCATTTAAACATCCAACCATCGCTGTTTGAATTTGGTCCTGTTGAAGAAAAATATCTCTATAGTAAAGCTGATTGGGTTAGATATTACTCACAGTCAGAGACATGTTTCTCTGAAATAGATATTGAATATGAAAATCCACTAGATATGTATAACAAATTTGTAAATATTTTAAATGACTTAAGAGAACTAACTATACCTAGGAAAAAGGGAAATGGTCAGCTTCAATTACATAAAAAACCAGTCCCTTGGTGGAATAAAAAATGTGATGATGCAATATGTAAATCAAGGCAGGCATTAAGGAATTACAAAATGAATCCATCTATTGATAACTTTATTGAATACAAAAAGGTAGATGCCCTCAAAAAACGAGTAATAAAAGAAGAAAGTAGGGAATCTTGGAAAAAACTATGCAATAGTTTTAACAGACTAACACCTATTTCTAGGATATGGCAGTATATTAAAAAGTTTAAAAGAATTGGTAGTCCTGATAATAAACATTTTGAAGATGGATGGATTCTAAGTTTTATTAACAATTTGTCTGATTCCACTGAAATCAATGAAAACAGAATTTTTAGCTTATTCCATATTGCTGAAGAAAATTCTTTAAATTCCTTTCTAAATCAACCATTTTCTTTTAATGAGTTTACTAAGTCACTACAAAGCAGGAAAGACACAACACCAGGACTTGATAATATACCATATATATTAGTTAAACATTTACATAATAATGCACAACAGATTTTATTGTATATATATAATAAATTGTGGCAATACTGTATAGTACCGGAATCTTGGAAAACTCAATGTGTCATTCCAGTTTTAAAGCCAAATAAACCACACAGTATTCCCTCTTCTTACAGACCAATATCGTTATCATCCTGTTTAGGAAAATTATTTGAAAACATGCTCAAGTTACGTCTAGATTATTTCTCAGAAACCAATAATTTGATTCCTCCTATTCAGCATGGGTTTAGAAAAGGTAGAAGTTGCTCTGAGAGTTTTGTATCATTTATACAGGATATTAAAAATGTTAAACTAAGCCATTCTAACATGATCTGTGTTTTTTTGGACATTAAAGGTGCTTTTGATAATGTCAACATTGAGGAACTTGTTCAAGTTTTATGTGATATAGGTATGCCAAAAAAAATATTACAATGGCTTCACACCTTCTTAAATAACAGAACAGTCTATGTAAAATACAATAATAAATTACATGGTCCTAAAGTTGCTAATAAAGGAACAATGCAAGGAGCAACACTGTCTCCTTTATTGTATAATTTGTATACTTCAGAAATACTCAAATTTGTTAATACTGAAAATGTAAATATACTACAGTTTGCTGATGATCTACTCTTGTATAGCATTAATCAAGATTTGGATGTAGCCCAACAAAATGTCAATACTGCCTTAAAACAGTTACATTCTTATTATAACAATAAACTTAAGCTAGATATTAGTCCAGAAAAAAGTTCTGTTTTAGTCTTTAGTAGAAATAGAAATAATATAAAAATTTCATATGATAATATAGAAATTCCTGTTGTTAATGAACATAAATTTTTAGGTATCATTATAGACAACCAACTAAAATTTGATAAACACATAAATTATATAAGTGCAAAGGCTATGAGAGCAATAAATATTCTAAGACACTTAGCTGGAACATTTTGGGGTTCTGATCCTAAATCTATGAGCATGCTATACAAGAGTATAGTGAGAAGTCATTTTGACTATAGCTGTTTTGCATATATAAATGCTAGTAATACTCTTTTAAGAAAGTTGGATGTAATACAGAATATAGGCCTGAGATTAATTTGTGGAGCAATGCGTTCTACTCCCATCAACTCATTAGAAATTGAAACATGTGTACCTCCACTGTTCCTAAGGCGACTTCAATTGGCTGAGAAGTTTAGTCTTAAAATCTTGTCTTCCAGTAATCTCCTCATTGAAAAGCTGAATAGAATGTCTAATGTTTACCAATCAATGGCACATCCTCATATTACATTAGATAAACTTTTGGCAGGTCCTGAAATAGTTACAATATTTACACATGTTAAAAATAGCTGTCTAAACATACATAGATCTGAAATATGGCCTCTATATACATGTACATACAATAGTTTAATTAATGGTAGTAATAACTATCACTTAGATATTATTAGCAATAAAAAAGAGTTTCTTGAGTTTAAAAATAATAAAGCTGATCACTATTTTATATATACGGATGGGTCAAAAGATGACAATGTTAAATCAGCCTTCTATGACCCCAGAGCTAACTACACAAAGTGCATAAAATTAGACAGCCATTGTAGTATTTTCACAGCAGAAAGTTATGCTCTACAGCAAGCTTTAATTTATGCAAATAACCATGTAAATAATGTAAATATTGTACTAGTGTGTGATTCCAAAAGTGTATTATATTCTTTATCTTATGGTCTATCTTCATATAAAGTCAATTATATATTGTGTAACATAATTAAATTGATTGAACATCTTAATAGAAAAGGCATTAATGTAGAATTTGTATGGGTTCCCTCACACAGTGGCATAGAGGGGAACGAGATAGCTGACAGTCTTACACATATGGAACATGATGAAGATCATAGCAATATTCTGTTAGTGCCATTTACTGATTATTACGGGTTTTTTAAGGAAAACGCAAGAATGCTTTGGAGATCGTACTGGGAACTGACATTACAGACTAAAGGCAAGTGGTATGCTGAAATACAGAGAAACTTACCCATCAAGCCTTGGTATGAAAAATCCAAGTCCTACTTGAATAGAAAATTTATCACAGCCTTATCCCGTATGCGTCTTGGTCATTGCCTTGTACCAACCCATCTTACGAGAATCAACGTCCTAAGCAACGCCCAATGTCTCTACTGTACACAAGATAACGCAGACCTTCAGCACATCATTTTCAGTTGTCCAAATTTCAATATTCAACGGTTAACGTTGACATGTGACGTTAGTGACATCTGTGAACGACTAAAACTAAACAGTGTACCCCGCCGCGTTCAAGAATTATTAAGTAACCCTGAATTTTTTAAGTCGCTGTACATATTCATAGAAAATACCATTGAAAAGATTTAAAACCTTGTAAATACTATTGAAAAGATTTAAAACTTTTAATTAGATTTTAATCAGTTGTTTTTAAATGTTCTAATATCTATTTGTTATAATTTTAAAAAGAAAATAATAATAATAATAAGAATTGTCATCAGATAATGTTATTCCAAACTTTGTAAATAGCTTCTAATATGTTGGAAATTATTTTCCTTTTCATTATTTTTTGTTCTCTTATTTTGAATATGTAATTCAATTTTTAATATGTATGCAACTGATGGACTTGTTGACAGTTTATGACTATATTTTATACTTAATTAATGTAAGACCTTTTTGTTTTATAATAGTTATACAAATTATAAGTGTTGACAACTGCAAATAAGCGGCTTCCTGTCAATGCTATGCAACTAACCCGGTTAAAATTTGCAACAAAAGTAAATAACGACGACGCGAATCGCTGTCCAAATTCACATTAGTCAGACAATGAGGTAGATTTCATGCTGTCAACCGTACGAGGTCACCGACAAATGTGGTGTTCACAGTTATATACGCGAGTGGGTGTTTGGGAACCATGTTAATTGGTGAACAATAACTATTATTTCATCGAACAATGTCCAATGGCGAGGCGAGATTTGATTTCGATTGTTTTATCATTGCCGATGTTGGACGTCGATATGCATTCTATTTTGTTGAAACTCAACTGAATTCACTAGCTAAAGTCGGTCACGCTTCACCGCCTAATGGTGGAGTATTTTTTGATAGAGTAATATTCATATGCGGGATATTACTATGTATCTTATTATGAGTTTTACATTAATACTTAATACTTAATCGTTTATTGCAAACTATTGTGTTACATAGATGTTACAATTATTATTAAATTCAAACTACCCTGTTGGGGCACAGCAACAATACACAGATTATTATTAGTATGGATCATGGAACTGAAGTATTGCAGGTGATTATTGGTAAAGATATGAATTTACTATCTCTCAAGTCCTCTTACGTTTGATACTCCACACACGCTAATCTGTACAATATTTCTTTAATTACAATTTTGAAATTTATTGTTTTAATTTTCACGCATATTGAAAAAGAATGTAACAGTGTAAAATTTAAAACGGATCATTTCCCTATTCAATTCTATTCCATCCAAATAGAGGGCCTGTGCACAAAAGTGGGGACCCAATAGGCTGGTAAGAGTCATTTAGCATCTCGTCTAACAATCTAGTATATTGAATTTTATTATAGAACATAATTGAGAATGATTGCAATATCTATTAGTATATTTTCCATTTCTTTTAAAACCTCTCTTGAACGGTTTAGTTGCGTAAAGTTATTCAGTTATACACGAGTGCATTATGATAGTAATGGTCCAAGTTGATTGATTGAGTTTTTAAATATCGTTAATTTCATATTAATGTTGCGACATTCATCGTTCATCTCAAAGTTTTCAAGGACTGTAGCTCATGTACAACTATCGCTTCATTTACATAGATAACCATTTATGTACACACAGCAGCATAGGTTACCACTGTACGTCAAATTACACAGTTAGTTGTGAACTCTACTCTCAACAAATTAAAGTTTAGAATCAAACGGAGTTTGTGAGTTTCGTATAACTTGACTGTTGACTGTACCATGTGTTGTCATCTCACCCTGGTCTAATATTTAATTTCGACAACGCCTTCGCATCGCACTCAATACACACTAATATCTACCGAACAAATTGCTATTTAGCGTGCTTGCGAGATCGACGGCGGACAAATAAAACAGAGCCTTGTTACCAACCGCCATCGGCAACTTGAGGCCTTGCTATGGCTGTTGTAATTAGATTAGAAAAAAATTAAACAGTTCAAGTGCGAGTCTGACATGCGCGCAAAGTGTTCCGTAGACATACAGAGGTAAAACTTTAAGTTTGTTTGTAAGGGCTAATCTTCGCTAATACTGATCCGATCTTGAAAATTCTTTAATTTACAGATAGCTACACATTCACGGGTAACTCGGGTGTCTCATGCTATATTTATGCGGGCAAGATCACGGGAACAGCTAACATGACATCAACACTTAACTTTTGGAGTGAAATTTTACTGGTGGAGTGTTTGTTTATATCAATTTTAATAGTAGTTCTTTCATTTTATATCTCATCTATACTAATTTTATAAAGAGGAAAGACTCAATTGTTTATTCGCATCGAATAAGCTGCTAGTGCGGTATAATGTACGAAAATTATTTTAAAAATAACCTCTATATTTTTTAAGTTTAAGTATTTACATATCATCTCTGTTTTCGGGCATCCACTTAAATTGTCAATCCAATTAGTTTTTCTAGTTTCCGAGCAATATAGACTAGATTTATTTCTGTGGATGTGACAGACACACCTTTTGTGGCATGGACCCCTGATATACAGTTTGTTAGAGCTGACTGCCTTGAATGTTATCTGTCTAAATTCTAAATTCGTCTACGTCCTCGGTCGATATGGAGTGATATTTGGCCGTGTCGCGTTGGTGTTTTTGCCCGATTGTCTTTTATTTTTATTAGTCATACCTCTGCGGTTATTTTATGTTCTGATTTAAAAGGTGGCAAAATTTTAACGAGAATTCCGGTGATTCATAACGATGAGCTTTTTTAGTCATTCGGTAGTGGTATAAAATATATTATTTCTTTTTCACTTTGACTGTTACCTTAAAATTAGAAGCATTGACGCAGCGGCTTTGTTTTGGAATAAACATGAAAACATGAATTGAAAATGAAAAGTGATTTGTAACGAACACGATCTATAGACTAATAATAGTGTTTGAAACCATCCTATTGGGTAAATATTCAGGTGTACCTGTCACAGGAGGTGCCGTGCCGAAATATTAACAACAATTTTATATGCTATGCAAACTCAAATATAAAAAAAACACATAGAAAGATATACTCTAAACAAAATATTAATAACAATATGCTCAATAATTGAACTTATCTACCGCGGCACATTGAGTTGTCATTCAAAAAGAAATGAAGTGGGTATTTACAAAATGAATGAACAGGTGAAAGGACATTTTCATTCGTACTATATTGACTACTAAGACTTAATGCAAACTACGAAAAGTATTGTATATTGCAATATATGTATGTTTTCTATATGTACTTTATGTAAATAAACAAAAATAATTATTACAAATTATTTATAGTATAACATACTTTATAAATATAAGATGATTATTACTGACTAGCTGTTTCTAGCGACTTCGCCCGCGTAAATTATAGCCACAAGTTAAGGAGCCTTTTCGATGCATACAAACAATCGATCAAATCTTTCCTGTTTATTTATATAAAATTGACATATCGTACATATGCATATTATACATCTAATAATAGCAACACTTACCATCTTTGAATAAAAATAATTTATTATATCTGAAATAGATTCTTTATTTTAAATATAGTTTATATACATCTGTCTGTTTTTCTAATTTTCTTTTGTCGGTACTGGTATTTTTCTTTTAGTATTCTCAATGTAACATATGTGAATATTAGTGAGTATTGAGTATAAATATAAGAGTATTTCTTTCGGAAGGCCGGCGAGAGCACTAAGAGGTGAAAGCCTCCTCGACCTCCACGCGTCGCCGGAGGACTTTTACCTCACATTTACGTGAGTTCATCGAACAATTTTCTAAGACTTCCATGTAGATGATCACGCAACCTCTAAAGAATACAAACTGCCTATATTTCTTTGTCTCCGTAATCATAATATAACAGCTAAATTTTTGAATGTATCATTTTCAAAGAATAGAGATGACGATTAATATTTATTTGTTTGTCTGTCAGGTAGTTTATTTATTGAGGAATATGAACACGTATTTTTTTTTGCGATTTTGAAATATCGCATGACGTCACGCTTTTGTACATTTTCTACACAACTGTGACGCCCCAAGCCCTCACCTCAATAAAGCTTATTATTGCCAATTCTCGTTAAATACAAACAATTAAAATACGTATCTAATATTGAACAAGTCGTAGTCTAGAGTGAGGGTTCATTGAAAGACTGAAGTTTCGATGCACCATTTATTTTATGGTAACACTCAGAACACCTTATATCGGGTATCACAAATGTATATACATATAATTCATTAAGAATAAAATCATACCGCGATTCAAAATGGCAGTGCGACATCTGTTATTCAAAATTGGAATTAATTTATCTATGAATATTTATGTACTTAATTATCTTATATTGTCATGGTATATGTAACTCTATTTATTGTTTATTATTATGGAATACATTTTTTATCTATTTATATTTTATTTATGTAGGACATGAACAAATATGACTGACTGACTGACGGACTAGATTGAATTTCCTTTTTTAACCCAACCATTATCCCTATTCACGGAATATACAATAGGGTGCTTAAAACTGTACACTTGCGTATTAAAACTGTGTTTTCGTCTTTGTAATTGTTAGTTTATGAAAATATTTGCAATACAATTTCGATTAGACGAAGATTTCGCCGCGTGAGAACTCATTTGAATTGTGCCAATTTCTAAAGCACCGCTTAGTTTTGTTGTTCTTTGTTTTTCTTTCGTTGTGACAAGACAACTGTTGTGCCAGTGAAGATGTATGTTTCGAAATTTTCTTTTCCAATCCGGCTCGTTTTATAATAAAAAGTCCGTGACCTTGACCTTCCGCCATGTTGTGTTTGTTCGTGACTTTAATGGTCCACGGTTCATGGTTTTTGTTATTAACACTTTCACTAGATAGATAGATCGAATCCAATTTGTCGTGAACGCTGATATCGTTATACCGTTTCTATATAGTTTTTTTTACTGGTTGTATGGTTTATGTTTTGGTTGTATTAAAAATAACAGGAATACAATGCATTAGGAACTAAATATGGATCCTGCAGATGTTTTCACTCATTAAGAGCGATTTACCATTTGCAAAGACGAAAGGTGTTTATGAGCTTCGACGCCTTTTTAAAAATCGTATTTGCTATTATAATACTCATTAATTAGTGTCGCTTACCTTCACTTTTTAAATGAAAATTGGAAAAATGAAACTCAGTTATGCTATAATTTAGATTATTAAAAAAATAAAATATAAAATAAGAAAATAACCGCTCCCATCGCTGTCGCGCAATGCAAAGAATGCATAAGTATCGCGTGAATATTAAAATGACTTTATCTGAGCGCGTTAAGAAGCCTTAAAAATTATCGAAAACATCTAATGAATACTACAAAACCAGGACATGTCTGGGAAAACGGGACGGTTGGCAACAATAATTAATAAAAGAACCTAATTAATCTGAATATCATCATCATCATCATCACCAGCCCTTTTACGTCCCCACTGCAGGGGCTCAGGCCTTCCTTATGGATGGTTAATCTAAATATACCTCGATACAATGTGAATCATAATCTGGATCTTTTGTATAGAAGACTATCCTGTGACCATGAGAAAGATATTATAGTATTAAGTATATGTAACGGATACATGGAAGCTGTGACGTCAGAATCCCATAGAACTGGTAATAGCTGAACCAGCTATACCGTTAAATAAAATGTTCGCAGACACAGTAACTTGGTACGCTTACAAACAGGTTATGGAAACATTGAACTGAGAAATCCTTGTATATACTTATATACGCTGTATTTTGGATTCTCATCATTGACGAGAATCCAATCGAATAATTGAAAGGATCGTATTATTCAACAAATCATCATCAAAGAGGTAAATGACTAAAAAGTGAGCGAGCAAAACTGATTGTCTTTTGAAACGTTCTACAGCTCAATAATAATATAAATCAATAGTTGTTGCACACCAATTAGGAATGGTCAATCGAAATGAATATTGAGTGGCACAGTGATATGAATGAATGGCGGCCATAGACTGTCGTGTTACGCAAGCGCATTCCGGCTCACGCAGCGCGGTTGAAGTCACCGCCCCATTACGATACAATCCAACGTTCCGTTATGCGCACTCGATCGGCGATTCTGCATTCGGTGTGTTAATGTGATGGATGAATGAATTTTCTAAGATATTTATTTATATATTTCAGATATTTTGGAATCATATAATTATGAAATAACAATCACGTACAGACTATCACTGAATATTATAATGTGTTCTGAAGTTTTTTTATCTAACAAAGTGTACAATATCAATATCCCAATTTAAAAAGCTATTAAGGTCGTCTTGTTCTCTGATATAACCTTCGTACGCGTCGACGCACACAGCAGATAGCGTATTAAATAGAAAGTACAATAAAAATAGTAAAATCACTCGTCATAAGTGAAAGGAAAATTAGAGGTTAGATGATGGATCTCATACTTATGATTTGATTTGCTTTAAAAAAACACGTCTTGATAATACAACTTAACGGTAACCAGCTGGCTTGTGACAAAGGGAACGCAATTACACTGCAATTTTCGAATTACATGATTATATTTGGTTGCTCATAATAATGAATTATGTATTATTGCATAACACCAGTCATCATGATAAGCATCCGTTTAGAAAACAGATTCAATAATATGCGGAGTATTTGGCGATTCGAGTTCGTGATATAATTTCGAGATCGATGTTTTTATTTTTTAATAAGAATACAGTTTATATTTGTGTTGGAAGTTTGCAATGTAATTGAAAGTAAAAATATTTATAGTAAAGCTAATTTTTTTGTTATCGTCTGTAAAATTGTATTAAGTTTAAGTATTTATTTTTTTAATTATTATAAAAGATAAACGACTTAATAGTATGCCATTCGGGCGAGTGTTTTGCAAGTTCGATTTCAAGGTGCCGCCATTTCTAAGGCGAATTTGCAGTGTAATTGCAGGAGCATTCGATATATTGTCTTGGGTTAGAGTGCTGCGTTATCTTCATTGTTTTTGATTTCTATAATATAAGTATTTTAACTGGCTAATTTGACATTAAATTAAAACTTTTCGGTTTCATAATGATTTATTCAGAGTCTATAGGTAATCAAGTGATCCGACGTGAAAATATTAGGAAAATCCTATTCAGTAAGTGTCCCTCTGAAGCGTGAGTTATAGATAGTGATTATTCGTCTCTTATGGGGTAATCGGTCTTTAAAAAAAGGTTACTTAACATATAACACTTGACAATTAAAAGATTTTTTTTATCATAAATCAGGCGTCTAGTTTTAGAAATGAATGATTTTTTCTTTGAGAACGCTTGTCGAGTTTTTTGTTTGACTTATGTTTTGAGCAAGCAACGGTTTTAGCGAGTAACGGTTCCGTCAGATGTCGCCAGGTTTAGAACTGGTATTCTGTTTTAGATTATGCTATTTTGTACCTTCGTGTTATAGTTTTATTATTCATTTTCGAAAGTGTTAAAATGCAAAAGGTAGCTAACTTGTTTACTGTTAAAATTACTGTGGCTGTAGTTTTGAAAATAAAATTTAATATTAGTAACAAATATTGTCTCTTTTAGCGAAGGAATAATAAAATTGCCGTTGTCTTTTAATTGATTGGTTTATGATGGATATGTATAACCAGAAAATGCACAATTGAGTCATCAAAATATTATATAGTGAGTGTATTTAATTTCCAATTAACTTTCTTTAAGTTAATTAAAAATAAAATAAGTAATTGACATCTCAATTAGTCGAAAAATAAGTTATATTTTGGCAAAATTTGATGGCGACACTCGTTCCAGTAACTTTTATATTAACGTTACTTCATTGACAATTAACTTAATCAGTAAGAATTAAATAAAAACTTTGCTAACAAATAAGTTCCTAGTACGAAGCTTATGTAATAAATATTTGTTATACTAATATTATAAAGAGGATCGATTTATTTGTTTGTTTTTTTGCACCGAATAGGCTCCAAACTACACGGGAAGCTGCATGATACGCGGGTGTTATAAACTAATTTACGCGTGAAAACAGCAAGTGATGTTAAGTACTAACAAATGGACTCACACGACATACGTAAGGTTAAACAGAACATACAATTTATCAAGTGATAGGATAAAAACATGAATGAATAAATAAATACTAAAATGTAAAACCAGTGCCGAGACTTTTGTTGTCACTTGTTTTCAACAATGTTATTCTGTTATAAAAACAGTCTAGAATGGATGATAGTTATGATGAATAGGTAAAAAAAATCTATTTATTCCGTCAGTCAGATAGTAGAATAATATAATATTATTTTTTGCTTCAATATAACAAGAAATGGTTGTGATAAAAGGCATGAAAGTTGAGGAGTGGGAGGCTCGCTACGTCACAACTACGTAAAAAATGTAAACATTTCAACTCAATGTATAGCCGTAATTTATTGATTACGCAAAAAATAAGAAAATACGTGTTTAATATTCTTCAACAATCAACGGAGTCATGGACAGACAAACAAAAAGCAGTCATCATCCCTATTCGACGGCTCGCAAAACTGTCATAGCATAGAAGTTCAATTAACAAAAGTTAATGAATGATTTATTTCATTGATTTATGCCAGTGTTTGCCAAACATTGTTTCGGCAATGCCCGATAATTTTAACACTGCCCTTTCATGTACCACTAAATACTTTTAAACGTTTTATTATATTATTATTACCATAGTAAAAATTTACTTCATACCTTCCTATCGCCTGTTTAGTCACTAAATCTTAGTGCGAAATATGAAGCTGCTGCCTTTTTTTTCACTAAAGATTCAAATCAAACAAGTAAAGAAAACGACAAAAGGTTTAGTGTTGCGACCAGGTACTTTATTTTGACGGCTCGTCAAATGGGACTCGGAGGGAGACAATTATCCCTTGCCAAAGGCTCCATCACCACAGTAGAGACTACACCTCCAACCTTACGGTTCCTAAACTCTTCTAAACCATGACAGCCCAGCGCTTGACCGACGTAGCTTAGCTGCAGAGCGATTCTGTATGAATACGAACACAAATTCACTTACGAGTATGATTTCACGTTATTTAGTGAAAAAATTCTATTGATTCCATTTTTATTGTGTTCTAAGTACAAAACAAAATTGATTATACGTGTCCCAGACAATATATTTCAAGTTATTTCGAAATTCACTTCACTTATGCCACGAAACGTTGTTGCCAATTCAAGATTATGAGTGAATTCGAATTAAGGGTATAGATTTTTACTGAATCGCAGGACTGATCGGCATGGAAAAATTTGTTCATAAACAATTAACTAATTGATTCATGTCGTAACGACTTCGTAAACATTCTGATCAAGATAATCTTATCCAAGGGAATCTTTCGGTTACGAGTTAATATTGAATTAAAATCGTAAGTAGGGTAATCTATGTTAATCGCTATGATTCACAATACCGACACAATATTTTGGTACATACTTCCAAGTTAAACAAAAAAAGAATAGCATTTTTTTTTATAAATTGAGGCAATGGAATGCCGTTTGATTGCTATACATAGTAAGTAGGCTTCCACGTGTTTATATCATGCGACATCCACCATAGCTTATGAGTTCATCTCTATATAAAGTTTATCTACTTCAGCTGTTTCATTCAAATTTGATCCTTATTATCTTACCTGTAAGAATACAACGATAAAAAAATGCGTAGAGATACTTATTTATATTGTAATAATCTATACTAATGCTGATTTGCGTCTTGTGGACGTCTTTGTCATGATTTGAATATTGAATGGACAATAAATTAGTTCGTCACATAAGGAAACATCGGAGATTACGTTATTGTTTGCTAGCTTATTCAATATAGCTTCATATTAGATGCTTTTTTATATTTTTATACCTATATTATCTTCATTTCCGGTTCTATAGTTACGGATATTTGTCTGGTTACGGATATCTATATATTTACATTGAATGAAGGATAGCTACACAACTTTACATGTCATCTGAGTTATTCACACAATATTTCGTTTTTCGCTCTTCATAGTGGTTTCAGTCTGTCAGCTCAATGTCATGCTAATAATATCAATGAACGATTACATAGTCTATATGTTATATAATTATGATATCGGGACTATAATATAGTAAAGCAACCATATAAAAAGTCAATTTACTCTTAACATTACATTAAAATTACTCTGGAACAATCCCTACTTCTACCTATACTTGATTATGAAGATGTTTGTTATCTAGCTTATTTAGAAGCTCAACTATAAGGTTGAGCTTCTAAATAAGCTAGAACATCTCCAAAATTTCGCCATAAGGTTCATATTCGGACTGCGTAAATATGACCATGTCTCTCACTACGGTCGAAGATTGAATTTGCTTACCATTCGACGACGCAGAGACCTACACATATTATTCCTTCTCTTTTCTGTGCTGTTCAATCCATTGACACTTAGATATCTCAAGGAACATTTTAAATTTCTTTCCTATACTCAGAATCCTTCCTTTCGTTCATCTGACAATATCCGCATTTACATACCGCCTAACTTTTCTCAATTTTACAGCCAATTTTTTTTACCTTCCGAGCTATCCATTTATGGAATTCCTTACTTGAGAATGTTAGAAGCGCCCAAACGCTGGAGTCCCTGCAATCTCTAGTCGCGAAGTTCTTTTTCATAATTTTTCTATTTATATTATTTATTTGTAACGCGCTTAACCTATCTATATTTTTATACTAGTGGCCGCCAGCGACTTCGCCCGCGTTTTCCATTATTTATTCGCTCCTAATAGTTGCAGCGTGATGTTATATAGCCTAAAGCCTTCCTCGATAAATAGTCTATTCAACACAAAAATAATTTTTTTATTCGAACCAGTAGTTCCTGAGATTAGCGCGTTTAAACAAACTCTTCAGCTTTATAATATAAGTATAGATATCATTGCTTCTTGCAGGATAGGTTGCCTGGAAGAAATCGTTAAGCGAGGACGCCTATTGTGCAAATGTTTTAATGTTTTAAGTGAACAATCCCAATGTGTCGAATCACTTATTCTTATGACCGCTAGGCTACAGAGGTTGTCCTTAGAGTTACAGAATAAGGATGCTGCTATGTTATTTTGTAATTAAAAAAGCCTCGAACTCGACAACGCTGTCAATTCATGAGATTCAATCGAATAAAACCTACTCCAAAAGCTAATAAAAGTTTTATTTCACGGTAGTGTAAATTTTATATTTGACATCCAGCTAAACCGCCTTGAATAAAGTATGATACTTCGTATACTATTTGCTCTAGATCACATCCGCGTTTGCTACACCTCCCTCTTGTATATACCACTTTCTACGATCTGAGGTTTTATAGAATCGTCAATTGTGATGCTAGTTGTCCCACTAATATCTGATATCTATCGAAAAGTTCAGTATGATAATAATATGAATGAATTTGGGACGAGATATGGTAATGCCTATGTCCCCGTTCCGAATGACTAAAAAGATAGCACATATAGATATGACATCATGACGCTGCCATAATCATGATTCTACAATCTGCTGTTTCCATGTCTCCACTATGAGATATATCTTGAGAACATTTATAATAAAACCCACTTGACTTTTTTATACAACCTCATTCATATGAATGACGTTTAAAACCTATGTTAATCACAAACTGAAAAATTGCGTTTTATTTTTGGAAAAAATAAAATTCTTATTGTGTCAATGTCAGCTTATTCTCACAGCTATAAAACATAAAGACAGAACGAACTATAACCAATATGCGATATCAGTTACACATACAAGAGCAAATTTCATTTCTTCCCAAATATCTCGAGCTATTATTACTTGGTCTCTTGATAAGCTTCGATCAAAAATAAAGAGATGTATTCTCAGTCTGCGAGGTATTCATGAAACAAAGGAGTCGATGGAATTGCATTTACATTAGTATTATACTTTTCTTTATGCCGTCAAGTTACAGAACATAGGTACGGTAAATATATGTTGCTTTCATATTCAATATGTTAATATCCAAAATATTTTTTTAAAATTTTAATACCGAGGTTTTGTTGGATTTTTTCAAACCAGAATCTATAGGAACTATTCAAACGCACAGACACGTGTTTATGTCCCTATAGTTCCTTCATGATATCCTAGACTCCCGGATTATTATCTCTGCCTTTTCTAGACAAATCAAACTAGTTGAAACTCAATGGAGTCACTTCGTTTAAACAGAGTTCCCATGGCGAACTTCCTGTTTAATTCTTATAAATATAGCATTGTAATCCAAGTACATGCATGCAGTATTTTGCTCAATCGAAAACAGGAAAGTAGGTGAGCCTAAGCTTGCAAGATTTGACCCACATATACTCGCAGATATAGCTTACACATCCAGTCAAATAAAAAAGATTGTAATAATAATATATTTAAATATATCTATGGTGTAAAAATGTATAATATTCTTTTTCAACTTTCCTTATAACTAAAATGTTTTTGTTTCTATTAAACCGATTTTAATATCAACGAAATATATTTTAATAACCGAGTTCCACAATCAACTTATTGTGATGAATACTTTACATTAGAAAAAAAGAACGTCAATAACATAATAAATAATCTTCTTACATTGTTTTTGTTGTAGTTTTTATGCATATCATAATCATAATCATACCAAATAGGTATGGTATGATTAAAAATGATTTTTTGCTTAACGTCGTTTTCAATTACTATGTACTGTATTTATTTATAGGTCGTGAGGTTTTTATAAATGTTAAATTATAATATAAAATGTTAAATTTAAAAAGAACGACATGTGTGGTTATCGCAGAAAAATAAGTAAAAGAAATAACATAAGTACTATTTGTTTTTCTTTTTTTTTGGAATAAATCGAGATTGGATTATATATGCAATGTATTTATATTCTGGTTAATCTTACCTTGTCTTCTGGCATACAATATCAAAAATTTCAAGTTTTCTGCTCTGTATCGAACGAAGAGTTTCATATATTAAAATAATTGTAGTAATCATTTATTGAGAAAATTGGATACTTATTCATACATCTATTATAATCTAGTTTGTTGAATAATAATAATAATAATGAAATAAAATGAAAATATCTTTATTCAAGTAGGCTATTACAAGCACTTTTGAATCGTCCAAAAACCTTTTTTCCCCTACCACTTGTTCAGGACGTCTTTTAGCTGACAAGAAGAACAAGCGAAAGAAACTTATCAGCTTTTTTTCATAAGTAATGACATTAACATAAATCATGTCATTACCAAAATAATATGTATTATCAATTTATCACAATAGTAAATACAACTTTCAAAGTCTGTAGGACATAGGTTGAACATATAATTAGTCTATAGAACAAAGCGAAGTCATCTTACAACAAGAAATCTATCAAAGTTATGGCACTAATCCGTGCATTTTTGCTATTAGGATAAACCCCGTGACTTAATAGTAGGAAAATCAATAGATAGGACAGCACAACAGGTTATACGTCACTATCCAATTATCCCACTTGATTTTTAGCCTTATCTCATTGTAGAGCTTAAAATCAACTATGAAAATTTTGCATATTCTGGTAGCCTGACGTCCAGCCGTGTTTACAAAAAAATTAATATATATACATTTACAGGAAATCATAAACAAACAACATAAAAATGTTCTTACAGTAAAAGCTGTTGTAAACGCGAATAAAAAAATTGACGCATAATTTTTTGTGTATAAACATTATCTTATCAAGACTGTGCGATAATTATCAACAATGATAATCACTGACGCTGCAGCTCATAAAGAAAGTAGCCATTAATTTTTTTTATTTATATCGACATTAATTCTTTAATACTCGTATTACCAGTTACTGAATTTTATAAAAAATTAAAGTTATTTAACGAAAATAAAATTTGGATGTAATCATAAACTTCGTTTGAAGATTTATTAAGGACTTTGCCGAATTACTTTGAACAACAAGACCCTAGTTCAGAGGATTTTTTTCTAGCCAAATTGATATCTACGTCTTGTATCAGCCGATAAAAAGAATATTTTCCTCTTTAAATAAAGTTACAAAACAAAATGTCTATAGTTTTTTATTGAAAAATATAATAAAAGTGTGTACTTATATGAAGCTACGCGAATTAATTGATGGAGTTGTTACAGCAAAGCGATCTTAAGTACTTATTAAAAGCCAAAAGTATATGCAAAAAAAGTTCAACTTGTGCGTTATCATAGTATACACAAAGAATACTAGCTATATTATTATACAATTCCTTGAAATAAGGCTCGTTAAGTAGACGTTTCCTGAGCAGGAGTGTTGCCCCACCCAGCTCATTGGTGCATCCGATGACCACTAATGAGGGCTTCGTGGTGGCTATTTCAATTAAACGTCCTCTGAGGACATGTCCAACTGCATATTATTGTATCGCGTAAAGTTAAATTGTAACCATTTATCGCGGGAAGTGTAATTGAAGCCACATCCGTCGCTGCAACTGATATTTGTGACTAGCTTCTGTCATAGACTTTTATCAATATAGAGTGCGGAATTGGCGATGCAGCATTAGAAGAAGAGTCTTTTTAGTTTATGTGTAAATCCGTATAAAAACTTTTAAATCGGCTCAGTCAGTTGGCTTCAATTATTAACTGGGATACATTTTGATTATGAAAAGATGAAAGTCATAGAATGGCCAGGCTTTATTCCGAAGTTAGACATATTAGTGTAATAATGTTTTGAGTAAAGTAGTTTTAACGTTTGTTTATAATATTATCATGTAATTATTAGGATTTAATTACATTAGATGTTTTTTACATTATGGTCTATGAAATTTATGGAATAATCCCGTTGTGTTTTTCTTTGCCCTGTCATTTAGGAATTCTTTATCTAATGTTTTAATGTCATTTTACATCAAATCTGAATTTGAAGGTAATACTTTATTATAAAAAAACAACGATACATTATTTCTGAAAGCGAAAAATTGTCGAACAATGCGTCTATGACGTTTGAAAGTAATGGATGATCTCTTCCATTTAGGTACAACTAACAATAAGTTTTATGAAACCGAGTTAATGTATAATGGTCCTTATTTTAATGGGGCTTGGTTACTTTTTGTATTATTATGAAGCGTTATTGGTACCCCAGAACATGTTTCTACGGAAATCGATGTTGTTTTCTCCTCTTCGGAGAAATGCAAGTATTACGCACGATGCTGTCAAAATAAACAATTCAACAATATGTTATTTGAAAGAACATTATAAACGAGCAAAAAGTACAGTAACTTTTATATTTTACTAGCTTTTGCCCGCGACTTCGTCCACGTGGTAAAGTTACTTTGAGCATTTCTAACGAATATTTATTTATTCGTTCTATTAGGTACTGATTGGTTCAACCTAATACATTTACATCCTCCATTATCCCTAATTTTATCCCCATGGGGGTTGAATTTATCAAAATTCTATATATATTTAGATTACATATGTAGGTAATCGTTTTAAAATTTGTGGTTTGAATAAGCCACAAATTTTAAAAAGACTGTCTGTTAATGAAACGACTTTTAAACGGTTTCATCGCATTTGTATTTTGTTTTGTATCGTATTATCAATGTGTCTAGTAGTATTTAAAAAAAAATTAGATATTACATACATTGCTCAGATTCCAAGATGAGTATCTAAAGCCCCCGTATTATGGAGTATCTGAGACAACGAAGGTACCATAACACCTAGATCCGAGACAATATAGAAAAAAGTTCATTTTCTACATCGACCCGACCGGGAATCGAACCCGGAAAGAGTTGGCGACATCTTGAAACCACTCGACTGCGGAGGTCACCGTGTATCGTCGACTTTTTGTCAAGGATTTAGTATTATAACCTTTTTATGAATTTACACTATGAAAATTATTACGACTATGAATAAAACAATATATAACAACCGGTAAAGAATGCATAAATTTATCGTAAGCGCTAATTTGACCGGTCATGAACCCGGAATCTTCAGCGTAGGATTGCCGTTTCTGCTGCTATATAATGCTATAACCGATCGCAATGTATAAATAAGCATATGAATAGCAAGGTAAACAAAACTCCTTGAATGTACAAACATGGCGCTTTCTCGTGGGAAGCCATTGTGCACAGCCCATTGTCGGCGACGGCACATCGACAGTGACATTGAAGCACTTTCCTCGCGTTCAAGGGAAACCCTCGCGAGTTTCTAGTACTTTTACTCATGTACGATTGTGATAGATCTATGACATTGTTTAATTTCACAATACATAACAATATTTCATTTTCTGTGCTTAAAATTTTACAAGATAATATTTAGAGGAGAAATCGTTTAAATAGTGCTCTAAGAATCTTTAAAACAATTCTTATTTTCCATTCAAAGCGTTGTTACAATTTCGTTATCGTTCAATTTCCGCTTGTTTTCTCTTTCATTTAATTACATAATGAGCTTTGTCTTAGATTACCTGAACGCGCACACAACGGAGATAAATTATTATTGTAACGTAACATAAAATTATTAGGGCGCAAAAACACAAACACTTTATAATTGATGTAACGTTACTTTCATTACCGCAATTATATCATAACATAAGAGACTAGACGAACTGTAACTTGTGCTTTACCTGGTTCCCATTACCGTGGCGCCAGTGAAGGCACGTACGAGGAGAGACATCCTTCCTGCGACAGCAGTACGCTATGGATGAGGACAGCATCCATAGCGTAGTCTCGTGTAGCTAGAATAGCATAGCAATAGGCTGGTAGGGCAATTCTGCCAATATTATCGTAACTATGGAAAGTCAATGGCGCTTCAACTACAACCCTTTATTTCTTCTTGTTACTAGCTTTTACCAGATCACAAAAAAATAGTTCTTGTTACTAGATCACAAAATAATAAATATATCCGTCACCATTGATTTGTGAGGAAGACATTGCACTTAGATGTTGGACTTCAGACTTCATATTGATAGTGCAATGGCAAAATTAAACTAGTTGAGGTTCTATTGAAATGCGATTGTTACGTAACAATTAGCGTATTGCGAGCGAGTAGCTCGGTGGCGTAGTGGATAAGCGCCGCGGCCCGTGTCATCATCATCAGCTTTTACGTCCCCACTGCAGGGGCTCAGGCGTTCCTTATGGACGGTTAAGAAGGATGGGGCATGATCCTCCACGCTGGCCCAATGCTGAATGGCGGGTATTAATGACTACAAATGCAGCCGGGACTAAAGGCTTAACGTGCCTTCCGAAGCATGAGAAGCTCGAGATAATAATTTTTTGGACACCCATCCCGTGACCGACCCTTGCGAAATTTGCTTAACGACAACGATCGTGTGTCGCGGCGCTTATCTACTACGCCAATCCAATATAAATTGATCGATGGGATATTTAATACCCTGAACATGTCTCAGAAACTCTGAAAATTGGGATGTCCCGCGCAAATCGGGCCGCCTGGTAAAGTTAGAGTAACTACGTCGTTTATTAGGCAGTGGCATATAAAGCATTTTTCCTACAGTATAAAATGCACAAAAAGTTCCCACCGTAGCATCCGTGTCCCACAAACTGGGAAGCTCTCCGTAGGGTCGGTAGCCGTCACGCGCTCACGCACGCGTCCCATCTATTCGCCTTGTAACTTAACCGTGGGAAGTTTCTCCCAGGGCTGTCATTTTAGGCATCGTTAAAATTTTAATTTACTATCTGACAAAGTTTTATCACGTATAAATTAATGAGGAAAGATTGGACTGTTTGTTTTCATGTTGAATAGGCCTCGAAACTACTGGACTTATTTTAAAAAATCGAGGGTGACATAGGCTACAATATTACGCGAAATCGCGGAATAGCTAGACAGTATAAGGTTTAGTTTAATTAATGTCATTATCCTTGGAGCTTCTCTAAGAATTATTTTATTAAACTAGGTGTTTTATTTGAATATTAGCTTAACAACAAACAAGAAAATACGGAAATGACAATCTATTAGTAAAATAAGCTAATAAAAAAAAATCCTGCAAAAAGTTTGATGTCCTGATATGTTCAAGATTAAGAATAATTTTATTGACATTCATACGTTACATTACAAATAGATGTAAGAAGTAAACTAAAGTTAGACAAAAATAAAACAATGAAAATTAAAATCTAAAACTATATGTAATAAATAGGTATATCGTATGACCCTGTCTCAGCTGTTTCGCTAATGCGTTTCGCCATAGCAACGACGAAATCGTGTGAATGCAGCCCTGTTGGTTTCTGTTCTCGGTCGACGCCCACCGCCGCTACCGGGCACATTTTCAATGAGCTCGATCATGTTAATTAACGACCGATCGCCCTAACTAGTTGTTTCGCTGCCATTGTGTACTTATCACACTATAACATGTCTTACACAGGCTCATGCTGCTCACTAGACAGTCTATTGTTCAGCTCTAAACAAATGACTGCGATAATGGAACGCTACCTTAATGTTGATTGAACATTGTTACAGTAGAAGCACGGCGTATTCGATTTATTATTTACTAGTTGTTACCCGTGACTTAGCCTGCGTGAATTATAACCTATTTCAGCAGTGTAAGGTGTATCCCGTTGGTAAATCAATTTTAGAATTAGTTCAGTAGATTAAAACATAATCAATGCCAAAAATCAAAAGGACAACCAAATCTTTTAATTAGACAATAAATAAATCATTCGCAGTCTCGTAAAGAGATTGGTACAACATAATTGGAACCGATATCTATCTTCATTTTATATTAGAATTCATAGATAAAGTATCATACCTATAGAAATAACTCTGCATAATCTTCAATTCTGTTTGGAAAGTGATATAAATCTAGAACAATAGCACATAATGGATGTACGCCATATACAGAAAGGCCTGAATAGAAGCGGGCCAGATAACGAGGGCTATTACATATAAACAGATAAAGATATTATTGTAAGTTTAATGAGATAATGGCAGATAAGAGATAATTGTATAATGGGACTTATTCTAGAAAAAAAATATATAAGCAAATATAATTTAGTGCGTTTTATTTCGCATATGGGAAGTTTATCTTAATTTACAATAAAATTGACGTTATCGTGGCTCATAAATAATTAAATTAAAACAGATACATAAAAGATTTGATTAAAATAAGATCCAGAAATTTTACTGACAAAATCATGAATGTATCAAAAATTTTCTATTTTTCCGTATTATTAATGTACCTTTTTGTCTCAAAACTAAAGAAGACGCTTACATTTAAAATCATTAACTGGCAATTGGTTTTATATAAAAAAGTTTTAATAAGTTGTAGTTAATTAAAAATGAGAAAATTACATTACTAGCTAGAACGAGATTCTGAAAAATTTTCACGATAAGAAAAACCAAAATGTTATGTCTAAAATTTAAAATTTCTCGTTGTAATAATACCCTTTTCATAGGGTAAGTTATATTTGAATCACTCTATAACTTTGTAGCCGAGGGAATTGTGTAAATCTTTTACAATATTCGTAATAGTTTCCGAGTAATTAGTTAAACACCTTTTAATTTAATAGCTGGAAACTATTACTACTCGCAAAACAATTAGTAATTAGTTTTCACTAATTACTCGCAAACAAATTTGAGTACAACGTACAATGATTATTCATTTTGTTTACGCGCTCTCTTAAATAAATGACACATTACATATGTGACTTTTAAATAATATTT
The DNA here is from genome assembly GCA_918026875.4 of Diatraea saccharalis. Lineage (NCBI taxonomy): Eukaryota > Metazoa > Arthropoda > Insecta > Lepidoptera > Crambidae > Diatraea > Diatraea saccharalis. Next base: position 18,874,369 of record OU893340.1, on the reverse strand, counting down.
CCACGCTATACACATGTGACTTTTAAATAATATTTCCACGCTAATTTTGTCAGTTTATTGATTGAGAACTAAACTTTTTACGTTAAAACATTATTGAATTGAATTATTATTAAGTGTTCAGCCGGTACCATGCCATTATTTAAGGCTTTGTTTATAAAATAAATAAATAAAACGTAAATATAATAATTACCTAGTCAACATTACAATACATAATCGAAATTAATTTGTATTAATCCTGATCGTTACGGCGTTTATATAATTTATAATAATTGCTTATCATACAGGTATTTATGACGTCAGCAGTATTTACCTGTCTACATAAAATTTTGTTTCGTCCAATTAAATTATATGTATAATAACAACTAGAATACGCTGTTAACTGATGTTCAATTGCTCTTGTGAGAAGATTTAATTAGCTTGTTATTCATTATTACAATACCACGATCGGGTATTACCAGCAACGCAAAAAGGCCAAGTATTTCATTTACATAAGTTTATAGCTTTTTTATGTTAGCCATATTTAATAAGTAAACTATACATAGCGGAAAATTCTGAATTTATACGTTCAAATATTTTATTTATTCATCTAAATACGTACTGTACACATAGCGATACATCAGATTACCGCAAAATCTTATATTTCCGTAATATATTTTGAACTTAATCTTCAACAAGTGAGGGTTTAAATCGATTATAGTACGACGGTTTTGTATAATCGGACGTGCTGTCTACTGTACTTACGTGCCTCGGTACACCGATTCAAGAATGTTGTTGACTATCACATCCAGAATTCGAGACGTCAACTCGTCCGGTGAGAATAAGTCTCAAATGCACGGAAGAATTATCATCGATCTCTTGATTTACCATGTATGCTAATAACATAACATAACAAGCTAATAGAATTCCTTATTCTATAACATATATAATAGGCACATCTGTTTTATATACAGACAAAACATACACTTGTTAGCACTGGTCTGATATGCATAGTGCTTTACATTACTTTTCTTGGAATAAAGAGCTGGGAAATTGTTTTATAATTAAATGCAAATTTGCATAAAAAAATATATTCTCTTCATATAAAGTTTATAGACACACAAAATAGGCTTTATTGCTAGGTCTATGGTAGAGTCATATGTTGGTAGTCTGCTCTGTTATTTTTACATAGCTTTGTTTATTTGCGTATTCATTTGTATGAATACATCAAATACATTTTTATAGTAAACTAAATCTAAATAGTTTCATGTTATTTTCACACTAGTTGATGAGCAACTGACGATTTCTTATTTGTAATAAGTGGTTTCAATAAATACAAAAATTAGAGTAATTAATAATTATCAACGGATCATATTAGACAAACCACAGAACACGGAAAAGAGGTGTGTTCTGTGAGACAAACACATGGCATGATATTTGATTATATCGAATGATATATTTTTTGACATATTGATATCTATTTGTTTGTGATCAAGAATTGTTTGTTATTCTTAGGTTGCTCTTCAAAGATTCGTCGAGCGTGTCAAATGCCTGACAAATGTAGGCAAAGCCCAAAAATATAGAATTATTATCATCAGAGATTGCATCTATATGTTTATCAAAATGGCAGGTACTACTACGCGTCTATTTGCAAAAAAATAACACCATTCAAATCTCACGTACGCACGTTTTTTTGTAATGATATTCCACCAGTAATTTATTTTAATAAAAATTGTATATAAAACGTAGATTTTTATTGATTGTTTGTATCTATAAAAACAATTTTTTATTGTTTTTGTTTCTTGTTGTTTTTTTTTTAAAGTTATAAGAGATCTTTTTTGTCCACAATTTCTCAAACAATATGCCAAATAATATTTGTATCACAGACAATACATTCGAAATATGTAATTGTTTAAGATACAAATAACAAAAAAACTCTACATTGAAAATAAGATTATTTTTTATATAGAACTAGCTTTCGCCAGCGACTTCGACCTCGTGGTCTCTAGGGCAATGTTTAGTGGGATAAAAAGTATCCTATTATCTAATTCAACTTATTAGCTGACCATAATATACCCTATTTTTATACCAAATTTAATCAAAATCAGTTCAGTAGTTTCGGCGTGATTGACGGACAAACAAAAAACTTTCACATTTATATTATTCATAGGATTTGAACCTGTCTCGGGTTAGATATAGTGACACCTTCTCACCTGGTAACACTCGGTTACGGCTGGTTTTACTATGGTTACAGTAAACAATAATATAGGTTAAAAGAATTCGTCGTTTTATATATGTACGTTAAAAAAATAAAAAAATCGGTAATCCTTTTTCGATTCGAAATCTCAATTTAGATTAGTGAAATCGATTATTCAGTAGGCGATGCCGGTCAGGTACATACTTATTTAACACACTGTCCTCGTTGCGATGGCCGCTTCAGATTCGGTCGCAACGGTACATCCTTATAATGAGTGCATGCATTGTTCCTCTTATGGTAACCCAATAATATTACTATCACCGCTCATATCAAATTTATGATTAGGTATATTAATTTTTTAATGGTAGCCACGCGAGCTATTGAACTGTATTTTTATTTAAATTAGGCGCTGTAGCTTAGGTCAATGTTATATCTTTAGTAACAAAAAAATGAATTTGTGACTTGAATTGAGGGTTAGTTTGCATGAAACTCAATTTTGTAAACATTACAATTTTGTATGAAACAGCTGATTATTTTTTCGTAAATTCAGTGTTGCTATTCTATTAAACGTTGTTCAGTATATTTCACTCATCCACCTCACGATATCCTAGCACATAATAATCTTACACCATAAATAAACATTAGCATGATTTTATTGGCTTCTTGTCATTGTATATGTTTTATTTTACCGTCAATAAACCCGTAATGTAATAAACATAAGCCTAATACTTAAATAGGAGTTTGATGACGCAGTGGTTAGCGCATTCAGTCTGTGATGTGGAAGTTAAGCTAGTTTTAGGAAAGGCTGATTGTGGGATGGGTGATCAAATAATCCGAGCTTCCCTGTTCGTCAGAAAGCATGTTAAGCCGTTGGATCCGGCTGTATCTGCAATCGTTAGCACCCATCAATCAACACGGAGCCATGGTCATGATCCATGGGTCATGGTCCATTCTCCCTATTAGGTTCGATTCCATCCATATGAATGCCTAAGCAGTGCGCACATTAATAGAGGATGATGAAGAAGAATATGATATGTCGAGCTGCTGACAGTCCTTACTTGTGGCAAACATTTGTTTTTTTACGGTCCGCTTCCGCATTAAATACTTATAATACAAAGGGTATTCAATACTTCCTACTATATATTTATTTATGTGGACTCGTTTTGATGGATTAAATCGGCAATGTACCTTGCTTCTACTTCACGTAACTTCCTACTATCAAGTGATTCTTTGTTCGTAATCGTTTAGAATCAAAGTTGAACATTCAACGTATGCGGATTAACCTGACATGGTTACATACGAATTTGTGTTCGTAAAATTCGCTTTTCCATCCGAGAAATCTACTTTCTGTTAGTGCTAGACATACAGATTTGACAATGAACGCACCTAAATTTAATGTCTGCTTAACATTGTTTTCATTGTACAAATGAAAATAAAACTTATCGATTACTTATTATTTTTAAAAGGTTTTTCTTCACACATCGCAAACGAATGACAATTGACATTAGAGTTCTGACGATTCGGCTCGTACTGGTTTGCGGAGGTTTATATGTTTTTATACGAATACTCATTTCTAAAATTTCTTTCTTTTGCCTTTTTCGGCGCCTTCCATTTGGGTTGATTGGTTTTTATTAAAGGTATCGTTCGAGACTCTTTAGTAGAACGAAGTTTTATTTCATCGACGTCTTGTTTGTGTGATGCAACGTTAATTCGAAAAACGAATTCGGTCCACTTGAGATCGTTTTATTCTTTTTAAATGAAACGAAAAAATAATTAAAGGCGGTATAATATTTTTGGATCAATTGGTATTACATAATAGCTTTTTGTTGTGGTAGAACGTAAATATATAACGTTAATATAAAACAATATATTTTATCAAATAATGCTTTAAATGTAAAGCCACTTTGATTTTAAAACTTTGTTGGTAGTTCAGTCAACAGATCATAACGCTGTTAAAAAAAGAGTTATTATTAGGTGCACTTCATTGAGGAAACTCTAAAATAGACCGTCTATAAATAAAAGAAAACGCGTCAATCGTAGTAAGTGCGCAAAAATAAGATAAACCGTAGTCACGAGTTGGCTGTTTCTATCGCACATAATATCATTATTTTTCATCTCGATATTCGATATTGATTGATTTTATCTGAATATCTCTTTTTTTAATATCCCTATTTGACATCTGCGTAAGTGGAACGGTATACTCTAGAAGTCAGTATCGCCAGAGCGACGATAGAGTTGTAAAGTCTCCATTCGTGCTTCGGAAACGAATTACTTGATTTTAATGTATAATATTTTGATGGGATCCGAAAATGAGATTGCCAGCATCAGCATTCCCTATCAGTAAGTTTTTTAACTATTAGAAAAAGGCTCGTCAAATTCTCCAGTTCCAGGCGAACGACATAGGATTCGTACCCAAAATCTTTCGCAATTCGGTCGAGTTTTCATTTCTTTTTAAGTTTACTATCGAATATTTATGTAAGTTCTCAGCTTTCTGGAAAGCTTAAATAGTGGTAAATATATATTTTCTCAATGTTACACTCTAATTAAGAATATTTATGTGATTTCGATATAAATGTAAGTGAGTGAACACTTTATTTATGTATTTTTAGATTTTATTGTTTAAATGAATTTATTTCTATAATATTTATTTAGTGTTGGGTAAAAAGATCAAATTTTTAAGGGATAAAACAATCGTAACTTTATTTTTTTGTTTATGAGGAAGTATTCATCAATCTTATTGCTTTTTTAATTCCATAAGTTGATTCTATTTTATTTATTGCCAATATTTTTTGCATCGTTAAATATTATTAACCTTTAAAAAGTTTTGTTTTCATAATCGAACAAGAACAAATAAGTAGTCAATTCGGTCAAGGCATTTAGAGGTGATTACGAAATTATCTATTAAGTTGAAAGGTTCGGTCGCTTGTTAATGGCCTTTTTTTGTCCATTATCTATTGTCTCTTGGTGACTGTCTCCCTAAGGAGTTTGTCCTCATTACTGACATTATTTATACATTCCAACTTATCTATGCTTGTTGTCTATTCTATACTCAGTATAACTTGAGACTTCGTTGCATACGTTTTAAATTTTAAATAGAGAACGAGTATTAAGTGTAGTATTTAGTGTGATAACGAGTATTTTGAGATTATATTAGTGTTTATGAGTCCGCGGATACTGTTTTGTGATTATGGTTGTGTTACTTGGTTTCAAAATAAGAGAATGGTTGCTTTTCAATGGCACAGGTAATATTAAATTTATACTTTCACTGCTTCTAAAAGATATGTGGATTTGAATTGTCTAATAAACCTACCCCGGTTTTAAGCTAAAATTTCTTATTACTTGAACTGAAATTTTGGAGTACAATATTTCTATGAATGACTAGCTGTCAAAATTAATTTACCCACGTATTGTTTAACTCCCCGTAAGTGAAATATTTTAAGCAAAACAATTAAGTAGTATTTGATTCCCCGGACAGTGTAGAAAGCCTAATTTATTTTGTATGGTTTCGAGTTTAAATTATGTAGGTACTTGTGTTGGATCCAATGTCCATAAGCATGGTTTAGTTATTTAGGCTTCGGATCAATACTTTAAGTAATCTAGGTTAATGCTGTATTTATTTTAAATATTTTCAAATAAGAAGGAAACATTTGTATTTCTAAAGAGGTTAAATGTAAAATATGTGATTTAAGGTTAGAAATAAGTAATTTTAGTCTGATTCGGATCGAGTGAATGTTAGTGCGGATTTAAATATAACTAGTCTAGACATCTCTCGGTCGGGCAGTGCGTTGACACACAAAATGCGATGCGCTTGTGCGCCACTATAGGGTTTCAATTATAGTATTATTCTATTGTGTCAATATATATATTTTTTTAACTTATAAACTTCGGCTTAACTTATAAACCTATAAAAGGGTAAATCAACTGGAAATTCATAACATTGGATCCGAACCTAGGGCTTAAAAATGGCAGCTTCTTAAAAACTGCATGTGCGCCCCATAAAAATAAAATAGATTAGGTACCCTCATCACTTAAGCGTATTGTACCTATGGTTATATGTATTAGTTTATAATCATACACCTTTATGTCATACGTTTAAACATGGTGAAGGCATGACGCATCGTCAGTATTATGAAGCTCGCGGGCGTTACTTCCGCGTCCACTTACGTTAATGTTGATCGGAAATGCCCATCTTAGTTTTATGATCAATCTGATCGAGACTGAATCCCTGATTCTATAAATAAGAGCGACTGCATAATGAACGCACGCGCACGCGTCCGTCCGCCGCCCAAGCGCAGTACGACGCGCGCCGCGACGCGCTAAACGCGATACGCGTCTTTTGTTAATTGCACTACAAGCAGTGACGTACTTGAATCACATAAAAAGCACATCAATATTAAAAAAAAGAACGTCTGATATAATAACTTTTTAGTTCTTTCCTTCTTTCGTTATCTTTGCTACTTTATAAGAACCATCAAGGAATTTGAAATTGTAACTGTAGGTGTATCTCGAGTTTGTACATCTATAGAAATGAATGTCGCCTCCCCCTCGGGTTATAATTGTTGTCACCGAATGTCCCAGTGACGTTACAATTAGTGACTAATCACCGAGACACTCCCCCACACTATCAGCGTCAACCTATGTGTTTTTTACATGACTACTCCTACGATTAGCGCTTGCGCAATGATTGTGCTTTTTAAAATTGGAATGTCTGTCTATTATGATAACAGTTCTGTATTTCTGTCCAAACAAATGGTAATCTTTCTTTTTTAAATTAACGAAATAATTAAAAAAAAAGTTAAGGAAATGACTGTGTGAGTGATTTTATATTTCTAATGTGTGTTATGGGTGCATTATGTCGGTTTCACGCAAAATATGTAATAGGTAAGTCGTCACTATTCAACACAGTAATCTGGTTAAAAGTTTAACATATTTTTGGCTCTCATAACAATTGTTTAGTGCTTAAATAGTGTAGTTTTAATAAGGCAGATTAATAAATGGGTTTTTAGTGTAATATGTGTTTACTAGAATCTAGAATGGTAGAAGTTAATTGTTTTGTTACCGCGAGGTGGCCGGTGCGATGAACGTTGTGGCGGGAAACGACCGGATGTTTACACATCCATATCATCAGGAACACTTACAATCCGGTTACATCCGAACGATTAACGACAGTTCGCATTAATTTGAAGTTTATTTCATAAAACCTCTCATTGCAGTCATGGTTACTTATCCATTTAATTTTTTTTTTTAATTTCATGATGTCCATGGCTTTGAAATATTGTCCATTAGTCATTACAAACAAAAATTAACTACTCTGATGATTAGCTATTGATAATAATGTTTAGTTTATTACTCTTAAGTTTTTACGCAATGTTACTATTATTATATTTTTTTAGCGTTCAGTATATTTATAAAGTCTAACAGCCATTAACTCCTATAATGAATTCTAAATAACTCATTCAGAAGTAGGTACTATTAACTAGCAAACAATATTTGTGACTTTATGAAAGTTCGAAATGCTCATAAGCACAAGTCGTTACATTAGAGTTGAATTTACATGAATCAAGACGTCCTATAACTTTTGATTGAGTAGGTACTCGCGCATTAAATTTTCACTAAGTAAATATTTTTACACTAATTATTTATATCCCCAAAATACATAAGCCTGTTACGATGATCCCTTAGCCTTGGCGAGGAAGAAAAGAAACACTAGGAATATACTAAGTCTATAGAAAAAGATCTTAACTCCTTTTGCAGTAAATTAAAAAGTTAATCGCTTGTTCCGGCGGATAACTCTCGGGATGTTACCTCTATAAATAGTCTGCTAAAGGGAACGCCGTATAAACACGTCCTGTAGCGCTGAAACACAAATAACTTGGATGCCTGGAGTAACGTTACCGAAAATATAGGAACACAGTATCGGATTTCAATAGAATTAATGCGTATTGATCGTTTCAAGGGGCTATGCACTTGAATAACTGATAAGAAGGTCATAGATGGCGACACATTGAAAAAGCGCGCGGGTACTCTGCCACAGAGGTCGTCATAAGTACAATCATCTTATCTTTTTGAGTAAGCAACAAAGTTTATGTATTGTAATATTTAGTATATCACCATGACGAAGCCTTTTGCACAAAATCCTCCTTTCGGATTTTGAATAAATTCAAAATACGCAATCTTTTGTTTTTTAACTGAAATTCATGAAATACAATACATTTCATCTAAAAACTTAGGTGATATATGGTGAAAAACGTATTTTGTTTTCTTCTAAAAGTAAATCTACTCATTAAAAAAATATATTTTAATGTGATCCCATTTAAATATCATATTTTTTTTGGACCAAAAATTTTGAAAATTGGTCAACAATTGGCAGAATTATCGGTGAACATAGATAAAAAACATACATCGCCGTCGAACATATAACCTCCTTCTTTTGAATTTTGAAGACGGTTAATAATTAAATCGTATTTCATTTCTATCCAACAACTCAATGAAATCATACGATATATTAAGTGATTTTGACTTGAAACATTTTTTTTATTAAGAAATTTAATATCATAATATATACTGTTTTTATACTCTTTGTGATGACGATCTTTATTGCATTATTATGTCTGTATTTCGCATTATTTTTATACAGGGAACATAACGATAGGAACGTATAATGATCATTATTTTATTAATTGAGGTAGTTAAGCAATCATAAAGTTATAACTGATATATATGCTCATAGCGCTTAGTGTAAGTTTTTTTTACTTGCGGTCACCAAGCGCGTTAAGGTTTCTTAGTATGGAATCGGATACAGCGCCCCTAGCGCTAACCACCAATAACTACAAATCTCTATACAAATTCTTAACGCGCCCACTAACGCGTTAACGTAAAACTTACACTTAGTATTCAGATTGTAGTTACAAAAAGTTAGTGTTTCTCGTTTAGATTTATACATTTTGTAGTTTCTAATAGCTTATCTATCTCAATACCAATATTATCAAGACTAACTAATTTTTAATTGTTTGTCATTGATAAACTCATGAATTGGAACGATTTAAAAAATTCTCTCACCAAAATTAAGCTACATTTCCTACAAAAAGTGACACAGGGTAAATTTGATTTTATTTGAAGAAGAATTTATTGAATTAGGCCAATATAAAATTTGCAGGGTCAGCTTAGTCTATTATAAAAACATATCATATGCGATATAAAGAATGTCGTAAGTAAACAATATGACTAAGTAATAAAAGACGCATGTACATAACACCTACCTACTATTTACGTGTTTACACCACTTAAGGAACATTGTAGACACAAAAAATTTTAACCATTGTCTCATACATATTCATCGTGAAGAGAACAGTTGTTATCGAGTTTTTATTCGATTCTTAATTGTTGATTTGATCGATATACTCTTTAAAATAGATGTAACACTGTAGTAAATACTCAACAATACGTCAGATAACCCATTACACAGTCAAATTTCTTTATTTTTAAGAAGGTGCATATATTGAATTGAGCAAAACAAATGAAATAGGGATGGTGACTAATTTTTGTTTGTTTGTCTGTCAGGTAGAGTGTTAAAAAAATTAAAAACGTATTTTTTTATTTTTTTCGTAATCATAAAATTACGGCGTTACATTGAGTTGAAATTTCGCATGAGGTCACGTTAGAGTACGTTTTCTACTCAACTGTGACGTAGCGAGCCCCCACTCCTCAACTTTAATGCCTGTTATCTAAGCTATTTCTTGTTATATTGAAGTAAAAAAAAATACGTATCTAATATTTTTCTATTATCTGACTGACGGACTAAATAGAATTGCATTTTTTTTACCCAGTCATCATCCCTAATTTAACGAGGTCGCTATCTCTAGCTCTTCATTCAGTACATTTTTTTTTTAATATATATTAATCACTAAATTAATTACTGAATTCAGTTAACTGTATTTTTCCCGAATTTAGTTATTATTTTCTCTATTTTCTTGAGATAGTTCCTAGCTTAGTACATTTTTGGATATCTATTTTGCTATGATTTACAGTGTGTTGTTCAATGTACAAGGCCAGTGTGCATCCTATAATCAGTATTTTAAAATACATTATTCTTACTGTCAATTTGAGCGTAATTACGTTCAATCACGAACAATGACCAGTGAAGTTTGGACAAAATCATCTGTAATTTTTGTTAGTAGCCTCATAACATTTATTAACTGTTGATGACCATAGCTTTTTAGTATTGTCATTGCATTATACTGATTTGATGTAGTCGAACGTGCTCTGTGGTATCTATATCGTTTCATGTTGGAGTTACGGCGTCAAATTTGATTACAAAGTGTGATAACGCGAGCATTTTTTATATTCAATGAGCGTGTTTATCAAACCTTCGATCATAGGTGAACGATCTAATTCTCTTTAGTGGATTGAAAACTCTTTTCTTTTTCACCTAACTGTATGTTTGTTTAGAAAGTATACTTAAACATTTGCATTTGTTTTCACTCTGTATTAATGTTTTATATAGATTCTTTTATCAATGTGAATTTTCATGTGCGTTTGAGCTTGTACTCGTATGTAGCGCAATATAATAAAAATAGTACGTACTATTTTTTAGCTTTATTAGCGTTTGGAATATTTTTATTTGTCAAAACAAAAAGCGGACTTTTTTATTTAGAAATAAATTTTTGTTAGCCAACTATAATAAATTATACCAATTAATTAAAGTTGTTACTGTGTTTAAATTAAAAAAAAAGAAACGAATTATTGACATTTTGGAAGCCTTGAAAGTTAATTTTGACGAAGTGTTGCATTAATCCGATCTGCGGGACTGGGTTAATATAGTCCCACATTAAATAGATGAAATTAAACCGCGAATTCAATATAATCATATTAACCTTCCTTGTCTTAATCTTTATAGTTTTTGTTAGATTCTCTTTTTACTCATTACTGTTAATAAATATGACTGACATGGTAATCATCTTTGTTAACAGAAGGAGAGTTGGAAGCGGAATGGCTCCAAGCTGCAGGACTCGGCTCCCTCGCAGCTCCGTTTCAAGTTGGCTTGGAAGTGACCGAGGCTCAGCTGGGTGAGGCAGTGCGGCCGCTGCCCAGGGAACAGGCGGCTGCTGTGAGACGCCGAGTCAGGAGACTCAACAGAACTGTTAGAAAGAAGCGTGCCGCGTCCAGAGCGAAGAAACCTGATATCAGAGATGTCTTCAGAGATCTTGAGGTGAGTCTATTGCATATTAGATAATACACGGAGAATTTGCATTTTTGCACATTGAAAACTGGTCCATTCTTCTAAAGCACTTGTTATCTATGTGATAACAAATGATATTGGTTAAGATAAGCAATAATTAGAATATTTATGAAGATTCCTAAGTAACAATAAGTACTGTAGATAATATCCACGGCATTATACTTAACACAAAAAATCCTTTAATCGATCCGGAGTGGGAAGGGCAAAATTCTTGTGCAAAAATTTGGGCTCGAACTCTAGCTATTACCGCCTAAAAGTGACTTTGATTCCCTCAGTTACACAATTCCGTTGCTGATTAGAATATGGAGAGATTATTTGATTGAGTTTTAAAGTACTTTTATATTAGTAATCACCTCATTAATATGGTAAATGTTATAAAAACATATATTTTTAATATGTAGTTACTAATAAAAGTTCACACACGTCTCCTCATCAGCATACGAGTCAGTAAACCATACAGCCGCTGTCAGAATAATGAATGTTGAACAAAAGTGATCGCACGCCGACCGCTCTCTTGAACAAGCTGTTACTCATATTTGATGGAGGCCTGTCGGTCCATATCGTTGCTCTCATCTAGAAGTCGGTGTACTTGGCCGTGATCAATTACAAATGAGCACTTTAAATCTTAATAGCTTGTAAGTTAAGATTAAATCTTGCTATGGATACGACTCTTTGTGCGTTTAATACAGAAAAAGGCATCAATAGGCAGATGGAACGAAAGTGAAATTATTCACTAGATATTTTTTAATTCTCAACACGACGTTTAAAAATAAATAAGAAATTATGTGGCTGCTTATTTTGATTATAGTCTTTTATATTGTTATGATTGCATGTTAGGAGTTTATTTAAATTGTTTAATATTTATAGATGTCGTAATAAAAAAACTGTATTGTTTCTCTTTATTATACTTATCATTAACATTAATTTATCAAGATTTCGCAATCTTATAGTAAGAGATGAAATTTGATATAGAGATACTTTCAAGACGTTTGAATCGTGAAAAATCTAAGTATAATTATGTTATAGTTCAAACGGAACAGATACTAAACAATATATATTCGTATAGAGTAATAAGCTATTATGTATAGTAGTATATATTGGATATTACAATGTTGTATCGATATAAAATTTAAGATTTAAGGGGTCGCGTACGTAATTGAAAAGAAAACTAAACGTTCTGTGTCAGTATTTCCCAAAATGTGGGTCGCGCAGCAGTGGGTTACAAATTGTGTGAAACCTAATTCGCTACTGTATAAGACAAATATATTTTTATTGCAATTATAAATTCTTTTACTCTAACATCCGGTTTCTGGATTGAAAATTTAAAGTTGATATCGTCTCAAACTGTACTTAAACAGGTTTTCGGTTATTGACTTCTGAAATGTAAAAAAAAATATAAGTTATTGAGAATAATCAGTTGAGATTTTGTAGTTGTACTTTTCTCAATTCAGAAACCGGCTTTAAGACAGCTAAGTATGTACTAACATTGGAAAGTTCAGTTAGATGGGTTTATTTTGTACATTAATTAGAACGGGTATCGATATGGGACTTCAGACATAGTAAAGAAACCGTTGTGCGAACCACTCGGTCACGGGGGGTCGTTAAAATGCGATCAGTTTGACTCGTCAATACATTATACATCGAAACGTTATTCAAATGTTCACTATTATTTATTCAATTATTAACGGTTACGTCATTATAATACACGAATTATAAAACGCGTTAAAAGTGCATGAACAGCATTATGCAAACTGGTTTCTTCGCGTCAAGAATTAAGATAGGTTTTTAATTTCTATCTCACTGCTACCGTTGTTTGCAATCCTATCCAACTGGTTTCTCAAATTTCTATAGATATTTATATAGTTTAATATAATTAGTTTTGTTGTTAAGAAGGCGCCTTAATTAAAAACCACTAATTTAAATTTAGTTCCGAATAAAGAAAATACATTGTGGATTTCTAGTTATAAAATACTAGTGGCCGCCAGCAAATTCGTCCCCGTTTTCCATTATTTCTTCGCTCTTAATAGTTGCAGCGTGATGTTATATAGTCTAAAGCCTTCCTCGATAAATGGTCTATTCAACACAAAAAGAATTTTTCAATTCGAACCAGTAGTTCCTGAGATTAGCGCGTTCAAACAAACAAACAAACTCTTCAGCTTTATAATATTACTAGCTTTCGCCAGCGGGGTCGCCCGCGTGGTCCCTAGAGAAATCTTTAGTGGGATAAAATGTATCCTATTATCTAAGTCAGCTAATACCCTATATGTATACCAAATTTCATCAAAATCCATTTAGGTGTTTCGGCGTGATTGACGTACAAACATCCAAACATCTAAACATCCAAACAAAGAAACTTTCACATTTATAATTCTAATAAGATTATAGAATATTTATTTAATAACTAGAATACTAAATCGTATTTCTGAAGCGTTTAAATGAGATTTAATTAAAATTTATCGATAAAAAAAATACAATTTGTAAATTTTTTATCATCACCGTTTCTCAACCTGTCTGCAGACCCCTGGGGTCAACAGAATCATCAGTTCCTACTGCACATCAAAAATTGCAGGTTTAGGTGCAATTAAAATTAGTATCGCTTTTCACATTATCTTGTCCTTATATGAAATAATTAACATATCGAAAAATTGTGGGCCATTGTTTGAGTCGGAACTTTTTTGTTAAGAGGGTTGATAGGAGGGTTGAGAGGGGTGAGGGTTGAGGGTTGTACATCCCTAGAAAATTAAAAACTAGATCAGAAAATGTTAGGATAGTTGTGCTTTATTAATCTTTTATTCTTCTACTCTATTACATATTGGCCACTTATTTTGTTTTTATTTTTTTCAAACTGAGCTATTATTTTTATATTTCCCGTTAAATAAAATATCATACTTAATACTCACCACTTTTGACATTAATTTATTGCCATTTTGCCTTCCTATTTTTTATTGCGTTTGTCTTATTTTACCCCATTATTTTATTTTCTTTGATTAATGGAAATGCCGGGTCGTCTAAGAGTCAAAAAATATTCCGCTGCTTCTGTTAATCAAATAGAGTCAGTCACAATAGTTTAAAAAGTAATATGTGATGTCAAAGTCAGCATCATAACCTTTGATTCAGGTCTGGGTAAGATCTCATGTACTTTCAAGATAATTGAGCCTCTGTGGTATACCACATGTTTAAATGATGCATGTGGGAACTAAGACAACATGAGAAACTGACCATATTATATCTATGATCTAGTAGGTGATACCAGTATATTTTATTTTTGATTTTCTGCAACAGACATAAATATTATAATTAAAAAAAAGAACTAAATTTGTAAATAGATGTTTATATTTTTATATAACATGTACCTTTCTTAATGATGTCTATCTAAACATTATATAATTAACTTTCACATTCAGCAATACTCACCATGTCCTTAATTGTGACGACGAAATAACGAAATCACCTTAATAAAATGAAGTTGAAGTCATTAAAGTGTATTTCAAAACGGGCCGGTTATTAATGTACACTACTTGCAGTGACGGAAGGTGTATTAAGGGCACAGATAACTAACATCAGTGGTCATTAGATAAAGATACTATTAGCGCGCATAGACATTCGGGAAGGAATAACTTTAGTTTTAAACTTTTGTCGACGAAAAGAGGTCGTGTAACAACAGAATTGTTTTCTTAAAATAGACAAAAGAGCGGTGATGCCAATTGGCGAGTTCTTTTTTCAAATCCGCAACGTTATGGAGACTATGTCCGATCACGTACGTAGAGTTTAGTGTATTCTTAATTTAAATTTGTATCATGATAAAAAACAAACAAATGAAGGAAATCTAACTGAGTACACTGCGAATGAGCGCAGTGCGAACGGACGTTGGGTCGAGAATTAAAATTGCCTAGCGTCCGGTAAATTTCATAAGTGAATTGAGTGTTTCGTCGGCGGTGCAACAGAGTGGCCCGTGGCGGTTGTGCGTGCAGTGTTGTATCGTGTTAATGGGGTGTTAAACAGAATAGTAGCCATGATCTGCGAGACGGTTCGGTCAAAGGTGTGCGAGAAGATGAACAATTGTAAAGGGTTGGCGTTGATGAAAACATATCTTGATGCCCTGGTAGGTCATTTTTATGTGGATACCACATTCCACATCATTGTTTGTACGATTTTAAAGGGTGTTTAATCTATAATTTACCCCAAAGATTTCCGATTTGCAGGATCTAGGTAATTAATTATACTAAATCGTTAATGTCAATTTTTCTTGATCCACCCTTTAACTGGGTTCATTATTCACCGCTATAGAGGAGTTTTTAGCTTATATTTTACCAAAAGTTAATTTGTTCATTAATCTTTTAAATTTTCAGTTGTACGCACTAGAAATTAGCATATTTTATTTAATAAAACCTGATGTTTATAAAAAAATCATAAGATACTTTATTACTTACAAATTACATATATATAGATATATAAACAAAGTGCACCGAAATTACTTTATACATAGCAAATTTTCAACATATACCTTATTAGCATTCCGCCAGTGGCTTTACGGCGTGGTATAAGGAACTGTTTATTTTGATATCGATTCATATCATGACATGCACATAATTACAATAACAAAATGAAGAGTAAACTATGGTAACTATGGCAACGTTTAACTGCCCATACAAATTTTCACTCCCATATCCCTTTATTTGCTGTTTTTTGGATAGCCTATGTTCACCGCATATGATGTAGCTTCCCGTAGGTGAAAGAATTTTTAAAATAGGTCCTGTAGTTTCGTAGCCTATTCGATGCAAACAAACAAACAATCAATTCTTTCCTCTTTATAATATTAGTATAGATATAGACATACTTAAATATTAGGTTGACGTCGATATTGACGAAAAGATTCTTGATAATTATGTCAACAATATAAGCGTCATTAAAGGAGATATCTCAAATCAGTCTAGGCAAACAGGTCTACCACCAGTGGCGTGACTACAGGGTGGCAATTCGGCAAAATGCCACGGGCGAAGGGGCCCCCGGTCAGAAGGGACTCCTTATTCCCGACATTTATTATTACGCAATTGGTAAAAAAAAATATCCGATGAATTTGCCACGTATGTACGTATGTACCACGTAACTAGATATATACTACTGGATATAACTTTATATTCCATTATCAGCCCAAAAATGTTACAACTTCTGGGTCATAGGCCTTCTCTATGGGATTGAATCGAATAGGGAGAATGGGCCGTGACCTACCACGTGGGCTCCATTAAAAGTGAGTCTGAAACTTCATGGTTTTATAAAACATAGCCGTCTGTACAAGAAAACGCATCGGTCGATTGGAAACACGCGCTGCAATGTATGCAGTTTTGAGTTTATACACATAAACCGTGGCATGTATTACGCAGTTTTCAAACTGTAAACAACGTAATCTAGCTTTCTTTGTAAGCATAAACATATCTTCCAGGGGTCTGGCCTCCAGCTAGAGAAAGAAGCGCCATAGGATGCTCAATCTGCATCTGACTGACAAAATTTTTTGCTAGCGAAAATTCTGGGTACCAGGTTATCCTGGCTAGGGCATGGAAAGTGTTAATTTCTCCATTTGATTTTAAACCTTAATTAACTGCGAGTAGAGTTCAAAATTGACATACAGTAATAAGTGCCGTTGCGTCTAATAATATACCTAAATTGTCTGTGAAGTCAGGCTCCATTATATTATTATGTATATTTTATTGAAATTATCGTTTTTTTTTTTAATGCCACATGTAGGTTGGCTCATTAAATGTTTATTAATACTAATCAGTGCATGTAAATAATTTAAACGAATACTAGCTGTTGTATGATATAGTTTCCTGTGTGAAAGAATTTTCAAAACCGGATCAATATTTCTGAAGGTCTACATTTTCTAAAAGAACTTTAAAACGGAGGAAGTGCAACAACTGTCTTTTGCTTGCAAAGGATACTGATATACTTCGATCAAATAGCTCGTAGGACCATCGATAATCTAGAACGACTGATGGTAACAGGAAAGGTGGAGGGAAAGAGACCCAGAGGTCGGAATCCAAAAAGATGGTCGGACCAAATATACAAATAACTGGATATACCAATCAGTGTAGCACTACATCAAGCAATCACAATAGATAGAGGCGTGCAGTTAAAGTCTAAATAAAAAAAAAGTCCCGATCCTTGTGAACGATTTTAGAGAGAGACTCTCTTCATACAAACAAATAAAGTTAGAAACTGTAACTCTTTATAATATTAGTACAGATTATAATGATGTGCTTACGGATATGACCAATGCACACATTGACACCAAAACTAGTGTACTAATTATTACAAGCTGACATTAACCTTAATTTTATTAATCTATCTTTGTTAGGTCTGAACAATGAAAGCAATCGAGTAACCGTGTCAAATGAAAAAGAAAAATTAAAGTTGCTGTAGCTGATGTAAAGATAAATATAATTTTATAAATTATAATATAATTTTATAAATTATATTTATTAGTTATATATTATACTAGAGTAGAGTAGCTCGGTGGTGTAGTGGATAAGCGCCGCGGCCCGCGATCGTTGTCGTTAAGCAACTTTCGCAAGGGTCGGTCACTGGATGGGTGACAAAAAATTATTATCTGAAGCTACTCCGTGCTTCGAAAGGCACGTTAAGCCGTTGGTCCCGGCTGCATTTGCAGTCGTCAATACCCTCCAATCCGCATTGGGCCAGCGTGGAGGGTCATGGCCCATACTCCTTAGCCATCCATAAGGAAGGCCTGAGCCCCTGCAGAAGGGACGTAAAAGGGCTAATGATGATGATGATGATGATGATGATGATGATGATGATGATGATGATATTGTAATATAAGTTCTTTAGGTTACTTAGCGATCGTTAAGTAACACTAGCAGAGAATATTAACTATACTACAGTCTCTATTATATTGTCATGAATAATGTTCTTTTCGATATTAGGTGAATAGAAATACTCTTTGGCGGCTATATTCTTTGGTACGACTAAATTTAGATTTACTCTTCTCAAACTATGGTTTCAATTGACTTCAAATTAATAGGTGTAACAGAAGTAAATTTATTATATTATAGTATAAAGGAATATACTTATATTTCGATTATTATGATTATGGAATAACATTAAAACAAACCCAAATTAAAGTTAGATATTTTTAATGTAGCCTTTAGAGTAGTACAACATAATGAACAGAATAATATGATTTTTTAACTCACATTTTGTCGTGTTATGAACGCATATTCTATTTATTAACTATCGTATTATTCTGAAGTTGTGTAAAATTGTGTGAAATCGTTATTACATCGCAAATTGATGAATATGTATTCCATTTTTCTATACGTATTACACAGTGTATTTCACGGAGGTACTTAAGTATTCGTATATAAAACTTTTCAGAGAAATATTACAGTGAGAACGCGTTCGAATTATGGAAATTAAGGAAACGTTATTGCAATTTTTGACAACCGCCATAGCTACGTGACTCGCATGCCGGTGTTATGGCATAGTCAACTCTGTGGTCCCAGGTTCGATTCTTGGACGAGTCAATGAAGAAAATTAAATTTTCTTATATTGTCTTGGACCTGTATGTTGTCCTACCTTCGTTATTTCAGATTGCCATAAGTACTCAAGCTTCATATTTTGGAATAGGGTTTCCAGATCCAGGTTTATCGTTTCTTGACATTTCCGGGGCCACGAACAAAATTAGAGTTCGAATCAAATCATAGTTTTGGCGTCTGATATCAGATTAAACAAATCCCACAAAATTTCATAAAATGAAAATAATATATTTAGAAAAAAAGCCGTTCTCAAACTGTTCGATATAAATTTTAGATACCTACATTCAAAACTTTTTAGTGCCCTCTTAAAACCTTAAATGGTACATTTTGTTTGAAAACGCCTGATCAATACAGAACAATACTATCTTGGATTTCCGGTCCATCCGGCAATTCTATTTTGGGATCTGAGTGATGTATAATAAACAAAAATTGAACACAACTAATAAAGATTAGTAGCCAACATTAATATTCAGTTTCATGTTAATTGATTTCATTCACAAATATTCCATCAAGATTATCGACATTATGACGTTATATTAGAAATCTCGTTTCGACTACGCATCTGCGTGTCAGAAGGATGTAGGAAACGTGTCTGTTTTCTAGTTCATGCATGTCTAAGGTTGAATTCGCGTTTAAAGCGTAGGATTATAAGGATTAAGTACTGAATATTTGATTAGCGTTTTAAACCGAAAACTAGGAGATTCTATTGTACCTTCATATATTCAGCTATTTCTCCGCAAATTATAGGTAGATTTTTAAATTTTATTTCTGCGGTGCAAAATTTGGTAAATATTAACAAAATTAGCTGAAAATTATGGATTATAATCAGGAGCTCAATGGCGCAACGATTAGCGCGTTTGGTCTGCGATACGATTGTTAAGCAAAGAGGATGGATGACCAAAAATGTATTATATTGAACTCCACCGTAATTAGGAAGGCATGTTGAGCGGTTGATCCTGGCTGCATCTGCAGTTGTTAATAACCATCAGCACGGGACCCGCGTAGTGGGTCGTGGTCCAATCTCCCTATTCGATTTTGGTTCGATTACATCTATAGCGAAGGCCAGAGTCCCAGCGGTAGGGACATTAAAAGACTGCTGATGATGTCAGAGTATACATAACAATTCAATAGAATTTTCACTAACATATGGTCTCAATTTTGTTTTTTTTTGTTATGTATCTTATGTAGCATTTACTTATAGCATTTTTCAAGAGTGAATAGGTTGCCTCTGGGCAAGCTCGTCCCACCGTAGATCTCATCTATGTATTTAGGCTAGCTTGAGGTCAAGAGCGAGCCCAATGTAAATAAATAAAAAATAAAAAAATTACATAATTAGCCCAATTTTTATCAATATCAACGATTGTCTTATTCATAAAGTAGGTAAAGTAAAGAATAAACGTCATTAATAAAAAATTTTCGTCATATAAGACAGGGATTTCGTTGATGTCTTCAGTTAGTAGAACCGTGAGTTGTAAAAAATCACGACAGACTCATAAATAATATTTGTATTCAAGATTTCGAATAAAACAAGCATTGAATCAGCGACTGGTCGTTTAGATTCCACGAATTAGTATCTATTTTAGAGTATTCTTTAATAAAAAATTGCCTGCTAGTTCGTCCACATACATTATGATGCTTATAATGTAGCTTCCTATAGGTGAAACCATTTTCTTCTCTTCATAATCTTACTATATATAAGGCGTGAAGATAGGTAGACCTATATATAGGTAGATAGACCGAACCAATTATATTTATTTAAATTCTATACCCGTATCTATAGTCGAGAGAAGTAATTCTCGATAAGATGTCATAATTTAAGCAGATATTTTTACTAATTAATCAAGAATTTGAATGAAGTAGAAACTATTAATAGTGAGAGCACTATTATTATTAACTATTAATAACGCCTTACTTCATTTGAATTCACGTCTATTAATGAAATTTTTTTTACTAAAGTTATGACATTTTCACAAGTGATTATTTCTCTCGACTATAAGATTATACTAACAATCAGTATTATTATTTAACTTTAACATTATTATCGTTATACTATACAACAATTATTCTTTTCCTTACAGTCATTAATTAATAGATTGTCAAATTGTTTCAAATGGTATTTATAATTAGAATATTGACCAATAAAGCGTGATGGGTGATTTATGAATTACTCAAATAATACTTGCTGAAATTAGATATCTTAATGAAAGTAATTTTATGTTTATATTTCAACTTTCGGTACCTATAAGAAAGCCTTTAATAGTAACTGAAAGACAACGTATTGTGGACAAAAGTGTATTATTATACCTAATTTTTTTTTTATGTACGGACTTCATATAACAGAGGGTGTTGGAAATATAATTTATCATTTATTGTATTACGTGTCTGCAATTCTGTAATGATATCAAAGACGAATAAAAGTCAAGCATAACGCTGCCACAGCGTAGAGGTTCAATTAAATAACCCTTTGAAATACGTTTTATTTGATCGAATGTCTATGCTGTAACAGCGCTGTGGTCGATTTCGAGTTAGACACTGAATTTTTCACAGAATAACACTGTATACGGTATATGTACACCCACAGTTAACCTTATTACGTCAAAATGTCTTTTTATTCAAATGCGTCATTTTGGTTAAAGAAGAGCGATTTTGTATATAAAAAGAGGTTTTATTAAATGCAAAAAAAAGTAAATATACCACTATCCAGACGCCCTAGACCATATATAGAAATCGACATACAAGGCCTTATTCAATGCTTACATAATATGAATGGCTTTTATATTTGATATTTCCTGAATGGTAATTTTCCTTTTATCTTGCAAATCGAACGTTTACGTGGAAGTAACTGTCGTAGCCGTCGACACTATAGAATAATAATTTAATAACGCCACATGAATGAGAACGGTTGTTGACTGTTAACTATAGATTTACTGAGTGCTGGTCATATATTCATTGAAATAAGATGGGACACTTATAAAAACATTGCTGATTTTCTGTTGGCGTAATAGTTTTAATACTGTCAAACTGCAGGAATGAACTTATACTATACTTGTACATATTTCCTGGTTTAGATTTATAGCTATACTAATATTATAAACATTAAAAATTTGATTGTTTTTTGCAGCGACTCCTTTCACCTATGGGTTGGTAGTCTATAATTTACGCGTGCGAATTCGCGGGCAAATACCTAGTTAATATTATAAAGAGGAAGGATTTGATTGTTTGCCCAGAATAGGCTTTGAAACTGCAAGATCGGTTTTAATAAGTTTTTCACCTACAGAAAGCTATATCATGTGTGGGTGACATAGGCTATAATATAAACCGTTAAGGCGTTACTTATATTTTAAAAGGTCAAATAATGTGACGTGTTTATTTTATGAGAAGCCTTTATTTTTATTATAGCGAACTGAAAGTTTTATTAAAATTACCACATCGATCATAAACTAAACAGAAATTGCCTAATCAACAGTAAAACATGTAAATCCATTACGCGCTTTACGAGGAGATAAAAACCTAATAGAGTAAGGGCGAGAGGCGGAGAGTTTAAGAGACTTTAATGTATTTTCATGTTTTCCGGGTAGCTAAAGTGATAGGCTTTAGCTGCCCGGAAAACACGAATAAAGTTACAACCTGTTTGACATCTAGCACTAAATCAGCACTCGATATGTCGCCAATAAAAATACAATCAAGAGTTGTCGGGCCGGCCCGGAAGACCGTCATCCGGCAACCAGACGACGATATGACCGTTTTTGGTAGAGCCCTCGGTAACTTATGCGCGCGTACTTGATAATTGATCGATTCACGGAAACATAGTTTAATATGGAGTGTGCGATTCGAAGACTGCAGTTATATGGTAACTATGGTTACTTGAGTTACCATAATAAATTTGCTACACCTACTTTGATATTTATTCAGTTGGTACGTTACTATGTCATCTAATATCTCTTTATAAGTAGATATTGTACCGAAAAAGTATTTAAGAAATTAAGGAAGATCAGTCCGACCTTTTTATTTCCTTAAATCATATCAAAGAAAGGAAATATGAGCCTTGTTGAGGTAGTCCTACTATTAGTTATTCATGTCTAGACTACAGGTAGAGTATAGCTCTGACAGAAAATGAATTGGCAACGGTAGAGTTGAATAAAAAAAACATTATTAGTACATAGAATCATAGTAACAAAAGTGACTCATAAGAAAATAATATCGATTGTATCATAATAGGTATTTTTTCGGATTATGAGAGTTGTTTGTTTAAAGCCGGATTTAGTTAAATCATGAGTACGTTGAATTCTAAGCTAACACTCTATGATCTGAAGATTAAACAGTCTTATTCTGTAATCTGCTTTGGTAGGTACTCGACACATTCGAGTGCATGCATTATTAATTGCAAAGCATCACGGAAACTTTTAACACCTTATATAAAAAGCTCTATATAGGCGACTAGATCATTAGCACACTGGCATTGCGAAACACATGTTATTAATGAGCAGACGCTCCAGTCCGCATATTTTTAAAATATTTAAACGTCACTTTCTATGATTGCGTAAGAGTGCCTGCGACAATGCGTAATATTAGTTTCTCTTTCCGTTAGCGAAACAATCACACATTTCCAAGTTTACTTTGTCGGGTGAAAGATACACAAGACTGTGATTAAGACCACACATGATCTTTCTCACGACACACCTGTGATAATGGCACGTGATTTCTACAAGAGGAAAAACTCGAAGATGACAATGTAATAAGTTTCCTTGCATATAAACTGTCGTTAATCGACGCCGTAGGAAAATTGTTCCCATACAGTCTTATTGAGTGTCGTATGTATGACACTTTCCGTTGTTCTTTGCTAGGATATGTTTGAGATGTGGTAATCGGAAGTATAGAAATGAAATTGTTTATTAACAATAAACTTTATAATTTATCATCATATTAGTTTTAATACCTATTTAAGAATAGGGTTAAATAAGTAGAATTTAATGAAAATTAAAAGAATTTCGTCGATAATTCCCTGAGTTTGCGTTTAGAAGTTTTTCAACTAATCGTGATACTCCAGAGATAATCACCTCAAGGTGACAACCTACAAAGTTCCTCAATTATAAGTAAAAACTAGGGTAATAAAAAAAAAGTCTAATGTCGTCTGATACAGTCCATCGAGAAAAGTTAATCTTTAATTGATCTTTGCCCCTAAAATCTTATTTATATTATCTACTACCTAATAATTAACTCTTATGTACTTAATAGCAATTTGTGAGTCGGTATGTTTGTTTTTCAGAATTCGAGTGGCAGTGAGCCTCGGTCGCGAAGTGCGACTCCCGACTCATTGGACTCGTTGCCCAGTGGAGGGTCGGGTAGTCCGCCCGCTGAGTGGGCTGACTCCGCCACGCCCCCAGACTTTGTGTGAGTTGCTTTAATGAGTTTATATATGTTTGTGTATTTTACAATTCAGTGAACAGAGTGCTTTTCAATTGGGGAATGGTATCTATATGTAAGTTGCACTTCACATGAACCGTACACTATAATTTGGAAATACTCTAAGAATAATATTTAAAATAGGGCAGAATACCCGGTCTTGACCACTGCCTCCTTCATCATTTGGCAGTTTAGGGCGTTCTTAGTAACGCATAAGCAAAAACAGCGTTAATGTGTCAAAGTTTAATTA
Source organism: Diatraea saccharalis (assembly GCA_918026875.4). Lineage (NCBI taxonomy): Eukaryota > Metazoa > Arthropoda > Insecta > Lepidoptera > Crambidae > Diatraea > Diatraea saccharalis. The sequence goes on along the minus strand of OU893340.1, from coordinate 18,849,755 downwards.
ATCCTAACTCTTAATAGGGCTAAATTTTCTTTTTTTGCTTGACATAAGTATTTTATACTTATGGATTATACTTATAGTTAGATTTAATATATATAAATATGTGATAAATTGTTTAGTGATAGTTTCCCGCCGGCCGGTGCGCATGCGCCCCTCGCTCGTACTCCGTCGGCGCCGGCGCCGGGGCGACGTGCACGTCTAACCCCGCCCACCTCCACCGGACACTCGCCCCCGCTGCCCATGCATGAGCTCTTCAAGCCCAACGACCTACACTGGGCCGATATCGCTACCAACACAGGTGAGATTGCACGATAACTATATTTTTTATGACTTCGGACTTCATCATGAGATCTTAAATGCGAGACGTAAGCTACACATATTTTTAATAATACAAGCCCGATTTCATGTCTCTCATGCGGAGTTGAAAGGTGTCATTAGGACCTTTATTTCCTCTATTTTATATTCCATCTATTTTGTACTACATTCATAATATACCTAATTAGTCCTTAATATTTATTTATCTATATCTACATGCCGTATGTCTTAATAATATATTTTATTAATTTATTCCAGAGGGCATAGAGTTGTTGGGTTATCAAAGATATGGAACAGTTCAAGGACCGAGGATAGGAAAAGAACGAATCAACGGATCAATCTTAAAGGACAACGACACATTCATGTGAGTATTAACAACTTTTAAATTTGGTTTTGTTTAATGATTGATTTGATTTGTTAACTGGTAAATTGCTGTTTAATCTCATATAATAATATATACTCGTACATTTACACCTACTACAAATATCACCAAAAAGGTGTAGAATGAAAAAAATTGCAATTGTGCATTATAAAGATTGCACTTCAATATTAAATATAGATAAATAAGTCTATGATTGAATATAATTCCAGTAAGCACACGGCGGTGTCGCGCGCCAAGAGTACGGCGTCAGCGCAGCAACCGCTCAGCTTCGAGCACAAATTCAATCTCGACAGGCAAATGCTCGACCAAGAAGAGGTAATTGTTCTTATGCAGAATTCGAAAACTAGTTAATTAATTGCCTAAACGTTTCTGTAAAGTTCTCACGGAAACTTTATAAAGTCACGGAAAGTTGTCTTCGATAGGCCTTGGGTATTGTTAGCCCGCGTGCCAATCATAAGCGCGATTTGCGCTATGGCCACTGAGGAACTCGAACGCTCAGATATTAGGACACAAGAAACAATTCAAGTTATTGACCGTATGTATAAACTTAATTATAGCTAGGAAACGAACTCGTGTAATTCGCAAACTTTTGATAACACGTATCTTGTAATTTGTGGAATAAATGCAAAAACAATCATACACGGCAAAGAGAAGTGAACTAGTTGTAGCAAAATTGCGGCGCGCAGGAGCGGTTTGCTATCAACAGATTATTTAAAAACTAAAATCAGAAACAAAAAAATATTTACGTACAGTTTGTGGCGAGTTTGACTTTAAATTCTCAATTCAGAAACAGTCTTGGCATCGATTATCATGGGGAATGTAAGAAAGAATGACGTGATAGATGTCGTTTATCCACAGTCGCCGGGTACTTGATATATTTTTAATGTGTTGCAGGAATGGCCGGAGGAGGAGAGCTGCGTGGACATAGAGAGCGTGCCGGAGCTGCAGCTGAAGCGTCTGTTACCGCTGCTGTGGCTCGAGCTCACCGCGCTCTTCGACAGATACTCGCTGCCCTTCCACAAGCGGAAACCGCCCAAGAAGAAAAAGAAAGAAGGTCGGTTAATTGGTCCAACACTAGTTGATCGTTTGGCTTCCTAGAAATTACAATTCTAATGGCTGGTTTACACGTAATTAATTAGTGGGTAGATTTTTAACTTTTTAAATAAGTAATAAGAAGTAAGATGGTATTTAATTCTAATGAAGCTCGTGTTTGTGTGTTCACAAGTATTCAATGACATAAAATTAAGATATAAATCTACTTACTACTTAATTACGTGTAAATCAGCCATTTGATTGGTACTAATTTAGTTAGATACAAAGTTATTTGCAGTATTCTCCGTTCGTTCAACTTTGAAGGGATAAATTTAATAATGCGAATACTTGGTCCTGTATAGTATAAGTCGGTAGCCGCAAACATCGGTGTAGTTGTGTGATTACTGAATACTCAAATAAAATATCTAAACTCATTATTGTTTCCTTCAACGTGTAACACAAATAAAGCACTGCATTATTTTTAATCTTTGTTTATGAATTATTTTACTCTTTGGTTTATTAACTTGTGCATCGTAAAGTTTAAGAGCATTTTAGACTCAATGCACATTAAAAGAGAGCTCTATTTTCGTTGTTTTTTTTACTATTTTGAATTTTATGAAAAACTAAGAATGTAGTGCATTTTAAAAAGCCTTATTACATTCACTTAAGTTTATTTTTCATTTGTGACGGTTGTAATGGTTGACCATAATTTACTCGATTCCAATTTAATTTAGCAAAAAAAAATTACATATATTAGAAGTTGTTGAAATCGTATTAGTGTCCGATTTTAAACAAACTACTTTCCTTTATTGTTATTTAAATATGTGCTACAGCTGCCGCTATTTTATTATTTTTTAAATATGTATTATCAACTACCCGATTATTTAAAAGTTCAATTGAAACTGTATATAAATCTTATTTCTTACATATTTCTTTTCGTATGTCGTACTTTATAGATGATGATTTATTTCTGAATAAGTAAGATAGTAAATGGAACGTTGTCGTTGACAGAGGGCAACGTGTTCGGCGTATCCCTGGAGACTCTGGTGCGCAAGGACATGATCCTGTGGGAGGAGACGTGGAGCTGCGTGCCGAGCGTGGCGCGCGCGCTGGCCGACACGCTGCGCGCGCGCACGCACGACGAGGGGCTGCTGCGCGTGCCCGGGAACAAGCAGAAGGTGAATATGCTGCGGGGGCGGACTGTCCAATGATGTTGCATCAGTTTCCGAAACGCTTATACGAATACAGAGAAACGCAATCTCGGGTGTACGGGTTTAGTTAGTAAACGAAAATAAGTTGCGAAATCTCCCATCTCGGAGTGCTAAGGTCAGAGTGAATTTTTTAAACATTTTTTATTAAAAATATTTTTAAGTATTGTGAATGCAAAATTTATCAAATTAAATAAACATATATAATTTTTCTTTCTGGTTGTGTTTAATATGACATTAGCTCGTTGTTATTCCACCTTCATACATACATAGAACGACATTCGTTTCACAGTGTTGTGACGTCATTACGACGCCAAGACTGAAGTGTATTTTATCCCGAAAAACGGCAAATAAAGATATGATAATAGGAGTATGGGGAATTAAAAGTTGCCATAGAAACAATTGTTTAATATGAATCAATATCTAAATAAACAGTTCCCTAGGCATCACGCAGGCGAAGCAGCTGACGGAAAGCTAGTAACGTATAAATATAAATATATTCTTACATACATAAAATTAGAGAACCGATGAACCTGTTTATCAATTTTCTTTTAATATATATTTTTTCAGTGTAGGAAATGTTTGTGGGCAGTAAAGACAAAATCGATATCAACGAAGTTCATTGAATCGACTATTATATAAATAACTAGATGTTTTCACGCGATTTTGCGCGTAAGTTATTTCATATAGCACCGCATATGGTGTAGTTTCTCGTAAGTAAAAGAATTGGTAATAGGATATCCAAATATTACCCTCTAAATATTATAGATAATGACATTTATTTAAATAAACAGAGAATTCTGACTTTGTTTTTAATGATACTCGTACTATACTATATTTTGCCATATTTAAGTTTAAATTAGTTCGGCGGTTAATGGGTCCTCTTAACCCATTAATAGAAGAGTTAAATATGTCGGATATGTTTCATCTTTCGTTTTATTTTGAAGGGTAATATATTGAAACCGATCTTTGATTCCAGGTCGAAAGTCTATGTCAGCTGATAGAACGAGAATGGTATGGCCAAAGAGCCGCGGTCGAGGCGGCGTTGCGGCGCGCCAGCAGTCACGATGTTGCCGCTGTGTTCAAGCGGCTACTGAGGGATTTGCCGCAACCGCCGTTGACGCAGGAACTCATGCGACTATTCTATCAGACATATGGTGAGACCACATTTTTTGCCCCGTAATTTATTTATTTATCTTGGAAAACCAACAGCTAATTAAGCCAATTATAGGTTTCCACATAAAGATATAGCTTAGATCTAATCAGTTATTTCACGCACAAACTACACTAACAATTTTCACAAGTAGATCGTAATAGAAACAATTTATTATTCAATTGATATCGATTATAATAGTCTTTTAATAATGACAACCGGAAGTATATAGGCGCGAATCTGATCAAACATGGTTTGAACGTCAGAGTGACAGTGACAGCTAACTGTCATGGGTAGGGATGCCCGTGGTGTAATCGACTAATAGTGCTACATGTCGTCGATCTTTTTCCCTCTAACAGGTAGGTATACTCGTATTTATGATAACTTCAAATGAGGAAGTATTTAAAAAAAAAGCACAAAAAAAGCACCTCCACTAGATGGTGACAAATGTTTTATGCAGGAAACAGTGGACCAAAGATAGTCATTTTCGTTCCTTTTAACTAACACAATAAAAAACTGAAATTTGCAAAGTTCAAATGAGTTGTTAAATATGAAATAGTACAAATGAGTTGTTTAATGAGTTTTGAAATTAATTTACTTTTATACATGAAGAGCCGGAAGGGTTGTCATGGAGAAATCAAGAAAGCACCGAAGCGACATCTAGTTTGATTACGGCAACTAATGTTTCTTTTTTTAAATACTTTCTCATTGATACTTTATATTGGTTGTCAAATCTAATATCTAATAGAGACAACTTCAAATTGTAGGTCTTCTTGAGCGTAATGTATCGCTTCTGCTATATGGCTCCTGCCTTATCTCTATCAACTTCTTATATTCCAACTCATACTATAATAAATAATTTCGTTTCTTTGAGGTTATTTTTCTAGGTATCGCTTATAATGTATGTCAATAAAAGGTGATGTTTCTTTGTTAGCTCTAAGCGGTACAACGCAAGGGCGGGCGCTGAACTTGCTAGTGCTACTAGTGCCCGCGGAGCAGCGCGCCACGCTGCGGGAACTGCTGGTACTAGCGCGGGACATCGTGGCGCACCACCACAGGAACAAGATGACCGACCACAACGTGGCCATGATCATCGCGCCCGCACTATTCCCACCCAGGTGAGTTTGTCATCGTGGCCTACAAAGGAAACGAGATGATCGACCATAAGGTGGCCATATCGATTAGAGACAGATATAATCGGTAGGAAGGAGTTACCGATTATCTGTCTCACTCTATTCGCACATACGTGGTTATTGCGAAAAGAGCATAATAGAAAAATTTAGATTGTTGGCCAATAAAATTCTTAATATTATAGTTGTCTTTTACAGTACATTCGTCAGTAGAGAGACAGAGTAGGTGTCGCAATCATTTCTCTCTTAACTTCTGTGATTGTAAATAAATATCTTTCTTTTATTTTTACCAGTTTCTTAAATATTTGTTCCACATTCAGAGTTCAAACGTCTGATTGATACATATAATCCACTCATACGTACTATATTTTGTACGTGGAATGTGGTCATAGAAGAAATATAGTTTAAAATAACGACAACTTCAATAAACCACTGTTTTCTTTATAATTTTCAATTGAATAATACTTAGTCGGTAAAAATGAGAGTAGCTCGGTGGCGTAGTGGATAAGCGCCGCGGCCCGCGATCGTAGTCGTTAAGCAACTTTCGCTAGGGTCGGTCACGGGATGGGTGACCAAAAAATTATTGTCTCGAGCTACTCCGTGCTTCGGAAGGCACGTTAAGCCGTTGGTCCCGGCTGCATTTGCAGTCGTTAATACCCTCCAATCCGCATTGGGCCAGCGTGGAGGGTCATGGCCCATCCTCCTTAACCATCCATAAGGAAGGCCTGAGTCCCTGCAGTGAGGACGTAAAAGGGCTGGTGGTGTGGTAAAAATGACCGGATATTTCAAACTATAGCAAAAAAATTATAGTACCATTTTAATTCTAGAAATTCTGAAATTCAACAAGGTAAATCTCAGCGTTAGTATTCGAAATACGCTTTCTAATAACATATTTATATTGCTTTTTCCCTCAGCATGCTGATAAAGGCATCGGACAGTCTGGAGACTCAACTGGCGACGGCAGCCAACAGTTGTCACGTGACGGAGGCGTTGATGCGGTGGTGTGAACAGCTGTGGATAGTTCCCGCTTCGCTTTACGCCGCGGCGCAACGCAAGCCGCCGCCGCACCGCCGCCCGCACGTCTGAACGCAACGACGGCTGAACGAGTACTGCATACAGCGAGAGTGCTGCCATCTATTCAGTGAATAAGTGCTTAAGGCACTAGAAAAAACGCAGCGCTCTATTATCAAGAAAAGCACTAGATTAGAAAGAAAATGCTTTTTCTTCTCACCGGGACCAAGTTGTGGACTGAAAAAGTAATCGACAGAGAAAGTTTCGATAAGGTGGCTTCGTTTGAGTAAATGAAACGTGAAAGTCTTAAATTTCTATTTAGTATTTATGCTTTGGTCTGTTTGAATTTTTATGGCAATATAAAACGTCCTAAATGTCACCAAGAGTGGCAATGTTAGTATACACTGCCAAGACTTTATCGAAGACTCGAAGGACCAACTGAAGTTCCGTGTGAAGTAGTGATATTTATATATACTTGTGCATTAACAATTTTAAACAATTCAGCGATTGCGTGATATGATAAATATTATTTAATGATAAAAATATACATATACTCCGTGTTAATCTTGTAGTTAACGCATTTAGTGTGGTATACAAAATGTGAACGAGATGCCAAATATTCATCATATTTCATATTATAGTCATATTCAATATATTTTACGAGGACAGTTGAGATTAAAATGAAATTGGTTGGTAAATTTTAGAATGAATATTCTAATTGTGTTTAAAAAAGGATGGTGCCATTTAACTGTTTGGTAAATAATGTCTACAAAAGTTACCAGTTTGGCAATGTAACGGTTGTAGTATGAATTGGTGCCTTATGTTGCAATGATATTTTAAAATTTTAAGCCTTCAAAATCAGAATTCCACAATCTTTATATTTAATGTAAATAACATTTTTAATAATTGTAATCATTTTTTGTAAAATATTTTACCAATACTTTGACTAGGCAAGCAAAGACTGACTTGGTGTATTATTAATTAATAAATTGTAATGATATTTCATAAGGATATTTACTTCAATTATTAAATAAAATGTATATTATTTAAAAAAATGTTTTCTTAATTCGATAAACGACACTTAAAATTATCAATACTTAAAATTTTTAATGAGATATATGGCTTCATTATCTGCTCCGCAAATAATTTTTCCTTTATCACAATGAAGTGTGTTGATCGATTTATGTAAAGCTGGCATAAGTGAATTTACCATCATGGCATTTTTATCTTCAAGCGGTAGCCATGTTGTTACCTGATTATCTGGGCCTTTTGTACTCTTCGTCATTGCTTCCATATTCCAGTCCCATATCTCACCAGACACCGAACATGTCAGTAGTTTCTGTGGGTTTTCAGGATGAAACTGCATCTCGGTCACACCGGCAGAATGTGCATTAAGTAGAGATGTAGGAAAAGAGTTTATACGTAAATCCCAAACTGCTAATGATCCTGACTCGCTGCCCGCTAGAATGATGTGTGGTTGAGTAGGATGGTTCAAGATACAAGTCGCTGCCATTTCATCACCAGCTAAAAGAAAGGATGCTGCTGGTTTGTTGGTATCAGATCTTAAGTCCCAAATCTTCATGTGGCCCCTAAAATTACCTGTTATGACCTGCATAAACAAACGTTTCAAAGACCTATATTAAAATAATAATTAAAAATATTTATCTATTTACGTAAATTTACAACAATGTTGACCGTAACTTGTGACATATTTGGAACAGGCAATAGTAATGCATATTTGATAAACAGCCCTAACATTTGACAGGTTAAAAATAATGAAAAGACAAAAATGAGAAAAACTATAAGTAAATCAATCATTATGATTTTAATAGTATTTAAACCATCATCCAATTTCACTGTTAGAAACTAAAAAAAAATTTGAATTTCAGTTTGTCACTTATAGTTGCTACAGCATTGTATCAGCGGATGCTAATGTTGATTTTTTCAATGCTGATGATGATAAAAATAAATTACTTAAATATATTTTATATCACACTACAAAGGCACTAGCAAATAAAGTATAAGCTCCTTATACACGTTTTCTTTACTCGAAGTTGGAATGTTTTTTAACCCAATTCATGTGATGCGGATAAAAATTGTTTATTCGCAGATACAATTGATAACATTAAGAAATTCAGCGATGCTTATTAATGCATAGCCATCTTTTAAATACTTTGAGCATGTGTCATGTGTCATTGATAAAAACTTTTTTTTTTGTTGTATCATTCATAAAATACTTAATAAATAGTTATGAATCTGAATTTAAAAATCTTCAAAACTAAAAAAAGGACAATAAATAAAATCTTTAAAAACCCTTATTTAAAGCTGACAATAAAGATTGATTTTGATTGGTAATTACTCAATAATCTAACCTTAATTTTATTTATATTAACATATATATTCCTTTTATTTTAGAACCTTGGAACATATCCCCTAAAATCCTATACTATCCCCTAAAACGCTACCCAAAATTCGCATTTTCTGTATTCACTGCATATTTAAGGAACATATCTTCCAGAAATAAATAGCTTCTAGTGTATGGTAATTTGTTTTGAATTAAACACAAGTTATATATAATTACTTATATTATAAAAATAGTAGCTTTTTTGTTTGCATTTGAAATATTGAAGCAGATTGTTAATGTACTGTTTTATTTACCTCATTATGTTTGATGAAGCAAACTGAATGTAATGAGCAGCTATCAGCCCCATTTATTGTACGAGTGATTTCTCCACGTCTACTATTTAGGATATTGAAATTTCCGTCTTCACCTATTGTTGCAATGTCACCATCAAGATTGTCTAAAGATGTACAGGAACACTGGTCTGACCTAAATGCAAATACCAATTAGATTTATAAAGGAAATTACCTCGTGTAACAAGTAATAAAAAATAAAAAAAAACTAGTATGCAATATTTTGTGAAGTATTTCTTATGAAATTTTCAAATCAAACTATGATATTTTGCATAACATCATGCACTATCAAATAAATACTTGAGAGGCAATAAATCTTTAAGGACACATCACAAACAATTATGTTTAAACACATAATCGGTCAAGAATAAATGTCTTACCCAAAAGAATGTAACTTTTCCCAAACATGTATTTCTCGTAAGGGCGATTTCTTATCATATGCACTTATTTCAAGTAACCTAACATCCCCGTTTGATGTCGAAACTGCTATCTTGTTATTATCAATTAATTTAATTTGAGTCACATCACCGTCTACGGTGTATTCGGATAGAGGCCGAGGGTATTCAATGTCTTCTTCTTCTTCGTGAATACGCTCTAAAGTCCAAACTTTGATTGAATTCACATCATCATCCCAACTGCCGGTCAAAAAGCAATTTGTTTCCACATATTCTTCTGGAATCCATTTTACTTTGTTTATTTTTTGAGAGACGAATGTGCCTTGTACATCAAGAGGCATTATTGTTGTAACTATTAGCTTTATAAAGATAAATAAAGTGATATTAATTGCTCATAATCTTTTCCATTCCACGATAAAATAACATAACCACAACATAACCAATTCGATTTAGGGATGTAACGCTATATCATAAAACTGACGTATTGACGCCAAAAATATCGGTATTATATCAATTTGGAAAAATCGATTGCAGGCGATATTTTTATAAACCTTTCGTAACATATTGACATTATGTGTCAAAATAAAGAGAAAAAAAAATAAAATAAAAATATGGAGTAATAATAATGGATAATAAATAAATTATAATGTATTGGTATAATATTGATATTTTTCTTTCACAAATACTACTTGTATAAACCAAAACAGCATGATGTACATTTATGGGCTAGATTCCTTTGTTTGTAAAAACAACAACATTGTATTAGGTCAATGTCAAAGTAATTAAGAGATTCTTTAATAAATTTCAAATTAATTCAAATCGTAACATTTTTATTTTAAATAATTAATATACAAAATAATTTAATTAAAGTCAAGAATGATATTTTTTTAACCAACTTCATAAAAAGATCCATCAATAAATTAATTGTTAATCATTTAAAAGTCTAACAAAAATACAAAATGAAAATTGATTGTTGATTTTCAAACGTGAAATATCTATTAAACGATAGTATGATTTCCGGAAAAAGTAAATTTCATACAATATCGCATTACTACATTATGTCTTTCACTTGTGCGCAAACACATTGCTATTGCGTGCGCTCAGATGCATCTAACCAATTTTGTAAAAGTAAAGTGAACATTCAGTAGGCAGAAAGCTCAACATATGATATTGTTTCTGTTTGGCGACCGTGCTATTCAGTATTTACAAATCGATTTAAAAAGACTTATGTGACTGAGAAATCGATACTTATATTAATTGATCTCACTCCCGTCCTTACCGTATCGGTAATGTGAAAAGATTATAGTGAAGGTCAAACGTTATTGTGTTGCAGTCTTAATAAGTCTGTGGTGTATTCTAATTCTTATAGATAATTGATATTAATTTGGCATAGCTATGGATCGACGCGACATTTTACAGCCCGCAAAATCTGCGGAATACATTGCCAGACTTTCTAATCACGTTAAAATACATGAAAGTGGTATTAATAAACTTTGTGAAGAAGTAAGTTTGTTTACATATATATATGTAATTATAAGTTTACCTATATCAATAATTATACAAATCCTGTTTCCGCTTTAATTATTTTATATCACTGCTATAACATAGCGCAGTAAGCTATGTTACGATGGAGCTGTACATTAAAGTGTACAGCATAACAGGTTATTCAAAATGGTGAATTTTCTCCATTTGATTTTAAACCTTATTGCTCTCGAAGTAAATTTTAAAATCAACTGTGGAAATTTGATATATTGTGATACTCTAACGGACAGCCATGTGTACATGCTTTTTTATAGAGTTTGTCGCTAGAAGCCATAGATTTAATATTATCTAAGCAAAAAGCTTCTTGGGTTTAGCTGACTGGCGAGTGTAGTGAAGCGTAGTATTCGATATGAGTTAGGAAACCCGATTTATGTGATAATCTGCATATCGATGAGTTATATAACAGCAAGGTATATCGATAACCTATTATCAATATACCTATGAAATGGTTAAAATTGCTTTTTTGGTAGCCAATAAATAATAATAATAGTGCTTTCGTACCAAGTTTTCAAGCTCTGGACTCTGTATCAATGTAATAAATAGCACTTGTGTTGTTGATGTAGATTTTAGAAGAATCTCGAAGAGTGCAATGACAGCGCTATCATATAGGTAAATTGTATCGTCGTCTCTCTTGCTCTAATTAACATATTTTTCAATGCTGTAAAGTGGGGCAGAGCATTTTGAAGTTCACGATATATTGATAATTGGTTTTAAGAGTGGACTCTGTTACGGCCTTTTGGTTGTTGAAAAATCTCGGCACAATGCTCAATGAAGTTTGTCAACAGGTGGACCTCAAAATTATCAATCATAGAGAAGTCAAAGGTTAAGTCAAATACCTATGTGGTAACCAGTGCCCATTAGTGGCAGTTGAAAAATAAGTTCTAGAAGTTTGATGAGTTTTGAAAACATATTGAGAATCATTTCATTCTCATTTAACTTGTAGAAATTAATTTATTTTAATATAAAGTAACTAAAATAACTAGGTTTTTATAGACATGGATTCATTTAATTCGAAATATGAGGCGAGGTCCCTCGTGGGTTCTTTAAATACACATGAAACAATACTGATGCTCTGCATGCCCATTCGCTAATTCAACTGACAGTTTAACGTTTTCTTCTTCTAATAGTGGCTTCGCACAATTCTGCTAATGGCAAATGAATATAAATTTCTACATGTAAAATGAATATGAAATGAATGGAAGACTGCGATGATCGTATTAACTGTAAAAAGTTAACAATTCCAATGTGTCGATATCAATTATTTGTTTGACCGCTTGCCCATAGAGCTCTGTGAACAATTTATTGCGATTGTCCTCAGAGTTACAGAGCAAGGAGGCTGGCGGGGATAGCACTCATGATTGTAACGTAATGAAACTAAAAAAGTAAGCCAAGTCCATCTCCATACAAACCATGCACGGGATCGGCGTAGCCACGACTGGCGTGTTGCTGCTCCTACCTTGAATCGATAAAGTTTGTGTGTGCGGACGACAATGCATACGCACGGGCGCGCTCACATGTAAAGGGGCTGTCCATTAATCACGTGAGGCTCGAAAGGGGGGGAGGGGTCCATAAAAAAGTCACGAAATATCACAAGGGGGGAGGGGGGGTGAAGTAACATATCACGTGTATTTATTTTTTCGACAAACTCGCGATACTCAACCGAAAAGCGGCGTAAATAAGTGTAATAAAATTATTTTTTCGTCAAACGTTCATTAAATAATAATATTCATAAAGTTTTTCGCATTCCTTTCATTATTTTTGTCAATCAAAAACAACCTGCAAGTCCTGTAATCTTTCTGTCTACCTCTAGACATTATTGTACTCTTTAATTTTCTATAATAGACAATTAAAGAGTACAATAACAAAAAATTAGAAAATTAAGATTCATTGTAAGTACTAAAAATACACGTGATATATGTGGAGGGGGGGGGGGGGGGGTAGTCTTAAACCTCACCATATATCACTATGGGGGAGGGGAGGTTAAAAAATGCCAAAAAAACATCACGTGATTAATGGACGGCCCCAAACTATTTTCGGTGCCTATGTATGAAGTTAACATACTTTTTGTACTTTGTTCTTTTTACCTATATCTACACTTTACCAGACTCTACCGAGGCGCATGGTATACGTAGTACCACATCAGGTTACTACAAAATATCAAGTCTTCGCAAACCATGTTTTATGTCTTAATAAATCTATCGTAGGAATTTAATGATTTTAGATAAACTTGCGTACTATTAACTGTACTTATAGTAAAATTTAATCTAACTAACATAGCGCATGGTGAATCTTCGTTTGCGTAGAGCAGATCTACCAATTATGACGATGTCCGAAAATACGAATAAAATGTACAGTGAGTTTTGTGTACATAATGAGGTGTAAAATACAATGCATTAGGTGTGTATTTCACTAACACTAAGTCGGGGTCAAGCGCGTGGATATTGGTGGCTCGCCTAATGGCGTGATACTTACATCATTCTGATTGGTTTATCAATTTATTGTATCGTAATGTTCACGTATGAGCGTGCAATGTTTTTTAAACTGAAAAAATTAAACTATTTTTTTCCTCTTTCTACGTCTTTCAATAATCAACTTCCTCTGGTCCACAGAAATAAATTATTAATTATACTCTCAATTGAGTCATTGTTCAAGGACATTACGTATTGCCGTCTTCGAGGGTGCCCGATCCATTTTTCTTTGTGTTTTCCCAATGAAAAGTTTTTGTCGACAGGTTCTTTTATCATTAAAATCGAACAAACTGGAAATTCCAGCAACTGGCGCTAATATACAATATCCTGATAAGGAAGATGTTCGAACAGTAGATTGGATCTTTGTAGCAGACGCATTAAATTTTTGCTTTTGGTCTTATTCTGATAATAATAAGTGGACAGTTGATAATTACTCTGGTTATTATGCTTTGGAGGCAGCGTTAAGTAGAGCATTAAAGGTAAGATATTCATTTTATTAAGCTAATTTAGAGTAAACTTATAAAAAGTATTGTTCAATATTTAAGAGTCTGATAGCGTTATCATTAAGCCAATGAGAGGAATCAATGTAACTGTCGTCGGATTGGTGATCCAAAATGAATACCTCGATCTGCACTGCTTTAAAAAGTATGTTAAATCTTCGGTTCCAGCTACATCAGCAGGAGGCCTACCGCGTAATAACGGCTTCGATTTAGTTAGCATGGGATTCCATAAAAATACTTTCAATGTTCAACACTGTATTGTATAGTGCAATGAGTACATTCGATCGGGTTGAAATAAATGCAGTCAACGTTTAATACAACAATTGTCATTGTATCTAACGCTAACTGAAATCTATGTACATACGCCGCAATCCTTAACGCCCATTATTATAGGCCCATTCTTCCTATGTTTTATATTCATGGTCCACGCTAGTCCCCTACAGTGGGAATATTAATAAGATTAGTCTTAGATTTATCACATTTCAGGAAGGTCATGACATAACAAATCCAAGTTACTATTCTAAAATAACGAAAGAACAACTTTCAGTTATTATGAGAGGAGATAATGACACACCAATTCCATTATTTGAAGAAAGATTGTCGGTACTACATGAGGCGGGAGCCATACTTTTAGAGAAATATAATGGAACATTTAAAACATGTCTGCAAGAAGCAGATAAGTCTGCTTTGAAACTACTCAGGATCATCGTTGACAATTTTCCTTGTTTCCAAGACGAGGCAGTATATAAAGGAAAGGCTGTATCTTTTTACAAGAGAGCACAAATTCTCGTAGGAGATATTTGGAATTTCTATGGTGGCAAAGATTGGGGAGAGTTTAGAGATATAGATGAAATAACTATGTTTGCTGATTATAGAGTACCTCAAGTTTTGTTATACTTTGGTGCATTAAGTTATGATGAGAATTTAATGGAAAAAGTGAAGAATGGTAATCACAGGTTTTAACAGTTGTTTGTTTTAATTGTTGTTTAATTTTATAGAAGTTCTCCTCGTGTTACAGATGAACTTTTGCTCAGTGGTTCAGAAGAGGAAGTAGAGATACGTGGTTGCTCAATACACTGTGTGGAATTACTGAAAAAGAATATAGAAGAAAAAATTAAGGGCAGATCTAATGTTGAAGTGCCCAATTCAAGTTTGATCGACTATTATCTTTGGTGTTACCGCCGAAAGTACGCCGACGAAATGAACAAGGTACCGTTTCATAAAACCTTGGGAATATTCTACTGAAATGATCTTTTTTAATTGATATACCAAAAAAAATCTAGATTAAGAAAAAAAAAAATATATTTTTTAATATGAATTTTTATTGTCACATCAAAACCATACATCAGAAATTAGACAAAAAAACATTATTACGATAAGATTAAGGCGATAATAATATAAACCGCATATAGTAGTAGTTCATAGATATTTGAAATTTATCACATTACTGCAGTCGATCTTTTGTATAACTTTAAAATATAAACAAATCATAATGTCTAACTGACTCTACCTTACACGTCGCTTATCTAAAAATTATGGGCACAACCACTAAAGGAGAACTAATACACAATATTAGGTATTTATTCATTTCTATTATTTACAACTTTGGCGTTGAATCTAAGTAATGACTTAAATAATGAAAAATGATATTTATGTAAATGGCACTTAATATTTACACGATTTATGACCTTATTTACACATTTATACGACCATCCAAGAAATTATAAAAGACTGGAGCCTTTTTCGTTTTTACAATTTTTTCATATTTCGTTTTGCGAGTGACATAACTACCACGAAATGTTTACAAACAAGTAAACAAATTATAGTTATGTTTCTTTTTATTGTTACAAAAATCGCAATTTTACCATAGGATTCTTATTTTAATTTGAAATAATTCTTTTTAAATATTCTGATTTATTTATTTTGCCGGTGATGTACTTCGTAATTGTAGATTAGCCATCACCAAAAGAATTTAAACAAATGGAAATGCAAATAATGATAATATCAAAAGATAAAAGTGTTTTCCATTTGATAATGAAAATATTAATGATTATTACTCTTTGAGTATGAGAATCGAGATTACTCATCAATGATTAGATGATGATAATGTATCGAAAGATATAATGCCACAGCAAAATTAAAAATAAATCTAAGTCTGGAATTTAATAGAACTTTATCATTTTTTATTTATTTTTTCCTGGAGTTTTGTAACTGTATACCTCATATTTATAAGGTGACTCTTATTCTATTTATTATTAAATTTAGACTTGAGACTTTCGAAGAACGCTAATTTATTTTTAATTGTACCCGGTTCAGGTTGAGGGCTGCCAGGTCTACTGGTTTGTTTGACAACTTCTTCTGTGCCTTCTGGGATTTCTTTTGATCCCCCAGGAACTGTTAGTGGAGTTGCCATAGACATTTTGAGTTCTTCCCTGAACTCTTTAGAGATGCTCCTTGCAGTGAGACTGTGCATATATTGTATTTTGTTTGGAGATTTCTCGTTTTCACCGTTTAATATATTTTCTTTGCTTTTCCGCCGTCGCCATGAATATGGCTGGGGGAGCTGGAATACAAACAGAAGCAAATTTTGTTATACACATCTCATTAACAAAATTAAAAGTCCGGTATCATTTAAAGAGTTGCGTTGCTATGCGAAATGCTTACAAACCAATTTAAAATTAAAATAAAATCGGTTTTGCCCTCAGATTTAAAAGCAAATTGTATAACGAAACACATTACATAATTATGAAACCGCACAAGTGTATTATGCATTTGTTAATTTTGTTGGGGGAACTAGATTCCAAATTATCAATTTTAATAATACATACTACCTATGAATGATAAAGTATAATTAGTTTGTTATCATTTATTGTTGATACTAAAAGTAATTTGAAATATTAATTGAATGCTCACCTTGGTTTGTTCATTAAGATTCTCCATGCTTACGAATTTCTTTGCCAATTCTTTTACTTTAGGTAGCTGTGAAAGGATATCGTCGATCTCACTGTTTTGATCAAAAGCGTCTTCCTCAAGTCGTTCTTTTATTACTACTGTTTCTTCAGTGACTTCGATTTGTAGAGTGTGTTTGTCATCGGTATCCCCTAAGATATTCTTATCGGGTATATCGATGTTGTCGTTCGTGTCAGCGTCAGTCTCGTATCTTGTTGATACGTTATCTTCCGGCTTACATTTCATTATCTCGCCCGTTTGTATATTGTAGATTTTAATGGAGTCTTCTAAACTGCTAGAACTTATATAAGAATCACCAATGCTCTGGTTGGTAGGTGATTTTTCAGGTTCATCTACCTCTCTGTTTTCTATATTAAGTAGCGGCAAGTTTGATTTGTAAGCGGACTCTAATATTTCTTCAAACTTTTCATCTGTGTCATCATTATTTGCATAAGCTGGTTTTGCAGAAAATACCGTATCCTCATGAGTGTCTTCGTATTCTATTAAGATACTGTTGTTATTATCTCTGGAGTTAGTAGTTATAGAGTCCATTGATTGATCGATGGCGAATTTTGTATAATGTTGATTAATAGCGATCGTGTTAAATTGCTTTATAAGAAATCCCTGAAATTTTAATAAAAAGTTGGTAATTGGCGCCACATCACATTACAAAACTTTGTAATAGTTTATCAATTATAAAACTTAGGTAAGTATGTAAAAACTGACTAAACTAAGTGATATTTAAAAGCCCGTCTCCGTGCTGAGAATATTAGAAATATTGCGGAAACATTAGAAAAATACAGTGATTGATGTGCGGTTAAAATAATAATGCCGTGCAAGGTTCTTTTTATGTTAGTTACTGGGTTAGATGTTGGAATACGTTTGAAATGTTAGAATGGTGTTTTTATTGATCGAGAAAATATGATTTGTGTTGCGTTTGTGGTAAGGAGGATAAGTTATTAGCTCATTAACATAGAGTCTAGTTAGTTTTATCGTAAGCCTTCCCAATTATTATTAGTTATAAGTTCGCCAAAATCTCACAACACTCACCACTAACGTCTCGGTGGATTACCGTTGTATTATTATTACTGAAAATTGTATTAAGAAGAACACAAATCTATGAGTGCGGCTCTAATAATACTTTCATACTCATATAAAGTGCAGAGTGCTGTTAGTCAGCGTTTAATAATAATAACATGCCAACTTTAGAACACAACAGTCAAAATTTGTTGTGTCAAAACGAAGATATGTATCCTAGATAAATGGAATATTATGGAAAATAAAACCTTATTTTTATTAATTAGTTAATTAAATGATTAGCTCTGAACACCTATGTATGTATCGTACATAGTTTAAGAGATTCGTATTGCACAAAATTATCATATCGGTAGGAATTATTACATTGTCAGTTAATGTGTTTAAAGAGTCGAGGTGGTGTATTAGGGGTTGCATTTCACCAGAGGTCTGTATGAAAACCCTTGTTTAACCTTAAACTTCCACCGAATGTATAATTGAGACCTGGTCGACGTTTTGAGCGAACACACAAATCTTCGCTTTTCAGCGTGTTATTCCGCCTAACATTGCTATAAGTCTCGAATAGATCTTCTGTTATTTCAGGTTTTATTGGTATTTTAAGTCTAACTATATCCTCGTTTTCCACATAACCCTCACCCTCACTGTATACATGTTTACTTTGCAATCTTACGTTGGCTTTTTGACTGACATTATGTATGTCATAAATTTCATCTGTGTTATCGTTATTGTCGGGGTTTTCGAATATGGGATTAATAGCGAAGTTGGGGCTCGCATTTCTGGGACTGAGAACGGCACGGACGATGTTTTGATGGAGAGCAGAGGCTTCGAGATCGCTCAATGAACTGCTAGCACTTACAGGCGTAGCGAATTCAGTTTCAATATTGTCTAAACTGCTGGACTTGTTTAGCGATGATATGGAACTTATGTCACTGATTGAACCATTCTTCTTGCGAGCTCCGGATGATCTTTTTGCCTCCTTTATGTAATAATCTCTCCCATATCTGAATTAGAAAGGTTATAAACAATTAAACATTGAATGATTACAATCTTACATCAACAGCAGTTATTTATGGAACTAATTAAAGTAAATCACGATAAAGTTAATTTTATTGATTTATTTTATACATAATTACTTACCGTTTATATTGTGGCACTTCTTCTGCTAAGACATCTTTTAATATTTTTGGTGTAGGACTTGCAACCATACGCGTGTACCCATCAACAGGTTCTAATTTAGAGCTATTTGTTGTATGAGAAGCAGTTACATCAATTTTATCTCTTTCTGGAATATTTTCTACATTAGTTTGAGTCTTAGCATTGCCTGTTTCGTTATCTGATGTAACTTTAACTTCATCATCATCGTCTACTTCATTGTTTTTGGTCGTAATCATATCAAAAAGCGAAGAGGTACTTTTAGTTGATAATCGTTTTTTAATAGCTTCCGGCGAATAAGGATTATTAGGCATTTCAACGTAATTTAACCATTTCTTTCGCTCTCTGTATGCTATCGAACCTTTGAATAAAAAAAATATCTGTTTAAGATATTATTAATTTTAGGTATTAGGTATAAGTTAAACTGAGCTCTTTCTTACCTGGTATCAGACCGTCGACATCATTATCAGTATCTCGGGTTGGTATCCTGAAAGGTTGTTATTATTATTATTTATATATCAATGGATATCTACGATTTAGAAGCAAAGGGTAAAGTTTACATACTGATGTGGGTCGTCGTCGAAATGTTTTCTTCGCAAACTATCGGCATACCTCTGCACTGGGATAGTTACAGTTTCTTCGTATTCCCCTTCTCGTTCATGACGACTTAGCGTATTGGTAGACCCTAAAATAAGAATATTATATATATATATATATATACATGCATGAGATGCTTTTTTAATGTATTATAATGATTATTAAGGTATTTAGGTACCTTTCACATTGTGTGAACCATCTAAAACATCTACAGCAACATCAGTATAGGTTATAGAATCTGTTTGGTCAAACTTTAAGCTATTTCCATTCAAAATAGTTCTATGAATCTCTTCTTTTATTGAAAATTCAGCTTTTTGAGGTGGACCGCTATCGATTCCTAATATTAATATCGAGTCTTGTCCATCTTCGAAATTATTTGTCTTGTTTAAGTTATTAATTTCCTCAGAAATTTTACTGTCATTAATTTCATTGTTAATAGCGTGAGTGAGATTTTCCTCTTCTTGCTGGTTTTCATTAAATTGGTCAAACTCTTTTGCGTCATCCAGAATCGTTAAACTGTCTGGCTCAAAGTCAAGTTCCTCTAATTTCGGTTTGCCTCCTATAACATGCTTTGAATCTAATACTCTTTTGATATTGCTTTTAAATTTATTATCTTCATCATCCTCTTGGTCGCTAACGTTATCAGAGAGATCTGTTGTATCGTCTGCATCTCTGTCTCCGATAAGAGCTCTGTATTCTGCGTTAGAATTGGGAACTAACATTGGAACGGGCACTGATTGTATGGTCTTTATCTTCTTTTTCTGGAAAAGCCAATTTTCTTCCCATGTGCCGTCTGTAGCTTGTATTTCACTTCCAGATACTTCATCGAAATCGCGATCTCTGTTATCTGTAATAAATAAGTCTATAGAAATAGGTGAAATAATTATAGCCATTAATGATCATTGTTTATTTTTAATACCCTGATGAACGATGTCTCCACCAAACTCTGGGAACGGGACCCGCCTAGGCAATTCCAAAGCGTCTTCTATTGTTTCACCTTCTTCCCAATCAGAAACATCTTCTTCTTCTCGAAGCTGTAACGTAGAAAATTATAATTAATTTTCATTCTGTAACAGACTTACCATAATAAAATTTGTACACAAAGGAAAAGATTCATAGAGCCCTATCGCATCCAACTTACCTCATGTTCATTTTGAGTTAAAATTAAATCTTTGAGGAAATAATTAAGTGTCTTTGCTAGGGTTATGGAAGTTATATTTAGATGGCGTAGAATCAATTCGTATTCGTATTAGTGAAAAAAAACTTTCTATTGACGAGTTAAGTTTACAATTCAGAATTGGTATCCGCAATAAAAAATATTTTATTGGTTGACTTACTGGAGGAGAGATATCTCTGGTGTGCCTTGAGTTAAGGGATGGCGGCGGAGACCTCTCTGATGGCGTTGGACTGGCACTTGCAGAGTGGATACCGCTACTTCGTCCTCCAGATCCATTCTCAGTCTGGTACCTTTCGATCACCTGGAATAATTAAAAATATTATGAGCATTTTCAACGATTAGTGATTAAAACCGCGTGACAAAAATGGCTTCGCCGTGTTTCTCAATCCTTCCAGCCATCCATTCTCTTCAGATTTGTGTACCACCAAAATAGCTTTTAGATTTAAGCATTTCTTGACAGTTTAAAAGAGATAAACGATACTGAATTTGAATGTAGATTTGATCAATATTATGGGTTTATATAGTACTAACCTCTTCGTTCGCGGTAGGAAAGAAAATTCCTCCAAAAAAGTTATACATGTTTCATCCGACTTTGGAATATAGGAACAAAGAGGTTTGTACGTATTAGATCTTCTTCGTGGATTCTAATGTGAGCTATTGTGTTGGCATTGTGTTGTTGTGAGAAGCGGCTCATTACTTATAGGGTTGTCACAAATATTTTTGTTTGCCTGCTGTAAGTTGCTTATAGATTCTCTTTCATTATATCATATATAAAATAGTACTGACAGTTCTTTTCGAGAAATGGTAGAAAGCGAAATTGATATTAATTCAAAGTCATTATTATCACACTATCAGCAATGCCAGACTGAATTCACGTAATTTATCAGATATTTTACATTAAACAAACAAATCGAGTTATCAGTGAAAATTATATAATAAACAATATATATTAAATTACCTATCATTGGCAACTTAATTAATTTGTTTTGAACATAAACTTGTACTTAGAGGTAAACTTGTACTTAGAAAAAAAGTACCCAAAAATCGAGACTATAACAGGGGTGTTATAGTCTCGATTTTTGGGTACTTTTTTTGGCTTAGTCATTAATATTACAAATCTCAAATCAATTATTGTTTAAGAATAAACTTTTTTATTGACAGCTTGTGCTTGTGATTTTGCCTAAATACACCCGAAAAAAAAAAATAAGACTAAAGTTTATTTTGTTATGATCAGTGACATACGACAACGCTGTCCTTTAGTCGTCATTATTATAATATAGTTATCACTATAAAATAAACTTCTTATTTCAAACTTTTAAGAGCGTGATCTAGCTGTAGTCGGGTTTTAGTTTTTGAAGTAATTTTTTTTAATAGCAAAAATAGAATTGTCTCTAATTACAACACAAAAACCTGCGTGTCTATCTCGTAAGTAATTGAAATTTATATAACTATATAAGTTTGTGCATCTTGAGTAGATTTCACTCGATTCATGAACTTCGAATTATGTTATCACCACATAATACTGAATAGTTTAATAAAAATAAAACTTCAAAAGTCAAAATTAACCTGAAGTTCAAGAAATTCTTTTCTTGTCGGACTTTGTTTCGCCAGTTTTTCTCAGACAACACTCTATTTGGAAGTGGTGGTAGTTTACGGTAGCCAGAGGTAAATAAGTCAAATGTATTTTTAAAATAATCTATTTTTATAAATGTAAATGTTTCCATAGAATATTTGAAAAAAATGTATCGAGTATTGTTTTGTAAGGTAGCTTTACTCTTAATTAAAAAGACTATCAACACCTTAGTCTTGTGTGAACACGGAACATGTAAAGGGTCCAAATGCGATGAAACTATTTAAAAGTTGTTTCATTTCTGTATAGTGAGCGTGAAAATATAAGATACCAATACTCAATAAGTTCAGTTTAGTTCACCTTCTATTATAAAGAAAATTATAAGGTACTTACCTTATAATTTTCTTACGTACGAGTAATATCAATAAATATTATCTGGCACTGGCACACAAAAAAATTCAATTATAAAAAATATATAAAAAATAGAGCAACTTTATGTAACTTATAGGTACTATCATAGAGTGAGTAAAAATCGTGAGTGCTACGTATCGATATGAAATCAAACACCTTCAAATTACCTAATTTAAAAATGATTTTTTTTCTATTTCCTATGACAGATATAGTTTGTATTACACCTTCTTTGTTTAAATATACTTATGTGACGATAGTTTAACAGTCCATAGGTGCTTAGGTCAAGTTTATACTTACATTGAAGAAAATGTATATTATTGTTTAAACAAAGTAAACAGCAGTAAGGCTCCATTGCTTTGCCTTGTAACTTTCAAGCGTAATGTTATAATTGTCAACGGAAAAAAATCATTTTATAAATGAAATTTGTTTTTAATGTCTCAGTGAACCGATAACTTGTTACTATAAAATATTATACTATTAATAAGTTTTGCTAAATTTGCTATCAAATAAAGCTCTTAAGTAGCTAAGATGGCAAAATAATTAGTTTCCTAAATGTAATAGCGCCAACAACGTATGTTAATAAAACCTCATCAAATGGATTTAAATATGTAAATAAGTTTAAAATTGCTTTAATTCGTATAATTTTCGCTAATTTTGCACTATTACCTACATTTGTTTACAATATCTCTGACCCACAAATCATATTTTATCGCCTGTAGATGGACAGCACGCAACTCTTGCGCATTTGATTCTATGTAAACTTCAAGATGGGTAGAACTTATTACGTAAAACGGGAAATTCATCATGTACCTTGACATGAGATACTTTCACTTTTATCAGGCAATTTTAATTATTTCACTATTTGTGTTAATTTTTAGGATTCCGTAGTTAACAAGGAATCTTAATAGTTTCGCCATGTCCGTCTTTCCGTCCGTCCGTCTGCGGTTGAGCTCAATATCTATTGGTACTAGAAAGTTGTAATTTGGTATGAATATACACGCCGACTAAGTGGTAAAATAAAATTTTGAAAATATTTTTTTTTGATAATAAAATTTAGTACCTCTCCTACATGTAAAGTTCCCGATGCTAATTTTTTTTCATCTTCCCCATACTGTGGGATATCGTTCGATAGGTCTTTCAAAAACATTTCAAACATTTAGTAAACTGTTTGTGGGTTATTAAGATTTAAAGAGCTAATTTTCGATATAGTCAAGTGTCCCCCCCCCTCTACCAACTAAACAGTCATTGGTATCACACTTAAGTTGGTTTTACAAGTTTACGAGTAATAGTCGACCATTTGTATTTAACTCGAAAATTTCGAACAATTCCATAGAAAACAACAAACGTGATTTTCGTTACCGATAATGGTACGGAACCCTTCGTACACGAGTTCGATTTGAACTTTGTTGGTTAAAAATTGGTAAGTTCACTTAAGTATAATTTGTAAATTAAACTGTTGAATTACGCGAACCAATGTTTCACAACGATCAAATTTCGTTAATCACTCTTTATGAAAATTTCCATTTGATTTATATCACGATTATAACGAGTATTATCATTTCAATCAAAACACTACTCTAAGACGTGGTAATAAAAGGTAAACTCACAAATGCAATGACATAAAGGAAGACCACAAAAATTATCATGTATAGAGACAACATATTTTACACTTTTCACTGTCCTTAATCTCTACACTAATTGCCAACTTCCATCACTGGTGAAATTACTAATACTGATCTTAATTATATTGAAAATAAATGACTTACCATTTCTTAAGCCGGAGACAATCTGTTTAGGTACGTATCTAGTCAATAATCAGGTTACAGATTGTTTTATCATTGATAAATGTTATCGGAACCGTCAGCCTGAAGATAATATAGCCTTCAGTCGTCTATTTATGTGTTTACATGCATGTGGGACAGAATATTCCCGACTCAGATTTGTCATTTTAAATAGAAAAAATATTCTTAAAGGATAATTCTTAAAAAATCGCTTTGTCCCCGGCAAAAAAAGAATAGAACGGCTCAGGATATGCTATTGATCGTTATAGCTTTCTTACTTCAAACCTATTTATTCACAATCGAGCAGAAATACAATAGGCCTTCAGGTGTCATGTTAATTGTCTCAAATAATATATTGGCACCAATGTGCCAACCCTAAATTACTGTGAGCTGCCATAATAGCACTTGTAAGGTTCCATCTAATAAGGGTATGTTTAGGTATATAAACACACTAGCTCTATTCCCTCGTCTTGGCCCGAGTAGATTATCATGTCATCCGCATATCATAAATATTTTTAAAATCGATCCAGTATTTCAGATTCTAATTCAACCTAACGTCAACAAACAAGCAACTGTTTAATCTTTATATTAGTATAGAGTTTTTAGTCTATTAAAATCATAAATGATATGACCCTTTCATACACAGTAGACAAATTAGTAAAAAATTATGACGGACTAAAGATTTTGATGTTAAAGTCATTTTGCGTAACTAACATCTCTTTAACAGTGTCTGCTTATTCAAATGTAAATGTCTCATATTCAAAAGAAAAACCAATCGATCAACTTAACTTGAATATGAGCGGTGATTTCTATACTAATATTATAAAGCTTAAGAGTTTGTTTGTTTGAACGCGCTAATCTCAGGAACTACTGGTTTGAATTGAAAAATTATTTTTGTGTTGAATAGACCATTTATCGAGGAAGGCTTTAGGCTATATAACATCACGCTGCAACTATTAGGAGCGAAGAAATAATAGAAAACGCGGACGAAGTCACTGGCGGCCACTAGTTTTAATATATGTATAGATGAATTAATTACTTTTTTATTTATTTACGAAGGTTACTTAAAACAACTACTAGTTTTTAGTAACGACATAGCGTTTTAGCAGCTGAGTTTATTTTTGCCATTTGCATTTGATATGCCCCATGCTGTTGCCAATTTGATCTTGACTATAAGACTACGTTTATGGGTTTGAAAATTGTAATCCTACGGATATGTTTCAAGCGGAATGAATACGTATCAATTATTTTTCCGTGACTTTGCCCGCGTAAATTATAAGGCTATGTCATCCGCGTGGAATGTATTTCCGATGTTTCTAACGAGTACTCTCTACAAACAAAGAAGTAAGTAGTAAGTAGAAGAAAGTATCTATGACTACTATGATAATTAAGTTGATAATTTATATAAATTTAGTAATTAATCTACATTAATCGTACCAACAAAATACAAATTGTTAACAGCAGCAGTCACGAAACATGACTTTTTTTCTAAAATAATTAAGACATCGCTTCAAAATTGCACTTCAGATATTATACTTCATGGTCATGCCGTAAAAAGAAATATACTTAATGATCACAGAGGTTTGTAACAAAGGTATGACTATTTTTCACTTTAATTTCCAAGCAGACAACCTTTGTAATTCGAAATATTGTGCAAGTTTTATGATTTAAAATATGTTAAATGATTTATTTTAAAACTGAAAAAGAATAGATCCTTAGCATTTACTGACATCTCTATTAGGTATACATTTTAAATAATTCTTATCGGTACCAACTTTAATACTAATTTGAGTTGCGTTAGGTATACATCTTAAATAATTCTTATCGGTACCAACTTTAAATTTGAGTTGGGCATCCGCACTAAAGATTTTTGTACATGCCACATCTGTCATTTGTCACATCTTCTACGACTCTATTTGTATCTGCATTTGAAGAGAGGTTTTAATATACTCAACTCAAAAAGACGTCTAGTTCACCTTCCATGACATTCAGCCTTGCACACTCGAGGCACACTTCTGAGAGATATAAGCACAAACTCATTTCATCCATTCCATCGTCATTTCTGGAGGAAAACGTTCAATGCTGGCCAGGTAAATAATAGTCATATATCAGAAAAAAATTGTGTTGGTAACAAAAATATCAAAACTGGAGATAACAGTGAAAAAAACCCGGACCTTTGTATATGCCAACGGCGGTAAAGCTAGCCATATCAGCCGTATCTTTGACTCCTGAGTGAAATTAAGTCCGGTCATGCCGGATATAATTTTTCAGTAATCATCGCAAAAAAAAAATTCTGATAGTAGCTATCTATGGAGTATAAAGTCCAGCGATACGGATATTAACATGGAAACGTTAACTGATTGGAAATTGTATAACGGAGTCTCAAAATTTACTTCTTCCAGAATATATACATATATTAATATTATATTTTATCGATTTTGTAATGATAAATATCAATTAAAAATGCTTAAAAAAACAATCAGCACCAGGTACTCATTAAAAATATTTGTCAGTATAGCATTATAAATGCAAATTTGATCAAATATAATATTTAGAACAAAAGTTAAAAAAAAAAAACTATCGGTTAGGTAGGATTGCCTGAATGTTGATGAAAATGCGCTTACTAGTAGCGAAAAAGTGACAACTGTTTGAAAAATTCGTCAGTTCTCTTGGGTCTCAGGCAGCTTATTGGTTAGAGCAGTCACCTGGATTGCTAAAGGTCGCGGGTTCGAGAACCACTTCGGGAGGATAGTGGACTGGGGCTGAAGGATTTTTCAAGCATTTTTAATTAAAAATATATACATTGATATCTTTATAACCTAACCTAACCTAACTAGCGTCCTAGCTTAGTGCAGGGGATATTTATAAACTTTATATTGAAATATCTGTCGTATCTCTGATATGTCTCATTGAACAGCTTCATGATTTAGGTTTATTTTCTCTTAATCAATGTAACATTATCTATCTAGCGTCTACCTTGTTTAATATAGCAGTAGCCAATAAGTCTTCGTACGTGGATGATTCTATGCTAGGTGGGTTGACTGGTTCTGCAGCGTATCGCGCTAGTGCTGGAAGCGCTGCAGCTTCCTCCACCACCCGCGCTACGAGACGCTTTAGTTGCGCGTGCGCACCACTAGCGCCGCCCGACAGGCTGGGTGCAGCGGTCGACGGAGACGCATTACGAGATGGTTGGAGATCTGCAGAAAGAATATTTATTTCTTAAGATGTATAAACATATTTCGAATATCCTGGAGAATTTGTGTATTCAGAGTCTGGTTTCGATTGTACGCTAGCTTCTTAAAGTTTAATGGTTATCTAATTAATTCAGCATGTTAGCTATTGTTGAAAGATAGATAATACAATATTTGTTAGTATGTGTTAATCAATGAAACTTTTTGCTCTTAAAGCGCAAGAAGTTTTTAATAGTTCTTGTATTTTATCTTTTTTACTTCTTTATCTATATTTTATGGATTTTTCATTTATACACAGTATAAAACAAAGGTGGTTCTCGCTGTCTGTACGCTGAGATCTTATAAAATACTCAACGAATTTTAATGCGGTTTCCATCACTATAAGAGTGATTCAAGAGGAACATAATATGTAGATATTATATCCAGAGGCTTATTTTATTTAATTGCAACCACTTTCAATTTGACATTTGAAAGGTATTCACGAACTTCACGCTACAACTGTTAAATATGTGTTAGAGATTGCGACCGCGACGTTATTTTGAAAGATATTGAATGAACTTTATCGTTTTTCATTTAGTTCATTTTCTTTATCGTTTGACATTAATTGGAGTTATCGCACGCGAGTGTTTAATGGATATAATTGTGGAAATAATATTCTAAATTACTAAGTTTTTTATAATGTTCTTGATTAGTCAAACAATTATTCGTTCTGAAAGCGGTTGCGACTAAAATGTTATATAATTTCATAAATCGCTATATTTTTTGGATTGTCATAGATGATATATTAGACCATGAGAGCAATGCCGTTGGTGGAAAGCTAATCTATAAAAATAAAAGCGGAAAGTCACTCACTCACTCACTCATCACGAAATCTCAGAAACTACAAGTGCTAGGAGTTTAAAAT
The DNA here is from genome assembly GCA_918026875.4 of Diatraea saccharalis. NCBI lineage: Eukaryota > Metazoa > Arthropoda > Insecta > Lepidoptera > Crambidae > Diatraea > Diatraea saccharalis. The sequence continues at coordinate 18,821,161 of OU893340.1, read as the reverse complement.
TTTGCATGCGGTATCTTTTCAGGGCTAAGGTGCTCACTAAGACGGGATTTTACGAAATTCGACCCCTAAGGGAGTAACCCCTAAAGTAGGTGATGATTTTTTTATGGAATTTTCTCATTTCTGGACTTTAAGCTAGATCAGGTGGGCGAAGCCGCTAGTGATCTATATAAGCAAAAGTCTGAGGAAAGCATGTATATAAGTATACGATGACTAAAACATAGTTGCTATTTGTAATTTAGGTTGGCTCTGTTGAGAAATATGCAGATCAGATCAAATGCATCATTTAGATTTTATTACATAAACATTAAGGTTAAATATACAGTATTCCATTTAGTTTGCTTAGTACACTTGCGAGATTACACATCTTAGTAAACAGTAATGCAACAGGTGAGAACGCAGGATGTTAGATGTCGTCATTACGCAAGTATATATCATACCTTACACATGAGACTTGAAGGAAAACACATATTGTTAGTGTAGATAAAACAAAGGATTGAAGAAAAGGTATGGGAGCAAGAAGCTTATCAGTATGTTTTCCTTTTGCCTGAATTTTTTGAATACAGTAACACAAACAATGTTCCATATTGCTGAGCGGATCTTTTTAATACCAATTTTTTTTGTTATTTATCGGCATAGTATTTATATAATTTGTAATTTAGTGCAAACAGTTTGTATAATATTTTTCTAAATATATAAATAAGTAATAAAAAAATATATTTAAATATTAATGTTACGCTACGGCATAGTTGCAGGGGTTGTTCCGTATTCATCCTATGACGTCTCATCCTATGCATTATTTTTTCCTTACTCATCCTATTTTTGTTCTTCACTCAACCCACCACAATTCATTTTAATTAATTTTAATTTTGAATTCCTTACTCATCCTATCGGTCAATTCTTCTACAGCGTTATTAAAAACAAGGTTTACCGTTGGAGTAAATTAACGCTGAGACTGCAATAAGTATTTGTCAAAATTCATATTATTAAACAGAGACTTAGTAAAGGTTAACCTAGTACGAGGTACTACGGGATTGATTAATTTTTTTTCTAGAAGGAAGTAGGTTTGCTTATTTTGCGTATAATATGAATTTGGACTAATACTAAAATAGTAATTTTAGCGTAAATTTACTCTGACGCTTATCCTTGTTTATTAATGACACTACTAATGTTTACGTTCTCTTGTTTACTACTTGCGTATTGCCATTGCACTATCTACCTTAAGTTCAATATTATTAGTGCAATATCTTCCTCACACATCAATGGTGACAGATATATAATAATATTGGACTTCAGGTAGATGAATACAATGACAAAATGCAAATTGCATCGTACAATTGGCCTACTATTTTCTCAGGATATGTCCAGTTTTTATATGTTATGTCTGTTATATTCTGAGACGTCCCTGGAAGTTGTTAAGCAGCTTCCTGTGATTAAAGGCAGCGGCGGCCTTAGGGGGTGGCGAACGGGGCAATCGTCCGGGGCCTCGCTGTTCCGGGGCCTCGCGCAACAAGCCAAGCAAATTTAAAAATACATAAGTATATTTTTTTAACAATATTTTTTAAATTTAAAACTTTTTATTTTAACCCTTAATTATTTTTGCAGGTTATATATTATAACATAACAGTTAATTAAAATAAAGTTAACTAAATCATTCATTCTAAACATAATTGGATACCCCTTCGAACCACTTGAAGATTGGTTTTTTAATTGCATAACAATTTGTATAACTTAAGCATTTCTCCTCGAACATGACAAATACTTAACCCAAACAACCAGACCTACTTTCGAATCACATACTTTTCACGAAGGACAAAGGGCCTCGCAAAGACCTGCCACCCGGAGCTTCGCAATGGCTAAGGCCGCCGCTGATTACAGGTGTATTGATCATGTTGGTAAAGTTATGTATTTTAAAATGCAATTTTTATGTTAGCGTTTAAGTGACCTCAAAGAAGTTTTTATCGTGGTTAAAAAGAAGAAATAAATTAAGTAGAAGAAGAAGAAACATTTATTAACCTCTTTAAAGCACAAATAAGAGTACATTATTAGGAACATATAAGGCACTATAAAGACACAAAAGAAGCAGAAAAAGAAATTTGGTATTAGATATTGCATCCTGTTTTAAAGTTATTTTATAATGCAGGTATTCTTTTTATTATACTACATTACGGAAACGTAATGTCTTAATAATTAGTCATTAATTATATATGTATTATATCACTGGTCGTAGTGTAGGCAACTAATCGTTTATAATTATTGTAATTTATTTGATAGGTACAATCACTGCGGAGTCAGAGGTCGAATGGTCTTCTCGTTGTAGAAGTGCAAAGTTCGAGTATTATAATTTACAGTATTTATACTCATGTGTTTTAAAGATATCAAATAATCAAACATCTGTACATACTTTTTATCGGAATAAGCGTGTTTTCTTTGTTCATTCCTGCTATTTTCACGTAATATTCGCATCTCAAGAGAATCTTAACTAAGTACTTGTATTTTGCGACTCTACTACCTACCTACTACTCGAAGTATAATATTAATAGTTGAAGCGCTATTGACTTTTCATAATTACGCTAACAATCGATCGTTATAACAATTCTATTAAGAATTGCAAAAAAAAGTCAATCATAAAACGGTTAAAAAGAATAAGTTAAATTTTAGAATAATTATTTTAAATTTAAATAAGATAGTTTGTGAAATATTATTTTTAATTCTTAAGAATTTAGAATAATTTTTGACTCACTCCCTAATGAATGCGTTAACGTAAAACTCACCACACATATTCTGTACAATTTATAGTTTCTTTCGTAACTTGAAGTTTTTCTCGTGTTTGTTATAATTGTATATAAATTATTATTCGTTACAGAAGTAATGAATATAATCCAGTAAAAGGAAAATGTGAAAAAAGCTAGCTCGGACAAGTTATTACTATTCTATACCGTACTTAGTGAGGCATGTGTTAGTAGAGAGGAAAAAAATATTGTGGTTAAATAAAACCCGCGGAATGACCTCACGACGTTTGTGTGACCTCATCAGTTTTATTCCATTCTCAATGTATTGAGTAAAACTGTAAACATTTTGTTCTACAACCTAAACAAAGAGGTAATTTTCAATATGAATCCGATTTATCAGTCGCGAAGAGGAATTCAAAATTTCGTATCACAAGCTACATAATAGGGATGATGACTGGGTACAAAAAAATGCAATTCTATTTAGTCCGTCAGTCAGATAATAGAAAAATATTAGATACGTATTTTTTTTTTACTTCAATTTAACAAGAAATAGTTTAGATAACAGGCATTAAAGTTGAGGAGTGGGGGCTCGCTACGTCACAGTTGAGTAGAAAACGTACTCTAACGTGACGTCATGCGAAATTTCATCTCAATGTAACGCCGTAATTTTATGATTACGAAAAAAATAAAAAAATACGTGTTTAATATGTTTTAACACTCTACCTGACGGACAAACAAACAAAAATTATTCATCATCCCTATTGAGCACACCAAACTTATTTCACCTGAAACTCTGCTCAAACTTATCAGATATACTTATACATTCCTCCTTATTCATTCCTCTAATTATTTTAAGCTCTCAATGGTCCATCGCTAAGTGAGTCGTGTGTCATTTTGACTAACGCTAACCTAATTTTGACGTGTCACTGACGATTCCATAGGACGATACAATAAAAACATTGTTGACATACTTCTTAGTTACTAGATTAATAAAAAGTAAAAAAAAAAAATAGAACCGACATCAAACTTTAATAATAAGTGATAAATAATACTTATCTCAAAGTGACTTATACAAGAAAATGCTATTGAAGTCGCGCGGAGGTCTTCTTTGGGTTTATTAATTTGTAATATTTTCCAATAATTCTATACTCATATTATAAAGAGGAAAGATGTGATTGCTTGTTTACTTGCTTTGTATAGGGTCAGAAACTATTAGACTGATTTATAAAAGTCTTTTATCTACGAGAAGCTACATAATATAAGTTGGAGATGGGCTATAATTTACGCTGACGAAGTTGCGGGGAAACAGCTAGTCCGATAGAAATTGGTTCACAATTCAAGAAGTAATCGATTGACATACTTTCATAAAATATAAACATTACATACTCCTTGAACATAGAAACGAAATTTATGGTCATCTCCGGAAAAGCAGACTGCAATGCCAGCATAAGGATATCCGGTCAAAACCTAGAAAGGGTCAAGAAATATAAATATTTGGGCATATGGCTGAATGAGGATTGGAGCAGCGAGTTAGAGATAAAAACTTGGATCGAAATAGCGCGTAATGCTTTCAATTCGATGATTTGCTCCATTGTTATATCTGGCCCCTGGTATTATATGGATGTGAGGCATGGACCCTTAAAGAAGATCTACGAAAACGCATAGAAGCTTTCGAGATGTGGACTTATAGGCGCATGCTCTCTATAAGCTGGACCGAGAAGGTGACCAATGTCCGAGTTCTCCAACGAGTTGGCCAAAAACGCACGCTTATGGCAACTGTTAAACGGCGTAAAGTCTCGTATTTAGGCCATGTTCTTAGCCATCAGAGGTATGATCTCCTGCAGCTGATCATGATGGGCAAAGTTGCGGGAAAGAGAAAGGTCGGAGGAAGGAAGAAGTCGTGGTTGCGGAACATCCGAGAGTGGACCGGGATAGCAAGCGCTGCTGAGCTGTTCCGCCGAGCTAAAGACAAGAAGGACCTGAACATGCTAATCGCTAACCTTCACTAGTTGGAGAGGCAATTCCTTCGGATTTTGAATGAATTTAAAATACGCAATCTTTTGTTTTTAAGCTGAGATACATGAAATGCAATACATATTAACTAAATCTTTAGGTGATAAACGGTGAAAAGCGTGTTTTGTTTTGTTATAAAAGGAAAACTACTGATCGAATTTTGATAAAAAAATTATCGACCGTTTTCAAAATTCAACAGTCTAATGGAAGACTGTTGAATTTTGAAAACGGTCGATAATTCTCTTCGAAGCAAAGTAAGCGTACACACAAATTATTATAATTACTTATGCAGTATTATAAATTTATAAAAAAACAGGTTCCACTTTATGTACATACCTATTTCTATTATTTTTTTTTGGCAAGAAGAAACTATAATTGATAACAATACTACACACTTACATAGATGGATAATGCATATGGTCCCAATACATATATTATATATACATAATACACATTTAGCCTCAGCAGTTCAAGTTATTCCCTTTTCGTTGTCAAATAATACCATTAAAAGGTTAAAGTTATTTTTGTTACTATTTGAGTTAATTTGCAAAAAGCTAAATTAATTAATTGGTTAAAGAATTAAATATATTAATTATTTAATTATTTTCGAGATGCAGCATAACAGTTTTGGGATAAGTTGTTTTAAATTTTTTATGTGATATAGCCATATTTCGTTACATTTTACCACATTGGCATGTAGGTACTTTAACTACGACGAACGAATTATAAAGTATGATGATTATAGATTTGACAACAGTGTTACTAACTTAGTATTTCTTAAATTAATCTACCAAAAGATATGATAAAGTAGTAAAATGAAACGAAATATAATGTCGTATTCTATGTGTAAAGTCATAGTTAGAGAGTTAAGCTGTCGCACCCCAGATAAGCAGATATATTCGTAGACATCTTTCCGGTCTTCTATTCTTACTTTAGTTTAAAAAAACATGGCTTCTTCTTATTAATTTTCCCTTTTTATATTATTTCTCTCTCTTTCTGAGTGTCTATCTAATCTATTTTATTATAAGTAGTAGGTGCATTGATTTAGGTCACGATCTTCATTTCGCTAATGAAGGCTCTTAAAATAATCATGTTTATTAATTAAATTCGATTTTACTAACCTATCGTGTTGCATAAACGGTTAATTGAAATTACGTAGGTTCGTGAATGAGTGCAAAGGCCAAATTGTGAATATCAAAACTTTAAAACACTGTAATGATGCAATCCCTGCTTTATACCGTAAGATTTAAGGAAGTATTCAAAAAGAATATATGGAAACCTTTTTGAATTTTCAGCAGTAAAAGCTTCAGACTCCAACATATTTCAATATCATTAGATAGACATATATGTTGAGGATATTGTAAAGCGGAAACATATTTATATGTAGTTTTTGTTGACGGTCCCATATAAATAGGATCAGTTTTTTTTATATCAAGATACCTACAAGATTTATATCATCTAAGTACTGTAACGTCCGAGCACATTACTATAGGTAGGGTTTACTCTTCGGACGGTTTATGGTCAAGTGCTGCCCGTTAATATTTTAACTTTTTTTTATTCGAATTCGCGTGTTCGTGTTTTGCTGGTGAATAATTTTTCTTTCTGATCGAGACCAGCTTAGAGTGAGCATCATAATATTTGGTTGTAAGTGATTAAATTGTAATACTACTTGAAAATAAATCAAGACTGAGGAGTTCTACCAGTTTTTTCATTGCGCCACCCACCTCCACCATTAGCCATAAGTTGCCATAAGACGCCATAGTACTCATAAGATACAGGTACCTAATATACCTCATATATTCACTCATCAAAATAAAAAAAATAAAATTGTATATTGCTTTCTTACGATTTTCGTTATAACTCGAAACTCGACATATTAACGAAGACATATGATGTACAAGGAAATTAAAGTTTTGTGTATCTTCAGATAATGGAAATTTTCTACAATTCGGTACTAATTTAGGTTAATGCGATAAACTAATTCAAATCATTAAAATAACGTTAAGGATTAAATCTTTTTGAATCCGTTTCAATTACATTTATTTTAATTAGGAAAATACTTAAGACGTAAAGTACACGTGATTTTTCTAATAAAATAATGAATGAAATATAATTTATTCTACATTTAATGTTACCGTCAATACAAACGGCGGCCTTATCGCTTAGACGCGATTTCTTTCAGGCAACCGTTACAGAAAGTGAAAACTTAAGTATGATTAGCATTCTGTGATGTCTAAAATAATCATTATTGCTTAAGATATGATATTGTTAAAAAAACTTACTTGCAATTATATCAAAAAGAAATAATAATACATATCATAAGTCATAGACATCGTATAAACATATGTACTCCGTGTTTCGGAAGGCTCGTTAAGCCGTTGTCCCCGGCTGTATTTGTAGTCGCAATACTTTACAATCCGCATGGCCTATCTTCCTTAACTATTCATAAAGAAGGCCTGAGCCCCTGCACTGGGGACGTAAAAGGCTGATGATGATGAATGTTGATGAAACTTGGCATCTGTGGACGCTAGTAATTTGCTAAGCAATTCAAACCATAAGCCACTCAAATAAAATGAATAAATACAATTTAAAATATTACTGTAAAAATAAATACGTATTAAAATAATTTCTCTATATTCTAGTACGTGATATTACAAGTTCACATCACCGGCTTATTAAAGTCTTAAATTTGAAAAATAAATTGTACTTTCGAATCGAAAGAAAAATAGTATAATAGTTTCATTATTAAATTCAACGCTATCGCCACTGAACGGGTAATCTTGATTCTTCATCATCATCATCATCAGCCCTTTTACGTTCCCACTGCAGGGGCTCAGGCCTTCCTTATGGATGGTTAAGGAGGATGGGCCATGACCCTCCACGCTGGCCCAATGCGGATTGGAGGGTATTAACGACTGCAAATGCAGCCGGGACCAACGGCTTAACGTGCCTTCCGAAGCACGGAGTAGCTCGAGATAATAATTTTTTTGGTCACCCATCCCGTGACCGACCCTTGCGAAAGTTGCTTAATGACTACGATCACGGGCCGCGGCGCTAATCCACTACGCCACCGAGCTCTTGATTCTAATATAATTTAAATATACATTTTCTATCTTGTAAAAAGATACATTACAAGTCATCGTACAGCTTTACAAAACGATTGACGACATTGATGTTTTTTAAATCCAGTCACCGGTTTGACGTCTAAGTAGGTAGGTATGACGCATTTGTCAGGGTTGTTATCAAGATGTCAAAAGCGTCATAAAACTAATCAAGTCAAAATCAAGTCATCAATATGTAAATGATATGATTCTGGTCAGATCAGCCAACCCAATTACTATGACATTATCCTTAAAAATAATCGAAGAAAGTTTTCTAAGGTTCTGTTACAAGTAAACAGGTGTTGAATGTAACCATTTTTTTTTTCTTTCATAATATGGCAGGCACGATGTAACCATTTAGTTCAAACATTTTGCGTTTGTTTATCGTCTTTGGCATGCCTGTAACTTCATGGGCCAAGGAAAACATGCCATTCAGCCTTGCGTAAGTTGATAAAAAAGGAATTGTAAATGAATAGGGAAGAGTTATGGAAACTTTTTCGCTGCGCTGTGTGTTTTAGAAACACATATTACATATATTAGGTGTCAAATATGTCATTTAAACAAATTAAATTCAATTAAACAGAACAAAACACTTATGCTATTTAATGAATATCAAAGATAATAAGACTGTTCCACGTTAAATATTTCCGAGTACAAAAAAGATTGTCGTGTATTATGCGACATAAAAAAAATCACTTACCAAATATCTCTTCCAGCCAATAGCATGACGCGTATAAAAATATGGCGACACCCAACCAAAAGCCTATGAGAAGTACCGCGACGTATTCCAACATTATATCATCACTAGTACTTTTTATTCAGTTATCACTATTTTAAATTTTCATTGCCTTCCTATAAAATATCATGGCTTTATATTAGCTCATGTTAGCACCAAGTGGCATGAGTTTAGGTACAACGATGACATTTCTCGTAATCCTTCAAAATGTATAAGATTTCATAGTTCATTTTGGTAAGTATTTTTAATCATTGAACAATATTTTAGGTATTAGGTAGATTTATTTTTTGGAGTCTCTGCTAATAAATTAAATAGGAAAGATTTTTTGCATCGAATACGCTCCAAAATTTCTACACTGATTTTAAAATTTCCTTCACCAACGCAAAGCTACATACATTAGGTAATGACTCTAATTTACGCGACGGACGTAGTCGCGGACACAGCTAGTGTGTAATAAAGTTTGGAGTATTTTGAAGTGCATATATATTAAAAATATATTGAGTTTACTTTGTCCTTTACTAAGGTAACATATCAAAAACAAAGTCAACGTTTAAAGTATTGATTTATACATATTTGTCAACATTCCAATACCGCGAAAATGTTCGTGTAAAATTTCAATGTCAACAGCATGGTTACAACATTCCCATTCTTTAAGCTCGTGAATACAATTAGCGGTTGTTTTGTAAAATAACTGCATTTGTTTTTAAAAAACGACAACCGCTGATATGTAGATATCGGAAATTATTATTCGGTATTGTAGAAGAAAACTAGCAAACGACAAAAAGAATACTAATGGGTTACACTAATTTTGTACGTAATTTCGAACTTAGTATATCTTTTTACATTATGTCGTTAAGTGATTTAATTCAACTTGCCTATTTTTTAAGTTTTAAATACGTACAATTATTTTAAATTATTGTTACTCTAGTTCACGCGTAAACAAAAAAAAGGAAAAATAAAAACGCACTGTGACGGGTTCGATACTTGGGCGAATTAATGAAGGTTGACTAAGCTTGAGAATTGATTTATTTTATGGTTAACAAGTAAAGGGTAAAGAAATAAAACCCTTTTCGGGTTCCATTTTTCATTTCGTTTAGTCATGATAACTTCATTATTATAATATTTTATATTTAAATTTATACGATTTACAATTACATGTTCACAGCAGAAGAATTTTTTTTACGAACTGACATTCATAAAGAGCATATTTGATTAGTCAAAATTTCAAATTATGAAAGGTGAATAATAAAAAGAAATGATGTTGAAGATCAAAGACAAAAAGTTTGCATGCTGAAACCTAGGACGAAATAAGCGGTGGTATAGCACACTGTTATAGCACTATATCTAATTTCTTTGTTATAAGTTCTCGCCTACGAATTAAGTTGAATTATAGAATATTCTTGATAATTCACAAGAAATTTAAATTTTTAATTTATATAGCTAATCATTTTTCATAAAAAAAAGTATTTACATAAACATATTAGTTAGTGACGTATTGTCTCTACCGAAGCCGTGGTTGAATGAATTAAAAAAAATGACGAATCATACACTCGTAAAATGTTAAGTCCTTGTATCTAACATGGAATTATTCTGATTCAATAAATGTCGAATTAAAGGTTGTCCTACATTCAACAACCAACTGTGTGTAAATTTTGGAATCAAAACACGTCTTTATTTCGTCCACCAGTAGAATATCATCATAGCCTCCAAACGTTCAACTGTACTCGGAATACAAAATAGATTTTAGTACGTTCCGGTTATTCCCTTAAACAATATTAGGTACAGTCAACAGCACGTCCGGTTATACAAATCTGTCCTATTTCACCACTTAGATTTCACCTTAATGCTCTTGGAGGAGACTTTAAAATTCTCTGGAGAAATTTGTCAATTTGTGGGAACCAATAATTTCACTTCTGGACCTTCTCACGTACCTATCCTTTGAACTGGTAGTCTATCAGCCAGTTGCACATACGTCCATTAAAATTGTAATTAGTTTAAAGCGTCATTACCCATACAAATTTGATATTCATTAGACCTTAAGGGTGTCATTAAACCTTAATGGACATTTGCGCAACTAACCGACAAATAAATAAATCAATACACAAATGTAAAAATAACAAAGACATAACGTACAAATAAGCTGTTAAATGAAAAGTGAGAAAACTCTCGTTAAAAACATTATAACAAAATATGTGGTTGGAAAATGTTGTGACAGGATTATATTGGATTTTCATTATTATAGTCTTGGATGTTTTTAGACGATGCTCATATCATAGCATAAAGAATAATGTATCCGGAATCCTATTAAACTAATCCCATTTCTTTATCGTATTCAAATAGCCCGTGTTTACGTGCATTCCTTTGCGTGTCGTTTACAGCTCTAAATTATCTATGGCCAGCATTGTATTGGCAATTTTGTAGGTTACCTGATAACAGTTACATATGAAGCTACCAAGTACACAGCCTTATGCATTAAGTAGTTCACTGTAATATAGTTTTCTTTTGGTTTTTTAAACATATTTATTGATAATGGACATATTTATTAGTATACGTGCAAGAATTAAAGCAAATACTTTTAATTTAATACTAGCTGACCAGGCAAACGTCGTGCTGCTATATTAACCCTTATTTAACTTATTATATACATGCCTGTCTTGATAATAAAGAACACATGAAAAAAAAAAATCATCTAATTTAGTGCAGTTGTTCGGAATTTTGTGCGGGTGCATACATGATTATTTTTATATATATAAGATTTATAAGTATCCTCCATATGAAATTTGGTACAATTAAAGCTAACATAGAAAAGGAGAGCTATAAGATAATATTTTTATATTGTTTCATTAAATTATGTGAAGCATTCGACAGTTTCTATTCTGTTATAAAAACAGCCTAGATTAATTGGAGAACGTAGCGCTGTTACATCGTAGAGGTTCAATAAGTAAATCCTACTTGAAAAGATAATAAAGGTTTTATTTCATTCAAGCTCTATGTAGTGACATTACTAAAACATAATCAGTGTTATTACAAAAAAGATAAACACGCGTTGAACACGTGTTTAAAAATTGTTCTATTTGAGCATTGGTTAAGGCAAAACAACCCTTAAACATTGTTTAAAATTTAAACACATGTCATGTTGACACATGATATGTTGTTTATCGAGTATCTTACGTTTCACAATATTTCACTATAGTCTTGACTTTGATAAGAATTATGTCTTTGAATTTAAATTAAAAATGATAATTTTAGATTAAATATTTTCATTTACAAAAATTATTAACTAGTGTGTTTAAAAGATATCTTTTACGTCTAAAATTTATTATAAGTTTGTATACAGCGTGCATAGAATTGAACGAATGAAAGCCAGTTATACGTATGTTTCTTTACTTAGACAATGTTTAAAAATGAATTTGTAATAGGGAAAATTAGACATCATTTTAAACAGGGTTTATATTCTTAAACACAGTTTAGATAAAACACTGTTTAACGTCTCTTTTGTAATAACACTGCTTCTGTTTAAATTCTTTTGTTGATTAAATGCATAACAAAACTAAAATATTTGCACTTTCGAGTTTGCATTATCTTTTCTCTATAGTAAATTATAGTTTCCTCGTTCGGTCACTTTCATCTCGCACGATGCGTTAGGTATGTGGATATTCCATCGTAGGACAGGAATCACGTAATCGCATATTGAAGGTAGGGTTGACATTGAAATATTTCAATATATTTGTAATAATTATCAACATTGAGATTAAAATATAAAAAAGGTTCTTAAATTTAATGTTAGTATTACAACCGCAAGCGATAAGTGACGATATGAGAAATTCAAAGTTCAAGGTCTCAGGAATAGCGCTACTAGATCTAAAGATCTAATTAAGCGCTAGAATGATTAAAATAAACCCTAGATTTTACAAAAAAGTGTACAAAATATCGCTAAATTTACATCATTTTTATTGTTAAACTAAATAAAATGCACATACCAAAAACTGAGAGATTTTGCAATGTTCAGTGCAATAATGTACATTAAATTTTGAAACATGCAACCTTTATATATATTATTTTGATTTTTGTTCTGATAGTTTCTGATTGTTTATTCAGATCTAAAACTCTAGTTTGTGCTTCTTTGATGCTACCGTTTTATAGATTTTTTAAAATTCTATATTGTCCCCTTCATGATACAAGCTCCTTGTGCACCGGAAACCTTTACAAAATGAAGAAGAAGAAAAAACATAGTTTTAAACGGTTTTATCGCGTGTATTGTAGCTATGCTTTTAATTATGAAAAGACGATCAATATCTTAGTTTTATATAAGTGCGCTTTATAAAGTGCGCGTGACAATATAAGAAACAAGTAACTAAAATATATCATTTGTTTGGCAACCCTATAAAAGCAGGTGCATATATGGTATGTTCATACGAGACAGGCAGACTATCGACATTCGGAACCTATCGTCGTGTCTAGTTCAAATAAGGGATATTGAATTTGTCCGTACGTTTACTTTCGCTGCGGGCTAATCTCGTCACTTGTCCGGAGATGGTGGTCTTTGACTTATTGGCATCAATAAAATGAGATAAGATATTATATAATTCGCATTCACTCGCATCTGTGTTGATTGTTATAAGAAATATTTGACCTTTTTACATTATTGATGAGGAACTTCAACGATCGGACAGTTTTGAAATTTTTTGAAGTATTATTGAATGGGATGAATTCATACAACGAGATGAGGCATAAAGTCACATAGGTATGACCAGTATGTGGTTACTATACTTTTAAAAAAAATCTTTTAACTGCGGGAAGCTGTATCATACGCAGGTGATATAAGTTATAATTTAAGCCGGCTAAGTCGCGGGAAAACACCTAGTTGTTCTATAAACAGCAAAAATTTTATTTTTAATGAACGATTATAATAAAGTTAAATTGTAATTCCACCTGTCATACCAGTTGAGTGAGTTTACAAATAACGTCCGTCAAATGGACAAGTTAAGAAACGAAAATTGTTACGTTCGCTAGCTCGATGACCTGGAAATGATGTTTGACTGCGTGTACCTACTTATAATTTACATCAGCTGTTGTATAAGGACGGCAAAGTGGCGTGTGAACCTGCAAATTAATACGTCAAGCTGTGTTCAACTGTCGATTGTTCGGTTCATATCATATTTAAACTATTTAGATAGTTTGAAAAAGTTCGACATAAATGTGCACCTTTTTTATTCGATATCGTTATGTGCAATTTTTTTATTATTTGAGACGAACGATGCAATTATTGCAAATAAATCCAATGGCCTGCGTATTCTGCTTTAAACGGAAAGCTCGGTGAAATGTCTACGAAAAAAAGTAATTTATAATTTTTTTAACTAAGTACAGTGTTGACCAAACTTGCTTCTTTTATTAGCATCTAAAATTTAAAATTTAAATATTATTTACCTTTTATTTCTTTAGTTTCTCTTGGTTTCTTGAATGAATATTTGAATATTGTTTACTGTTAAATATCTTTATTAAAAAACAAAAGTTGTATAATTTCGTTTTATACAGTGAACCCCCAGTAATCCGGCCCCTGTCTAATCCGGCGCCCCCTGTAATCCGACATGTCCGAATATTTTTTGGTAGATACGTAATGCATGATTGAACAGGTCATAATTTGTGCGCGCCACCATTATTGCGCTCGACGCGTAGGTTTGTTTGTTTATTACGTACATTTGTTTGTACACAATTATTTCCTAATGCAAATTATTATTTTTCACATTACTCACTCGCATCACTTTTACATTATATTAATACGTAAGCTCTATATTATGTTTTTTAATTTACCTACTAGATTCGATATACATAATGAAGTATGATTTGTACTTCAGAGTAATATAGATATATACATAACATATAGATCTTTATCACTGATCTGTAATTAAAAAAAAAACTATAGGGCGTATTTGGCAGTACTCTATAATCCGACAAATTCGATAGTCCGACACTGCCCTGCAAAACGTTTGTCGGATCACCGGGGGTCCACTGTATTGTAATTGTATAAACTAAACAATCATTTTCGTGAAATTGGTTTAAATTTATTTGATTAACGTTTGTAGTTCAAGCAAAATAAATCATATTGCTAAATTTTTAATAAATATATCAATCAGTTCAATAATATCAGAATAGTTAGTGTTTTTTTAAAAGAGATTATGTCTTTCTTATTATTTCAAAAGGCCAATAGCCAATTTTAAACTAGTATTCTCAAAATTCAAGGTAATTGGCCAAATATAAATGCATAATATTAAATCTTAATTTTCATAGACATTAAGAGAGTAATCGATGACTGATTTATACAGCTTTGTTGTTCTGCAATAAAATCAGTGTAGACCTCGACGTCGAATGTAGCGCTGTAACGGCATCGAGATACAATGCAATAAAGCCTTTATTACCTTTTCAGTTGGTTTTAATTTATTGAATCGACGCAGTTTTTTACAAAATGTAAATTCTGGTTATATCAGTGACTTTCAGATGGCAAAGTCATCTATAAAATTTATAATTTACTAATGGAAAGTTTCGGAATCGAGTTATAAATAATACATTATTTCTTTAGCGAGACGAAAAAAAGGCGAAGGGATTAAGTAACGTTCGGCCAAAGATTTCTAGTGTAGATTGCATGCCTGCTCGCGAACCTGTAACTACTCACATTACTTAAGATTGAGACATAATGACGAAACTAATCATATAAATCCTCGCATGTTGCAGCCACTCTTAATTTATGTGTGCTAAATAAGATTTTTATTAGAATTGAAGCGAACCATTTTATGTTGTTTGTTGTTAATTGTTATTCAGCGACTACTTCGAAACAGTATGTTAGATGATATTCAATTAGGTACTTATATTATCATTTTGATAAAATAACTGGGTACTTTTTAGTATAGCTATTATATTAAATACCATTTGCACCTATGGATGGAATTGGATTTCAATTAAAACCTTTATAGGTTGACTTCGGAATACAATTTTTTGATGAGTAGAGAAATGGTATGGGACGTCATAGGATGAACACGGGACAACCCGATTCATCAGTCAGGTCAGGTCACAGGTGTCAGAAATGTGTGACCAAAGAGAGCTTAAATATGTTAATTAGACTTAAAAAATGTGTACTTAAATATTATAAATTATTAAAGGTATGCTTAAATATTCTGTTTTAAGAAATTATTCTATACGTAAATATAAAAAAATGGCACTATACGTAAATTACAAATTAATACAAATAAATTGGTTCAAAACTAATTATGCCAATATAGAAAAACAATTACGTACGGCAAAGTATTATTATGGCAAACGGTTATGTGTATTCGAGTTATGAAATAAGTTATCAAGTAAAATATGATTAATATTTTCGTATTATATATTATCATTGCATTTTTGGAATATTAATACGGAATTTTGTAGAATATTTTTAGCTTAATTTTGTTATTATTTGTGTGTTCTTTTTTAATTAAAACATAATAGGTTAGATCAGATAATTTACTTGGAGCAGGTTTTGGACCAGCTTTGGCTACTTGAATTCGGGACAAAATATTCATAATCTCTGGGAAAAGGCATTAATAAATATATGAGCACAAACGACATTACCGATACAAATTTGACATTCATTAGAGCATAAAGGCGTCATTAAACCTTAATGGACGTTTGTGCAATTTACTGTACGTCTCTAGCCTATCAAAGCTCCATTCATCTGTGCGAATTTGACCAACGCTATTGTTTTTTATTCTTATAAAAGTGGAACTGTAATCGGTAATAAACTCTGTTAATAGTTAATATGTAAAAAAAAAAAACTATTTATTGGAAAAAATTATGTCGAGCAAATAAACAGTCTTCTTTTTTAAAACTTTCACTATTTATGTTGAAAATTTTAATTTATATAAATTTATTTCTACACTAATATTATAAGAAGGAAACATTTCATTGTTTATTTGCAACAAATAGGCACCCAAATTACTGGACCGTTTTAAAAATTCTATCATCTATGGGTAAGCTGTAAGCTACATCATATGCGGCGAACATACGCTTTGTTTTATACCGAAAAACGGCAAATAAAGGGATTTAAATGGGAGTGTACTTACACTTTTCTACAAACTTTTGTATAAGGAAAAAAAACGTTAACATAGTAACGTTTGTTTACATTTAGTTTGTGATTGTAATAATATCCGTATCATCGTGTCATAATATGACTTCATATCTAAATGAACAGTTCCCTAGAGACAACGTGGCTGTAGCCGCTAGCGGATAGTTAGTATTTAATATTTTTAGTGTTATCTATTATATAAATAATAGCAATATCATTAAAAATTTTAAAATATTACATAACTGACTTTAAAGTTTAAAAAAGTGATAACTAAAACTTATCTCAAAAGCGACTTATTCAAGAAAATGCTCTTGTAGTCGGGCGCCTATCGTTTAATTAATAAACTCATAGAACACCACCATCCGTCTTCAATAGCAATTTCTTGAATAGGTCGCTTTTGAGAAAAGTATTATTTATTACTTTTTTAAAGTTTGAAGTCGGTTCTATTGTTTTTAAAGTTTTTATTACAGAAACATTCTATTAATATTACGAGTATAAATGTGATAGATTTTTCGTTTGAATGTTTGTCCGTCAGTCATGCTGAAACTACTGTACGGGTTTTGATGAAGTAGGAAATTAGTTAGCTTACTTAGATAATAGAATACTATTTATTCCACTAAACTTTTCCCTAGGGAAAAGCCGGGCAAAGCCGCTGGCAAAAGTTAGTGATTAATACGTTTGAATTATTAGTTCATGTAATTTTTTGCTGATTCATAAATGAGACAATGAAGTACCGGAATATTCGGAAATTTAATTTAAAATTAATTTAATTTTACAACTATTTGTTGAAGTGCAAGGAAGAGATTAAAAGGAAAATAGTAATAGTTAATGTATTTCTGCATTTAGAAATCAATTCATCGGTTAATCCCATGACGGTGCGTAGATCGCCCAAGTCATATAAAATATTCTAAAGTTATTACGTACGAAAAGTTAGATTATAACGCCAACATTAAAATTCTCTTTTGAATATGAAATTTTAAACATTCTTAAACTTCCAAGAATTTTCCGATCAAATAAAACAATAGCCATAATGCTATATTTTGCGGGATCCAACCAGATTAGCGATAGCGTGCAACCATTCATTGACATACATAATTATAGTAGTAGCTTCTGATCATGCTCCATGACAGAATTACTGAGAACATCAACGATAATTAAATTATTTTCTTCAATTCTTACGTTTGCTATAGTTTATGGAATATGAATGGCGTGTTAAAGTCAAAAACCTTTACTATATATAAAATACCTTACTCTACCACTGAAATGTGGGTTAAATTTTCCATTAAATATATAAATCTGAGGTATGAGTTGATCGCAAAAATTGCCACTAAGTTTTATGACAATTAAAAGTATTATTTATTTATTTTAACACTTCATGCACAGAGTACATTGGCGGACTTATGCCTTAGGCATTTTCTACCAGTAAATCGGATGGGTGATGTGGAGACAAAAGGTAATAGAGTGCACAATTGAGGTGGAGATATAAATATAGGAAATAAAACCTAAACAATATACATAATGAACATATACGTATACGTATGAACATGAACATATACGTTCATAACTATATACTAATATAATATATGATGTACATATATAAATAAAGACGACTAATGGTGTTACGAGATTTCCTGTTCCAACAGAAAGCTACGCAGCTTATTTTTAAATGTAAATTTGCTGGTGGATGTCCATCGGATATTCGTTCCATGACAGAATCGATTTAACGAAGAACGAAGAGTGGAGGATATTGAAGTGGTGAGATGGACACATGAGCTGCTGATTGACGAGTTATCTCACATTCCATTTTCTGTACTTATGTACAAGTACTGAAGAGTAAAGAGAACAAAGTATGTAGTTAGAGCTCGCACACTTCTACGCTGCCGAATGGTTATCATTTTAAATGAGATCGGAATCGAATGTAATTATTCATAAGTCTGTCAAGTTTATTTAGTAGTTAAGCATTCAGGTCGTGGTAGCCACCATCAATATTAAGGTTTGCATATGCATAGCTTTAATATTGACTGGCAGAAAGTTTTAAAAACGATGTTCGCAATATTCCAGTCACTTTTTGACAAACACTGCTTACTTGCGCTTGCCAGTTGAAGCTTGAGTCGAGATGTAATCCTAGATCTATTACAATAGGGCTAAAAGAGATCGAACACCATCATATATAATGGAGCCATAATTACTGAAGTTAATCTATGATTCGTTGCCCCCCAATAATGTAGCTTAAAATTTTGAAGATTTTACAGTGATACCAAAATTATTTGTCCAGATTTTTATAGCTACTAAGTACCTGTTAAGTTTATCAATAGCAATATCTAATTCATCGATACTTGCCTTGGTATATAACTGTAAGTCGCCAGCATATAATGATAAGAATATGGAAGTTTGTGAGTGACGAAATTAATAAAAAAATGGAAAAAGTATAGGTGATAAAATGTCGCTCTGGGAAACACTAGTTTCTAGTTTGCACCAGGACGAGGAAGACTCGCTACGTTAGATTATCTGCTGTTGACTATAAGATGAAAGAGCATGAAAAGAAGGATGTTGTGACTAACAGTACTAAAGGCATTGGAGAAATCGATAAGAACAAGCCAAGTTACTTTACCGTCATCTACTACCGCCCTAACACTGCCAGTAACTTTTAGGAGTGCAGAGACAGTGCTATGCCCAGGTCTGAATCCCGATTATAGTGGATTCAATAGGGAATTCTTCTGAACGAACTGAGAAAGTTGTTTATGAACACATGCCTCGAGGACTTTGGACATGAAAAGAAAGGATGGAAATAGGACGAAATTGATTGGGTTGAGTTGGCTTTGAAACTTTCGAAAGGGGGAGTACATAGGTTTTGTGCCATAGGATAGGGAAATTCCGGATGCGAGTGAAGAGTTAATAATATGCGTGATAACAGAGAGAAGATGGTCCATGGTTATCATGCGACGACTGATATCATGACATCCTATTGCATTATCAAATCTAATGCATCGGTGGAGATCAATAAGTTTATATTTTTACGTTTAAAAGTTTATACGTAACTGATGAGAAATGAAAAAGGTCAATCTTTGGACGCGTTAAACCATTTATGAAGTTAACAGTGTGTGCTGTCGATTGATAATCAAACTTTGAAGTCACGCTGAAATGACGATCGAGTTCGTTTAAGTTTATTGAATTAGGAAGGTCTAAATATCGCGATTTCCCGATACCTATATATATTCCTATCGATCTTTTTTAAAGGCACGAAATCCACGATCCCTCTGCCTTATCGCCAACCCGGACACACTCTGTCATCCAAGGTGCTGGTGGACGGTTCAGCCTGACTTTTTTAATGGGTGCATGAACATCATAAAAACCAATCAATGTGTATTTAAATATAAGCAAAAGGTTTCATATATCCACAGTGGCGGCTAGCCCATTGTAAATGGCAATTAAAATCACTGAAAACATGCTTTATGAGTCTTTTGAAACATGAATTGGGTCAGGCTAATAATATTTTGTCAATATCCACCCACCAACAATCCGATTGTCTTTACGAATTTGAAACTGTACATTACAAGTATATAATGTATTATATTAGTATATAATGCACTAGTACTAATTGTATATTACATACTAGTACATTATAGTGTAGATTTCCTGCTTATGATGCAGCTACTCGTTGGTGTAAGAATTTTCAGTAGTAGTTTCGGAGTATATTTAATGCAAACAACCAATATTTTTATAGATTTTACCCATCGTAAACCGAACTAAAATAAAATCGAAGTTGTATAATCTTTTAATAAAAAAATATAATAAATCACTCCGTGTTTGATTGAATCAGCTGAATCGCTAAGATTTTCAGATCTTAAGAGTCTATTCAATACATTGTGACTTAGCATCTAATAACATTACCGGAATACAGACAATAGTTGACTCATCATTATAATTAGCAAATAATGAAGACACCAGTATAATTCTCAAGCATTATTATTCTGTAGTTTTTCATATTAAATCCTAGATTATATGAGACTGATACGATGCGTGAGAGCTTGTCTACAATACCGTGTATGTGAATAAGACACGTGATTGCAGACAATTTGTGTTTTGTCTGCTAATTTTACGATTCCCTAAAGAGTTGCTTAGTTTAACAGTCGCCTGTCCCGTGTTTGGTAATTAATTAAAGTCAATATATTTTATCAAATAACATTTTTTGCTTACCACTCGATCAGGAAATGCGAAAGAAATTACCAGCAAAAATATAATTGAAGATATTTACAAAACTCACCAGCTCACTAGGTAATAACTGTGGTAGTAGATCATAATACATAAACAATATGAATTTATTTTTAACGTGATTTGTTTGAATACAAAATTGCGATGATCCAATATCAGTGAGCTTTTGTACTAGAGTACGAAGTCTCGACTCTTTATTTGACTAGAAAGAGAGAGAAGATCGCGGTGTACCATCTGTCAGATTATAATAATGTTACATGTCATAATTTATTACTACATTTGATTTATTCGAAAAACTGTATATTAATACGCATGCGTGAGTAAGGAGCTAATGTATTACAGTGATCTTCGCTCTTTTTTTAACGATATAATATTCATACCTCTAATATAACAGTTCCATTTCCTAATAATAATACGAAGGTTAAAGTCCTTTTTGCAGACTATAGAAATTAGGTGAGAAAATTCACACACTAATCTATACATTAATAAATAAAATAAAGTCGGTTTCCGCTGTTTGTACGATGAGTGAGATCTTTAAAACTGTGCAACGGACTTCAAAGCGCTTTTCATCTACATATATCATAATATCCATATCAAGAGAAAGGTTTAGTTATATGGATAATATAGGACCACGAGGGCGAAGGTGGAAAGCTAGTGTTATATAAATAATTAAAATTAGTAAGTAATTAATTTGTCTAATCAAATAATGCAAGGTGATTATCATGATATCATGTTAATCAGAATTTTTATCAAAATACAATTAAAGAGTTCTCCAGAGGCCATGTCAAAAACAAGTTATTATTGTCAATGATTTCAACGCACCGATACAAAAAAAAAATATACTTAATCTCGGTAAGTTTTTGTCCAATTAGCTGGTGCTTCGTGACGTGATGATGAACCGGTCTGTAAGCGACGGTTCGAAGTACAAGGCGACTGTCGGTTTAAGTACTTGTATTCGTTTAAAGCTTTTACAGTCCTATAAAATAATTTTGAGCTGAATAACAGTGTTAAAAGGAAAATTTAAATATGATGTGCAAATTTTGAATAGACATATAAAATTTAAGTACTTGTACTTAAATTAATTATTAAAAAAATAGGGTATCTATACAAATACAGCGAAAATATGACAAGACAAGCCAATCAATACACAACATATAAACAAGTAAAATAGTTCTAATACTGTACTTATATGGAAATAATATACAAATTAACTCGATAAATGTAAATTGTTAGAAAACATTAATGGTTCATACTAATAATATTACTAAGCGCGAAAGTTTGTGGGGTTGGATTACTAAAAGGATTCTATTCATTAAGATTTCTATTTTCTATGAAATTTGGCATACGCTAATTCTAAGTCTGAATTTATAAGTTTTTATCTCATTAAAAGGTGTAAACGTCATTATAAACCATGTGAGCGAAGTCGCTGGCGGAAAATTAGTCTAATAAATAAGTAACATGCTTTTCAGAATGTTTTCCAATTAATTTTATTCAAGATTACAGACTATTTTGCGGATTTTTAAAAATAAATACATAAGTTTGAAATGTGTAATCAAATCCTAAATATGTATATATATAAATATTATATTAATACAGTTGAGCCCTTCTCAACTGTACCAACAAAAACAAAAACAAAGGGATCTTTTAAGAAGGATGTTATTCCTATAAAAACTCATTTGTTTTAATAAGCCTAGAACATTTTTTTGGTGCTGTTATATTAGCATACCGATTGTCATCGCATATAAGAGTAAAGCAACGTCTTCCGTGAGAAAAATTCAAATACTTGTATTAAAATATAAGTTTGTGAATAATATGAATAATAATGCCCTTGTAATATTAAGATTAAGTTTCTCAAAAAATATTAACAAATAAAATTTGTCATGCCGAACCAGCGACTGGGTTGCTTTAGGTTTTTTATAATCCCATCCCAAAGTTGCCTGGAAGAGATCAGTTTTAGTAATAAGGCCGCCAATTGTACGTCTCTAATTTTCGTAATACAATTTTATTTTTATTTTTGTGTACATTAAAAAATATTCAGCATATATCTTTGTTAAAAGTCTCTTGATTACCTTCAGATTGCATCATCGGATCAGCTTCATTTTATATGCATTTTAATATTTCTGCTTAATTGAAAACCGGAAAATGGACCCAAAAGTTGCAAACGTTTCAAAACACAACGTGAAATTAAATATATCCCAAATGAGAAGTAAATCTGTCTCTTAAGTTTGCACGCCTAAAAATAAGAACCCATTTTAATGAAATTTGGTACATAGTGCATCCAATATTTCTGCTCAATCGAAAACCGGAAAATGGGCCCAAAACTTGCAAATGTTTCAAAACACAACGTGAAATTAAATATATCCCAAATAAGAAGTAAATCTGTCTCTTAAGTTTGCACGCCTAAAAATCAGAACCCATTGTAATGAAATTTGGTACATAAATAGAATTGACATTGTGAAGGATAAAAGTTAATTTAGATAACAAATAAAGGGGTTAAAATAGGGGATGAAAGATTGTATGGCAGTTTGTCATTATAGTTTAAAAATCCACGAAATTTGTTTTAGGCTCTTGACGAGATATAAATTCTCAAATATTTGTTTTTACATTTGAAAAAAGAAAAGAATTGTGATTAGATGCTTATAAAACAGATGGTCTAAAGTTGGAAAATCCGTAAGAGTGAATGAGGTTCGTGTGTAATAAAAAGGACATACGTTTTTTATAGTAATAAAAACTTTATCTCGAATCATCAGACTTGCTGCTTCAAATATAAGGACGAATACAGTTATGCTGAATACTGAGAGGGCGTTACCATACATTTTTTTTTTAAATCGTTTGAAGACAATTTTTATATAACTTGCGTGACTTTTAGATCTGTATGACCTTAGAGAATATATATTTTCTGCAAGCAAACAATTCATTTGTATTTGAAAAATTATGGGTATGATTTATTGCACGCGAAACAATCCGTAATTTGATGACCTATTATTTAAATAATCCACAATGCTTTTAGTATTAAAACATATATAAAAAAGATATATGTAACAGTTTTATTTACACAGGAGAATTAATGAAACTTATTTTAAACGGATATAACGCGTGTATATTAGATTTCAATTACAGACGTTTCGATAAATTTATAAGCTCCGTATTGGAGCTACAAATTTATGGACATGGACTATCTTTATATCTAAAGTAGTTTTTTTTTTCTTAATATGTGCTCTGTGAACAATCCTCTGGTTGTATAGTTGGCTCTTTGTTTGTAGCTGATAATGTAATTATTGCTGAGGCTAAGCCTCTTACCGATCCAAACAAACAATTATTTAAAGTAGTTTAACGTAATGAGTAGTGCTGGAGAAAATATAAGAGAATAATGCTTAAAGAAAATTATAAGCACGTCATCAATTAAACATTCGGATTTGAGTATGTCTACATTAAATAGAGATTACTGAAGCTTAAAATTGGTTAGTTACATTTTCTCATCGGTAAACACTTTTCAAGGCCCGCTATGTCGCGTCGTGTAAACAAAGCCTTAGATAAGGTTGTAGTCTACTGTACGAGTATCTGATAATAAATGCGCTATTGGAGTTTGATAAACACGTGTATTATTATATTAACAAGTATATATATATGCTACTAGAAATTTTTTGTAACAAAATTGTTTCACAGTGCGAACTTTAACCTCTTTATTTTCTACTTATTTATATTAATATTTGTAAAAACTTGAATGTTGTTTGTATTGAACAAGAGTAAGAGAGCCTAAGAGGCAAAAGCGAGGCAGATTAATATATAGGGCATACATGTAAACTGTTAAGTACTCACATCAAATGTATGATCAGATTAGTAAAAAAAATGATCATATTAAATTCTCGAGCTCATCAGATTAAGGTAGCCAGTGGGGATAAGGCAGACCTACTGGCTGATAAACTGAGGAGTCTCTTCAGGGAGAAAGTGAAGGTGGTCGAGGCCCATGAAACGTGTGGACATGCGAATCATGGACCTCGATGAGTCGGTGGAGCCGGAGGAGATAGCAGTTGCTGTTACCTTGAAGGGGGGGTTGTGCACCGGACAACATCAGAGTCGGGCCGATACGCATTGGCTACAGCGGACTGGGTGCGTCGCTATTGAAAGTGCCCATAGCAGCGGCCAAAACTCCAGCGGAGGCGAAGAGAGTTTCTGTTGGGTGGTCTTCGGCGCGTATCACTATGCTGCCGGCCCTACCCATGCGCTGCTTCAAGTGCATGGGTATAGGGCATGTACGGCAGGCGTGCCCTGAGCAAGCCGACAGATCGGAGGCATGCTTCTGATGTGGGGGGTGCGGACATATGGCCGCTGAATGTAATAAGGAGCTGCACTGTGCAGTCTGCGCAGAGGCACAGCTCCTAGCGGCGCACCGGATGGGGAGTAAAAGATGCCTCCCTCCAATGAAGAAGATATGGCCGGGTCCCAGGACTCAGCGTCCTCGCACGGTAACGGGCGAGGGCAATGTCGCGGAGATGGACACACAATAAGTGTGCCTATCTGCACGGCGTGCCCAAGCGCGGGTCGGCTCTACTGTCGCTGTCTCTTGTCCCCCCTTCTCCATAGGAGAAGGGTGTATATTGCATTAATCTGACGGTTTGAGAGTGACGTAAAGAATAGGGACGGCTATAAAAGTGTAAAAAAGGCGTTATATTTTAATAGACGACACGCCAACGAATATTTATTTTTTAATTCTGTCTTAATAACTATTAAGACAGCCATTGCTAGTTGCCGATTAATTCATAAATACACTTTATAATTTAAAAAAGTCGTTGAATAAATCATTATTTCTTGGTTGAGATATCAACGGTTCACAAAATAATTTTCACAAATATTCACAACAATTTACACTTTGACGTGACAGTTGTCAACAGTTGACAATTAACATTACCATTAGAAAATCGAGATTATTTCTTCTGTTTTTGTGCCATCAGATTCTGGTACACCTATAATAGACTTTTTTTAAAAAATTCTTACATTATACGCGGGCGACATTAGTCTATAATTTACGCACACGAAGTCACGGAAAAACAACTAGTTATTTATAAGTTTTTTTATAGATAATATTTCTAATTTTTATTGAAAACTATTGCATTATATGATGCATCTTACAGCTATTGTTTTAATTTGTAATTATAATAGTGATACAGTCATATTAAATGAACTATATCGAGAGTTGTATAAGCAGTATAATTGCTAAAAGCTCCACTGGGGCATATCAGAGAATCCATTGTTGTTTGCGATCATTATGATTTAAAATTATTTAATTAATGACTACACAGAATTATAAAAACATGCACCTACTTAGGGATGCTAAGATATATCGGAAAACGGATATGTGTCGATATATCCCACCCAAACAAATTGATTGGTATCGTTAACGAAACCTAATATCTAACGAAGTTCCAAGAGTAAAATCTATATCGGTAATCCAAATTTAAAAAATCCAACGAATAGTTTTCAGATGTAGATGACAGTATTCCCCGTCGCGTTCAGAAACTATTATGGATTCCTGATTAAATGCTTTGCAGTTTTAGGTGGTTTTACCAGCTATTTTAGCAGTAATACCAGCTATACTCAATACCTGGTATTACTGGTAATAATAAAACACAATAATAAAAAGAACTTTTGGATTAACTTAAGACCTAAACCTACCGATATATCGGCCTTGAAAAGCGATATATCGATATCGACATTTATGTTTATTGATGTGTCGATAGTTTTATAATTCGTGCATCCCTATCCGCTTTGGAAAAAATTAAAACAGTTTGTTTCTTGTGCATCTTATATTCTATTCGCGGATACAAAGAAGTTATAATTATAATGCAATATACAAAAAAAAGTAAAGTATTTTTTTAAAAGTAATTAAAGGAAGAAATGTCATAAAAGAGTTGTTTTTGGTAGATAGAAAACTATTCTGTGTGACAATTGTTGTCGCTTTATTTTTTTAAATTAATTACATTGTAATGTATTAAGTATTCTCTGGAGTAGTTGTGATTTACAAATATTAGGTCCTTACATATGAAATTGGCGTTTTGTCGTACTGACCAAACGTACTGACGAATTACAAATTTCTTCTCCTTGGTTGGGATTTCCAAATTCAAATTTATACAGCCATTTACACATGTATTTGCAATGATATTAATATGTCTAGATACGCAATACATACCTAAAATGTGAAGCTACTAAAACTAAGACGTTTGTCTTAGTTTTTTCGTTTTTCATTTCAATACTCATTCAACTCCCGCCGAGAAAGTACAAAAAAATGCTCCGCAAAAACGAAGAAAAACAGTGGATAAAATACGATTCTCTTTCACAAATACACATAATACGAAAGAATATTAAGTTTCACACTTAAGTCATTAACATTTTTGGCAATAAAAACAAAATTTAAGCTAGTTTATAAAATAAAAATATTTAATTTTCACAAATAAAATTTTGACATTTTATCGTCAGTGTTGTCATTGCTATTCGCTTTCAATTTTCCCCACTATATGGGAGCCTTCTCTTTTTATTTTACGTGGCTATAATTTATCTAAATATCTTCTTTTAATTAATTATATGGCTCAAATTTAGTATATGCAACTGTGCAAATTGTGTTGATATTTTTTTCATAGACGAACACAGATGCTAAAGTGGTTTAATTTTTTAAAGTTAATTTAATTTTTTCAAGGCGTGGAATTCGTTAGTTGTCGAGATACAACTTTTGAAAATACGTAAAATTGAACCTTTGTTTGATCTTTTGTTAACTTTAACAAATGTTTTTCTCTTAAGCACTGACTTTATCGAAAGACAAAGGGATTTATATGCACAGAGCCTACTTTCGTGAGTGTTCTTTTTTTTTCAAAGTTTTTTCATATAAATTTTCAAACTTACAATATTTTTCTAATTGATTTTATACATATATCTACATTATTTGTTCATTCATTCATTCATCATAATGGGTGAATTTTCGAGAGCTGGCAATACAATATCAATTACCCATTTTTCCGTTCATTCTGTCGTTCACACATATTCTGTCTTTGTTTAATTTAAGGTTTAATCGTAGATATGAGAGAGACAAATATAATAAACCTATTTATATTATAGAGTATAAATATTATTTGCAAAGCTACGTCCTGATTTCGGAAAAGTGCTACGCTTTTTGGCGCGTCTGTTGTATGGAATTGCTTCTCTAGTTATTAAACTCATTGTGTATTTGTGTTTCGTTAGACGGCATTGATTTGTTTTTTTTTTTCTTCTATTTGTCCTATTTACGTCACCCAGTATAAAAAATGGAAAACTTGAAATATCGTGTTATTTACGAGTACGAGTTCCACCATGGTACCAGTGCTGCGGAAACTATGTGTTATCTAAGCTCCATCTAACCCATATGTAAAATAAATGCCATCCAAAACATAAGTAACGTATTCTTCATTAATTAACTGTTGAGTGAACTGCTAATTATTTGAAATAAAGTAGTAATCAATCATGTATTCACTAGTAAATCTTTATTGTTATTCACCGATGATAATATACCGATAACACAGTTCATAAACAAACTGTTCAATTGAGATAATATGTCAGCTCTATTACAGTAATGTTGAAGATTACCGGTCATGCGCTTGAAGCGTGTGATTTAAATTTAACCGTGAAAAATTAACTCTGACTAACTAATGAGCTGGCTAATGAACTGTAAGAATCGCAGAACCCTTTCTACTCTGTAGTATGAGTACATATATGATAATCTGTTAGGCTAAATCATGGTTTTGTGTGATATTTTTGAAATTTAAAAATATAAGTATATTTTACGTATATAATTATATACTAATATTATAATGAGGAATTTCATTGTTTTTATTGCACTGAAAAGGCTACGAAACCTGTCGAAACTACTGAACCGATTTCAAAATTTCTTTCACCAACGTGAAGCTACATCACTAGCGATCACTACATAGTCTATATATATAAAAATGAATCGCAAAATGTGTTGGTAAGCGCATAACTCAACAACGCCTCGACCAATTTGGCCAAATCTTTTTTTAAAATGTTCGTTGAAGTTCAAGGATGGTTTTTACGGCGAGAAAAATTAGAATTATTGCTGGAAAAACCCTAAAAATAGCCCTTTTCTTTTTCCCATACAAATGATTTGTAACTAAAAGTAGTCAATTTGAGCTTTATTGCTATGGTAGGTACTATGGTATAAAGTTCATATTAAATTACAAGCACTCACTGTTGTCTAAGCAATGTAGGTGTGTTCCTAACGTCAAAGATCATATCTATCAAAACAATGTGCGTGTGTGCATTGGAGCACAGAATACATAGTTGGAGGAGTTTAATGTCGCGTTCCGAAACTCGCGTTTCTTTTGTATTAGTTTCGGCACGCGAGATAAAATGCATCAGTTTCCACGTCATTACATCAGTCAAACAAAAATCGCGTTACCAACAGTGTTTTATTATTTTTAATATCCAAATTTTAAATCAATAAAACAATTCGTACGGCTTAAAAGGATTTGACTTCAAGTCATATCAAATTAAAAAAAAAAAAAAGTTGTCTGTGACCTAATCTACTGAGTTTGCTTTTGTCAACTGATACACGAAACAAATTCGTATATCGTGTTTTGTGCAGAGTGTTTACTTAGTTAGTGTTTGTTTAGTTCGTGATTAGTGAAAAAATAATTTATATTTGATATGTTTTATTTAATTATTTTTTATTCACAACGCCCTATCACCAGGGTGACGGTTCTGTTCAGGAGAATTTTTTTAAATACGTAGGCAAAAAAACTGCCACATTACAAATCTTTTTGACAGGAAGAAGTCTGTCGGGTCAGCTAGTATAAAATAAAGTCGCTTTTTCTGTCCCTATAACCCTATGTACACTTAAATCTTTAAAACTACGCATCGGATTTTGATGCGGTTTTTTTCATAGATAGGGTGATTCTAAAGGTACGTTTTTATGTATAATGCTAGACCACGCGGGCGGAACCGCTGGCGGAAAGCTAGTACTATGATATAGGAGTATGCGGATGAGGAGAATAAATATGCGGGTGACATAGATTATAATTTACGCGGGCTTATATAATTTTCATAGTTTGTTACTCGTATTTTACATATAATAGAAATACATCTGAAATAAACCGATTTTTATTTATATCGTCATGATTGTATTTTTGTTTGCACGCTATACTGAATCTAAGTACTTAAGTAACATGGTGTACTAGCGTATGCAGGTAAATAATACTTTCTGATTTACTGAGATTTCGTTACTTTTAGTGCTACGCATGTAAGTAATATATAAAATATATTACTTACATGTTAATATATAAAATATATTACTTACATGTTACTTTATATATTACTTGCATTAAAAGTGATTGTGACAATAACGCGGCTGGAGTTGAATAACTTTGTATTTACATCGAACCGCTGTTCATTACATTTTTAAGTCGCGAGTCATATTTAAATATAACTGTGTTATTTCAGCGAGTTAATGTTGTAAATATGTGCTAAAAATGGGCTTAAAATGACAGAAAGAAATAATAATGAATAAGGAAGACATTAAACATAATTATACAAATAAGACATAATAAAGAATGTTACTTGCGTACGGTCTTCATGCAAAAATGTTCATAGTGGAAAATTATTTTAAGGTTCGTTACGTGTGACTGTTGTTATTTTGGTCGTTTTCGTTGTAAACTTGAAAAGTATTATTTCGAATATATCGATAATCCGAGTATTGAATTGATTCATAGGTATATTTAGGCCCTAACGTCTGTGGGTCACCAACTTAAATATGTACGAAATTTCAACGCAAGTTCAGTAATTTCGGAGTAAAATTTAGTCGTGATAAACCAATGGCCGATAGTCATTCGAGTTCCGTTTTTCCTTTTCAGATGCGAAACCCTAATAAGGACAATTAAGTAAAGGGCCCTGATGACTACATACTCTACATATTACGACGCGACCTTCACAAAAGTAACTAGTTTACCTTTGGACATTACGAAAATGTACACAAGAACGCCACGATAAGATTTATAAAAACACATCGGTATTTATTATAGATATTTTAATTTGTTATCGGCGGAAGTAAACATTTTTTTATTTAAAAAGATCTATTATTGACTAGTTGTAATAGTACGGTTGACAAAAAAAATGATCTGCAAGTTTTATCAAAAGTTTCTGTGAGATCCAATTACAGCCTAAGAGTTTAGATGCTCTTATCTGAGATACTGTAAGGGAAAATCGGGCTATTTTTCATGATAATCTAATGGACCTCAAACTAGTTTCGAAGACTATATATTTTGATGCGATAATTAATTGGGAGTATTCCCGTATAATTACAATAAATGAATATAAATTAATTATTTATTAAAACAAACGTTTCGATGGCATTTTATTGTCAGTCTAATTGGTTATTTTAAATCTGCGAACTATTTTAAACTTGTTTATAAACATTCTAATACAAAAAGGGTGTTGTTTTGTATTTCAGGTGTCTTACTAAGCAAATTAATAAATTAACTGAGAAAGCATGCGCAATTCCTAGTATTAAATATACCAAAAATATCGGAATGTGTTTCATATGCATTTTTGTATTGTTTACTATTTGATATTAATGTTTTTATTATTATACTTATATTCTATAGCAGTTGTTTGGTTACTGGGAAAATTATTGACTTAACTGTTTTAAGATTTCATATTGTTTTGCATTAAATCTTCTTTATCATAATGATCTTGTAGTTGCGGTTTCAGAATAAAAGGAAGTTGCAGCAAAGGGAATAAGTATAAGAAATGGTTCCATAGTCGATTCGATGTTCAAAATGCATTTTTTTTCACGAATTATAGACAAACTTTTACACTTTAGCTGACACGTCAAATGAACTATTGATAAAATGGTACAACAGAGAAAAAAATTATAATAATGGCGAGAATTTCTAACCTATTTGTGATAACTCTCTTACAAACATTGCTTCACTATAAAAGTGTGATAATTGGAAAATAATCGCTAATCAGAGTCGTGCTCACATCACATCGAGAGCTGGTTGCTGTCACAGCGCACTTTCTTGCGATTCGTGATATTCTCTATCTTTCGCTCAATTTCTCACGAAGAAATTACATGTATGAAAGTTAGGTTAGATTCTTTACGTATATTAAATGCATTATTATTGTAAAGAAATCAACACATAATGTCCTTGTTAAAAAATAACTTCACTAAGTACACTTTGTTTTAGACAATGAAAAATACTTCGACTGTGTCTAAAATATTTGTTTATATATTTTTTATTTTACTAGTAATAATTAATTGTAAATGTTCTAAAATATGTGCATTTTCTCACGGTTAGCCGAAAGTAAGTCCTCGCGAAGTTGCAAAGTTGACGTAAGCCAGGAGTGGCTTCAGCTCTTAATCATAGGCCATTCAAAAAATCTAATAAAATCGAATATCCGATTTGATTATATCAAATGTAGCGGATAACAAACAGATATAACATATACATAGTTTGTTGTTCTATGACATTTAACATTTTGGTAAATTAATTAATTATAATATCAGTACATAATATAGCCAATCTACAACGCTGAAAACAAGCGTCATCCATATCATGCACCTGTTCAAACACACGTAAACTCATACCACTTGATATCTAATTTCATCTACTCTTGTAACCGCACATCACTAATTAAAAAGTTTCAATCACTTCACACACCGAATTTTTTCTTCGGAGAAAAGTCAATCCGAGGACGCCTTTCCGTCACCGGTACGTTCCAAATTCGAATTTGACAGATTTATTTTTTAAATTATTTTGAGGTAAATGCTGATAGTTCGAGTAACGTTTGTCGGAAAAATATTTTCGCGATGGCGCGAAAAATTCGGAGCGCGCAGACGGATGCGCGCATCGCGTGCCGGACCGGGTGAGTAAATGCGTGTGCGCGGTTACTCTAGTGGAAACTGAGGCGGTGACACAATAAACGGGGTTTGTTAACCTGAAGCCTGAGAAGGGCCGTTAAGATTTTGGGGGTTACGCTATGAGCCCGCAAATATAGGGTGGAATATTTACATCAGAAAAACCTTAGCGTAATATAATTGTGATTAAAATGTTATTTAGACGTATTTTAACCATTTTAATATTAGTTAAGTAGTAAAGTAGCTGTTATATGTAACACAGTTATTCACCTTGAGTCGTAATAAATATTAACTGAATATTGATATTTTGTTTGATAGTAACATTTTCAGTGTCCTTAGTCATTTTCTTTTTGCGTATATTTTAATATAATTAAGTTACAAGTTGACATATATACCATAGAAAAAAATTATCTAATCTTCAATAATCCATCATAGCGTTAAATCATCTAAAGCGTAGTTTCTACCATCTAAACCAAGCTTAAGGTTTTTCCGGTTTAAGTAATTTATTTAATGTGCTTATTAGAAATGTTACTTAAAATAGCTATCACATTTGTTTTTAGCAGAAATATTTTTTTATGATTATGATTTCAGTAACATTAAAATATGGCTATGTCTTTTTTTTTCAGAATACTTTCTCTCTTAGCTTTCAACATAATAATATAAAAAGTCGGTACTGACTCTTATTCTTATTTTAAAAGCTACTTGTCATCACATTACACATTACGCTTCATGTGTTTTATATGTTTATTAAGTTACAATGCAGTTTATAGCCAGGAAACTGCATAATTCTCTTTTTCGGTTGTGAATTGCACCATCAACTGGTTTTAAACTAGAATGTAAACATTATTTTGTAGTAAGTATTACCATGGAATATTTCGTTTCCCAAAATAGTGACATATTAATTAAATGAATTACTTTCGATTTTTTATTTAGCAAAACATTAGCAGCATATAAGATAATATTTCTGTGAGCAGTAGATTCTACACTGTCTAATATTTTCTATAGGCTAATAAACCGCGAATTGCAAATGGTTTTGGTTTTTTACATCCATGAGTATTAACATTGTGTTGTTGAGAAGGTACACATTATAACTATCTAAATTGTATCTATCGTAAATGCCATAAGATGATTTTGTATTTCAAATGATGCATTTGAATGTATAGTCTATGAAAATAATAAGAAGAAAAGGTCGAAAAAATTACACAAGATATTTCTAGAGTTCATATACATATATAACAGAACTAGATGTGATGCATGTTATAATACACTATTAAGATGATCATTCAAATAATCACATTTAATCTTCAAAACCCATTAGTTTTTAAAGCTGAGGTATATTCACATTACATGTGACTTCGCAAGGTCATAGAGAAGTACCACCACGTGTAATAAGTTATAATTAACTCCGCAATTACCTGTAATGGGTATATAATTTTTATGAGTAAAGATAACGTACAACCAACTTAATCATAAAATAAAAAAATTGGTCAAGTGTGAGTCGGACTCGCTCTCGTAGGGTTCCGTATCATTAAAAAAAAATCTCATTTGTTGTTTTCTATAGAAATGTTCGAAATTTTCGGGTTAAATACAATTGGTAGACTACTACTCGTAAACTTGTAAAGTTTGATAGTTTTCCTTTTAATTTCATTATATATAGGTACTACTGCCGTAACGTTTGAATTTTTACGAACGATTGTTTATTTGGTAGGGGGGAAACACTTGACTCTATCTAAAATTATCTCTTTCAAGCCTAATAAATCACAAACGGTTTACTTAATCGAAAAACGACCTTCGCACACCCTAACTTTTTTAAACGACCTATCCAAAGATACTCTACACCATGGAGAAGACGAAATAAAAATATCATCCCCACTTTACATGTTGGGGAGGAACACCATACAATTTTTTTTCGAAATTTTGCTGTACCACTTTGTCCGCGTAATTAACGTGTATACTCATGCATAATTACAACTATCTAGCACCAATAGTTTTTGAGCTAAACCACGGACGAAAGGACATGGCGAAACTATAAGGTCATTGTTCACTACGGAACCCTAAAAATATGCTCATCGTCCTTACTACTTGAGGAAAACTTGAAAGCTTTATTACATGTTCATTATTTTTAAAATTCAGCTGAATGACAAACATTTAAGTTGCTAAAATGATAAATTCGAGTCAAAGGACTCTTTACACCTCTAAGACAAAATTATTCTGACGATATGGTGCGTACTGGTGTACAGAGGTTTATATGTTTAAAAAAAAAATATCAAAAATAAGTTTTCTTCATGTTTTTTAGCGCGTTTGACGTGGATTGATTTTGGTATAAGGGTTTTAAAGAAAGGGAATAATGAAAAGTTGGCTTGAAAATTCAGGGAAATCTTTCATAGATCTTTCTAATTTGACGTTACATATACGTATGTTTTTAATAATTGTTATATATGTTGATTGGAGATTGTTAAGTCTATTAGTTCATAATTCAATGTTTTTTCTTTTTTTCACTTGATCATCCAGTTCTCTACTTAAGGCAGGCAAGTCAAGGTTTTTATTTAACTCATTTATAATTCTTCAGGTAAATTATTGTAATTTTTTCAATGCCTAATATAGATTTGGGTGATTGTAGTGGTAAACAAGTTGCTCTACATTGAAAAACAGTGATTAACACGAAGTGTTCGACCTTTTAAATGACTTCAAAAAAGGAGGTTCTCAATTCGACTGTAAGTTCTTTTTTTGTTTGTTACGCAGTTACTCCACCAATTATGAGTCGATTTTCAAAATTCATCAGATATCACCTAAATATTTTGATGCTATGTGCTAAAAAACGTTATATTCTTCTTCTTCTTCTTAACTTTAATGGTACTTTGCGTATTGTTGTCGATCGAAGGAAAAGCATAAGATAGCGTATATCCTTTTTGTACATAGATTATACTTTTTAATAAACTCTTTGTAGATTTTGTAGTAATTTTTGAAGTTCTTTACTACGTTCTATCATAGATTTATTCAGTGTTATTACAAAAGAGACGTTAAACAGTGTTTTACCATGTGTTTATCTAAACTGTGTTTAAGAATATAAACTCTGTTTAAAATGATGTCTAATTTTCCCTATTACAAATTCATTTTTAAACATTGTCTAAGTAAAGAAACATTCGTACTACTGGCTTTCATTCGTTCATACACGTTCAATTCTATGCACGCTGTATACAAACTTATAATAAATTTCTGACTTAAAAAGATATGTTTTAAACACACTAGTTAATAATTTTTGTAAATGAAAATATTTAATCTAAAATTATCATTTTTAATTTAAATTCAAAGACATAATTCTTATCAAAGTCAAAACTATAGTGCAATATTGTGAAAGGTAAGATACTCCATAAACAACATATCATGTGTCAACATGACATGTGTTTAAATTTTAAACAATGTTTAAGGGTTGTTTTCTCAGGTTTCCTTATATTGAGATATCGCTACTATATATATATTTATATTATATTATTTTTTATGGAAGTAGGTATGTTCTCCGATTTCATCGTGGTTACGGCGTACAAATAAATAAAAATTTCAGAGCTTTCGTTGTAAATATAATTTCTTTTGTATAGATATTTAATATTATAGTTGATAACATAGTATTTAATACCTATATAAGTATCACTAAAATAATGAAATAAAAACAATCAAGAAATAGAATCGGCTTCAATTTAAAAAAAGGTGAAAAATATCTCATCTTAAAAGTGTTTTTTTCGGGAAACACTGAAGTTGGGGGTTATCATTATAAACTACAGAAAACTAGCCAAAGATCTAATGTTAATAATAACATGATAAAAAATATGGTCATCCTATTAAAATGTAAGTGGTTTACTCAACTTAGCATTGTTTTTTACAAGCTCATTCAATCCACATAAACTCGGACAATAGTTGGTGAAATCAAAAATTCATACCATGGAAAAATCATTTACACAAAAAAACATTAGTGATAAAATACTAAGCTCAGGGGGCCAATTCTACTAAGTAAATTTTGTTTAAATTGAATCGAAAACGGATCGAAACCGAACGAAACTACAGTTTTTAATGGTTTTTCTATTCTACTAAGTGACATACGATACAATTCCAACTAAAATAGAACTAGAATTGTATCGTATGTCACTTTGTAGAATAGGAATTTATTTTGTAGAATAGGAAAATTTATTTAATAGAATTGGCCCCCAGATGAGAAACATTCGCTCAGAAAAGATATGCTACCTACGATCAGATTAAAGTCTTTCCATTCCACATTGAAGGCTAATATATGATGTTCAAGATCACATGTTCTAGCGATTATAACAATAGCAATGCCACGTGCATGCTAAACTTAATCGATTTACGGCATATCGAATGCCAATCCCGCCGCGAAATCTCAGATATAAGCTCATTTTAGTCTTTAGAAACTGCAGTAACAGTTTAACTGGATGTAATATACAAGTGAAAACGAAATGTTTAACTCTATCGTAACTGCGTAGTTTTCAATATTGAAATAGAAATCATTACTTGATAACTCTGTAGTTACTCTTCGAATTATGTAATATACTAGCTTTCGCCAGCGGCTTCGCCCGCGTGGATAAAAAGTATCCTATTATCTAAGTCAGCTAATAAGGGTATTAGACGGATTTTGATGAAATTTGGTATACAGATCCCTATCTGTATACCAAATTTCATCAAAACCCGTTCATTAGTTTCGGCGTGATTGACCAACAAACATCCAAACAAAGAAACTTTCACATTTATAATATTAATAGGATTATCTATTACAACCCTGACTTCATTCTCATATAATTTTATCGCTGTAAATTATAAAACCCACTCATTAAAAAAAATGTAATAATTTTTGTTCTTCAGATTTTGTCATTAGTAAGTGAATAGTTTATTAAATCAGTTTGCTCCGAGGAAATAATAAGTTCAAAACCCGACTATAGCTAAATCACGCTTTAAAAGGTAGAAACAACTTTAGCACTTATCATATATATATATTTACATTGATGGCTAATTGTAAATGTGCTAATTAAGACCTTTCATTTGATACCCTACACCGAATGATTGAATGATATATATTTTTGAGTGTTTTAATTTATGCTCTCTAGAGGGTGCTATTGTCAATTTAATGTAACGTCACATAGCCTATAGCACGCGGACAACTAAGACGCTTCTAATGATATCTCATTTGTCCAGTTACGATGAGTAGTTTCTAAGTTATAATGGAACAGATGAACATTCTTACATACATAACCAAAATCATAACCCTCCTTCTCGCTTCGCGGTAGTCATGTAAAAAGAGTATAATCTGTAAGACATGATCTTCATTACTATTAAGCTAATGGAAATGGGAGAGGCATACAGGTATAAACTGGATGGATACATCAACAAAAGTAAGAATCCCATCTCAGAGTGCCAGGGCCAAAGTGGGTTTTAAAGCATTTTTCATTCAGAATATTTTCCAGTATTGCATTTTGAATGCATAATTCATCAGATATAATAAAAAGTAAGAAGTTTCAGCAGTAGTAGAAGACTGTCATTGGAGTGGCAACCCTCATGAAAACAAAGGTTATGTGACTGTTCACCTAATAGCGGGTAAGTAATAATATTAGAAAATAAGAAAGAAAAATCTAAAATTAGACATTAAACGGCTTTAGTAGAAGTGACTCTTGGTCAGTTGCACAAACGTCCATTAAGGTTTAATGACGTCTTTAAGCTGTAATGAATGTCAAATTTGTATGGGTAATGTCGCTTTAAACTAATGATAATTTAATGGACGTACGTGCAACTGGCTGTAAGTATTATTTATCTTTTGTAGTTATATAATCAAAGTAATAATATATATTACTATGAGATAATAAACGGTTGATTTGAGTCATTTTTTAAATCAACCTTTTATAATGTATGTAAACCTAGCGATAAAAATTATAACTTATAAATATAGGATATTATTAATTTACCGCACAAGCAGGCTTCCTGTATTTCGTTTATTAGATTTTGATATCCTTGAGTATCGCTAATACTCACCGGAGGTTTGGCAATACGGGCATCGATTTAGACTTATAGGACGTGCGTAATGGAGTAAAAAATATTGCAGGCATTAACATTATATAAATAATTTTCGCTTTAAACCGGCCTACCTCAAAACATAAGTCGCTTACACTGACCGCTATTACACCGATGAGTATTTGCTAATTACATGTTTTTTATTAAGGCACGAAGCCTTTATATACTATAAAGGTGTTTGCAAAACTTAGTAACTATCCGTCGAGGATTAATCAGAAAATTCAGATAACGTTAACAATATAAAAATAGAATATTCTATTGACATTATTTTGAATTTTTATCGAAATT
The DNA here is from genome assembly GCA_918026875.4 of Diatraea saccharalis. Lineage (NCBI taxonomy): Eukaryota > Metazoa > Arthropoda > Insecta > Lepidoptera > Crambidae > Diatraea > Diatraea saccharalis. The sequence goes on along the minus strand of OU893340.1, from coordinate 18,782,019 downwards.
ATTGTTTGTTCACTTTTATGTACATAAATTGTTTTAAAAGTTGACAATAAAGCTATTAAAGCAGACGAAGTAGTTGCCGACAATGTATCGCAGATTTTTTTTTCTAGAACATCGACAAAAAACACTAGAATTAACTATCGGTAAGAACTCATTTAAAAGTGATACTTTTTACGGAATAGGTTGTATATAATAATGTATAATTTCAGTTGAGATTACGCGTCGGTGTGATAAGTGGAATGGTAATGAGCGCATGTTCGGGTGTTCGGCAACCTTACGCACGCGTTCAAGGTCGGTGTCGGTTACCAATCCGACAGGTGTCGAGTTACTATTGAAGGGTTATGAACAATGTCTGACGAAGATATGTTTTCATCTGGGGTCTACCCTGTTACGAAGTTTCAAGACGTTGGTGTATAATTCTAATACAAATATTATTGAGTAGATTACATATTAAACAGAGGCTGTTTCAAAAACTGCATGTCTTTGTCATTTTTAAAGATAATCGCACTTTTCAATGATGTTAATTACCCGCAGTCACACAAACTACGGTGTTGTATTATTATTATTGTTGCGGACTTAATGCCGTAGGCATTTTCTACCTGTGAGGTAATAATGGTTTATAAATCATTTAAGCTCTAGGCACTATGCTGTTACTGTGAATATGACTATTAATGTGGCTTATTTTTATTTAATTATAAACTTAGACAAATGATAAATCGTCACCATAATGAATATAAATAGATATAATATATATAAATAGCAAATAAGGAATATGCTTCTAATATAACCAGTTGAACGATGAGCTTCTATTGAAATAATAAAATCCTTTTACCAACTTAACGAAAAATTCTTAAAAAAACACTTGTCCCTGGCACTCGTGAGATGGGTTTCATCTCAGCATAGGCATAGTAATTTTTATTAAGAATATTTTTCAGTATAGCATTGTGAATTCAAACTTGATCAAATAAAATAATCCATCTCACTACTTCGGATTCCGAAATTTTTAAATTTTCATAAGCCATATGAATAATAAACAAACTTTAAAAACTGCAATTTCGCTGGTGCTATCTCGCTCGCTATGTTATGCCGTCATAGTCCAGTTACTCTATGGCTATTTCGAAGACCATTGTAACGGGGCCCAGCCAGTTTCATATTATTTTTAATTACAAAACTGCGAATATCATTATTTATCATAGTTTACAAATAAATATAAATGAAAATGTACCATGAACATCGTATGTTTCTTTATTATAGGATTCCTGAGCACGTTTTACTATTTGCGGAGGGATATTAACAGCAATCAAATATATATTAATTGCTTTAATCAATTATTTTTAGCGGATGAGGAATTCTTTTGCTATTAGGTATATGAAATTGCCGGATTGGAAGCATTTTAGTTCAGATAACGGTTTTGTATTTACCAGTATATGTTCCCTTTAGTAGTTAATTTATTGTTATTGCCAAAAATGTTATTAATGGGTAAGCACTTAGTGATTCAACCTGGGTTCTTCGTATTTTATAGATTACAGGATTTTAATAAAATGTTTACTAGATACAGAGTAACCAAACACCAAGACTGCAGTGGACGTATGACATCGACAAATCCATGCAAAGCGTTGCGTGTCGTGCGGCCGGTTGTTTGCGAGCTGAGGCAGTGGATGATCACCTTTAGTGTTCGAAATCTCATTGTGTATTGATAGATAATTCCGTCATTTTTATTTTTATTTAAAAGATACATTGATTTCCTTACTGTGCTTGTCGAATAGAAAAACTATCGAATTTCATTAATTTCATGTTATACCTCTACAATTCTTTCATCTACGGGAAGTTACTCGTACATAATATGTGGGGAACATACATATGTAGGCTATAATTTACGCAGGCATAATCGCGGGGAAACAGCTAGTTTGATATAAATTGGTTCACAATTCACGAATAAATTGATGAACCTACCTACTTAACTTAGTCAGGCTTAGTTGTGCCTAGCTTAGTTACATGAAAAATAAACATACCCATTGAATATATACAATCCTCCTCTCAATAAGCAATCATTTGTTTTTCGCGGATATAAATATGAAATCAAAATATTAAGGGGATAATTTAATGAAAAGCATATTTTATCTTGTTATGAAAGAAAATTCTTAAAAGATCCAACTTTGTCCCTGGTACTCTGAGATGGAATTCGAACCCGGCAGTCGTCCAGATTGCGAAATGTCACGGGCTCGAGTCCCATCCAAGAGTGACAGGGACAAAAGTGGATCTTTTTAGCTTTTTTTTCAGTTTAGCATTGTGAATGCAAAATTGATTAGATTTAATAATCGTAGCTCGGTGGCGTAGAGGATAAGCGCAGCGGCCCGCGATCGTTGTTGTTAAGCAACTTTCGCAAGGGTCGGTCACGGGATGGGTGACCAAAAATATTATTATCTCGAGCTACTTCGTGCTTCGGAAGGCACGTTAAGCCGTTGGTCCCGGCTGCATTTGCAGTCGTTAATACCCCCCAATCCGCATTGGGCCAGCGTGGAGGGTCATGGCCCATCCTCCTTATCCATCCATAAGGAAGGCCTGAGCCCCTGCAGTGGGAACGTAAAAGGGCTGATGATGATGATGATGAATAATAAGAGAATAATATTTAATTAAAAAAGAAAAGAATTTAAAAAATCGGTCATCAATTAGCGTCTATACGGCGACTTATCGTTGTTCATATTATCTTCTTGTAGATTTAGAAGTCGATTAAAATAACTGGAAAATCAACAAGTTAATAACGCAATTGAAAGTAATAAAATTTTACACAGGAACCTATGATCATGTCATCATCATCATCAGCCCTTTTACGTCCCCACTGCAGGGGATCAGGTCTTCCTTATGATGGACGGTTAATGAAGATGACCTTCCACGCTGACCCAATGCGTATTGGAGGGTATTAACGACTGCAAATGCAGCCGGGACCAACGGCTTAACTTGCCTTCCGAAGCACGAAGTAGCTCGAGATAATCATTTTTTGGTCACCCATCCCGTGACCGACCCTTGCGAAAGTTGCTTAACAACAACGATCGCGGGCTGCGGCGCTTATCCTCTACGTCACCGAGCTACTTATTATCATGGAGGTCAGGGTAATCCATAGCTGATTTTTCTTTTTTAAAACAAGTAGTAATGTGTCGATGGCTCAATAAAGTCGTTTGTTTCATATAAGTATCATTGCAAATTGCTGTTTCACAATGAATTTGTGATCATTTTTAATACCGCGATTTGTATCTCTATTGTAATGACCACAGAAGTGATGACCCACAGAAGCGTATGGCCCTTACTATTGTACACTGCGTTTAATCAATATTTATGTATTTTATACTTATATGTATGTAACATATATAAGTATAAAATACATAATAAATAACACAATTGAAGTAAAAAAAATACGTTCCTAATATTTTTCTATTACTAAACTCACAGATTAAATAGAATTTCTTTTTTTTTACCCAGTCGTCATCTCTATTCTGCTAATGTTTACGCCATAATATAAATATAAATCAAATTTTTGCACAATAAACTATCCGAGTAGTCTGCTTAATTTCCATAATTAATGCTTTTTTATGGTTGCTGTGTTTCTATGGTATTTAATAAATATTATTATTATTATTTTATAAGTAATATTCTTATAAATTCATGTTTTTGTCAAGTATCGATACTTTTAAATATGTAGTAGTGATGTGTCATCAATTATTTATTTAGGAATTTGGCTGGTTTCAATTTACGCGTAATAAAGACAGCGCTAAAAACTAGCAGAAGTAACACATTGCAGTAATCAAATTTGCATTGTATTTACGAGACCATGGTAAGGCCTTAGCGTGACGATATAAGCTATTATTACAGTAATAATCAGTCGAGATCAAATAAAAATTTTGAGTAATCTTAAAGAGATTTGTGAAATAAGTATTTTTGCGACCAGTATATATTTCGATGCGTATTTTACATTCGCACCTACACACGGCTGCACGGTAGGTTACCACGATATTTCTCATTTCTCCAGTTGATTTTAGACTCTACACTTAAAACACTGAGGTTTGAAATCAAGTGGAGAATTCACAGTTATGTTTATCCTGACGTGCTATTGATTGTACATATTCCGAATCTATATTGGGTAAATAAGTTAGTGCTGCATCATTTAGCTAAGAAGTGAACTTGAAAGTATGTGTTAGCTAACTGGTATGATTAAGTATTTAAAAAAAAAATCCTACGGTACTTTCTTGATTTCTCCATTACAACCCTTCCGGTTTTCTTTCATATTTAGTTCTTTCAAATTAGTTTTCAAAACTCAATTAATAACTCATATTCTATTTGTACTTTTTCGTATTTGTATTGATATCTAAGTTTCGAACTTTGCAAATTTCAGTTTTTTTATATGTAACTAACATAAGGAACGGAAATAACTATCTTTGGTCCATTCGTTTCCTGCAAAAAAACAACTTTTGCTCGAGTCGCCATTTGGTGGAGGTGCTTTTTTTGTGTTTTCTTTTTTTTTAATACTTCCTCATTGGTAGACATCTTTCGTAATATTTTTCTATTTAGAATTTGGTATAGATCCAGCAATTTGCACTGTTTTAAAAGAGCTATTGAGAAAAAATGGAATTCGTAATGTAAAGTTATGAACAGGGACGTAGCTACCGCCCTGTCAGTCGTACCGTTATGGGTTAAGGGCCCATGGCTGCAGAGTTCTCTAACGTGTGTTAATAAAAAAAATATAGCCTTTATTTAGGTTCCTTAACTAATTTTTATACAGGCTCATTACGCCACTAATTATTAACCAATTATTTGATGGTTTAACGTTGTAGTCTTATAATTTATGTGTATCTGTCGTAACGTTAACATAAAATATTCGCGGAGACATAGAGAGACAAAATTAATAAAATTTTACAAAACACTCGCACCTGCTTCAATAACTTCGACGACTTAAATGTCAGTATTATTATACATATGATCACTTTGTCTCTGTAACAGCTGCCAAATGTAGATTAGGCACTTAATAAATAGGTACATTAAACTTGATATATTTAAATGTGTAATGTTATTTTTTATATCATTAGACTAATCTTTGAACCGTTATAGAAATATTACTATGTTTTCAAATAAAATTTTAATTCGATTAGTCCGACGCATTTTTTAATATTGACAAAAAAGGTATGTAGTATTACTATTAGGAAAACTAGAATGTTCCTATGGAATAATATAACTAAAATATATAATTTTAATCGTTAAAAATATTTTTAATATTCGCAAAATACATGTAATCTTCATTTGACAAAAAATATTAGAATGTTAGCTTAATTTTTCAGTAAAGATCGTCTATAGAGGGCGTTATAACTCGATATACAAGGCTGTTAATAGGATTAGTGACCAAAAATTCATGAACTCGTGGTTCAGAAGGCACCTCAAGCCGATTTGATTCGATTTCATCTTTAGGGAAGGTCTGTGTCCCAGAATAATCACGAAAATAATCCTTTTGTTATATTGTAATCCTGGTGAAAATAGGACGCTAATGTTTTAAAATTTACTGTATATAAATACGAGTAAATTTTACTTTTTACTGATATTATAAATGTATATAATGTTAAACTGTAATATAATACCTATAATATAATATAAGTATACTAAACTCTGCATGTATACTTGTGTAATTTATTTGTTATTTATACTTTTATATTTTTAATTTTGTTTGTGGTTGCTTATTAATATGTATATGTGTATACGCAGGCTGTTTGTCTATAATTGAATTTACTATACTTATTTTTTAAGTTAATGATATGAATGTAAGTTGAGATGCAAAAATGTTGGCAGACTAAACAAAAATGATCACAAAATCTCGAATATAGGAAGTATCTATTACGAACGGAACAAACTAAACAGCTTTCTGTACCATCACAGAACAAAAACATTATTTGTTCTACAATTGGATAGTAACTAAACTCCATTTCAAAACAATGACCCACTCATAATAAAACCAATCTCACAATCCCATCGTTTTCATTTTCCCATTATTGATTGTTGTTTTGTGACTGATACTTTCATAAATATGCAAGAAAGTAGGGGTAATCTCTATTAATCATTTCTATAGTAGCGACTGAACCAGTTATAGATCTAGATTGAAAATATTTATTTGTCGTTTTAGAATCCGATAATATTCTAGACCTCATATTTACTTTCGATGCAGATTTTTGACAAGAGTTCGTGACTTAATTCTACTAAAATCAATAAATTTGTAATTCTTTTCGGACCAATTTTTTTATTAAATATTTACTAAAAATAAAACTGTTAAGGTCTTGTTGTCACCACGTTAAACCAACAAGTGAATATAATTCATCTTTCAATAGAACCGGCTCTCATGAAGTATTGCAGAAAACAAAACAGTGCCATTAAATATTTTCGTCTTTTTTCATCTTTTATCGTTCCCGCCGATGACTGCTCCCACGGTCGCAATGGATGCAACAAAAAAGAAAAAACTGACCAAGGAATGTTTCTTTTACAGCCTTAGCGCTGCACTTGCGGAGAAAACAGCATTCGCCGATATTAGATGCGTAAATCGTTTAGTACCTATGGCCGCGGTTAACTTGTTTATATGAGTTCGACTATACAGGCACAGTTAATTTTATATTGTATTTTAACTGCTAATTGGATTGTGGTCTTAGGTTTCAAGGTCTTTGTACAGGTTAACCTTTTTTATATCATTAGACTAACCTTTGAACCGTAATATAAATGTAACTGTGTTTGAAATCTACCTTGCAGAATTATAACGTCATATTTTTATTCAAGTATTTTTTTTTCTTAGACAACCACATAGTCATTTAACTAATTTATAAAATGTAAATTATGTCAAAGTACAGATTAATAGATAGTGACATCAGAATTTTGACTTGAACTTTACTTTTAAAAAATCGTGCAACTGCGAGAATGCTTACGTGCGCACAACTGCACGAATTCGTCAGCTAAAATTTTTAATAAATAATTAATAAAAAATTTAAAACGTGCTTATGAATTTATCAATACCGACAAAACAAACTTACCTAATTGTTGAAAGTTCGTACCTAATAACAATGAAATAAACGTGAGGATGACTGACAGGCTGTTTATTTAAACAGCCTGTGAGAAGAAACTGGTGAAAATCGTCTAAAGTCTTACATTAGATGGCGCTTTGTTAAATTTGAACGTAAAACTTTTTAATAACGTAATGTAACTTCCTTTTATAAAACCTATTAGTGTGAGGATAATTTAATTATATATAATAATAGGTGATATGTAAATCGATATATATATTAGATTTGCCTAATTGCCTATAATCTTAAACTAACAACATTTAGTATTACTTCTGCTCTTCGTCATTAAAATATTATTTGTCGTACCGTTGCATCTATGCAGTACCCCTTTCAGCTATATTGTCAACGATTCACATATGTTGAAAAATTGCTTTAGCCGATTTGTAACATTCTTTCTTTTCCCATAGCTCCGAGTTTTTCTAATTAAACTCGAAATAAATTTCCAGTGATTTTCTTCAACGAAACTTTAAAGCATAGTATTTGTTGATATGAAACCTTCGACTCTATTTACGATTGTTTGAATCATATTTGAAGAACGCCTTTTACGAATTCTTTTCCGTTCCTATAGTTTTCACTGTCAAAATCATATTACGTTTTGTTTCGACAGAAACTAGTTTTTAAAAAAAGCAAAAGCAAATAGTTTTTTGGAAAGATACCAAAGCTGCCATAACATTTCTTTCTAGGTGACTTTGGTAACAATTTTTATTTAAATCAACTAAACTGTAGATATTCACAGTTTGCGTGAGTGCTGGCACTGTAAATCAGAAGTTGGCGTAAACGACCAAACGATATACAATAATCTCTAGTAACGACTTATGCTTGCTTAAATAAGATTTAAAAAAAAAACATTTCCACAATCACGCACACTGTTGAGAGTGAAAAAAAAAATGATTTTTATGAGTCGCCCCAATAATAATTTTCATACTAGTAAACATTATACATAACATTAACATAAACATTATAAGCACACTCAACAGACATCAATCATAAAAATTTAGATCACATACGGGTCCAAATAGATTTTAGGCTAGACTGACATTACTTAATGTGTTGCGAACTAATTAAATTGGGTGTGTATGTTATCGACCTCCGCATATTGATGCAGATATTTTATCAAAATTTTATAGCAATACACAATCCGTACTCCTTAAAAGCAATTCCAATGATAGTACATTATTGATTGGTGACTTTAATATTCCATATTAGGCTAAACACAGTCAGACTTTATATTAATAAAAAATTGTTCCTACGCTTTAAAATCGCGAAACTGTAATCTTGTGTTATCTCGAACCAGTCACTAAAATTAATAGATAGCATCCTGCTATTTTGATCAAAATATCATTTAGTAAATCTATTAAGAATCTGAAAAAGAATATAGCCTTTAGGATTCAGAGAGCAGATACAGATAACCTACATATCTCGACTTTACACGCGTATCATTCATATTTGGAAATGGGTGTTGAGCATGTTTCCGTAAAATAATTTGCAGGAGATAAATCTGATGCACTGTTAAAACGTCAGTAACAGCATATAGCTCAATAGTTGGAAAATAAGTTGGTTTTCCAGTAATAACTTTAAGCACTGCTCTTTGAGCTCTTTCTAGTCGCAGAAGTTCTGTTTTCCCGAGCTTCTCCAGACGAGATATAATATGAAAGAACAGACTGCCCCAATGCATAGTAGACTCATCATCATCATCTTCAGCTCTTTTACGTCCCCACTGCAGGGGCTCAGGCCTTCCTTATGGATGGTTAAGGTGGATGGGAAATGACCCTCCACGCTGGCCCAATGCGGATTGGAGGGTGTGCATAGTAGACTGTTTTTAATATATCATAATCTGCTACAGTTCTGGGGTTCTGAAGACGTAAATCAGTTTTCTGATACGATCAACCGTGTTTTTATGTGTACCTTCCATGACAACAGTCTATCTACATATACTCCCAAATATCTAATCTCGGTTACAAGCGTAATTTGAGTACATTTACAATTTTTACAAGTTTAAGAAGGAGACTTATGAGCAAAAACATGGAACGGGTAGGATTGTAAAGACACGGTAGCAGGGGAAAAGGTTATGAAATTGGTCTTGTTTAGATTTAATGTTAATAAATTTTGGGATAGCCATTTCATAACAATATGCAGAGTGAATTCCGCATTAGCATGGACATTTATCCAATCCGTACCGTCTACTAGTAAAGCTGTATCATCTACATGAATTAAAATTTTACAATATTCATTTATATATGCTGAAAAAGGTAGGTCCTAAGACGTTTCCCTGGAGGACACCGAAGTTGAGATTCTCATCATGGCTAACGATGTTATCTATTTTAACACATTGACAGCGGTTACTAAATTAGCTCTAGAAAATTTTGTGAACCACACCCCTAATCCCTATTTCCGAAAGCTTGTTCAATAAGACCGGACGGAAACAGTATCAAAGAAAGCCTTAGAAAGATCTAGAAAAATTCCAATAGTTTGATGTTTCGAGTTAAAATTCTTTACTATTGCTCCCGTTAGATCAAGCAAGGCATCTTCAGTCGACTTCCCTCGACGGAAGCTGTATTGATTATCCACAATTACATTGTTGGTATCGAGATAGCCAAGGAGCCTACTTAAGATCTTTTCAAGGATTTTAGATAGTAATTCTTAACACTACATACGTCATCGTTTTTATATATAGGATGCACCTGAGACTTCTTAAAAATTTTGCTTAACTTCCACAATCACAGAGCGAACACGCAAACCGCTGCGCCATCAAGCGTATTAGAATCAGAAGCTAAATCCTAGGAATGTATAGAGCGTGCGTGACACCGTGGAATCCATTGAACGTGTGCACAATTGTGTAGCTCGGGCATATCAACAAGTAAAATGCGTAAGCCGTAGCGAATATGCATTACGTGTGTGATGGAATTGTTAATTTACATAAACGCAATGTGGGCTACGACTTTTGTGCTTTCCAAGTTTGGTGGCGCCGCTGTTTAGTGAGGTATTGACATTTATCATTTTAATATTTTTCATTCGGCGGCGGCGGGCGTCATTAGTTTCAAATTAAATCATAATAAGATAACATAGAATACCTTTAAATGATAATAAGATAACTTATTTTTTTCGGAATAATTTTATTCTTATTCCGAAAAAAATATGTCTCAATTCGGTAGTAGCGATTCATAAGGCAACTATAATAACGTATGCGCATTTGAAAATAACGTTGTCTATAATAGAGAAATAACCTCTTCAACATTTGGCATAGTTTCTCATAATGAATTGCAGTTTGTTTGTACTTCATAATTTTGTTTATAATATTATATATATTTGATCAGTGACTGACTATGGTTTACGCGTCATCTTCATAATCGATAATTCTGTCTCAACTTGTAATAATCTTATGATTATTTTTATCTTTTAATGAGTTTTGTATTCATATTGCATAGGAGATATTAGGGAGCTCCGTAACCGTAACCGGAATTTTAGGATATCCGAAATATAATTCTATATTACATATATTCGTAACCGTAAACGAAATAACATATCCATAACATGGCTGTTGCATATTGCTCTCTTTCATTTTACCTCAACAAAATAGGTACTTCCTTTAGCAATAATATCAGAGACAATTATTTTTCATAAATTTTATGTAATTACTTAGTGTTAAAACTTAACTGTCTTAAGTGTTTACTTAAGGTTAATGAAGCTACACTTTATTATTATCTATACTTGATACTATAAATTGGTAAAGATTCTAACTTGATTTGTTTGTTTGTACGGAGAAATGTTCGGAAATATTGAACCGATCATGGAAATTCTTTTATTTAAGGGAAAGCTTTATAATATGCGGGTGACATAGACTAAGTAGCAAGAAAACAGCTAGTATACTAATTATTATGCTGTATGGTTTATTAGAATAGTAATTATTAACCGGATGGTCCAGCCAAGTAGGATGTTCTTCGCATATTAACGTCATCATAAACAAGATGTTTTACGTAAGCAAACACGAGAAAGATAAAAAAATTACAACAAAAAGTAGGTAATGTGTTTTTTTAAGTTACGGCCAAAGTACACTTCCCTGAGAGCATTGACACCTTTCAGGTTTTTAGCGGTACAGTAGGTGGAACATTATTAATATATAATTAATGTTCCACGACGTCAAACAACGCTCATTATTATAAGATCCCAAGTTTATATTTTTCATCTTTTACATTAAATAATAATTATTTTTATTATCAGATAGATATTGGCAGGTAACATAGATATATATTATTTCAGCTCAATAAAGAACCAGAAAACAATCTTGTTATTATAATCTGTGTATCTTACAGGTAAGCATTTTTTAAATCAGTTATTTTAGTTTATACTTTATTTATACATGTGATATTATTTTCTCAATTCTAATTTTAAAATTAATTTCGATTTTCACCTGCGGTTTTCGCTCATATAAAATACAAGGTGACTCTACCACCGTTTCAGCTTATTAATCATGTTGCCATGTGAAAAATTACCTGTTAACTTACTGATATTATTTCAAATGCGAAAGCATATCGGCATTATCTATAATACTAATATTATAAAGAGGAAAGATTTTATAGTTTGTTTGTTTGCATTGAACAGGCTTCGGAACTACAGGACCAATTTGAAAAAAAAAAAAATCCTTTCCGATTTTGATGATTGCTCAATACGCTATCTTTTGTGTTTATTCGCTGATATAATTTTATAGCTATGAATGACTTCAGCGACACCTAGCGTCTGCAACTTTGGAAGCTTTGACGCTTTGAAATCAAACGTATTATATTAGACAAAATATTAAAATAAACAACTATCTATTAATTTATATTACAAAATTACCGTGATATCTACTGTGATTTGGGTGGACAGAGGGTTGTAGAATCATTATTCGAATGAAATTACTAAAATTTAAATAAATATGCGGTTGTCAGAATTTGTTTAGCTCATTTTTTTGTTGAAATTTTACAAGAATTTAAACTAAACAAATACAATTATTTTTATATCGTAAGTAATAAATGAAATATGATTTTTCAATCCAAATGAATATTATTACTCTGAGGACCGGGTTTGTGTGTATCACTCACAATGTACAATAAAATCTTTAATACCTTATAATAAATATATTTTTTAAAGTAGGTAATTAATCTCTGTTGAAACTCAACAATATCACTGAGTTTTTATTTCAATACTGAATACGTTTGTAGTTGAAAACAGCACGACTACAGTGTCTAAGTGATGAAAGCGTACAAACATTATTTTTAGTCATTGTCTTTTGAAAATACTTGTATTTTTTTTGGGGAAAATAGAAATATCTGTGTGAGTCACTTTGTACCGACTCACTACCCAAAGGTACGGTTCAGAAAAACTTTCTTCGCATTTTATATGAAAATTCAAAACATTTTTTTAATAAATTTATTTATTTAACAAAAAATGAATTATAGTATGTAGATAGTATGTTGTTCGCTAACTTTTTGCCATTTTGTAGATAGAGACATGGTATCATTGCTATAGAAATTTTGGGGCTTTTGATAAAAAACAGCTTATAATGAATAATGCTTTTCAAATCCCACCATACACACAGCATCACCTTGTTGTGAATTAACCCGGGTTTCGCAACAATCTGAGAAGTTTGACCGACCTTTGACCACGACCATCGTATGTGATCTACTTTTCATCACCAGTTCTTCAAAAATGATTCGGTTTCATTACGCCATAATAAAGAATCGCAAATGAGTAAACGGTTTAAATGCGCCTAAACTGTTTTGTGGTTGATCCTCAATTCTCGTCGGCACTACTGATATGCCGATCTTGCTTCACTTTTTCTAAAATGGTATCCATTTTATCCGTAACAGGGGCGTCCGGAGCGACGTGCATTTTGACATCAAAATTTCCGGACTTAAAACGCTTAAACCAAATTTTCGCTACTCTCATATACTAGACAGCACTAGGTCCATTAACGTCACAATTTTTTTGCGGCTTGCGTTACATTTTTACCTTTTTTTCTAATAAAATTTTAACATTAGCGAATTTCTTGATTAGATTCACTCAATTTGGCAGTAAGGAAAACAAATGGCCATTTTCCTAAATTATTTGTATACTAGCTTTTGCCCGCGACTTCGTCCGCGTGGTAAAGTAACTTTGAGTAGCATTACTAACTAATATTTATGCATTATATCGTGTAAAATACCTGAAAAAAAGCCTTATCCTCTTAGCTTATGTCCTTAGGGTTGGAATTTAACAAAATCCTTTCTTAGGGGATGCTTACGTCATAGTTGCTTTATGCATGCAAAGTCTCAGCCCTTAAAATTGACAAAGTTTCATACAAACTTTCATCCCCTATTTTATCCCCGTGAGGGTGGAATCAATCAAAATCCTTTTTTAGAGATTGCCTACGTCATAATAGCTTTATTTATACAAAATCTCAGCCCGATCGGTTTAAAATTGACAAAGTTTCATACAAAACTTCATCCCCTATTTTATCCCCTTGGGGATAGAATTGATCAAAATCCTTTCTTGGTGGATGCCTACGTTATAACACCTGTATGCCAAATTTCAGCCCGATCCATCCAGTGTTTTGGGCTGTGCGTTGATAGATCACTATGTCAGTCAGTCACCTTTGAGTTATATATATTTAGATTAAAAGTATTAAGTAAAAAGTAGCCTATGTCCTTTCTTGGGTATTAAAATATCTCCATACCAAATTTCATGCAAATTGGTTCAGTGGTTTAGGCGTAATTAAGTAACAGACAGACAGAGTTTCTTACGCATTTATAATACGATATTAATATAGTATGGATGTCAAAATTAGATAATTAGACCTAAACATCTTGTGACTTTGCAAAGTTGCTCAACCTACATAATCACTGATCGATGGCCACTGACCAATCAAGCTTCTTTATACATAAAGTAGTGCAATGGTGAGTAGTTGTTTTATAAACGCCTGCAATAATATTTATGACAAAAACATTTCGATCGTATTTAAATGGTAAATGTGAACGGCGTTAAAATTAATTTGCAGAAAGAAATTTTATGCACAGTTATATTATGTTTTTTTTTTGTTTGTAACTTAAATATTTATCCATCTTTTGTTTATTATCATCTTAATTAGCGTTATTGGTTTTATTAAATGTACGAGTACTTGTATACATCATATATAATTATAATAACAATGTTATTTTTATTAATGTATAAGATAAATGATTTTTAATTATTTTATAACTATGTTGTTGCCCTGATTGTGCATGCTGTTTACGCATATTTGTGGAATTGCAGTCCACATCTGATTGCTCACTGTTTAGTGCTTATTTAAGCATCTTGTTGTAATTCTGGCGTGTGTAACAAATAAAATTAATAAATAAAAGTATAAAACAAAGTCACTTTTGGGTGTCTGTATGCTGAGATATTTTAAACTACACAAGGGATTTTAATGTGATTTCCATCAAAATATAAGATGATTTAAGAGGATGACGCGGACGAAGCCGCTGGGGTCAAGTATGTCTCCACTACCATACTTACGTTATATTTTAATAAAATAGATTTTAAATTATTTAATCGAGTGTATTTTTGTTTTTATTATTGTTATGTGTTACATCCTTTTAGATGTCAGATCGAGTCATCCACACGGAATCTGCAAAGGATCTGCAAGCTTAACGCGTAACTTCAAACCCCGATTGATCTGTTTAAACGACGTCTCGAATGATCTGTCATACTGACAGATCAACTGTCATGGCTTCATTTTGACGTTTTCAAGCGCGTCTTTTGTTTTGATAGATCAATCAGTGACAATCATGACTTGAAATTATGTTAATATGGCGTTGTCTTAAAAATGTAGCAGCATTTTTCAAAAAAGCACACAATAATATCTTAAAGTTATATTATTAAACGTAGCCGTGTCAACATATGAAAAATAAGTTAAAATGGTAAATTTTGTAAATCCTTTACTTAATATTGTATTGTATTTAAAAAATAAATACATGTTGGGCAATGCCTACGTTATTTTTAAATCCTATTTTCAATCGACATTTGTTTTATTATTCTTAATTTATGTTACCACGATTTTGGATTATTATTTTAATATTCGTATGTTAATATTTGTTGTAATTTTAATTGTACATATAAAAAATATGGTGTGTCTTTTGTAAATAGTAAATTAATTATGAAAAAACAAAGTACTCACCAAAATTATTAACATTCACATTGAAATCATTTCAAGCCCCAAAACACCAAGAATTAAAACAAATATCCAGGTCATAACAACTTTGATAGATATCTTACATAAATGAATAGCTGATAAATTCATAATTTATCACCTATTCAGTTATAAAAGTGATAAAAGAATTGTGCCTTAAAATAGTAACATACAACTGTGCAATGAGAAAAAGGATTGCTGTAAAATTGACATCACAGTGTACACGAGTCATGCGTGCTACATAGTAACCAACTAACTAGTAGGACAATTCGGCTAATGTTAGCGTAATTATAGAGTAAGACATTAATCTAATAATATATATAATTTCAAATAGATAGTACCATGGAATAATGCAAATAATTGACATAGCAAATGACACGGTTTTGGCTATTCTATGATTATTACTTAGTTTTGGCCATTTCGAGAGTTACGAGAAAGTGTAATTTTGAGACATCTTAACTGTCAATGGTATAAGTTTTGCTTTAATATAAAACATTTATAAAATTGCTTACGGTGAAGTAGTATATTTTCTGATGAGTAAGTTAGAGCGCATTAAGTTCCATATAAACAAAAAGGGGATAGTGGCTAAAACCGGGTCTTCCGCTGTACAATTGAAATTAGCAGAATTAATGCCTAGCTTACGTGTCAGCGCGTCGCGTAGCGCTATCGCGAGAGATGTCAGCTTGCCGCGCAGCGCCACGTGGTGTCGCTCGAACATGCTCACATCTATGCAATGTTATGCTATCTACAGGCTCTATAATACATGCACCATGGATAATAAAAAAAAAACTGATTTTAAAATTGCTATTGGAAAGTCTAATGACTTTAATATTTTTAGATGAAGATGAATGCATGATTTACAATAAACCTCTTTTACGGGATGCCTCGTATTTTATAATTGAAGTAATCCATGAATCATATGCGAGACAAGACCAGGCTAACTATTATGAAAAACAATACAAACTTATTCATACACAATAAAGTGATGAACGGACAGATAGTTTTTTGAATGAAGTTGGTCCTGCATTTAATGTACTTACATGCTGGATGGTCGTAGAGCGGTGCTATCCTGGTCCCCTCCAGGGGTCCCCCGGCCAGCTGTGCTGATAGCGTCTCCAGAAAATCGCGTACATTGCGTAACTCCCGGCCATCGCTTGGGCCAGGCGAATCTCGGCCTTCACATTCTTCCTCTGAAAATGAGAGTAGTTAACAATAATACTTGCGGTATGAAAATATAATTACACAATATACTCTTAGTTTGTTATAAGTACATGATGTTACTCCTGCCTGATTATTGGGATACGCTTATTTGTGTTTTCCCGCTATCTGTACCCCGAAATCTTTTAAACTTCTCAACGAATTATGCTCTATGCTTTTTTCACCAATATACAGAGTATAATACAGACGTGAACCGGTGATTTAGTCTAAATATAATTAAAAAAACTACAATGGTGGTTAACTTTGATTTTTTGAAGTTGCTTTCAGCTGTTGTACTTAATACTTATGTACAAAGTGGCTGCAAGTGTGCGATTTATCTAAAAAACATAACTTGAAGAAGCTGATTCCATATCATATAAAAATAATTTGATTTGAAATAGTGCATCACTATTTATTTACTTACTTATTTATTTAAAGCACGTCATCATCTTAAATACAAAAAGTTTTTGTTGAAATTTTAAAACTTAACTAGCATTTATGACAGGTTAACATATGCACAGCATTGTTACATTATAATGAAAATATTCCTTAAACGTTAACCTTTAAAGATATACGTAATCAAAAGCGTTTACATTACAATTACTAGTTTTAAATAGTTAGTTTTACGAAAATTATATGAGCTATACGTATAAATAATATATAAAATATCATTAGTCTTTTCGTGATTTTATTAATATACTAATATAGAAAATTGTGATTTTATTATTAATATTATTATCTTTTGCGTGGAGCGCCACATGACCTATGGTTTTCGCGGCATCTCCACTTTAATAGTCGTCTAGTCCACCTATAGGTGTCCATCCATGCCATATTTATGCCTAACCTAACCTAACCTCTCTATAACTAAAATACAAACCTATTTGTTCGAGTTTCTCCGTGGATATGGTCCACGGCATGAGGCTGATAGCTCGTTGCACTTGTCGCAAGAACCACGCGCCCGACTCGAACTTTACAGGTCTGCAATTAAAGAAATAATTACCAAATATAGCGTCTGAACTGATGAGTGTTTCACGATTGCCAGTATCATTAGTGATGTAGCGAATATTTGCCTTCGCGATTGCAAATATTCGCGAATTTTTGAATTCGCATTTGCAAAGTTATTAATTATGTTATTAAAACTTTAAGGCGTCATATATCTTATCTACGCTTGAGGACACTGAACATACATAGCTCAAGGCCCTTTCAAGATTTTACTGAATTACGCAGTGGTTCGCACGCCGGATTCAGGTGTCGCCATCTCTGAGGTCTGAGTTTGATTCCCGGTTGGGTCAATGTAGAAAATGAACTTTTCTATATTGTCTCGGGACTGGGTGTTGTGGTACCATTGTTGTCTCAGAAACTCCATACGGGGCCTTTAGCTACTCATCTTGGAATCTGAGCAATGTACGTGATGTTGTTTAGTATTTGTGAATATTTAAACGAAAAAACTGCTTGGTGTTAAATATGGCTTATTTTTCATATATATTAAATTATTTATCGGTGAGCTTCTTTGACTACACATGTGATTCGATTGACGAAAATACTGTTTTACTCTTATATTTTTTTAATATTGGAAAGGGAAGTGACTTCATATTTTAATGATGTCATTTTTCAATCTTGACGCTCTGTATGAAATAAAACAGGGAGAAAAAGTAGCGCTAGCCGAGTTTCTTGCCGGTTCTTCTTGGTACAAGGTCTCCCGCTGTAGATTTACGAACCGATGGCGTAGCTCTCGACTTTCACAAGTGCTTGTAACAGCCTAGACTGAATAAATGATTTTGATTTTGATTGATTTAATATTAGTTTTCAAGTGTTAAGAGAAAATTAACATTAAAAGAGTATTGAAAGTGGCGAAGGCGAAACATGTATGTAATATATGTATAAAAACTATGCCTTGTAGCACTCCGTCTTCTTTTACTTCTCCACAAGGGGATACGACGTGAAGATTTAGGCAGAACAGAAATATTATTATAATTAGAGTTTAGAAACATTTAAAATACTAGCGGAATTTCTACGATGAAAGAAATAATCTAACTCAGTTACTGAAGATGGCGTTAACCAGTGGCCCTTTGAGCTCCTCACGGACCATGTTAGTTTATAATAAGATAGCCAAATTAATAATTATGATAATTAATATAGAAGTACTCACTTGTGATATCGACATACGCAGGGTATAAGTCCTCCCTGCTGGTCACCGCCACACCTACGACAGACGCCTTCATCGGAATACAGAGGCAAGCGTCGTTTTGGTTTCGGTGGCTCGTTTCTGAAACGAAAATACCAAAATAATTTTAAAACAAATTCTTATAGATTGTATCTATATCAAGTTAATCATTTATTATGATTTAATAATTTATAAAAATGTTAAGCGTTCCAGCTCTATTAAGCTTTACGGCATACAAATATAAAGTTAAGGCACCATCCACCTTCTCCTCTCACGGGCTCTACTCGTCTATCAGGCACCCCTGGTAAATATCTCTAGATAGGCCAATGAATACAGAATGAATGTCTTCTACTAAATGTAATGAATGTCTTCTACTAAATGTAATTGATAATTATTCAAATATCTTCTATGATGAGTATAAGCTTTCATATGGATATGTTCATAAATAGAGAACAAACAATACCCCACCACATGTGTCTAGTTCAGATTAGTGTGTGTACAGAGCAGATACAGCCAGGATTAACTACAGGGCAGATGACCCGGTTTTGGCTAATTTAAGAGATCGAAGAAAGTGAGTTTTTGTACATCACAACTGTTACCGGTATTAGTTTTGCTATAATGTAACATTTCTAAAACCGTTCACGTTAAGTAATATTTGCCTATGCGTTGATAAAACCTGCTGCGGAGTACTTTCACTAAGGGGGAAGGGCCGCCAAGGATAGCTCTGGACTCTTCCAAACTTCGCTAATACATCACTGGGTGCTGAGTGATGTATTAGTACTTCCACATACTGAAGTACAGACCGTTACATAACTCTTGCATATTTTTATCACGAGAACTCATTCTACAAGTATCAACGAGCTTTTGTCCAACTTTAAAGCTCCTACAGTTTTAAAGACGGCAAAATGTTTAGAGAAAATAATATACTCATGTAACTGTCGATTTTATGCTTATTATATTTATAATATTGCTTAAGTTAATTATGAAAAAACAAATACTTTATACTCGTTGTCACGTAACGGTAAACAGCGCGTGACGTCACGCTCCTCTTACTATCAGAACTTACAGAATTCAATTTAATGTGTACCTAAATAGGACGATATTAGTTTTAGAGGGCCGTGATGTTATAGCGCCACCATGACAGATGTGGCGTTTTTTCGCGGAGATTTAATAAGATTTGATTATTTGTTTGTTTGCATTGTATAGGCTTCGACAATACTGCATTGATTTAGAAAATTCTTTCATTTACGGGAAACTATAGCGTGCACGTACGACATCGGCTATAATTTATTTAGGCCACTATGCAAGCGACATCGGCTATAACTTTTGTAGCCTATTTTACCGCCATTTTGGCTGTCAAATACTAACTAATATCAACATCGATAGACACACATGCATAGCATAGTGTTAATTACTTTACAGATTACAAATCATTAATCGAGTGGCGCTTAACATAGTCTGTGTCGGAAACTTCGAGAAAATAAAAATTAATAGTCTGGAATTGAACCTTACGTAAACTAAGATGAGAATTTTAAATATTATTTTTTTGTTGAAAATTACAGTTTTAACAGAATTTTATGATTGTAATGGATATTTCTTCAAATATTACTCATAGTCTCATATATGCCATCCAACGCAAATGTCAACAGGAACTCCCAATTGCGATTTGTAATTTTTTTCCTGTCTGTGGGTAAAGCGTACTGAATTAAATATATGTTAAGTACTTATATGTTAAGAATGCTGTGTCAATCTACAGTCGGTATATATATAAATCTACGATAATTTTCAACTTAATTGTGTTACTTAGTATCATTAGAGATTGAAAAAAACATGGCTAGGAAATATTGTCTAATATCCAAATTGTTTTATAATCGCCATTACTAATAGATAATACATTGATTTAGACCATGTAAAGTACAAGTTAAAACCTACTTTAATAAACTTGAACTTTAATTTTGGGTCTCTCGTCTACTTCTAAATACAATTACCTCATCAGCTGACATTTTGTATTCGTTTAGAATTCATTCTGGAACATATTTTATACCTACTATTTATTTTCCTATTCTTATTTGTTTTCCTATACTTTTTTATTTTCCTTGTTAGGCTTCTATTATGTATAAATGTATGTATAATTGTAGTTTTTAGTATTCATCGAGTTAAATACGTATGTGTATTTAGTTTTATGTATATATTTTATGTGTATTTGTAATTATTTATTTTTATATAAATTTGATTTTGTTTGGATACTCTATTGTGCATCCCCGTCTTGTTTTTGTTTTATAAAATATTTATCTCCATCCAAAGGTTGTCTGGAAGAGATCACTATATAGTGATAAGACCGCCGATTCTGACACTTCAGTATATTTGTTTATGTTTAGTTTTCTCCGTATTTTTTGTGTTTACAATAAAATGTTACATATCTATCTATCTACTTGCTCATCGCCGTTGACTTCGCTCGCGTGGTCTATTTGATCCATGGAGTGTGGGAGACTTATAGGTATTTTTATCCACAGGAAACTATTGATGAGATATAAAGTATCTATACACCTACAGTGTTATTAATAAACAGGGTTTAGCGTTGGAGAAAATGTACGCTGAAACTGCACTTAGTGTTAGTCAAAATTCATATTATTAAACGGAGACTTAGCGGAGGTTAACCGAGTACGAGATTCTACGGGAGTAATATTTACTCCTAGAAAATAATATGTTTGCTTATTCTCTGTATAATATGAATTTTGGTTCAATACAAGTTTTCAATTTTAGCGTAAATTGACTCTGAAGCTAAACCTTGATTATAAATAGCATCGCGAATGTTCTCAATATCCGCTCAGAATAGTTTTTGTGGTTTATAAACATTGGCCTTTATAATATTTAGAAAAATAATTTCTAGAAAATCCTTGTTCAATGTTTTGGATTTAATTGGAAGGAGTACTTTATTTGAGGATTCAATGATTTTTGAATAAAATCCATTCACAATGGTCGGTTCGAAATTTCTTGGATCGGATGACTAATGGAAGACTTGTTGAATTTCGTATCTTCACCTAGCGATGGGTAAAAACCTTACCAATTTGTCGATTGACTATTATGCAAATATTATACAGGTGATTAATGACAACATATTTGACTGAATAATTTAAATTTTAAACACTTTATGTATAGTTCATGTAAACAGTAAAAATAGGTACTGTAACGTCCGAGCACATTACTATACGTAGGTTTACTCTTCGGACGGTTTATGGTCAATGAATATTAAGAATTTAGTTATGGAATATAGGTCTTCATGAACAACGTAAGATGTTTAGAAAAACATTAATTTTCTATAATGGTAATTTGGATCGAAATAGTCATAGTCATAATATGAAGTCATCACATAATACTAGAGATACAAATGTCAATTTTTTTTTTGTGAGGAGTAATGGACAAAATTTTTATGTCGTATTCTTTTCAGAAAAGTTTTCATAATAGAAAAAATAGGCTACATTTCTTAAATTACCCTAAGATAAAGATGGACCTCAATGAGGTTAGGTTTAATATGGAAAAATATAAGGACAGATTTCTATATCAGATAAAATGACCGATTAGTAATAATAATTTTATAATAAGAAGGTTAGGAAGTTATACGATAAAGGTAGTTCATTCTAATAGAATTAAACTCTTTAGAATTCGAGGAAATAGGTATAAGGTTAATGTTTTATCATTCTTATTATAATAATTCTTATTTATTATTATAAGTTAGTTGAATAGATTACTTTTAGTGTCATATGAATTTCTAAGTTTTTAAGTTTATTTTCTTTTATTTAGGAACTACGACAGGTTCGATTCCTTGTTCAAGTTTAGTGTGATAATGAGCTTATTTTGAATAGTAATATTAATCTAATATGTGTTTTAATATATATTGCCATGTGAAATATTTGTTTTATAATTGTTTATTTATTGTAAAATTTCCAAGGATATTTGTTAATATTGTTTAATTGTTTCATGTTCCTACTTCATCTTCCGGATTCTCGTAAGAGCATGATGAAGCTGGCGCGTATCCTGACGTCAGCAAAACGGAGGGCCTACTATGAAGCATCTCTGTTGATAAGTCGACAGACTCCCACTACATATGCGCGTCATCATTATTATTGTATCGCGCGTAGTGTTTATACATGGGCATTGCGAGGGTCGGGGATCCCATCTGGTTCCATAGGAATTGGGTTTCATCTTGTTTGATGTTGGACGTCCTTAGGCTCTATGTGTCAATTTGTTGTCTCATGGGTGTCAATGATTTATCATAGATGCTTATAAGATATGCACATTGTCATTGGCCATATCCGTTTATGTTTATTGTTTTGGGTTGGATATTAACTATAATTGATTCTATTTTGATTGACTTTAACTACGGGAATCGAGAATATCAATTATGATAGCTGTGTTTAAAATAAAGTTTGTTGTGTTTGGGTCTTGACGTCATCCAATATCAAACTTAGGGTTTTGATGATTGTAGACATTTGGGAGACGTATAGGTGCCTTTATTGAGATTTTGCATTTGTAGTGTTTCTGCAATGTGAAGAATTCCCTAAGAAGCCCTAGAACACTAGTCACACTAATACTAGTCATTGCAGGAACTGGTTTATTAGTAAAATCCGCCTCCTCTAAGTTCCTCAAGCAGGTAGGACTTAGGGTTTAGACTTAGGTAAAAATTATTCGAGCGTCTTCACACGCTCTAATATTTTTTTTAGGCAGCCCGGGCATGTAACATCCGAGCACATTACTATAGGTAGGTTTGCTCTTCGGACGGTTTATGGTCTATGCTGGCCGTTAATATTTTAAATTATTATTTTTTCGTATTCGATTTCGCGTGTTCATTTTGCTGGTTGTCAATCATTCTTTCTGATCGAGACCAGCATACAGTGAGTATCATAGTATTTCGTTATAAGTGATTCGATGTATGTTTATTGATAATAAAATCAAGTCTGAAGAATACTACCAGCTTTTCATTGCGCCATCCATCTCCACCATTAGAATTAAGTTACTAGAGTACCAACGCCTGTTTGTCAAACATAAAATAATAGTAAAAACTGAGATATAAATCAGACACCTAAAAAAAGCTCAAATTTAAAGGACCCATCTAGAAAAAGATGAACGGTGTCGATTACATACACGGCGACACGTTAGTTTACCACAATATGACAAATTTATGCAATGAGTTATGACCTCCACCCTCAATGTATTAAGATTTAAAATCGAATGTGAAAATTTGATAGTTTTATACAGTATGGCGTGCTGTTGACATAAACACCACACTGTTACTGATCCTACTGTTATCAACAGCTTTATTTTATTAAAAATAAAATAATTATTTTACTTAAATATTTAGATATCAATGGGCAAATGGTCAGATTTTTCTGTCTCCGATTATTACTTATATGCGTCAAAACCTTGAAAACCGCTCGCCAATCCCACGTGAAGCAACGATATTATACGAGCAACATTTTACACAACACCATAGTTCAGAACTTGGACCTGCAACAGCTCTGTGCAACACGATCCGCCTTGCAACAGATTAAATTACAAATTAAACTAAACAAATGAAACTCATAGATGGTATTTATTTCTATAATACTATGTCGTCAAGTGTGGTGAATAAATTTGAATGCATTATTCTGTGATATCACAAGTTGTAAATAAAACTTTTTGGATTAGGTGGTTTAATTCTTGTTAGTTTCTTCTTTCTCACTTCTGCTATCTTCATCACTGACGGTCGTGAGTAGCTTCGCGGAATTATTCTCAAGTAAAGTATTTTTTTCTTGAAAATTTTGTTCAATCTTGCTTATATTCATTGACAGTGGTGTTATGACTCTAGTTTGGCGATGTGTATCAATTTATTGAAAACTTTTCCATAGTCTGTCGTGGACAGTGTTATTGTTTCCTTTAATTCGGTTAAAATGGATGTATTGTGGATACACCTTATACAAAAATATAGGGAACACAATGTGTTTCTCGTTAAATGTCCATATTATCACACACGCGTTTGAGATGGAACTGAAAGTGTTGATTTCTATTTGGAAATAAAAACTTCGTATGTTTTTAGTTAGCCAATTATCCGTGCAAAGCAATCCATGCCATATTTGTTAATGTTTTTTTAAGTTCACTATTTGTCATTGCGCTTACTCAGTGTTGCAATATAACTCGCACGCAGAGATTTGATCTTAGCGATGATTGCACATTCGAATGTACCTCTATTACTACATTGCAGACAACCAAGTTGTTAAAGTAATTTATTATTATACTCTTTAACCAAATGAGAGTTATATATTTTTTTAAAAATAATTTCAACTCAAGTTGTGATAAGATCAGATTAAATGCGGTTCAGATATGCATATGTTGGGTTGTCTCATTCTACGCGTTATTTTTTCTTTCTATTTATGTTCTTTATTCATTCCATCAGTATTCTTAACTCATCATCTTTTAAAATCACGTAAAATGCAAGAATTCTGTGAACGGTCTGAACAAAAATATTATCTTTTATCCTTTTAATACAAGTTAAACCTACAACCTTTCGCAATCCAGGCATCTGGTGGATTTTTGAAGCATTTTTCACTAAGAAAATTATAGCATTGTGAATGCAAAATTAATCAAATATTAGAACAAAATTTTCATCTTTATCGAAAATTTAAATATTTGTAAAAATATTTCTTTCGACTGACTGATTTGGATTGCCTGAACATTGATCAAAATGCGCTCATTTATAGCGAAAAGAAACAAATGCTTGAATAATTCGTCAGTCCTGTCGATTCTTGAGTAGCTCAGTGATTAGAGCAGCCGCCCGAACTGCAAAAGGGTGTGGGTTCGAATCCCATCTCAAAGTGGGCTGGTGGATTTTTTAAGCGGGTTTCATTAAGAATAAATTTCAATGTTCATACTGTAATTGTTGTTCCTTTGGGTACTTTTTTAACCTTCTGTAATGATCGGTATTCCATCATCTAGTTACATTGTCATAAGTTTTGTTCCCTCTCAGTTATAACAAATATGAACAATAACAAAATCAGTCACTACAAACTTGCTGTCAGGTTAAGGCCGTGACTTGAAAACTAATTACTAAAACACATTTACATTAAAAATAATTCTTAAACTGTCACCAATATCGAAACAATTGATATCGACATATATATAAATCGGCAAGAGGTTAATTATAATTAACCTTTTATTACGGTTGGTCATGTTTTAAGTAAGTATAAAGCATTTATTGAATTCAGTTAGCAAGTGCTTGCTTGGAAAATATTACTTTAGTTTTAATAGGCCAGAGAACCGGCCATTTCGCAAATAGGTAATATGTACGATACCAATACTATAATGCGAAAGTAAGTGAGGAAAAAAACTACTGAACAGATTTAGATGAAATTTGACATTAGAATAATTGGAAGCCTGAATTAACATTTAGGTGCTTAGCATACTAAAAGATCAAATATGTTTTTATCAATCGTTCCAACAGTTCTTGAGTTAATACTTATAGGTATATATAAGTATACCAATAAAAAGAAATTAAGACTAATTATTAAAATGAAACTGCAAAAATTTTAAATTTTACGTAAATTATGCGAACAGAGAAGAAAATGTTTTTTTTATATATTAATGGTTATAAATACTGATAAAAGACTTCATGCTAGCTTAATTTCTAAATATAAAACAATAATTCAGATTCAAGAGGAAGTAGCTAAAGCTAAAAAGAAAATTTTGCTGCATCGACGCGATTGGTGGGTACTGTAACGTCCGTGCACATTACTATAGGTAGGTTTACTCATTGGACAATTTATGGCCAATGCTGGCCGTAAATATTTTGAATTATTATTTTTTCCGTATTCGAATTCGCGTGTTCGTGTTTTGCTGGTTGATAATCTGTTTTTCTGATCGAGACCTGCCCTGCGATTCTGTAAAACTTCAAACCGGAATTCGAATCCACACAGGTGTCCGAATTCACTTCAAAAAGCGGCATACGCTCAATCTTGAATTGGTAATAACGTTTCGTGGCATAAATGAAGTAAGTCACGAAATGATATAGGATTAAAATATGTATGACACAAATAATTAATCAATTTTATTTAGTATTTTTGTACAATAAATAGAATCAATAATATTTCTATACTAAATGACGTGAATTCGGACACATGAGTGAATTCGAATTCAGGTCTGGATTTTTACAGAATCGCACTGCAGTATATAGTCAGTATATTAGAATTTAGTTGTAAGTAATTTATTGTATTTTATTCGCAAATAAAATCAAGACTGAAGAATTCAACCAGTTTTTCATTGCGCCACTCATTTCCACCATTAGATTAAGATATTAGAGTACTAACTATGTCTTAAAATAATAACTATACTAAATATATAAATATTTAAGTATATTGAGTATAATGTTTGGTGAATACAAAGTCTTAGGTTAAATGAACAAGAAACATATAGGTATATATTTTCTCAGTCAGTGTACAAATCCAAAACAGGGTATGCGAATAATTTAAAATTGTTTACTAATAAGTTTATTTACGTTTATCTGTATAAATCACGTTAGTTGTATTCCCGCGGCTTTTCCCGCGTAAGGTGTAGCTTTGGTTAATGAAAGAATTTTTAAAACAGGTCAGTTCTTTTCTATTATCAAAAAACTCTAAAGAAATAGTGAAACGCCAAAAATAATGATTTTGTAAAAATTTTATGGATCATGCCTTAGATATTATTATATTCTAAATAGAATCTAAGGCAAAATCAGATTGCCTTTAATATGGATAATTTTTAAAATGGACGAAATACAATAGGCGTTATATTAATTCGTGCGAGTAGTTCAGAATCTTTTCTTCTATTATAAATAAAAGAGTAATGATCTGCCATAAAATTTGTAATTTTTTAATTCTAAAAATAACGGCAGTACAATCCCTACCCTTCAGTACCTCATTGTATACAGAATGCAAAGTCAGGGTGTCGTAAATAATTTCCCATTAAGCCTAATTTTTTTAAGTCGTTTTTAGGTTTCCAGATCTTAGCAACCCCATTACTAAGATTTTCTGTTTGTCTGTCACCAGGCTATATCTCATGAATCATGAAAGTTAGACAATTGAAATTTTCGCTTCAACAAAAAAAAAAAAAAAAAACTAAAAGCCAGGATACAATAATCATTTAAGGGGGCTCACATACAATAATCGTGACTTTTTTTGCTCGTTTCCAGTACGGAACCCTTCGTGCGCGAATCATTTTTCGCCTCTATCACAGACGCTAATGTTTATTACCAATTATATTTATTACAAAAATCTTTTTTATCTATTAGTTATTTATTTTTATTACATACTTTCATTGAATATAAACATATTTTCAATAAAGCGTTCATGCAAGAAAATAGTTTTTTTTTTGTAAAATGAGATTATCGCCGTAAATATAAAAAAATATATACAAACAATATACTTGTCGGACAGCTTATTGATTGATTTATTCATGAAAACATTGTGGTTCTGCTGCATCTTTTAGATTCATCTAAGATTAAAATAATTAAGATACTTTACCAGTCTAATATTCTTAAAAATATCTTTTCTATACTTACATCTATGCTTTAAGAAAATTAAAATCGTAAGTTATTACATTCTAAATCTGAAACTGGGTCTTTTGAGTCACAGTAAAGTGATTGCACTACACTCTAGGCACTGGTATACACCATAATTTCCGAATCAGTTCTCATCGTCCAAATCGAACCACAGGGACGTGACACTTCTGGTGCCCTGCTCCCGCGCTTGCTCCTCCGTTATAATCCTCAGCACCACCACCTCCAGCATGCACAGCGCGAACAGAATCAAAAATACCGCGAAATTCGACCCTTGGTGGTGGAAATGGAAGGAGTTGGGTATCGGCCCAGGAGGCGGCCATGCTGCCACACCGAACATCACTAAATTCGAAACGCCAGCTAGGGACATCTTTTCGATTTCATTATTCGTATCTTCTATCGTTTTCCTTAATTTTTTTATTGATGCTTAGCCGACACGTGCGCGTCGGGCACTCGTTACCAAAACATTACTGTTTCCTTTATCAGGCGAGTGCTCACTGGCGTCGTGCAAACGCCAATGTGCGCGGTTGCACTGCTCTTTTGCAATGTATCGCTCTTATGAAATATGGAATCGCTACGGTTAGATTCCTTGCGTTGGGAAACTGTTGAATGTGAGTGAACGCAACTGTTTTGAGGTCAAGGCTGAACGTGGACAGTGTGCTGTGACCTTAAGTGTGTTCTCTGGTAGTTCCACGTTTGTTTTGGTGTGAGTTTGCCGGTGCCCACGTTTATTTTTATAGGTCAAGATACGATAAGGTTTTTGTCGTACCTAAGCGCTGTTGTGCGTACATTCGCTTAGGTAAACAAGGTAGCACATCACAGCACATTACATAAAAAAATCGATAACTGAATATTAGTTCGACGAATTTAAATATAAGTATTAAAATAATATTTATTTAATATTTTTGTAGTCATAGTATATGCTAATCGGTACCTAAATGATTTTCTCATATCCATGAACTACCAAGTAACAAGGTCTGTAAAGTGATTACCGCTAAAAGGAAATAAACGATTTATTTTAAAAACAATAGGTATCGGCACTTGTTTTTTTACAAATATTTTTGTATAGACTAAAGTCACGCCAAGGTATTGTTAGAAAAAAATTACCATTTGTTCAAAGACAATTCATGGGTAAATGTTTATTGTTGTCGATTACTAATACCTATATACTACAAGACACACATAAACATCGTCTAGGGATATTTTGTATAAAATTCTAAATTCAAAAAATACTGGCCGGTTTTAAAATCTTTTGAGAAAACTTATTTAGTACGCCTTTTTTGATGATTCCAAATTTGAATTAAAAAAATATATATTTCAAACAAAAGATTTGCGTGGCATAATTCAAGCGAAGTTCGAAGTTTTTAATTAACCTACCATAGTTTTTAAAACAAATTAGCTGTTTAATTTGAGTATGTAATTTTAAGGGCGGTAGGCATGCTCCAAGCTGGGGCTACTCAACGGAGTATTGCTGAGGACATCGGAACAAAACAAAACGTGATATCACGGTTATGGTCACGTTATCGTGCTACTGGTGAAGTGGTTGAAAGACACCTAGGCGGGAAGTGCATAACCACCCAACGATAAAACCGATTTTTGCAAATCGCTGCGAGAAATCTACCCATATCGACTACAAATGGGTCAACAATTCACGCTCATGCACGACAATGCTCGTCCCCACACAGCGCGAGTGATCGCCGGCTGGCTGCAGGAGCACGATGTATCGGTCTTAGACTGGCCCGCGCAATCACCTACCTACTCCCCATAAAATATGTACGCGTGAGACATGCTCCAAAGAAGGGCTTTGAGGAATTTACCTACAAAAATTGTCACTGAAGAGCAATTTACCTTTCTGACATTTAATATTTCCATCTTGACATTATTCTTATCAATATATATCTGACTTCTAACACTATACTATCATTTATCATAAATTATACTTGACATGACTTTTTATTTAATTATTTTTTTATTTCCCGATTTTTTTATTGTACCATTTTTATCTCTATTTATATTATTTTTTGACATTATATCTTCCTGATACTATTCATTCGAATAATTTAAAAAAATATTTTGTCCCCGCTCGTCTCATTCAGGGTGATGGCTGAAAATCGGTGCTTCATCCGCATTAGATGATTTTAGTGCACCGAGCCTAGACCCTTCTCAACTGCTGCACACAGGTATATTTCTGCTTCTTGTTCTTCTTTGTTTCTTTTGTGTAATGTAATTGTGAGTTGCTGAGAAATAAACTTTTTATCTATCTATCTATTTTTTTATATCTTTCCAGGACCTGGGACAATATCCCGCAGCAAGACTTTGATAAGTTGATTCGAAACATGAAAAATCGTTGCAGGACCGTCGTTAACGTCATGGGGGGTTTTATTGACTATCGATTTTCGCAAAATTGGAAATAACGGAATAATTTCGCTGTATTTTACACTTTTTCTTGAAAAACACATTGATCGTTATTCTTACCATTATTCTACTTTTCGTCTTTACTTAAATAAATAATTTTTAGGTACAAAAAAAATATTTATGTTTTATTCTATAATCTACGTTAATAAATGGGCTTTGTAAAAATATAAACATGTTGTATGTTATTCAGAAAAAAAAACTGAGGAAATTAAGAATAATTAAAATATCCCTAGATGATGTTGATGTGTGTATATCATGTTAGTGTGATACTTGATGTCTTACATCAAAGCCTAAAATATATTACATAGCTTAGTTACGACGAAATATTATAAGTTCTAAGTTCATTTCATGTATACTTAATATCCCTAAGTTTTTGTTAAGTTTTATTACTTCTATCATTTGGTATGTAATATTTTTGTGTTTTATGTAAAAAAGTGTCTCTAATTTACTTTCTTAAGATAAAGTACAGGAACACTCCATCCAAGCTATATGACTTTCAAGTTATTTTTTGCTACCGCTGAGAAAAAGCACCTTATGTATCAAATCAAGCTTTTCTAGCCACTGAGGTATCTTGGTTGGTTACCTGATATAACCCGCTGCGGTATATCTCACGTGGAAAGATAGATCCAGTATCTTGCAATGAGGATCTTAGTGTTACTTCTTTGCTATTATCATACTATATTATATGATTTTTAAATCTAGGATTAAATTTACTCTACTCTTTTATTTACTCTTTGAGTGAAAACACACTTTACTCTTTGAGTGTCAATTAGATACTATACTCATTGAAGTTTGCATTAACAATGTAATCAGATAGACGCGCTCAGAGCTATTTTTTTTTATTTTATTTAAATTCAAAATTTTACATATTTTATTATTGTTTCTATACGTGTAAAGACCACAAACGTGACATTGGCGGAATTGTGTAAATGCAAATAGGCCATGAATTAAAAAAGAAGAAGAAGAAGAAGAAGTTTGCATTTCATTTCAAATCTATGATTAACTAAGCTTAGAAGCATTTTTTATTTTAAACAATACTCTTTGCAAACTCTTTGGGTTTTCGTATTTAATAAAAATGTTTATCACTGTTGTTTATAAGGACGCACCAGAGCTTTCTCATATACGACGGCGTTCATCGGAACCTGATGTATCTTTGGAGAAAACTTTACTTGTCAATCCTATATGCCCTGTAAGGTGAGTTACAGGAACAGGAACTTTTATCTATCACTGATTTACCCCCAAAAATGACTCTTATATTTAAAATTTTTCTATATTTACATTTCACATCCGTCTTTAGATTACATTATGTATTAGTTGACTTAATAAAATAGGAGGAAATTATTAAAATTACTGAAAATATTTACGTACTTTTTTAATGTTCACGCGAGTAGCTGATAACTTATAAATCTCCCGCTTATAATAATTTGGACATATTTTTAATATGGAGGAAATGGCTATTGTCTGTTTTTAGAGCAGGCAAAAAACTACTGCGTTTTGTTGTACAGAACGCCATAGGTGACACTTACCCCATCCTTACAACAGTAGGCAGTAGTATTATGCGAAAACGATACAAAGGTTTATAGATAACGATACGTATAGTTTCCTTCAACGCTCGTATAAAATGTTATGTCAATGGCTATTTTTAGCATGCCCTAGGAAATTAAATATTTCTATAGTCTGAAAATCATCTATATTTTCTATGTGTTTGAGTAGCTATAGAGTCACAGCTGGAGTTTATTAGATGTAATGAAATAAATTAACATTTAACGGTTTGTTGCATAGGAGAAACCAATTGACGTATGGCTCAACGAAATATCAGGTTTTAATATTTATATTTTCCTTATAGAATAATGTTGGAGTACATTAGAAAGAAGTGTCGTCTCGGCTCGTTTACACAATTTGACTTGTGCGATGAGAGTGGTGTTCTATTAGACCTCTTCAATCTGCCCACTTACGCTTACGCCACTGCACAGTTTGAGCACAAGAAAACTTACTACGTCATCGTAGTAAGAACGGTTAGCTCCACTTGAGAGTTTATTCGGAAAACTATAAGTAGTAGTTTCGTTTCGTCCATGGGATAGGCGAAGGAACTAAGCCATACAGCCAATCTTGGGTGGAAAACAATAAGCTGCCGTAGAAATAATTTCACTTTCGGCAAAGGAATCTTAACTCTTGGAGCCTATAGTCTTACGTAGGTAATATTAATCTTCTATTTTCTCTAGAATGTTGGTGTTCGACATTATAATGCTTCTACCTAAATAAAAGATATAGAAAGGCAAAGCTTTTTTTTACTATTTAAGTTGAAAACGATATAACCCACATGCAAGCATTAACAAGAAATTAAATTTATCTACATTCAAAATATTTCTTTTTAGATAAACAATTGCAACGGTCTGCATATTTAAGGTTTTATTTCTAGAAAACTGCATTTTTGAGGAAAAATATGGGGTTATTTTGGAGCAGAATTGTTTGAAAAATCGTGTTAGGATTACTTGACACAATCGTTATATCATCCTCGCGAGTGCAAAGTCTGCTGTTGACTCGATATTTTCAAATATTTTACTATATTTTTAAAAAAAGTTTATTCTAAAACTGCGATATGAACAGCCATTCCTATCGCAGTTTTAGAATAAACTTTCTTTTCGATCTCATTTATTGATCGTTTTAATTAAATTAATTAAAAATGGGTGAAATTTGATCTAATAATTTTATTAAGATTGTGTCTAATAAATAACTTGTATTGTTAGACTATGTAACTTACATTGCTTAAAGCACAGTTCACAGAAGAGCAGCTTAAAGCTCCTGGTTTTATTATTGTAAACAATGAACTACGAAGGACTGAAACTCAAATGAAAGTAACAATCGGATTTAGGTCAACTTTATTGATTCAAGTAATCCATGTATGCCGTACCTGTATCTAAATTCTTCTTTTTATTTTTAATTAATGGTGTTACCCTTGTGGATTTCGCCAGAATCCAGTGTTTCGCTAAGTTTATTTAATTTTTTAGTATTTTATAAACTCTGCTTTTTTAATATTGGTAGTGAAAGCCCAAGTTAAATTTGGAATTTTGTTGTCGTTAAATTTTAATAAATTCGAATCGTATTGGCAGAATAACAAATCGGCAGATAATGTTAAAATATTTGAGTGGAGAGATCCGAGAATAATAACTAAAGCATAGAAACCGCGCTAAAGTAGCAAGCGAAGACATGTATTCGTCTTTTTTCCCTTATGACCCGTGTTAATTCATTAAAAAGAAATTTATAACGTTTGTCATACTATGTTTACCGTAATGTACGACCGTAATATACCGTAACGAACCTTATCGACATTTTATCGATAAAAAAGAGTTGATATAAACAAGAGACGGTGATATGAGTTTGAAATTTTTTTTTTTAATAATATTATATTTATTTTTGATAAAACAAATTATTAACATTTACAATTCTTTGAAAAAAATTTAAGTTGTAATAAAATATTGTTAGTGTGTATTAATACAATAACATTGGCAGCAAGGGTGATCGCGAAAACATTTAACAGGTAAATCATATTTAAAAGCAATTTAGACTTACAATTAGTTAAATCATATGAATTGTTAATCACATAAAAATAAAAAAGTAATAATAATACATTACACATAAAGCATTAAGCTTGTGGTTTTATAAAAGATAAGATCATTTGTATACGGAATAAAGACAAAAATTCGAA
Organism: Diatraea saccharalis; assembly: GCA_918026875.4. NCBI lineage: Eukaryota > Metazoa > Arthropoda > Insecta > Lepidoptera > Crambidae > Diatraea > Diatraea saccharalis. The sequence goes on along the minus strand of OU893340.1, from coordinate 18,747,714 downwards.
TCCATTACTGCTTCATTTGGATTATCGATTCTAGAGCAGAATCATGACTGCGTTTAGTTCATGTCAAATTTGATCTTATTATTCTCTGTAGTCATTGCTGTTCCACTGCTGCAGTTTTTGGAAATTTGTAGCAGTATAATATAATAAATGTGGGTAATAATAGAATATAATAAAATTTTCTTATCGATATAGAAATGTACATCACTATACGAAAAACAAAACAATACTTCTGATAATTAATGCAAAAAACGCCAGATAATTGGACATGAACATTACTTACACGTACTTTTAATATAATAACATAGTTTTAGGTTATTCACTTATTTCCTTAAAGCCGAAAACAATCCGAACTTACCGATGAAATGTTATTGCATCTTGAGTATTTTCTTTTCTTCCTGTAAGACTGGCAACCCACGATTACACATGATTTTTTATCTAAGTCGTCCTTTAACTTTCACATTGTACGATAACTTGTGATAAACATATACTTTAGTTTATACATCCAACAGCCAGATTAACAATGAACTTGTGACAACATTGACAAATAAGAAACAAATGTAAATTTGTTATCTCATTTACTCATACAGCCGAACTCAATTTCGTTATGAGACAGATTACTATTTTCAACTTATGGTTTCTATGCTTTGTCTTTATTCTAAGATAGTGGTAGAGTTTTGTATTTTGTACATTTTAAAAAGACACGTATCATCCTTTTCGATTGTGAAATCAGTTAAAGATTTTATAATAATCCGGTTGAATATGGACAAATTTCTATGAATTTTTCTTGATTCTAATTTTTGATGCAAGAACTGTAGGCCAGTTCTGCTCATGTTTAAGTCTAATCGCATCTCAATGTAATCTCAAGTATGAATCACTTTGCCATTGTACTATTTACCTGAAGTCCAATATTATTATATGTGTCACCTGTGATGTGCGAGGAAGATATTGCAATAATAATATTGGACTTCAGTTAGATAGTAAATGGCAAAAAGGCAAGTAAGTAGTTGATACTCTATTGAGTGTCTCTAACTCTAAAGTAAATCTATAGTTATAATAATGGACACCCGCAAAATAACGACGACGTTTCATTTGTGCGGCTGGTTATCTTGCGTCGTATATATTGATCAAGTAAATAGTTTAGAAAAAAATGTTATTAATAATTATAAATTCAACTTTATTTCATTTTCCGTCAGGAAGCAGACAAGCGGATATCTGTGCTGCCACAGTTGAATCATGACAACAAAATGTATGAGGAGATAAAGAGTCGAGTGAAAAAATTCCTGACAGCTGGGGAAGCAAGTCCTGCCTCCACACCTCCCCCTGCACAGCCCGCAAAAGTGACTTTGGCCCCCGCAGGGAAGAAAAAATAAAATTTAAATTATTTTGATACTAAAAAAATAGACATGATAGGATGTCAATTTGACTTGTTAATCTAATTTAAAGAAATATTAAATAGTTTATTGAACATTTAATATATTTTATTAAAGACCTGTGATTTAAGTGGGCGCGTAAAACAAACATCAATTACTTGGTTTGGTACAAAAAAATAAGTACTGAAGATTAAAAAACAGAAAACTAAATCGTATTTGTGAGGGTTTTGTCGTAGATGAATCGGAAAATTTTCTCGATAGTAAATGATTAAACGATTTTTTTTCACGAAAATAAAATCACTGTTTTACTTCTTTGCTAAATGTCCGATTGTGATGGATCGCAATAAAAACTATATAAAAAATACTGCTATTGGATTTTTAATAGATACCAGCTATAGCACCTCAATTAACTTTTATTTTTAATAAGTGCATTGATGAAGGAACTTTTCCTGATTTAATGAAATAATCCCACTTTTCAAGGCAGGCGACAAGTATGATCCTAGTAATTTTAGACCAATTTCTATTCTACCAGCGTTAAGTAAAGTATTTGAGAAAATGATGTACAATCAACTGCTTGCACACTTTTCATTAAATAAATTACTTCACCAAAATCAGTTTGGCTTTAGCAGAGGTAAATGTACAACAGACGCTGGAATTGCACTTCTGAGGCATATCTATGATGCTTGGGAGAATAAACAAGATGCTATTGGCATTTTTTGTGATCTATCAAAAGCATTCGACTGCGTTAGTCATGAAACACTGTTGGGGAAATTAGAACATTATGGTGTGACGAAAAATTCACTTCATCTAATAAGATCATATCTTTCTGCTAGAATTCAAAAGGTAGTAATCAATGAAGCGAAATCTGCAGGGGCACCAGTTACTATGGGCGTACCTCAGGGATCGATATTAGGACCATTGCTTTTTCTAATTTATATAAATGATCTTCCTCACTTTACGAAGAATTTGTGCGAGACAGTATTATTTGCAGATGACACCTCTTTACTGTTTAAAGTTGAGAGGGGTAATGATTGTTTTGACGATGTAAATAATGCTCTCGACAACGTTCTACAGTGGTTTGATAATAATAATTTAAAGCTCAATTCAAATAAAACGAAATGCATAAAGTTTGCATTACCTAATGTGAGGCATGTCAGTACACTTATAAATGTAAATAGTGAAAAAGTTGAGTTAGTAGAATCGACAAAGTTCCTTGGTATTACACTAGATTCCCGACTGCAATGGGATCCTCATATTGATTGCTTGTCAAGTAGACTGAGTTCTGCAGCTTTTGCTGTTAAGAAAATTAGACTCTTGACAAATGTTGAAACGGCAAGATTGGTATATTTTAGTTATTTTCATAGTGTAATGACGTATGGTATATTGTTATGGGGTTCTGCGGTTAGCATTCAGGATGTTTTTATTTTACAAAAGAGAGCTGTCCGTGCTATATATAATTTACGGTCTAGGGAATCTCTCAGAGAAATATTTAAAGAAATAAATATTCTGACTGTTGCCTCTCAATACATCTATGAGAATATTATGTACACAAGAAAACATTACGATTCCTTCACAAAAAAAAGTAGTGTTCATAATCTTAACACAAGAAATAAAGATAAACTTGCCGTTCCAAGCTTCAGACTTCAAAAAACCAGAGGATCATTTCTGGGTAAATGTATTGCTATGTTCAATAAAGTTCCACAAAATGTAATTGACCTACCCATAAATAAATTTCAAATTCATGTAAAGAATATACTTGTGAGTAAAGGCTATTATAAAGTTGATGATTATTTTAAAGATCGCAATGCATGGAATTAATAGCCTTCGCTTTGTTCTATAAAGACTAATTATATGTTCAACTTATGTCCTACAGACTTTGAAAGTTGTATTTACTATTGTGATAAATTGATAATACATATTATTTTGGTAATGACATGATTTACGTAAATGTCATTACTTATGATAAAAAGCTGATAAGTTTCTTTCGCTTGTTCTTCTTGTCAGCTAAAAGACGTCCTGAACAAGTGGTAGGGGAAAAAAGTTTTTTGGACGATTCAAAAGTGCTTGTAATAGCCTACTCGAATAAAGATATTTTCATTTCATTTCATTTCAATATGTATCTGGTCACGTGTCTCTCTCACTACGGGATGTTGGCAAAATTTCCGTGTATAAATCCATCCATCTTTCATAGGCTGTCCATTATTAAAGTATGTATTTACCCAAAAAATAGTTTAAAAAAACATCGAGTTACCCCTAAACCATACTTTTTTTCAAGTTTTTTTTTTCAAAAAGGATTTTACAAAGAAACTTTTTAATATATAATTCTTTTAGTAGTCGAGGTCTTTGGAGATAACGAGCGCTGTAGCTGATGTATTTCAAAGTATATTTGTATTGCGCCTGTGAAAATAGTAGTAATGAAGTGTTTTGTTGCTGGTGATTAATCACCAGGCGTTTGCATCTTTTTAAATGAAAAAGATATGAAGATGTTTTACTTATACATCGACCAGATACAATATGTTGAAGTATAAAAATTTCAGTGCGTTTTCTCGTACAGGACTATATCAATTTGTATTTCAATCGATGGTATTTAGTTTATATCTATTACAATGTTTTAATTTTCAAATATAAGAGATGAAATTCAGCAATAATGAGCCTATTTAAAGGTAACAAAAGTTGTATTATAGTGTCTGTTGTCGACCAAGGCTTTGTAAAGAAGAACAATGCATCTTGATCTTAAAATCAAAAGTCCATAGTGCCTAATTAAAAAGAAACATTTCGTATTCGATTAAAATGGTTATATTTACCAATAAAAAAATGAGAACATTGATATTTGTGAGCTATTATGTGATTTTATAGGATTAGACGACTATAACTACAATTGACTAGATTTAATTAAGTAGACTAACGGATGGATGATGTCAACTGACTATCCGTCTAATGTGAGTTCAGTTACCTCTGGAACTACTGTACATGCTTTGTGATTTAAATACACAATAACATAGGAACTGAATAACATTAGCTAGAAGTAGACACTAGTGAGAAATTACGCATAATATTAAAAAAAACAGTGATTACAATTATATATTTTTTTATAGTTTTGGGAGAAAGTCTGATAAAATTACAAGTGCTTATATGACATGTATTGTTGATAGTTTAAAAAAATATACTAGTAAATGCATGAACATTATACACGGGGTCCTAGTTCTCCTAATCTTTACTATAAGCTCCTAATTCTAAAACTTTTCGTAGATCCAATAGTGGTCTATAACAAGCCACCGATCATCTCGTAGTATCCTTAATACAGATTTTTTAAATTTATATTTTTTAAATAATTAGTCTGTGGTATAAAATGGTAGACTCGTTAAAAATAAATCATATTTGGTCATCTATACTTTATTTATATTAATCACTAGCTTTCGCCAGCGGCTTCACTCGCGTGGTCCCTAGAGAAATGTTAAGTGAAAAAAAGTATCCTATTATCTAAGTCAGCTAATACCATATCTGTATAACAAATTTCATCAAAATCCGTTCTCAGTTCGCAGTTTCAGCGTGATTGACGGACAAACATCTATACAAAGAAACTTTCACATTTATAATATTAATAGGATTCTTTAAAACATCACTTCCTATATTAAATTGTACCAAAGACAGGAACTAGCACAATACTTCATCATCATCTCTTTTACGTCTTCACTGCAGGGGCTCAGGTTTTCCTGGAGGATGGGCCATGAGGGTATTAACGACTGCAAATCCAGCAGGGATTAACGGCATATAGTGCCTTCCGGAAGCACGGAGTAGCTCGAGATAGTATTTTTTGGTCATTCATAAACAAACTCGCATAGGACTTGCATGGGTTTAGATTTTAGACCACAGAAGTACCTAATAAAAGAAAAATAAATTTGGATATCTAAATTTATATAACTCAAAGGTGACGAACTGACATAGTGATCTATCAACGCACAGCCCAAATCACTGGACGGATCGGGCTGAAATTTGGCATACAGGTAGGTGTTATAACGTAGGCATCCGCTAAGAAAGGATTTTGATCAATTCTACCCCGAAGGGGATAAAATAGGGGACGAAAGTTTGTATGAAACTTTGACAATTTTAAACCGATCGGGCTGAGACTTTGCATGCATAAAGCGATTATAACGTAGGCACCCCTAAGCAAGGATTTTGATCAATCCTCCCCCTAAGGGGATAAAATAGGGGATAAAAGTTTATTTCAGGTATTTTACACAATATAATGGATAAATATTCGTTAGAAATGCTGCTCAACGTAACTTTACCACGCGGACGAAGTCGCGGGCAAAAACTAGTAAACAGTTAAATGCCGGCCACACGGTAGGTCTAACTAGGTGATCTTGGTCGGGACGTCGAGGCGTGTGCATCCACACTGGTTCCGATTAACTGGAGAGACTAGATAAATCAAAAAATATTATACGTGTCTTTATTAAATTTACAATCTATGAAGATGTCAATTCGTTTAATTATATTTGTTTTTAATGAAATTTAGATGTGACTATATATAAATTAGAGAGTGGTTTAATTCTAACTCATTAAGAGTTTTATAATTTTAAATTAATATAAAAAAATGGGTAAACCTAAACAATGAGAATTTAATAGACAAACATTTTTTGATTGACGCTATAAAAACGTGATTGATTGTCATTTTCGTTAAGAAACTAATAATGTTTCTAAATGAAACTTAAAAAACCGAATATAACAGGACATGATATATATATATTTTAAAATCATTTCTAAGATTTAAAAAAACCCGAATCATAAAAACGAATTTTAAAAAAATACATGAAAAAATTAACGTAAATAAAAACTAAGAAGAAAGAAACAAGCCCAGTAGTTTAGAATCCTGTTAAGTAATACAGAACAGAATGACTCACAGTCGGGGCCCATTCCAATTTTACCAATCAAATCTTCCCAAGGGGCCCGCGTGGTCCTGTAATATACATTTAAACCTTTCTCTGAAATCAGTCTGTCTGTTATTGAAAACCACATTAAAATCTGTTAACCAGTTTTAAAGATCTCAGCGTACAGAGAGCGAGAAGTGACTTTGTTTTATACTATGTATAGGTACAAATAAGGTGTTTTCATAATTTTTATTACTAACTCACTCAAAAATAAGGATGCCATATATATATTTTTTTATGTAATTAAAAGACACAAATACATTATAAGCTCTTAGTTGACTAATATTTTTTACCGTTATGTCATAAATTTTCTATAACTTATGTATATCTATTCGTCACCGGAAGATTGTCTGACGCACCTACGGGAAGCGCAGGCGCACTGTTGAAATATAAATTAGTTAACAGCAAGCGAGTTCCTGACGATAAAATAATAAAAAAAAAAAAAAATAGAATGGCGGTAGGTTCTATATTTTTTTCGTCTTGCTGCTAAGATGTTGTTAGTCAATTTGTAGCACGCTAAGCGACTACTTTGACCCTTTACAACTCGGGTTTGGTATAAAAAGCAGTTTTAAAGCGATAATACATTCTCTTAGAACATTCTTATATTCAACCAAAAGATTTTGTTTTGAAGGTGGACGTTAAAAATGCTTGCAACTCAGTAGATGACACAAATTAAATACAAAACACAGTCTATATACATTTTTTATGGCACTGCTATAGATCACCTTCGAAATTTGTCCTCTTCGGTAGGATGTCAACAAGGTGACCCACTCGGGCCGGCAATTTCTGGTTTAGCTGTTCATCCAATTATTTCAAATCTAAATTCTTTTTATGTGTGGTATCTGGATGATGAAACATTAGGAGGAGAAGCTGCTGTTGGCAATGATCTGGGGGATATTTTTTAATTAGTATAGTTAAAACATTGTGCATATCATATCGATTGTAGGCGATCAATCTGATTACTAAAGATGTTCCTTTATTAAGAAAATATGAATGAAATAATCTATGCTAATAAGAGGAAAGATTAGATTGATTGTTTATTTGTATGGAATAGGTTCCGAAACTACTAGACGGCTTATAAAAAAATATTTCTGACGCCTCAACGTCTAACAGATCTCTTAACTAGTAATAATAGTGAAACTGGCGAAAGGAATTAACTAACCTTATTTGATGCTCTCAAGTAACGTTCATACCGCAATTGTAGATATTCTCTCTGGTTTAGAGTAAGAGTGGTTTAGGTAAAGATTAGCATCTTTGCGATCTTAAGAAAAAGGATGGTGTTATCCGACCAATGGCGGTAGGTTCTATATTTTTTTCGTCTTGCTGCTAAGATGTTGTTAGTCAATTTGTAGCACGCTAAGCGACTACTTTGACCCTTTACAACTCGGGTTTGGTATAAAAAGCAGTTTTAAAGCGATAATACATTCTCTTAGAACATTCTTATATTCAACCAAAAGATTTTGTTTTGAAGGTGGACGTTAAAAATGCTTGCAACTCAGTAGATGACACAAATTAAATACAAAACACAGTCTATATACATTTTTTATGGCACTGCTATAGATCACCTTCGAAATTTGTCCTCTTCGGTAGGATGTCAACAAGGTGACCCACTCGGGCCGGCAATTTCTGGTTTAGCTGTTCATCCAATTATTTCAAATCTAAATTCTTAATTTAATGTGTGGTATCTGGATGATGATACATTAGGAGGAGAAGCTGCTGTTGGCAATGATCTGGGGGATATTTTTTAATTAGTATAGTTAAAACATAGCTTACATTAGTAGTATTAATATTATAGCATATAAAACATCTTTTGTATAGATATATTTTCATAATAAATAAATTTGTTTGTGTGTGACATAGTCTATAATTTACGCAGGCGAAATCGAGGGAGTGGGAATATACTGTCTATATTATAAAATCAAATTCGTTATATAAAAATATGATATAATTTAAACCAGTAAATCATAAAATGAAAGTTCTGTTTCCTTTGTCATTCCCGCAACGGATCTTAAAAATAATTCAAGAAAATTTAAAACAATATAAAAAAATCTTTATCGTTACTAAGTATCTCATAAAGAGACCCACGAATTCATTTCTCCTAACCAAAATAGATTCACGTCCGTTAAGTCTCGGAAATGTTAAGGTTTTTTATGAAGCAAAACCGATATTTCAGTTTTTGTGAAATAAAAAGTAGTAAAACAATTTGTTGCGCTAAAAATAAAATATACCAAAATAAAATGGCGGCGTGATAGCGACCTACGCGGAATTCGGTATGAACGAACGGATACAACGGTCGGCGCGGGCGCAGATGGCGAGCGCTAGACCGTGGCGGTAGGGCTACCTCTATCTACATTATCTGGCGCCTTTTTGTCTTATTTAAAAATCTATCGCAATTTCTTTTAATTTGACATTGAACAATATTCCCGAACTCCACGCTAAAACTATTTGATTAATATTTTGTCACATGTCGCAATTCGCGGAGATTTTTTTGAAAGACGTTGCTTGAACGATTTCGTTATTTTGACGTTAATGTGAATTGCCAAATCAAAGGGTTAAGTGCTTGAAAAACGTTGAATGGATGTTCTTAATGAATATAAATAGAAATAATGAATATGAAAATTTGTATAAGTAATGTCATGGTTAAAACTTTTAACAATTTTAATGAATATTAGTGCAACTAGCTACAGTACTTCACGATAAATAATGGGCATCGGCTTACTTCGTGTTTCCGAAGATGATTAACACATTCTATGCAGTGTAATGATATAGAGCTGCTCTTACAAAGTTTATGTAATTATGTTACGCTCAAGAATGAAACCGCTCATAGAGCAAAGCAATAGCTCATAACCCGTTGTGCTTACAGTAACAGCCACAACACCAAATTCTTGGTATGGCTTTAATAAAAACGCTCACAACAGCGGGTTAAGTATATCGTTATTCGTTAGGCACTTGCCGAGTGCAACTGTTAAATGAGCGATATTCGTTCATTTCCTAGCGATGGCTCGGTCATTGAACTTTGCGATCGCTACTTAACGATCACTATCAATGTCGAAATTGCACGCCCTACATTCAACACTATCTGCAACTGACAAATTAGTGACACTAGCGCTCAACTAGCACAGCTTTATTTAAACAATGACGCATAAAATCTATTTAATTGCAACAAAGTGGAAATTGTAAATGATTTTCGGAGTCGAACACTTTTTTTGTTAATACAAAGGTTTTGTAATTGTCTGACGATTGTTTCCGATATATTCCGATGCCCATTATTTATCTTGAACTACTTACTGTACCTAGCTACTGTGTACGAGTGACACCCCTATAGAGGTGCAGTTTAGTTGACAGTTGGTCGATTTGGGTGAAGCTCGTCACCGCCACCGTGACGGATGTTGTTAGTGATCGATGATAACCATGAACGTTACCGGCAAACATACGACGTTTATACGATTCGCACGTAATCCTATTCACCTTTTAGGGTTTTCGTGAGTATTCTATAAAATATCACGTCTTAACTGGTCGTGCATAATATACTTATCTTGAAAAATATAATCAAAAATAAAAAAGTGAATCCTGAAACCGTAAAAACTGATAATCTATACAAATTTTATAGAAACGTAAGATTCGACTGTTTGTTTATTTGTATGGAATAGGCACAGAAACTACTGGACTGATTATGAGAATTCTTTCACCGATGAGAAGCTACATCATACGCTGGTTATGTAGGCTATAATTACGCGGGCAAAGACATAAAACACTGAACGTATAATTTTATTAGTAGAACATTTCATTATATACTTTTTCTGATGTTTAAAGAATTTAAGAAAAACGATCAATGACATAGTGGTTGATGCGTGCGATCTTCGATGAGGAGATTAAGCATCTTTCATAAAGGCCGGCCATAGGATGGCCGAAAAAATAATTACTATCTCAAGATAATAATAGTAAATAAACAGATTCAAACTCCGCTGTGGTTCGAAAGGCACATTAAGCCGTTGATGATCGGCTGCATCTGCGGTAGTCAACACCATTTAACACCCACTAATTTGCACGGGCCCACGTGGTAGAGCAACCACGTGATAACGTCCTTATCTGGCGCCATTCATAGGGAAGACCTATGGCGCTAGCAATGAGGATAATGAAATAATTAAACGTTTTCATACATAATCCATTTAAATGTAAGGAAATCTCATCTTAAACTTAACTATGAGGACTCCTGTGATATTTAAATTAGAGTATAAAATTAATGTGTTAATTTCTTCATGAAACATTAACCATACTTATTTAAATAAGCGAAAAAAAAAAATCCGTTATATAACAGACAGTTTTTATTCCGTAAGTCGACGAACGTCCTTCACCTAAATAACAATTAATGTGACCTGCGATTTGTACAGCGATTCGGGTAAAGTTTCAAAGTTTACACAATTTAATTAGTCTCAGGTTCACGATCGCGAGACTAAAGTGGGGTTAAGTAATCAGTACGGTCTGCAGCAATAGCGCCTGCGTTTATTTTATTTGAATTAGTTATTGTTATTTCATGACTTTTCAATGATACTTTAATAATATTTAAATGAGACCCTTCTTGTAGAATGTAACTACTACAAGAAGGGTATCGTTTTTTCACGACATCTCATCTTTTTCTATCGCTCAGAACCGCTATTGGTTACCGAGTATATGTTAAGCCACGAAATTCTCAAGGCGACAGGCAATACGCTATCTTTCGCGCTCCAGCAAAAGGGGATATGTGCAACAGAAAAGGGTGAAGGGACAAGGTGATAATGTTCTAACAGATGTAACTGAACTCTAATAATGCACCATCATCGTCATCGTCAGCCCACTAGTGTCCATTTATAGGCCTCTTTCAATTCTATACATGACGCAGCAAAACAAATTTAATTATCTAAATGGGACCACAAACACAAAAATATTCCTCCTATTACATAAAAGACAACTAATAGAATTAAAAAAATATATATTTTAATAATATTTATTCAAATCTTTGACTTATAATAAAACGAATAATTTTTTTGCTGACTTTATTTAACAAGTCAAAGTTAGCGACAACCGCTGAGGCTCGATTCCGTAGTGGCATTGCCAAATGCGGTGACAGTGATTACGTATTAATTACCGTTCGTGCTTTGTTGAGCAAACAATTGTCTTGCCTTGAACGATTATCGATTCAATAAAGTCAGTATAACAATCATTTTGCTTCATAGGTGTAAAGATATTGTATATTCGCCAGCGGCTTCGCCTGCATGGTCCCTAAGAAAATGTTTAGTGGCATAAAAAGTACCAAATCCTATTATCTAAGTCAGCTAATACTCTATCTGTATACCAAGTTTCATCAAAATCCGTTCAGTAGTTTCAGCGTGATTAACGGATAAGCATCCAAACAAAGAAACTCACATTTATAATATTAATGAATAGGATTACTTTATAAAGTAAACATTGGTGTCAATCGCAATTTGTACCATTGTCTAAACGAAACTAAACTTAAAATATATTATTAATTAAGGTTTGTTTTAACGTTATTCCGAAGCACTATCAATTTAGTTGTTTACAGGATTGAAAACGCCGTTTAGAAGAATTAAAACTAAGTTAAGTTTGTGCAACAGGATATTTGCTAGAGACTATTTCATTGTCGTCTATCATTCTTGAAATGCGATATAATGTTAAATCGTTGAATATATCACATAAAATTAGTCTAATATATGTAGATTATGAAAAAGGCTTTCTGTTTGACTAGAAACTGAATTCCAAAATGTCTTTTTCTTGACGTATCCAACGAGGCATAATTAAATTTTATGTTATGCCACCAAAATAACGTTGCAGATTTATATTGTTTATACTAGTTTAACGTTGTCACGCTGAAATTTTTAAATCTGAAAACTCATTGAATCGTTAAATGATCCAATGAAAGACTGTTAGAACTAGTGTATAGGTTATTAACATAATTGTACGGTACCAAACCGTTATCAACAAAAACATTTTTAGATATGCTATTTTTCTGCGGATTTGCGGACAAATTTGGAAAGAAAAAGTGGGCATAGATTTTGTTTATAGCTCCTGCAGTGTGGATAAGTTTTTAAATTTTCAATTTAGGTATTCGTTTCCCTAATATGAAACTTTAAATTCTGATACCTATTCCTCAGAATAATCGTTTATATATCTAAATATCTACAGTAATAATAACAACGCAAAACTGTATTTTCTTACAGTTTTTATTTATTAAATTATAATTATTCATTAATAATTATTATATTTTTTTCGATTATTACATTTGTAAATAAATTACAATAGCTTTTTAAGTACAGTCAGCACCTGAGGTGATGTTTAACTATCAAATTTCTTCATTTTCATTTTAACCTTAATATATTGAGAGTAGAGTACAAAATCACATGCGGGAATTTGGTATATAAATGTAGTAAAGTTATAAAATTATAAAGTTGAGATTTCATCTTATTAAATAGTTCGACAAAACAGCGATCGGTTATTCTGCCATTGGTAACAGTACTTTGTATAAAGTGGGCAACACCAATAGGGAATAGACTCCAAAAAATACTATTACTCGTAAATAAATATAATTTACCTCCTGTGGCTTACAAGCTGTTTATCTCCGGTGACAACAATTGAATATCTGTTGGTATTCATTTGAAACGCCTGAGAAAACGTTGCGTCATTAAACGACGGGAGGTTTGCTTATTTAAAATAGTGAAAATCTTTCGACATTTCTGTCTTTATTTATAATATATTATGTAAAATAAGAGTAAACTCGTCGAATTTTACTTTTCCTGTTCAAATATTTGGGAATTTCCCGAAAATAACTGCTAATAAGTTGTCCAAATATAATTGTGGAATCGAGTCTAATAAAACCGCTATCAGCACCATTTTGGCTATCTTAGAGAGAAAAAGGGCATGAATACTGCTAATGTGGGAGATTTTCTAGTGGCGAGTCGCATATTAGGGTTTACTCAATAATCATTTGCGACCCACTTGTGGTCGATTCGATTCATAGTTTGGGAAATACTGCCTTAGTTGATAGACTCTATAATAAGAAAGTAGTTATCTACCTTAGTTAATAGACTCTAGAATAGGAAAGTAAAGTTGTCTGCCTCCTTGAAATACCGCTTTGCAATTGCTATAGCATCGTCTAGACGTATTATAATTAATTAAATTTTTCGTTGAAACTAAATGATACTGCTAGGTAGATTCTTAACTAGCAAGCAATTACTTTTTATTCTGTCTGTTTCGTGAAAGTAAAATAGTTGTTATATTACCGTAATCAATTCATTCAAAAGAATCTGTAGATATTTTTTAACAGATATTTGACAGAGAAACGTTAAAAATGCCAGTTTCAAGACAGTGAATTAGATAACATTATTTTATTTTATAAAAAGACAGTCTATTAGTACTTAATGTTACTTAACAGGTCATTTGCTTTTATTAAAAAAGATATATATCGTAATGACAAATGAAAATTATAATATAATATGAAAATTATATTTAAAAAATGTATACAATATGTAGTATTTCTTTTGTTAATGGCTTATAATATCATTACTTGTTCCGGAAATTGTATAAAAAAAAGAGACTGTCAAACCTGTCCGATACGAAAGAGGTTATTTTATCATCCAAAAAGTTTTCACTCACTTTTCACTATCACAGACTACTAAATAACATATAGACAGTACATTATTAAAAAAGCATGGATGGTCACAAAAAGCGCGCGCGTTTCCGATTCGCGTTCCGTTCGACTGTACGATTGACAGGTACGACCGGCGATATGGCTTGTGCCTATCTAATTCAAAACCTCCCCTTGAACAGAGTTCCGCTATTTTATAACATATTTAGATATGAGTATAGGTGATGATTATATTTGGTCTCTATTTTAATTTATCACTAATATATCACGAACGAATGTGAAAAGTGGAAAAAATGGAGCTTTTGTTATATTAAGTGTTAATATTGAAGCATTCTAATTTTTAATTCAAAAATGTAAATGGCAAGAAATAAAAAGCTTTTTTATTTTTATTTTTTGTTTATTAATATTGAAGCAATACTTCATTTTGATTATTGTTATTTGGAATATTAAAATAATTATAAGTATGGATGTCAAAGAAAAATGCCGGGAAAATTTAACGCGATGTGGGTTTTAATCTGATTAGAAATATATTATTCAACTGAACGTGATATGTAACTATTTTAAAAAAAGATGTTAATCCAACCAAAATGCAAGAAAACACAATTCTTCAAATATTTTAAAAACGATATCGCTGATACGATTTGGATAATTTTGACGTTAGTTGATACTCGGACTTGGAGATTTCATATCAGTCAGTCGCAGATGCCAGAGTTGGATAAATATAATAATACTTCATTTATTGCATGTCAAATTGTATAAAGTTGTTCATCCCTATATGTATATTATTAGCTTACCGATAGCGGCTTTGCTCACGTGATCCTACGGAACTGCTTATTTGGATATCGATTCATATCATGACACGTATACAATGACAAATTAAATAGTAAACAATCGTTACTAAGACAAAATTTTTAAAATCGGTCCAGTAGTTGCATAATACGCATTGAACGTAGGCTATAATGTCCTCAGGCGAACTCGTAGGGAAACAGTTAGTTTGATAGAAATTGGTTCACAATTCAAGAAGAAATCGACTGACACATCTACATTCATAAATAATAAGTTTCACCCTTTTTTACCTCCTTCGGGGTGGAATTTTCAAAAATCCCTTCTTAGTACACCTCTACGTATTAAGGGGAATGTTCCCAAGTTTCTACAACCAGCGGTTTAGGCTGTGCGTTGTCTGTCAGTCAGTCAGGACATCTTTTATACATATATGTATAGATAATGTAAACTTATATCTTTAAAACTACGCAACGGATTTTGATGCGGTTTTTTTTCATAAATAGGGTGATTCAAAAGGATGGCTTTTATGAATAATACAATACCACGCGGGCGAAGCCGCTGGCGGAAAGCTAATAGTTGTATATAAGGGTGTAGCAAATTCAAATTTCAATTTAAATATAAAAACAGTATTTTTTTTAGTTTTAAATAAAGATTTAAGATTTAATTACGCATTCAGACCTAAATGAATTAATAAAAATTAACATTACCTTAAAATATATATTTTCATTAATACTACCTTCTCTACTCATTATAGCATTATAAATGCATTTAAACATAGTAAAAATATTATAAGACTGACATTCGAAATAGTTGAATATTTTGGACAAGAATATACGAACTAAATTATATTATACTAAGCTAGGTAACTATCACTGACTGATAAAAACGTTCGATCGGAATTAGAAAACAAGAACCGATTAAAAACTGTACAGCTATATTTTGATTTGGCAACTTTAAAAAACCTTGTTGAAAACAATAAAATGGCAAGTACTTGAAATGGAAAAATGTGATAAGGAAGACCTTACACATAATATTACGACTCTACATTTTTCTGTTAATTATACTGGGTTTGTTGCTATAATTAGATCATTGAATTAATATTGTATTTACTAATCACAAGAATAAATTTATTTTTAATAAACTAACAAAATATTATTTGCTATTATAAAATATGTAGGATGTCGACACCGGCAAGGGTGCGAGCGAGAGGTGTGTGAGTGAGAGGGGATATATATATATATATATATAGCGAGTTAATGGCGGAACGAAAGCGAAGCGTGGTAGCTCTCAATTAAAATTTAAAATAAAAGAAGTTTAGAAATATTTTCGCGATTTTATTCACAAATCCCGATCCCACATAAATAAACATTATGTAATTACGATTGTTAAATGTTGGCGAACTTAGATTTAATTAAAAGTTTAATATGTGCGCTTGCTTTATCATTATCAATTGAGATCAAAGAGAAATAAATGCGGACATGATCTTCCAAGGATGTTAAACGAAGTTCAGATAAATGAATGAAAATTATTATGTGCCAGGACTTCGTGGAGTAAATGAGTAAAGTATTCTTACCAATTTTTACTATGCCAAGACTACGTGGAATGGATTAGTTAAGTATACTGAATAACTTTTACTTTGGGAGCAACACTAAATTCACGAAAGTATGAAACAGTCGACAGTATGAAACAGCTGATTATTTTTCGTGAATTTTGTGTTGCTCTCATAGTAGAAGTTGTTCAGTATACTTAACTAGTCCACCCCACGAAGTCCTGGCACATAATAATTTTTATTAGTAATATTACATCTTATGTTTTCTTGCCGGTATAAAAGGTCTCCCATCGCAGATTTATGAACCGATGGTATGGAGTTTCTACTTTCACAAGTGTATGTAACAGCCTAAACTGAAAAAATACTGTTAGTGTACCGTTACAGGTCCCTATTATAAATATTGCAATAAACATAGTTTGAAAATAAAAAAATTGAGTTTTGCGGACATTTAGTAGATATATAAATATAATTTATGACAAATATTACCTTGCCTGGTAGAAATTGCATTTAGTGATAAGGCCGCCATTTACTACACTTTCTTGTTATGCCCAACCTGACATGTATTGTTTCTTTTTGTTGTTGACAATAAAGTATTATTATACATCGCTCGTATACCAAATTAAGTAGCTAATGCATTATGGAAATTTAAAATAACTAATGTACCACAACAGCCAGATCCGGGACAATATCGAAAAGTTCTTTTTCTACATTGACCCGACCGGAAATCAACCTCAGAGATGGCGACGTCAACCGGCGTGCGAGCCACTCTACGACGGAGGTGATAAGATGATATTAATTAACTATGTATAGAAAGAATAGAAAAGAAAGTGTTTATTTGGCATAAAATACAAAATAACATAACGCACTCCCGGTGCGACACTGTCACTTATGCAAAAAATTAGTTTTTCAGGAGAAGAGTTTTAAACTCTGCCTCCTCACAAGACAATGACTTTAGAAGTTACAGATGAGATGAATCATACGGAACATGGTTCCGTATGATTCATCTACAAAAGTGACATTATCGCACCAAGTAAAGGGGACTTTAGGACAATTATTACATATTTAACTAATTTTTGTATTTTTTACAAAAGTGACAGTGTCGCACCGGGGGTGCGATAATATTACATAGCAAAAAAACATGTAATAAGTTATACCAAACGGGCCTCTGCTCAGGATGAGCCGAAGCAACATTTGCTATGGCAACGATTTCAGGAGGTCTCCCTGAGACTCTTGAGGTACAACAAGTTACAGATACAACATGCAACTTAAACGTTTAAAATTTTTTAATCAATAAAAATATCTGTAACAAAAAATATCTGTTTCTAACTAAACTAAACTTTTTTATTACTTATTCAAGAAACAAACAGTTACAATTATTATGAATAGTAGTTTAACAGCTTGCCCTCTTTATAACTAAACTATATACGTATTATAGAAAGTATACATGATAATTAAGATATCAGTTGAATTCTTCAGCTCGTCAGTTCAGATGAAGAATCAAATTTGAGCTAAATTTGAGGCAATCAAATTTGAGCTAAACCTTCATCAGACTACTTAAAATCGATTGGAGAAATCTGGTATTTTGTTGTAAACTTACATGCTGAGTTTATGCCATTG
This sequence comes from Diatraea saccharalis, assembly GCA_918026875.4. NCBI lineage: Eukaryota > Metazoa > Arthropoda > Insecta > Lepidoptera > Crambidae > Diatraea > Diatraea saccharalis. Next base: position 18,729,828 of record OU893340.1, on the reverse strand, counting down.
TTTTATTATTTGAATTATCATTATATAAAACAACGAGTGATAGCGATGGACCCATTACAGCATAGGGAAATTCAACACCAACAATCCCCAAGGGACTTATGTTAAGTCTGAAAATGCTTGTATTTTAATTTAAATGGTAACATTGCAATATTTTATTTGACAAATAGATTTTAACTAGTAATAACAAACGATTTTATATTCGCATGCTTCAATGTATAGTTAAATAAGTAAGTTATTGTAATATCGCCTAATATAATTATACCTTGTTTAAAAGCAAATAAAAAATATTCTCAATAATCTAAAAAAAATAAATTCAGATTTTCCTCCGGAAGGAACACAACTGTACTGTAGTTTACCCTTCATTTGGACTTTATTTATTTGTTTGAATTTATTTGAAATCGGTGATTTTGATTAAGACACCTATATACCAAGCAATTAGTAAAAATGGTTGTTAATATATCTTATTTGGAATTAATGGAATGCTACTAGCTGTTTTTCACGACATTGCCTGCGTAAATTATAGCGTGTTACCTGCGTATGTTGTAGCTTCTCGTAGGTGAAAAAAAATCCAAAACCGGACTAGTATTTCCGCGGATTACGGACTATAAATTAATCTTCAAAAATTTGAAACAAAACCTCTTTACAATATTTGGATAGCTGACTGTTGATTGATCTTGTTTAAATGTAATTAATAAATAAAATAACGTTTTACTGTAAAGATATTGAGCATAAATATTAAATTAAATAGGTAGAGAATGTATCCGATGTAGCCCAGAACAGAAATCGATGTAGTTTCAAAGATGTCTGTCTGCTCGACTTGTGCTGTATATAACTTCAACGTCAATTGACACCTTCAAATGGCAAAACTGGAATAAAATGAGTATGAATGTTGATTAAACAGTTATATTGACATATTTCTGACCATCATCACGTGAATGGATATATTACAATACTTTTGACCCGCGACACGCTCCATGAACACCCATTAACGTGGCTCATTGTCGAAATACTCATCGCAGATGCGGATGTTACAAAATGCGCGGGCGCACAATTTAGAGCGTAAGTTTTAAGTGTTTTATCGATGAATAAATTATGATGTGGTAAATACCGACGTTTGTAACGTAAAGTAATAACTTATTTATAAGTAGATATTCTGCAGAATGGACGAATTAATTTTATTTATCTATTTATAATATTTAGGGCGAATTCCAGTAGCCCAACAGCTAAACTCTTGAGTTACTTGTATAACTTAACTGTGGCTTGAGTTTTTTACAGGTTTTTATTTATTTTGGATTGTTTATATTATTCTACAATATTTTGCTTTTATTAGATTTGCACTATGTGGATTTGCATACCTTTTACCTAAATATTCTTTAAATAAACAAAAGTGTTTATAGCAATTTAAATCATTTATGACGCTAAAAATATTGTTGCGTGCAATTTTTTTTTGTCTAGTCCTCTCTCAATTTCAGTTTCTTGGTTTCTAAATCTTAAGAGTACAACAATAGTACTGCCATCTGACCACTCTTTTAAGCACTATCATGAAGTTTCCACAACGTAACTAGGTACGTGAATGTTTCCTAACGTCACGTAACGAATGCAGAGTCTTTGTGGTGTATTCTAGCAGTACTAGATGGCGTTAGTTTCTACTCTACATATTTTTATAATTTAATTATCATATTAGAACGTGATACAAAAACATTAGATCTATTTTATGATAAATTCGCAAAAGAAGGAGTGGCACAGTTAAGAGATAGAGACGATACTAATGATATTTATTAAAAATATTTATTGATGCTAAAGCTAAACTAGCTTCATTTTCAACAGCGGGACTACACTTTACTCTATTCTCTCTAATCTTCATAGACCATACTATTTATAGTGTACCATATTTCAATATATCTCTGATAGTCATAGCCGCTACAGTGCTCTTTCAGTTCTCTCTCACTATCCACTCCACTTTTTCACACTGGATTTGTGTCCAACTAGTTTACTCTTCAATCGATTCGACTCCCCGATTCAAAGGAGATCGCCAAATAAATTGATTTTTAAAGTCCATTACCTCCTTTTGCATAGTTTGTAAAGCTTATGGTCATTATTTGTATGTATGTTTTTATATACTATAGGTATGTAATGTTTTGTAATATGATTATTATTAGTTTAGAATTATGGATATAAATTTTATGTTAGTTCTACTTTTATTGTTCTGTACTGTCTTCGCGTTTGTTATTTTATCCCAAAGGTTGACAGGGAAAGAGTGTTATTAATGTTATATATGCCTTTTATACCATAGTGTCATTCGTAAATGTAGTTAAATAAATTAATAATGCATAAAATATTAAATCAATAAAAAAGCAATCATTATTAATTTTTTAAATTTATATTAAATTATTCCTTTTTTTTAACTTTATGACAAAAAATTAAGTCGGCTTCTCAAGCGTTATGGTTGGATTTCGACAAAAGTTTAATAAAACTTTTGTCGAAAAATAAAACATGTCTTTATAAACTAAATATAGTTTTATATAGTTTAGTTGTACTTACTTCGGCCAGGTGAGTCCATTTGCGACGAGATAGCAGACTCCTGATACGATGCCAGCCAGCAAACCTAAGCTCACTCCAGCAGAGAGGGACAGAGTATCTGGCATTTTTTATCTTCCTCTTCGTTTTGATCCGAATGTTTACCAATTGATCATACGGTATTTCTTTTAATTCACAGATGACTACTATTTAAAAAAAAATGCTTAAATGAGTGTGCATACAAATCGGCTATTGTAATAATAAAACTATTAGTTACAAACTATTCCCTTAAGATAAACGTGTTACAAACTTCGATTATGTATAGATCAAAGCCTAAGAAGCTAGCAAATTTTTCCATTCAAAGTTCATTCCAAAAAGATTGATTATTTTCTTAACTATAAATAATCTGACGAAAAATGTAAATCTTCCCTGGAATACGAGAAACATTTCAAAACCAAAATCAGCTAAATCGGCCTAGCCATTCTCTAGTTTTAGCGAGACAAACAAACAGCAATCACATAGTTATATAGATTACGGATAATATAATTATAAAGAACTATAGAAGTTCATAATTTCATCATATTCATAGTTAATGCCAAGTGGATATGTAAATAGGTAATGCGTACTTCGTGCGGATATTAATATATTTTTATAATAATATGTATTTAATGGTAGAATGTTATACTCGTACAAGCTATAACGGGTCATTGTATACAAGGAAGATTTACTCTCGAACTAAGAGGTTAACAGAAACCGCGTTATATTATAATAGGTCTTAAGCGTTATGTGCCGTGTTTCACTTGTATTGCGAAAAAAGTAATACATAATAAAATAAAATAATGTCGTACACCGACACTCGGGAGATATTAGTGTGAGCCTACCATTAAGCACAAGGATGAACGCATTCTGTTGAATCGTCAAGATCTGTCAAAAGCGAAGCTGTTAGTTTTAGCTCGTGGTTTTAGCATATTTTAGATCTTGGATCATAAACACAATGGAAGTTAGATAACGATGATGTCATTATTTGATAGAAGGTATAAATTTTTTTTCATTGATCGCAACATTATAGGGAAATCTATTACTATCTAAAAGTGGAACGATGTATAATAAATCATTAATATAAAAAAATATATTTCGTCTCGAGAGTTCTAAATAAAGACTCGTTGGTTATATATAAGTAGGTTATATATAACCAACTCGAGCAGTCAATATTATTTTAGCATCGCTTTTTCGAACAGGAGAAGTGAAAAATTAATTATTATCTTGTGAAACTTACAAAGACTAATGTATTTGATTCATCTGAATGCAGTTTCACATGCTTATCTGCGCTTTTAAAGGTAATAACGAAATAATACAGTTAAGAAGCTAAAATTGCAAGTTTCACACACGAAGATAGGAGTATAATAATGTGAGATAATAGCCGAACGGGATAGCGAGCGCGTTCCCAGACATGAGATCTAGACCACTAGGTTCTTGGGAACATGTCTTTATAATTTGTTCTCACGACGGATCGTCGGTCATAGTTTTGGCATATATGTGAGGTTGTATACTTGTAAAGCAATCTCCTTAGCCCGACTTATTTATATAGTGTGTGTGCGAGATGAGCTCAACTGGTCAGTCCATAAATTATAGTAAATACATCAGTAGGTACTCCAGTCAATGAAGATGATAGTACTGCTAGAAATAGAGAGTCAATAACTATTTTTATATTAATAATTCACTTTTAAATTATTATGTATTGAACTTTTTCCATTTATGCGACTTCGCCAGCTAAATGATAGGTTATACCACCAGCGTATGATGTATATACATAGATTCCCGAAGGTGAATGTTCATAAACGGATGAGCATTTTCAAAGTTAAATACTTTATTATCTCTTTATGATATATATGCAAATAGTCTTGAGATTAATTTTTTTTTCATTGTATTATTCAAAAAAGATTTTTGAGCAACATACAATATCTATTACAGAAATGTGCAATTCTTGTTTAACCTATTATATAATAGCACAGTCCATAATATGTTAGGTTATACAAAACTAGATAATTATTAATGTGGTATTTTTTATGCCCTGTACAGACAGAGCATAAAAAATTAAAACATTTAATAAGAATTAAAACTCTTTTAAGTTAGATTAATATAATTTATCACCCGAGATATCTATGCCATTGCTTAGCAATTTCAAAGGGGTCTGTCGTCAAGCATTATCATACATATTATTTTTTTTTTATAACTATTTGTAAGCATATCTGGAAAAAATCTAAGCAGGTCTAATCTACATGTAATATGTATTATAAATTGGAATGGTAGAAGAGGGAAGGTGTGTAGCACACTACACATTCGTATAATGATGTCTTACTTTAACAATGACATATTAATAGGATACTACGGTTATCTCTCTCTTCCTAACTACTATGCACAGGCAGCGTCACGCACTTACTGATCGTAACTAGTTTTCTGTAATTTCTACGGACTTTTTAGATTCGATCTGAGTAGAGAATTATAACTTTCTATTGTTCTTGATCTCCGTTTAATACTTATTATGAGTTTCCTTCTCCTTATAGCGGAAAGATGAAGCGGCCGCAGTCTAGTTATATTCGAGGGTTATTTAATTATTAAACTAAAAAATAATGAACTTATATGTACGTTTATACATTTTTTCTGTAAGTAAGGGAAATATATTTTTCTGTGTATTCTACACACAAAAGCATTACGCGTTACCATTAAATGAGGTTCAGGGTTCGATTCTCGTTTGGATCAGTGGAGTTAATTAACTTTTCTATATTGTCTGGGATATGTGTGTTATGGAACTTTCTTTAATAATTCCATAATACAAATGCCGGAGCTACTTCATTTGGGATCTTATCAATGTATGAAATGTTATCGTGAAATAGAAGAAATTTTACTGTTTTGAGAACCCTTAGGAATCTGCTGTCGATGAAAACCTTCACCACAATTTTAAAATAAAATAATTGTTTGGTATTTAAGTATAATCTTCTAAAATTGTTTGTTAGGAAATAACCCTTCATTAAGATACACGTACATTGTGGGAACCATTTTGATTAGCTGAAATCGCTTGTTAATCAAGATGGTTGATCAGATGATTGTTCGTAAAGTCTTGAAACCTCTCGGCAACGTATTGTAATGACCATGACCAGATTAGAGTTGGACGCCCTGAGATATATGCGGTTGATGTTATGAGCGTTGTAATTTTCAACCACTTCTAACTTGCAATGATAATATTATTTAATTTAATACAGTTGATGCCAAGAAAACAGAAGATCTTTGGGGCTTTTCAATTTATGTTATAAATCAAATAATATATGAATAATATAAATACATTTTGCCTGATTTTATGAAAGGTAAAATAATCCCACTTTTAAAGGCAAGGGACAAGTTTTATAGTAATTTCAGACCAATATAGAGATATTGGTAGTATAGACTATGAGCGCTAAGTAAAGTATTTATTGCTAAGAAGTAAAATTTTTAAGAAAATTATTTACATTTATTATATTTGACCAATTTTGCATTAAAAATGCTGTACTGAAAAATATTCTAAATGAAAAATGGTAAAAAATCCACTTTGTCATTCATTGTCAATCTGTTATTTGTCCGTTAGTGGTTAAAGCTGATATAATGAGAGTTCTTTCGTTTTATATAATTAATTTAATGCCGTATGTATATTAGCAAATTTTTGTAATATAATTTGCCTACTTTTTAAAGTTTTCAAAATGTTATATTTTCCAAATTGGTATTACATTTTTATTTTTATTAAATATGTCCATATTTCCGAAAATATAACAGAAACTTGTAATTTCACTTGTAGGATACAACCCTATTTCGTTATGTCATGTCTTATATAATACTTATATATCAATTTTTTGCAGTAAATCTTAATTCTACATTCAAAGCGTTTACATCAGAGAAATTTGACAGATTTGTATATATATAGATATCAAAACTTCTTGCTATCGGCATTTATTGCGATCTATCAAGAGCATTCGACTGTGTTACTCATGAAACTCTGTTGCGGAAATAAGAGGGTCGTGGGTTAGAGTTTTGTGTGTCGAAAGTTTCCACAAACCTAATAAAATATTCGCTAGAATTCAAAAAGTTGTAATAAATGAATCATAATCTGCAAGACCACCCGTGTCTATTCTTTTATTGGTCAATATACACACTGTCAATATAGAATACGAACTCGATCACTTATAAAATCGGAGATTTTGATCCGATTTCGTGGTTAATTATGTTAAATAAGTTATAAAAGATATTCAATGCACAAAATTAGTTTAATATCGTAAAGTATTATAATAATTGCATTTATGCTCAGCCACAATTAAAGAAAATTAGCATATTTGAACCAGCTTGACGAAACAATTTAAAAACATTAATAGTTTAAATAATATCCTTATGTAATTATATATATGTATCAACTGCAAAAATATATTTTTGTTAAAGGGAAATGTTTTGGGAGACGTTAAAAAAGTAAAATCGTATTATTTTCGGGAGGACGTGATCTATCTTTCATCTCGTCATCATTTTCAGCTTTTTGGGATGCGAATTTGCATCTTATTTGTATTAATATATCGTATACTCTTTGGGTATAGCCGCAATATAATAATTATCCAAGTATTTTCAAATAAAACGTGTATATTATTTTTTAACATATATATACTTTTTTAAAGTATTTTTCTTATTGTACATCAAGACTTATATAAGTCTCTTTGTATAAATGCAGTAATTATGTCTTTGTTTTTCCAAGGGATTCGCTGTATAGATCTTAACATAATATGTTTATATTTTACAACTTAATATTTAAACCAGTCATAAATTGTAAGCAGGCATACAGGTGATTTTGTGAAAGGCTTTGAACGTATGATTACATGGTGATTACGTTACTTCCAAACCAGTGTAATGTATCTAAATCATAAGCATACTTTCGATTGTAACACTTGACTGACATCTAGTAATTAGGTGTGATATCGCCTACGGCCAGACAAAATTCAATAACACAAGTGCCGAAGCTAATTCATTTGGGATCTTAACAATGTATGAGATGGTGTCGTGAAATAGAAGAAATGTTACTGTTTTGAAAATTCTTAGCTTTTGATTGTAGGTACGTATGGAAACCTACATCACAAATAACATATTTAATTAGTAATAAGGTATAATATTTTAATTCAATACACTTAGATGTCATACATACATATTAGATAACATCCATTGCTTAGATACCGAAATAAGTAGCCAAAGCTTTTGTAATCGAACTCTGTAACAATTTAGGTTCTACGATACCCTTCCTTTTGAGTGTCGGGCATTAAAATGCGTCCAATGGCTTATGTGTCGAGTTCGAGCCTCATCGGTGCTTGAAAAAAAAAAAACGCGCCAAGCGCCTCGCGGTCACTTGGAATGCATTTTCTCAAGATTTTTGTATGAAACGTATATACTTTGTGATCATATTTAGAATCTAGATAAAATTGATTAAATAATTATCCCCATTTGTATAAGAGTACAAACTCCTTTGTTTTTTTTTAAATTATTGTGATATTAATACTAATCGATTTCTTATATTTTCACGCGCACTATCCATAAATGAAACAACTTTTAAACGGTTTCATCACGTTTGTATTTTTTAAGACGTTTGGGTTCACATAAAACTAAGGTGACATGGAACCGTAGTAGAGTCCGAAGCGTCTAAAACTAAATACAAACGAGATGAAATCGTTAAAAGTTCTTTCATTTATTAATATCTCATTTGAATATACATCTATATTCTTGGCTTTATTCAATAAATAATGGCTTAAGCTATATGGAAAAACAAAAAAAAACATATCTCTCAAGGAGCCGCTTAACGGCTGCCGCCGCTCCCCACGACCACGCAATTTTTTCTATTATTTCACTATCTAGGTTAAAGACTTATATATAAAGAAAGTGTTTAAAATAAACTAAGTTATTGTAAGAACAAAATAAATGAATTTAAATATGAATATATTCAAGTATTTTCGTAAATTTTCAACGGCGTGTCTACTCCAAAATCGAATTTAATACATAAAAAAAAAAGATTTTTTTAACATTTTATCATTAAGTACCCGCCCTTCTAATATTTAAAAAAAGAAAAAGTTTAATAATCGTACATTTATCAAACAAATTTTTTTAAATTTCGATCATCGATTCCATCATAGACTCCCGACTCGTTTTCACTAAAAACTTTTCTTAACTTTTACTATGGACCAGTGTTGACAACTTTATATTATTAGTTAGATTATTTCATCACGATTATTTTAAACCATAAGACTATAGGTATTAGATCTGTAATTAAAGTGATATAAGCCAACAAAGAGCATCGCTCCCAATCGACCGTACTACAGCTGTGCGACACACGCGCACATAACAGCGACCGACAGTATTACGGTCGACCGACATTCGAGGGCAGTGAAGAAAATCATGAAATCATTCAAAGGCTTCCTTACATTGATACCTCGACAAAAAAGTGTCGAGTTGATTTGTCAGACCGGAAATTTAACTTTTGTGAGGTTTTTCCCGCCTTCAAGACGAAGTATTGAATATTTAATTGATCATAGTGTTCTTGGTCTTAAATGAAACAATATAAACTTAAACATTTTTATTACGTAATATGTTCCTAGATATATTCATTATTTGCTTTCAATAATATATTAGTATGTATTTATATAAATTTGGCTGTTTCTTTAAAACATCCGAATTTACGTTTTACGTCGGGATGTGCGATAATGAACCTGAAACTCGCATATAGTTTTGACATTCTCACATTGAAAGGTTACAAAATATTTTATCTCAGTTTTTATCTTTTAAATTATTCAAATATTGAATTATTACAGAACATACTGATACATTTTTATATAGACCTTCTTTATAAATCTCTGAACTCTTTCGAGATACCAAGATACCATTTTATGCTTAAGGAAGCAGAGTCAAACCTAACAAATAAACACACAGTTGGAACCATAAATTAGATACGTTGTTAACCATTCTATGTCAACAACGAAGGAATCGAATATCCTAAATCCTTATGAACGTGTTTCTGTTAAATACGTTTGATTTAATCATGGTATCTGCATCCTTACTCGTTCCTAAGCTTGTATCCAGGATTTAAACATTAATAGCATCTAAGATGGCGTTATTCATGAATAAGCGTCATAAAAAAATCTTTATGATAAGCAGAATTCCCTCGGTTGCTTTATCTTATATCAAAATCTATTTAGGCGCATCAAAAAGCATATCTGTGCCTAAGCATAGATATAAATTTTCAATGATTCGAGGCCTTATGTAAAAATTTTCTTTAGTTTTTCTCTTGGCACTTTACTCTGTATTACAAAACGATAGTTTATTAGCTAATATTCTAAGGGCAATTTCTTACTTACTCTATGCTGCTCATGTTGCTTTATACTTTACTCTTTGGCTGATTTACTTTACTCTTTGTAGCATAGTATTTTTTGTATTTATACTTTTTTATTTATTGTTGATCGAAGTATTTATATTTATTTTTTAGTTTCTTTATTATTTTACAGTAATAATGTCTAATATAGGTCTTAGTTTGCTTCAATGCCTTCTTGGTATTCAGTGTAAAGATTTTACCATAATAGCCGCAGATCAAATGAATACTCAGAGTATCATCGTTTTGAAAAACGGTCAGTAACGGTCAGCTCCACTATCCATCTTTTGAAATTTTCAGGTACTTTCAGCGCTCAAACGGTTATACGTACGTAAAATGTCTGGATCACAATTTATTGTAAATTAAATTTTCTGCAATTTCATAATGTATAATAACATCATGGGAGCGATGAAAAAAAGGACAATCGCGAAAAATTGGTAAATTTTTGCCCTTGAATAACTCACGTCGTAGACATAAGATTTTAGGGCACTTTTGAGACAAGATTCAGAATGCGTAAATGAATGTTGTATACACAATCCACCTTATTATATCTCATTCCGAGATTGACCCTCCTTATGCCTTTTTGACTAGGGTCATTGGAAATCTTGAATCCGTTGAAATATATATTTTGAGTCGTCAGTATCCCTTCTCATTAACATATTTACTAACGCTAAATCTAAGAAGATCTAGAGATATCTAAGAAGAATGTACCATTTTAGATATTCTGCCTTCACACAGTGTGCTAATGGTTTATTTTTAGCTAAATATTTTAGTAAAAACATGTAGAACCTATAATCATAGTGATAATATTGAGCAAAAGTCAACATTAGTGGCATTGAAACGCCGACAAGGTCGGCTGTAATAGCACCCGACCTAGTTGCATTTTAAGTGTCATCTTGAAACAGTTTGCACTGAATATGACGTCCTCAACGCTGCGGTGTTTGACGTAAATGATAACGATAAAATCTACTTATTCTGAAAAGTTTCAGTTTAATCCTAAAAATTGCTAGGTTTTTAAGAAATTTACATTCGTGGTTAATTCCAGGCCCTTGGTTACGTTTGTAGCTAAAATAAGTCCAAGATAATAGGAAAAAATTGAGGAATTTGAACTCCTTTGACTTTATATTGGTGCATTTTATATGGACTTTTTGGAAGTTTAATAGTAAATGTGGCAAAAGATTAATAGCCGCATATTTTTGATTTACGCCTAGTTTATTCGGTTATCTTTCTATTTAAATCCCTTAAATAGAAGATACAGAAAAAATCCATCCTTATAAGAACACAAATTGCCTTAGATTTTGAATCGTATTGGCTTCTCAAATTTACTAATCAAAATGAGATGAAGAAGCGGGCAATACGAACCAAAAGAATTCAGGGTTCTTTGGGAAAAATAAAAAATTAAGACACCCAACTTTATCGTACAGCCACCTATCTATATTTCACATTTTTCATAAATAAAACAACAAGATTAATTCTATTTTCAGACGAAGATAAACTCTATCAGATCTCTGACAGACTACTCATGGGTTTGAACGGTACACCTGGCGATAGATTACAATTCTCCAACTTCATAGCTAAAAACCTACAACTCTATGAAATGAGAAACGGTTACAAACTAGATACGGCGGCAGTTGTTCATTTCACGAGGAAAAACCTTGTTGATGCTTTGAAGGGTGGGGTAAGTTATAAAATATGTGCACTGTTGACTTTAAGGGGGCTGCCATGCAATGTTTTGGTACGGAACCCATATATTCTATTTATACGGTGCTAATTAATAATTACGGTGGCGCTCATACTTGAACATGTGACAAGGTGATTTCCATAGAAATTACAAGAGTATTGTCATAAAAATAATAAGTCACGATGACGAAATACCACCAGTGTGCGTGTGCGTTATAGCCTTACTACTAAAAGGATGAATCTTTCTAAAAAAAAAGGAGCGTAAGCCAAAAAACTGTCTCCGTCTAGGAGTATGAGAATAAAATAAATACAATTAGTATGACGATTGCGCGGCAAAACTTTTTTTTTTATTAATTACTCGCAAACTTTAACAATTATTGTTTTTGTTTTTCATTTAATTTAGGCTGCAAGCAGTCATGGCCATAGAAAAATAATTATTGTAATTTGTTGAAATTATAATAGACTTATAGTGCCATACAATGTATGTCTTGTATAGTGTTGCTTTAATTCCTTCGGTCACAAAGTGAAGCACATGTTTTTAAGAATTTGTTTCGGTTCTTTTAAGCAATATTAAACCGCTGAATCTATAAAACAATAACTATGTAGGTACTAGTAACCTAAACTTATTAAAAAAAAAAACTATATGTGCACCATCTTTAGAAATTATTTTAAAACTGCCAAGCACTAAAATCACTTCTTATAAAAGAAAACCCTATGAAAATTAACTACATGTAGAAAAAAAACTTTAGACCCCATTATTTAATTTAGTATTATTTGATGTTCATGATCATATTTCCCTTTTCTTTTTACGAAGAATAGTTTCAAATCGTTATAATTATGTAAATGAAATTCATGTGTACACACACCGTCGTCAATAAGTGTAAGCGTCGGCCATATTTTTCTGTAAAATGCTTTCTTCCAATTGTCATTATTTGGTCAGTACTTTCATTTCTTGCATTATAAAACGCTCTAAAGAGGGTTAATTAGTTCGAAACTACTCCGCGTGAGTCGGTGTAAGTTATTTACTGTAATTTTAGTATAAACGCTAGCGGTATTTAATTGTTGCTACAATTTGAAGGTGAGTAGGTGGGTAATTGAAACAAATCAAAATTAGAAACTTTTTTGTACTCCTTTAAAGTCGTTCGAGTAGCTATTGATGGATTTTATATGATATAGCAAAGCTATTGACGAATTTTATATTAGTGATTTTCTTTAAGGTAAAACGGGAACCCAATTACTAAGACTTCGCTTTCTGTCTGTCTGTCTGTCACCAGGCTTTATCTTATGAACCGTGAACGATAGAAAAGATAGACAATTTAAATTTACACAGATGATGATATTTCTGTAACCGCTTCAAAAAAAAAAATACTGCAGAATAAAATAAATATTTAAATGAGCTCTCATATAAAAAACGTGGTTTTTTTTAAAGCTGGCTGATTAAATAAGGAAATTGATATTCGGTCAGTTGCAGAAACGTCCATTAGGGTTTAATGACATCTTTAAGCTCTAATGAATGTCAAATTTGTATGGGTAATGACGCTTTAAACTAATGTCAATTTTAATGGACGTTTGTGCAACTGGCCGATTATTAGATATATTTATTCAGCTAATGATCACTGAGAATGCGATAAAGAAATTCAACTTCTATTATATGGTGTAAAATTATAGTTTAAATGGAATGTTCGAGTTTAAATTCAGAAAGGTTATCAATAAAAAAAAAGAAAAAAGGGGTACTTAAAGCCTTAAGACATTCTCTACTACTCAACCGGAGAGCTATGAACAGATAATTTATGTATAGAGCGGTGCAGCATACAGAAAAATGCAAATGATGTTACTAAATAAAAAAATATCTACACTGATACAGTTATATACAAATCACATTGCACAAATAAATATCATAATATATACATACGTATACCATACATATATAAAGGTACACATACATACATAATCATAAAATAAAAAGAAGTAAAAATGTCAGATTCACGATCTCATTGGACAGGAGGTGATCACGTAGTAAACTTTTAAACGCTAGTTTGCTTGGAATAGATTGATTTATTATTTACTTTTTGATATTAAATAAAATGGTATTTAATTAATGGCTAAAAACTGTAGAGGTTGAATCGTATTAATAATTTCGGGCCAGTAAACATTTCAAACAAAATTTTATTTATGAATATGTAACTCATTTTCCACCAGTGGCTTCTCCCGCGTACTCTAATCCTGTAAACGTGTAGTTGTAAATGTGTAGGTTTAATATTAGGCTATATGTTAATCCAAATTTGTCATTATCCTAATACCAAATTTTTTTAATCCAATCAGTAGTTTTTGCGTGAACCAGTAACACACATTTACATCCATCCTAACAAACCTTCATATCTATAGGTCTATACCCACTCACTCATCATGATATCTCAGAAACTACAAGTACTAGGTGTTTCAAATTTTGCATGCGGGTTCATTTTGTGACTAAGACGGAATTTTATGAAATTCAATCTCTAAGGGGGTAAATTAGGGGATGAAAGTTTTTATGTTTTTTTTCTCATTTCTGGACTTAAAACTATATCACGCGGGCGAAGCTGACGTTGAAGGAAGGTTAGTTTATGATATTAGTAGGATTCCATCTGTCTTTAAAATTTGCTGTTCCGTATAGTTTCTACAAATATCTCTTGGAATACAAATGGCGAGTTTCTGATTTTTCTTCCAGGCACTATCTCCTTCCACCCTCCTTGTTTCTATCCTTTCAGAGTCCCTGTTTGGTGAACACGTTGGTGGCAGGGTACGACGACCAAGAAGGTGGGCAGCTGTACAGCTTGGACTTCCTCGCTGCTTGTGTGAAAGTACCCTTCGCCACTCATGGATACGGCGGATTTTTCTGTTTAAGTATTTTGGACAGTTATTACAAGCCTAGTAAGACAACATTGTTTTTTTTTTATTTTATTAACGGTAGAGGCAGAAAAATTATTGATAGAGACGGATAATAAGTTTCGAAATAAGTTATCTTTAAGTTTTGTATTTCAATTATTAAAGAGGCATTATATTCTTAATTGAAATATCAATACCTTTTTTACATAACGAACTAAAATTTTCCAGCGTTAACGGAATCGGAGGCCTATAATATTCTAAAGATGTGCGTCAGAGAGGTACACCAGAAGCTGTTCCTGAATTTACCGAATTTCCAAGTGAAGGTTCATATATTTAAATAACTTTTATAAAGAAAAATGAGTAAAGTATTCGAAAATGAAAGACTTTTCACCAGCAGATAAGCTTTCATAGACAGCTTTCAATTTGGGTAACGACATTTCTATGTAAGGGATAGATATCATTGGGTCTTAAACTTTTTCACACGGTAAGATAGATACAAATGATTGGTGTCAAGCTTCTTTATCTAGCCATAAAGTGTACATAAGAAGTATCATTCTGTTATTAAAAACAGCTTTGAACTCGACTTAGAGTGCAGCGCCGTCATAGTATAGAAGTTCAATCAAATATAACCTACTTCAGAAGATAATAGTGGTTTTAATTTCATTGAAGCTCTATGTCGTGGCTGCACTGTGCTTAACTTTTAGGCTATTTGAATAAAATAATAGAAAATATGCTTCTATGATAAAATGGCGACATTTGAGATGGTAGAAATTTTAAGTATTTTTCTAAAGAAATATTATAATATGGCAATGTAGATACTATATTTTAGATATGTGGTAATCTATATTTTGTTTTTAGGTAGTTTCCGCTCACGGCGTGAAAAATATGCCTGTAATTAATCCAGCCAGTTTTGTCGTTCATTGATAAATGGAATTCCAAGCTGTTTGATTGGAAAATTTCAAAAAAAAAATGTTGTTTTTCTGCAGGAGATCAAGTGGAATAGTCTCAACAAAGTGATCCAATTAATTTGTTAATTTTATATTTAAGCTGCAATCAATTGAACAGTAAATGCTTTAGTATTATTTACGACCTTGGTTGAATTGTCTAGTTTTAGAAAGTGTATTAAGTTGTCGTCTTAAAAGATCATCTTGCTGTGATACATTACAACTTTCTGACGAATTATATCGAGTCGGTTAATTTTATCAAGACATTGTTCTGCCACCTAGCGGATTTAGAAGTATAGTAAGTTAGCAGTTCAAATATATTGTGTCGCTTATAGTACTAATGAAAGCATACTGCCGCATAAGATTGCTAAATATTATACGTCTCTTGAATAAGAAAAATAGCCCATAGTAAATCGTTTTCCTAGGGCGCGGGCGGTCTAAGATGAAATAGATCAAAAAACCCTTTTGTTAATTGAGTTTAAACATTTGCAACCTTTTTATTTTAATGTTTTTGAATTTTTTATTTTATAGGTTAATTGTATGCACCTATGAATACAGGAATATTTTGTTTAATAAACTCGATATTGTATTGATTTGTTTGTTTATTTCTGCGACCGTTGTTTTTTGTAAACATCACTTGATACAATGTGAAATAGTAATGAGTTCATGATCTAAATGTTTTTTATCGGTATGTACAATAGGCTTAGTTTGATAGTAAGTCATTGTTTATTGTACATTGAAATTAAAGAGGTTAGGTGTCACACCTTTGTTTGCCAGGGATAATTTTCTTTATTACTGATCTGAGGACTAATCGTTAAACTTATTTAACGGGATTGTGATCCCGTTAAATAAGACTTTGAAAGATATACAGGGACTTCACGCTTCAACTGTTTGACCTATGATATTTAACGTGACTTTGAAATGTGATTTTTTTGAAAGATATTGAATGAGCGATATCGGTAACTGAATATCCAAGGAAAGGGTTAGACACAATATTACTTTATGTTTAAGTTACTAAGTTATTTATCGTGTTTCTTAATCGTTAAATCGTAATTAGTTTCAAAAGCGATTGTGACTAACATTATCCGATATACAACGTGTCCCAAAATTCAACGATAAGCGGGCGCCAAGAGGTACCCTTGCTCATGTGTACTTATGGAAAAATAAGAAAAAAAAATTATATCTTATCTTTTTTATTATAAAATTAAATTCGAAAATCTTCGAAAATTTACACCTTTTATGATATTTTCAACTACCACGACCACAACTTCTCAATTATGTTCAATCTTTTTTTGGTATCGGATACCTAAGTAGCACTACTATTCGCTACAACTCTTTCGAAAATTTTCGAATTTTATTTTATAATAAAAAAGATTAATAAGATATAATTTTTTTCTTATTTTTCCATAAGTACACATGAGCAGGTCTACCTCTTGGCGCCCGCTTATCGTTGAATTTTGGGACACGTTGTATATCACACATATGAAAAGGGTAAAATAAAGATTCACCCGACCAGGAAGAGTTGCCCGGGGTTCGAGTCCCATCCCAGAGTTCCAGGAACAAAGTGATTTTTTAAGCATTATTTATTAATAAATAAAGATTGAGCTTGAGTTATTTAATATATGTTTATCCAAATATATATAACTCAAAGTGGACTGACTGACTGACATAGTAATCTATCAACGCATAGCCCAAACCAATAGACGGATCGGGTTGAAATATGGCATTCAGGTAGATGTTATGACGTTGGCATCCGCTAAGAAAGGGTTTTGATAAATTCCACCCCTAAACGGATAAAATAGGTGATGAGACTTTATTTCAAGTATTTTACACGACATAATGTATAAATATTCTTTAGAGATGCTGCTCAAAGTAATTTTATCACGCGGACGAAGTCGCGGGCAAAATCTAGTTTATTATAAAATAATTAAATAGTAGTTAGCGTACAAGGACTTTCAGTAACGTGTAGAGGAAAACCTGAAATTTCTAGTAAGTAACATTGGGTTGGTTAATTTTATAGCTGAGCCTCGATATTAACTATCAATAAATATCAATTGATATATATAAACGTATATATCCATCGATATATATCATGATATCCGTTGGTATTTATCAGTGAACTCTGAATTGCACTTATGATATTGGACTGTAGGTACAATTGTAAAATTCAAGTCATTGACATTCTATTGAGATCCGTTTATTACGCAAACATCAGCAGAATTAGCCTGCAGTTACACTACAGATCTATAGTAACAACTACGTCTAGAATAATCTAGTAAAAGAATGAGGCAAACTTTCGTAATGTCAAAAACATTACCTTGTATGCTTTACGTTATCTTCTTATCATAGACGTACACCACATAAGACGGTTTTACTCATGATAGTAATGTAAACAGCGACGTCGCTTGCGCAGGTGATAAATATGAACATCACGACGCGTACATTAGCACGAATTGTAAAGGTACTGAAATATATGCGGTCATTTAAAGCGATCTCTCATCTATCGGAATGGAACGCGACGAATGAAACGTATTTTGGAATTATTTCGAGTTAAATTCAATTCTATATTTAATTTATAGATTAACGGTCACATCGAATCATAAGATATATTGGAAATATTACAATTTTCGGAGCTACATGTTGGCGGTTTCTTGTAAAATCGAAAAACCTTTGTATACTCCTTTTATGATATTTTTCATAGTTCTGTGGCCTTAGTGAAAGAACAATTTATTTACAAGGACAATAAAAATATATATAACCATATATTTTATTATTGGCTGTTGCATCCATATTTTGTGCATGTTATGCTTACATTTAGTAGGTAGTAGGCATTGTAACCAGATTTGTGAGCCAAATGCCAACACAGATTAGCTGAATAAATTTTGTGTAAAAGCAATTCTTTTGACTTTAAGCTGGATAAAGTTTTTGTATAACTTCTGTGTAAGCGCTTATACAGATGATATTCAAGCAATTTGGGCACAAAATATCTTGCTTCAATTTGGATAACATTTGATTAATAGCTACATAGCAGCTGAATAAATGTACAACACACTGAATATCTTCTGCATAAATTCTGTTTTTTCTTTAGTCCAGAAATTATACATCTCTTATGCATTTGTTAATTTGTGAGTTCAGATATGCAAATGATATTCACAATTCCGATCTCAGGGGAAGTTTTACAAAGAAATTATGAAAGTATAAATGTATTTTTCATTGTGAGGAGATTATTTTGTGTTACTTACTTCAAAATATTGTAATGGTCGCTAATTCACGACTTCAAAAATTTGGTAAGCAAATTGTTTCATACATTTTAAGTAAGTTTAAGGTGAATTATATAAACGCATGGCACTTTACTGTGAATTATCAATATGATTATTATACATTTTTTGAGCGCCTTCAGATAAAGCTACAAATTAAAAGGTAAACAAATGTGAAATAATATTTAAATTAAATTATCTTTACTTTTTATCAAATTTCAGTCCCAGATAATAATGAGAATCAAATTTTGTATAACTGCTAATGTTTCCTACTCACTAAACAAAGAGTTTCATAAGATAAATGTTGAGGATTTATATAAGAAGAGGTTATATCGAACGTTAGTTAATGGCGGACGGCCTATTTGAATAAAAGTGTCTATTTCAGTGATTATTCTGCTTATTTCAGCATAATAGTTCACATACGACTACATATCCAAAAATTATTTGGTTAAAAGTACAATAATTATACATTTCTCAGAGAAAGGTCTTAAATTACATAATGCAGTATACTCTAATTCAGCTTTTTAGGGTTCTTTTTTATAGAAAATAAATCCATGAATATTTGAGGTTGATGGGATCTATACTAATGTAGGTACTTTTTATACACTCGGACTTGTTGCGCTCGTGTAGTCAATAAGTAAGATACAAACGTAAACATCGAGATTTATTATATAATGTTAGTATTTATAATAGTGTTGTTGTAGTATTTTTGAAGTGTTATAGAAAAATTATATTTTTTTTTCAGAAACATGTTCAAAATCGTTTCGACTTGTTAAAAAGGCCGAGTTGAATTATCAACAGTGCCCGCTTCTAGGGAAAACAATGGAGTATTATACTGGCCAAAAAAAGGCGAGCTACTTTGCAAGAACCCGAGGAAAGCTGAGGAAGAATTATCTCAAATGTTGAACAGAACTGATACGGATGATACGGAATTAGAACAACATAATTTTTTATTTATTGAAAATAATAATAATATTTTTTATTAAATTCTGAGTTTTCTTCCAAATCAGTAGAACTTGAATCACTATCAAATTGATACGCAAACTTCTCTCGTTATCTGCACCTAAAGTTGGACCCGGTCCATTTGTTTGAATCACTAATCCTGATGGTGATGCACAATCATCGTGTACAGAACCCTCTTCAACTGTATTGGTCGCACTTGACCCGGGCCTATTTGTATTAGTTGTCAAACCCTTTTCTATTACTGCACAGATATTATTTTTTATCTTTTCATACTCTCGTGAACACTTTCTTCTTATTCCTCCCGTTCTTTTTCTTTTTTTCCATGAATCATTTACGCTTTTGTTATTATTTTTCCGAGGAGGCATATTAATGATGCAGTATTTATCAGTTTTGTCACAAAATTGTGAAATATCTGGATATAAACATACGATACCTTCAACTAATCAGTTATTTGCTGCTTAAGATACCCACATTTGTAACTGATATTGTTTTAAGCTTAACACAAAGACAATTGTACGCTTATAGCGCTATAAGTTAGGTAAACAAGGAGTTTATTTTCAATTATGCAGAAGTCAGCTGTGTAAAGAAGAAAAAATCTAAAATATTCAGCATCTGAATAAATTAGTACCATTTCGTACACTATGCAGCTTAAAGAAAATATTTCGTCTAATATTCAGCGTTTTGCTGTTTAACTGCTTTGCTTAAATATGTTATACAAGACAATGCAAAAACTTCAGCTACTGTGCAGATAATAGCTGTTTCAATTACTTTTATTTGAATATCGCTTGTTTAACAGATTCTACTCTTGCTTACTATTCAGCTTGAAAAAATACCGCAAACTTTATACAGAATTTAGTAAGCTTACAACATTATTTTAATTTTAAAATTATCTTATTCAAAATAAAGCCATAACGTCATCTGTAATACAAAAATAAAAAAGCTTGACACTGCTTATTGTGGTATATTTTCGCTACTATCTGGCTTATGTGTTGGCTCACATTTCGATAACATCATAACAAATTGTAACTTTATTATGATCGTAACATGATAAACAATGAGATACTCATGTTGCCAAATAGAAGATTTTACAAAGAGGTAATATCAGATTTTCACGCGCTTAAAATATATATTTGCAAACGTCTGATTCGAGTAGGATTTAATGTGGGAATAATGAAAGCCTGTTTCACGCCGGGTTCTTGCATTAAGAAGAGTAATCGCACCGATCTCAGTTTATGATGAAGAAAGACACAATGCACGTGATAATGCAATAGACATTTCAATACACTGAACAAGACAATAAAGATTATAACTCAGATGAAATATTGGGAAGAGATGCGGTAGGTTCCTTTGAATGATTTTTTTTATTAATAATAAGGTTAATTGCATTTAACCACCATAGTGTTGTGCTGGTAAAAATACTACGTCAAATGTAGCGCTGTGACAGAATTAGATATACGATCAAATATATTTAAAAGCTGGAGTAAACAGGTAAAAAAAATATATGGAAAAAAGTAAAAATAATTATTTCAAGCAATATTTTGAGCTTTATTTATATTGCATACAGTTGCACAAACTTCCACGATGGCGATTCGAAGCTTTAAATAATTTTCTAAATTTGAAAATTCGTATCGGTAATTTCGCTTTAAAGTAATGGCAATTTTAATAGACATTTGAGCGACTGGGTGGTAATCAAATATTGGCATACCTAGTGTACTTTGTAAAACAGCACATAGTTATACTGAATTTAAAAAGATGGACGTTTATGCAACGGGCAGTGTTTTTATGATGAAATCTACTTTACCACTAGCTTCGTCATCGTTCATAATAATCGATAATATTCTTTGCTGTCTGAGGAAACAGAAATAGTGAATTACTTCGGTCGAATGTAAATTAGTTACTTAGTAAACGAACGGTGCACGCGAGTCGTACGATTCAAAAATAGAGCTTCTGAATCGGGTCCTGACAACAATGGACAATTAATAAAGAGATACACCTAGGAATATTCGTAACTTTGTTTTAGTACTTCGCATACAATATTTGTGCAGTCATTTTCCTTGATCTACGTAATTATTGAGAAACTTCTTTAAGTCAAAACTGCATTATATGTGGCAATTTGCAGACGGTCACGACTTACATAACGGAATGTTCAGTTTTATGTTCTTTTTGTTGTTGTTGGTATATAAAATCTATAATTTTCATTGAAACTGTATCGAATACCGCGAACTGACAGATTTCTGATAATTACGACATTTGAGATTCACCGTGAACACAATGAATATTATAATTCACTTAACTAATCAATAAACGATATTATAATCTATTTTAAGATGTCGCCATTTCTGAATTTTTAAGATGTCTCCGGCTGCATATCTCCGGCATAATTTAGCTACTTAATTTTGGATTTGATGGATTTTTATTATATCATCTAACATTTATTTATTTATATTTATACCAATCAATTGTTTATTTGCTCTAATCAGCTAATATGACATTTAATTCGCGGGTAAAGCCTAAGTTATTAATAAAAACACACAATTTTGTTTATCCATTTTTTATTACATGTAATTCTTATTTTTATATATTTGGGATAATGAAAAACCTATCCACAAGAAACATCTAGAACACGAAATTAATACTTATTATTATCTATGTGATGGCAAAAATATTAATAGTAACATTTCACAACATATATTTTTGATATGTCAACAACAGTTTCAATTTCCATCCTGAAACAAAGCTAAAGTGTGGACTGCTCACACTCGAGCAAGAATCGGAAACTCATTTCTTTAGTAGATCCCTCGAGTGAATAGTTTATCGACCTCATCAATCCCTCTCAGTATAAACCATAAAGTCCTTTTCTATTTGCAAACATCGGGATCCCAGGGATAACATGCTATTTACTTTGACTACGTATTTGTTTAATAGTAAAAAGAAGTTTTATAAGAACGAAAGGCTTGAAATATAGATTTTAGAGGTCGTAAGTACTTCAAATTGAAAAGTGAACCCTGTATCACTCGCTTGTTAGATCTGTTACAGGGATAAGTTAGACAATGTTATAAGGTTTGGCAAACTGTATCATGTTACACGTTGGATAATAGGGCTTAAGTCTTCTTAAATATACTTGTGTGTATAGGTAGTATATATATATTTTTGTATTTGAGATATTTTGTCTGTGGTTACAGGAGGAACATTGAGTTAGAATAATGATGGGTTTCTATCTGGAGATGCGTTTATTATAGGTATTAGGATGTCGGCTTGTATGATCATTAACCATTCGGGACGCTGCGTTAGAATATTTTTACGATCAGTCAGCACAAACGTCCATTAAGGTTTAATGACTTTAAGCTATAATGAATGAAGTAAATATGTATCGGTAATGTGGCTTTAAATTAATAACAATTATAATGTACGCTGCGCAACTCGCTGTTAGTCCAGAGAAATTTTATATGTACCATAACATAGAGAATTACACTAAATACTTTTATTCACACTCACATAAATAGAGATCGCTGCTTTCATGTGAAAAAGAAATGATATGTAATAATGCTGAATACTATCTTATTATAAGATTATCTTAGTCAAGCCAACAGATAGTGATACACAATCACATGTGAATCACCTGTGTGAATAATATAATATAGGTAGATAGCAAATCGGTAAAGAAGCGAGAATATGTATAAATACAATTATTAATTGTTTTTTTATTTTAAAATCCCTATTTACTGCTCTTTAGGTACTTGTATAAAACAGATGGAATTCAAGAATCGACTGCATTAAAAAGTTCAAATATTACGAGAGGTTGCGAATGTTGTGATTTTAATAAGTACTATAAGACACATTTTTAGGTATATCTTGATTTAATTACATGGGCAAAACAACAGTGTCTCAGTAAACCAGCCAATTTTTTACCCTTTTCTAATATGTAGTTGGAAATGGATAAAAAATTAATGAAATACAAATAAAAAACCCTTTTTGTAGTAAAATTATTAACACCCTGCAAAAGGTGTAAATATAATTAAATTTTAAAACTAAAATTGTTTTTCTTCGTTTAAAATATTTTCTAAATAATCGAGTTACCGCCTTTTTATGAGCTCCAGCTTAAATAAAGGCGGGATTTGAAAATCTTCAATTAAAAAGGACACTTTTACACTTGGGATTGTTTGTTTAACGGGACACGCTCGCATAATATGTACGTAATTACGTTAAGCAACAGATGTTTGGCCTTTAGGGTTATGTAGATTTACACCCAGTCTCTGAGTTGAGAATTTAGTTTATAGGACTATATATAGGATTTTTTGCAATTTGAAACATAAAAAGTCTTAAGTTATTGAGTTAATAATCAGTTGAGATTTTCTACTTTTCTCAATTCAGAAATCGGTCGTTCATCTATTTAGTTTCCCGCAACATAATTCTGATATTTTAGTATTAGAAAGCTATAGACGGATTATGAAGTTTTATATGTGTGTGGTACTCATACGTGTATCATTTTTTCAAATCAAACTCAGATTTTGGCCCTAAAGTTATAACAGTTAAATATAAATAATAATAAAAGATAAATAATGTATAAATAATAAAAATGAAGAATATGGTAACATTACAGATTATTTTTTTTTAGGTATTTTTAGATTCATTGTCTATTGGTCTGAGAAATGACCAGAAACATTTTATTTAGGTACTCAAGGCCAGACTTGAACACGTAATCTCGTGATCCTGGAGACTGTTAGATCAATTATTATATAATAATTAATTCAACTCAGTCAACATGGAATAGAAATCAAGATTTATCAAACAGATATTATAATAATTTAATATATTTAAAAATTTATGAAAATGTCAACTGTCGTGTTATATATTTTCTTATTCTATTAATTCGAGTCTCAATCTTTAGTTTAGCAAATGAATAAAATTTTGCAGCAGTGACCTTAAAATCGCGTTTGAATTCATGGTGAAGTCGGCCCTTCTGGGCAAGATTTTAAATTACATTATATACATTTCTATTTTAATTTCGTGCTCTAACACACTTTTAAAAGGTTAATTATGCAGCACTTTTACAATAAAAGCTGAGAACAATTAAATACCGTTAATTATAGTCCGTATTTGTAGCGCAATTTGTCATCCCGTGTCTATCTATCTATTCCACTTCTAGGCACTATGAGAAAGGGAAATTATTTTATATGTACATTATCTGTATGCTATTATACCTCCCCTTAACGTTAAAAGTCTAACAGATAAAAATAATGACAGACGTAGAGAGTGACTACCATGTGGTGAAATCAGAGTAGCCGGTCAATTGTGTTTTAAGTATCCTTATTTATCTTATTGAGATAGAGCGAGACAGAGCGCAATTGCAAGTACACCTATTATATGATTATTGCAATTTATGTCATATTATTTTATCCAAACTCTACGTGACAGCGCTGCGTTCGAGGCTGTTTTTAACTGAATTAAAAAAAGGAATATGTTGTTTTAAGCGTGGTCATTCTCATTACTATAACTAAAAAAGGAAGTTTTGGTTTTTGCCCGTATATATTAGCGCGTTTGACTAAACAGATTTTGATGCGACTTTCAAAATGTCTCCGTTCTGCGGGTTTAAATTTTTATAGTTCTTCTTCTCGATCGATTTCTAGGACTTTCTACCGAATTTGTATAGTAAGTTTAATAATTAAAAGAAACGTCAAGCTGGAAAACTATTTGACTGAAAAAAGCAGTCTTCTTACCATTAAAGAAAAAGAAATGCACACTCATTTAAACAATCATATCACTATAAAACACTACACGATACCACAGAAAGTTAACACGTTTTTTTTAAACAAGAACCGATTTTGTCTGTTTGCACTTTTCTTATTTCACAAATTTGAATTCGGAGATGATGTTCATTTGTTGTTTGATTTTAAACTTTATTAGCGCGATGTTAAGGGCGGGTAGTGAGAGCGAACGACAGTCGACGCGGGCGCACAAGGCCGTTGCGCATGCGCGGATGAGACGCGGAGGCTGTTATCACGAGACGACTGCTTTAGTGTGACCACAGTTTTGAGTTGTATCAGGACATGTAGTAATGCTCTTAAGACCTTGTCAGCAAAAAGACGTCCTGATTGGGTGGTAGACCGAAACTTTGGCGATCCAATTGTACATTTAATAAGTTAATATGAATTAAGAATTTTTGTCATGGCGGTCCTCAAGACGAATTTAATATATTTTTTGTTACTAATGACCTAGTGTTTCTGTGCTTGCTCCGATTAATATTTTCCTTTTTTTTTTATTAAAGATGTAGGATTTTGATGTTTCACTGAGTTCACAGCTTTTCATTTTTCCTCATCAATCACCGTTGTATATCAGCCATTTACAAAAAACCGAATGGGTTATACAATTATCCCTATACGTTAATGCATGCCTATTAAAAATAGGAGTTTTCAGTTAATATAGCGTCAAGCGGGGAATTCTCTAGGCGGGCATGCCCGCGGGCCTCATTATTATAGGTCTATGTAATGACTGTGACGCCGACGGTCCGGCAGGCCTCGGGCATGCCCGTCTAGTGAATTATCGGCTTTTGATAGACTGTGGGGAACTTCATAAAAATATACCACATAGCAGTGGTGTTGCCAGATTTAATTTTGTGTAAGAAATTAGGAAAATTAGTTAATGTTATAGCATGTATACATAAGTCTTTAGAAAAAAATAATCAATTAGCACTCGTCGTGTGGCGCCGCGAGCGGTACTAGTATTCATACATTAGCTCGACACGTAGGACGGGACTAGTGTAATTACTCCCATACTAAATATATGAAACCGATACGCCGGAGCGGGAGTAACAGTTTTCTCGCGACTTCGGTCACGTAAATGAATGATAATAATAACCTATGTAGCCTTCGTGAGATATAGCTTCTCATAAGTGAAAGAATTTTTTAAATTAGTCTATTAATTTCGAAATCTACTCTATACAAACAAACAATCGAATCTTTCCTCTTCATAATATCAGTATAGATAATACGGGTAATGAGATAATTCATCGGCTTTACTCAGTTTTATGGAGGAAAATTTCCTGTAGTTTTGTAAAACCGATTATTTTTTGGCTAAATATTAACATTTAACACAAGGTTACTTCTTAGTTAAATAGAAACTATTATGTGCTCAGCAATGTTAATGATTACTATTTTTAATAATAATGAGACTAATTAAGCAGTCGTATGAAACGCTAGGTAAGTACTGTATGAATAAATCAGGTTAGTTTTACCATTACTACCATATATCGAGATGCTAAGGTGCCTGTTGGTACTAAAATGCCTCTATAGCTCTATAGTGTATCAGTCCTATTGCAGAATCAGATCACAAATCCCATCCAACTACAGCGAGTCGTGTGACTTTAAAACAAACTTTTTCGTTAGAGGTTATTTACAACTTTTAAGTTGGCTAAGCGTATCCTTTTGGGTTGGCTAAGCGTAAATATCTTGCACAATTTACGGATGATATCCTATCAAATTGGTGAGACTTTAGAAGATTTCAGTAGCGCATCTCAAAGAATGAATCTTAAGGTGACCGCTTAAATTGGGAACTTTACCTCTGAAATTGTCGACTATTATGTGTGCCGTCTATGCTAAATTTAAATCTATTTTTTTCTCGTTTAATTCTTTCATATTATTTAATTTAAGAGTTATTATTGTTGTGGCCAATTAGGGTAACGACCTCAGTGGTCAGCCATGCATTGTGCTTAGGCACATCTCCTTTTTTTATTCATAATAGGCTTGTTTTTGATCTCAATCCAGCCCAAGAACATGAATGAGATCTATAGTGGGACGAGCTTGCCCAGAAAGAACCTATACAATCTTACCTTAAATAGGTCTTGGTTATATGCACTCGGGAATATAGACGCCACCAGATGGTAACAAAAATAAAGAAAGCGTTTGAGCGACATCTTGGAATATCTTCAAAATGTCGATGGTATGGTGGTAAAATGGTGAAGGTATGAGCTCGTGCAACTCCACATACCCCCCGTAGTATATATCGCTTCAAACGTATGAGAATAACGTTTTAATTTATTTAATTAATGAAATTATTTTCTGCATCAGTTCTGTAGGTAATCCATGAAGATAATTGTCATTGGCGAATCTAAAACAAATATTGTGAGACGTAGATCAATTGATAGAGGAGTAGATAGGTAAACGAACGCTTATGATTCAATTCCGTTTCGGGCATCTGATATTCTACAAGACTTTACCCGTTTTCATAAATAAATTATTAAAATAAAAAGTTATAAAATGATAATCATAATTCTATAATTGAAATTTCAAAGGATGATGAATTAGTAATTGTTATTAAGGTATTGTATACTGGTGACGATACCTTATTTAATTAAATAACAAATTAAAATATTCAGACAATATCTTTACAAGTAAGTATACAATTAAAGTTTATTACTTTGATACCACTGATATTTTAATGAGGTCAACTTTAATGTTTGTTCATTTGTTTGGATTAAATAGGCTCTGAAACATCTCGATCGATTTTAAGTCTTTACACCCACGGGAAGCTTATTCATAGTCGGGTGACATCATTTACACAAGCGAAATCACGGAAAAACATATAGTCGGATAATAATCAAGAACACGTGATTATTAGACATCGATATCATGAGAAAATTGTGTAGCACCGTTAATGTGCTAATATAATACTATAGACACGAAAGCGATCAAGCGCGACTCGCTTACAAAGTTCAATAAGACAGAATAAAACAATATTCCTTTTATAGATAGGTATGTTAAGATACAAGTCGCGCTCAATTTAAATACGATTTTTGTGTCAAAGAACATTGTTATAATCGTTTATTTCTGCTGTCATTTTCAAATGTACCATACTTTTGTATAATGCTGACATTTACCAACCGCTTGAGACGACTGCGCGGGGGTTAGGAACAGTTTTATTATTCTTCTTTGCGAGAATTGTTATTCTTAATACAAAATGCTTAAAAAAAACCACTTGGTCCCTGGCAGGACTGATGAATCTTTCAAGCACTTATTACTTTTCACTACTACAGAGCATTGTGAACGCAAAATTAATCAAAATATAATAATTGAGAATTTTTGGTTCAAAATCATAATTGAAGCTTAAAATCGTCATTAATTCTTGATGTACATTCGTAGGAACGAGTAGGTTTACATGTGTAGGTACAAAGGCAATTTTTTCGTGCTTATAGATACAATGTTGTATAAATTTAACCTGATCTTAAGGTTCCAGTAATTGAATTAGAACTATTGAATTATTATATTTTTACGCGCATTATCCATAAATGAAATGACTTTTGAACGGTTTCATCACCTTTATATTTAATTTTATTGACGTTTCGGTCCCTTTACAGGTTCCGTGTTCGCATAAGACTAAGGTGTTGATTGAAATCGACGAAACCATTTAAAAGTTGTTTAATTTATGAATTAGAATTAATAAATCTAATAGGCATAAATACATCAGTCGTGGAAGGAATCGCATATCAAAAAGTTAAATTAATTAATTGTCTCTTAAAATCATTAACAATAATTAATCTATCTTTGCCCATTCGTGGATGATTTAGATGCACCGAGCCTTTTTTAACTGCTACACACAGGTATATCATGTATCTAATACATACATACATGACACATAGCTTGTTTAGCTTGATAAGTGACTGGCTGACCCGACAAACTTTGTCCTGTATTATCAAAAAAAATATATATATTTGCAGCACGCATTCTGTTAATTCTATGTAAACATCATAGGGTAACATTGAAAAAGTTTATATTATCCAAAGCACTAACTTTAGATTATAAATAATTTTATGTGGTGGGTAAATATTCTTAAATTTTAAAATTTTCTACATAAATTTCTTAATTATTCTTCATAAAAACATTCTCTTGACAGTAAAAATACAACAAAAAAAGAACTATCGAAATTGATCCCTTAATTCAATTGCGATTGCGTGACGAAGGGAAATGGGGATTCATTTTTATATCTATATTTTATAGATACTGACTTTGTCGGTGTAATTGTGTGTAGTTATTATAATAAACGTTTTACCTATCTATATAAGCATCTAGTTTGCCTTCAAGGCTTTAACGTTTTGTGCCACCTAAATACATAATAATTCTGCATGATTTTTAACAAGAAAGTCTGAAAGTAATCATCAAATATACATGTAGAAGAACTACCTAAATTGTTAGGATATGACTGGTAAAATTCAAGTACAAGTGGTGCTCATAAGTAGTTATTACATCTCAGATTTCTTGTTCTAGACACATAGCACTATTTAATATCATTTCTTGATCATAATACTTACATGTATAGTTACGTAAACGTTTATAGGTCTAAACCAACATTAACCTTATATTAAAAAGTGTCAAATCCTTTCCAGAAAAATTACCGTGTATTTATTTATTAAATATAGTTGGCAATGGAAATAAACTACTTAAGTTTAAAATTCATGTAAAGAACACACTTATGAGTAAAGGCTATTATAAAGTTGATGATTATTCGCTTGTTCTTCTTGTTAGCAAAAAGACGCCCTAAACAACTGGTAGGGGAAAAAAAATTTTGGACGATTCAAAAGTGCTTGTAACAAGCTTACTTGAATAAAGATATTTTCTTTTCATTTCAATAAATAATTATATATAAAAAAACTTCGTTGTCAATACTTGGTAGAGAATCTAGCTAGATTCAGGCACTCAATATGATACCCAGCTTAGTGTGAAACGGAACCACTTCCAATTTATCACAAAGGATTAAGTCAGATCTACATTGCTGGATCTTACGCGTGAGTGAGTCGAGTAATTACAACACTATTGGTCGCTTAGATATAGGATAAGTTCTGCGTAATTCATTATGCTGCCACCGTTTTTTTTTTCAATCAACAACAATTTCAGAACTCGTGTAGCTCGATTTTAATATTTTCTCATAGAAAAATCTCACCATCACCAGCCCTTTTACGTCCCCACTGCAGGGGCTCAGGCCTTCCTTATGGATGGTTAAGGAGGATGGGCCATGACCCTCCACGCTGGGAAAAATCTCACAAACACATATAATAAACAAACGTATGTTTTGTATAATTTTATAAAGCTAAGATGAACTATATTGTGTCATATTTGTATAGTCGATAAAAAAATACCACAAATAAAATATATTGTATGTACATTCATATTTTTTTCACAGCCAAATCATGTCGTACTTCCATAACCTTAGTGGTTGCATTACTTTTACCGCAACGTTATCTATTTACTATTCCGCAAATCTACATCTGATATTTCCATTTGCTATAAACTACCGGAGTAAAAGTAATTAAGAGAAAACCAATGAAATCTCTCAAAGGAATAAAAACGCTCGCTGCAGGGAAAATTCGTTATCGGAAAAGAATATATGTACACCTCAGGACAAAATTAAATATACACATTTCAACAGAAAAAAGGTAGTCTTCCTTATTACTTTTTAAATAATAGTAGGCATAATATCATTCAGTTGATTTATGTAATGAATAACTTATAAATTTATTGTGTTATTACACATTAAAATACCATAAAATTGAAAATTCCTCGATTTTCATTTAAACTGTCAATGTATTTCTGGATAATGTCATCTTTCATATGATAACGCATGATTTCGTATTTTATATAAATAAGGTGTTTGAAGTAAATAGCTTGGAACATTTGTTTTTATTTGAGTTTTTTTTTCTTCGCTATATCTTCATCGGCAGTGGACTGATTCTGATAATTATTTTTTTGATAAGAATTTGTTCTCTGAGCATCTGTTCATAACTTCCTATTTCTTATTTTATCGCTATTATGTGTGCTAGCTTTTGGTTTTCTTAAAATATATATATATTTAATTCAACTGTGGTATTTATTTGGCAGTTTTTGTATTCGTGAATTTGACATATTATCTAAGTTTATCTGCAACACTACTTAGCGGTACATATGTGATGTGACATGACACGGATATCCGCAAACTAGACATCCGATGTTCGTCCGGAGAGTGAACGTGTTTCTACTTGGATACCAGATACACTATTGATTTTCCCAGTGGCGGACTAAGGAGAGGCAGAGGGGTCGGTTCGCCCCGAGCCTCCGGCCCTGGGGGGCCTAAAAATCACGATCATCTCTGAATGTATGTAGTCAACATGTGCCACAAGTAGAACGGCATTTCGGGAAGCCATATTGGCTGTTATGAAGCAAATTGCAAATCTGATAACTAATCCGGTCATTTAAAATAGCCTCGAAAATCTTTCTAAAAATCGAGAGCACAGCAATAGGTATAAAAGATGAGGCGTCCAAACCACCATAACTTTTTGTAATTGTAGTGACACGTAACAATTTGTAATATCTGGCATTGACTGCACAGCTGAGCGAAAGCGATGCGAAGCAGTGGTGTACTAAGAGCAGAAATACAATTCTTTGGCAAAAATGCCGTGATATCATCCGGCCCTCCAGAGGAACATGGCTTAGGGCATTTTACTGCTTTCTTTAGGTCAGCTTCGTCAATCATTAAAATGGACTCTAAAGTAACAGGAGCGATAGTATCCTGCAGCGGTAATATTTTTAACATGGTCCAGTAAAGGCACATAGGAACGAAACATTAATCCAAAATACTCACCAAAAGCATCACCGAATCATTAATGACACTGTTTTGTACTAAATTTAAATGTTCTCGATACTCTATCAATTAACTTCTTAATTCGCTCACGGTAGTATTTCAAAAATTAGTGTTAAATTCTTTACATTCCTTTCTATATCGCTTTAAATGAAAAGATTAATTTTTAATATTATTGATGATTTCTTGGGTAGACCATCTTGGACATAGATATTGTTGGTTATGGATTGTTTTTTTTAGGTAAGAAAAAGTGGCCCTACTATTGTCTCCCCGGACCTCCGATGGGGTTAGTCCGCCACTGGATTTTCCACAAACCTGTCATGCCGGATGCCTGGGTTGAGTTATTCCTCCGCTTGCTCTATTTCTGATAATATTTGATTTACTATTTAAACTATGTTAGCCGACTTCAAAAAAGGAGGTTATATTTCTTTTCATGAAAAATATTTATATAAAAATTAGCTAACATGTCCCGGCGAACTTCGTCATCATTATCATCAGCCTTTTATCGTCCTCACTGCAGAGGCTCAGGCCTACGTTATGGATTGTTAAGGAGGATGCTCCCAGGGCCCAATTCGGACTTGAGGGTATTAACGACTGCAAATGCTGCTGAGCCAACGGTTTAACGTGCTTTCCGAACCACGAAGTAGTTTGAGATAATAACTTTTTGGTCACCCATCCCGTGACCGACCGCTGCGAAAGACGCTTGACAATAATGATCGCGAACCGAGGCACTTGTCCACTACGCCACCCAACTACTCCGTAATGGCTTAGAATTAATAACCGTTCTTCCTATGCGGATAGACCTCACAAACTTTCGTATATATCATATTAGTAAGATTTTATTTTTTTAGTTATTCCGCGCAGGAATAATTTCGATAAATCAAAAATTACGAAAATCAGTCCAGTCATTCTACTTTACACAGTCATATTACTCTTCTAAATATAATAATGGTATATAGCGATTATAATTAAAGAGTTATTTAACGGTATTACATCGACTTTCCTCGTCGAACTTTTTCTCGTTATCCCTTTCAGTTCAAAAGGGGGCTTTGAGTTAAAAACGGATTTACAAAGTACCATAGAGGATAAAGTAAGCTTCACTACTATTACATTATTTGAAATTTTGAAGTATTGATATTATAAAAACTTACTATTCGTACGAATTAACATGACACCAAGGCCTACTATGTTCCTTCACAAACGAAATTTCGTTTATTTTTGAAACGATAATACTACTTCGATAATTTATAATGAAATAGAGGTAGGACTTGACGCTGCCTCTGTTGCACAGATAATCTTTACGGATATGTTTTTAACAAAAATTATAAGAAGGATTTAAAATTTTTCAAATCTTCGTTCGGGGATAAATAGAATAAGCCCTCAGGTATCATGTTAATTTGAACGTGTTGTACATGTTTTAAAATATCGAAGTATAATTAATAAAATGCAATTATTTTTCTAATTATTACTGTAAGTGTATTTGTAAATTTTTATATATATATAAAAATATTTGAATACTAGCTACTACTTGCAACGTTATCCACGTGGTATAGTTACTTTCAATGAGGAACTGTCATAGAAATTTCATTCATGCCCTAACTCAATCTCTTCAACTTATTTTGCAATAAAAGGTGACGTAAAAGCATAAGAAACAGACAGCATTAATAAAACAATAGTAGCGACGAAGCTGGTCAGCCATTTCCTTTTTTTGTTATTTCATTTCAACGCATCAGGAATTTCTTTTTATCAATTTAAAAAACTTTGTATGTGTATATACTAATACTATAAAGAGGAAAGATTTGATTGTTTGTTTGTCTGCATGGAATAGGCTACGAAACTACTGGATCGGTCTTTAAAGTCTTGCGGAAGCTACGTCATACGCGGGTAACATAGCCTTTAAGTTGAAGGAAAGCAGCTAGCTTTGTAAATATGCAAAAACTATGAACTTATATTATAATTATCATTTTATTAATCGGTATGGGTATGTACTTCCGTGTGTATAGTGAACAGCCTCGAACTCGACAGTGCTGTAATAGCAGTGAATTATATAAAAGTATATACAACCAACTCGAAAAGGTAATAAAAGAAATATTTCATGCTGTGGTAATGCTCGAAGTCGACTTGACTTCGAGGCTGTTTCTAACAGAATACCATAGATGTATATGTAATAACAGTTTTATGTCATACGGCTGCTTTCTCGCGACTGCACTCACTATGTAGCTTTCCGTTTATCAGCCCTGCGATTCTGTAACGAATGTGTCCGAATTGTCGTCATTTAGTATAGAAATCATATTGATTCCATTTTTTGTGTAAAAATACTAAACAAAATTGATTGATTAAACGTGTCATAGATATTTTAATCCTATATCATTTCGAAACTGTAAATATAAATGTAACATCTTTATACTTGTGACATGCAATACATGAATAAATGAATAAATGAAACTCACTTCACTTATTTCACGAAACATTATTACCAATTCAAGTTTGAGCGGATGCCGCTTTTTGAAGTGAATTCGAACACCTGAATGATTTCGAAATCGGGTTTGAAGTTTTACAGAATCGCAGGGCAGATCAGTATTTTTGACCCCAACAAACAAAGTAAGTTAGAAACTTTACTAATTCATATTACAATATTAGTGGAAATGACGAAAAATAAATAAAAAAAGAGGTACTATTAATATGTCCCCACTTGCTCACGGTCCGTTTCAGCTATTTTTATTTCAGTATCCGGTTTTTCCTGCAAATGTTGAAGGAATTTAACCTATAAATCGTGCAGTGTAGGTGCTTCTGTGGAATTTAATTTAAAATTGATGTGGGGAAATTTGTGTAATCTGTGACAGAGAGATTTGTGACTAGTAATTAATGGCGTTACACGTAAACGTAATATGACTAATATAAAGGTTAATTTGTCTCTTTATTTGTAACTAGCTGATTTTTACTAAATTAATGTTTACTATTTAGTCTATTGTATTACAAATTTGAATACACTTACTACTATATGATTTTTTTGTGGAATATAAATTAACTAATTAATTTTAAAGATATATCTGCTGTTATGTATAGACTAAGGAGCTACATTACAAATCTTGTATATTCATTAATATCAACCGTCGTGGGCTCAGATATTTAGTAGGTACTATATAAGTACCATTGCTACTAAATGATGCAATATCTTCGTCAATATATATATATTAAATGCTATTTCTATTCCATGTGGGTCCTTAAATTATCCTCAACTTGATCTTGTTTTCTGTACGACTGACGCAATCAGTGTGATCCATTGAGTCGTCTGGATACCTACTATCCTGCACTGTTGGTATTATATTTAAGAAATATTCATGCAGTATTTCAGTACCGCCTTTGAGAAAGCTGATCCCAAAACCTTTAATCTGAGTAATAATATATGTGAATCGATCAACAGCCTTTCTATGTTATCTAAGATATCAGAAGACGATATTCTAAAAAAACTTATACAGTTAGACATTAATAAGGGTACTAGTACAGACGGTATACTACCTTATATCATTAAGAATTGCACTGAGAAACTCTCTTTCCCGTTGTCCATTATTTTCAATTATTCACTACGAATGGGAGTTTTTCCGGACTTTTGGAATACTTCATATATTGTCCCTATTTTCTAAGCTGGCGATAGATCTAGTTGCGAGAATTATAGAAACATAAGAATTCTGTTTTGTCTTGCAAAACTACAGGAATCTGTAAACGGTATATGATATCCTATATTTTCATGTACAATCAACACGGTTTCGTCAAAAATAGGTCAACAGTCAATCATTTATTCCAAGCTTTTGCTAAAAATATGCAAGTAGATTCAATTTCTGAGAATTTCTCAAAGTCCTTCGACAAGGTTAACCTTAACATACTATCATTAAAATTGCAATCGGTGGATATACAAGGTTCATTGTTGCGATAGTTGGATTATTATTTAGCTCGTATGACTCAGTTGGTCGCACTATACTGAAGTTTCTACACCCAATACAATAACTTCTGGCGTTCCACAGGGCTTGCATCTTAGCCCTCTCTTATTTATTTTATTCATTAATGAATAATAAGTAATGCTTCGTAATAATTATACCCTGTTTTGTATTTTAATGAATAAATAAAAAAAATGATGTTTAGATTGAGAAGCCATTTTTACATTGATATAACTCTGGATATATTTTACCACAGATTTCAGAATTAAGCCTATAAAATTATTTTATTTCCAACTAAATAAAAGGGTAAATTTCTTTTTAAAATCTGAAGTGGCTCCTCAATCCACACAGATATGTTTTTCCGTCACTTCACTCGCGACTCATATCATCGGCTGTAGAAACCGCCAGCATCCCGTATGTGGACGGCATCGAACTGTGTAAATGATTAGAACAATGGTTTAAAACAATCTATAAGTTGCAGTCTTACATTTTCCTATTTACATTAAATTACACCCGCAATAGTGCTGTTACATTGACTTAGTAACTGTTTTCTTTACAATATACAACGGCCATAACTCTCCAGCAACTGGTTGTAGTAAATTACCCAGTAGGAGTACACGTGCTCTGACAATAACACTAATGCGTGTACTAAAATACCATACATTACTGCAATTGCTTACAAAGTACTATAATATCATGGTTAGCATTGGATCGAAGTACGCAATTTAATTACAGGTTACTATACTAACATTACATACACATTACAAAAAAAAAATAGAACCGTCTTCAAACTTTAATTAGTGAGAAATAATACTAATCTTAAAAGCGACTTATTCAAGAGACTGCTATTGTAATCGGGCGGGGATTCTTTACATGTTATTAATTAATTGACTTCAATAGCATTTTCTTGAATAAGTCGCTTTTAAGATAAGTATCTGTTATAACACACTTTTTTAAGATTGAAGTCGGTTCTATGTCTGAAAAAAATATATATTTTTCGTGGTTTTTAGCTATATTGATATTTATTTTTTATATAGGTAATAGGCAACATTTAAAAATATTAAATGTCTAAGTATAAAATAATTCGGAAAGAAGGAATATGAACATACATTTTCCTCCTTTCCGTATTTGAATGAATGCAAAATATGACTTCATTTGTTTTTTCGCTATATTACCATGTCATCTAAGTAATTAAGTGATTTTTGATTAAAAACATATTTTATTTTGTTATAAAAAGAAGACACTAGATTTTATTTCGATAAAATTTAAATGGTGGTCCCATTTATATTTTATTGAGCCATTAAGCTGTCCAATTTTTTAATTTGTCCGTAAGAATTCCGGAAAATCGGCCAATAATTCGCGTAAAAATCGGTGAACACACATAAAAACATTTTCCATAGGCAAAATAGGTGAAATTTTGAACAATCACCATTGGAAAGAGGACTAAGCTTTTGTGAATAATTCAAAACTTACATTTCAAGAATACCAGACTGAAGTAGAACCAAGGTTCTCAATTCAGTTTCTTCAGTAGGTACTTTCTAATTGAAATTTTTATGTACATTTCAGTTTGTCTCATATTTATCTGAATGCACACAGGTAAAGTTTCCGGGAAATCTAGAACGCTTAAACCTGAACCAGTTTCAGCTGCATCGTTCGTTATGCAACGCACGAAAGCTGTTATTTATTTATTTTAATATTTCCTGTCCAACTCGCTTGTAGAATTTATATGCGAAAATGATAAAGATATGAATTTGAATTGAAAATTGTTTTGCGAAATTCTTCCGCTTTCAGATCGTTTTGCATGCATACTTGTGTTACATATCTGTTTTGTTATGTAACAATAACACAAGTATGGCAATGAGAATAGTCGAAGCTAGCGTTAAAGCAATAAATCTATGCCCTGTAATCCATGGAAGATTCATCATTATAATTATTATTAATTAAGGTGAAATATTTGCTGTAAAATGTCTACAATATGTATCTGTGATACAGTTTAGCTTTTATTTGGTTCTTGAATTCGTAGTAGGTACTTATAATTATTATCTTATACAAAAAATGTAGAAAAATATATATTTTAGGTACTAAGAAAATAATATAAACATATTTTCCTCTTAATGTTACAGAATAATTAAGTTTTATGGCCACTAATTATATTATAAACAATGTGATGGTAATGTCTGATTTATGGCTTAAAACTACTTATCTATCCATACTATGTCTTTGACATAGTAGTCCAGAATTTGTGGACTATGAGAAGGCCTTTGGCTCGATTGAGATCTGGTCCGTTCTGGAGTCCCTGCAGCGATGCCAAGTCGATTGGGGATACATCAAAGTGATGAGATGTATTTATGAGGCCGCCACCATGATCGTCCAAGTACAGAATCAGCAGACAAGTCTTATACCGTTGCATCGAGGAGTGAGACAAGGAGACGTTATATCTCCGAAATTGTTTACTAATGCAATGGAATCCTCCATTGCAGTTCAGCGTCTCAAACATATCCATGTTTGAATTTGATTATAAATTTTAGTAAACGATCAGCAACTGACTTAAATTTGATTACTTTTTGTTCAGTGAACTGATTGAAATATTCATCACAAATTGGAGATCCTAAAAGTAAAAGGGACTGTTTACATATAATTTTTATGCCCGGAGCTAGAGCATTAAATTCGGAAATTATAGATTCTTTGTCATTGACTGTGCTAGGAATATAGCTCGCATTTACTAAAATTTTGTTCAAGGCCACAATTTTCTAAATTTTCAATTAGATATTTTAGATCTGAAAAAACTGATTCGGCTTCTCCTCCTAACATACCATCATCCAGATACCACAGATTGAATTTAGAATTTAGATTTGAAATTATTGGATGAATAGCTAAACCAAAAAGTGCCGGCCCCAGTGGGTCACCTTGTTGACATCCTACGGAAGATGACAAAAGGTGGTTTTTATAAATCAATTTTGAAGATGATCTATAGCATTGCCATAGGAAATTGTATATAGATGGTGTTTTGACTTTTATTTTTGTCAACAGGGTGGACCTATCTACCGAATTGAAATCATTTTTAACATCTACCTTCAAGACAAAATCTTTTGTTTGAATATCTAAGAATGTTCTAAGAGAATGCATAGCCGCTTCACAACCACATTTTATTCCAAACCCTAGCTGTAAAGGGTCGAAGTATTTGCTAAGAGAGCTACGAATTGACTTACAACATAATTTAGCAGCAAGACGGCGAAAAGTAGAACCTACAGCGATTGGTCGGATACCACCATATTTTTTCTTAAGAGCGCAAAGATTCGCGCCATAGAGAATATCCACAATCGCGGTATGAACGTTACCTGAGAGTATTAAATTTATAAGTTCAGTTAATTCCTTTAAGAGGCTTTCACCAGCTTCACCATTGTTACCACTTAAGCGATCTTTTAGGTGTTGAGGCGTCAGACCATCTAGTCCACCAACGGAGCCACCTCTAAAGGAATTGACTGCATCCAAAATCGCGTGATTCTGTCTGTAAAAAAGTATCTGAAGGAATAGGAGGGTCTGGAAATATAGAATTTGGTCTTGATGGTGGATGTTTGCTTTCGAGGGCTATAAGAGTTTCAGGAATATCAGGTGCAACAATGTCATCGGAAAATAATAGTCGAGATGCGCCTTTGATATCACTTATTTTGGTTTCTACGTTATTAAATACCGATTTTGGTTTATTTCTATTGTGATAATTTGACGGAAAGTGTGTATTTGTCTTCTGGCAATTTTCTTTGATAATAGCTGTTCGAGATTTTGGGTTGTTAGTATGATCTGGACAATCGTGAAGAATTTTGTAAGTAAAGGTAAATAGATGTTCCCAGACTTCATGTGTATTTTTCAAATTACGAGGAGCAATACGTGCTCCTCGAGGAATTTTCCTTATGATGGGAATCGAGGACTTCAAATTTGAATTTATTTGCCAAAAAGGTTGGGATGATGTATCAATATCATATGTTTACCGGATCGGATTATGTCATGATTGAATGTTTGACTGTGCTAATTCTTTGTGAGATCATGATAAATGTATTTTCAGACCTCTGGCGCCTTTGAAGATGCGAGCTTGAGAACATCGTGGGCATTGGAATACATTTTCCGATGAAATATCAGGTACTGGTGACCAATTAGTGAATTGCCTGCATTGTCTTAACTTAGAGACATATAAAAAAAAAACAACAACGACTTATATAAAAACACAAATTTAAAACAACACTGTAAAAATCACACTTTGTAAAATTTGTTTATACTGTTTGTTTACAAAAAATGACACTCGAGTGAGCGCGAATCGGTTTACATTGTCAACGGTAAACACGAATCGAGGAGCATCTTTTTGACATTTTGTCTGACATGAGGCTGTTGTCTAGACGACTGGCATGGCAGTCATCAGTCACAAATTATATGCCTTATTGAGACTGGATATTCTCACAAATTCACAATTATTATATTTAAGTTGCTTTTTATGAAAAATATGCGCAGAGAGGCGGCGGTTAAAGTTGAACTATTGTACATTAGTTTCTGTTGCCATAATATCAAAATTTCAATTTTCAATTAATTTTTTGTGGGGATATTTGACTGTTTTGTATCGCTGACTTTTTTTTTAAATATGTGGTATATATTTAAAAAAAAAGTTGTAAAATAAATTGAAGTGAATGTATTTCTTGCATTGTTTTATCACAGAGCCCTAAAAATATATTGAACACTTTAATCGATAAATATTTCCATAAAGAAATGTATCAATAAACATTTCCATATAAGAAAGGAAATCACAAAATATTTCCATAAAAGAAAGGAAATCGCAAAATATTTCCACAGAAGAAAGAAATTCTGCGAGATCAAACCGTTTTCAGTTTCATCTCCAGGAAAAAAAAGGTTTATTAATTGTTATGTTGACCGCATACCGTCTTATTTGACGAAAGAGTCTTGTCCACTTAATTTTACAATTGTTGATTGTGGACTTCGACTCATACCGCACATGTAAATCAACTATTGATTTCTATAACTTTATTCAGGTCTGATTGGAAGAATAAAACCCTGATTCTATTGCTATTATTGTTTTTGTATGTAGGTTATGGTAATAAATAATCGCTTCCGTATACATTACTGGATAGATTGTTAAAGATAGATTCTATCATTTAGAGCTTTAATCCTAAATAACCAACTACAAAAGTAAAAAAGCTTAAAGAATTATAAAAAGCTATAATGAGTTATTATTTCATCCCAATAATAAAAGAAATATCTGAGAATTCTTTGATCAATATGTGTGATGTTATTAAACACGTTACCTTAATAAAACTATCACTTACCCTGTTCTGCAGCATTTCACAATCCATCACTTAACTTATTACCTAATTAAATAGAACCATTTTTCCATGATTCCAACACTGTCTGTGAAAACAAACTGCTTCTGTGCACGAATGTAGTGTGGAAAAACAGTTCGTTGAAGATGTACTTGTATCTAACTTTATCAATGATCTAATTTTGCATATTGATTAGGCAGATACAGTTAACGTCGCATCAGAAGGTTGTTCAAAACTGTCACAAATTATCCAACTGATTTTAAACCCTAACACTTAATTGTTAAGGTTAAAGTCGATTGTGGAATTTTGACACCATTTGATAACGTGATATGCTGACGTTATCAATCGGTCATCATATACGAATACGAATTTAGTAATTGCATGAAACCCTTCGTACGGGGATCCGACTCCCACTCGACCGGTTTTTAACTTTTAATAAACAAGGTTTGGTGCACCAGAGGGAATTTACACTAAAATTTCAATTTTAGTATTAGTCCAAATTCACCTTCTAGGAGTAAATATTACTCCCGTAGAATCTCGTACTAGGTTAACTTATGTTAATTCTCTGTTTAATTATATGAATATTGACTAATAATACTAAGTGCACTCTCAGTGTAAATTTACTCCAACGCTAAAACGTTTGTAGTTCAAAAATTCCTAACGAAAATTCGTTTTATTTATCAAATGTAGCTTCTTTATATCTAGCAACATGTTTTTTAAATAAAACGAGACCATCCGGTTTGAACCCCTGTTGGTCTATAGTATACAAGGGTAAGTTGTCCCCTAATTTTGGTCCCACTACCTAGGTACAC
Organism: Diatraea saccharalis; assembly: GCA_918026875.4. NCBI lineage: Eukaryota > Metazoa > Arthropoda > Insecta > Lepidoptera > Crambidae > Diatraea > Diatraea saccharalis. Next base: position 18,687,520 of record OU893340.1, on the reverse strand, counting down.
TGACATATAAAATGTAATGTAAATGTAAACTTTTTATATGAATATTATTTATGCGTAGTACGCATTATGCGTAGATCTGTTTATTTCATATGTATTCTAAGAATTACCGAAAAAATAGATATGTAATGATAATGACGAGGAAAATAAGGAAAACAATAGTTGACTAACCATAACATCATTCGTTTACAGATTATATTTAAGTTGTAATAATTCGTTTAATTTACCGAATTATTAATACTCAATCAAATTTAATCTAATTTATATTAATTCAAGTACTCTCATGACGTATCTTCGTAACAGACGCAAGCTTTTCAATTGGTAGATTTATTTAGGGTCTTTGTACGACCGCCATACAAAAAAGACGTAATTCATTCTTCAATTGTAGGTATATAACTGTAATCCTTAAATAGCAGCGAACGATAACAACCGCAATCAGTTGCATTATCGGCTTTGTATAAATGCGGCCTCCTTTAGTTTCTAACTCTTTGTAGAAAAAAGATCAGTGTGTATTTTTAAAGCGTTTTACCGGCCCTAACTCTATGGCTTTAAGTCGTATCAATTCTCAAGCCCGACAGAGTTCGTTTCACTACGCATGCGCGCGCTTTTTGTCAATGTCATCCGAAAATTATAACCTGAAAAATTATGATCAAAATATTGTGATAGTGATTTAATTGCCGGTTTTTTTTTTCTAATGTGCACACAATTGTGTGTCTGTGTATGTTCTACGAGCACAACGTGATTGGTTGAAATCATCGAACCATTCGTATCGAATTGTGATCAATTCAAATCATTGCACTAGTCGCTAGTGTAAAATGATTAGTGATCAAGTGGTAGTCTGTCTGTTAGACTTACTTCTTATAAAGTGTTGTGATTAGTGTCCAGTAAATGAAAATGTTTACAGTTAAAAGGACTAAATAGAGGACCAATTTATTCTTGTGCTAATGAAATAAGGTTATCGTCGGTCTCGTTATCTTAAGGGGTGAGTTTCCGATTATATTTTGTGATAATAACATATACAAAAATATTTCAATTTGAATCACTATTATAGAGAATTTTGTCACTAAAATGAAACAATAACGAATCTGAGTAAAATACCTATGTTTTGTGAAATACGAACTCGGTCGGTTAGCGCGCTCAGTCTGCGATACGGTTGTTAAGCAACTTCCGCAATAGCCGTTCATAAGATGGGTGACCAAAAATTTATTGAAGTAATGTATACTTAAGTTAATTTAGGTCAGTACACAGAACAGTACTTCAGGTGTCTACAAGAACGTGCAATTTCCTCAACCAGTTTTATAATATACGCATTAAGGTTCAAATTAAGGGAAATTTGGAAGATGTGCTGTTGACTATACTTAAATATTTGTTTCATTAATACATAAACGGAGATATTGCAAGTTTCGTTGTAGTTAGGAGTTACGAGACATTCGAAGTAATTGGCTAAACTGACCTTGCCCGTATTGCTTGAACTGAAAAGGGCAAACCTTCAAAGTTCCCAAAAGGCTCTTTGACTTTGGCCTAAAGAGGGTACGATAAAGTAGCGTATACATGATGGCGGAGATTTTCGCGACAATTTTGTCTAACAGAACCGGAAAAAACTGCTGCGACATAAACGTGTAACATGTATAATTTCTTTGTTTAAATGGGTAATGTCGCTTTAAACTAATGACAAATTTAATGGACGTTTTTTCAACTGGCTGTAAGTCATATGACTTGAAACATGATCCGCTGTTGTGTGACGTCACTGTGACGTCTGCTGTCAGATTAGTCATAAAGATATACTTATTAAATATAAATCAAATTCCTAGATGGCGGTGTTCTTAGCTTATTTTTATCTTTTTTATTTCGTAATCGATCGTTAGATGTCAGTTTTCTTGATATATTTTGTCTTCTTCTACTCTATACATCTGTTTTGTGTACATATCACAATGACGTCATGAATATGACGGACTCAACAGTTTCGCGGGTATAAGAAAAGTTTAAATTTCGATTTTTTTAGGCATTAAAACAGGTTTGTTTTATCACTTTTTTGAACTAAAATAAAGAGTTACAAGTATTATTTCAAACAGAGTAAAATACCCTCTTGTTCAAGGCTGGTAGATAGGTGAGGCGTCGCGATAAGGACATAATAGAACAGAGTGATTTAGAATTCTGGCAGTGGCATATCGTTGCAACGCTTTATATACGATAAAAAGAAGATTGTTAGCGGAATCGAAATCTAGCATGTATACCGCATATCTTCCTTCCTTGACATGAACTTTACGACAAATACGGCATTGGCGTAACAAATTCGAATTCATAGTAACAGGTATGTCAAATGAGATTAATTTAATTTAATAAGAAAAATAAATTTGAATTCGATGGTAGTTACACGAAGTTGTATTTCACAAATAAAGAATTACTAAAATACATGTCAATAGATGGCGGTAAAATATACTTTAATCTTAAAACGACACTATGAAATCGTGATAAACCAAAGTTTCCTTCCTTTACACATAAATCGAAACTGAAATTTGCTGTAAGAATAAAATAAAGACGCATTTTCAAATCTTAGCTTTATTAGAAGAAACGTGAAGAGATAAAAATATGACTACGATTTGTTATAAATTTTTGAACTTTTACAAACCAAAGGATATAATTTGATTGACATACGCTTTGACAAAAATGCTTAGATCATGTTTTAAGTACGTACGTCAGTATTTATTTCGAAAATAATTGATTACGAACTAATGCATAAGACCCGGTAGCCCGGTAAAGGGCAGCTGCGAGCTTTTGTCTGACAAAATGCCCGTCTGTTATTCACGCAGCCTCAGGGTCGTCAGTTTACTATACTATCTGAAACAAGCTGCTTTTAGGAATATAAAATATTGCAGCCCCTTTATCCTGTACATTTTCAATAAAACGGCAACGGGATAAACATTGATTTAAAATAAGATGTAAATAAGAAATCAAATAAACGATTAAAAATATTTGTCTTATATGTTCCTGCGATCACGAAAATTGAAAAACTACTGAAGCTAATCCCTAATGGAGTACTGTTATAATTTGATTCGACGAGGGAAGGAAGTATCGAATATTTTCATTTCGATAAATATGAATGATGGTTCCCGTGAAAAAATAAATTGAAGTTGCTCATGTTATCCAACAAGATATTAAAGTCAACTAATAATATATTTTTTGTTTCTAGCTTGTCAGTACTCTGAACAGCTAATAATATAATATGTATTTTGTTTCTTCCGGTGTCTAATAAAACTTTTTATTTACAAGTTTTTTCAGCTTCTAAACATTTATAGACAAATAGTGATTAGTTATCATAGTCATTGTACATTTAACGCCGATACCTATTATTATAAAAATCTGAAACAACTAAGATACTACAATGGTTCTCTATTTTGTCTAATAAATCTTTTATCTATAATCTAATGTGTCATAATTTTTTGTGACAACCATTATGTGTCCGAATGATAAGTAGCCCTAACTTAATGTCTCATAATATCACTTGCCCGAATACCGAAATCCTTAAATATAATATGACCTATTTTTTTATATAAATATCACAATCTATTATATTTAAAAGACCTGTGTTTTCTATAATAGTTGTAAGTCCTAACGTAATATCTTATAAAGTACCCTAAAATAGAAATTCTATGAATATAAAATGACCTGAAATTGTTTCGCTATAAATATGATTATCAATAATATTAGAAACATATAAATGGCTTCTGTCACGGCTCCGGCGCTGCGTGGCCCCAGCGGATCACGCGAGCTTATCATCGCAAATGGTTTTCGCCCACCACCGCAGCTTCGACTTGCTGGCCAGCTTCAGCCGCAGCGGTGGTGGTCAAAACCACCTGCTACGCGAACTTGAATTACCCTTGAGGGGTAGGGCAGCCAGACTACGTGGTGTCGGTTTTACAGCGATATATTTATGTCACTAAATTTTAAAACGCAACGGTTGTTTAAGTTCATTAGATAATATTTTACTTCAATTTAAAGTAAAAAGCTACTAAAGACATTACATTATGCGCACAGATAATATTTTATACTCTGTTAAATTATTTCAAATGCAATTGAAATTGTCTCTGGATAAAATATTTTCTTGTTGATAAGTCTTATAATAACTAAACTTTATGATATAACTCTACTTTTAAACACATGTTTTATGATTAATAATATTATTATAAATCACCACTCGGTCTAACATACATTATACAATAGAACACTTAGGACATGTGACTATAGCAAGAGAAATTAGGATACCTAATTATTATAGCACCCGATCTTATGACACAAATATTGGATTTCATTATGATTATGAATTTCGGACGATCGATATTCGGAGAAGAAAGGGACTACCTACCATAATGCCTAGACCTAAGACAATATATTGACCCAACTGGAAATCCAACCCGTGGTAAACGAACCACTTGGCCACGCAGATTTGAAACTAAAACCAATTATTTGAGTATGTTATAGGAACTTCGTTTTCAAGATATGTAAAAAAATAAAAGAAATCCCTTGGTGTTTTGTTAAAAGGTAACAAAGGGTTTTGATACTTTTTGGAAAGTGCTCTTATTAATGAGCCGTGAAAACCTCCTAGCGATACTTAAATGTTTCCGCTACATATTTTTTTGCCTACTTTTTAGTACAAACCTTCAGTAAACGGGGCTTAAATATTAGTAAGGTACTGAGATTCATCAAGTGTTCGATTAAATAGGGTGGAAAGATGAAACCCGCTTAGTGTCGCTCGATTACATTTTACCAACTGCGCACTTAATTCTTGGAAATAGATGAAAAGTTTCTGCGGACAGATAGCAGAAAATGTCTTACAGAAAATGTCTTAGTTAAGAATAGGAATTAAAAATAAAAGAAAAGTATATAACTAAAATAAAAGTTAAAGCACGTTTTTATTGTATTCTACACGTTAAGCCCTTTCATTTGATACCAATATTGGATAGATTGTTTAGAAATCTGTATGGCACGTTTTTGTTATGCCGGCCTTTTTGGGGTAATAATAATACCGATTATATATAATTGCAATGTTATCAGAACTAAAGCTATATTTCAAATTTCAGCTCATATTCGCTTGTAAGATTTGATTATAGAAAGACAAACTTCGGGACAGGAATCTAAATAAAAATAAACACTTTTTCAGAAACCTCCAGATTTACCATTATTTGCATATTTACAGTTTTATTGTATTTTTTGAGAGTCGATTTTATTTTTTAACTAACTTACTATTTTTTACTTCATAAAAGGAGGTTTCCAATTTTTTTTAAGTTTGTTCCTCGATATCTTGGTTGATATATATTTATTACGATTAATAAAGTCGTTTTGTGTTGATCCATTTCAAAAGCAGCCAACTCCAGCTCACGAAAAATATTTTTTTTTTATCTGTGGTGAATCGAAAACATCTAAATGCATTCTATTTCAAAGGAATTTCAACCCAAACATCAAGCGTTATATCAAAGTCAACCATGTCCATAGCATACTTTATTTCAAATAGAGCCAACTTCATTAGGACCAATCACAAAGCAACATTGTGGCAATATGGCGTCTAGTTGTTGTTTGCATCTTCTAGTCTAGGTGAATCATCAACGTGCTATTATATTTTTAAATTTGTCTGGATTTTTGTATCAAATACTGCTGGCAGAGCCCGGGAAAGGCAGGAAACGTATTAAAATCCTATGAGGAAATTTTCCTAATAAAACTTTTGTAACTACATATTCTAACATTTCTTAAACAAATAAAATAAAAACAAATAAAGCAAGAAAGGAATCTTAGTACGTCCCTGAGATCGTGTTTCTTCAAAACCAACTAAGACCTATTTGGTATGTATCAAAATAACTCAAATCCATACTGGATTTGGTACTAGTTGCTAAGAAATAAGCCAACTCCAAATTAAATTTTACATTTTCCCTCTTTTTGTTAAGAATTTCTAAGGGTGTTTCTCTTATAGATAATATTCTTACTTTCTAATAATCTGCACTTTTACATGATTCTTAACACTGATTTATCAGCATAAAACAAAAAACCTCGTTAACTTGAAAAGAGTTGAGGTGGAGATAGCTGCTTTTGATATCGATCGACATAATTCCGTCGTCCCCTTTTCACTATCGTACAACCAAGGGTACTGGGAAGCGTCACCGCTTTACTGTGGAGATTCCACAAACTCGCACCAAGCGATTCGCCACTAAATTCATCGTGCGAACTGCGAAGTTGTGGAATTCGCTACCGGACTCGCTGTTTCCGCACAAATACAATCTGGGACTCTTCAAGTCAAGAGTGAATCGGTTCCTTCTAGGCAAGCACGCTCCATCTTAGACTACTGCATTGCTTACCATCAGGTGATCTGTGGTCAAGTGCTTGCCTATCAAGAATAAAAAAAGGCATATCGATTAAAATGTGAATCTTTATTTGTGAAAGAAAATACACGATTTTGTCTACATCAACGACATATTTTGTACAGTTAGGTACAATTTCTCAGAGTTGTTGTTGTTGATTAACTTCAATTACACAATTTCTTACAATTATTGCTAGTCCGACTTTTATATATTTGTATGGGACCACTTAAGGATAATTCGAATTTGAATGAAAATTAATTTTTGAAATCGACATAAAACTCTCGGAGAAATTATTGAACATGCAAAATACAGTATGTGTACTGTAGAACATACTTCTTCTTCTTTGAATGCCTATTATGTTACATTTTGAACCATTTTAATATTAAGCCACGATCAGAGTAACATAAAATTCGAGATTCCCCCTAGATGGCGGTGTAGCCTGTTACAACGCGCTATCAAAGTTTTCGCGGTAAACATAACGTTCCCCAGTCGGGCCCGCCAAAGCATACTTACCTGGCGTAGGGGATACCGTGATCAAGAAGGCGGTTCCCCCAGGGCGAGGCTCCACCATTGCACTGCGGTGGGGTTGACCCTTGCGATTATCCCTAATGTGGATAACTCGGACGCGTAATTTTTGGTAGTGGGGACTGCGTACGCGCCGTCCCCCCAGCAAACCTAAAAGGTCACATTCATATTAAACGAAGAAGTTCGTTTAATATCGTTTCGTTTGTATACGACTATACGTTCGATTCACATTTCGGTTTCACTATGCATGCTTGAGTTTGCGTTATTTTTAGGTTAGGACACTTCTAGTGTGGTGGTGGTAGTATAGTCAGTGTTGAAAGTAAATTAATCAATTATTAAAATTTCATAAAAATTTAATTAACCTTCATATATCATCAGAAGTTGCCTGCGTGCTATAGACTATGTGACGTTACATTAAATTGGTAACAGCGCCCTCTAGAGAGGATAAAGTAAGAACTAAAAAATATATATATTACTTCATCATTCCGTGTAGAGTATCAAACGAAAAAGCTTAATTATCACATTTCAAAAATTTTATACAAGAACATTTTTTAGGTAGGTCTGAACTGATTTTCTATAGATATACTTTAGCCCAATTAGACAATATATCTAATAAAGAGTAAACAATATGTAAGTAGCAATCTCCAGGCAAGTTTGCTGTTTTCATTTAAACTTTTATTTCTTAATCTATTAGTTTTAGTTTAATTAATCTTTTACTTATATTATTTGTTAGTGCTTTGAATATTTTTTTTATGATATTATAGTGTTTCACATGGTGTTGTACATGAATCTACGATTTACAAAATATAAAAAGATTCCAATAAAACATAATGTGTACAAAGTTGTATAACTTTCCAATGTTAACTATTGGATAGCTGCTCATACATATATGAGAGCAGATAATGAATTAACCGACTTGGCTTACAACCGATTTATATTGACTTATTATAGCAGAAGAACTGCGTTGAGAATCTTTTTTAACTAGTGCAGTTCTTTTTATTATTTCCTAAAATATTATGGGGATAGGAAGTACAAAAGGGTAGATGTATTTTATCAGATAAAATACTAAGCATCATGGCGAATTCTTTGTTATTCTAAGATACTAAAATACTTAAAATTACGTTCAAAGATTAAAAGGAAATGAATCGAAATCAACAGTCCAATCAGTAAAATAAATAGAAACATACGAGTACAAAAATTAATTTAATTAAAAGTTAGTACGATAAATTATGTAATGTAAATTTTATTATCTTTACAAACAAACGGCTAGATAGTGGTTCATGCATTCGTTAATATTAATTCTAAGAAATAATAATATAAAATTATAATAATTGTTGATTATCAATAAAAAGATAGAATATTTATTATCTGTGTACTCATTAATTAAACTAGGTTCTTAACCATTTAATATCTACAGGTGTTGTGCTTTATTAAAGAAGAAATAGAATGCGATAAATCGATTAAAATAATCTACGCACGTAAGATCTTTGTCGCGCGTGTTTATTGATTTTTTTTTGGTAATAAAATTATGATAAGATATTAGCCGGCATTTAAAACTTGCAGAAACTTTATATTTTCTACAAAAAAACAATCGCGTAGATAACCTTCATTATTAACTCGTTTTTTATTATTCTTACATTTCCAATAATTACTTATTTTCAGTTTAAATCCAATATGGTGGATCACCCAATATGGTAGAACGGTTATGTTTTAAGCACTTTGCATTATATATAATCAAACTGTTTGCCGATGAGTAGATGTTATACTAAACCTAAAAATATATATTAAAAAAAAAAGCTTTTATTAAAATACACTAGAAAGTAAAAAAAAAAATCTAACATAAATTTACTAATCAAAATATATATATGTAAAAGCACGGCGCTAATGTTTCTCAAAAAACTTGAATTTACTTTATTATTTGAGAAAAAACTGTTTTGTGTTGTACTTTAATTTAGACAAGAATGAACATAATAAATGCAAATTTAAAGATATAAAAATGCTTAAATCTTCTGATAAAGCAAAATAATATGGCTCGCTAAATTTATTATAGTACTTACTTATCTAAATTGTTTTATAATAAGAAAATAGGGATACTTACGCCTCATAGTCATAAATTAAAGTAAATTCTTCTCCTCGCTCATTTCGTATTATTTTTAGGACGCTGTCTAATAGTTATTTAAGATACGAGTGCGGAAAGTAAGGTTTTACGAATAAGGGCCAAATTGAATACACGAGCGTAGCGAAGGTTTTTTATTGGCACGAATTCGAAAAACCTTTTACGCTCAAGTTTCTTACAACATTTTTCAACGATTTTGCGAGGAAATAAAACAAATATATAGGTTAATAAAACTAAGTAGGTATTAAAGTTAATAATTATTTGTTAAAATTAAACGTGATATTTGAACATGTTTTCATGTCATACATTTTTATTTGAAAATATTCGTTCTAGACTCCTTGAAATACTTTTGCCTCTAAAGTTTGACATATTTTCATATATTTAAAAAAAAAATACTTTTAAGCACGTGTGCTGTAAAGGATTTCAGTACATTTTTATTTAACACGTGTTTAAAGACTCACTTTCGGTGTTTACAATGGATTAAAAAAATAGCGCTTTATGAGCAACTGCATTGAAAAATATTTTATTTTAATGTTTATTCACTTAATTAGTTAATGACAATAACAACACGGAAATCTGACAGAATAAAAACGAAAATAAAAACAAAACGAGAGTGTCCTTTCTGCCTCAATGAATTGGAAACTGCAGCGTCGAATTGTATTTTAAAACAAACAAATCCCCGTTTGAGGGTTTTCTATATTTGAAGGGGGCCCTATTACTAAGAATCCACTGTCCGTCCGTCTGTCACCAGGCTGTATCTCACGAACAGTGATAATCAGACAGTTGAAATTTTCACTGATGATCTATTTCTATTGCCTATATCAATACAACAAACATGATTTTTTCTATGTTGATTTTTTTACGTAGCCGATTATATATGCTGTTACAATTAATTCGACTATAATTAATATTTTATCAGCTAATCGTATATCAATCAAACTTCATGATTGACATCAATAAATTGTGTCTGGTCGTAAAATTATAATACGACATCGCATGTGAGATGATAACTGATATGATTTAGCACTTTTCAGAATCGTATTGTAAAGAGTATCGTTATCGACACGATTTAAACACATACCTTGATAAATCCTGCTTGTGTTACTATGCTGATAATCGATTTTAAGATGGCATCACAATGTGCTACAATCTTTATACATATTTAATATACGTAAACAATATTTTGACTGTACAGTATGTGTAATAATATTTAATTCATTCATACTATTACTATATATACTATTTATTATTTTTTGGTAAGATTAAAAGTGTCTGTACTTAAAATCAAGGCGTATAGATCCGGAAGTCAATCTGTTTAATACGCTTTTGCTCGACAACAATGCTGTCAACAAATAAAGCAGGAGAAATAGAAGTACCAACACCCTTGAAATAAAGACTAATGCATTAATTAAAGGTTTTAGGCGTAGTAAATCTCGTAACATGGCGCATACGCATCAATCAAAAGCAAATGTGCTCGAGAAGGCGCAATCGCGGTACATAACGACTGGATTTCTTTGTCTTGCCTTTCAAATGAAATTTAAAGTACTCTGTCAGCTTTATCAATAAGGACTTAATTTTGTCATTTAAATCAAGGCTCGAATTTATGCGGTAGAGTCACTGATCTACGCAAATGAAGATTCGTGTCTGTATGTTTTTTTTTAATGTTTATCTGACACTTAAAGATAATGACAATTTATTTGTTGTTTCAGGTACTTCCGATGACAATTCAGCACTATTAAACTATAATCTGGTTGTTAGATTGATATCAAAACCGCGATCTGATAATCATTAAGCCGAGGACCAACCTTCTGTGATAACGCGTCTACTGTTTTTTATAAAAACATTCTAAATGTGTATAAAAAAGACTGAATAAATGATGAAATCGAACAAAATATAACGAGTGACACAAGAAATTTATTAAAATATTAGTGAATCTATAGTGCCTAATTGAATCATACTGAATTGTGTTTTTTTATCTTATACATTTTCTGAGGAAAGAATATACAAAAATTTCGAGGAACTTTTAATGTCTAATAAAATGAAGTGACATTTATAATCTATATAAGTACAGAGGACAAACAGTGTTGTTTAAATAAAAATAATTTGCGGCGTTGTTATTTTAAGTAAAAGACATGTCTCCGGGTATAGATAACAAACCAAATGGATTGTCACCTATACAATCCAAATCTCATTTATTATTATCAATTGATTCTCCGAACAAAGACAATATATCGGGTAGTGTGATGGATGGTTTAACTATAGATGTGAACGAGCCGGCGTACAAAGTTTACTGGACCAGATGGTTGACTTTGACGTTCTTCGTGATGTTCTCGGCGTCAAATTCGCTGCAGTGGGTGCAATACACGATAATCCAGGACATTGTGGTGAAATACTACGGCGTTTCCAGCCAGCTGGTGTCATGGACAGCGATAATTTATATGGTGACTTATGTCCCGCTCATCTTTCCAGCGAGTTGGCTGCTCTCTAAAACGGTGAGTCGTATTATAATAAGTTAAAGTAATCAAGTTAGTGGCTTGATTCGTCTAGTAAAGTTTACGATAAATTTGTAAATAAACAAATCGAAACTAATTCTACGATTATTATCATAATTTATGCATCGTTTATATAGTAACCGCTAAGTTCGTAACAGATATCTCTATCTAACATATCTTCACGCCGTATCGCTTGCGAGGAAGACAGAGATAGGCTGCCACAAGGCATGGCCCTTATATAGTACATCCTTCGTTGGTTTTTATGACTTCTGACATCACCTTATTTTTTATTATGTTGAGTTTTTTTTTTGGAAGCAGTCTATCGGCAATTGATCTTTAATACCAGTATCAACTAATGGACTAACAGTTTGATTTACCTAATGTTAAAAAAATACAAACATTAATTACATTTGGGCATAAGCAATTCGACAGTTGAACATATAAAAAACTTCGGTCGTATCAACAAGACATTCAACAGTCGACATTATTTAGTCTTACATAAAAAGCATGTAAAATTCTTATTTAAAAAAAATCCAAATTTTTATACGAGTAGTAATATTTCAGAAAGAAAATTCAGAATGAAGTTAGGAATAATTATTTCAGGTAGAGAGCTTAAATTCTCCACTCCCCGAGCGAGCTCTGAATAATGGGAAAACTAACTACCTTTAAAGTTTATTCACTTTGCTCTTATTGGAGGGAATTCGAAAGTTTTTAGAGATCGCTGCCAAATTAGCACGAGCAAGCTCAAGCTCGAAATTCCAAATACTTTTTCGGTTACTTTATAATTTTGATAAATGATACAGAAGTTTTACCAGTTGCGTCATTTGCTAAATGAAAATGGAATAGAAATATTTTCACATCTATCTATACTAATATTACAAATAAATAAAGTTTTTAACTTTGTTTGTCTGTTTGTTGGGTAATCTTTGGAAAAACCTACATCATACGCGGATGACATAGACTATAATTTACGCAATTTGTCTGTGAAAAAATAGATAATTGAATGAATATAAAAATCAACATTATTAATAAGAGTCATTGAATATAATTAAATAAAGCTACATCATAAAGAAAAGGAAAGCGGTTTCTCTTAAAAACATCAATATTAGACACTTATCGAAGGAAACACTGGCCTTTGTTGATTGTATACTAAACCCATCCATCTTCGGAGTTCAACCAACTTATCTTGACCGCCAACTTTATATTAAACTTGGTTCAACAAAAGGCTTTCTCGGGTTACCTAGTAGCGTTGGGTGATTTATTAATAATATTTTCTCACATCACTAAAATATTATTTCTTACTATCAAAGCTTTATTTATTTTTAATGATGTGGTTTTAACGGTAGATCGTTTCAGTTGTAATCCATAACATGTCACATGTCAAAAATATTGTTAAAAATGTCATGAACAGAAGGCCCTTTCTACTTTTCCGAAAACGAAATTTCTTATGTCTGTTATTTTTATACAATATTTAATTGATTAGTGGCTTGCTCAGATATAAGCATAAAATCACTAAAGAATTTCAAGTTGTTCCTGTAGTCACAATGCAGGGCCTGTTCTCGAAAGGTCCAAGTTTTGTAATTCATGATGGCTACCATGTCACACTTATATATTCTATTTTTTCAAGCTTGAGTTTCAAGGAAAGTACAAGAAGATTCTATTTATTAGGTAATTTATCCTTGGCGAGAAACTGCCAACCTATGACGTTAGTGGGTTTGAATTTATAATTGCATTTTCATTCTAAAATCCAAAAGTCTTTCATGAAAAAATAAACACCTTACATGTTAAAATAACATTTCATAAAAAAAGTTTAATTTAATGCCGCTTACGCCCTTACGATTTGGTTTCCAAATTATACGTAGGCGACAGCCCTGACTGAGTTCTTGTTAGATTGGTTGGCGTAGCTTAGGATAACCATCCGTCGTCAGCAGTGTAATTAACCAAAGCCCATTACATATATTGGATTTGTGTGTGCCTCGCTTAGTATGTGAAAGTCCTGTTTTTTAATTAATCGATTCCGTTTATGGTACTACCGCAAAAAATTCGCCAAATTAAAGATTTTGAGAACAATATTTTACATTAAGTTATTTTTGATTGATCAATATAAAATAACTACATTTGTCGTTAATTTTCTTTTTTATTATATTTCATCAATTTCGCATTCACAATGTTATACTGAAAAATATTCTTAATACAAAATGCTAAAAGAATCTACTTAGTACCTGTTAGGCATGTGCGCCGATGCCGAAATCTTCGGCGGCGGCGTAGAGCTAAAAATTCAGTGGCGGCGGCGTAAATGGCGGCGTAAACGGCGTCGTTTACGCCGCCGCGTAAACAATTCAGAATGCTTTTACTGACATAACAAATATAAAAGTTACTAAAACTAATAAGTAACACCTTTTAAGAAACATTTAAATATGACACAACCATACTCTTCTAAACTATGTAACGTAGTCACAATGATATTAAGAAATACATTTTAGCAATCCATGGGTCCAAGTTCATGGATTTAAATCCCATCTGAGAATGCCGGGTACAAAGCGGATTCTATTGCTATGGAAATGTAAAAGAATTCTAAAGAGACCTAAACAGGTGGAAATCTGAAGATGCAAGTTCAGGACTATACGGCGGATGCATTAACACCTCCCAGCCAAACTCTCTTAATTTAATGAAAAACCACCTCCCTTCTATTGATTAATTCTGTCCGCTTTCTCTCATCTTCTTGCTTTAATCTCATCAGTTGTTCACAGTAGAATTCAGAATCGATGGTCTTCCCTGGCGGTAACAGCTCATAATGAATAATGCCCTTCCAATCCCACCATACAAACAGCATCACCTTTTTGCCAGTTAACCCTGGGTTTCGCCACAGTCTGTAAAGTCTGACCGACCTTTGACTACGACTTTTTTCGCACGTTCTTGCCTTTCGTGATGCAGTTTTCATCACCAGTTATCAGCTTCTTCAAAAAATGATTCGGTTTCATTACGCCGCAACAAAGAATCTCAATAGAGTACACGGTTCATTAGGTTTCTTTCAGTGAGCTCAGCTTCGTCGTAACTACTGATATGCCGATCTTGCTTCACTTTCCCAAAAGTGGCATCCATTTTATTCGTAACAGAGCGACCGGAGCGAAGTACACCTTTAACATCAAAATGTCCGGGGCTGGAAACGCTTAAACCAAGTTTGTGCTACTCTCACAGAATCTTTTTCGCGGTTCACGTTGCAGGTTTACCTTTTTATAATAAAATGTCACAATGTATCTAAGTTCTTCATTAGCATTACTTATTTTGTCGGTAAGATAAACAAATGAAAATCACACATTTTTCCTAATTTGAATTCGAAATCTTCTTTAAAATTTAAACTATTTTATTGATACCGAAACCAGCCACATAGAAATGGTATAGCCAGAAAGATTTTATTACAACTTTATGCATACTATATACGAAAAAGACTTTTTCCCCAACCTAATAGTTATTTATTTACTCATTTAATCTTATTTGCATAAAGAAATAGACAAATGGCGGACTTATCTTTATCATGTATAGAAATTATTTTATTGATATTATTCCCTGTTAGACGCAATCGTTTAGCCGTTTTAGTAAGGCCAGCTACAGAGAATACACGTTTGCTAGGTGTGCTTGTAGCGGGTTAGCTAGAATAGACATATAAGGGTATGCTGCATCGAATTTATGAATTCTGCCAACTCCATCTTGTGGACGAGTGCTACATTAATTGTACAATTTTGTTGACAGCTGTAACTGAAGAAGAAAGATTCGATTTTTTATTTGTTTGCATCTGATCATTGACTTTACTGTCTGTATTCATTAAATTTTACTTGATTTGGAAATAAGGATGAGCATACGGAACGGAATTAACATGTCCCGCGGAGAATCCACTACGTTGCTTAGCAACCGAGCAAACGAACGTTACTCGCAGTTCGTGCCATCCCGCGCCGTTTACGCCGATCTTTCGAACCGGGCAGCGGCGGCGCGTCATGATCGGCGGCGTCGGTCATCGGCGCGGCGTGGCGCACACGTCTAGTACCTGGCACCCTGAGATGGGATTCGAACCCACGATCTTTCGCAATCCGGGCGACTGCTCTAACCGCTGAGCTACCCGGGACCTAACAGGACTGATGAAAATACGCTCTGTAGTAGCGGAAAGTAACAAGTGCTTGAAAGATTCGTCAGTCGTGTTAGATCCTGGGTAGTTCAGCGGTTAGAGCAGTCGCCCGGATTGCGAAAAGTCGTGGGTTAGAATCCCATCTCAGGGTGCCAGGGACCTAAGTGGATTTTTTAAGCGTTTTGTATTAAGAATGCAATTTTTTACTCGACTTTCTCGACCGAGCTTTACCACTGCATTGCATTTATTTTTTATATTTTATACTCCATTCATTATAACGTTAGAAAAAAAGCATCAGTGCTGAACATTTCATTTCAAAGATAAATTTAAAAAATATATATTATAGTTTTATTGAAACTTTGAACGTTTGGTAGTTTGAAAGAGCTGGGCAATTTTCAATTTTTTACAATACCTCGGGTTTGTAATGAGGCCAGCATTTTCTAAATTCATATTTTATGGAACGGAACTAAACAACATGGAACTTAAACTATCTGTTGCTTGGATAATTAGAATAGAATTTAGTTATGTCTGTGCCCAGGAAAGAAAGGGAAACAAAATGAAATTTTTATTATCAATTTTATAAAATTTATTCAGACATTAGACTATTGATGAAGACATTTGAAAAACTTCCTGAAATGTCAAAGGTTGATTGTTGTAGGCCACTCGGGTCTATACCGGCATCGTCCATTTTAACAAAACTTAACAACAAAACAAAACTAAAACAATACCAAATTAATCACGGAAAACGGCCAAATAACAAGAAAAGCAGTAGCATTCACAACCCCAGATTTATTTTGACAATTATGAATAGACAAAATTAAAAAGCTGTACTGCCGAAACGTTTGAAGGGATTAGGCAACGTTTTAAATTTGGTAGAATTATAGTGATATGAGAATCGTGCCGAAAATATCCAACCCTGCTTCTTTTAGATGAACACTTTTTATTGTAATAGTTATTAAATCATTAAAGTTAGTCAAATTGATATGTATGAAATGAAGGTATCTTCATATAATATGTCAAGGCATTGTACGAGTTCTAAAAACCAGTAATAAACTAGCTAACACACGCGACGGTTGTTTCATTGCTATAAAACAGTTCATTGGCGACGAGTACCCACAATTACATATTAATTAATAATGTCTGTGTTAATCGGGAATTTAAGCGTATTTGACCATAAAAACCAAGAATGGTCGATTTTCTGCAGCCGTTTGTCACAGTTTATTACGTTAAATAACGTACCAACCGTAAATCAGCGTGCGGTGTTGCTGACACATCTTTCGGATGATACCTATCGTCTGGCGCGGAATTTAGTGCATCCCGGCCACTTAGAGAGTGTCAGCTACGAAGAGCTAGTAAAAGTACTCAATGGTCATTTTACTCCAAAAAGATCGACCTTTGCCGATAGGGCAAAGTTTTATGAAGCATTGAGGTTTCAAGGTGAAAGTATCGAAGATTGGGGTGCACGTCTAAGAGGTCTCGCAATTCATTGTGACTTTGGATCTGCACTCGACATTTTACTACGAGATCGCTTCATATTGGGTCTAGGAGCTGGAATAGTACGAGACCGTTTATTTGAACAAGAAGCAGCAACGTTAACTTGGTCCAGAGCGCTTGAAATTGCCCAGCAAACAGAGTGTGCGCGGCAAGCACGTAATTCGATTAAAGGAGCTGAGATTGAGACTCAAATAAAGGAGGAATCTGTATATCGTGTAGGTGCAAACCAAGGTTACTCAAGGGGTCAACATCATGGTCACAACGCAGAGCAGTTTCAACATTTTAAAGAATCAAAGTGTTCGGTATGCGGCTTAAAAAACCATAGTGCGATTAGATGTCGGTATAAAAATTACAGGTGTCAATCGTGTGGTGAGAAAGGTCATTTAAAAAAAGTGTGTACAGTGAAACGGTCAAAGTCTTCACGGTTAAACAATATAACCGAGGCATCTGATTATTCTGATAACGACTGTAAGGATTGTCAGCTTTTTAACATGCGGTATGTAAACTACAAACCTATTAAGGTATTTGTGCTTGTTCATAATAAGAAACTGTGTATGGAATTAGACTCGGGGTCAGGCACGAGTATTATATCAAAAAAAATATTTTATAAAAATTTTCCCAACATAAAATTACTAAAGAGTGATGTAGTTATGTGCTTATATAACGGACATAAAATCACACCATTGGGCTATTTTTTAACTAAAGTGACGTATTTAAACAAATCTAAAGAAATAAAGTTGTATGTAGTTGAAAATGGAGGACCCCCCTTATTAGGTCGTGATTTTATGGCTCAATTTGATTTAAGTCTTACTTCAAATAATTACAAAATTAACTTAAGTTGTAAAAATGCCGATAAAGATGTATTACAATTGTTAAATAAGTTTCCAGACCTATGGAAGGACGAATTAGGATGTTTCAATAAATTTAAAGTTGAATTACACGTAAAAGATAATGTAGTTCCAAAATTTTTTAAGCCACGTACTATACCATTTGCACTTAAAGAAAAGGTGGAAGAAGAGTTGAAAAGATTAGTTAATTTGGGGATTTTAGTGCCCGTTAATTATTCTGATTTTGCAACGCCCATAGTGCCAGTTTTAAAAGAAAATGGGACAATCAAAATAGCCGGTGACTACTCTTGTACATTGAATAAGGTTTTAAATATTGACAAATATCCATTGCCGAGAATAGAAGAAGTATTAGCTAAGATAGGCGGTGGAGAGCATTATTCTAAGCTCGATTTGAGTAATGCTTATAACCAATTTATGCTTAGTGACTCCTCCCAGGCCCTTACTACAATTAATACACCCAAGGGACTATTTAAATATACGCGCTTAGTGTATGGTTTAGCCAGCGCACCCGCTATTTTCCAAAGGACGATGGAAACCTTGCTTTCGGGTATTGAGGGTGTTACATGTTGGTTAGACGATGTGTGCTGTACCGCCAGTGATAGACAAACGCATTTATCTAGACTAAAAGAAGTGCTAACACGATTAAATGATGCCGGATTAAGGTTACACAAAGAAAAATGTGCCTTCTTTCAAAATAGCGTCACCTATTTAGGATATGTTATAGATAAAAATGGACTAAAAACCAGCCCAAGTAAAGTCGAGGCAATTTTAAAATCGCCGGCGGCGACTAACGTGTTAGGTGTCAAAAGGTTTTTAGGCATCGTAAATTATTATCGTAATTTCATTCCGAATGCTTCGTCCTTATTGCACCCGTTGCACAAATTACTACACGCGGATGCAAAATGGGAGTGGGGTGAACGGCAGCAGGCTGCTTTCGATTTAGTAAAAAGAGAGCTCGCTTCAGATCGTGTTCTCGCCCATTACGATGCGCGTGAGCCGCTGGTGTTGACTGTAGACGCGGGGCCCGACGGCCTTGGCGCGGTGCTCGCACACCAACTTGCAGATGGTACGGAGAAACCTATCGCGTTTGCATCTAGGACACTATTAGTTAACGAAAAAAATTACAGTCAAATACACATGGAAGCTACGGCTATAATATTCGGCATTAAATATTTTCACCAATATTTATATGGTAGGCAACACCCGTTTATATTGAAAACAGATCATAGGCCTCTTTTATCAATTTTCGGAAAGAAAAATGGCATATCCGTTACGTCCGCTTCGCGATTACAGCGTTATGCCCTTTTTCTATCTGCATATAATTATACCGTACAATACATCAACAGTAGTAGTAATTTAGTAGCAGATTATTTCTCTCGTGCACCACTGCCTAGCGTAAACAACAATAAAATTGACGAGCAGGGCGTCAGTAGTTTGAAGTTTTTAGATAACAATATAAAACCAATAACACTTGATGATATTAGGGAAGCGATTCTTAAAGATAAGACATTAACTACTGTCATGAAGTATATGATTCACGGTTGGCCGCGTAAGTTAAAATGTAAAAATATATTGCCTTATTTTTACTGTAAATCGGATCTAGAGGAGAATGACGGTTGTTTATTCCGGGGCCACAGGATTGTTATCCCATCAATATTTCGAGAAAACATGTTACATGAATTGCACTCTGCACATTTCGGGATCGTCAAAACGAAAAGTGCAGCTCGTAGTAGGATGTGGTGGCCGGGAATCGACAACGATATCGAACAACTGATCGGCGCTTGCGACACTTGTGCCAGGACGCGGAGCGACCCACCGCGTGCGCCGCCCGCGCCCTGGCCCAATGCGCTGTTGCCGTGGCATAGAATTCATATAGATTATATGACATTAGCGGGAAGCGTATATTTAATAGTAATAGATGCGTATAGTAAGTGGCTTGAATGCATTTATATGAATAATGGTACCTCTACAAAAGCGCTCATTGCGAAATTAAAATATTTATTTTCGAGGTACGGAATTCCATACTTAATTATATCTGACAATGATATTAAGATTGCTTCAACGGAATTTATAACATTTTGTAAAAATAATGGAATAAAATATTTAACATCTCCTATATATCACCCTTCTAGCAACGGTCAGGCCGAAAATTCAGTAAAAACTTGTAAAAAAATGATTAAATGCATAATCAATAATGAAACTTTGCCTCAATCAATTATAAATGATAATTTATTGGGATTTCTTTTTGAATATCGAAATACTATTCACAGTTCTACTGGACAAACTCCGGCAAAATTAATGATGGGTAGGAATTTAAGATCTAGACTAGATTTAATATTGATACCAAACAACAAAAATAGGATATATAATACTGTAAATGTAAAAAAAACGTTACGTAAATCGCGATGTTTTGTAAAGGGTGAAATCGTGTGGGCAAAATGGTTCGTCGCTAGAAGGGCGATATGGTCAATAGGTAAAATTGTTAATATATTGGGTAATCGTATGTTTGAAATTTATTTTGAGTTGTATAAAGTTGTGCAAAAGCGTCATCTTGATCAAATTATGAAGTTCAAAGGAAAATGTAGTACTGTTGAACATTATCCGTCTTCAATAGCACCCTATGATGCTACTGAACCATTTTCATTACCGTCACCATCATCGACACTTACAGTCGAGCCCGATGCGGTACCATCACACTCAGGCTCATGTGATACAGACGCTGATGTTAATTTTTATCCGACTATATCGGAGAAGGATGACGGTGATGAAGATGGGGAGAGGGTTGTCAAGGAAAAAGAAAAAGTTGTAGAAGGTAGCGCGCTCGAGCAGCCTGTTCACAGTTCTGAGAAATGGAGAGAAAATAACGAAAATGTAAATAAAAATAAACACATGGATGAAAGTAGTTCTCGAGAGTGCTATCCAAAGCGAGTCCGAAATAAAGTAGATCGCTATATTTGTAAGTAACAAATACCTGTATTCTATTATTGTTTTTTTATTGTTAACAGGGACTCAAATTAGCGTTGGAGGAATGATATGTATGAAATGAAGGTATCTTCATATAATATGTCAAGGCATTGTACGAGTTCTAAAAACCAGTAATAAACTAGCTAACACACGCGACGGTTGTTTCATTGCTATAAAACAGTTCACAAATACTCATAAATTTGTTGAATAGATAGCTTAAATGATAACAGTTAAGTATAGCAACTGGTATCTATTAAGTGGATATGTAGCAAATTAGCAGTCAGTCTTAAGAGTAATATGATTGTTGATATTTTGTCACAAAGTATACCATAAAAAGAACCTTATTTAACTTCTGTCTAATGTTTTAATGAATGGAGTATAGTTAATGAAGATGAAGTTATTTTTATAGTATTCGTACTAATACTAAAAAAGAGACTTACATATCAAAACTACATTAATCCGTTTGCACGAACGATTATTATATTAAATTATATTAAATGCGCAATGTGCAGATTGCTATTATTTTTAGGTAGGCACTATCTATTTTTTGTTTTTTTTTTATTATTTTTGTTGTATCTAATATATTTATGAAATTGTTTGCAATATTTGGATACCCAATTGTGTTTTTTTGCACTATTTTGTATTCCTAAGATTTAGACAGATTTAGCCTAGGTATTTACTTGTGGCGGGTTCGATACTTATGCAAATGAATAAAAGGCTTGAGAACTTGATTTAATAAAGGTTAAACAAAATAAATGTAATAAACAAAAAGAAACATAAAAACTGTTCGTATGGTTACCTATACTCCATTCACTATAACATTAGAAAAAAGAGGGTCATAGAAGCAGCAGTGCAGAACATTTTATTTTCAAGATAAATTTAAAATATCTATTTTAGTTTTTTTGAAACTTTGAACGTTAGGTAGTCTGAAAGAGCTTTTTTTTATGGGATAGGGGGCAGACGAGCAGACGGATCACCTGATGGTAAGTGATTACCGTCGCCCATGGACACCTGCAACACCAGAGAGGCTACAAGAGCGCTGCCAGCCTTAGAGGGAAGGGTTGAGGGGTAGAGGGAAGGGAATAGGGAGGGGTTTGGCCTCCGGTACCCTCACTCACACGACGAAACACAACGCAAGCGTTGCTTCACGTCGGTTTTCTGTGAGGCCGTGGTATCACTTCGGTCGAGCCGGCCCATTCATGCCGAAGCGTGGCTCTCCCACGGGACAACTTTCCATTTTTTATGATACCTCGGGGTTGAGATGAGGCCAGCATTTTATAAATTCATCTTTTAGTCCCAAGTCAACATGGAACTAAAACTGAAACTATCTGTGTGTTTTGATAAATTCTAATTGTAAGTGTAATAAGTAAGAAGACATTGGAAAAACTCCCTGAAATGTCAAAGTTTGAGGGTAGGTATGGGGACTTAGAGCGTAATTTTTGTAGGCCACTCGGGCCTGTACCGGCATCTTCCATATTTACCAAAACTTAACAACAAAAATAAAACAATAACATCACGGAAAACGGCTAAACAACAAGTCAGGCAGTAGTATTCACAATGGATGACAATCCCAGATTACGATTTTAAAAATTATGAATAAATAATAGTCTGACAAAATTAAAAAGCTGTACTACCGAAACGCTTGAAGGGGTTAGGCAACGTTTTAAATTTGGTAGAGTTATAGTGACATGAGAATCGTGCCGAAACTATCCAACCCTGCTTCTTTAGGTTCTTTACGATGGACACTTTTTATTGTAATACTTATTAAATCATTTAAGTTAGTCATATACTCATAAATTTGTTTAATAGTTAGCTTAAATGACAACAATTAAGTATTGCTATGCTAATATTTAAGTGAATATGTAGCAAATTAGCCGTCAGTCTTAAAAGTAACATGATTATTGATATTTTGTCACAAAGTATACCATAAAAATAACCTTATTTCACTTCTGTCTAATGCTATAATGAATGGAGTATAAATAATAATATTAAACAATTACATACCCCTTTTGTTCTGGTTTAGTATTACACATTTTTCTTGAGTTCAAACTCGTGAGCATAACGGAAACAGGTAAACAGATTTTAACGCTTTTTTTTTAGAACAAACTATTATTGATTGAAATAAAATATGTATAATGTTTCTAACTCGGCGAATTTTCACGAAATGACATTCATAAAGAGCATTTTGGATTACATAAAGTTTCAAATTACGAAAAGTGAATAATAAAATGAAATAAATGATGTTGAAGATCAAAAAGGTGTGCATGCGGAACCTAGAACGAAATAAACGGTGGTACATATAGCTGAGACAAAATTCAAGTGTAAGTGATTTTCTAATTTGTAGCACTTTGTACAAATAACAGCAATGCTGTTATGTTATAAAAACAACCTTAAACTTGTCGTGTATCACAACGCTGTTATATTATAGAAGGTTTTTATCAGAATAACAAAGCTAACTGCCTGTTAGTTTTTTTTTGTAGCTCTTAGTCCCTTCTGAAAACTATAATTCACTTTTTTATGCGCAGTTTGCAATGGATAAATTATTTTGAATAACGGACTTATTATCCGTCCTGTAGTAGAAAAAAAAACTTCTTTCTAGAATATTTACATGGTTATAAGAACTTTCCAGAAGTTCCACACCGAATAAAAAACAGAATACACTACAAATCAAATGCACTTTCAAATTAAAAAAAAATCTTATTCGATATATAATTTCGGTCTTATGAATTTTACCACCATTTCCAAAATGCAAAACTGAAAATTGTGTGCTGTACAAAAATATCTTGCTACGAAAACTTCTCGAGAAAACAGTATTTTGACAATAGCTGCTCGCTTTTATTTCCTTTGAATATATTCTACACACGATTTCCATTATATACGACTCAATGAAACTGAGATTTCGTTACCTTCTTTAGAATTCGTTGTTGTGCGCGTTAAGTGCTAAAAGAGTTACCTTTTCGCAAGATTATTTTATGATTTTCCTTATTAATATTATAAGTTGTAAAATCTGTCCGTATGTTGTCTTTCACGCCCGATTAAAATTTATACAGATGGTATATCTGATAACATTCTTAGGCGGTGTGCACAGTCCTAACTATCCGGTTCGTGAATTAGGAATATAGTATGGAGAAAGTATGATGTTTTCCTTAAAGTCTTAAAACAGCTGAATTGTATTTTTAATACCTTTTTATATAAGACCAGCTGTTTTTCTATGACAAATTAAAGTCCATGTCACTCTCACCTGCATATGATGTAGCTTTCCGTAAGTAAAAAAATGTCTAAAGTTTCGGAGCCTATTAAATGTTAATAAATCAATATTTCCTGTTTATAATATACTAGTGGACGCCCGCGACTTCGTCCGCGTGGAAGTCGGTATCCCGTGGGAGTGAGAAGTTTTCCCAGTAAAAAGTACCCTATGTGTTATTCTGATGTATAACCTATATTGCTGTAAAGTTTTATCCAAATCCGTCCAGTAGTTTTTTCGTGAAAGAGTAACAAACATCCATACATCCATACTTACAAACTTTCGCCTTTATAATATTAATAGGATGAAATTCAATTACCAATACGCCTTTAAACATTTATTTTACTTGGAAATATATTTACTTTAATTTGAAGCTATATATCAGAGTATCTTTAAAGGGTATCTTCTAAATACTGACTCGTAAATGTGCAGAATCAATCGCACGCCTTCGTACTGGTGTGCTCCGATTAACTAGAGACTGGATAACGCTGAATCATTAGAGTTCACTTGTCACGCTGAGTGCGAAACTTTTGACAGTATTTTAGTACTGGAAGCGACGTCAAATTAAAAAAATAAACATTAAGAAATTTTGTTA
Organism: Diatraea saccharalis; assembly: GCA_918026875.4. Classification (NCBI taxonomy): domain Eukaryota; kingdom Metazoa; phylum Arthropoda; class Insecta; order Lepidoptera; family Crambidae; genus Diatraea; species Diatraea saccharalis. The sequence goes on along the minus strand of OU893340.1, from coordinate 18,662,778 downwards.
ATCCTTCTAATATCAATTAATATACAAACGTGTATGTACGTACTTATGTTATTCTTTCACGCAAAAAAATGATACACGGAAAATTACAAAGTGATTACAAATTAATATATAGACTAGTTTTTATCCGATTTAACAGCTCCCTGGGGATAAATGTACTAGCAAGTCACAGACATTTGGAAACCCCAGCAGTGCGGATATTCATAGACAGATGATGAGATAACGTCACATATAATTGAATTTCAATATAAGTAGCTTAAGTCCTACTGCCCTTGTATTATGAATCAATGATGTAATTATATCACCCAGACCCGAGATAATAGATATATAACCTAGAAACGTTCATTTCCAACACCGACTTGAGCATCGTATCAGGACCTTAGAGACGGCTTGCATTTGATTCGCTCTACTGCGGTAGCCATAAATAAATACCATAATTTAAAAGAAAAAATAGAATAATTTGTTCTCATGACTATTTCTAGATAAATTTAAAGACATTAAAAAAAAATTCAAAGCGTTTTCCTTATTATGCACAAGCTATCCGGATAAAGCCGATGTAATCCGTTATACGAACTTTTCTAATATCCTGTTCCGCGTCTACCCAGTCTACGGAGATATTTTAACATTTTTTTCTTTGTTTTAACGTCTTGTTCCTTGAAATTAATTACTAATTAATCCTGATTTATAAGTACTGTAGCTCGCAGCAGTAGCCTAGAAAGTCTGTACTTCCATTACGTCTGATGTCATATCCAGTTTCGAGTATCACTTTGTTTTGAGTAAGGGTTCAAAAGGAACTGTCATTTCGAAGTCAAAGCGCGCGCCAAAGACAAATGGGAAACGTGACTTAGCTCCTAAGATTGTTAAATCACTGATTTAGGCATAATAGGAAAATTTGTGAAATGTACACTTTAATGCTAGACGAAACATAATTTAAGGACTGGTGGATATTTGATGGAATTTTCGCCGTGGCACAGCTGTCGCGGTACACAGTTTCTCTGGTTTCTGTGTTCAGCACGTTGAAAATGACGAACTCGAGAACCATTCATGCTCTACATCTTTCTCGGGTCGAGAGCGAGATATTGTATGCCCATACCAGCCCACTCTCGCACCCACGAAAAATAACACTGTTGAACGGTCCATAACCATCCACGTTGGTCTTGTGTGGATTTGTGACTGATAATGATTGTATATGCTATAGCATTAATAGCTTAAAGTTCGTTCCGAGAGATGGACAAGCTAAGTAAATAATAAAATTTTGAGGAAATCCACTTTATGCTGTTACCGACAACATAACATGAAGAGATAAATTAGCTACGAAGTTTTTTTGAACAACCCTTCGAAGATCACAAAACACACAAATAAGACAGCAATAATAAAAAACAAAAAATTACAGCAGTCATAAAATTTCAAATTAAAAAAAGAGGCTGGTAAAGCTGTCGTCAATATATATTTTAAAGCAGCCTGTCAGCAATACTTTTGGGCAAAGTCAAAGCGTGACTAGCCTACCTGATAAAACTCGCCATGGAGTATCCTCACTGAGGCGGAGGTGTCCAGGATCTGGCAATTGGCTCCGGACAATGACCGCTCGCACTAATCACAGTGCTATCAAACTCTTCAAGGTTTCAAATCGACAACATGATAACAGATCTCATTTTGTAATATGAGTTTAAAGCGCAAAATTAAATGTATTTTTGGTATCCATTATCTGAGTAACTAGTAGTTTGAATATAATGCAATGAAAAGCAGCGGATCAAGGGTTATAACTAATGATTCCTAATGACTTAGGAACCATTGTTTATATGTCTATTTGATATATGGATAAATGTATGACCTGATTCGGGTTAAAGACGGATAAAGGGAGTGTTATTAATGTGTTTCGTATATTGCTTATATAGATTATTAAATGCAGTGGCGGACGAGGGTGGGGATTTTTTTGTTTAACTACATAAATCTTTGTATCGTGTAACTCGCGGTGTAATTTGCTCGATTCCACGTTTAACAGAGGCGTTTAATGCAATTCAGAAGACAATGGAAATAAATAATTGATTGCTTTCAAAAATATGTTCATTAATATTTCCAGTCATATTGATTAAAAATTTAAGCACACGATCACGTAAAACTGTAACATTATCTTTTATGACCAATTTTTGCATGTCGATAAAGAGTTAATTTCTCTTAATTTACATATGTCATTGCGAATATGCAAAACGTTTAGTATTCTAATAGCATAGTATGATTTTCTTTTCATTGTATTTGTAAGCAATGTCGTTCAATGGACATAATTTATCCATAGAAGCTAAAAAGGATTAGACTAACAAATCAGTTGAAAAACTTGGTAGGTATAAAGCATTTAAACCAAACGAACAAAGAGCTACATCAAGATCAAGAGCATTCTGTCTTTGTTTGGTAGTGAAAAAGAAGAAAATTCGTTTTATGTGTTTACACGAAAATCATAATATCTACGTGCAAATACTCTCATTTTTCTCGTACAAAGAACTAGAATTCTGCACAATGTTTAGATCATACGAATAATCACGTTATCGATAGCTATATGTACTGAAATCACTAGAATACAAGAACGCTTTGCAGAGACCGCTCCGTCGAGCGAGCATGTTCGAACACACAAGATTGCTCTAAGCAAGTGTTCGCACACTAGTGCCGTTTAGATCAAGCGAACGAGTATTCTTAGAATGTTATAATCTTTGGAAACACTGATAGAACAACGAACGAATGCTCTAAGATTCTTTACACTAATAATAGAGTGAATGAACATTCGTTTGTTTGGTCTAAATCGGTCTAAAGATTACGTATAATTGCTCCTGGTCAACTACAACGTTAATCCTCAATGTAAAAAAAATCGGGCGTCCGACGCGTCTACTCAGGCATCTCTCGTTTTAACTCTAGCCAAAGCTGTAAAACATTTTATTGATTTAATGTACCCACTGCCGGGGCAAAGGTACCTACCCTGTAGATGGAATTGAATCAAATAGAACCGAAAGAGGATCTATTGGATAAATTGAGTTGTAGATGTAAATCACTAGACTATATTTCCAGTTTAAAATCTACAATTTTAATGTAATATGCTTTTCACTCTCCGGGACTGATTAGTATAGTAGTAACTTTTTATCGCAGTAAATTTGTTTATGTTTAAATATAAATAAATAAATATTTAACAACATCACATACATTGCTCAGATTCCAAGATGAGTAGCTAAAGCCCCCGTATTATGGAGTATCTGAGACAACGAAGATCACACAATACCCAGATAATATGGAAAAGTTCATTTTCTACATTAACCCGACCGGGAATCGAACCCGTGACATCAGAGATGGCGACACCATGAAACCGGCGTGCGAACCACTCGGCTACGGAGGTATTTTTTAAGTTTTATAATTCACTACTCAAGTTAGTCACCCTCTCACACGCACTTAGTCATTATCATTCTACTCACTAGAGGATAACGCTATAGGTTAGGTAAAGTTTGTACTAAATATAAGAAACAAATTTCAGTCTTACTTATCTGCTTAAAATATAGATAGTCATTCTAAGAACCTGAGGTTGTAATGCGCTGTATGCTGAAATACGGATATTATCTCAGCTCAGCAGCAGAGGCTTACTAAATAGGTACATATTATAAGCTTAGATGTGAGAAAAATATGTATTTTGTTTCATTGTGGTCTAATAAATATTATTATTATTATTAATGACTTTACTATGACTTATTTTGAATGCAAAATCATTGTTCTTGATTTAAGTATCGGTTCAATAAATGATGTAGACCTTGAGTCTAGAAATCTCTTGATACTAATACGATAGCAGGAGGGGCGTCACGAATTACAAACCAGCGTGACAACTACTGCACTTATAAATTATACTCGAGTGCCGCCGACAATTGACGCGAAGGATATATGTGGGAAGTGGTTTTAACTGCACGTGGTATAGAGCTAAACGTTTCTGAAACACATGGTACCCACAATAAATTTATAATTGTATTGCAAAATTCATGAAAAAGCAAATAGCCCACGCTGTATTTTTTCCGTTTTTTTTCAATATGATGACGTATCTTCGACGTAACATGTCCTTGTTAAAAGCTTAAATGAATAAAGGTCTTTTGAATGTTTTAAATTTGCTATTGCAACATTAAGATTGTACACTTATCTTCATTTAACTAATATTTAGATAAAAGAAAATACTTCTTTTTTGAATTGTTTCTTAGAAATTGGATTTCAGTAACAATTAGGTAAAGTCTATTGTAAATTCAATACTAACCTTTAATTTATACCGTAAGAGGTCATTAGACGCTTGTCCTGCAATCGAGAGTAAATTACGTAGAAAGATAAATGAACACTCCTCTTTTCATCCTTATTTGTTGTTCTAATTCAAATACCAATTTTGTACTGTAAATGTTTCAGAATGGAAATTCACCAATTCACTTGTTGACATTTGATTTTTCTGTTAGATTTATGTCCATGTTGGCTAACGGTTTCTATTTGCGTTCGGAATGAATCTAGAGAGATTTTTCTGCCATTTAATTTTAAATTTTGACAAAAAAAATAATTACTTTTTTATAAAATAAATATACACTATACACGTCAATAAACGTAGAATAGAATAGCGTTTATTTGACATAAAATACAAAATAATATAACATAGCTAAAAAACAGCATGATTAATTACACCTACCGAATGGGCCTCTGCTGAGCACGAGCCGGAAAAACATTTGTAATGACACTAATTTCCAGCAGATGCTTATGTAATATTTTTGGCAGGTTAATGTGGAAGGCCTACCTGGTAAAACCCGCTACGGTTCACTACACACTCACACTGCTAAACATGATCTTGTCTAATATCAAATTTATAACTACATATACGAGTATAATAAAGGCCGATGTCAGAACGATTTCACATTAAAAATATTATGACAAACACAAAAATTTGTAGTTGAGTATCTAAAATTACTAATTGCACATCGAAATGTAATTAGTAATTCTCCGATAGAAGGTCTGTCACCAGCAATTGCCACCACTAATGAAGATCTTGAGAATATTTCGGATTGGAGTCGACGAGACGCTCTGTTATTCTACCCACGAAAATCTCAGGCAGTTAACATCGGAAGCTATTGGTATTTAGACAGGCTAGATTATAATATACTACCACCTATCTTCTTCAATGATAATCGATTATATATTCAAGATTATGTTGGGGAGAAATGTCGGGGTAATATTTGACTACAATTTGTCCTGGAATCATCACGTACGTGAAGTCAGTAGAAAAGTATTTGGTGCATATAGCTTGCTCAAACGGCTGAAAAATCTGTTGCCGACTAAGACAATAATCACTCTTGCGCAAACCCTGCTTCTTCCACTGCTTGATTTCAGAATTCATGTATCAGGTTCATCTATGGCCTACGCAAGTATGACCTATCTCTCGTAGAAGAGACTGTTACATCCTATCGCCTCTTTATTCTATTCTTTTTAATCCTCAACACCGCATTTCTTAAGAATGCTTTGTTTTTCATTCTCTTCTCCGAGACTTGAGGTCCTCCGATAACCTTTCTTTAGTGATCCCTCCTCATACAACTGATTTCATTGCCAAGTCGTTTTATATCAGAGCTATTAAACTGTGCAACTTACTGTCGGTAAATATCAGACGTGCATAATCACAGGAGTCCTTTCTTAAATATGTCAAGGAATATTTCGTCAAGCTGGATACATCTTCCTAAAATTGTATTCTCTTTATATATATAAACCATCCATGGCAGTTTTATGGCCCGATAAAATACCGGATATAAAAGATATGTCTGAATATTAACAGTGCATGAAAGTTTGTCAATATTTATATCATGAAAGAATTTATTTTTTATGTTCGGTCCATTATAGATAAACTGGAAAGATTTTAATAATTCTTTCACCGATATTAAGTTTCATTATCACCCAGTACCATAGGCTTTAACGCATATATTTCTGTACTGATCCAGTACAACACGATGCAAAAGAAAGATTCCGTTTTAAGGCCATCCCGTAAAACAAGGAAAATATACTTTTGATTTATTTAGATTCAGTAAATGGAAATAAGAGGAGACCCTTTGCTAGTTACATAAAATAAATAACGGTATTCATAGACTGATGATTAATTGCTGAGCTGACGACAGCATCATAAGAATTTCAAATTTAGACTAATTTATTTTTGAGGGTGTTTGTGGACATAGTCGATAGATTTTTTTTAAACATATATCCGAAAATAACCAATTTATGGAATATAAAACAAACTATTGTGAATGATCTTATGGTCACATCATCATTGGCTTGCTCTTTTCCGGATAATTTATTTGGAGTCGGTGCATTGTGTATTCATTGCGTTTGGATCAGCCTTCATCTCAACATTCACACCTTTTTCACACAGTCTATCTATATTTTGTTCGATCTTCACACGTTATATTTCCACACCTAACCCTTTTTTTTCACACATCTCTTCTCATTTTTATGGTCACAATCACTTGAAAATGATGAACAAGGAATAAGAAGTTCACATCACAGATTAACCTGTTATATGTAATAATCAAAAAGTTCCATCCCCGACTTTGGTAAAAGTGGCTAGGTGGTGTTCAAGTTTATCTTAATATGAATTATTATATCTCCTTGATAGGCGTACTCCGAGCTCGACGGCGCAGTGGTTAGTGTGTTTGGTCTGATATAAGGTTGCTAAGTAAGCTTGGGTCAGTCATAGAATGGGTATTCAAAATTTTATAATCTCGAGTTTTGGAGGGCACGTTAAGCCTTTGGTCCCAGCTGAATCCTCGTTAACACCTACCCATCTGCACTCTGGCCTTTTGGTGTGGTGGGTCAAGGCCTATTCTTCCTGTTCGGTCTGACTCCATTCCATCCATAGCGAAAGTCTGAGTTCCAGAGGACATTGACACTTGACATGATGACACTGAGACTTTATTGAATTCTTATATTATATAATATTATAATTTTGAAGTTTTTTTATACTGATGCCATTGACCATCAACAAATTTGTGGTGATCGATTTAATATTCATTTTAGGATCGTAACAATAAATAATTTTGATTATCGTGACGATTTTTAAATTGTCAGTAAAGGTGTAAATCATAAGAAGAAATAATTATGGAATCAGGATATTTTCAATCTTTCATATACAACTGTAGTCTGTACCTGTAAAATGCAAAGTCCTGCACCTTTTTGTAATTCATAATATTGGTGAGAGATGCTACGTTGTGATCTATGACGCATATGGCAAATACCTTTATACTTTATGTCAACAGGTAGAATACCTATTAAATTATCGAAAGTACAAAATTATGATTTTAGTTTTCAAATTTCTATTTTGCCAGTGCATTTATCAATAGTTACACGAACGGGATTAACTGTCTTTCTTTCTTGTGTATATATATGCGTGCACAAAATATTCTTAAATGTGTATGTGTATGCATTTATATATGTGTATGCATTTATATATGTGTTATATATGTATTTATATATAATACTCATATGTGTATATCTTAACTTAACTTAATGTTTTTCGTATAATAAGTAGGGACTTCTTAATGCACCATAGACTACTTAATTTTTCAATTGTACTGTTTGTTACATTATTATGTTAGGTTAATTTACTTATGGTGCGAACGATAAAGAGTCATTCATACATTCGTTCATTATTTAATTCTAGCTCTAGCGCCAATTTAAGATTTTGTTTTTTAATATATATTATATTCTGTACTGCAAAAAAGGTTTAGGTAGATAGAACACTCGTGGTTCACTGTCTATCACATCTGGTTATCTCCGAAAATAATGGAGCTTAAGTAGTTAGAGCGCATTATATATGCCCCTATGCAGAAATACCCGAGAATTAGGCATGTTTCGTTATACATTACCCAGATGTAAGGAATAGTTTGACAAATAAATAAAACATTTGTAGTGTTGAATTTAAAACCGCGTCGAATATAAGGGAAAGGTGAATTTACCCCTTCTGGAAAAGTAGGTGATTGAAAGACGGACGTGTGACATAAAAATGAGTATGAAAACTACTTTATAGGTGTAAATTGGAAAAGAAAAACTTTTGCATATACAATATTTTGGGTGAAAATTCCATTTAATTGCAGGGTTTATTGGGATAGTTGAATATATAGGTATCATCATCAGCCGTTTTAGGTCCCCACTCCCTGCAGCTCCTGAGCTCAGGTCATCATGACTCTCCATGCTGGCCGAATGCGGATTGGAGGATATTAACGACTTCAAATGCATCTGAAACCAGCAGCTTAACGTGGTTTCAGCTGCTTTGTCACCTGTGTACAATAAAGTTTCAGGGCCTATTGTATGCAAATATTCAAATCTTTCCTCTTTATAATATTAGTTAGCATGTGTTGACGACAGCTTCACATGACTTTGTCAATTTTATTGCTGTCTTGCTATCTATATTGTGTGTTTTATAAATCAGTGTTTTAATTATACTATTTTCTTGTGTTATTTATCTTTCATTTAATTGTACAGTCCACGATTAGCTGTCGATTACACGACGTTAAACTATCGATTGTATTTTTTAAATTCTTCAGAAGATGGTTCATAATTTATTTTGAATCGTTTTCCTTGCATAAATATTAATGGCGTTGTTTGATCGGGCGAACTATTCGAGGTAAGGGACTCAGATGTTCTTCCTGGGACCGCCGCAGACCGCATAGGACCTTTACATAAAACGGTCTCAGCTAAAATTTATAGCTGGGACCGCTCGTAAATTTTGTACGTAACATCCTTTGTCATCGCTAATGTTCTGCGCATATGCTATAATTTTATATCAAGTTTTAGTGATATAAACTAAATATTCTTTATTAGTTTAAGTTCTGAATGTGGGCAAAAGTATGTGATGATACCAATAACATTTTATTATTAGAACGTCATACCCGTACATTATTGCGTTTTAAAACAGCGTAGATTTTATTGTGGTAGCGTAACATTATAGTACAACCACAAAGCCAAACCAAAAACAGTTATCTCCCTATCAGAATTTTCAGCATCTTGTAAGAAGGTGGTAAAGAGCAAGTACAGTACTACAATATGAAATATTATCTTTTTCGCTTTTCTCATTGTCAATGTGCAATTCGTGCGTTATTTAAACACGCCGGAAGGAATTTTTTTCTACAACTTTTCACAGAAAATTACGAGTGAAAATGACAATAGCCACAAAGATTGCTGAAACATAACTAAAGTAAAACTCAGACAATTGTCTTGATTTTTTATTGTCAACATTGTGCGTAGATAGCAGATAACTCATCTAAAATTTTTAATACATCATTGGATGATACTCAATAATACAACCCTAAAAGTGTAGAAATGTTTATTTGATGGAGAGAACTGGAGATGCATCTTTAGTATAAAGATCATGAGTAATTTAGGCGCTATTCAAATGATGCGACATTATCGGAAAATACAAAAATATATAAAAAAAATTATACATTTTTATCACTTAATAACTGAGCAAGAGTTATTCTAATAAATTGGAATTTTCTTTGGAACCTAATTCTATTATTCAATCTGAATATCCTGAAAAAAATATTTAAATGCTAAAGTTTTAAAACTTTTATATGAAAATTACGAAAACGTACCTACACCTATATAATTGTTTAATTCAATATAAGTTGAAATTTAAACTAAATCTACTAAGGCAAAGTCTTAAGTTTCAACCTTCGTAGTGGCATAGATTGTGCTCATTTAAATTTCTAACGACACTTTTTATCTTTTAAAGGTCCCCATTTTTCGTTGTCCATTTGCGTTTACAGATTCAGGGATAGGGTCAGAATTGAAACCTTTGTTTTCAATAATTTATAAGGGTCTGACTGCCAGTTATTCAAAACGTCAATATAAAATAAAATCTTATTTGACCGATAAATGTAAAGTTAGTAATAATTATAAGCCACTTTTTAATATACTCTCATTTTTATGAGGCTAATGTCCGTTTTCACTTAATTTAGGAGTCGCCTAAATTTATTGTCTAAATATTAAGGAATCGCGTAAGATGAAAATACATTTCGCCAATGCTAGGAATCACCTAACGATATTCTGTAATGTCTAAAGTTATGACATGCGTTATGCGGTGCCTTGCGCTAACCTTTTGCGTAATATGACAGATCACAAATGTGTTAAGGGATAAAAAAAATGTTTATTTGGAATTAAACTAATTAAACTAACTGCGAAGTTCTTTTTGTCAGATGAACAGAAATCTATTTGATATGTCGCCTTCTTATTATCTTAAGCATCGTATGCTTGTTTATTTTATGTAACTTTATTATCATATTTATATTTCTATTAATATTATTAAATTTATTTGTAACGCGCACAGCCTACCTACATTATTGTTATCAGTGCTTCTTCCAGTATAGGTTGCCTGGAAGAAATCGCTGTTAAGCGATAAGGCCGCGTATTGTGTAAATGTTTTAATTTTTGTAAGTTACTCTTCTACTTTCTGTTGTGTGTTGTACAATATTAAAGAATATACTTATGAGTAAAGGCTATTATAAAGTTGATGATTACTTTAAGGATCGCAATGCATGGAATTAATAGCCCTCGCTTTGTTCTATAAAGACTAATTATATGTTCAACTTATGTCCTACAGACTTTGAAAGTTGTATTTACTATTGTGATAAATTGATAATACATATTATTTTGGTAATGACATGATTTATGTAAATGTCATTACTTATGATAAAAAGCTGATAAGTTTCTTTCGCTTGTTCTTCTTGTCAGCTAAAAGACGTCCTGAACAAGTGGTAGGGGAAAAAAGTTTTTTTGGACGATTCAAAAGTGCTTGTAATAGCCTACTTGAATAAAGATATTTTCATTTCATTTCATTTCATCTTTACTTAAGTGATTTGTAAGATTAGGCGTTTCCTAGTTAAGCTATGCCTTGTTCTAGATTAGTGAAAACAGGCGTAAGAATATCAAGGTACAATCTCTAGGTCAAGTGTGTCATTTTTACATTGAATTTACGAATAAGGATGAATTGTTTAAAATAACAGCTTTTTCTCTATAGTTGTACATGATGGTATTTCTTAAGGAGGAAAACGAAGATTTCCTCCTTCGATAGTTGGTTCGAGTTTAGCTTTGTGTTTAAGATTATTTTTGCTATTTTTATTTCGGTTGCCTATTGTAAAAGCTTTTCAAAATTGAACTTTGTGGCAATCTTAATTAAGGTTCACAATGAGTCCGATTGCTTTTTTTAAATTCATATTCTACACCCAACTACTCTTTATTTACTTCTAATTGGAGATAGAATAAAATGGAATAGAATTGGCGTTTATAGATGTGTTTTTATAGCACATTTTGTTAAAAGTAAAACATTTAAAAATCCAGAATGTAATAACATTAATATTTGGCACATCCTTCTTAAGTTACCAATAAGAAAGGCCATTACCAGCGTGTCAGTGAAGAGTTCACATTTGACGCTTGTCACTTTAATTAAACTTCGCACCAAGCAACGCTAAGCGGATGCTGCGCTAACGACTCACGCAATTTGCTGAGACTGCTCCCTTTCCTTAACGAGTTTAAGCGCAGTACCCACAAGGATAATCTTCATAGAAAACTTTAACACCATATTAGTATACTGATTTGTTATAGTTCACGCGCACCACTTATTAAATTAAACTATTTTAAAGGCTTCAGCACGTTTATATTCTTTAGATAGATTTCAAGACGTTTCGGACCCTTTACCGGTTCCGTGTTCATTTAACACTAAAGTGTTGATTGTCTTTTTAATTAAGAGTATAGTTTATTAAAAAAACATATCAGTATTTCAGAACTAACAACAGCATCAATAAAATCAGGATTAATTTGTTAGTAAATAGAATAGACTTCGATCATTGTACACAAGAATTGAGAATCTAGCTAGATAGATATCCCAAGCTGGATGTCCAATCCCGCTGTATTCGGTCTCGGAATTTGTACGATTAAGGATTCTCAATCTGACGGGATTCCGGTATTTGCGGGATCCAGTTATTTATCACTTAAAACTGAAACAAACACCAAATAATCAAAAATCTTTTCAACTGAAAACATTTTAAACTGAACGTTGACAAAAGTAATTATGCCTTTAATTATTTAGTTTGGTCATTTTATCCGTCAGTCATTTAAGCGGTGCGAGAGATCTGATGTCTTTCTAGTCCCGCAAATCCCGCGGATATCGCGCCCGTGATCTCGCAACACGGCATTGGAAAAGAGATGCGGGATCCCGTAATACCTAGATCTCAGTATTCCGAGATTGGAAGCTCTAACCCAAGCTCATTTGATTAACGATTGCCCAAGTCAAATAATAGTAAAGTTATTCCGTCTTTCTGGAGTCAAGTAAACCGTTAGTCTCGGCTACGTTCGTAGTTGTTGACATATATAATACATACATAATGCGCAAAAGGTATGCATTGATTACTATTATTATAAATTATGATCCTTGGTAAATTGGAGCAGGACGTCAGTTGCTATTAAATGGTGATTCCTTTATAATTAAATTAAACTTTGGTGTCGTTTGAGGTTTTACATTCTAGAAGAGCTCAGATTATTTACATCAACACGTGATGCAATAATAGACGTTAGTACATTCTCATTCATTATATCACATTGCGCCTACTTGCTTATGTGTAGCGAAAGAAGTTGATTCTGAGTTACAAGAATCAATATGTTTTACGATTTTTTATACTTTCGTTTTCACCTGCAGTGTTGATCTTGGTTTGTCAACGGGGACACAGGTTCCGGAAATTGACAAAACATTCGATAGGTTAATTCATTCCAACTAAACATAAATTATTATTTTTAATGAATAATGAATATCTTTAAAAAATGTCCTTAACATGAAACCTATATGCCTAAGCCATGTTGTTTATTAATGTACCTATGCTATAATAACCCGGCCTTAAAAACCTAACCTACTTTTTCCTGAGTCTTAGCACTGTCGGTCTGAGATTCTTAAATTAAAAACATTTTTATTAATTAATTTCCGTTTATCAGATAAGCGATTACAAATTGAAATACCTTGCACGTACCTTCTGAACTGCGGATGGTATATTAAGATGTTACTGTAGTTCTCTGCTTATCTAAAGTAGCGCAGGGCCTGAGTAGACAATGTTTATTTCAGTTTACCTTTCTTCTGTGTTTCTCTGTAAAGGCCAGTGGTGTTTAAGCGGTGGTACCAGGAAGTATCCCAATGCATCTGAGGAACGGAGTTAAAATCAGTATTATTTCTATTCAAATAAACTTGTTATAAATATAATGCAGAGACTTCAATAAAGATGCATAGAACAATTCTTTATTTGTCTACATTTAAGTACTAAATAATAGACCAAGTGGGCGGTTCATGGTTAGATTTAAATTTGTCAAATGGTCCCTATTTATGTATGATTACAAGGTACTGCTGCTTACTGCCACTTATGTACAAGGTAACTACTGCTGTATGGAGCTGTGCTCCAGTAGTCGACGTTGTAATAGCAATTTTCGACTGTCTGTCCCTTTACATATTAAGTACTAGCTGTTTTTCGCAAACTTGCACGCATAAATTATAGTCTATAGCACTCGTGTATGATGTAGCAAAAGTCAAAATAATCTTTATTCAAATAGACTTCTTAAAAGTACTTTTGAATCATCCAACATTCCTTTTCCCTACGACTCGTTCAGGACGTCTTTTGGCTGATAAGCAGAACGAGCAAGAAACTCACCAGCTCTAATAGGAGTAATGCCATTCACAAAATCATGTCATTACCAGATCAATACAATCTTAAGTTCAAGCATTCTTATCTGTTATATAATCGGATAGCTTTCCATAGGTGTAAGAATTTTCGTGATCTGATCAGTATCACCGAAGATTATTGCCATTAAACAAAGTTAAAAATTTTACCTCTTTATAATATTGTTAAGATTACTCTTTGCTGACTGGCATGATTTCTTATAGTTATATGCACAGTTTGACTGACTGATAGAATGGAGATAGAATGGAGTAACACAAGTCCATATATTGTTGAAAAGTTGATTGTTGAAAAAAATTAAGAAAATTATAAGTAAGTAAATGCATCGCGAATCGTCAAGCATTTACTCTGCGTCAGACAGACGATTAACTACAAATAATATTCACAGTCTATTTTCGTTTCTTACGACATGGTCTTCAGATTAGCATAGACGTTTATATATCCTTATTCTGGAATTGGTTTCGTTAGTATTATTAGTATCAGTATCTCCAATAAAACATGCGCATTTGATCGAATTTTTCAAACAAAAACATTTTTTTTTTAAATTGGAAAAAAACATACGATAAAAGACAGTGGTATACATGGAAATTTAATAACATTCTTGAAAATCATTCAAAATCAACCTCCGTAGCCGAGTGGTTCGCATGCCGGTTTCAAGGTGTCGCCATCTCTGAGGTCCCGGGTTCGATTCCCGGTCGGGTCAATGTAGAAAATGAACTTTTCTATATTGACTCGGGTCTGGGTGTTGTGGTACCTTCGTTGTCTCAGATACTCCATAATACGGGGGCTTTAGCTACTCATCTTGGAATCTGAGCAATGTATGTGATGTTGTTAAATATTTATTTATTTATTTAGTAAAACTAGTAGGTATTATGAAATTTGCTGATTTGCTGACGACATCGTCATCATGGCAGAAAATCTGCAGGACCTACAACAGATGCTGAATGACCTGGCTGACTCTTCTATGCGCATCGGCCTACGGATGAACTTGGATAAAACCAAGGTCATGTTCAACGAACACGTACTACCGGAACCGATTGCAGTATGCGGTGCCGTTCTCGGAATTGTTCAAAAATATGTATACCTCGGGCAAACATTGCAGTTAGGTAGAAACAACTTCGAGAGCGAGGTAAATGGAAGAGTTCGGCTAGGTTGGGCAGCGTTTGGGAAACTACGTCAGGTCTTTACATCGTCGATCCCGCAGTGCCTAAAGACAAAAGTCTTTAATCAGTGCGTCCTACCCGTTATGACATACGGAGCCGAAACGTGGACACTGACGGCACGGCTGGTCCACAAGTTGAAGGTCGCTCAGCGCGCTATGGAAAGGGCTATGCTCGGCGTTTCTCTGCGGGATCGAATCAAAAATGAGGTGATCCGGCAGAGAACCAAGGTTATCGACATAGCCCACCGGATTAGCAAGCTGAAGTGGCAGTGGGCTGGCCATATTAGCCGCAGAACCGATAACCGTTGGGGTAAACGAGTTCTTGAATGGAGACCGCGTCTCGGCAAACGTAGTGTAGGACGTCCTCAGGTGCGGTGGAGCGATGATTTGCGCAAGATGGCTGGCAGGAGCTGGATGCGAATAGCCGAAAATCGAAGTAGATGGCGTGCAATTGAGGAGGCCTATGTCCAGCAGTGGACGAATATGGGCTGATTATGATTATGAAATACGTTTAATTGCATTAGATTTGTATAATCGCTACGATAATTTGAATATAATAAGATCAATTGTATAACAACAAATATATCTCCAAATGTTGTAAGGAAGACATCGCTGTATAAGACCGTCGATTGTGATGCATAGCTTAATTATTGTTGGTTATTTATTTATTTATTAAAGGTTCACACAACAGGTTACAATCAAATAAAGTATATAAAAAGCATGTATAAAGATAAGAGCGAGACTGCACCCCAAAAGCGTGTGTACACAACATTCTATTCCAAAAGCGTAAACATCCAATATACATTGAACTGCAGATAGTACATAGAGATCAATAGCACTATACACAATGCAGAAAGCACATAGCTACAATACATACATACATACACAAATACATACATACAGAAAAAAAAAACACAATTCAAATGGTTAAATTACGTAAAAACATTCTTGTAGATTTGCTAAAAAAAGAAAAAAAGAAAAATTGTAGACTTTCTTTACAAAGGTTCACTAATTTATTTGCTGTTGGAAAGAGATTCGAGAACACCCCTAACCTGAAATTTGAAGGCGACATACCTGGGTGTAAATAAATCTAATTCAGTTTTGAGTTGGACCGTTTCATTATAAAAACGACACATTCTTACATAAGAAGTGTTATTTTTATAGGTTTGCAAAACAAATAGTCTCTGCCTACGGTTTCGTGAGAGCAGCATAGTGTTGAAGTTTAAAAGCTTTAATAAGTTAGGAGATTCAAGCCTGGAGTTTATAATCTTATACAAATGCAGAAGATCCTGCTGTTTTCTGCGGATATCTAAAGTTGCATCTTTAAAATGATCCATTCATTCAGCGTAAGATGTTAAGGTTCTACCAAGGCCACATTTATAAGAGATTTTCATGAACTTCCTCTGGACTCTTTCGCTATTTTGGGAGTGTATTTCATAGTAAGGAGACCAGATTACATTAGATTACATTCCCAAATGCTATCTTTACAGAGAATTGTAAAGATAGCATTTGGGATTTTTTAAGGGAACTGTGGTTCTCACAATAAAGCCCAGCATTTGTAAACTTTTTGATACCATTTTGTCATAATGATCACGAAAAGCCCTAAGGAGGTTGATTATGTATTTGAAAACCACTATAATCCACGCACGCGAAGTCTGCAGATGGAGAACTATCTATCTTATTTTCTTCTATGTATTTTTTACTATCATATGAAATCGTTAGACTAATTGTGATTGTTTTTTTGTGACTAATTGTATGAATAGCTCGGTGAGTGGTTGCTATTAAGCAACGTTCGCAGGGTCGGTCGCGGGATGGGTAACCAAAAAATGTAATTATCTTGAGCTATTCTGTGCTTCGGAAGGCACGCTAAGCCGTTGGTCCCGGCTGCATTTGCAGTCGATAATACCCTCAAAGCCGCATTGGGCCAGCGTGGAGGGTCATGGCCCATCATCTTAAGCCAGTCTTAAAGAAGACCTAAGCCCCTGCAGTGGGAAAGTAAAAGAAATTGAAATTGAATAAAATATACTTGAAAGATTTTGATTTTGAAATTATCAATAACATATTCCTAATAAACTCGTTTGTAAAAGCTACTATAGCAAATAAGATACTTATTTATCTTAACATGATTTTCTCATATGTGGCCTCCGTAAACACATACATATTAGCATATAAATGCGCTATTGTTGGCTATAAGCCATTTCTTATGAAGATTGAGAATATTGCTGATATACTTATCAATATGGATTGATTTGCAACAAACGAAAACATAATCAATTATTTTTTATTTTTCGCTTTTTTTTTCATTCCTTTATCCTTTAAAAAGAAAATCACTAAAACTAAAACATCGATTTATTGTCAGAAATTTAACTCTTCAATTCCCAGTGTATGTGAATTTTAATTAGTTTCATTGTTTGCTTTTTATTTATTCTTTATGAAAATAGTTTTATAAAGGTGGTACTTTAGTTGACAACGTTAAATGATTTGGCGAGGTGTGAAACCAAGGATATCATTATGTTCCCTCCGGAAGATCTATGAAGACGGTGACGATGTATACGACGCCAATATCCTTGATCTTTATAGCTGCATGCTTCGATCTGAAGTAGAAATATAAAATCTGAAAATACAATTGATATACAATTTCTGGCCAAGACCATGTGCAAGACATGGGAGGAGAGGAAAGCTAGCCGAACCAGTCCCAAAAGATGTACCTTCCGTGGATGGCATCGATCGTTACGATTGAGACTCCATAAGAGTTGGATACGACTTGCCGAAATGCGTAATAAAAATATAAACAGAAAATCACTGGATCTACTGTGACTTCCGCCGTTATGTTGCTGCTACCTACCTGGAACAATACAGAAAACCGCCAATTCGCAAATCTGACACTGGAGTCCTTGTGAAGTATAGGGTGTTTAAGGAGTCGAAATTTGGGAAGTTTTTATTAATTTTTGCTTACGCACGTTGGGGGCCCCCTTCACCCGGGCGCCCTATATAATTGATACGGCGGTAGCTCCCCCGGGTACTTGTTCTAAAATAAATTGGTAAGATGAGGTCTTATGTACTATCAGTTAATTTTTTAAAGTAAATTTAATTCTTTATAATTAAATCTTGTGTTTCATTAACTGACACCCCCCCTAAAATGGGAGAGATGAAGTTAATCGTTTTGTTTCCTTTCAATATACACTTATTTACGTATACTAAAGAAGTAAAGTAAAAGAGCATTATTAAGGACATGGGAATTGAAAGGTTAGATTCATCTGTACCTATTTACCTTTTTGATAGTCCTGTTAGTTGCATTTCAGTTATCTTCTTGTTTTTATATATGTCGTAATCTCTAATATACTTTAAAAAAAGTTTAATAAATAGTGAAATGTCGAAAAATAACAAAATTAAATACATTTCTACCTTAGCACAATATACCTACAACCTAGGTAAAGGCAACACAGCCATGCCTCCAACATTTCTTTGATTAAAGCATACCCTACGAGGGGAAGCTTCGAAAAGCAACTCAAAGTGACTGTTAGCTGAAATTTCATATTATTGAAATTGATAAATATCTCATATCAGTTTACATGGTTTTGTAAGAAGAAGCCTTTTGTCTACGCTTTAAACGACCAAACTTATTGGATGGGAAGTTCTTTTATATAAACTTTTTCCTTTGTAGAAATGTTATTCAAACTTAAGTAATCTATAAACTTTTCCTTATTTGTCATAAATCTGATTACATTTCTTGATTTAAAAAAATTGTATATCGGTTTTCATAAAATGTTATATCGATTTTTATTTATTGAAATCATTTACATTATAGCTAGTATTTTATGCTGCTTTACCATTAAAAGTAATATTAACGACTTATACTATAAAAAGGTTTTAAACTTGACTTTAAAAATGCAGTATGTCCTTGCCTTAGTAAGAAAGCACTGTATATGTTCACTATAAACGGGCGTAGTAGGTAATTAGTTTCCTGTACCAAAAACATATAAGATAAAACTACGTCTTTACCAAGTTCAATCCAATATGAGATTTTACAATCATAACAATCGGCATGTAATATATTCCTCCACCTTCTATAGAATAAGCAAGTGCGCAAGTCATAATGACTCAAAAAGAACATGAATTCATTTCCACTACAATAAGAAATAGTATAATATATTATCAACAGGAAGAAAATCGAATGTTATGAATATTATTTTTTCATCGACTTACACACATCACTATCAATCACTCTGACATAAACACATAATATAAAACTAGGTATATTTCGTGAGATTCGCGCCAAATTATTTCTTGTTTTATTTAAAAATTATTTATTACTAGCTTTCCGCCATATACACATGCTAATTCAGGGTTAAGAATTATCCGTGTACCAAATTTCATCCTAATCCGTTCAGTTGTTTTGCGTGAAAGAGTCACAAATATATATTAAATTACATCCTATCAAACTTTCTCCTTTAAATAGTAGGCTAGGATGGGCTTATAAAGAGGAAAGATTTGTTATTTGTTTGTTTGCATTGAAAAGGCATCGAAACTACTGGATTGATTTTCAAAATTTACGGGAAATCATACGCAGGTGCACGCTATAATTGATGCCTGCGAAGTCGCGGGAAACAACTAGTTGCTTATTAAAAATGTCCCATGTATTATGTTCACATAAAACTTTAAAATTGCTTTAGTTTTGATTATCAAATGATGGAGTTAGTATTTAAATTAGATGATATTGTTTTCCTTACGAAAAATAATATCCATATTCCTTTGTATGTAAATTTATGTTTTTCGCATATAATAAATATCATTGAAGTAATAATCTATAAATATAGTTTATTTTCTATTTCGCATTACCTTCATAATGTTTAAATCAAGGAAAATATTTGAAAATATATATTTGAAAAAAGATCTCTAAGACTTAAATATTCAAACAAAAGAAGAATGTCAGAATGAATCTGCCGTACTTTTACTTTATTTTCCTTTTTTTTAAATATTTTTTTACAGCTACAAGGGACTATAGATCTAAGAATGAAGTTTTAATTTTACAATAAGTCCAAGAATAAACACAAACCTGTCTTATTACTTTATTAATGTTAGCTTTTAAAACAACTTTGCTGTCGTCGTGTTTCATCTTAAGTTCCACAGTCGTTAATCCTACTCTTAAATAGTTATTTCCGCTGTAGTTTAAATAAATATATGTCTTGGAAATCACGTAACTTTAGATCGGCAATGAATTTAGCTTTTCCTTTTCTCAATTTCGCTAAGCACTGAAATTCTATTAGTGACCAGACAAGCAAATACATATAATGAATTCGAAACAAACGTGCTCACCGCATTCAGGAGAAATATCTTTTTTGTATCTAATTCTGCCACAAAGTTAATTCGAGACAATAACAGTTGAATTGACCTTTGAGAAATTGCAAATATTACAGAGTAAAACTTTTATTTTACTTTGCTAATTAAAAAGAAATGACACTTACCTCTTTTTTCTTTTAAACGTCATATTATTTTACTCGTCATTATAATTCGGCCAATGACCCCTTTACATTGGCGATATCTGTACCTCATTAGTCAGTCTTTGGCTCTCGTTGATTTATTGTAAAACTTTCAAATTTAATGAGTGAAACATTTATGTTTTTGAACAACAACGATTCTACAAAAATGTAGAGAAACATAATCCTCAATCATGTTGTAATTTATTTACTACATTGCAATATAATCAACAGGAAGTCTTATAAAGTCTCATCTCAAGCGGTAAATAATTTCTTGCGTGAAATAATAAGGTTGCAACAAAGGATATTTATTTACAAAACACGTTGCATTGATGTGCCGTTTAAAAGACATGCTTATGTTTGTAGATATAATAGACATCCGATTTAACGTAGCAGCTTATGTTGTTTATGATGCTTGTCACGCCGGACGAAGGGTGCAAAGGAAATGCTCCATTCAGCCTCTGATTATAGGAAAACAGTCGACGGCCCGTCGTCGCGCGCAGCACACGCCGCTCTCCAACACTGGCGTAAAAAAAAGCAAAATACGCGCGGGAAAACCTGACAATAATAGTTTTAAATCATAGGTTTATTACCATTAGCTCCAAGCATTTAAATCTCCTTGTTGATGTTGTAAAATTTTAATCCAGTATCTATTTAATGTTAATGTAGTTTTTAGGCATTGATATAGAATTTAAAGGATTGTCTAAGACAATAACGTTGTAACCGACGACAATAATATTTAATTAGTCAAAGTTTTAATAAGAATATATTCGAAAGTATTTTTTGAAAGATTAAAATGAGTGAAGCCAAAAATATGGAAGTTTGCGGGAGTGTAATGGACGGGGTGGCCGAAAAGGGTGGCGTTTTAGAATCGCCGAGCAAAAAGGCGCCAACCGAATACACAGTATTTCCCATAAGATGGTTGGTGCTGTTCATATTCGTGTTTTACTCGGCGTCTAATTCGATGCAGTGGATCCAGTACAGCATCATTCAGGACGCCGTCGTGAAATACTATGGAGTCAATAGCATAACTGTATATTGGACCTCAATGATATACATGATCACGTACATACCACTGATTTTCCCGGCGAGTTGGCTTCTGGATAAAATGGTAAGAGGTCCTATAACATTTGATCTAATAACATTTTCATATTATGCAGATTAATAATGTCGCTGGTAATTAGACTTTTTAAACGAAACTAAAGCCATAAACCAACCTTAATTTTTCATCAAAAATTAAAACTAGTATCTATTTACAGTCAAATCGAATTAAAATTAAGATAACATTTCATAGTAAAAGTAGTTTTTTAGAATTAAAAAATAAACCTTACCTTTACTTTGCTATGATGAAATCTTGGTATACTTAACCTAGACATATGTTTTGTTTTGTTTTTTAAAACTTATATCAGCACCATCAAAATACAGCACGTCGAAAAATCGGCAAACTAATTACAAACTGACTATATCAATGATATCATACATACTTGATCATTAGGTATACAATGGTTGCAATTATTTACAATAATTACAACTCGCACGAATGAACATGATACCATGCCTATTCTATTTATCCTAGAACGAAAATTCGGAAAATGTCGAATCGTTCTTATGAATTTTTTAAAATCAGGTCCGTGAAGATTATTTATGCATCAGAACCTCGGTTGCATCATTAATTATCTGTTTAATAAAAATGTGTTTCTTTGGAGCTGTATTAGCATTTTTAAAATACACTTACCAAATTTCGTTTTCGGAGGACTTCTCCTTTTCCTCTAGTACAAGAGAAATTCGTACGTACAGTAATTGTAATTAAATATATAGTAGGTAAATGTTCCGATTACTATTATAGATTATAAACATCTCGATATATGTTTATACATATGTTTATAAATCATAATGAATCATATTTATAGTCATAGTAAATAGGTAATATTTATTGCAAATACGTACGTCATGGAAATCCCTGGTTTAGTTTGTCATGCTTGAGTTGTTTTGTAATGCTTAGTTTTCAAAGATTCATTCATGTAATGATACGCGATAGAGATGAAGGTTGGAATATACCACCGGCTTGCGATCCAGTAATTAGTCAAATAAAATCTCAATGATGATAACATATTGCAATTGTATCCGACGGACTTCTTGCTGGATCCCGGATCCCACTCCCCATACAGAGGGAAGGAAAAAAAAAGATTACACATTGCTAAACTAAAAGGTACAGTTAGTTCATTCTGTAACTATTAAATCAAAGGGAGCAAATTTTCTTGTCGGAATTTGTTTCGCCAGTTTTTCTCAGACAAGACCCCCAATTTGTAAAAAAGTGTTTTACGGTAGCCAAGAGTAAATAAATTGGCAAGTCAAATGTATTTTTTTTAAATTATTTAATTTAACAAATGTAAACATTCCAAAAATATAAAATAATTGTATTATGAATGTGTCCAATAGTATTGTTTTGAAGGTAGCCTATACTTTTAATTACACGGAACCTGCAAAGGGTCCGAAACGTCAGTAAAAGAAATCTACAAGCGCGATGAAACCGTTTAAAAGTTGTTTCATTTACTACTTAGTTTTACTAAAAGTACGTGATCATTATTTAAAATATATAACTTCAATAAATCTTTCGAATTGCTCCAATAATAATTGATTAAAATTCTTAGTAAATAAAGTTACCTACCTATTAACCGGAGTAGGTTCATAAGCTATATTTAAAACTAACTGTTTTCCCGCGAATTCGCTCGCGTAAGTTATAGCATATGTCATCCTCGTCTAATATAGGTACCCGTAGGTGAAAGACTTTTTAAAATCGGTCCAGTAGTCTTTGTGTCCATTTGATGCAAACAAACAATCAAATCTTTACTCTTAATAATATTAGTCCGTCAATTAAGGCATTCACAGGCACAAACCTCCTCTAATTAATAGAATTGTAATTTGGCTTAATGAGCTATACCATTCCCTTCGCGGGTACAATGTGGATTAGCGGACTAATGATTGAAGATGTAGCCAGGAACAATGGCTTCCAATACACGAGGAGGCTCGCAACCTATATAACAACCGGCCCATATGAATAATGCTTAACTTTTCCAAAGGCAAAGCGTACCCGACAACTATTGAGCCGTCGTACTCTGATTCGAGATTATTTTGTAGTAAACAATTAACCTATAATCAGCAATGTCATTTGGAATTTTTTTATGAAGTCCATTAATTTATTTTAATCTTGACTCGTTACTCGAGTAATATCGTTTCTTATGATTGAGAAATAGTTTAGACAAAATGTATATTTTACACGAATCGCAATGTTATTGTTGATTTTGCAGACGCCTGAATCGATTTTTGACATCTTTCATCTTACGAATATTTCGAATATGCGATTTTTTTCTTTAAATCAAATACTTGCCAAATTTCATCTAGTCACTTTCATATTAACCTGATTAAGTAATTTATTTATCTTTTAATTGCAACACATATTGTATTGCAGAAATTGCAACAAATACAAAAGCGTAGCTATTTTCACAACCTTTCATCTAGAAATATAAAAAAAGGATAATTGCAATTCGATGTCTAGTTTTGCGAGATATCCGTGGACAAACATACTGACATGCATAAAAATTAATAAAATTTTGCTCATATGAACATATATGAATATTACGTCTTTCTAAGGAAATTAAATACATACACCTCGAATTGATAACCTTTTTATTTTTTTCGTCAAATAATAAAAAAATATGTAACATTATTGTGAAAAAATAAAATTATACTGATTTTTTACTGATTTATTTTATTAATAGATTATTGAATAATATTAAACATGTATTTTGTTATTTTTACGTAGTCAATAAATTACGACGATATATACGGTGAGTTGAAATGTCACATGACGTCACGCCTGTGTACTATTTCTTATATAATTAAAGTAATAAATATACATAATTATTTTTTTATTATCTACCTGACACATTAAATAGAATGTTTTTTTACCCAAGCATTATCGTCCTCGATTTTTTTATTGTTTGTGGAGTATCTTTATTTTAAATAGAAAAAGTTTATGACTTCCTTAATTCGCAACACATTTCCCAGTAAAACGGATAAAAGAAAGTTTCTAGATTATAAAAATCTTTACAAGAAAGGTAATAATACCTATTTTCCACTGATGGACGGTTATCGAGTTATACCGTTTTCAGACCATATGAAAGTTATATTTAAATTTTATCCACACCGCTCCATATAATTAGGTGAAATACTTCCATAAAAACTTTAATCCTCTAATTTACTTCCTTAGGGGTTGAATTTCATAAAATCCCGTCTTAGTGAGCACCTACGTCATAAAAAGAACCCGCATTCAAAATTTCATACCCCTAGCACTTGTAATTTCTGAGATTTCGTGTTGAATAAGTGAGAGAAAGACCTTTTGCTTCTATATATAGATTACATTGTATGACCTCTATGATGTCTGATTCTTATATTATTTTCCTTAAACGCCATAATAAGTCAGAAACGGACCGGTCCACGTTTCGGTGTGCGCACATTTCCTAGACCAAGTATGTTTACTATTTCTTTTTGCTAAACAAGATGGCAAAATGTTGATAGATATTCTTATTGCCCATTAAAGTGGACTGCAATAGCATTTTCTTGAATAAGTCACTTTTGAGATACGTATTATTAATAACTTTTTTAAAGTTTGAAGTCTATTTTTCTAAAAAAAGTTTTTATTTAATGTTTTTTAGTGAAATTGTTATTTTTTATATAATAGGTAATACAAGAAGTATTAAATGTCTATATAAATAAAAATATTCGACGTAGTGAAAGTCTTAGAAAAGAGGATTTTGCTTATTTGCCCGAAACATATTTTACAATAATCTATATTAATATTTTAAAGAGGAAAGATTTGATTAGGTACCTGTTTATTTGCATTACCCAATGCCCCGTAACATTGGACCGATTTATAAAAGTCTTTCATCTGCTGGAAGCTACATCATACGCGGGGATCATAAGCTATAATTTACGTACGCGAAGTCGCGGCGAAACAGCTAGTTCAATAGAAATTAGGTCACAATTCAAGAAGAAACCCATGATCAAACCTACTTTCATAGAAAAACATACATCAAAGAGTACTTGTTGAACATATAAAATTCTTCTTTCAGATTTTGAATGGCTGCAAAATACGCAATCTTTTGTTTTTTTGTTGAAATAAACAATCATCTAAATATTTATGTGATAGATGATGAAAAGCGTATTTTGTTTTGTTATAAAAGGAAAACTACTTATTCGATTTCGATAAAATTAAATGGTAGGTACCACCCTTCATTAAGCTGTCCAATATAAAAGAATTTTGAAAATCGGTCGACAATTGGCGAAAATATCAGTTAAGTACTTATCAAAAAAACATACATCGCTGTTGAATATCTAACCACCTCTTTTTTAATTTTGAAGTCGGTTAAAAA
Organism: Diatraea saccharalis; assembly: GCA_918026875.4. Lineage (NCBI taxonomy): Eukaryota > Metazoa > Arthropoda > Insecta > Lepidoptera > Crambidae > Diatraea > Diatraea saccharalis. Next base: position 18,636,971 of record OU893340.1, on the reverse strand, counting down.
TTGTGTTTTTCTATAAACAGAAACCATTTGTCACGTATCACTGTTAAACGTTTTCATTTAAATGAAAATAAATACATCAAATTGGAATACCAACGCCATCTATTAGCAATTGAAAATAATATAACCATGAAGTTTTATTTCAGGAAAGCTCGACATACATATATTTTTTCAATACGGTTAATTTATTTTTTTATTATTTCAAGATATCAAAATATTTTGTAATATTTAATAAAATATTTGCCCAAGTTTTCCATCAAAAATACACTTATTTTACCTCACTCAATAGAATTTATTACGTACTATGTATCTAACATGTCATACTAGTTTATCCAAATTTAGTCAAAAATTGTGTAAATGTGTAAAGTTTGGACGTTAGATTAGCTAACGTCATTCCGTGTGTGTATTGTGATGTAACATTCAAGACTTTATAAGGAAAACATTAATATAAATGTCAAATAGTAGCAAAAGTACCTATATAATGATCAGGAAAAAAATCAAGATTTACGCGATTGCACATTTGAAAAATGAATTAGGATAATTTTATAAGCAATAGTCATTTTGAGAGCAATGATGTTCAAATAATGAAAGGATTTTTTTATTGAGTATTTAATGGTATTGCAAGACGTCCAGAGGGACTAAATCCCCTTTAAATTATTGCTGTGGAAGGATGTGGGATCCCACCACTTAAATTTTACTAAGAAAATCTCTAAAACCCAAAGGGTGGTTAAATACTGATTAAAGGATGGTTATCACCTGTACCTGTGTAATGCTTTAAAATATAACATAACCATAGAGGTAGTAGTAATTGTATTGTGGTTCTATGCGAACTTTCGATTTTGGACGCCTTCTGGTCTCTTTCACACATCTTGTTTGAAATTGACGAGAGTTGCGCATCCTAATATGACGGTGGTGGACGGTTTTTGCAGTCAAATTTGGTACCTAATCTGGTACCTACCAGGAAAAAGAATAGATTTATTCATAAATTTCAATGATAAAATAAAGGTCACCTTTAGTCTTTAATATTAAAGTAGATAAAAAAACTATTATGACATTTAAATTACAGTTTTAATGCACATAAAATGTATGTTATATATTACGAATACTTAATAATTAAATAAGTTTTACACAATATCACATACATTGTTCAGATTCCAAGATGAGTAGTCAAAGCCCCCGTATTGTGGAGTATCTGAGAACAACGAAAGTAACACAACACCCAGACCCGACACAATATAGAAAAGTTCATTTTCTACATTGACCCGACCGGGTATCGAACCCGGGACCTCAGAGATGGCGACACCTTGAAACCGGCGTGCGAACCACTCGGCTACGGAGGTCGTATGTGAAAAGAAATTGTTAATATTTGTAAAAAAATGTATTTGAATAATTATATTTGTGGTTAAATATCAGTCTTTTTTTTATCGTAGAAAACAATTAAGAGTTACAGCGTTTAAAAAATCCTAAAACAGTGTATGTTCAAGTTGACCGTTTTAAGGTAATTATTATGTACAATTCCTATTGGAATATATGAACAAAGTATAGGTTGAGTAACATCATTCAGCCTCGAGTTTGTCAGCTGTGTTTACAAAATGAAGTAGTGAAGACAGCGACAAAATTTAAAACATGGCTCAATTGAAATAACATTCCTTAATAAATTGAATTTATATTTTCCCTACTGAGCTTGTGTAGTGGAAATACAAAATAATCAAAATACCAAACGCTTCGAACCGAGATGATATTAAAAAGTTGGTATTTTACAATGATCCAACCGGAATAAACTCGACCCTTGGAGATTTAAAAAGGCGGATTCGTGTTCAATGACGCTATTAAGAATGTTTTCAATGAAAATTCACTTTTCTTAAGTGCTTGGGTAGAATAGAACTCCACTTCATTCATCTTATTGGTCATTGATTTAAAGTCTTAACTTTTAATTAACCCCATTAAGGTGCCACTCAGGGGCGTTGTATAATTATTACCTTAGGGCCAAAATGGCCATAGTGTAATTAATAACTGCTCCGTTCATCGCTCGATGTGTTTTATTTTAAAAATTGCATTGAAAATTTCAGAATCTTTTTTTCCTTTTATTTCAAATAAATGGTTTAAAAAGATGAACTGTAAAGGGACTTTTCTGGACCCGATAATTACAAAATTATTGTATTTAAATATTTCCGAACATAAAAGGAGGATTTTTCTTTGGGTTCAGTTGGCGTCTAAAATAAAAAAGCGACTTTTCAGGACAGCAAATAACTTCTTTTTTTAAACAGGTTTTTATAACATCTTTCTTTTAGAAGTTAGAAAAGAATTTTCTAGAGAGTAAATTCTTAGGATCTGGTCATGAAAAAAGTTATAAAACTAAATCAAATATCGAATTATTTAGCTTTTTTCATGACCAGATCCTAAGAATAAAGTTAACTTTGATTTATGTTTAGGGTTCTTACACCCCAACAAAATTGATATAAATTAATAGTAATTTTTGATGAAAATGTGACCACGTTTACTGGCGTAGAAACAAATTAATATATGTTTTTGCATTATTATGGCAGTTACATCGTATAAAAACTATAAAAAAAATACAATCAGTTTTTACATTGACAATTGATCTTCAGAAAGACGTTATGACGAAAAAATTTTAGGGGCATATGAACATTTGTTATTGAACTTAATGATATCGATATATTTATTTTAAGTATTCAAAATATATGTTTTTTTAAGATCAATTAATATTTTAATCCTGTTTTAATACATATTTGTTCCATAAAAGCCCAACATTTGCATTTTTGACAAAAATTGCCCCTTTTCGTAGATTTAACTTAATAAAAAACATATTATTTGAAATATTTCAATATGAAAATTTCATATTTGCGATTTCATAGTAACTTCAGGTACCTTTCAGGGCCGGAAAAGCCTATTATAGCCCCTCGTACTTTTTATACTTAGGCGATCCCCTGATCTCATGCTTGTCCTACCAGTTTCTTGAACAGGTTCCTTGAACCAGAAAAGGTTAAGAACACTGCAATAAAATACAGGCGCATAAATTCAGTTCCAGCCTGTATTCTGGATTGAGTTAAGTTGGTGGTAAATAATACAGAAAGAGTTTTCTTAAACGCGTAGAAGCGCGTAGTAGAAGTGGTGTACACTAATCAAGAAAACTATTATATCCGCATCAAAAATATGTCTAACGAAATGTTCAATTTGAAAATTTCAATTTTTCAAATTGAATGTTTTAAGAGCGGAGTTGTCAGGCAGCACACGTAATATTTTTTTTACTGCTTGATTATACATACGGCTTTCGAAATTATAAAACAATTGTTATTAGTTGAAACAAATATGCTCCATTTGTATTTTTTATTTTATTCCGAGATTGAGTATTAATATAATGTTGTCCTTTATTAACATTTCAGTTAAAAATGATTTTTTATAGGATACCAATACTCATCTTACATTTACGTATGGCGCTTTCAAGACTTATACTAATAGTACTGTACGGTCGGCCAAGAAAGTGGTCTACCAGTTTTGACAACATTTCCCGTGTCTTTAAAGCATCGCTAAAGGCGAATCTTAGAATTGCATACAAACAATAAAAGAGATGCACAATGCTGACGTGTTGTCGTAGAGCACAAATGTTATTTTGACCTTTGCAGCCTATGCATTAGATAATAATTTGCAACAACAAATAGTCTTCACAATATTTCATAAATTTAAAATTTAAGTAGGTCACTTCAAAGTGGAAACTATTTTGTTACGAAAACTCTTTTACTGAAAAAGAATATATCACTTGACAATTCATGTCAAATATTTTCTCGGCATTTTCCGTAGGTATTTTCCTAATTAATTTACACTACAATGCCCCGAAATTTATCCATTAACGAAAGAGCACAAATAATCGCATTACACAATGATGGTTTGAATATTAGTGAGATTTCTAGAGAATTAAATGTGTCGGTAAGTATTATTATGTCTGACGTGAGTTTAATGTAAAGTCTCAGACCAAGTCAGAGTGTAAAATTTTTTTTTTATTTTTTCTGTTCATATTTTATTTTTGATTATAGAGACAAGCTGTCCGTCTTTGGATAAGACGAGAAAGCGAGGAGGGGAATTTGAACGCTCGGAGTCGTAGCGGTCATAGACCTGAAATATCAGATACTCAGCGAGTCTTCATGAGACGGAGTTATGAGGAATCTGGCTTTATACCAACGCGTTATTTTGCCGACATATTTGACGTGACTCTCCAAACCATTAGAAACCATTTACATTACATGGGCTTACATCACAGGCGTTAGGCAAAGAAAATTTATATGACTGACGCTCATAGAATGGCCAGATTAAATTTCGCCATAGAATATTTGGATTTTGATTGGAGTAACACTGTTTTCTGTGACGAGAAAACTTTTAAATCCAGTCAACACGGGCGTCTACACCTTTGGCGATTCAATAAAACGCGATACACGCAAAATCATGTCGTGCCAAATAGAGAATCGGGTCGTATTTCGGTAAATTTGTATGGATGGATGACTGCTGATGGTGTTGGAGACTTGACCTTTTTGCCACCACGAGCAACGGCATCCGTCCGGAACGTTTATCCAGAAAATGAAATGCGTCAATTTAATTATTTACAGGATAACTGTCCCTTACATAAAGCAAGGGTAACACGTGCTTGGTTTGATGCACATCCGGAAATAAACTTGATACCATGGCCTGCAAAATCGCCAGATCTCAACCCTATTGAAAATATGTGGGGTCTTATGGTTCAGAGATGGTGTAACCGTAATGAACGAACAGCAAAAGCACTACAAGGGCACTGCAATGAGGTTTGGGAGGAAACACGTGGGTCTGATATCTGCTCAAGACTGGTGGGCTCGATGAGGGAACGTCTCCAAGCTGTTATAGAGGCAGATGGCGGCTACACAAGATTTTAAGAATTATAATTTTATAAAAGAATTGTATATATTTTTTAACAACCAAAGAATTAGCATTTTCACTATCTCTTCTAGTTTTAGCCCTTGTCTCGCACTAAGCTATGGGTCGGCGCAATATGTTTTTCAAAAAGTTTGCATGCGGAAACCTAGGACAAAATAAACGGTCAGTGATACGACGTACCGTTACAATATGAAACTAGCTCTTAAATCACTCTGTATATTGATTGAAAACCGTATTAAAATCCTTTGTGTAGTTAAGATCTCAGCGTACAGACAGCGGAACGTTACTTTGTTTATACTATGTATAGACTAGTAGATTTAAATTTTCGTGTAGACACAACGGGATTTCGTGGTTTTATTATTAAAGATTCATCTAATTCTAGCCTGCATATATTTTGTGTTTATGATAGACAATAACTCATAACGTCTTTGAACATTATCGCTCTTATTTCTATAAGAAGATGCTGGAACTATTCCCATTTACTTACGTTAGAGTATATCGCTTATATTTGAAAATATAATAATGGTATATACTGGTATATATATATACAGGAAAAAAAGTCATCAGTGCACAATTCTTTTTCTGCAGTTGAGCATCGTTAATATAACATATTTATGACTTTTTATCATATGAAATTGAGTATTACTACTTTGTCTTTGATTTGATTAGCATTAAGTATATTGACTAAAAACGAACATAGACCTCTTTGTACGTATACGATATATCATAAGTAATACGTAGACATTCTTTTATCTTCGATGTTCACAAGTTAAAATAGAGAGTGAGAGAGAAACATTAATATTATTCACCGTGATGAGGACAATATTAAATTCTGTGAGATGGCTACAAATTTATTCTGTATTTATCCTCATGATAATTTGGCTAAGGATTTAAAAAGATTATCTGTCAAGAAATTTTTAGAAAACTTGTTATAGAGAATTAAAATTAGCAACTGACAATCAGAGCTAAATCAATATAAAACAATACTTCAATCTCAAACTAAGTAGATAAAGCTCTTAGCTAGCTCTAATGTTTTAAAAGTGAAGCAACATTACCCAGATTCAAGATAATATAGTTAATTTCCTATACTGTGTCGAGTACATTGAACTTGCAACCTCAGAGATGACGACACCTTGAAACTGGCTGGAAAGCCACGGCCAAAGGACGTTGGAAAAGGAAGTTGTACATGCAAGGTGGCTTGTGAATATATAGGATATCGTAATCAAGGGTGCCAATCAATCGAACATATTTTATATCGCTAATTTTATTTATTTGTTTAATAATATTTTTGTAATGCAGAAACGGCGGCCGTACCGTACTCTCTGCCAGTCGAATAGTTAGGGTGTCTAATTGTCTGCTATCTAATTATAAATTAACTCATTCGTATTACTCACTTAACAAAAGGAGAAGTATAACTTATAATTAAAAAAAGCTATTATAAAATTAAGCTACATATATCACAATGGTCATGGGTAATATGCATAAGGTTATAAAATTTATATATTCTTTTAACTTTACTGTTTTAAATATTAAATGTACCATCAAAATAGGTATACCATACGCTATTATATGACGTAAGATTGATGTGAAAAAACAGTAAAGGTTATTATTTTCTTAACTAATCACCCAAGTTTTTATTTAATTCGAAAAGATGATCTGTTTGATACAAATTGAATGTAAAGATCACCAAATTTACATCCTAAGTGATTATACCATGTGACAACCCTGACCGTGACATTGACGTTCAAGATTAAACGAGCCGTGGCATTCAATTGTTACGTACTTGTTTGATTATACTGACAATACTTATGCATATTAAAGGACCACCAGGTAATAAAATTGCAACATTGCAGAATTATCGCTTCGATTTAAAAAAAAATCATTTATCCGTCTTACCAAAATAAATGATTCCATTCTCGTCATAAGATATTCAAAAGTAATGCTGAAAAGTGGTTTTTAGGACGGAATAGTAAAGACATGTTATAAGTTATATCTGCATAAAAATGCCCCAAGGAGATCATCCATATTTTTATGACATTTTGAATTGCATTCACAAATTTTAAAAAAGTACTGTCACCAAAAAAAATAGAGAGTAAAAAAATATATAAAATAAAGAATATTACAAGTTGCTCTTGTTTTTCAGTAAATTGATAAAATTATCTATAATAATATTATAAAGAGGAAAGATTTGATTGTTTCTTTGTTTGCAATTTTAAAAATTCTTTCACCTGCGAAAAGTTGCATTATATTCCTAAATATAGCAAATTAAGGGAGTGGAAATTTGTATAGAGAATTAAAACGTGATCATAGTCCTGTAATTATATTCGTATCATGATATAAATCGATATCCAAATAAACAATTCCCTATGGAACACGTGGGCGAAGCGAAAAAGTAGTTGTTCATATTTTGGAAAAGTTATTGACGATTTCTGTAATTTTTGTTACTTTCTTAAATTATCCCATGAAGGATTTTTGCAAACTGTACTTTTTTCCACAAATCAGTAAATGCAGTTCAATTTATGGATAGTCTCTTAGGAACGATTTCAAATAACTAATTGTTAAAGGTTATTGATTAAATATAGGTACTTAAAATTTTTAATTAAAATAATATTATAATTTATTTCAGATGTCTGCATACTTATGGTGTTAGTATTTTTTAAGCTTATTTTTGGTATTTTAGTTATCTGTACCTTCAGTATTTATAGGTGAATCATAGTTATGCAACTATTTAAATAAACGAGCAAGAAAGCCACTATTTTCTTTTTAAAATTAAACAAAAATAAAAAATATTTAATTTAATTATTTTTTCTATATAAATAAATATTCTGTAAATATTTCAAGCGTATACATGTTGTCGTTATATCTAGAAAAAACAAGCAGAAAAATTTGTTCTTGAAGCGCTAACAGAAATACACAGCTCAATAGAAATACAATTGACAGCGAAGTCTTAATAGGGTTCCCGTTTTATCCTTTGGGTGCGGAACCATAACAAAAACAGCATCAAGCTAATCTTCGTCGAGTTTCAATTAAATTAAACCTTTCTAACCTATTCAAGTAGGTTATATTTTATGAAAACCTCTATGCTATGACATTGCTCGGTTTGAGAACGAGTTTTATGCTATTTTTAAAACAGACTAAAGTTATTGTTTCGCGGTTTTTACCTCTGGATTGGATCCGTGACAAAACATACAGTCTAGATCAAGCTATTTCCACAAGCAGTTTACTTGTTTCTACGCAAACTGTTTATTGGTAATCGACAAAGCGTATTTCTTGTATCTAAAATTACCTCTAGCATGCGACCTCTGCTCAGACAAGGAAAATTCACCCAGTTCCATAAAAATTCCATAATTGTACAATCACTAGAATAAAAGATGCTTCTTGTTGACATCGTAATAGATATTTATGGTTGAATAAGATCGCCTCTTCCGCTACCGAACCGTTTGATAATGATAGCACAACGCAGCCGTGAACCCAACAACTAAACGTATAAAAACATTCAGTGTAACAATTGCCGTTTGGAAACAAAATATTTAGTTTGAATATGTAAATATCCAGCATACCATTAGTAGATGTATAATAATTTTTGTGAGGTTTTAAATGAAATGCCAAACGCGTTTGTTAAAATAGCATCTGAATTAGAAGTATTCTTTTAGATGATAGACAATATTACATACATTACTTAGATTCCAAGATTATATATCTAGTATAATAATAATAAACTCTATTGCACGTTAACTCCATAACAAATTTTAGTTACAACAGGAGTTTGTTTTAACATTACACGATTCAAAGACTATTATGCAACTGAATCCAGCGCAGTGTGGAGTATATAAATTGATGAAGGTATCATTACACCCAGATTCAAGAAAATCATAAGTAGACATTTTCTACAATGATCCGACCATGAACCTAACCTGAAATTTAAGAGATGGCGACATCTTGAATGTTCTTGAATTATTATTATACGAATTATCTTAATGAGAAAAAAAATTTGTTAATATACACGTGAATTTTTTTTTTTTTAATACATACATTCTTTATCTAATTCTAAGATTGAAAAAGAAATAAATCTTAGCAAAACGAGTTTCAGTTTTGCAGTCTGTGAAATAGAGATAAATTGTTCAAAGCCGAAGTGATTACTTCAAAGGTAGAGTATTACGAGTTGTTAGCGGGTGCAGCTTAAACAAGTACGTCTGGTTAATAGTGATAGCCCGTGGGAGAGCCACGCTTCGGCATGAATGGGCCGGCTCGACCGGAGTGATACCACGGCCTCACAGAAAACCGACGTGAAGCAACGCTTGCGTTGTGTTTCGTCGTGTGAGTGAGGGTACCGGAGGCCCAACCCCTCCCTATTCCCTTCCCTCCTCCCCTCAATTCTTCCCTCTATGATCATATTCGTCCCTCAAAGGCCGGCAGCGCGCTTGTAGCCCCTCTGGTGTTGCAGGTGTCCATGGGCGACGGTAACCACTAACCACGGCAGACGAGCAAACGGACCAGGTGGTCCGTCTGCTCGTCTGCCGCCTATCCCATAAAAAAAAAAGCCGTCGCTTTAACAGAACATGGTTTATTTTAAGTATCATATAACCATAATTACAATGTTCATTAGGATCTACGTGGATGCTATCACACGGAATAGGTGATTGGTAGCAAATATTACAATTTATTTTATATCTGCTACAGGATTGTTGCATGTCACAAGCGGGAATATATTCAACACACTCGTAGCATATGTCATATACTACGAGTGTATGTCACAGTTCATATGACGTCACACGGTTCCCGGAGTATTGTGTGAATTTACTACCTAATGATGTCTTATTTTTATATACTTATGTCGTTGTACATACGTATGACACTATGTTATCTTTTATTACTATATTATTCTTAGTATTTCAGGTTAATGTCATCTACACTCAGTACTTGAAGTATTATTACGAAACTATTGACTAAACAGTCACGATTTTTCCGTCTATTAAGTTTAACAGAGTTAAAAGATAAAAATCCCTTTATTAAAGTAAAAAAACAGTACCAGTTTTGCGTTTGCGTATTCGTTTCATGATATATTTTCAAATACGCAAATCTCGAATAAAAGATTTCCACTTCTACGTGGATGTGAATAAACTCAGCCTTCCACATTTGCCAGAATTCGGGACAGTAAAACGGTACGATATGTGATTTTCCAACCCTTGTGATGTTATAGGGGGAGCCTCGGTCGTAAAAACCTGCTTTATCCTTTGGTATTGTCAGTTGGCTAGTAGAATTTGTTTCGTTCATTTATTTATAATAGAAATGATTATAAACCTTAAATAACCTTATAAAATATATTTGTTATTAAAACTTTATACAATACAGCCTTTGATTTGCTTATAGTCAACATCATTATCAGCCCTGTTACGTCCCCACTGCTAGGGCTCAGGCCTTCCTTATGGATGGTTAAGGAGGACGGGCCATGACTGAAGGGAAGCGGCGCTAACCCACTACGTCATCGAGTTACTCTCTAAATACTGAAATAAATTAATTATTAAATTATACACGAAAAAGGTTCATTTATTGCTCGATTTGCACTATATACAAATAAAAAAAGTGAGTAAGTGAGAGAGACTTTAAAAGAGAGAGAGAGAAATAACGTGAATTGATTGTAAATCAAATTCACGATTTATTTACTCTCTCTCTCTCTCTCTCTCTATTGACTTAAGTGTATCTATACTAATATTATAAAAGGGAAAGATTTGATTATAGATTAAAGAATTTTTAAAACTTCACCGATTTTAAAAATTCTTTCATCTACTATGGGAAACTACATCATACGGGTATAAATGTCGGGCTTTAATTAACGCGGGTTAGTGAAGTCGGATATAGAGTAGAAAAAAGATATCTTTAAAATACCGTACTCTGCACCGGGGGTTGCCGACCGTTTTGTGTTTATATGCCACAGTTTGTTCAATACTTTTAATTTAAACATATATTAAAACATTTTAAAAATTATATTAATTTGCATGACAAGCCAATGCTCACTAGAATCTAAAAACTATTTATTTGAACAACTTCACTGTTTTTAAGTTACCTAGTTTATCAATTATTTTAAAATTGCAAAAAAAATAGGAAGGAAACCGATAAAAAAATACAGAAGTGGGTGAGAACCTCAGTGAAAGGTGTGGCATTAACAGCAGAGACTCGTACGAACCTTTTTTTAACGCTGATTAATGCATTCACCCTATTCGAACTCCACGGGTTAAGTGGGACTCTTCCCTGTGGACCAACCCCCAGCATTGAAGCTGGTCAAAAAACAGAGGCATACCAACTGAAAGTTGTTATTTATTGTTATAATACGTACTATTTTGGTAATGACATGATTTATGTAAATGTCATGAGAGAAAAAGCTGGTAAGTTTCTTTCACTTGTTCTTCTTGTCAGGTAAAAGATCTCCTGAACAAGTGGTAGGGGAAAATTTTTTGGACGATTCAAAAGTATAATAATGAAAATGTCATTTCATTTCAACTAAAACTCAGCGATGTCTCTCATGACACTAGGGAACGACGCGGCGTAACTGTCCCCAAAGGGACCATTTCCCGCGCATGCCGCCCCCAAACCCTGCCTGATGTGATTAGTAGCACTAATTAGTTTTTAATTCTAATAGTAACTTTGCCTAAAAGGTAAAAGTATCAACATAAATAACGAAAATCCATCAGGGTTTATAATAGCATCATTAAAAGTGTTATCATTATTTGTTGCACTTGCCGACACTTATCAAGGTCAGTTGAACTATTGATAACAGAAAATATTAACGATGAGATGAATACAATAGGTATTAATGATGTCTTTGAGATCTCAATTATAGTCTTAACAAGAGATAATAGAGTCATACGTGCATTCTTTAGTTTATCACAATAATTAAGATATCAACCAATATTCATTATGTGACGTCAGAATGGGAACGATGCCTGAGTAAAAAAGATAAATTGTAATTTGTAATTGAAGAATATAAAAATGTATTAGATACCTAATTTTTACTTTAATTTATTAACAGCAAATTACTTAGACTATCGGCATGAAAGTTGAGTGGGGTCACCCGCGTATGATATAACACCCCGTAGATAAAAGAATTTTCATAATCGAACCAGTATATCCGAACGTTAACCCCTACAAATAAATAAACAAACAAAGTTAGAAACATCATTTCTTTGTCTTTATCGTCTCAACATATATGTTTAAGTACTTAATTAAGTAAGATTATTCTAAATTCCTTATTTTATTGCAATAAACTGATTTCTGTTTTCATCTATCTCCTACATAAAATTCAATTATCTTTACTAATATTATAAATAGGAAAGATTTTATTTTTTATTTCTGTTTGTTTGCATCGAACAGACTCTGAAACAACTGAACCGATTTTAAAATTTTCTTCCACCTACGGGTACCTACATCATACGGGCTTTACATAAGATATAATTTACTAGTCGCGGGAAAACAGCTAGTATTTTATATACAACGAAAACCTTGTACTGTAAAAAAATTATAAAACATTCTATTTTTGTTCTGTAAGGTCAAGCGACGCTTTTATTGTTTATAAACAATTGGAAGTCGCGAAAGATGAAAAAGTAATTACAAAGTTCGAATTAATCTGTGACGTAGCTATCAGTACCTTAAGTATAGTTTAATTTCTTTGTTAAATGTGACGAAAGTTGAAATTACTTTTCTCAAAAACTTTTGATGACCTAATTTAAATTCAAATCTAATGCAATAGGCAGTTGTTTCGTATTGTTTTTTTCTTTTTTTGTATTTTCTAGTGACTTACTTTACTGAGTAGTAAGTAATACTTTTTTGATAATTATATTTTTAGTTTATTTAGAGGATACGAAGACTTGAAGTTTAATTTTTGGGTTTTATGCATATCCACGTTTTGGCTAGTCTTCGGGCGGGTCCGTGTTGTTGGAGTGTCGCACGCATCATCTATCGCCTATCAAGCGGCAGGGACAGTGTTTAAAATTTTCCTCCAATACAAAAAAGGGTTTATGTAGACCAGCCCATAAATACCCCTGACAGTATCCTCCTGTACCCTCCATATTTGGGATTTGAGATGGTAATTTATATGTTCACTAAAGCTTTAAAAACGGACCTCTACAAAATTAGTTTAAATCTATACTTTACCATAACAATTTTTTCTAATATTCGTACAGCTACAATAAAAACTAACCTATATAATAGGTTAGTATACTAACCTATTATGTAAAACTAACCTATATAATAGGTTAGTTTTTAACCTATATAATACCTATATAACCTATATAATACCTATGTAACCTATATAATAGGTTAGTTTTTATTTCAAAATTCAATACAGATCGTTTGAAAAATCAATGTTTTATCAACGGACATTAAGCTTTATTGCGAACCTGAAATTTGATGGCTCTTAAAACCCACCTGCGACTGCAAACTTCAACTTTGAATATTGTAAATGACATGGATTTCGAATGAAAAAAGGGTTTATATATAACCTACCTGATCAGTGATTTTACGTATTTATATTTTTATAAATATTGGACATTACGTAGCTGAGCCCCCATATTATGGATTATCTGTATTGTATTGTATTGTTTCGAGTTGCGGATTATCTTGGGTTTATGCAGCCCAGTATCACTGCGACCATTGCTGATCTATTGTGATCTCCACATACTACAGTTCACGGTCAAGATTACATTCTACAAGGAACTGTAGTATTTTCTTGGCCGTAAGTTCTTTAATATCGTCTGGGTGCATCACGTGCTTTCCCAGATAGATACATCGTTTTCGCATTAGTAACGGGCAATCGGTCAAAATGTGCAAAGGTGTTTCTTCTTCCTCCTTGCATCCTCTGCACATTCTACTGTCGCTGATCCCCATATTGTGCATGTGTCTGTTCAGTCCACAATGCCCTGTGAGTGCTCGTACTAGTGTGCGAAGATGAGTTTTGGTTAAGTTTAAGGCCTCTGATGCCGCCTTTTTGTTGAAGGTTTTAATCAGGGTCTTAGAGTGTTTCATACCGGGAGTGTTTCTCCATAGTTGAATAGCTGCGTAGTGGCAGTAAGTTTTCAAGGTGAGCTGGGTTAGGCTTTGAGGGATGCCACAGAAAGGTTCTGGTCCGATAAGGGCGTCTTTAGCACCCTTTTTCGCCAGTTTGTCCGCCTGTTCATTGCCCTCGTGTCCAGCGTGCCCTGGAACCCATCGTAGAACTACTTTGTTGTTGTTGCCCAAAGAGTTCAGTGTCTGTTTGCAGTTCTCGACCAGCTTCGATCTAGTTATGTCGGAAGCTAGTGCTAAGAGTGCAGCTTGACTATCAGAGTGGATGTAGATAGTATGATTGAGGTAGTTATTTTGCAGATTGGCTGCCGCACATTCCAAAATGGCGTACACCTCTGCCTGGAATATTGAGGAGTACTTTCCCATGTTCAGACTTATAGCCTTCCTTGGGGCTTCTCCATGAATTCCACATCCTACCTCAGGACCGGATTTGGAGCCGTCAGTGTACCACTTTAGGCTTCCATTTTTCCATACTATACGATTGTTTGACCAGTCGTCCCTGGTGGGTATCTCCACAAGATATGACCTGTGTGAATCGATTCTCGGGGGCATGGTGTCAGTAGGCATCCCCAGGATTGGTATATTGCATATTGAGTCCTTCAAGTACCTCAAATTACCTGACAGCCATGTCTTCGCCTCCATGCTAGTAATCCTGTACATGCTAGCCCTCGCCACCATTTCAATGTGTAGATGTAGGGGCGGCAGGTTTAGCAGAGCCTCAAGGGCTGCAGTCGGGGTGGAAGACATAGCTCCTGTTACTATAAGACAAGCAGTCCTTTGCAGACTGTTAAGTCTTGATATGATAGTACTCTGTGTCGTTTTTCTACTCCAAACCACCGAGGCGTAAGACACCATCGGCCTTATGATGGCTGTGTAGAGCCAGAGGGCTATATTGGGTTTCAAGCCCCATCTATTTCCCGCTAGCCGACAACATATCATCAGAGCTGTTTTAGACTTCTGTATAATTCCGTCTACGTGTGCGTTCCAGGTAAGTTTCTGGTCCAGTGTTACCCCCAGATACTTGACCTCTGTCGAGAACGGAATGAGCCTCCCATTCATGGTCGGAGGCGAAAGCTTGTCCAGCTTTCGTTTCCTTGTGAATGGGACGACCACGGTTTTGCCTGCATTAATCGACAGATTATTGTTTTTACACCATGAGTTAATTGTGTTCAGCGCCCTCTGCATAAGGTGCGATAGCATACTTTGGCAGTTTCCTCTCACTATCACCACCAGGTCATCGGCATAGCCCAGGGTGTCAAAGCGGAGTTCAGCCATCTTATGGAGAAGCTGATCCACCGCAAGAGTCCACAGTAGCGGAGAGAGTACTCCACCTTGTGGGCATCCTCTTGTTGTTGCTAACTCTAGTGAATCATTGAGTAGTTCCATCCTCACTGTCCTACTCTCTAGCATGGTTCTTATCCATCTTACAGTAGTGGAGTCAATCTCTTTATGGACTAATCCTCTTACTAATGTCTCGGTGGGCGTGTTATCGAACGCTCCTTCCACATCAAGAAAAGCAACGAGTGCTATTTCTTTATCGTCCAGTGCCTTTTCAACCTTGTCTATAAGGTTTAGTAGGGCAGTCTCCGTAGATCTGCCGCTTCGGTAGGCGTGCTGGGTATCATGTATGGGTTTGTTGATAAGACTCCCTTGTCTGATATAATTGTCTAATACCTTCTCCATGGTCTTCAGAAGAAATGACGTGAGGCTGATTGGCCTGAAGGACTTTGGTGATGTATAGTCCTTCTTTCCAGCTTTAGGTATGAACACGACTTTCACCTTAGTCCACAGATCTGGAATATATCCCCAGGCGAAACTGGCTCTGAAGATTTTTACCAGATAAGGGATGAGATTGGCGGCACCCCGTTGTAAAAGCACAGGGACTACGCCGTCAATTCCACCAGATTTAAAAGGTTTAAACGAGTTAATGGCCCATTTCACTATTCCAGGCCTAATAACGAGAGCGGCTCTTCTCCAGTCCTCTGGTAGAGGCCTTCGAAGAGTGATCGCTACTGCATTATCAGTAGATCCCGGAAAATGGGTGATAGCCATTAGCTGCAAGGTTTCCTTCTCGTTAGTCGTGAAGGACCCGTTCGGTCTTTTAAGGAGACCTAAGGGATTACAGTGTGCCTTTGCCATGATCTTATGAAGTCTTGCTCCTTGAGGCGTGTTAGTTATCTCCTCGCAGAACTTCCTCCATGATGCACGCTTGGCTTTTCTAATTTGTTTACTGTATTCGTTTAGGGCCATCCTGTAGGCATCCCATTCATGGGTGATTTTAGCCCTATTGAATAACTTTCGTGTTTCCTCCCTAAGTTTTTTCAGCTTTGAGTTCCACCACGGTACTTTCCTTTTGGATGATTTGATTTTGGGTGTACAGCTAGCCTCGAAGGCATCTTTAATGCCATTAGAGACCGCCTCTACCGCGAATTCAATGTTCTCAACCGTTCTAATGCATTTAGGAATTACTTCTAAGTTCCGAACAAGGTGTTTGTTGTATTCATCCCAGTCGGTGCGCTTAGGGTCCCTAAATGCACTAGTATGTGTACTTAGTTCTGATGTTAGTTCTAAGCATATATGCCTATGGTCTGACACTGAGTTTTCGTTACTAACCCTCCAGTTTTCTACATGCCTGGCCAGGTTGTAAGTGGCGAAAGAAATATCTAGCACTTCTTGTCTCGTCCTAGTTACAAAAGTTGGTTCACAGCCATTGTTTAAAGTTTGAAGACAATTGGTTACTAGGTAATTGTTTAATAACTCACCTCTGTTATTAATGTTTGTACTTCCCCAGTCGGTGTGGTGGGCGTTCGCATCGCACCCCACAAGCAGCTCAGCATGGTGTCTCCGGGCGTAGTCGACCACGGGTGTGAGCTCAGCAGTCGGGTCAGCTTTATCTCCGGGCAGGTAGGCCGAGCACACGAGCACTCTGGGCCCGTGCCATCCCTTGAGATTGACAAATGCTGCTACAAGGTCATCTGTGCACAACTCTGTAACAGGCAAATAGTTAGTGTTTTTGCTGAAAACAATACACGCCCTGGGTTTCAAGCCATCAATGTTATAAAGTACCTTACCAGCGGCTTTGAGTCCCAGTATGGTTGAGTTATGCACCCAGGGTTCTTGAATCAGGGCAAGGTCGACCTTTCGTTCTGCAAAGCACTGTTCCACTACTGCGGATGCAGCAGCGGCGTGTTGGAGGTTTGCTTGCAGAACCCTTGCCCGAGCCCCCTGGTTGGCCATTTTATTTCCCCCGTTTGGCAGCTTTCGCGGCACCCCGTGATCCCCCCGCTAGAGGCGTTGGTCGCGCTTTAGCGTTCGGGTTTTGGGGTTTTGCCACTCCAGCTGCATGCTTACCCTTCCCTCGCCGGCCCCCGCCCACGACCACCGGCGCTCTTCCACCCCGAGGTTGTGAGCCCTGGGGTTTCTGTGTTCCGCTGGTCGACGGCGTTGGTTCGGCGGCAGGAGGGGGTTCGGAGGAAGACTGTAGATGCTGAGGGGCCTGATGGTCGCCCTTGATCTTGAAGTAAACCCTCTTAAATCCGAGGGTCACCCAGTAATCCTTCTCTTTGAGGGCTTCAACGGAAGGTTCGTCGATGGAGAAGGTGACAAGCCTTCCTCCTTCTTCCTCCTTCTCGTTTAGGACCCTCCAGAGTCCAGGATTTATGCCTTTATTCTGTACCCTCAACAGGGCTAATGCCTCAGTAACTGAGGCAGCCTCCGTCTTGGGTACAAACGTTGTTGCCGTAGATGGCCTTGGAAGCTCGCTCTCCGACATGGTGGTCAGCTGAGCTTCAGGCCATGGCTTCATTTTTGGTGTTACAGCCACAAGCCAGTCATGGCTATACTGGTTCGCGCAGGTTACCAGTATCCATCCTGTCCTGTGGCTGAAACCGACAAATTCAGGTCCATCGCCCTCCGCGTCCATTTTTGTTAGGGCCACGATGAGGTGACGATGTACGAGCGCCATCTGGGCTTCCGTCATGGGTTCCGAATTCCGGATCCCCACTCTGGAGGTCTCCGCCATCTCCCTATAGCTAAGGGGCTTTGGGCCGCCTGTGGCTGTAGGGCTTAACTTGGCGACTTTATTGATGTGCGCCTTAGGAGAGTCTTCCTCTGATCTGTCCCTCTTGAGGGTCTTCACAGAGGTCGGCTTCGGTATCGGAATGTCTTTCCATGGCTTGCGGCATAACACAAGGGCTTGCTCTGTAGCTACCCCTGCTTCTGCCACTAACTTCCGGAGACGCTTCCGTGCTGCTCCAGACAGTCGCTTGCGCTGACTGCCTTGGCTCGTATCCTCTACTTCGGATGGGGCGTCGGGCGATCCAGAGTTGCCTCCTTCGACCACGACTTCCACCTCCGTTGTAGGGGATAGACTGATGGGCGTTCCAGAGTCCTTTGCAGTCCTCTTCGCCTCATCACGGTTCATTCCGTCCTGGATGGATTCCAGAACGGAAGACATAGGGTTTAGGCTAATTTGATTATTTTTATCCTTTTCCATGTTGTACCCACGAGTAGCTAGGGAAATAAAAGGTCACGAACGACAGAGCCCCGCATGTCGCCCGAAGGGTTATTTACTACTCCGATTCACCCTGGTTTCGGAGAGACACCGTTTGAGACTGATACCCTCAGCCATTCATCCCTCGGCACGGTACGATTGACACCTTGGATTGGGGTTTTTGGAGTCGAGGTTGTCTCCTCCCGGAAAGATTAGAGATAGGATGGAAGGAAAGGTTAGGAGGGGAATGGGAGGGATGGGATTGTTGGAATTATGACGGGATTGAGGGTTCAGGACTGCCTGCAAGGTGGGACTGCCATTGCAGACATCGTCCCCATACTTGGCTGCTTTGGGGTCCGGGGTAGATGGTAAGTATGCGGCGCCCGTTGCGATCCCAAAACATTTCCAGGGTGTACGACGCGGACGTGTATGGTGGACTTGAGGGAAGAGTCTATAGCTCAGCGCCGCATACCAAAGCGTACTCAAACCTCCAACACCCCTATGGATTATCTGAGTCAATAAAGGTACCTACCACAAGACCCAGACCCGAGACAATATAAAAAAGTCTTATTTTCTACATTGACCCGAACGCGAATCGAATAGGCCTCCCCCTCCTAAGATCTGAAAACTATTGAACTGATTTTAAGAAATTCTTTCAGCTCCGGTTAGTTACATCATATGGGGTTGACATATACTATAATTTACACTTACGAAGCCGCTAGATGTCAGCTAGTATCATACAAATGAGAAATATACACGGAAGTTAGTACCTAGCAATAAACATAGTTGGTAATATGTAAATTCACATAAATGACATCTATTTTACATTACTTATAAGATCTTAATGTACTTGGCAGATAATGTTGACATAGCAATCAGGTTCTTTTGTATCGAAAATCCTTGAGCACATGTATATTATTCCAGATTATTGAAAAAACGTAACAGTCTATCAGAGGTGCTGATTCTGAAGTATATCGAATCTAAATAAAAACGAATGTTTATTTGACTTTGACGTTATTCTGATATCGTGTGTGATGTGAATAATATTTCTAGATACTTTATGTATTATATATAAAGTACATAAAAATACTATTGTTTTATATACTTTATATGTAACGGTACATTCAGCATCTTGTTTGGATAATATATTTTGATTATGATCCGATTAGCTCGGTGGCGTAGTAGATAAGCGCCGCGGCCCGCGATCGTTGTCGTTAAGCAACTTTCGCAAGGGTCGGTCACGGGATGGGTGACCAAAAAATTATTATCTCGAGCTACTCCGTGCCTCGGAAGGTACGTTAAGCCGTTGGTCCCGGCTGCATTTGCAGTCGTTAATACCCTCCAATCCGCATTGGGCCAGCGTGGAGGGTCATGGCCCATCCTCCTTAACCATCCATAAGGAAGGCTTGAGCCCCTGCAGTGGGGACGTAAAAGGGCTGATGATGATGATGATCCGATTAATAAACTAGTATTCAACAATCTTACATCTGACCATTACACATATAGGATTAATATCACTAATGAGCTTAAAATTATTGAGTGTAGATAAATTAATAAAAAACGCCTAGATAATTTTAAAAATAACATCAATGAGAAATGAATTGAAATGGTATGACCAAATAATGGTCCTGATGCTCTTTATAGTAATCTGTTCTGTTTTATAAAAATGAATTTGAAAAGGCTTTTTCATGTAAAACCGTCAAAGTTACATAAAAGTTACAGTTCTGCGACTGTGCTAGAACAGGTATTTATAATAGTAGAAACGAACACAAATAAAATTTCATTGATTACGTGACTAGCTATTTAAAAGGTATATATGATTAGGTGTGTTCTGCGGCAAAGTCAAATTTTATTAAAGAGAAAATAAAGAATTCCAATTATAAAGTCAAAACAACTCGGAATATAATAAACCATGAAACAGGTAAGGGGCAAAAACGTGATGATATTCTGACACTTAACTGTAATAATACGGCCATCAAATCTCATGATAAAATTGCTAATGTATTTGATGATCATTTTATAACAAGTTGTTAATCCGCTATTTCGTTTTTTGATATCAAATTAAACCATAGTCAAAGTTAACCACTGATTAATTTGTTGCCAGCACAATGAGTCATTCTTTCGCTATACATTGACAAGGGTATTTTTTTTCTGGGTGACAATAACGGTTTGAATGAACGGAGCGAACTATATACCATTCTTGACATTAGGATTTTGTTCCAAATATCAATTAGACAAAAGAAATCTATAGATTACCAAACAGTGTAGATTTTTATGGTTGTTGTGTTGTACGCAATATGTGTTATTTTCAAGAAATATAAGGCAAATTCTTTAATTATTTTAGAAATCAACAAAGAAAAAAAAAACGAGTTATTTTAGGCTTCACTTTTTTAAAAGCATATTTTTTGTTTTTTTTTTATCTTATAGAAAAATACGTAAAAAGAATAAAGTATCTAATGTCCAAGGTGGGGTTGTAATGTTGAAAAATAAATTATGGAATATATATTTTATATACTGTAGCCATATTTATCTTTTATATTGTGTATTCGTGTATTTTCTAAGATTTTTAATAATTTAATAGTTAAGCATAGATAGATATATGCCCTTGGAATCTAAGGATGATACTAAGAATGATCAATATAAAATATATATAACTTATTTTCAATAACCCAAAAATGACAATGAATATTTTCCTATGATATTGCATCATAAAAAGAAATCCCAATAATAACAAATTCACGATGAATCATGTAGGTTATAAAAATGTAAAAACAATAATAAGAGACCACGTAAATACAATGCAGTTGTACACGTCTGTTCTTTTAACCATTGGTCATTTGCCTAACGAAGCTTCCAGTGATAGTTAAATTTTTTAACCAATAGTTGGAATTCTCTCAAAAAAATGTTTTCTGATTAATAGTTAGCTTAACATCTATTAATTAGAAAACATATTTTTCTGATATTCAACAATTTGTCATAGATTTTAACAAATGGTTGAGTTAACCACGTATCAAAAAACCGGCCCGGGTATTTTAGACAGCGAATATTTATTGAATTTGGAATTGATAAATCTTATTTAATATTGTATGTACAGTTTGTAATAGACAACTCAGTTTCATGTAGTTTTTCTAATATACGTTTATGATCAACTTTAATTAAACTCATGAAATAAGTTCTTTGCTGTTTAAAGTTGCCAATATAAAAAAATACATTTCGTTTAAGAGCCATATTACATCGCAACTGTGATTTCTGCGTGATTTTTCTCGAAAACAAAAACAAATTAACAACTTTGACTTGTTGAATAGTGAAGAATAACTCTTGGTATAGAAATTAGTGGCTCAACTTTTTGGAAATTTTGCTCATCTTTTTAATTAAATCCAAAATACCAGAGAAAGTTTTTCATAAAATGCGCAAAGACACTTTTTTGAAGTCCTGGATTGAGCTACTGTTCTTAACAAACGAAATAAAAGAAATAGAATGATATCTCTTATATAGTCGTAAAGTAAACAGTAGCTCGAAATTTTGAAATAGCACTGATTAAATATAGAAAAACAATTATATTACAAACCAAAAAACATTAAAAATTGCTTGAAGTTAACTTTGAATTTCTCTTATCCACAACAATATTATTTAACAAAATTTATGCCAGATTAATGACTATTTCATAAGGAACAAAGTTATTATAATTTTAAAGCATAAATTTATTATATTATTTCAATAAATACGATAAATGTAAACGCAAAATCACTACAAAATAAGATGCAGCGGCCGTCTGAGCTCAGTACCGCGCGAGCGCTCCTCAACGTTGGACCTGTGTCGCATTTCTTCGCGCCATTTTTCGATCTAGATACGTTCGAGCGAGCGTAAATAGAGCAGTATAGTGGGACTTCCAACTTTGGTCACGAAGTTCGATTTATATGGAATTTATATAGCTTATTGAATTATTTCTAATACACATTTGTTATTTTCAGCATAGGTCGAAAGACCCCTAGGTATATTTGTATAAGAAAGTTAAAATATATATTTATATTATGAAATGCAAATAAAGCAAGGTACTTCTTCTCTCAATACACTTATACTAGTACATAAAATTGGAGTGCATATTTGTAATATTAAAATAACCGCTTTTCACTAAATACATTTGTGTGTATACATGGTACATATACAAAAATAATATATTTTATCTGTCTGTCTGTTAGTTCTGGCTAATCTCTGAAACGGCTTGGCCGATTTTGAAGAGACTTTCACTAGAAGTTGATTTACGTAATGAGGATTAACTTAGACTTATGGCTCGATGCAATTCGACCGATATCAAATTTATCGGAGATCCGCATATGAAACAACTTTTTCTAAATTCAATATATTTTTAATCCCGGACGCAAAAACGACGCGGTGTTATAAGTTTGACATGTCTCTCTGTGTGTGTGTGTGGTGTGTTGTGTCTTTTTGTGGCATCATAGTTCCCGAACGGATGAACCCATTTTGATTTTGTTTAAAAGGTGTATTAGTCGGGAGTGTTCTTCACTTTGATGAAAATCGATACAAGATGGCCGCCGCCACATAATGTCGGATCACATATTTTATCACCATTCCATCAATATGGGTATCAAATAAGAGGGCTTGAGTAGTAGAATACTGAACACTATGACAAATTTCAAATCCAAGATGGCCGCCACCAAAAATGTTGGATTACCTACATATTTTTCACGACTCCCTCAATACGGACATTAAATAAAAGGGCTTGAGTAGTAGAATACTGTTTACTATGACAAAATTTTATATACAAGATGGCCGCCGCCACAAAATGTTGGATTATCTATTTATTTATTTATTTTGTACACACATACAATTTCATATGAACAAATGTAACAGACATTAGTACAAGGGCACTGCTTATTTCAAATTGAAATTTCTACCAGCAGGCCCAAAACAGGAAAAAGAAATACAATAAGGTAGTCAGTGTGTACCTCCTAAATAAATTAATATGGAATAAAAAAAACAAATTCAAATACCGGGAAAGAGAGAAAATAAAAATACATAAAGTCTAGAAGAATTAGAACTGTAAGAGCTTTATTCTTAAGAAGATAATATGCTTAAGAAGTTTAGAGAGAAGGGGAAGAATAGAAATAGGACGAAAATGAGATGGGACTGAAGGATTAGATACTTTAGGCAGTGGAATAATGTGCGCCATCTTCCAAATTTTGGGAAAAGAACCGGATTCAAGTGAGAAGTTAAGTATGTGAACAAGTATAGGAAGGAGAAAAGATAAAATAGGGGTAAACATTCTTACGCTTAGGTTGTCCTCGCCAGCAGCCTCGGAAGAAATGGCTTGAATGGTATTTTTAATGTCAGTTTCGGATATTTTTGAAAAGAAAAAAGATGTGCAGTCTGGCCTCGGAACCAGTGAAAGTTCTGCGAGCGTAGAATCCTTTATGTCACCATCGATAGTAGAAGGAGGAAGGGAGAAGTGTCTGTTAAGGACGCTTAAATCTACATTAGTAGACACAGTAGCAGTAGATTTCCCCACTCCTACAGAGCGCAAAAACCGCCAGGCATCAGTAGGATTGCGATCAGTAAGAGAGCTACGGAAGAAGCGTCACTTAGCATCCCTACACATACGACTGCAGCAATTTCGAAGAACCTTAAAACGAATAAGATTGCGGTTAGTTGGACGTTTCTTATATGCTCTTTTTGCCTTATCTCTTTTTTGACCACCAAAAAAATTGACCACCCATCCAATTGCCGGCCTTTGCAATCGTCGCTTAACCTCCTCAATCGCAGATCAAACGAGCTATCCGGCACCATCGAGCTTTTCATTTGTTTATATACGGATATTGCCGTATTTTTTTGTAAAATTCAATATATTTTGATGATATGGTAAGTATGAGCAAATGAATCGTTCCTCGATATTATTGAACAGAAAATCAAAAGCAGATCGAGCGTTCTACCACCTTCATACATTTGAAGTGATACCGCAGACCATGAGATTTGTGACCGATATTGACAGATAGTACAATCTCATGAGCAAACACTTGAGTTTTTCCATACATTTTATAAGTGCATGCTATTCGTGTGATATCGTTCATTCATATCGAATAAAATCTTTTTTAAGTTTCTTTTAATTTTTGTCCGATCTTAGCAGTCGTGTTTTTAATTTTTAAATAATTTTTATATTTTATTCATTTTAGTGAGCAGTTAATTTTGTATACAGATTATATATTTTTAATGGACCTTTAATTTGATACCCATAAAGTTATGATTACAAAAAAACATACTTTTTAAATGGCGTCACGCGTCCCCATACCTATTTAATATTAATAATTAAGCTAGTTTTACTGATACTCTATGTATTTTGTGGTAACTTAGGATGATGTTTCTAATGATACCCTGTACATTCATATCCGTTATATCTTTCAAAAGTTATGGTGCAATAAAAATACTCACATACATACATTAATTCTAAAAACAATAGACTCCTTTTCGAGAGCAGTCGTTTAAAATATTCGGGAATCGATAATGAATCTCACCATAGAAATACTAAAATAAATACAAAAATTGGGAAAAGTATCAAAATAGCTTGAACGTGGTTTCAACACAGTATTGTGGACTCGTGACCTTGAACAAGTTCTCGAGAACTCAAATCACTGAGTGAAAATTTGTCATATGGCTCTTAATACTTTTTTAATAAGAGAAAAGATTTGATTGTTAATTTGTTTGTTTGCTGGTGGTCCAGTTGTTTCGGATTTTCTTTCACCTACGAGAAGCTAAATCATACGCGGGTGACTTAAGCTATAGTTTATACGAGTAACTTGTGAGAAAACAGCTAGAACATCAAAACTCACATAAGAAATTACAAGGTGTTTAAAGTCGATAATATGGACGATAACGTGGCAGTCCACTCGGTGCACTATAGATAACAAAATGGACGAACATCATTATTTGTAAACAAAGCTAGATAACTTTCCATGATTACTTCATATACTCAAAACAACGATAAAGGCATATATTATTGCAGTCTATGCTGATTCTTATTTCTTTTAGACGATGAAAATGATATTTGCTATCATTGTTTTATAACCATATTGTACAATATAATTCCTTGTTGTCAATTGCTTCAAGTCTAAGAGGTCGTGACAAAAATGGACAAGAGCTTTCTAAAGCTTGATATTCCAGTGTGTAAATATAATTAAACATACGAAAATATCATTTTTTATAAAGCTCTTGAAACTTTTTGTTACGAGCTCGCCAAACTAGACTCGAAAAGCTTTAGTATTACATATCTATATATAGTATAAAACAAAGTTGCTGGCATCTTTCAAACTACACAATGGTTTAAAATGTGGTTTTCATCAATATACAAATTTAAGTGGAAGGTACAAGAATAATATATAATATAGGACCACGCCGGTAAAGCCGCTGGCGGTAAGCTAGTATATTTTATATATAACGTATAACTTTGCTCAAACACACTACTATAATCATCTTAGTATTATGTTCCGCCTTAATTCCAATATCTATTTAATTATGTTAGTGTACAACAAGCAGGACGAATGTACACCGAAACCCTTTTATACGGATAATGAAGATTGCTGCGCTGCTGAAGGACTCGGACGCCTAGATATGTTACCCTTGTGACATCGTTCATTAACGAAAGTGCTCTTTTTTTCTTCCAAATTATACTTGCCTCATTTTATCGAGATAAAACAAATTGACAAGGCCATATAAACAGTCCAAGTGCGAGTCGGACGCACGCACGTAGGGCTCCGTACTGGAAACGAGCAAAAAAACTGATTGTAAATGGCTCCAATTCAACAAACGTGATTTTTTTGCTCGTAAATATTTATAATTAGGTTTTTAGTATTTGTCGTTAAAGCGGCAATAGAAATTCATCATCTTTGAAAATTTCAACTGTTTGACTTTCACTATTCATGCAGACTGGTGATAGACAGACAGCTAAGTCTTAGTAATAGGTTCTCTTTTTACCTCGTGGGCACGGAACCCTTAAAAATACGTCCTTCTAAGATGGCACTCGGTCCACGCGTTCTGTCAGGTGAGCAACTTTCGAAAAGGCCATAGGACGGTTGACTAATTTATTCGATATTCAATATATCTGCAGCTCCTACGCGCTTCGGAAGGGATGACACACGCTAGACCGTTTCGAATCGGAGCCGAGCGTGAATCGTATCACGGTTAATACATTATAGCGGCCGTCACTTGACTGCCACTCGGTATAGCGTAAGTTTATGACCCATTGTACTTCGAATCAGATTTATCTCTCTCACCGTTTAAACCTTCCCTGGACAACGGCAAATATTTCAAAACTTAAATCAACTAAATCGAACTAGCCTTTCTCGAGTTTCGGCGAGACAAACGAGCATTTATTGATTTTTATATAAATATTTGATTAGATAGATTAGTTGACCATGCCTCACCCAACACAGTCAAACGTAAATCATCCCTAAGCCTTTTGTTGCTGCATCTGCTGTCGTTAACATCCAATAGTACCCACTGATCCCTCGTGGTCATTCATCGCTCATTCTCTCTATTCGGTTCGATTCATTGGGTAGAACTGGATGATGATGATGATAATAATCTGATCCACTTTCCCTTTACAGGGTCTGCGGGTGACAACGATAATAGGATCGTTTGGGACCTGCGCGGGCGCGTGGTTAAAAGTGCTGTCGGTGCCACAGGACATGTTCTGGCTGGGCTTCATGGGGCAGACAGTGGTGGCCGTCTCACAGGTGTTCATACTCAATGTGCCGCCGAGGCTCGCCGCTGTGTGGTTCGGCGCGAACCAGGTGTCGTCTGCGTGCAGCATAGGAGTATTTGGGAATCAGGTAAGTAGATATATTATAGACCACGAGAACATATAAGACTTAAAGTTATTTAAGAGATCGCTACTATGTACTTTATTTTTATTGAGTCCCCGATATTTCGGCACCGTTTCAAATGCTATTAATTAATAACTATGAAAGTTTTAAACATCATGAGGGTACAATTTATCAAAACCGCAAGTGTGTCTTATGTTTTAAATCAGATTAAAGTGGCTTTGTTAAGGACATTCAGTGACGATTGCTATCATAATCTTTAAATAAGCTATTGTCATTGTTTTAATACGACTATGACATTGTTTACTGTGTTTATGTTTTGTCTTTATAACGACCTGTTGCTTGGTAAGTATTATCAGTTATAATACATGAAGTTATCCTGAATTCAATTGTTAAACCAACATGTTTCATACTTACAAGAATGTTTCTCTAATTATAAATAGCTAGGACACGATTGATCTTACACATTTACACTGATAATATGATCTTAAGTAAAATTTTGAAAAGGTTGAGTAGGGCACTTGATGATAGGCATAAAAAATATTTTGGTATTTTACAACCTTTTTTGGTGACTGTAGATAGGTTTTTTTTTTTTTGCTGACTGTAGATTTGTTTTTTCAAAATCTTTTAATACAGTTTACAATTTCTTTTTAAAGTTCTAGAACGTTTTTAGATTAATATTTATGGTTCCTCCAATTGATGTCTTCTCTTTATAATCTACCATTTATTTATTTTACTTCACAATAAACAATTTAATAACATTTAACTACTTTGATTTGTATTTACTTGAACCTAATATATTTAGATTATTAATTTTAGTATCCATTTTAGAGAATACAGTTACAGCTGTTTGCATTGACTTCATAATGTAAACATTGGCTGTCTGTGTCTGTGCTGTTTTGAAACGATTTAGATAACACATTTGGATTTGGTTAATTCTGTTATGGCGTAGAAGTATTATTAATATAATGACAGCGAAACGTACAAACTGTTCCATCGTAATTTCACGTGATCGTTCAAATTCTATGTGCAAACATTCAATGAACTAAGTACCTATGTGATCTCTAAGTAGTAAAACGCTTATTTTTTGTGTTATAACAAAAAAATACGCTATATAACTATTTCCTCATACACAGAGGTAGACTATTCTACTATACGTAAAGCGCCCGCTACCCGGACCGCACCGCTGTTCTGTTAAAAAGAAGCCGTGTTAGTTGCTGGGTTTGAACACATTGCAGGTTTTATTTCATTGAAACTCTAATAGTTTCTATGAAATAAAACTTACTGCAAACTAATGAGGAATATGTACAATCATATCATCGATTTTAATGACGAGAAAACCTCCATTCATATATTTGTCATATTCATACATTCTCAGTTCTAAATAAATTTTATGTATTATTTATTCTTAGAAACGTGCATTATTTATACTCAGATACCACAGAATTAATATACCGATTGTGTAGATCTTAATCTATTAAAGTTAGCACTATTACTTAAGCAGTTACGTTCTTCACGATGTATCGATTGTATATCTAATTATCGCTATCATACATTAGCGATGGGATCAGCTGCATTTTCTGGCTCAAGGTTCTGGCTCAAATAAAATTTCTTTTATTTTCGACAACTTGATGGATCGAAGAGGTGCAATTTAAATTTTATCAAAATCGAATGAGTAGTTTTCCTTTTATAACAAAATAAAATACGCTTTCCAACAGATATCACCTGAATATTAAGATCAAATAGTAAAAGTATATATTAGATAAAGATGTTAAGGTATGACATGGCCCATTTCAGCTAAAAAACAGAAGATTGCGTATTTAGAATTCATTTAAAATCTGAAAGGAAGATTTTCTATGTTCAACGAGTATGTATAATTAACTCTTTGATATTTTTTTTATGAAAGTCATAGATAGTACTGTTGGGTCATTATAAAAAGCCACATTTGACATCTATCAAATTGAATTTGATAGTATGGCGTCTTTCTTAAATTTTTCGATTTATTAAACGATTTAATATGGTTTTCAAATAAATGTGAGTTGAATGAAGTTATTGTGCAAAAATAATATTTACTTATTTTATGAAAAATATCAATAGTGCTTCCTGAGATCGGGTATTAAATTATGAATTGTGTTGACATTGTAACAAGAACAACAGAAGAAAGTCACAGATAATTAATAAATAACGCAGCACAAATTAGTTATTATTAAGCTTAATGCAAAAACTTATAGAATGGGAATAAATCCAGAACACCTTTGTATCTCATCTCATGATGCAATTCGACAAACGATGGCGAATTGCGTCAAAAACTGTTTGATGAATAACTCGCAAACTTTTTATTACGACTAATATTTAATTAATAACCTAGAGAAAACCTCCGCCCGATTTCAATAGCATTTTCTTGAATAAGCACTTTTGAGATAAGTATAATTTTTTACTTTTTTAAAGTTTGAATTCGGTTCTTTTTGTAAAAAGTTTTTATGATCCATTTTGTTTTAATTATGACGACCTCCATTCAGACAATTAGGAAGTTTTAAACCACAAATCTTATTTTCACATAGAATAAAAGATTTTTATGTGTAACGAATTGCTAAATAAGATTATCTTTATTACATTGTTCATTGCAGACTATTAAACTGACTTAATAAAATCATAATCTGAAACTTTTTGGTAATTGAAATGTTTATGAATAGATTTACTAAACACTTAAGTCATATAACTATTTCTTGAGATTAGTAATCTTAACAATTTGAAATTAGAATTAGGCTTAGAGATATTTGTATATTACGTGATTATTTTTTTTAATTCTCTTGGTCAAAATGTCTGGCGGTCCACGACGGATATAGCGTAGGTACTAAATCAAAGATATGATAGCATTTAATTTTCTTGGCGTAAAAGTATATAAGTTTTTTTTTTTATTTTGTGCCTGTCACCAAGGAGCCCACAGGCTAGTCTTGGATATGAACATTTTGTTTTTGAAAATGGATTTACAGGGGAAATATCGGCGTTTTAACTACTTAACAGTTTTTTTTTAATGAGATAATTATTTTACAACATTTTATTTAAGTTGCCTTGTCAGTTACTGTGCAAATCTTAGAACTCAAATTTGACCCGAAATCCAATGTCCGATAGATTTGAAATTATGCATAGACGTGTAAGTCAGATGACAATGTAATATTATGGTGTCTGTACGCTGATATTATGATGAAGTCGGAAGGTGGTTAGGTGGATAGGAACTTAGTAATGAAATGACGCAATTGCATCGCGTTTGAGCTCGTTAGATCCGTCTTTATGAGACTTTTGGTACAGGATGTTTTCCAAACCAAGGTCTGGTGATGGTGGAGCTCGAAGGTGGTCATAGACTCTTAGCAATGAACTAACGCAACTGGATCGTGTTTGGGCTCTTTAGATCCATCTTTACGAGAACACTAACATATTGAGACTAACACAATGCTATGTCAGCAATTAAAGAAATAAGACAAAACTTTAAAATATAATATAATTAAAAAAGTTTTTCAAAAACAAACAAAAAAGTTGAAAAAAATAAGTAATTCAAAAGTTTGTAGTGTGTAAAAAATATGTGTATTTCCTTCTCTCAGATTTCATTATTTTTTTACTTTATTTTTCTAGAGTTATATATAGCATATTATACCAAGTTGGTCCATTGGTTTTTTGTACTAGAGAAAAAAAATTATAGCCAAGTATGGTGGTAACATTTAACTCAATAGAGACTTCCCATAACACCCCGGTCATGGTAAGTCCCTAATGACTAAAATGTTACGATCTGTTATAATATAATTTCTATTAGTTCCTATTAAAATAAAAAACGCAACATAGACGTTTCCTATCGCATTGTCGTCATGCAATAGGAAACCGAGCCTTGAACGCAATAATGATATTTAATAAAATCAGTTTTGGATTGGACTCCCGTCGGACAACATGTTGTTCTACAAATAGTGTAGTAAATCGTATTCTTCATACAAATAAACGAAGTGTTAAATTGAAATAAGTTTTTTTTTTAAAGCCATTCCTGACCGCCCCCGTAACAGAACACTTAAATAGACAATTTTAAAATCACAATTTATTTATATTTTTATTCAAATAAACTTATTCAAGCACTTTCAAATCGTCTATACATAAATAGCTGTCTATTATTGATATATATTGATTGTTTGATAGATATTATAATATGGTTTCGCAAGAGATCCGACTCAAAGTTATATAGATAGATTTTTTATCATCTATTTTCTTTGCGGCCTAAAATAAAGCTACGCTTTGATTTGAGGCATTGAAACATCCAAATTTATTGATATTAAACTTACTAATGAGCTCGAGGCGAGAAGCTAATCAAGCGGTAATGGAATCTTTAATGACTTTCCGAGAGTAAAGGGATCGAACCACTTTAATCCTTCGAGCACTGCTATCGAGCGAGCCTGTTGCACAGTTTCGTGCCATTCTTGTGTTTTTTCTAGGCCTTTTGAATAAAATAGGCGCAGTGATCTTGTTCCTCAATTCTTACGTCTCAACTACTTTACGTTTTATTATATTTGGTCAATTTTACATTTACAATGCTATACTGATAAATGTTCTTAATGAAAAATGTTTTAAAAATCCACTTTTTTTCTGTAGTAGCGAAAAGCAACAAGTCAAAGTCAAAAGTCAAAATAATCTTTATTTAAATAGACTTCGTAAAAGTACTTTTAAATCGTCCAACATTTTTTCCCTACCACTCGTTCAGGACGTCTTTTGGCTGATAAGAAGAACGAGCAAGAAACTCACCAGCTCTAATAAGAGTAATGACATTTACAAAAACCATGTCATTACAGGATCAATACATTATAAACAGAGATAGAAAAAAAAACTGTGGTCTTAATCATTTAATAATAATGAAAACAAGTACTTGAAAAATTCGTTAGTTTAAAAATAATTCTACAAATTATTATTATAAATGCGCAAGTTTGTTTGTTAGTCTCGGGTAGCTCAATGGTTAGAGCAGTCGCCCGAATTGCGAAAGGTTTTGTGGCGAGTCCTATTTCAGGAATATTTTTCATTAAAGATATTTATCAGTGTATTTATTGTGAATGCAAAATTTAATACAAAAATATAGAGGTTACTTTTTATCCGACTAAATCGGGACCAAACGTACGAAGCTGCTAGAGGATAGCTAGAATACTATAATGATAATATAATAATGATAAAGTCGTATTTAAAGATAGAATCCTGGCAAAACGAGTAGAACAGATAATTAATACGTACCTGGTTCGATTTCCGATCGGGTCAATGTGTGTTGTATTGGTTTCATTGTTACAGATTTCCATAATACAAGCGCTTGAGCTATTTAATTTGGAATGTGAGAGAAAAATGACCCCGAGAATACTTTTAACGTTAATATCAATGTATATTGGCGTCATACGCATTTTCGTGTCTTTGTTATTTGTGTTATAAAAAGGATTTATATAATAAATTGATTTGTTATGAAAGAAACGAGACAATTCGATTCGGCATAAGTTTTTACTTGTTTTCAGTCTTATTTAGAAATAACCCGTTTGTACTCGTATTATTATTCAAACTTTTTATTATTAAGTTTAATGGTCAAAGATTTTTTCCTTTTCTTTTTTTAATTCGAGAGGCTTTATATATTTTTTTTCCATTACAAGTATAATAATATTATATAAAAAGCTCGATAAAGTAAAAAATAACACGTCCGTATGACCCCTAATAGGATTGAGAAAATGTTCAAAATGTTATTTTATAATATGATTCTCCAGGCTGGGCTGCTGTGATAAGAGAACGAATCCCCTAAATTGTTGCTCTTAGGTCAACGCTATAAAGATGTAATTGAATGCCTGTTTCACCAGATCAGCACCATTCTTGCGATTTTTCTGCTGATGCATAGCATTTTATATTTTCCTGGTTATATGTGACTTAATACAACCTCTAATGATATCTAACAGTCTTCATTCTTTATCAAAGTAGATCAGCTTATCTAGATTAGAAATTTTCTCGAATAGTAAAACAATTTGTAGTGTTATAGTGTGAAATAAAGAGAGCTAATATCTTTTGAATGTCGCATTTTCATGGCGGTGGGTTCAATTTTTTTTTAGGTCATGTGTAGGTTATGTATCAAAATAAACAATAGTTCGTTATAATTTCACTAAAATAAAATACAATATGAATGAATTGATGTTATAGATATGTATTTTTAGGGTTCCGAACCTCAAAAAGATAAAGAACCCATCATAATTTTGTTGTCATTACTTTTGTTTTTCTGTCCGTTTGCCCGTCCCGGGCCTTCAGTCTTCCGCCAAAATCTCAAGTTCTGCCCTGGTTGAAAAAAGTTGCCAATCCAGGCCTATTGCCATTCCGGGTCTTCGTCCGCCTTAGTCCGCCACTGTAACTACTGAACCACTTTTAATTAAATTTGTTGCACAAATAGAGTAGGACCTTAAGAAAGTATATGTGTCTTTTTTAGATTTATTATAACCGAACTATTCACGAGCGAGATAGAAGTATCTTAATATATATAACTCAAGGTGACTGACTGGCATAGTGGTCTATCAACGCACAGCCCAAACCATTGGTCGGATCGGGCTGAAATTTGGCATGCAGGTAGATGTTATGACGTAGGCATCCGCTAAGAAAGGATTTTGATTAATTCCACCCCTACGGGGATAAAATAGGGGATGCAACATTATTTCAGGTATTAAACACGACATAATGAATAAATATTCGTTAGAAATCCTGCTTAAAGTAACTTTACCACGCGGACGAAGTCGCCGGTAAAAGCTAGTTATAAATAAAATTATACAACTTGTCAATTATTCAAATTACATAGAATAACTACACTCTTCTTCAATCTTTACAATATGACGGGTTATTCCGACGCCTATTGCAAAACCAGGAAACATTTATCCAATCTGGGAACAGTGGGGTCTGTCTGACACGTAACACCATTATCTGACTTGTTTATGTTTACTAATAGTATAAAGGGAAAAGATTGGATTGTTTGTTTGTTTGCATTGAATAAGCTTCGAAATAAGTGAACTGATTTGAAAAAATCTTGAACTGAAAAGGTGGTCATGGGAATTTTGTATTTAAATATCCCAACCTTGTCGACGGTATCCTAATAAAAATTAGGTTTTTTTATTAGGATACCGTACCCAAAGGGTCAAGGTCTTCCGTCCTTCTGTCATCAGGTAGTATTTCATGAACTGTCATAGTTAGACAGTTTAAATTTTCACAGATTAATAACAAATAAAAAAATGTTTAAGGTGCTCCCATACATGTTTTTTGCTCAATATTGATAACGCATATTAATCACTTGTCGAAACTATATCTCTTATTTCTAATATTGTAATGGAATGTGACTTCATATCCTAATGAAGTCACATTTCAATAAAACTTCTCTGTGTGAAATAAAACAGGGAGAAAAAAGCAGCCCTCGCTGAGTTTCTTGCCGGTTCTTCTCAGTACAAGGTCTCCCGCCGTAGTTTTGCTAACCGACGGCGTAGTTTTCGACTTTCAAAGTGCTCTGTGAAAGCTTAAACTTAATAAACAATTTTGATTTTGATTTTGGTAAACGCTAAAAAACTTCACAGACTATTGAGATATATTATTTACTTTGAGAATAAGTAAACAATTTAATTAAAACAAAATTAATAAGATGGTACGGAACCCTTCGTGTGCGTGTCCACTCGCATTTGGCCGTTTTTGTATCTAAACTGGAAGTCTAGTCCAACAAGACCTTGTTCCTAAAAATATTTTTATTAATAATTATCTTCTAGAAGTATCCATATACATATATGATACTCGTAGTTCAAGTTCAGGTAGTAATGCGCTTAGAAACGTGTTCGTTCACGTCGCGTGATTTAAATGAAAAACTACTAATTTTAAAGCCATTATGAAATAAAAATGACTTCATTTACAGTGGAAACTATTATCTGTCCAACCTAGTTGTACACTTGCAACGTGATGTTACTGTTGTCTATTCTTATATTTATGTGTAGTGAAACAAATCACTAGAATAATATGTAAAGCGAAGACCGACTGTCGAAAAAAATACTAAATCTAAATAAATATACAGAGATAAATCATTTATTGCATCATTTGGTAAAGGTCTTAAAACCTAATCATGAGCCTCGTAGAGGCATTGCATTTACATAAACATTAAATTGGATGGATAGACCAAGATCCTAGGGCCACCCGACATTATTTATTTTCTGATGAAAATGTGTTGGTTGCAATGTTAGTGCGTACTCCGATCGTATGCGTTCATGCAAGGTGAGCTCGAAGGTCAATTGATATATGTAACTTATTTACTTGTCCAAACATAAACTTAAAAAACTTTAAAATCAGCCATCAGAATTTAAGTAATAGTACATTTTTATTATATTACTGCACGCGCACTACCTTTTAAATAAAACTACTGGACGATTTGATAAAGTCGGAAAGCTACATCATACGCTGCACCCTGGTAAAGTCGCTGGATATTTAGATTCAGATTCATCTATTTGTTCACCAGAAACTTGGTACAGTTTATTTGGATTTCAGAAAAAAATAAGATATTTCATAATAACAGCTATCATTAAATATAGTTACTCTATTCTAAAAATTAATGTATGAGATGAAATGAAATGTTCCCCAATTTTCAAATCTGAAAAAACAAACTAAAACCAGAAATTTAGAGAAATACATATTAAAAATTAACTGTAGATTTAATAGGTGTAGCGGAAATTAAAAACCAACTCGAACAATATAAGAAGAAAGGCATCTATCTGTATGAGCTGAACTTGTCAGCTGTTGTACGTATTCTACGTGCGGACTACGATCCGTTCATTAATCTGAAAAATACTGGTGCCATGTTCATTTTTTTTTTGTCAAAAGCATTACGTAATCTGTCAGAAAAATAAACTCCGAATAGCTCAATCGTATGTACACATGAATTGTACTTACACGATCTTTGGTTTTAGGCTTCTAAAGTTGTTGTGTCTTAATATTTTCGAAAATTAATTACTGCTTTCTTATGTATTAGGTTTACTAACTCACTAACTTCTTCAGTTTTGAATTAGGTTACCTTTAAAGTAATGGAAATTATTGTCTTTGATCCATTTTTGAAGTCATGAATTTATATCTGTTTTAATTTTTTACAAACTTGCGTATTATTACGATGTCATAAAATTTACATAAATAATAATGGTAATTGCATATTACTTCAACTACACCTACACTTCTAAACATCCTGAATGCATTACTGAATAATACCTATAAAAACAACAGTTTTATGATTAACAATCGTTTAAAAGATTCATAAACATAAACCCTGTTATAATCTGTCCGTCAAATGTTCTATTGTTTTGTTTTTGTGATTTGTTTCTGTTGTTCTCTCTAAAATCACTCAACTAATTTAAAAAAAAGCATATATTACACACTACGCTATTAACATTATCCCGACGAGACACTATCCTAAGTCAGTCCATGAAAACGGACTAGAAAAAAATGGACCTTCAATCTCCAATAATACAATCCCTACTGTAATACACGCAACACCTGGCGATGTGGAAGTAATGGATTATAATTTTTGGAAATAAAGTTTAGAGATCCAATCAAATCGCGGTACAAAATTATCTTTTAAACATGTTTTTTTAATTCATTCGATTCGACAAATCAGAATCGCGATCTCATGTTGAATACAATCAAATTTTGACTAAATGATCTTGAGATTATTTCGGAAATTCATAAAACTATGAAATAAAGCGTAATATGCATGCCCCTTAACAGTGTTATTACTCGTAATAAACAAGGTTTAAGTTAGAGTTAATTTACGCTGAGACTGAACTTAGTATTATTAAACAGACAATTAGCAAATGTTAATCTAGTACGAGGTTCTTGGGAGTAATAGTTACTCCTAGAAGTAGGTTTGCTTTTTCCCTGTATAATATGAATTTAGACTAATAATAAAATTGCAATTTTAGCGTAAATTTACTCTGACACTAAAATTTGTTTATTAATAACACTGTAAGAGTATAGTGCTAATATTATCTTAAATAGATTTATTACCTTTATGACAGTGAGAGAAACCTGCGAATTTTAATTTCATTGCTCCATAGTCCATAAATCTGAAATAACGACCTTTGTCGCGGTCGGGTGTCAAAGCGTTAAATGCAAAGATTAATAGCCTCACACACGACAGACAGACAGGGAACGTTCCAAATTTTCCATAACTCTTTTGTTACCGTTTCAACTTTCTGGGTTGAAATTGAAATGACAAAAAGTTATCAGGCACACTTTTTGCAGTTTAAGAGAAAATTTGCGATTTTCTTAAAGTTTAGATATTCTCGATGTCAATTTTTGTCTCTTTAGATAATGACACTTAAATTTGATAATTAGGCTTTTGTTGTAACAGTTATTAAAAGCGTTTCAGAAGCAAAATACCTGAGTCCTAATATATTGCCCTATGAGTGTCTGAGCCTCGTTTTAATTGTATTACTTGTGAAGTTTACAAGTAAATCATAACAAAATAAAGCTTTTGTATTATGTTATGGCTCAGTAACACTGGTGGAGGGGTTCGGCACATGAAGTGCGGGCGAACTCTGCGCGATTTTTTCGAAAAAGCGAGGAACAGAAATTCTTCTTCTTTTTAAAGTATCCAGATGATATGACTAATCGATATTCTTTTGTCCACAGCTAGGAGTAGCTCTTGGTTTCTTGCTACCGCCGATGCTAGTGCGTGCACAGGGAACAGTTGAAGAGATCGGTGAAGACTTTCGTCTTATGTTTTACCTTGTTGCCGGCTTCACCACTGTACTATTTGTACTCATATTACTATGTAAGTTCTTAGGGGTCTGAATATTTTCCACAGAATTCGATGAAAGATCTAATTGCTTAAAATGAAGGATGATATTTGTCTAAGATGACCATTAGGTAAATAGCATTTAACTTAATATAAAATCATAGGGACTATATTAAATCGACGGCCGCAAAAAATATACGGATATCTACAAAAACACGATTTTACAGGACAGTATTTAAATGATTTGAAATGTAATAACTTTTATAATAAACAAGTATTTTTTTTTTTTCAAATTTGGCGTACTTAATTAACAAAAAATTACCTACCAATAATATTAATACTAACCTAACCTACCGAATTTGCGTATTGAAAGCTATTGCATTATCAAATAGAAAGCTAGAAGTATACTAGAATATACTATATCACTTATATTTAGAAGCTTCATAATTAACCTTTCTGCAGTTTTCAAGGCTGAACCGCCAAGTCCACCGTCAGCAGCAGCGGATTTCGGATCCAGCCTCGACTCCAACTTCATGCAATCCCTCAAGAAACTTATGACCAACCGCAATTACGTTCTGCTCCTTATCTCCTACGGTATCAATGTCGGAGTTTTCTATGCTATATCTACACTGCTCAATCAATTAGTCCTCAATTATTACCCAGTAAGTATTTGATAGTCGTTACTTTTTTTTTATTTAAATGATGTATTGGTATATTGGTAGGCAGATAATTAATCATCTATACCTGATTCTCCAGATACATAATACTCGGTATCCGATTTATCAAAGCTCTCAAGCTAGTTGCTTAGACAACAATACTAATATCAAATGATTGATATCTGTTTATTAATAACCATAAGAAATATTTTATGGAAGAGACTTAAGACTTAAGTCATATATTTACTTAAGTACCTATTTATATAACTCACTTACATACACAAAATACATTTTTACCATAGATAAATGATTGAAAAAAACAGTAATTTATATCAATAGAGACAGTTATATGAAAGTGAACAAGTATTAGCCTTATTTACACTCGTTTCACAGGGAGCCAACGAAGACGCCGGTCGTATCGGACTAGTGATTGTAGTCGCTGGGATGGTTGGATCAGTGATATGCGGCATGGTTCTCGATAAGACTCATCGTTTCAAAGAGACAACACTAGCAGTGTACGCCGCCTCTGTGGTGGGCATGGTCATATTTACATTCACACTTGATTGTGGCATCATCGGAGTGGTGTATCTAAGTAGCATACTGCTTGGGTGAGTTTTTAATATAGTTTATATTTTTATCGATACTTTTAATTACTGCAGTCACCAGCACATTAGGTTATCGAAAACTGTAAATAATACAATTAATCATAATATATTATCATTATTGAGTAAAAGTTCAATTATAGATTTCTGATATTTTGTAATAATAATAATAATAATAATAAGATTTATTTCTCTCCACAAACTATTACACTTATAAAATACAATAAATCTTAAACCTAATTTTGGTTGTGGATCGCTGTTGCCTGTTTTAGGTAATTAAAACCTGTTTGCACAGGACACCAGGTCCCCACCTCTCAGTGGTAATTACAATTTACGACATAAAAGTTCAAAAATTATACATAAGAAATTAATTACAGACAAATCAAGAAATGTAGTTAAGAGGGCGCGTAAGCTATGGGTCAACCAACTTGATTGGTTTGAACAAAGAAAAAACTTCCAAACAAGCTGCAACCAAAAGTGGGCAAAGTGCGTTACATATGTTTGATTATTAGCTGGTTCAATATAAAGAATATGGATATATGTGAGGGTGTATGGATGTACGCATGTTTGTTACTATTTCACGCAAAAACTAGAGAAAGGACTTCGATGAAGTCTATAATGCCATAACCAGTATCGATCACACCAGGGCGACAAGTAGTGACTCAGTTTGTGCATAAGACTGTTTAAGAAGCCAATCTCTGGTAACCACTTTAAACGTGACCTGTAACCTGACGTTATGCTGAAACCTACAATTTTTTTGCCTAATGTATAGGTATAATTACTCTATTCTAGTTTATTGAAACACCAAATGATAAATTAATCGGCCAAATAGAATATTGTTAAATACAAGATACTACTCAAACCATGAAGATAAGTAAATAATATAATAAAAAAGCAATTCCATCGCATCGGCGACCATTACTCATACCTCATACGCAATGCAAAACGGAAAGGAATACTTAATAACATAGACGTTCCTTGTCATTTGGGAGGCACAATGAGGAGAAATCTCATTACAAGGGACTGAAGACAAAAATGAAATTTATACATCTCATCAAATCATAATCAAAAACGATTGTTTTAGCCATCGGATTTGACGGACTTAAAGGATCATTATAATTGCTACTTTACGAGTTTTTACGTAATTGAATTCAGTCAACTGATCGACAAATGGATCATTGTTCTTTTCCCGTCGTTCGGCTGGGAAAAATCTTAAAAGTAAATAATTTTGCACCTTCTAAGTTTATCCATTTTATTATTATACTGGCCGAAACTTTACATCTAAAGAGTCGTATTTGCTCGTGAGCTTACGAGGCAGTATTTTTTTTTTTGAGGGGCTATGTAGTTTGCCATGGAACTGTAGTCACTGCAATCCAAAATATATATATTCTGAGTCACCGTTAGAATTATATTAGCTCTTTTAGCCTGGTAGCTTCTAAAAAGTTTTTGATGTTCCTTGCTTTCAGAGATTTTATATCTTTTGAACTGATTATGTATCTTCCTATGTATGCTTCATTTGTAAATACTACACTGAATTTTCATGTCCGGCGGTCCGATTTTTTCAGGTCCGATATGTCAGGCCATATGTAGGTAATGCGCGCTTGTGCACTGTCAGGAATTTTACCGTCCGGAATTTTACTTTTCTCTATTCCGGACCGGTTTTTTCAGGTCCGTGATGGCGGCAATGAAAAACGTGTTTACGCTTGTGCACTGCTGTGACCGCGATCCGGAAAATTCATAAGGAATAGGCTTGGGAAAAAATAATTGATTTGAATCGATATTTATTTCGGCAATATTGTTAATTTCCAATAAACTTATAATCGATATTTATTGTTGATTATAAAATGCTATATTTTATATGATGATTTAATATATCACTGCATATGCTTTGGCAAACTCGGTATAGTTCTATTTTGATCAGCGTATGGTTCTAGTATCGATACTTAGTTAGATTTTAGAATCGTATTAAAAGTATCGATGGCTTAAGGTAAGATAAATAAGTGTTGTTACGCTTAGACGCATAAACAACTGAACCCATCTGAATGGAAATTAATATAGTAAATAGACTTAACTTTAAGAAAGGACAAAGGCTACATTTTAACCCGAAAAATTGTATATCAAATTTTAAAATATCATTATCAAATTTTTTTAGACAATTGATAAGTATAGATAAATATTTGACAACAGGAGTAATAATAAAAAATAAACAGAAGACTAACAAAAGTAATTAAGTGACACTCAATGTCTTTTTCGTATTTAATAAAATTTTATATGTATGTTTGTGTCATTAATAAATTTAAAAAAAAAAAGAAGTATTCTAAGGGAATAATATTTCTGCTCAAAGAAACTACACCACGCGTATAAAATTATGCCTATAAATAATACAGTCAACTGATCTCGTAAAGTTCATTTAGCTTAATAATTCTCCGCTGACACGGCACTAATTTCGATTTGTTTACGAAATGGCGCCACCGATTGGTCTATCTCTGTAATCGCTGAAAGTTGTTTTTACAAAACTTCAAAAAAAACTAGCACGTTTAAAAATTTAAACATCAAGTACTAGACCATTATCAGTAATTTTATTCTAATGTCACAGATATTTTTAGCTATTGTATGTGAATAATGCTGTTCCTAAATTAGTAAGGGTATAAGTTTTTACATCTGATAGTAGTCATCCGATAGTAGTAAAAAAAATGCTTTCGTCTTGCCATAATTTATTATGGTTTATGTAAAACGATCAGACCATTATTTAGGTACCTTTCTACGTCTTCGAACGGAATTACCGACGTTCCAAAAATCTCATCGTACCTAGCGTAAGTGACGTGTAGTTTCAAAGAGAGCTGCCCTACACTGCGCCGCTCCGATCAGGAAAAAAACGGACAAGTGCACAAGCTACTCATCCGAGTTTTTCATGTCATTCCGGACCGGAAAAAATCGGACCGCCGGACCTGAAAATTCAGTGTAACCCACATTGAAAACACTAAATGCTAAACTTAAAGAAGAAGGAATTTTAAACTATGGTCGAGAATATTTGAGTCAGTTACTGCATAAACTTGGTTTTAAATTTAAAAAATGTCAGTCAAAAAGAAATCTGCTTGTTGAGCAACTAAATATTATTTCTTGGAGATGGAGATATCTAAACGCGATAAAAAAACATCGACGAGACAAGAGATCTATTGTTTATCTTGATGAGACATACGTAAATGCGTCTTTAAATGTTCCATCGTGTTGGCAATCTGCAAAAGAACGTGGAGTGCTGTCACATATTGGCACAGGGCCGAGATTAATTATTGTACATGCAGGTGGCCAAGCTGGTTTTGTAGAAGGAGCTCTATTAATTTTTAAATCGAAAAGTAAAACCGGAGATTATCATATTGATATGAATTTTGTAAATTTTAATAAATGGACCAAAGAGAGATTATTGCCAAATTTACCTCCAAGATCTGTAATCGTTAT
The DNA here is from genome assembly GCA_918026875.4 of Diatraea saccharalis. Taxonomy (NCBI): domain Eukaryota; kingdom Metazoa; phylum Arthropoda; class Insecta; order Lepidoptera; family Crambidae; genus Diatraea; species Diatraea saccharalis. The sequence goes on along the minus strand of OU893340.1, from coordinate 18,594,171 downwards.
GGATAACGCTGCCTATCACTCAGTGCAGGAAGATAAAAAGCCAACGATGACCAACACAAAGGCTAACATGCAGGCATGGCTGCAGATACATAATGTCGAATTTGATAATTCCTTAAGAAAATGTGACCTGCTTAAGCTGATTAAGCAGAATGGTTCTGAAAATGTTTATAAGATTGATGAATTGTTCAAAGCTACGGGTCACGAAGTATTAAGACTTCCCCCCTACCACCCAGACTTAAATCCTATTGAGTTGGTTTTGGGGATTTCAAAGGTCAACTGGCAAGAAACGAACTGGACAGTAATTTAGATAAAAAGAAGATTGCACTAGAGAAATTATTCAACGAATTTCCAGCAGAAAAATGGGCAGCATGTGACAGTCATGTCCAAAAAATTGAAGATGGGTATTGTAGTCACGATGGACTACTCGATAATGCTATGAACCAAATAATAGTCAATTTACAAGATGACTCTGATTCGTCCAACTGGACAGAAGAAGAAACAGAAGATGATTCAAGTGTCATGGACATCAGTGAAGAAGAAAACCTGTAAAATAAATATATACTTAATTCTGACTGATATAAATTCTTATAATAAGTGTAAAATATTGTTTATTTTTTTATTATGTCATCCCGTCCCATCCGTCAACCCGTGAACAAACACCAGAGATTGTTTTTTTTTACCTGATATTGGGAAGGCAATGGAACTGAGCCATACATCCTAATCTACTTACCATCTTACTAATATAAGACTACGCTAATGTCTTCGTATTCGTAAAGGGAAGCCGGTGATAATCGAACAACTTGAAATAATATCAAAGAAAAAATATATATTGCATAAATAATATAAATATTAAAATAAATAAATAAATATGTTCCAAAATAAGTAAATATGTTCCAAAAACATTTACATTTATTTTATATGTAAGTGAAATGACAAAGTTTATTATTTATTTTGCATCCGAGTAAGATATCTCGGGATTTATCTCGAAACAAGTCATTACGTGTGTACCGATACCCGCGCCCACCTACCTCTTACCCCGTGTTACAGTTTCTTCATGACCGGTTATCTGCCAGTTGGCTTCGAGTTTGCATCCGAAGTAACGTACCCTGAACCCGAGGGAACAACATCAGGAATCCTCAATGCTGGCGTTCAGGTGAGTCAAGAAATTATTAAGACATAATTATATATAACAGAAGATGCTATTTATAAAGTGCTTTTAAAAAAATACAAAAAATACTAGATAGCAAACCGTCTAAGTAAAGTCAGAATATGCAATTTATAATCTGGATAAATAAAAAGGCTTGGAATAAAATTAAAAAAATAAGTAAATAAATTTCTTAATGAGCGGAGATTGTTAGCAGCGAAAAGAATGATGATAAAAAATGTTGAAGATATCATAAACACCCGCAGAATATGTCAAACTTTCAGTATGCTTGCGTACTTCGAGGTGGAACTTAAATATCAAAGCGTCAAGATATACACATACGTACTCACTTTATTTCACAATAATTGACAGTGTCATCGTTCACCTGTGTACTTTGCTCGTATAACTGAGAAATATCCAACTCGAGTTTGGAGTAATATAGTAACGGAAAGTTTGAAAGAAGGCTTAAAAATTTCACCTTGTTGACATTTATGTATAAGGATAGAATTACATAAAATAACAAATTGAATTGGTAAGTGGGTGGTTGAATTTGAATTGGTGGGTTTTTAACGACTGCAGATATAGAGTTGACATTCAAGGCAAGGAGGATATAGCACTGAATAACAAATAGTTTGTCCATCCGATGACAATTTTTGTGACACTGGTTTAGTTTCGTCAATCTTACGCTCACATCTATAGTCAAGTAGAAGTGATTACTGGAACAAACGTAATAACTTAAACAAGTATTTTTAACAAATAAACAAGATTAGGGATGGTGACTAATTTTTGTTTGTTTGTCCGTCAGGTAGATTTTTGAAAAATGTTAAACACTTATTTTTTTAATTTTTTCGTAATCACTATATTACGGCGATGGATTGAGTTCCAATTTCGCTTGACGTCAAGCTTTAGTACATTTTCTATAAAACTGTAACCTAACGAACCCCCACTCTTCAACTTTAATGCCTGTTATCTAAGCTATTTCTTCTTAGATTGAAGTAAAACAAAAAAAAATCTTTTTTTTTTCTTTTTACCCAGTCGTTATCCCTATTTGAATGAAGGAAGCATTTCCAAAATTAGAATACTATTATTATTTACAGGTCTTACTTCATTAATTATACATTCACAATGCAATACTGATAAATATCTTTAACGCGGTAACGCGAGAATGACTGGAAGAAGACTGGAAAATTTTTAAGGTAATTTCTTAAAGATATTTAAAATGATTTGTCCTTGGGCGCAGATTTTCGGCATCGTGCTGACGCTCCTGTTCGAGTGGATGTTGGGTGAGGTGGGAGACAGATGGTCCAATCTGACTCTGTGCGCGCTGCTGGCGCTGGGCACAGCCATCACGGCGGCCATACGGTCCGACCTGCGCCGCCAGGCCGCACAGAATAAGGCTTAGGTGCTCAGGCCAAAGAATTATAAGTGATCTAATTTCTTTATTTCCTTCACAATATTCCATAGAGATTCTGTCATTTCGTCTTGTATGGTCTATCATAAAATATGAAAAGAGTTCGGTAGGTATACAAGGCTCAGATATGACAGTTCGGCCAATCGATAAAAAAACATTATTTATCTTTCTCATTTCTTATTTTGCTTTTTGAATAACTCACATAATAGAGCTGAGTTTTAATTGGACATTGATATTTTATTAGGTGTTAATACTTCAATACTTAATTAAAATATGATCTGCCTTGTCTTTGCTTATATCTGTAATATAATCGAGTAAAAGTAATGATTTAAAGAAAGTATTTTTAACCTTTATTATTTATAATCAAGTTATTTAGACTTCTGCTCGACTATAGATATGAGTATTGCTCTTTTAGAATGAGAAGGATACATATTACGTCACTTGGCACTAAAATATTACTATTACAGTAACTTAATTTGCTAACTTTTGAAATCTAACGTTAGACGAATTTATAATGAAGCAAAAGTAAAATATTTTATTTATTGACATTCACACTATTTTCAAGATAAAATTATACAACTAATTAATGGCAATTCAAATTTATTTTGAATATAATTTTGACTTTAACTTGAAAAAAAATTTTTCATTAAAATTTACTAATAATACTTATATTTGGCGTTTATCCATAAACATAATTTCAGTAGAGACAGTCAAAGCTTACTTTAAAATCACGTCTGGTTCAATGAATCGAATGATTGTTTTATTTTTAGCATTATTTATAATATAAATGTAGAATTATACCTTTACTTTTAATAAAACGTAGGCCTATTACGGGGATCTTTAACAACTGTTTAAATTGTAATCAAAAACTATAACTAGAACTCTTTGATTGTTATCCCACTTTTGATGGCTTATTGTGGATATGATCGCAGATGTTTGAAAATTAATATTGTCTATGATATGCATTCCAATTTTGTTTCTGACGTAACAAAAATTGATAGATCTATTGAAAAATTAATGAAAATTTTATAGTTTGTATTTAGCTTTTAGTTGATTTATATATTTTTTTTAACGCTACGTGTAAAGGAACGGCATTTACCATTTTTGGTCTACATATTTTGATGTTTCGCCATCTAGTGACATTTATTTATGTAAGGAGCGTCCTTTTCATAACATACTTCCTCATTACACCATTACACATCAGCAAGATAACTATAACAAAAACAAGCTTATCTGCAACGCGATAAGGGTTAAAATCGCTTGGTGAAAATTGATAGTTTTATTTATGTGCATTATTTGTACAGATGCCGCTCTTCTGATTGTCATAGATCAGTAATAAGCTTGCTGAATAATTATTATACCTACTCTTTATATAAGCCAAAAATTGTACGTGATCGTGGACGAAATTGTTTAGAGAAATTAATATCTTACATAAAGTTATTAACTATAATGTTACGATTAAAGTAAATTTCAACTTTACACAATATATTACTACGTATATTTGTAGATAAAGCTTAAATAATACTAAAGACAATAATTTGTTTGACCATTAATTAATGTCTTGCCAAATATTATGGTTGAGTACATTTGAAATTGTTGAGTAGAATATTTCTATTTACTCAGATGATAGACGTTAAAAATATTTTATATAGATATAAAAAAATGTGTTAGTGTAACTTGTGACCGGCATAATCTAACAGGCCACCTGTTGAAATGCCTAATATTTTGTGATTTATAACTTATCTACTTATTCTTATAATACCTTACAATGAAATATAAGTAAATATAATTTATTAATCTGTAGGCAGGGTAATTTATATGAATTTTGTTGCGGATAGAATAAATATAGTGGTAGGTATATGAAAATCTTAGCATTGTCATACATATTTTATTGTGTTAACTCATTGCTAATATGGGAAAACTTATAGAAAAGTTTTCTTATTAGAACTATTAAGTGTATGGTTATTGTGTCGTATTTATTTGTAGCGTAGCGTCTCATTTAAAATGTTGATTGTATGCACACGCGAATAGTCTTAAGATATTGCGTCAAAGTTAATTTAGTGTGAATCTAAATTTTCATATGAATTAGTTGGCAATTAAATGCAACAAAAATAAAACGAGAATTTCTCACGGTACCAGTGAATCCTTTTACGAATCCATGTGACTTATGGAATAAGATTTAATTAAAAATGAAAAGCTACATAAATGTTAATATATCTAAGCGTTTTGTTGCAGTCAAAACGTGAATTTATACAATTTTCTCTGTAGATAAAAACTACATTTGCTCTAAAACTTTTTTTTTTCAATTTCTTATCTTAATTATATTATTATTTTGTAAGAAAATTAATAAATAACTGATTCATTAAGGCTGTAATGTTGTGGTCAAGAATATAATGTGTTCTTACTATTGTATTATTATGGTATCCTTAGGTACCAAATTACGTTAATTGTAGTATAGTAAAGCAGAATTTTTATTGAAAATATTAATAAATTTAAACAATATTTTCAATGAAATGAACAAATGATTTCGTGAAAAAATAATTAAAATAAGAACTGATGCGTATATTCAGGAACAAATAAATATTAGATAACTTTATAATAATGGATAAATAATGGATAAATAAATAATAAATGGATAAATAAATAATTAGATAACTTTATAATTTAGATTAATCCATAATTTTTAGAGTTCCATACCCAAAGGATAAAACGGGAGCCCTATTACTAAGACTTCACCGTCTGTCAGTTTGTCTGTATGTCTGTTACCAAACTGTATATCATGAACCATGAAAGTTAGACAGTTGAAACTTCCATAGATGATGTATTTCTGTTGCCACTAAAACAACAAAAACAAACACTAAAACTCAGAATAAAATAAATATTTAAAAGGGCTCTTATACCACAAACGTGATTTTTTGCTCGTTTTCGGTTTTTTGATGCAACTATTCCAAGGCGAAAATTGTATAAATTCGTTTTGACCCTTAAGAACAAGAAATGGTTTTTCATTTTTTTACAGCTTCTTTTAACGCTGTTTCTTGCGACAAAATCGACAGAAAGTTAGTCATTTTCGGTTTTAGTCTTAATTGTTATAAATATTTCTTTTAAGTATTCAATGCAATTTGTGAGTGGATTTAGTACATTGTGATTTAGCAAAGGCTTGTGATTATGATAATCTGAACAGTAATAGTTAACAGCTAAGTTATACTTTATGTAACAAAGTAATAAACTGTATTACCTTTGAGTGAGCCTCGTTTTAATAAATAAATAAGATTTGTAACCAAATAACTGTATGAAAGTAGCTTATTTTTCCTATTTTTTATTTATTTACTGCAATTATTTAAGTATGTTAGAATTCTCTTATCTACACGTAGTACATAATCGCACCCCCGGTGCGACACTGTCACTTTTGCAAAAAATACAAAAATTAGTTAAATATGTAATAATTGTCCTAAAGCCACCTTTACTTGGTGCGATAATGTTACTTTTGAGGATGAATCATACGGAACTATGTTCAGTATGATTCATCTCATCCGTATCTTCTAAAGTCATTGTTTTGTGAGGTTACAGAGTTTAAAATTCTACTCCTGAAAAACTAAATTTTTGCATAAGTGACAGTGTCGCACCGGGAGTGCGACTAGATACAGTAAGACAAAAACCCGAGCTTCAAATGATGTTCCAGTATATTAAAACACAACTTTGTTGTTTTCCCAGTCAGTGTAAGATAACACAACCATCTAGACCAGGGTTTCTCAATATGGGATAAAGAAACCCTAAGGGTTTGCGACAAAATTGTACCTACAATCTCAAACTGCTAACCATCTATCCCTGGGAGTTATTAATGGTGCGCCAATGGCGTTTCATTAAAAGTTTTTTAACTAAAATAGCTTGAGGAAATCTGGCATATTGCTATTTCTTATAATATTTAGTGTCAGATGGATAATGCTGTGGGAAAATGCAATTTATTGAAACGCAATTGAAGTATACAACTTATGATTATAATTCGAACATATTTCAGTTAGGTACTTTTAGTACGAGAGAGCTTTAAAAACAATGGTGGTCTATTTTAGGTTCCACCACCTTATATTTACAGAAAATCATTTAACAATTACGTATCTATAATTCATATTTTACCATCTATAGTTATACTTTAAAATTCCCTGTCAAGCAGTATTAATATGTAGCTATTTATTTAATCTTAGTTTCTGTTTTAAATTATGTAAATATATAATTTTAAGATTGTTTAAGTATTTTTGTTAGTCGCATAAAAGGCAAAGTTCAATTCCAAGTGTTAATTATAATATTAATACTAGTGAAACTAGTTGATACCTACTGAAAGTTATTATTTTTTATTATAATATTCATAAGTAGGTACTTTAATATAAGCTGATGTATAGATTAGTCTTTGTGTAAATGTTTGTAGCTGTAAAAATAAATATTCTGATGTCGGTAGAATAAAATGTATTACACTCACTGTTGACCTTATAAAATATGTTTTTAATAAACGTACCAAAGCAGTAAAAAATAAAACAAAATGTTTACTTCAATGAATTCATTTATATTATTTAAACAATGTATAGGTACGACGGAAATACCTATGTCTTTTTTATAATGTTTTTAAATTTGAAATCCTTATAATCTTTTAAGCTGAGAGCTTTAGAGCTGAGCGAGCAAAGCGAGCGCGCCATATACAAGTTATTAAGAGTATACTTTGGAATATGATGTTTAAAATTATTATTCTGATTAGAGTAATTACGCTTATAAATTTATATATTATAGTGAGGAGATACAACAGTACCTATTATGATTTGTTATAGTCATAAAAAATGTATGTAAATGGATCAAGTATTGTAGCATTTATTGTTTTACTCTAATAATATCAACATTAAAATCTACTCAAACGAAGAAATCGCATAATCAAAATTATTGAATGTATGTATTTAATTTAAAAATTCATATATGTTATGTAGGTATTTTTTCAATTATATAATGTATACCTGCATACCCAATGGAGATTTGCCAACTGTGTAGGATTTTACGGGACATTTTCGTAAATTCCTTTTGTAAATTAATTTGATCGATGTCCCATTTTGAACAAATACTTTTAAGAAAAAGGAACATATTTAAATTCAGAAAGTTCTCACTTAGGTAGGTATCTATTATGCAAAAAGCCTTTCAAATTTTTTTATATGTAGTAATAGAAAATTCTACGAACATACAAACCGAAATAAGGTTGTCGAAATTGGTTACAAAATTAACTCAGGTCAAAGAAAAAACTACTGTTATTTTCAAATAAAGCTAAAACCGTAGGTAGGATATGAACAGTGGTACCTATCTTAAAACAGATGAAAATATGTTGGTAAGTCAACTTGGGCGTTTCTCGGAAACTTGAACTTCCTTTCGAAAATAATTAAATCTGATTGATTTTTTTTTTAAGTCGGCGACATCAGAATCTACTACGATCAATTCAATATAAATTGTAAAAATATCAGAAACATTAATTATTTTTAAGAACATTATTGACGGATGGGTGAGAGCAGTTCGGTGGGGTAGTGGATAAGCGTCGTGGCGGGTCAGTCACGAGAGGAGTGACCAAAATTTATTATGTCGAGCTACTCTGTGCTTTGAAAGGCAGGTTAAAGCTTTGGGCCCGGCAAACAATTTGCAGTCGTTAATCCTCATTAGGCCAGCTAAGGAAGGCTCGAGCCCCTGCAGTGGGGACGTGAAAGGTCTGATGATGATGAATGACGGATGTATGAAACTGGAACTTCAAGTTCCCGAGAATCAGCCAAGTCGAATCACTTAAAATTTTGCACATTTGAAGTTCCGACAATAAAAATAAGGTGTGATATTAAAAAATGCTGGTGCAATGCAAAAAAATGCCCACTGAATCCAACTTAAAGTTTAATTAAAAAAATATATCAAGAGGAAATAAATAAAAGAATACAGCTCCTTAAAGTATTCATAAACACTTAAATAAATCATAAACTTATTATGTAGACCCTAAACACAGCGCTAACAAAGTTTAATATTCGTAACTTAATAAATAGATAAAGGAAACCTTTTAACTTAGCTTTTCGAAAAAGCTCTCGGATTTATCGAAAACTGACAATAAATTGAAATAAAAAATAATAAAGTAAATTAATTTTCGATGTTTTACTGTAGTCCATTTAATAGGTTTAAATATTTTTGCTTAAAATTAATAACGAAATATATATATATATATAAATAAAAGTAAATTCTGGCTGCAATGCCGATGACTAAAATTAAAAACGAAGATTAAAAAGAACGATTTAAAAACAAACAATCACATTTTTTTTCTAAGATATCATATGGAAAAAATATGTCTCGCTTCAATTAGTCGCTTTGTGAAACTGGTATGTGAATAGTAATTAATGATATCTAGAATTGTAATGCAATGTTAATGTAATTTATTTTGATTATAAAATAATCAAAGGTCATTTCTTTCACTGATTACGTAGAACTTCATCAAAGTGATCACTTGGTCAACGTGATAAATACCTAAATGTTTAATAAAGTTTGTTGATGGTATAATTTGTTTTATTTGCTTTCTTTTAAATATAATTAAGACAGGAACAAGAAAAAGTTGTTTATTTAGAACAGAATGACCCCTATTCCCAAATGAACTGTTGGCACAAAATACTTAACGATTTAAAAGTGATTTTACATTTAATTTTGCACAACAATATGCAAGTTAGATTCATCTTGCTCTATTAAATCAGATAATAATATGTATTACCATTGTAGTATCGGAAATGTTACCTAATTTTTACAAAAAAAAACTGTTCATATTTGTCTTACACCTAATTATGCAAACATCCATTAATATTGACAATACTTTGAAGCTACATTACCAATACAAATTTTTAAATATAGAATGTTCGTTTGAGATTAAAGTTGTATGTTTTTGCAACTGACCGTCGTCGGAGAAATTATGTTTGAAGAGGTCTATTTTCACAACTGCTCGTTTAAGGCTCCTTGTACCCACAGACTTATGGTATAATTAATTTAATTTCCAAAAAGAAATATGGTTATCTTTGTTATTCTATTTATAATACTCATTATGGAAAAAATAAAAGTATATATTTTTTTAAAAACGTTGACTGTATTCAAGTATCGTGATGCAATTATAACTAGAAAATAATTTAAAGAAAAAGATGATTTAACAAAACATCATCAAATTTTTTTGGAAATGAAATAAATAAAAAAACGAAAGCACTAACAATACACCTCCACTAGATAGCGACTCTAGCAAAATTTGATTTTTACAGGAAACGAATGGACCAAAGACAGTCATTTCCGTTCCTTTTAACTAACATATTAAAAAAACTGAAATTTGAAAAGTTCGAAACTTAAATATCAATACAAATATAAAAAGTAAAAATAGAATATGAGTTGTTAATAGAGTTATGAAAACTAATTTACTTTTAAACATGAATGAAAACCGGAAGGGTTATCATGGAGAAACTAATGGTTTTTTTTAAATACTTCCTCATTGTATTTATTTAGCATAAGTCAACTCCTCCCCTGGCTCTAACACTTGCGGCAATGAGAAAGTATTTAAAAAAAGAAAGCACTAAAAAGCACCTCACTCGATGGCGACTTTAGCAAAAGTTGATTTTTGCAGCAAACCAATGGAAAAAGATAGTCATGTCCGTTCCTTTAAACTAACATATTAAAAAACTGAAATGAGAAAAGTTCGAAACTTAGATATCGATACAAATACGAAAAAGTACAAATAGAATATGAGTTGTTTATTGATTTTTGAAAACTAATTTACTTAAATACATGAAAGAAAACCGGAAGGGTTGTCATGGAGAAATCAAGAAAGTACCGTAGCGACATCTAGTTTAATTTCGGGAAACAAATGTTTTTTTTTTAAATACTTCATCATAGCCTTTTAAATTTTTTTACATTTTTATTTATTTTCTTTACAAATAAAAAATCACAGAAGAGAAAATATGTATGTTGTTCAAATACAACAAGAAATATTGTGCGTTTTTAAAATTATCTCAGACTTTTTTGTTGTGTTTATTTTAGATTGTATCAAAATCTATTTTTGTATATATTTTTATATTTTAAGATAAAACATTAATGAAGTCGTAAAATGGATCCAAAAACCTATTTAGAGTCATCTTTGCGATTTTTTTTCTATCAGGCTAAATAAAGAAATTTATGTTTCTGTTTTTAACAAACAATGTTAAATATTATATATTTTTTTATTTGGCAAAAATTTGTGGCGGTTCATAAATTACATCACACGAAATGGTTTTTAACCCCCATAATTGGTGTTATTTTAAGGAACTAAGTGTAATGTTGAGGTATAAAACATTAAATATTAAACAATAAAAATTAAATATTCGGTGCGTGTGTCGGTCATATTGTGCGTCATCTATATTATTTCGCGACTTATTACGCGAAACAATAATTGTTTATTCATCTCTGTCCTCTGAAATCTTTCGATTGACTCAAAAACTCCACAAAAATTTTCAATGAAAACAATAGAAATTTAATAGAAGACAAGGCTGTATACGCTAGCCACCTTTACCCCAAACCGATTAAAAACATATATGACAGTTCTGGGTTATCATCTGACCTAATTTCTTAATAACCTTTAAGCATACTTTTAAGCCAATGCATTTATAAAATAAAAATCTGTGTGTATATTGTAGGTACGTAAAATTAAGTACGCTTAAAATAACGTAATATACCTATAGATGTTGCTTAATTGATAAATTATTTTTGTTAATTCCAAATCTCCAATTATAAAGTAATTGTTTTCATAATTTAAAGCGTTGTCAATGAGAAAGTTTAAACAAAATGATTAGTTCCCGAAATCAAGCTAGATGTCGCTACGGTACTTTCGGTACTTGCATGTATAAAAATAAATTTGTTTTCAAAACTCAATAAACAACTCATATTCCATTTGTACTTTTTCGTATTTATCTAGGTTTCGAACTTTGCAAAAATCAGATGTTTAATATGTTATTTAAAAGGAACGGAAATGACTGTCTTTGGTCCATTCGTTTCCTGCAAAAATCAACTTTTGCTAGAGTCGCCATCTAGTGGAGGTGCTTTTATAGAGTTTGTTTTTTAAATAATTCCTCATTGGTGATACTTTTTATAACACTTGTTGTAATCATTTTAATAGAGTTTTTTTTCTAACGAAGACTGTCTTCATGTTTCACAACGGTACACGACGGTATCTAAGTCGAAATAAAGTAGTTGAGTTTTATTTTCAAAACGTCTAGGTTTCATTTCCGAACTGAGAACTAGTTTTTTTATTACATAAATGCAGTTTTTTTTTCACTAAAATCGATGACATGGGCCCAAAGAATTCATTTTCCTATGTCGTATGTATGTCAGACTTACCCATAATAACTGTTCTTAATGTTACACACCCTGTATCGATAAGAAAACCTAAATGATTCCTATCTGACTGTGTACTTGTTGCATATTAATGCCAATCGCTATTCTATGTAAAATATTATTATGACAATAAAAGTTCTTATGTAATATGGAGGACTCGAAACAAATACTATACTACAATATAACAACTTCTAGATAGAAGATTATAAGTTGTTGAGGCATTTATGGTACAGTGTCTATTATTATTGGTCTATAACTCATGTTCGTCGTAGTGTCGAGTTTTTTATTGTAAACCCTTATTTTGTAGATATATGTAGTATGAAAAAAATTGGCAGCACTGATTGGCATGAGGAAGTATAAAAAAACATTAGTTCCCGTAATCAAACTAGATGTCGCTAAGTACGTTGTTGATTTCTCCACGACAACCCTTCCGATTATCTTTCGTGTTTTAAACACGAAATTATTAGTTTTCAAAACGCAATAAACAACTCATATTCTATTTGTACTTTTTCGTATTTGTATTGATATCTAAGTTTCGAACTTTTAAAATTTTTATTTTTAATATGTTAGTTAAAAGGAACGGAAGTGACTGTCGTTGGTCCATTCGTTTCCTGCAAAAATCAACTTTTGCTAGAGTAGCCATCTAGTGGAGGTAGAGATGGACGTTTAAACGAAAAGCACTTAATTAAGCATGCTTTTCTAAATAAGTTCAAAAGCACTTTTTCACTTGGAAGAAAAGTATGGTAATGATTATTGTACGTCTTGCTATCTATCAAGATATAACTACTAGCTTCAATCAAATTTTCTGTTTCGGCATTTTTCTATTAGAGGGCAGCACTTTACATAAATGCACTGTGATATCCATCTAGACTTTTAACAACAACTTTTTTGGTTTGTAATTCCAAACGCTTTTTTAAAGGGAATGGAACTTATACTTAAAAAAACAGTACGCTTTTCGTTGTTGAAGAAAGTGCACGTTGTGTTGAATGTTAAAAAATTACGTAAGTTGAATTGTATGCGTAAAGAAATTGCTACTTAAGTAATGATTTTTGTTTATTCCTAAATAAACAATGTAAATAAATTTTGTTATGAGGTGATGGTGTGTATATAAACCATTCTAAATATTATTGAATTGCATTAGTTTTAAGATTGTGTAAATTAAGTGTCGAGAAACGGTAAATACTATTGTGGTCTTGTATTATACATAAAAACCTTCCTTTTGAATCACCCTATCTATGAAAAGATCTATTTAAAGAGTTAAGCATACATAGGGATATAAGGACAGAGAAGGCGACTTTGTTTGATATTATGGAGTGATAACACAAAGTTGCACGCTTATTATAACGATTTCCAAACGTCAGTTGAAAAAAAGCATTTAAACAATAAGCAGTTTTTAAAAACGCTTATTAAAAGCCGTACAACGTAACAACGCTTAAAAATTTTAAGCAGTTATTTCCACCTCTAAGTGGAGGTACTTTTTTAGTGCTTTTGTTTTTTTTTAAATACTTCATTGGGTGTTGATGTCCATGGCTATCATTATGAATAAATGTCAATGATTATTAATTATTTACAGTTTTGACGGATTCATTTCGGAAATCATAGCCATCTTTTATTAATTTCATTTTCATTTTACATGTATAAATTATTTACTTGACATGGCAGAATTGTGCAAAATGCGCAGATAAGACATTAATTAAAAAAGAAGAAGAAGGCAGTTTTGACACTGACACTGACAGTAAAAAATCATAGAGATGAGAAAAATCAACACAGTAGTTGCTATGGCGGCATTTTAATTTCTGTTGTGGTTTTTCAAAATTACTCTTTCACCACATGAAGTAACTAAAATGATCTAATTTTTAGATAAGAGAAAAAGGATGAAAAGTTTTCGGTATTTGATTTATATGGTCCGTACTCCTACCAAACGAATGCCACCATAACTTTGACAAACTGTTAATTATTTCTCGTTTGATTAAAAATTCTTTTAAGAGCTGAAATAATGAATAGTCAAAGTCCTGAAGAAGATACTCCTCATGTATGCAAAAATCACTCTGCAAGGACTGATCGAGGTAAAAAATTATACTTATATTGGAATCCAAATAAGTTTACAATCGTTTTCATACCACTAAAATCAAAAGAAACGTTTGTTTTCTGTTTAATAAAAGGGTAATAGTGGGTGACACAAGTAATTTCGCAGTTTTTGATCGCTAGAAAGATTATACTTAATTGATTTCAAACAGACAATTTATTATGAGAATAAATAATTTATTATAAATAAGTACTAATCTGGTATGAAGATATAGAAAGAAATACTATTGATAAAGGTGTATGTATTTTTAACCTAAATCATAATAATATAACATGTTAAAAAATGCATTTTTGATCATTCCTTATTTGGTTTTATCTGCAACACATTGAGGTGGAGAGAGGTCATTAAGTCTTGGGTCTCAAGTTTTGTATTTGTTTGCAAGTTTGGATTTTAAGTAATATTTTCTAGTTTTAATTTCATGCATAATTATGAATAGGTTTTCTGGCAAACAACAAAACAATACCTTAAGACTGATATTTTACTAATAAATGTCTTTGAACTCAGAGTGAAATGTTCTAAACTAAGATAATAATTACTCTCTGTGATTGTATCTATACATTAGCGATTTTCCTGCGACTTCGCACACGGAAAATATGGCCTAAGTAAGTCTGGTATGATGGCTACCTGAAGGTGAAATAATATTTTAAATCAGTAGTTTTAGAGGCTATTCAATGTAAACAAACAATGAAACCTTTTCTCTTTATAATATTAGTATTGATAAATAAGGAACTGGGAAATAGAACAATTTTTTTAATCTTAATTATAATACTGGCTTTCAGTCAGTTGCTTCGCCTTCTTGAACCTACGCTATATAAACCTCCCTCTTGATCCATACTGTATATTGAAGAAAATCACATTAAAATGTGTTGCGTGGTTTATAGATCTCAGCAAAAAGAAAGCGGGAAGTAGATTTGTTTTATACTATGAACAAGACCATATAAAAACTTAATGTTTTGCATTATTCCCAGAATTTTATCGTATTTGCCCATCTAAATTAAGCAAGCGAGAACTTGAAGATTTATATTTCACTCTACTTGAAAACAATTTGGAACTTAAAAAGACTAACAATAGTCAGCAAGATAAAATTAGGCTACTAACTACTAAACTACAAAGAATGACAGCAATACAGAAAAATGCAGTAACCAAAGAGTCTAGAGATTGTTGTGCACATGCTAAAGCTGTAATAAATGATCATAAAGGAACGTAAGTAATTTATTACAATTAACATTCAATATATCAATTATATCAGTGGAATCCATTTATACTAGCATTAAAAGGAAATGTCAAACACATTCTGAGATAATTACCACATATACCTTATACTTACAAAAACTGACAAACACTTATGAAAACTGGATGCTATATATGTATGTTCAATATAAATAAAATCAGCCAAAAACATATATATATATATTGTACACACATTATTTAAGAACATGTACAATATAGTAAAATTTGCACATAGTACATACAAAAAATATGTGCAAAATATGAGTAATGTATGTACACATTAGTTATATTTTTGAATAAGACTAATTTTATTAAAAATATCTTTTTCTTTTTAAACTTTGAATGCCTCTAAATCTTGCACCTGGGAAAATGGAAACGCCCAACACCTTTGGTATAAGATTTAATTATGGGTCAGTCAGGCTGCTTGCTAATAGTGGTTGTTTAATAATTTCTAGGATAGCAGAGTTAAAAAGAGCCAATGAACGTATGTCTGAACGCATCCGTGTACTTAATATGAGACTCTGTTCAGCCAAGCAGTTTCTGCGACGTAGCCCAGCACCATCTACGTCACATTGCGCTAAATGCTGTGGACCTAATGCAAAGTTAGTTTATTGAACTACACAATTATTTAACTGCTACTTGACAGTTATAATAATAAATTATGATATATGTAGTAAACAGTAACTTATATATAAACAATAGTTATATAGTTTTTTTTTGTTACATAAATTGTAAGAATATTTAGTCTTTGCAAACTGAACTTGCGATTTATAATCTGTGGATTACAAGAACCGAAACACACGCGGCCGCGACAGAGCATCGTGTGACGTCACATTTCAATAAACTTAACCTCGACGTCTTTGTTGAAAGTGGAACACCTAAATCAATTCTGCAAATGTTTACATAATAATCGCATCTCTTTAGAACGTCCACGACTTATACTATCTACCTAAAGTCCAATATTATTAATGCAATATCTTCCTCACACATCAATGATGACAGATGTATAATAAATAATATTGGATTTCAGGTAGATTATACAATGGCATAACGCAACTAATTGATATTCTATTAAGATGCGATAATTACGTAAAAATTAGCAGAATTGATCTGCAGTACTTGTGTTAATTGAATTGTGACGTCAAGTCTCGATATAACACGTGACTAATGGTTTTAACAGGATAATTAAAATTAATGAGTAAATGTTTTTTCTTCATAATAACTTTATAATATTTTTTGTACAAAAATAAATCAGATAAGATCATATGAAAGTTTTAAAATACTCTTCCCCCAACAATAGGGATGACGTCTGGGTTAAAAAAAAATATCTATTTAGTCCGTCAATCAGATAATAGAAAAATATTAATTACGTATTTTTTGCTTCAATTTAAACAAGAAATGGCTTAGTATTAAAGTTGAAGAGTGGGGGCTCACTAATTCACAGATTTTTAGAAAATGTACAAAAGCGTGACGTCATACGACATTTCAACTTAATGTATTTATAACATTTAAAATTTTTCAATAATCTATTCCACGGACAAACGAATTAAAATTAGACGTCATCCCCATTAAATATAATGCTTTTTTCCTTTTTGTAGGTAATGCAATGTTTTTGACTTCTTACAATTCTCTATTGTTGCTATGTCTGATTGCAGAAATTCAACTTTGAGTGTAATTAACATTAAAAGAAGTGACACCAATTTAAGAAAATCCATTTCAAGTCAATGTCTCGACAAGTAAGTAATAATGTTCTTCAATTATCACAACCAGGATGTTTCATCAAAGTAATGAAAAATGCAATAATTCTAAATATTTCCTTTGCAGAGATTATAACACTTCAGTGAAGTCAGTTGCGACTATAACAAATAACAATGACAAGTAAGGATGATGTTACAGATGTCATTAGTCCATGTGTAATGCATTCTCAACTCAATTGCTTTACTCCAATAGTTTTCTTAGAGTTCGATTGCGCAGAGATTTGTGTTATCAGACAATTTCAGAGCCTTATACAATGCAAACAAACAATGAAATCCAACCTTTTAGGTAAAAGGTTGGAGGAGTGGAATAGCCTACCTGCCTCTGTTTTCCCGATATCCAATAACCCAGGAATATTTAAAGCATGAGTGAATAGGTATCTTCTGGGCAAACTCGTCCCATCTTAGGCCTTTCGCTTAATATTATTATGCCTGAGGTCAAGAGTGAGCCCTTCTCGGATAAAAAAAAAATTAGTGTAGACAAGCCACTGTAGATTTAACAGTCCAAACAACTGTTGATGTAGCTAGGATTAACTTTTTTGTTATGCTTCTTGAAACATTGTGGTGGACGATTACACCATTCATCATCATCAACTGACCATAAACAACCATTTGATTAATGAAAATATTTTATTGAATGTACTCTTAAGATCTATAAATGTATTCCTATAGAAAAATGCTTAATAAATCTGCCAGAACCAGCATACCATGACAAATCGAAATCACTTTGTCTACACCCAATTGTCAGTTTCTCGAGAGTGATGTCTTATAGGTGCATACGAGAATAGTGACATTTGAGTGTAGACAAAATGTTCTCGAGTTCGTCATACTACGTGTGCTGGTACCCCGAGATCGGATTCGAACCTGAGACCCAACAGGACTGATGAATATTTTAAGAACTTGTTAGTTTTGTATTTACAAGTAAAGCGAAACTGATAAAATATAATTTAATATTGCACTTACGTTTCAGTGAAGTAAGTCCTAAACCATGTGACGAAAACAAATGCCAAACTCTTATAGAAGAGTTGAAGCAAAAAATCGACAATTTGCAAGAGGTAATTAGATAGAATGCCTTTTTTCCTGTTTGTATTCCAAACTAGCTGTTTTCCCGCGATTTCGCTCGCATTAAGTATAGTGGAAGTGGAAGATTCATGTCGCTCCAGTAGCTTCAGAGCCTATTCAATGCAAATTAACAAAGAAATCTTTCTTTATAAATTTATTATAGATTTAAGCAATTTCGAAGAGCTTTCTTGAGGACAAGCAAAATTAATATATTTTGTATAAGTAATTTTATCGATTGCAGGAGCTTTCTAGAACTCACCGAGAGTATGCTGCTCGTATAGAGACTTTAGAAAAGGAGGTCCGAGAAGCTGAGAGGGAGAAACTTGCCGCGCGCACCGAACACGATGTCGCGCGACATCAACTGCAAGAACAGCAACAGTTGCAACAAAAACTATCCGCGAGACTCAACGACACACAAGCGAGACAAGGTTGTTGTCATCACAAAATTGTTAATCTTGATAGCCTACCGCATGTAGTCTAAGCGTAATAAGGGTTTCCCAAACATTATTCTGCTATAGCCCGGTAATATTTACACTGCCTCTTTGTGAATCCCTCTTAACGCCTAATCTAAACATACGATTTTGAATTTCTTTTTTTTATAAAAAATTTAAGTTTCTTATTTTTATATGCAGATATAGATACGTTATAGTTCGGTTTATAATGTACCTACCTCTGCAGCGTTAGTTTAAATGAGTTAATTATAGTTATGGTCAACAATATATGAAGTTGTCGGAAAATTAAACAACTGCGTTACATTTTGAATTTATTTTTAATTTTTATTAATCTTGTACAAAGAGAATCACTACGTATCAGTTTTAAACTGTAACGCTTATAATTAACTTCTTATAAAATTAAATCACAGAAGTTATCAGTTTCATAGAGTATCCTTATTACTTTAGATTGCTGCGTTACCAAAATTTAATTTTATAACATAAACTTTTATATTTATCACAAATAAAAACTTAAAATTAATACCAACTAACAACATAATCTTTCAATTTTGATGAGTAATACGTATGTATGAAATTAAAGCATGTGAAATAATTAGAATCATAGATATATCGAAAATACTATAAAAAATCTGAGGGACACAAAAGTAACGCAGTAGTAAGCCCAGTAACGCAGTAGTATTTTCTTACATACAATTCTTGTACATACAATATTTGTACTTTCTATAGAGATCTAGTATAACGATAAAAACATAACAAAATATAACTTCCTATGACTCGATATAAAATAAAGTATCTTCAATGAAATAAATTTAAAAACTCAAAAAATAAAAATCACAAAATCAACCTTAATAACTAATGGAACACTTTCAAATCAGTCCTACTTTTCAAAGACGTTTAATGGCTTATCATAATCAAAGTATATCCTTTTACCTTTTACGACAATTTTAGGATTAGGAACAATTTCTAAGATGTTATCGTAAGGTTCGTAAGAAATATCAGTATCTACTGCTTTGAACCTTTTACCAGTTTTATCTACTGTCTTGTAAAACATAATTTTGACGTCTTCCTTCTTCATCAACTTCACTTTTAGCAACACCTAGATAAGTGTAATGTTTGTCTTTAACAGAAGACACTTTTACTAAGACATGGACACCGTCTGATATCTTTGTAGGATGAATATTTTCCTTTTCAATTAATTGCCTTTCTTTTATATTAGAAACTGATGGTTGGCTATAGCTGGCTAAGAACTCGTCATCAGAGCTGGAAGGTGTGGAATAAACCGTATTGTAAAATGTTCTTCTAGGTACGGTAATTATATATAAAATATCATCGAGAACTATTTCCTCATCCAATCCATCCAAGAGAATACCTTCTGTAAGTGTGTCAATAACGGGAGCAGGAACAGGGTGATAAGTTTTTGGGCTCATGCATGAGCAAAAACCTCTTTGGCAAAAGCAACTGAGATCTCTATATTGAAGTTCACCGGGAGTGTCAGTAAAAACTTGATGTACTAGCATCGTACCTTGAAGTGGTACAAGGTTTTTAGGTAGAGCTTTTTCAATGTTTTGTATGTCACTGTCCGTCACTAAATACAAACGGACCTTGCTTAACTCCTTCAGTGTTTTGGTGAGCGATAACCCTGGTTTTGTAGAGAGCATCTAAAATATACTGCGCATTAGTATGTATCTTGCATAGGCAAATCTCTCTTCCAGAAACTGAAGGTGGCTTTATATAAAATGGCCTGTTTTTAATGAAATACGAATAAGAACATCTCAATTCTGGATTTTCTTTTTTAAAAGAATGAAATAGGTTTTTCATTGTGATCTAGTAAATATCGCTTCTGTATTTTAATTTTATTACAAGTGACAGTTTCCCGTTTTCCAGCCGTAGCTCTAGAAACATCGTCACGAACAAAAAAGCTTTTAATGCTGTTAACCAGATTTTTCTTTGAGGTATTCTGCTGTCGTTTCATCACTTTCATCAGATCAATTCCCAACGTCTCGCGTACAATAGCAATTTTTATTTTAGAGTTAGATAAGCCTTCTCCTTGAAAATTTGTTTTAATGATTGTTTCTCTTTGATTGACTTCAAACTTCTGTAATGGTCTTTGATGGCATTGGATAATGTTGAATACTTATTTTGGTTAAGCTTATTTACTTGTTCCGTGTGTTTGATTGACGTTTTAGCTCTTTGGTATCTCTTTTTATATTTACTACACATTCTTTTCAACTTTTCTATTTCTTCCTGCAATTTCAAATTATTTCTGTACACTGCAGATCTATCTCTTCGTATTTGTTTTCGGCCTCTAGACCTCGGTAAAACTGGAGTTCCTGACCGCGGGCTCGACGTCGGTGTAATGTCCATAATTTGTTGAGCAGTTTTTTGTCGTTCTCGACGTTTCTTATTTGCAGTTTTCCATTTACGCTTAGCACTCCTATGTTCTCGCTCTGTCATATCTTTGACAAGTTTTTTATTTGCATGGTACCTTTCTTGGTGTTTTTCTTAGCTTCAGCATTTCTCACCGGGTCTAGTTTTAATTTAAGCCTATAGCGACGTTGTTTTTCTGCGTTTGTTAACGCCATTTAGCGCAGAATCTTTTCTCTAAGATAAAAAAAGAAACAATATATGAAAATTAAGGCTTAAATAACGTATCACCAACATTGACAAATATATTATTTATTTTTATATGTAGTTAGTCATGTCTTTGTACTGTCAGTGTTAGAATATCTGCACTTTGGTATTTCATTTAGTGATTATTTACAACATAGTCAAATATTCACAACTGCGTTACCAATGCAACAACTGCGTTACATTTTCAAGTAACGCAGTGTAGCAGTATCGCAGTTGTAAATATTTGACTATGTTGTATATAATCACTAAATGAAATAACAAAGTGCAAATATTCTAACACTGACAGATCCAATACATGACAAACTACATATAAAACAAATATTATGTAAATATTGTCAATACGTACCTTTCGACAGTGGTAACTCAGCGGCCACGCAATAAATACACGCACCTCTCCCGACGACTCCGACGCGACTGATCTGACGAGCGTCCTCTTCCCCCGCGGTTGCCATCGTTCGTTATACGAGTTACAATATGTAAAGCCGAATAAGGTGCAAAAAAGGGTAATACACTCACTTAAAGGTTTATTTTCATATAGCAACGCAAGGTAGTTACGATTTTAGTATTTGTTAGGGACACAGTCAAAATAATTTTTTACTCCAATAATTTTTTGATGTAAAAAATATTTATTGGCATTATAAATAAGGTTTAGGGCTTAAATTTTTAAAGCGGAATTCATTATGAATCGCCACCTAGGAAATATTGTGGAAAAAAATCCAGAGAAGCTTGAGACATGTGCTCAAGGACAACTGTATTTTGTATGAAGAACAAATGCGTTACTAAGAATGACAACATTGTTACTATATTTTTTGTTATAATGATGTATTTTTACTGGTCAAATCTTGTGTTCTGTATTAAACAATAATGTAATATTTTGAAATTAGCATACTTATTTTACACTTTTGTAGTGTTTTACCGTAAAATTCAACGTTAGTTCAAAGGGACAGGTTTTTAGGCATAAAAAAGTTACACCATAAATTATAGAGAAAATACAATTTATACAGTTTAGTTGTACAATCGGCGGCCTTATCGCTAAAGAGCAATTTCTGCCAGGCAACCGTAGGTTAGACTGGACTGTTACTAAATAGACGGGTAGTAGATGGTGTCTTACATTGCGAGAGAAATATACCTACATATATACATACAAATAACATATACATACCTCTACATATAAATATAATATAATATAATAAACATATATAATATAATATAATACAATATACATAAAAACATTTAAAATGAAACAGTACCAAGATAAATATAACAGGATGATACGATAGCATTTCTTCCTAAAGTGATAGATAGTATTCCTTTAACATATTTTTAAAACACTTTAATGAAGGAGCGCGCATTATTTCTTCAGGTAAGGCATTCCACAAGCGAACAGCCTGAACTGCAAATGACTTATCAAGGAATTTTGTGGAGTGCACAGGCACCTGCAGTTTTAGGTTCTCCGATGATCTCAAAACTCGACAGTGCGTATCACTAAGGAACTTGAAGCGTTCCTTAAGATAAGTTGGTGAGAGAGGATTGAACAGTACACTGTAAAGCAGGGAAACAATATGTGCATTCCGACGAAGTCGAATTGGCAACCACTTGAGCTTAGTGCGAAAATCAGATACATGATCATACTTGCGTAACCCAAATATGAATCTAATACAAAAATTTTGAAGTCTCTCAAGTTTATTCAGTTGCTCCTCAGTTAAGTCTAGATAGCTGACATCGGAGTAATCCAGTATTGGAAGAAGAAGGGATTGTGCGAGCGCAATTTTAGTGGCCACAGGCAAGAAGTTACGTAGCCTCTTCAAGGAACCAGCCGCAGCAAACATTTTCCGACTCGTCTGCTCGATCTGTGGTCCCCATGTCAAGTTTTTATCTATAACTATCCCAGATTTCGTACGTTATCACTAGGGATTAAAGCAACACCATCGAACAAAATTGCAGGTAAACATGAGCGGTTGATTTTACTTGTCATTGCGGGACTGCCAACAATAATGACTTGGGTTTTCAGTGCATTTACTTTTATGCCATAGGACTTGCTCCAGTCACAAATTGCTTCCTAAGTCACGGTTCAGCGCATTAATCGCTAGAGACAGTTGATCAGGACAAGCTTGGGAATAAACTTGTAAATCATCTGCATAAAGGTGGTAAGATGAAACTAACTGGCGTGAGATGGAGTTGATAAATATAGCGAAAAGTAATGGAGATAAAACGCCACCCTGCGGTACACCAGCGGAAATATCACACCAAGTAGAAAAGGAATCCTCAATGCGTATTTGCTGTCGGCGCCCAGACAGGTTACTACGAAACCAGTCAATAACTGCCGGAGATATGTTAATAGAGCGCAATATGCCAAGCAAAATGTCAAAGTCAACGGTGTTAAATGCGTTACTGAAATCAAGTAGAGAGAGAACCGTAACTTTACCATGCTCCATTCCTGATCTTATATCTTCAGTTACATTCACCAGTGCAGTAGTAGTACTATGACCAGCGCGGAAACCTGATTGGTAGGAATTAAGGAGTTGATTTTTGAAAAGGAAACAGGATTAAAGATGCCTGGATTGCAGAGCTATTCTCGATATTTTTTTTTTGCAAATGACATCTAGCTGGATCGATTTATCGCTCCTGCATATTTGCGATGAGAAAAACCCAAAAGGTGCCCTGAAACGGGGAGGGGAGTTCCTTTAGCTCTGCGGCTGCGGCCTTGTCCTGATTCATACACTTATATTACACATTACACACAGTTAGACAAACATACACTACACTTACACATTCATTCGCAATTACACAGTTACACATACGCTAACATACATATTCTTACACTTTACACACACACCTACACGCCGTAGTTGTCGAGGGTGGTTTAGTGGGTACTTACCTGGGTACTTACCTGATGTACTTACCTGATGGCTGGTGCGGAGCTGGAACCTCTGTAGCGCCGTAGCCGCGACGTGAGGGGGTGCGACTCGTCGACTGGCTGGACTCAAAACTGTTTGCTACTTGGAGCTGATACAGGGCGTGAAGAGGCTGGTCTTCTGTGGCGCATCGACCTTCGTTGGAGGGATGGGGGTGATCCACGATAAGGGCTCTGCTAGTGTGGATACTCCCAATCAGATGGGTAGGGGGCTGGATATTGCACAGTTGCACATTTCATGCATCCATGTTTTGCCGGCTGTTAGAACAATATCATAGGACCATCCCGCCTTTGGTCTAGCTGATTTCCTGTTTGATGTTCGTGGCCGCCATATTTTATCTTTTGGCTTCAACCTCTGAGCACCTCATTATAACACCAGACTTCTATATATGTCCCAAATAAAAAGAAGACAGTAAACGAAAATAAATGCATTTTCTTTTCGACTACAGGCCCATGTTGAAAAAGTTATGGGTCATTTGAACCACCAGGTGACCTGTCTAGAACGATATAAGAGCATAAAAAAATAAGATTCAGTACTATGCCGTCACTTGTAAGCTGTCCAACTGAGTGCAGGTGAGAATTCGAAAGTTCAGGTAGAGTGAGTACATTTTGGTCACATATTTTTGTACGGCATTTTTACCACCGATAGATCCATTAAAAATAATAAGAAAACGCGCAGTGCCGTAAAAAAATGGTGCGCCACAAAGTCGGATTTTTTTTTTATTTTCCGACAATTACCGGGGTAAATTTGGTCATTTGATTTTGTACGGCATCTGTGTCATACTATTTCAATACTGCTTCTTATCCATTATTCCGCAACGCCGTACAAAAATCATGCGACAAGGGGAAAAAATCGAGGGTTGCAACCCCCTCTCTTTCCGTAGTCCAGGGGGTGATTTGAAAAAGTACGGCTTCGGTTCCAAAACATTATCTAGCACTCAAAAGTACTATTAAAAGTAATGCCGTCAAAAAATGATTGTTCCTTTGAATGTATACCACTAATCATCTTAATTTCATCGTATCCTTGATTTATAGAGCTGTAAAGTCATTTGATCCTGTACGGGAACTTTTTTTTTAACATGATATTGTAAAATACAATTATTATATAGTATTGCCGTTCAAAAGAAACCGTTCTAAAAAAAATTATAGAGAAATGCAAAAACTTAAATTTTGTAAAAGTTTAAATATCATAGATTAATGAAATATAGCAGTTTTCTACATTTTATCCCTTGTTTTAAATAATATTAACATAGATAAATTAGGAAAAAATGATGCCGTACATTTTTATGCAGACCATATCTTTGAGGCTAATGAAAGTGACGCTAGAATTTTAAGGGTACTTTATGGCCATCTGATACAGTGCGGCATTAACATATTTTTGAAGAGAACAATTGTTAATATGATAAAATCACTATGACGTCTAACTGAACTGAAACGGTGTATATTATGTCCAAGAATTGAAACTGTCAATCCCAGTATCAACAGTTTTATATACTTTTTGGTTTAATATATACTTCAAACATTATTGATACATACATATAATTGATTTGTTTCATTGTAATTATGTTTCCAGGCACTTCACTACCCATCTACCGTAATCAGCTATGTTGCTATTTAAAACGGTAATTTCGCGATATTCATTACATTACGTGCTTAGTACGACGCAATGTAATAAATATGCGCACTTCTCCAGCAATGTACGATATATTTTCTTGGAAATATTATTTGTGATTCACACTTTTGATAACATTTCACGATTTTCGACTAAAAATACTAAATTTGAGAAGTGTTCTACTTAATAATGGAAAGAAATCCTTCCTTTGGACCTACTTGAGGATGGGCTTCTTGTTTTGCAATTAATAACTGCGAAAGTCGGCACTTTTAACACTTTTAGTGGCGTGTTTCACAGTACTTACAGCGCGCGCGTACGTGAATGACTAAACATCGCGATCGCGTGGTGAAGTCACGATCCTGTACATTTGTCTAGGATCGTGGCTGCACTGCCACGCCCACAAGGCCCTTCTAACGTCTTTCTGCGTTCTGTGAATCGAACTATGTGTGAGTGTACGCAAACACCTTACTCGGGTCCAAGCCGAGTACATCCGAATAAAATACGATATTCCCTACAAATGCTAAACATCGCACAGTAGTTTAGAATGCACATTTAAATTAGTACAAATAATCTATCTAAATGCCGTATAAAAAAATTTTCACAATATAAATTAAATTCACCTTACATTTCGTTATATGGATTTTTTCTTTTTCAGTTTTTTCCCCTTTGAACCAACGAAAATGTACGGCACATGAAAAAATATTATCTATACATAAAATACTTTCAAAATAAATTTATTTCATGTTGTGTCAAATCACCCCTTGGACTACGGAAAGAGAGGGGGTTGCAGCCCTCGATTTTTTCCCCTTGTCGCATGATTTTTGTACGGCGTTGCGGAATAATGGATAAGAAGCAGTATTGAAATAGTATGACACAGATGCCGTACAAAATCAAATGACCAAATTTACCCCGGTAATTGTCGGAAAATAAAAAAAAAATCCGGCTTTGTGGCGCACCATTTTTTTACGGCACTGCGCGTTTTCTTATTATTTTTAATGGATCTATCGGTGGTAAAAATGCCGTACAAAAATATGTGACCAAAATGTACTCACTCTACCTGAACTTTCGAATTCTCACCTGCACTCAGTTGGACAGCTTACAAGTGACGGCATAGTACTGAATCTTATTTTTTTATGCTCTTATATCGTTCTAGACAGGTCACCTGGTGGTTCAAATGACCCATAACTTTTTCAACATGGGCCTGTCTAATACCGATAATCACACTTTTATGCTTATTATATTTTTAATATTGCTTAAATTATTTATGAAAAAGCAAATATTTTATACTCGTTGTCACGTGACCGCAAACAACGCGTGACGTTCGCCCTATTACTCATATCAGAACTTAGAGAATCAAACCTTATGCATATACAGAACGATATTAGGTTTTATGGGGCGGTGGTCTTTCGCGGGAGTTTCTTTTTTTTAATTTATTTTTAGATATTTGTTCCGATTGCCAACTAAAAATATAATTTTCTAGGTGAACTGGAAACCGAGCTGACTATTGAGAAACGGAGGGTGTCCGAGTTGGAAGCGTACGCTCATGCGCTGGACTTGTCGCGACAAGTCGCCGCAGCAATCGAGCGACATAGTAACACTGCGGTAATTTTTAACTTTAGATGCTTTAATTTTTTTTTATCCATAGCGGTTTTATATAGCAAAGTAACCCATATTATTTTATATAGCAAAATATTTTTTATACAGAAATACCTTTCAGCGAGCGGCTTCGCCCGCGTGGTCTCTAGGCAACTGTATTTATGGATTTCGATCCGTATAATGACATGGATATAATTACAATGACAAATTGAATAGTAAACAATGGTTACTATGGTAACGTTTTAATTCCCTATACATATTTTCACTACCAATTTCATCCCTTTATTGCTGTCTTTCGAGATAAAATATAGCCATGTCTACCGCATATGTTGTAGTTTCCCGTAGATGAAAGAATTCTTAAAACGATCGGTCTATTCGTTGTAATCAATCAAACCATTAGACAAAATTATATCAAGGGCTTATTATTATTGATATTTTTTGTTACATGAAACTACTAATAAAAACGGTTGTCACATCTATATATCTATGTTTTCTTGTTATTATATTTATACCCTCTGTAATGACCTTTCTTTTCGTTTTTGTAATGAAGGTAGCACTCATGAGAATATCGTATGCTGATAAAACAAATACACTCACTTTACTCGTTTCAATAATTGTCATATATTATATCAATGTATAGTTACTGATACAGTTAATTTTCTAATAGTAGCTATGGGCCCTAAAAGGCAAATTTTAAAATTGGGTCTTTACAATGCTGGTTCATTGGCTACTAAGCACAATGACTTCATTATGGCTATGTCTAAATTTAATGCAGATATTATTGCAATTAACGAATCGTGGATACGACAGGGCAAGGAGGCGCACGCACCCTTAGTGCCTGGTTATTATTTACGCAATATGCCGCGTCCGCTCTCAATGCGCAGGGGCAGAGGGGGAGGGGTAAGGCTAAGTTTCCATGCGCACCAATTGAACAAATTTGCCTGTCTCTTAACATAAACGGTTATAATGTATTTATCGGAACAGCATATAGACTAAATTGGGTAGATGTAGATTTGTTTATTGCCGCATTAACTGCATTGATTAGCAGTTTTGCAAGCTGTGACTATTTAGTTTTGTTGGGCGATTTTAATATTAAAATTCCTTCCTCGAGGACACTTGTAATGTCAAAAAGACAAAACTTACTAAGAACTTACTAAGAAATTTACTCTCAGACCTTTAAATAGAATAAATTTAAGCACATTTGACTGCGATCTGCATGATATTGGATCTCATGGTTCAGACTTTTAACATACTAATTTTGTCGCTTTTTGAAAAACATGCACCTGTACTAACCGATAAAATATTGAATAGCTCACTTCCGTGGCTAACTGACACCATAAAAATTTTAATGAACCTGCGCAAGAAGTCATATGAAGCATATCGTAAAGAATGTGATTTAGTCAGAAAGGAAAGTAAAATAAGTATTATAAACAATTAAAAAAGTTGTAGAAACAATTATATTTAATGAAAAGTGTGCATATTATAATTACCATATAAATAATTCACAACATAACCCTAAAAAATTTTAGAAGAATATAAAAGGTAAAATTTTGATTAACCAAAGCAACCACATTCCTATTTGTGAACTATTTGATAATGTAAACGAAATAAATGAACATTTTTTGGATGTTTCTAGATCTTAAAGTGTATCTTTATCTGAAATAGCTTATTTTGAAAAGCATAGACTCAGTGAGGAGTCGCTGGCTCTAAGACCTGTTAGTGAGAATGATATTGCTAAGTATATATTATAGCCATTAAAAATAATTCAACCGGAGTTGACGGTATAAATAGGGATATGATCATTCTTACGCTTCCTAGGACTTTGTCTATTATTTCAGGTTTAATCAATAGATCAATCCTTAGTGGTATTGTTCCTCGTGGGTGTACTGCTCTTGTTACACCTTTGCCAAAAATGAAACCCCCACTGATCTAAACCACTTAGGCCGATCAGTATTTTGCCTCTCCTTTCAAAGGTGTTGAAAAAGGCCGTTCATTATCAGCTGAGCGAGTTTGTCGTAAATAATAATTTGCTGCCGACTTATCAATCCGGTTTCAGGAAGGGTATGGGTACAGTGTCGGTACTTTTGGATGACAAAATTCTCGTAGAGCAGGACACTGGAAATAGTACATGCTTAGCATTGTTGGATTTTTCTCATGCATTTGAAAGTATTAGTGTGCAACTACTTCTAGCTAAACTTGCTTATTATGGCGTAAACCACATTTCGCTTCTTTGGTTTAATAGTAATCTTAACTGCCGCTCGCAAGCTGTGAAACTAATGAAATCGGATGGGAATTCTAGTATCTCTATATTCGAGGTGTAAATAAAGGTGTTCCACAAGGTTCCATCTTGGGACCTTTACTATTTGTACTTTATACCGCGGATATTATTGAAGTGGTGAAAAATTGTCGTTATCATTTATACGCTGATGATGTACAGTTGTACATATCATCGAATCCCATAAACTTTCATGAGGCAGTTGAGAAATTGAACGCTGACTTAGATAGAATAGTAGAGTGGGTTGATAGGAATTCTCTATCACTCAATCCATCAAAATCCAAATATTTAAAACTAGGTTTTAAAAATCAACTTTCGAAAGTCAATCGCTGATGCTATAAGGTGATCAACATATGGAACGTGTTCATGAACCTAGGGACCTAGGTGTCGTTTTGGATGAGAATTTGCGTTTTGAAACTCATGTATCGAATTTAGTAAGATGCTTTTATCGTCTAAAATTGTTGTGCAGAATTCGTCATTTATTAACTTTAGAAGTTCGTATCACTCTATGTGAATCACTGATGTTATAGAGACTAAACTATGGTGACCTCGTGTACGGACCGCGATTGCTATCTAGAAAAATGCTTGCTGCCGTTTCTGTTTTAATGTGCCTCCGCGTAGTCACGTTACGCCGTACCTCAATAAACATTCTATATTAAAAATGTTCTTTCGTAGGCATTTGCATCTCGCTAGTTTGTTGTTTGACCTAATTAAGTATAAGGAGTCTGAATACCTATTTATGAAGCTTAAGTATATGCAACTACGTGACGGTTGTAATGTGAGGTCGAGGCGTTTCTTGTTATCTACACAGAAACACAAAATTTACTGGTAGTTTCCGACACCAAGCCACCAAATGTTGGAACAACATCCCACCCCCACTTTAGACTTTTGTGTAAGGGATCTTTCAGGAAAAAACTGAAGGAAGAGTATCTACTTATTAAATTATTTATATAATACTTTGGAATTACACTGTACTCTCACTCCACATTCACTTTGATTTTACGCTAGTACCAAACGGCGACTAGGGTACAGCTGAAAATCAGTGCTGTTTCATATATGGAACATCCATCACTGAGCTGTATACCTCTTGGGCTGCTGCTTCACATTCTAGTACGGTGATACAAATCGTTGTCTATTGTAATTTTTAATGTTTCTATACACCAACTAAGTAGTGATAAAAGTGGTCCAATAAAGCATTTATCTATCTATGTAAGGATTATGGTTGACGATGTAGTAGTTGAACAAGTGAATTGTTTTGTCTTGGATATACTTTTAGTA
This sequence comes from Diatraea saccharalis, assembly GCA_918026875.4. NCBI lineage: Eukaryota > Metazoa > Arthropoda > Insecta > Lepidoptera > Crambidae > Diatraea > Diatraea saccharalis. The sequence goes on along the minus strand of OU893340.1, from coordinate 18,563,339 downwards.
GGGATGGAATTGCATAGTGCTCCCAAACAAAAGGCGGCAAGGGAGGAGAGATCGCGTATTAACGCATCCCCTCCCTCTGTCGACCAGCGGACAGGGCTGACACCCCACCCGTTACCCCAATGGGACTAGCCCATGGGGACGGTCTACTGTCTGGAAAAGGCTGTTATTCACCCAAGTCTTTTCCATCCCACAGAGGGCGACTCCTCTTCACCCTCCGCGAGAGGAATCCCAGCGCGAACGGAAGAAACCGGGCCCTCCTTGCAGTATACCAGGTTCTTCCCTATTTCGCGTGAGGTGAACCGCAGCGGGTTTTACCAGGTCGAAGCGGGGCGGAGCGGCGGCTGGCGCGATAACCGCGCGGCCGCTTGCTGGCGGTGCGGGAAGTCGCACAATCCCAACCGGTGCCGTTATAGTAATTATAATTGTGATAAGTGCAATCGACGCGGCCATTTAAAAGTGATGTGTGGTCAGGTTCAAAACTATAATCATAGTGTTCGACAAAATTTTATGAGTGATTCTGAGGATGAATTTTACAATATACAAACATCTGTTATAGGTAACAAACCTTATTATATTCAGTTGGTGATTGAAGGACAATCAGTCGAATTAGAAATAGACACAGGTAGCCGAATTTCGGCTATAAGTGAGGAATTTTATAAACAGAGATTTAGCCATAAGTGTATAAAAGTGGATAATATTATTTTACATAGTTACGCCGGGGCACGAATCGATACTATCGGATATATACTTGTGGAGGTGGTATTGAATAAGATTCAAGTAAATAATTTATCTTTATACGTGATTAAAGGCGGAGGTCGACCACTCCTAGGCCGTGATTGGCTAAGAGCCTTAAAAATTTCACAAATAAATTTAAATTCATTAGTACTCGAAGATCGAATCGTGACCCGATTACGCGATGAATTTCCAGAGGTATTTATGGATAAGCTAGGAACCTGTAAAAAAGCTTTGCACTTGCAACTCGTAGATGATGAATGTGTGTATGTGCGCGCGCGGCCCGTGCCGCTGGCGCTGCGTGAGCGCGTCGAGCGAGAGCTCGCGCGACACGTCCATATACCGCGTGGAACACTCCGACTATGGCACGCCAATAGTACCGGTCATTAAAAGCAACGGGGATATACGAATTTGTGGTGATTATAAAATCACCATTAACCCGAAATTAAAACGTGATTTTTACCCTTTACCGCGTATTGAAGAACTGTTCGCTACTTTGAGTGGAGGCGAAAAATATACTAAAATTGATTTAAGACATGCCTATGAACAGGTCTTGTTAGACGAAGAGTCGCAATCGTACACAGCCATCACAACACATGTAGGCACTTTCGTATATCGTAGGACTCCGTATGGCTTATCTTGTGTTCCAGAAAAATTTCAGAAATTGATGGAGGAGACCTTGCGCGGTATACCCGGTACGGTAGTATTCTTAGACGATATTTGTGTAACCGGGAAAGATGAAAGTACTCACATGCGTAATCTACGTGCAGTGCTAACACGGTTAAGGGATATGGGCTTGACACTAAAACTAAACAAATGTACGTTTATGCAAAGCAGCGTAACATATTTAGGTTTTATTATTGATAAAACCGGTTTGCATCCAGACCCAACAAAACTTGAGGCGATAACTGATGCCCCCACGCCACAAAATGTAACGCAATTACAAAGTTTTTTAGGTATGTTAAATTATATGGCAAATTCATTACAAACCTTAGTACAATTTTGTATCCCTTACACGAATTGTTACGAAAACAAGCGAAGTGGTACTGGAATTTACGATGCGAGCAAGCATTCGTGAAGGCAAAGACAGCTTTGTTAAACAAGAACGTGCTCGCACACTACGAGGAGGGCCTTCCCCTCGTGTTGTCCGTGGACAGCAGTGCGTATGGGCTGGGCGCGGCGCTCTCGCACCGATATCCGGACGGCCGGGAGCGGCTCGTGTGCGCGGCCTCTCGCACGCTAAACCACGCCGAAAAAGGTTATAGCCAGCTAGATAAGGAAGCCTTAGCCATATATTTCGGTGTCACTAAACATCATCAATACTTATTCGGTAGACGATTTATTTAAAAAACGGATCATAAACCGCTCACTTATATTTTTGGGAAAAATAACGGCATTCCCCAAACGGCAGCGAGTAGGCTGCAACGATGGGCTACCCGTCTGGCTGGTTATGATTTTACCGTGGAATTCGTTCGTTCTGAGAATAACGCGCCAGCCGACGCTCTGTCGAGGTTACCTTTGCAACACGCTCGACAACTTGCGGATACAGTATCGTATTTGAACTTTATCGATGAAATGTTACCTGTTAGTTATAAAGAAATAGCTAAAGAAACCAAAAAAGACGCCCGATTAAATAAAATTTGTGGATTCGTGTTGTTCGGTTGGCCATCAGCGAGCAGTTGTGAAGAAGACAAGCCTTACTTTGAAAGAAAAGATAATTTATGTGTAGATTTGGGATGTTTAATTTATAAATATAGAATTGTGGTGCCCCCAGTACTAAAAGAGCGCGTATTGAAAGAGATTCATGAAGGCCACTTAGGTATGAACAAAATGAAGAACATAGCTCGTAGCTATGTCTATTGGCCCGGTATAGACAGGGATATAGAAGAGACGTGTCGCGCATGTGCCGCTTGCCGCTGCGTACGCGACGCGCCGCCACACACCTCACTCCACCCGCGGGAGTTCCCACAGCACCCGTGGCGACGCTTACATGCAGATTTCGCGGACTGCGCGGGTAGACGTTTTTTGATTATCGAAGACGCACATTAAAAATGGATAGAAGCTCTAGAAATGAAAAGCACTACCGCCCATTCAACAATCAAAGCGTTTAGAACGATTTTTGCTAGATTCGGACTGCCTTCGCAACTGGTCACTGATAATGGCCCACCATTCTTTTCAGATGAATTTAAACAATATTGTATAAAAAACTCCATCATACATACGACATCGGCACCGTACCGACCTCAAGGAAACGGTGAAGCAGAAAATGCAGTGAAAACAATCAAAAAGGCCATTAAAAAAGCTATGTTCGAAGGAGACGACATCTCGGTCGCTCTTTGTAAATTTTTGTTCCAATACAGAAACTGTGAGCATGCAACAACGGGAGTCTCCCCAGCCGTTGCGTTAATGAACCGACGGTTGCGCGGGCGACTAGATGCGCTGCGGCCGGACCTGGCTGCAGCGCGAAGCGCAGGCAAAGCAAATCGCGTACAACGGTGGGCGGCATAGAGAATTTGAGGTGGGAGAATCCGTACTAGCCCGGGACTATACGAATAAGGCGGGTAAGAGTAAGTGGTCAGAGGGTCGCATAATCGAAAAAACAGGTCCAGTTTCATATAAGGTAGGCATAGGCCAAGACAGAACCCATCGCCGCCATGCTAACCAAATTATTTCAAATAAATCGCGGTACTCGTTATCGCGCACTAATCCAGTCTTAGAGGTCGCGAGCAGCGCCGATAGGGATGTGGAAGCGACGGAAGCTGTCGGAGATGCCGACGGAGGGGCTAGGGGGTACGCGGTGACAAAGAGCACGAACGACAGGGCGGGCACACCGCAGCCTGCGCGCGCGCCACCGCTGGCGCGCACACCACCCTCACCGACAGCTTCCGAACGCACTTGGAGATATTATAACCGCGATTTAAAAAAATATATATAAAAAAATTAAATTAAAACTATTGTTTAAATAGTTGTTATATTGTTATAAAATATATATAATTTTAGGTTTAAGAGCATAATTTGTTATCAAAGGAAAGGTGGTGGGCAAATATTTAATAAGTAGCACTTAATATTAAAAGAAATCAAAGATCCACAAATAGAAGTACTAATCTACATTCTTATTTTGTATAGCGGGAATGTAGCCCTTTATTTTATTTAAGAGGGAATATATGTAAGGTATTTTGATATTTAGATTAACAGTTTGTAGGTAAGATGTAAATCATGCTCCATTCTATAATAAACCAGTCAGTTCTCAACCTTGTCGTTTTACTTACGTCTCCCGACACGACAGAAATAAAAAAGTGCCAGATGAAAGAATGACAAAACTGATATGCAACGCGAAAGTGGAAGGTTGCGGAAGCCAACAAAGGCCACGACACACCTTTCACCATCAAATCAATCGCGTGCTATTAGGAGCCGTGAGTATGTTGAAAAGAGTAATGAAAGAAGTGTGAAAAGACGGTAATTTGTGGATATATTTACGAGATTTTTTTTAACATATTTTTTTTTTACCGTTAATTCATTTTTAAGTTTAACGAAACCGAGGAGACAAATCTTCAGTTGGAAGTTGTCAGCTCACCTTACTTCACACCGAGCTCGCCTTCACGGGTACAGTTTAATCTCAATGCATACTATATAAGTTGTAATATTATTTTACCGTATATTGTATGGGTTACCGTATTTTGGGTATTTTTTTATTAGTATATAGGTTGATATTTATTGGTAAGTTGATAATCTGACTCTATTTATACGAAGGGTCGGTAAAATAAACGTATTCACAGGTATGAGTTTACTTTCAGACTGTTTTATATTACAAACGTCACAGATTATGTTGCCACAGAGTGGACGACAAAGATTATTACACAGATGTGCAACATTATTATGTGTTAAGACTTCGTGAAATGGATGAGTTATTTACACTGACAAACTTTTACTGTGGGAACAACATACATATGTTTCATAATATTGGCGGTTGTAGGTATTACAATTTTGTATGAAACAGCTTATTATTTTTTTCATGAAGAATGCACAATCTAGGAATGCGGCGACGGAGTGCATCTAAGATATTTTCGCTAAAATCAACTTCGCAGGAGATATGTTACGTTTGAAAATTGTTTCACATACGGGAAGCTACATCATGCGCGGTTGACATAGGCTATAATTTACGCGATCTAACGATAAGCTAGTCTGCTATGCAAAGATTTATATTTATTTCTTAGTTCAGGTTTTGAGCATATGGAAAATGTTATGTTGAATATTTCTATTTATGTTTGCAGCTTGAAGTACCGTCCAGATCTCGTGCTCATGAGGTGTCCACCGACAAAAATGGAATGAAAGTGTCCGATGACTCTGGTTACACTGATGGCAATAGCAGCCTCCAACAAAACAGAGATAAGGTGCATTGAAACATTCCTTATTATTTAAAAGCATTTAGTTTTGCATATGACTCTTCACACATGTGTAACTTACATGTAGGAAGCTTCCAGCCTTTACTTTGTTTTTCTAACATAGTAATAACCTGTGGTCGGAATTAGGTAGAGTTATTCATGTACTTACACTGATTTCATACAGCGAAAGAATAATGTGGATATGCGTCAAATCCTGAGATTAATTTTAAAGAGCAGAAAAAAATCCCGTGATTTTTTAAATAAAAAAGTTATTTACTTTTACACAGTTTAAACTACTGCACGCACGACGTTGCCAAACTTACATCAATGAAAGAAAGATGTAAGGTTCAATGCTAAGTACCTTTACATTTAATAGAAAATGATAACTGATAATTGATAATAATAGGGTTGAACGACGATGTTTGATAAATAAAACCGTTCTGATAGAGTGCTAAAAATAGACTGATTTATTTCATGATAGAAATGCATTATTTTACAAATTGCACGCGTTTACGAATCGCGGCGGTGACGCGACCTTAATTATTATGCTTACACGGAGAAAACCATGTACGATGGACAACAACTCGTACATCCTGCGCCTCCAGAATGAAGGGCAGTACGAACAATGATAAGATGCAAATACTAAACAATGAAGTCTTCTCCAGGAATTTGATATTAAATTGTAAAATTAATTCAGCGATATAATACAAAAATATAGAAATAAAATTGTAACAATGATAATTATAGTAATAAAATCAATGATATTTATCTAAATTAAAAAAGGCGTATATAAATAAAAAACTACATTTTAGTTATTTAGTCCCTCAAATCTGACCGAACGTTTAGTCATAGGGGATATAGAGGTAGCTTTATCTACACTCAACATTGATTGCCTCAGTTCACTCGGCACACTTTGAATATCCCGGCATATGAACTGCCGTTTCACTTATTTCGTTTTTTCCCGACACATTCACACACACTTCACTAACACTTTGATCTGGAACGCTGGAAGTAGTAGCGGCACGATCGCTAGATGCCTCCGCGCCTGCACTGTGGCGCCTGTAGCGGCGGAACAGAATGATGCATGCAGCCAGGATGAATAGACCGACGATGATATATCCCAGACTATAATGATGAATGTCATGTATTCTCACATTATTATTTGATTGCTCCTTTACGTCAGAAATCTGTGCTTTCAATAGATTCCATTCGTTGTCATGATTTTCCAGCTTTGTTAAATTGATAAAGGAAGTGTTCATAATATTATTTAGGACTGAGAAATGCGGTAAGTCCAAATTTTGATTGATATTGATTTTATTAAAGTAATAATTATGCGAGTGTAGTACAAAATCACTGCCCTTTAAAGTGCACATGGGACCGAGGTGAATGACTCCGCTGCCTGTCATAGCCTGTGACGTAATACCAGCTGGACAAATTATGCGGACGCTGCATTGTTCGCAACATGTAAATAACCATTCGTTATCGGCGTGTAACTTAATCCAGCTCTCTTTGCAAGTTGATACCTGCGTCTTACAAGGTGATAAATCGGTGCCGCCATCAATTAAATTAATATCACAAATTGATTGTTCTATTTTTGTTGTATATATGGGACTTTTTAGAAAACATAATAATCCTTTCCATAGAAAACTGTTGACAATTTTGAAGATCTAAGTCGGACATAAATATAAACGAGTCTTTGTTGATATTAAATCCAATGTAAGGGTATTTCGGAATTAAGTTATAGTATCGATCTTCTCGTTTCTGAGGGATGCTGATGATTTTATCCAATTCAAAAACTTCGTTATTCAAGATAGGTATTTTTATCTCAATGATAAGGAATTTATCCGTAACTCTCGCTGCAACTTTCAATAACTTATAAAAATGAATAATATTTGAGTCGTCTAACGGTAATACGAGATCCCTTTGTAAGCGGCCTGATATAATATTTATTTGTGTCTGCAGCTGTTCTGGTGATAGAAGATTAGGATTGATATGACCTTCGTTTATATCGGTGATTGTGCTTATGAGGGTTTCCTGAATATGTCTAATGTTTGATATGATAATATGAGCCGCCAAAGATGAAAATGTGAAATATGTTGCGTGAAACGTAGCTTGGCGAACTTGGTTTACTTCCACAGTAACATTATTGATATGACTCTCGATTAAAGAAAATTGTGTTTTCATAATATTTTCGTGACGCTTTAAAATGTTATATTCGGCCTCCATTACAATAGTCTGATTACGTAGTAGGGTTTGCAAATGATTCTCGTTTTGCTGTATACGATCGATGTCCTTCTGATATTGATCGGCAAACCTTTCATCTAAGATACCGAATAAAGAATTAGCAATGTAACCAACACCATTGATTAATCCTCTTTTTTGTCTTCTACGAACTGGGTTTTTTAACAGCTGATTGTAGTGCTCTATTTCATCGATCTCATGTTCCAGTTGTAAAATGACACCTTGATAATCGTTGGACGAACAACTTTCCTTAATATGAGTGACGTACTTTTCGATACTATTTAGACCTCCCCAATAGGTACTCATATTATAGTAAATGATAAGGTTCCATTCATCTCTTACGTGCTGAACATTTGATATCTTATCAAAATAAATTGATTGTTGATTATTTATAGGCGTTATTTTAAAATCCTTTTGCTCTTGTTGTAGACTAGGTGATATGAAAAATGATAAAAACATAAATAAACTTAACATAAAGTTTTTGATATTACCACGTCTAGTGGTCCTGGCCCGGCGAGGCTTAGGACCAGGGTGGTCGCTTTCCGTAGGGGACGATGATACTGGTTCCTCCTTTTTTTCTTGTGATACTAAAGGTACTAATTTGATGACAGGCCTTTTCATGATATTATGCTTTGTTTTCAGTGTTACAACCCGGACTTGCCCATCTTTTCCAGGATGTAACTCCTGTACTCTGCCCATTGCCCACTTTCCAGGCGGCATGTTTTCTTCCTTTACTAAAACTATATCATCTATTGCAATATTCTTAGTCGCCGTTTTCCATTTACTCCTTAATTGTAGTTGATGTAGATAGTCGGTGGACCAGCATTTCCAAATCTGTTTGTTGATAGCCTGAACGAGCTGCCATCTCTTCGTTAAACACATTGATTCGGGCTCTGTTTGAGGTTTTGTAAGTAGTGGTCCACCAATTAAAAAGTGTCCCGGGGTCAATATAGGATCTTCAGGGTTTTCAGTTGGAACGCAGAGCGGCCTCGAGTTTAAGCAGGCTTCAACTTGATGTAACACGGTGATGTACTCCTCGTAAGTCAACTTTTGTTCACCTACGACTCGTTTAATATGAAACTTCATACTCTTAACAGCGGCTTCCCATAAGCCACCTGCATGGGGATAGGATGGTGCGTTAAAGTGCCACTCTATATTCATTTGTGATATATTGTTAAAGAATTCAGTGTTGATATTTGATACTATTTCTTGATATTCCCTTTTCAAAAGTTTGTTAGCGCCTACGAAATTTGTCCCGTTATCGCTGTAGACGTGACCCGGGACTCCACGTCGTGCGCAGAATCGACGGAATGCAGCGAGGAAGGATGCTGTACTCAGGTCGGAAACCAGCTCGAGGTGGACAGCCTTAGTTGATAGACAGATGAAGATTGATATATACCCCTTTGTTGTGCGAACACCTCGACCTTTATTGATTTTGAGATCAACGTGCCCAGTGAAATCGACCCCGCAGTGAGTAAAGGGTCGTGATGGAACCACTCTTGGCTGCGGTAAGTCTGCCATGATAGGTTGATATTTATTGTGGCTGAACCGACGGCATTTGACACACCTCCTTATTTCTCGTTTAACTGTCGACATTCCGCATATTATCCAATATTTATTCCGGACGTAAGTAAGTACAAGCCGAGCGCCACCGTGTAATGTTGTGATATGCGCTTGTTCTATTATAAGCTGAGTGAGTCTACTGCGGCTATCCAATATGATAGGGTGCCTTGCTGACCAGCTGATATCTGAATGACTTAGGCGGCCGCCGACTCTCAATATTCCATCTTCATCTATAAAAGGACTCAGGCTCGCTAATCTACTATTTTTATGAACATGTCCCTTTTCTCTGATATATGATAAATCTTTAATAAATTCTATAGATTGTACAGTTTTGATAATTATATTATAAGAGTTATTTATTTCCGTTAGTAATAAGGTATTTGTTGATGAAACTTTGCACCGGTGTCGTATTCCAACAATGAAACGCAGCACTCGCGCTAATATTCTAACAATGAAGGTGATTGAACTGTATTTAGTTAATAATTCAATTATAATTTCTGATTCCGACTGATTTTTATTATTATGATATAAGGCTGCATTTACACTGTGGGCGATTTTCTTGATTTCTATGTTGGGCTCTTGGTATGTTTGAATTGTAGTGTTTTCTGATAAAGATGATAAAAGCCATTCTGGCCCTTCCCACCACAAACTACTGTCTGATAAATGCGTGACAGTGACTCCTCTAGTAGCACAATCCGCTGGGTTTTCTGCTGATTGTACGTAATTCCAGTTTGTGGGAGGTATGATTTCCTTGATCTGCTGTACCCTGTTAGCGACAAATTGCTTCCACCGGGACTGATCGCCATGGATCCACCCTAAAACGATCATCGAATCAGTCCACGCGTGGACGTGAACATTTTCGCCCAGTAATGCAGCTTTAACTTTGCTCATCAACTGTGATAACAACAGCGCGCCACAGAGCTCAAGTCGTGGTAGCGACAATGTTTTATTTAGCGGCGCTAACTTATTTTTAGCAGCTATCAATCGGGATGTGCGCTCGCCCTTATCGTTAGCCGTAACGCAGTAAATGGCGCAAGCGTATGCTTTAGCTGACGCATCGCTAAAGCCGTGTAAATGATAATAATTTAAAATATCACCTAAATAACGTGGTATGCTGATATTACTGATATTTTTAAATTCATTCCGCAACTGTTTCCATTCTTGAATGATATCTGATGATAATTCTTCATCCCATGATACACCCGTGACCCAGACCTTTTGAAACAGGAGCTTCGCTTTTATTGATAAGGGTGATATCCATCCAATGGGGTCAAAAATCTTCGAAATATCTGATAATAATTCCCGTTTGGTATGATATTTATTTTCAGGAGTGTCAAATCTGTTGTCATACGTAAATGAGTCTGTCGACGGGTTCCATTTCAGACCTAATGTCTTTCGGGATTCGGAACAACGGAATTCAAAGGGACTATTTAGTTGATTGTGTGATAAATCCTTGATAAGCTCCTCCTCATTACTCGACCATTTACGAATGTTCATTCCAGCTCCACGTAAAATGTTGATAAGTTGTTTCTGTATCTCTTTAGCCGTTTCCAAAGAATAGTGACCGCCCAGATAGTCGTCCATGTAAAAACAGTTATTTAAAGCTGAAGCACCCAAAGGATATTTATCTGCGTCATCTGATGCCAGCTGTCTAAGCGTTCTCATTGCTAAAAACGGCGCGGCTTTTGTGCCGTAGGTGACAGTGGTTAGACGATAACTCTGAAGCGGTTCCTCGTAAGACTGCCTCCAAACGATTGATTGTAAATTTTGATAATAATCCTTGACGAAGATCCTACGAAACATTTTTTCTATGTCCGCGGTCATTACGTAACGATGTTGTCGCCAAGTTATGATAAGTGTCTGTAGATCCGCTTGCAAGTTAGGCCCTTGTTCCATTACGTCATTTAAACTTATGCCTGATAATGTTTTTGAAGACGCGTTAAACACGACTCTTAATTTTGTAGACGTGGAATCTAACTTGAGCACCCCGTGATGTGGTAAATAGCAAGACGGTTTCTCATTTCCGGTACTGGGAACCATATGTCCCAAGTCCTGATACTCCTGCATAAATGCCCTGTAACTTTCTGATAATGTCTGATTGTTGGTCATTTTTCGCTCCAGTTGATAAAATTGAGCTGCTGCTTTCGCTCTTGAGGATCCAAGCTGCGTTTCAAAGTCTTGTTTCATGGGAAGACTCACCTCATACATGCCATTTTCCAGGCGTTTGGTGGTGGATGAATACAGGTCTTCACAGAACTGCTCCCCAGTTGACATATTAGCATTGGCAGCGGCAATCTCCTCCATTTCCCAATACTTAGATAAATTTGATACATCATTTAAAACTACATTACAATTAAACGTCTTAACATTTCCTGATAAAATCCAGCCCAACTTGGTCTGTTGGGCCATGGGTGACTGCGATGGTCCCCTGATAAGTCCATCCATTAATATTTGGGAGTATACACTAGCATCCAATAATAAGTCAATGGGTCGCGAGACGTTGTAGTCTGGATCCGCTAAGTTGATATGCTGCAAGTGTGACCATGATTTTTGTGTAAATGATTTATTTGGCAAATTACTGATAACTCGTGATATAATTAAAGCCTGAGTAGTAAAGCTATAATCTCCGTAGATAGAGTGACATTCTATATTTATCATTCCCCTACTTTGCCTGGAGCCATGGCCTATACCAGACACTGAAGCATGATACTTATGTCGCTGCAAACCTAACATCTGTGCTGCGTTTTCAGATATTAGTGAAATCTGAGATCCTTGATCGAGTAAGGCACGTAGAGTGATAGATGTCCCACTTTTTGATAAGACATTTAATAAAACTGTTGTTAATAATATTTCCTCATTATCTCCAGCGACATAATTCACATGGTGTTGGTTAACGGTTTGTTTATTTTCTGATAAACTATTTTCGGGACGCAAAGATGTGCTTGAGTTTGGAGTGATATTATTTACATAAGCTTCATGTAGTAAAGAATTGTGGTCACCCTTGCATTCTTTACAACGCTTAGTAGATAGACACGGATTGTCGTAGTGTTTGTATAAGCAATTTTTGCAAACTTTGTATTTTGCAATTGTGTTCAATTTAGCGGCGGACGACATGTTAATGAACTTACGGCATTGAAATAGGTCGTGATGAAAATTGCATATTGGACATGTCGTTGCACGTGTATGACAAATTTTATTCTGATATTTGTCACGATTGAAGTTTTTAGGTAAATATAATGATGGTTTTGGGTTGGTTACATGCCTTGATGATAATGACGGTATGATATCTCGTTCTTTTTTATGCATCGGTTCGAGTGCCATAAACTTGGCCTCTAAAAATGATATAAATTCCTGTAATTCCGGCAATTCACGTGGCGATTTTCTAGCCTCCTTGTAATCCTTTAATGTTTCGCTGTCTAATTTTTTCGACAACAGATGAACGAGTAGAGGATCCCAAGTGTTGGTGTCCACCCCGAGATTGTGAATAGCGTGGATGCATTCCACAGAAGTGTCATGAAACCTTTTTATCTCGTAAGCCGACTGCTTTTGAACATTAGATTGGTTTAGCAACGTCTCGATTTGATTAGTAAATAAAAGCTGTTTATTGTCATATCTATGAACTAAAATTTCCCAAGCTGCCCCATAATTTTCTGATGATATTTGAAGGTGTTGGATAAGTCGCTCCGCCTCACCTTTCAACTTCCCTTTCAAATGTTGCATTTTCTGCGAGTCTGTTAGGTTATTATTATTGTGGATGGCCTCCTTGAAGAGATCGTAAAAGGTAGGCCAGTGAGAGTATTTACCCGTAAATATAGGAATCTCTAGTTGCGGAGTTGATTGTTGGATATGAGATGTTGACGATAACTTCCGGTTGAGAGCCCGTTTCATGTTTTTAAACTCGCTTTCGCAAGCAGAAAATTCTTCTTCATATGATAAGTCTTCACCTTGTAAGATGTCATCAATTTCTAGATGTAAAGTGTCTATGATATTCCAGCGGCTTTGTAACTGGCGGAGTACATCCTCAAGTTCCCACTTCTCTGATATCTCTTCTATAAAAATACCATTCACTAAACGGCTGAAGGCCCTAAAATTAGTGCGTTGCTTTGATAGTAATTGAGTTAATTTTTCAGATGGCGTAGCCGTAGCCTTATCTTGTTTTTGATAGGTCTGTAAAATGTGCTGAAGGGCGTGATACATTTCCTTAGTTCTCTCAAAATGATTATCGGTAAAGTACCCATGAGTTTTATCCTCGCATGATTTAATTAATTGATTGTTATTCATCTCAAATTCCTTCCAAAGTTCATTGAGCGAATTAATTCTTCGTTGCAAATATTCCGGCGTTTTTCTGCTAGAGGAATCCTTTCCGAAGTTCGACTTGATATTTATGATAGACTCAATAATGGCATTCTGACGTGCTAGTAAACCTTCCATGGTGATACAACAAAAATAACAATTGATAAAAAAGGAGCAATCTTACTTTGAGCTGGAAATGTGAAGCGACGCAGCTGGATACTTAACAGGATCCTGGCGATGATACTGGATCGACAGACCACCTGGCCTGTCGTGTTTTGATATGTGGACAGCAAGCCTACTGGCCTGCCTTGATGCGAAATAGCAGGCCTCCTGGCCCACCGAAAGTTGATACGGGAATAGCAAGCCTCCTGGCTCACCAAATGATACTGTTAAACGCTCACAGAACTTCTCTTTAAACTGCAAGTTTGCGGTTACTAACCACTTTGATATTTATTTTTCACTGATTGTAAATAGCGCGGAAAACCAAGCGTAGGAAAATAACTTTTTCCAAGTAATATGATAAGGTCCACACAAGGTCCGATTTGTAACCCGCGCGTAAACAAATCTCGAAGGACCAATATAAATGTAAGGTTCAATGCTAAGTACCTTTACATTTAATAGAAAATGATAACTGATAATTGATAATAATAGGGTTGAACGACGATGTTTGATAAATAAAACCGTTCCGATAGAGTGCTAAAAATAGACTGATTTATTTCATGATAGAAATGCATTATTTTACAAATTGCACGCGTTTACGAATCGCGGCGGTGACGCGACCTTAATTATTATGCTTACACGGAGAAAACCATGTACGATGGACAACAACTCGTACAAAAGAAATAAAGAAATCCCGGGAAGGTTCACATTAATATCAATATTTCGATGCAAGTACATAAATAATTCCGACCTCTGGTAATAACTTACCTTATATACACAAAAAAAAAAATTGAACTAAATACCTGTACACCATAACTTTGTAGTGTGATTGCTGGATCCACTATTAATCGCCGTACCTACATATTTTTAATAATCTGTCAATTATTTCTTGGTTTCTATGTTATACTCTGCTTCACTCCTCTGGCTCGGTGAAGTAGCTCGGTAGGCGTAATGGATAAGTGCCACGGCCCGCGATCGTTGTTGTTAAGCAACTCGCAAGGGTCGGTCACGGGATGGGTGACAAAAGAATTATTATATCGAGCTACTCCGTGCTTCGGAAAACACGTTAAGCCTTTGGTCCCGGCTGCTTTTGCAGTCGTTAATACTCTCCAATCCGCATTGGGCTAGCGTGGAGGGTGGCCCATCATCCTTAACCATCCGTAAGGAAGGCCTGAGTCCCTGCAGTGGGCCGTAAAAGGGCTGATGATGATGATGGTGACACTCCTCTGGACTAATTCGTCAGAACATTAGTTTAATGAATATTAAAATTCTCGTAATCTATTAATATTTCTAGAGAACTTTTGAAATTTGGATTTTTAGTTTAAAAATGCAATAAACGTAATTTAATTTTATAAAAATCTGTCAAAATTTTGGAATCGAATTCAAAATTAAAATTAACTAGAGGCACATCTATACTATTATTATCAAGAAGAAAGATTTGATTTGTGCGTTTGTTTGTTTCCATTGAATAGGCTTTGAAACTGCTGGAGCGACTTAAAAAAATATTTCACTTACGGGTAGCTACATTATGCCGATCTACATCTGTACATAAATTTCAACTCAATTTACCTAGTAATTATGCAGACATTTAGCTGTGTTTTACAGACTGTCGGTCAAACAGACAGAAAGGCTAAATATCTTACAAGCGTTATTTTTAACCTTTGGCGTTCCTCAACCTAAATCAATTATAAATCTATAAAAAGATAATCACAAATCAAATTGGGATTTATTTTATTAAAAAAGTTTTCAATGGATGTCGACTCTTCATATTTTGTAGACTTGTATTTCTAGCGTTCGACTGTTGGTTTGGGGTGAAAATAATAAAATATATTTTATATCTACAAATTTATTTATGTACAATATACAAAACAGTAGATTTACAGGCAAGTCCTAATTATTTTCTTATACAATACTCATTTAATATTATAATCTACAAATTACTTAAATAACGTAATGGTACATAAAAATTGACTATCCATAAACTAATTACAATTATTAAACTCTAAACAAATTTAGGTACACCGATAGTACACGTAATTAAAGTATACACCTTGTGCGGATAATGAAAAAAGAAAGAAAATTCAGAAATTCGAAAATGCTTGAAAAAGCAAAGGTAGGTTAACAAAATCAATATACTTATATTAAAATCAAACTTATCATTATAATAACTTACACAAATCCACGCACGTACTTATTGACTACATTTATTGGTACAAATTGACTACAACATGCATTAATCCGTAATTACAATAGCGGATGAATCATTCTTTTTTAATAATGTCTAGTGTTTACATATTTTTATAACAGAAATCGTTACACTATCTACAGACTAGCCTATTTGTACTAAACAATAGAATATGGAAAACATGTGTTAGTTAAGTTGTAATTTTGGCATCTATTTATTTATTTATTCATGTATTGCATGTATAAAGATGTTACATTTATATTTACAGTTCATGTGACACCCTGTATGGGTGTAGCAAATCCTGAGTATATAGTCTTTATATAATATAATATAATATTGTCAACTTATTATTTAAAATACATCAAATTATAATTATATTGATTGTGCAATGCATATCCTACTTAAGGCTATATATATCTAAAAACAATTTATATTTTATTCATTATATATTATTAATTAACATTGGCATCTACAATAAATGGTTTAATTTATAATAACTTCATCATAACACATTACGTGTGTAATATTTATTTATTTATTGAACTTTTAATGGTAATAGCTAATAATATGTGTTTATCCAAAATATTAAGTAGTAGAGTGTAGTGAAATAATACACTTAAGAAATTCAGGAACAAGTATGAAACCTGCTGTAAACATAGAATTATGTATAGGTAAGTAATTATTGCAAAAAAATATCAGTCTGGTTTTAGAATATTTATCTCTTTGTATCTGCCAAAAAATAAGTAGGTCTTAAAGGAACCACAGCAACACTCTCCATAAGAAACAAAAGAGACAGAAACACAAGTGCGTGTCAACAGCTGAGCCTCACATGTGAATCTTTTCAGCCAAGTCTCTGTCACTTTCCCTTTCCCCTTCCATTGTAAATACTTTATAATAAATATCCGTCTCTCATTGGTTATTATTTTGTCTACAGTTTTGAGTAGTGTTAATTATCTTATTTATTTTCGTATTAAGTATAAGTACTGTAAGATTTCATTCACCTTCAACGGAGTTTTACTACTCAACGATAAGCAAACCTTGGCCCGATTAGAGTTACCAAAGTGGTAACCCCGACGTGATCACCAATCGATACGACATCAAGACAACTACGTGATCCTGCTTCGGAGATGCTAGTTGCAATAAAGGGAGCGCAATTATCGCTCGCAAAAACACCTTTACAGGATGACAAAACGGAAGCGTCGTACGGCCGCCGCTCCGCTGCGTTCTGGCTCGATAAATCACATTTGTGGTACGCCGTTTTTAAAGCAGCAGAAAATGAGCTCCACAAAAAGGAAGCGCAGAAAACTCTGTTGGTCATCGCCCAGTCCACATAAGAAAATGTCGATCAAATCTGCGATCTTTACATACTGCCATTAAAATACTACAGTCATTAAAATATGACAAATATATCTACAAGAGAGGCATCAGACAGCAAGCAACTACAGAGATTACTCTCCGACTTTGAACTCGGCGACCAGAACCGACACAGTTACTACGTCGGATGGAAACGCTCACCCGGACAAAGTTCTAGACAAAACACTACGGCTGATATGGTTGAATCATCTACTACCACACGTACGTTCGGTTGATGTAATTAGCGACACATTAAGCAGATGTACCGCACTCGATGAAATCATCAAGCTGTAGAGCAAAAAGAAATTACCGCAGTATCACTTACTCAATAACAAAGAAGAAAGATGAATCAAACAACGTAACAACGCAAATTTTTGTTCATGCTTCAGAAAATGCATACGGAGATTGATGAACTAAAACAAAAAACAATCCATTATCACAGCAGATGTGGCGGACCGCCACAATATCATAATGCACAACAGAGGAACGACCACAGGATGTGGATCGTCATATCCCCGTCTCTCGACTCGTAAAACTCGTACTTGCTCAAGGTAAAGTCAAAAGACTTTCTGCCTATCCCATTTGAGAAAAGTATTGCTTGCACAAGTTGACAACAGAATGCCCCGTCCTTGTTTTCTTAGCCAATGAGCAACTGAAGCCCTTGTTAGTTTGCAATGTAACCAGAAAGACCTCCCTTTTTTTACTTATGTCTATTGTCTACGTTTCTTATAACTTTTACGAGGTTTGTTCGTTACACTATCAGTCTGTTAGTTTAATTGCAACTTTGGCATCTTAACACCCAATACACTTTATCATAGAAAATGAGTTCTCCAATAAATTTAACTGTAGTGAAGCGAAGCAAAATAATTCATTTGCGAAATGCCAGAGAAAGCATAGCCTAAATCGTAGAGTAATTAAATGAATCGGTAAGTAATTATGGGAGCCTTTCTTTCTTTTCATACAACGGAATAAGTCGCTTGGCCATGTTAATTTTGTTATAGATCAGTATAAAAATAATAACTTTTATTTATTATAGTGAAATACGGTTTGTTCTGTGGTTACTATTTTAAAATAATAATTTCCTCTATACATCCTGACGATGTATATAATATGTATATTATAGAGGAAATTACCTTTTATTCCTATTTCTAATAATTTTTATTAGATCAATAATCGCTATCTAAAATTACCTTGCTACATCCATTTCATTCTGTCACTACTATCAAATTCAAGTCATCACCTTTGAAGATCGGTACAGGTGGATTCAATAGATGAGCGAAACTGTCTATAAAGCATCCTTCTCTCTTGGTACTAATTTCAGCATCGTGTTCAAATAATTTAAGTTTGTACCAACACAATATTGCACTACACTCCGCGTCTTTCAGTGGCGTCACTGACACTATATGGGACCGATTTGAATTGCAATAGTCCGATAGCAGAACAGGATTTGATAGCTCTTCATACTTTATCACAGACAAGTCCAGTTCGAGCGCTTGAGTTTTCCGGTACTTGTTAACGTGCGACGCCATTTTGAAGCCGATATTGTCATCTAGTAACTTGTTATTTATATCTAACCAATCACTCGTCGCTAGTTGAAGTATCACAGTGATACCCGTGGGCAGTAAGAGACCGCCCGGAGCCAAGCGACTGATTCGTAAATTCTGTATAGTCTGCCACATATGAGCATCGATATCTCCGCGCACAAGCAACTCCGTAGAAAATATAACATGATACACCTGATCTTTATAGAATTCTTGTTGCCAACAATCGCCACAAAGGACTGTAATTTTATCCAGTGGTACGTCGTTCGCCTTGAAGACGGACTGTATAAAGTTTTGGTCTTCCAAACTCCACGCGTGGCAGAGCAAAGATCTTGCACCTCGAAGCATCATTTGAAGCCCGAACATCGGGAATGGACTAAAGTCAATTATATCTGTGTCGGTTATATCTACTATCTGCTGCAGATAAGCACAAGCTGCCGGAACACAACGAATTATTGCGTTCATGAAAACTGTGTCGTTTAGAAATCTAATCGGGGAAATTGAGATTCTCTGTTTGCTGAATTCTGTTTGGAAAGCTATTTTTCCCTCTTTCAACACAAATTTAATTGGTGTGCTCTGATTGATGTTTACTTTTGTCGGTACAAAATCCGGAAATACAGCTTGCGACCACCCCTTTGTGCGGCTTTCGCACGGTACAGTAGCGGTACGCGGGTCATTCGTTAGTTCTATGTATTTTGTTAAGTAAAGTTTAAACCAGCCCACTGTCACATCAATTTCACCGTCCTCTTTTGCTATTAGGTTAATATCGTAATATGATTTACGATTTTTTGCTACCACATGGTCATATCGATCAAAATTGATATCGAAAACTAAGTGTTCATCCGTCATGATTTTGATATCGTCGTACATATTCAAATCTTCTTTGTAGAATGTTTTTTGTTCAGGTAACATACAGAGCACTTTTGAGTTTGGAATGTTCAAAATTTTCTTCACTGTTTCATGCAGTCGATATTTATTAGCAATACGTTTGCATTCCGCTCCTGCAACATAATATTCTCCCTTATGCGGCAGCGCCCGCGCATCTCGAGCTAGCAGACGTTCCCAAGCACTCTTAAGGTTTCAAGCATACCGTATCGTAAAAGACCCTAGTCAAAATTATTAATTATTACGAATGTACGCTTACCAATAATGCCAGACGGAATAAAATCTCTTATAGGATGATCTACGAGAGTGATCGAGTCGTCTTGTCGCTCTAGCACAATGCTTTGCACGAGCTGGGTGAGAGCAGGCGATGAGTTAAAGCTCACAGTGGACTGCGCCTTGCACCCGCGGGCTATCAGCGCCGATAAACCAATGCCCCCGTCCATGTCTAATATTCGGTCGTATTGAGGTTTTATCTCCATGTACATGGCGGATCCATACGCGGCGTTTCGTGTTTTATCGTTATATAATCTGAACAGACCTCTGTCAAAGATCATTTTCTTCGACTCGTTCATTTTGATTTCAACATTTACAAGGCTCGAATCGAGGTTTAAAGCTTTTTCGTAGTGAATCAGGTCCTCGGCATGCATACCGTAGCTGTAAAAGATGTCACCGATGTCAGTCATTAGAACGATGTTATCGGGAAAAGCGCGTAAGGCATAACGCACGCAGTACATCATTTCGAAGCTGTGTCGTGGCATTTTGAACAACGCTTCCATTAATTTGGCCAACACCACGCGGAACTCGTATTCTTTATATATTTTCACGGTTGGGTGCTTTTCTATTGCCGTTAAATAAGACTTGAAAGCGTCCCGGTATTCTCCTTGGGCAGTCAAACGACGAGCTTCATTAATCTCCAAATACTCCATTTGGAAATTATTATGTAAATAGCACTTTAAAAGTATAAACTATCAATAGAAGCTATTGCACACACAGTTATTGCACTTTTGGTGGTATCTAAAATTACCTTGCTACATCCATTTGATTCTGTCACTACTATCAAATTCAAGTCATAACCTTTGAAAATCGGTACAGGTGGATTCAATAGATGAGTGAAAGTGTCTATAAAGCATCCTTCTCTCTTGGTACTAATTTCAGCATCGTGTTCAAATAATTTAAGTTTGTACCAACACAATATTGCACTACACTCCGCGTCATTCAGTGGCGTCACTGACACTATATGGGACCGATTTGAATTGCAATAGTCCGATAGCAGAACAGGATTTGATAGCTCTTCATACTTTATCACAGACAAGTCCAGTTCGAGCGCTTGAGTTTTCCGGTACTTGTTAACGTGCGACGCCATTTTGAAGCCGATATTGTCATCTAGTAACTTGTTATTTATATCTAACCAATCACTCGTCGCTAGTTGAAGTATCACAGTGATACCCGTGGGCAGTAAGAGACCGCCCGGAGCCAAGCGACTGATTCGTAAATTCTGTATAGTCTGCCACATATGAGCATCGATATCTCCGCGCACAAGCAACTCCGTAGAAAATATAACATGATACACCTGATCTTTATAGAATTCTTGTTGCCAACAATCGCCACAAAGGACTGTAATTTTATCCAGTGGTACGTCGTTCGCCTTGAAGACGGACTGTATAAAGTTTTGGTCTTCCAAACTCCACGCGTGGCAGAGCAAAGATCTTGCACCTCGAAGCATCATTTGAAGCCCGAACATCGGGAATGGACTAAAGTCAATTATATCTGTGTCGGTTATATCTACTATCTGCTGCAGATAAGCACAAGCTGCCGGAACACAACGAATTATTGCGTTCATGAAAACTGTGTCGTTTAGAAATCTAATCGGGGAAATTGAGATTCTCTGTTTGCTGAATTCTGTTTGGAAAGCTATTTTTCCCTCTTTCAACACAAATTTAATTGGTGTGCTCTGATTGATGTCTACTTTTGTCGGTACAAAATCCGGAAATACAGCTTGCGACCACCCCTTTGTGCGGCTTTCGCACGGTACAGTAGCGGTACGCGGGTCATTCGTTAGTTCTATGTATTTTGTTAAGTAAAGTTTAAACCAGCCCACTGTCACATCAATTTCACCGTCCTCTTTTGCTATTAGGTTAATATCGTAATATGATTTACGATTTTTTGCTACCACATGGTCATATCGATCAAAATTGATATCGAAAACTAAGTGTTCATCCGTCATGATTTTGATATCGTCGTACATATTCAAATCTTCTTTGTAGAATGTTTTTTGTTCAGGTAACATACAGAGCACTTTTGAGTTTGGAATGTTCAAAATTTTCTTCACTGTTTCATGCAGTCGATATTTATTAGCAATACGTTTGCATTCCGCTCCTGCAACATAATATTCTCCCTTATACGGCAGCGCCCGCGCATCTCGAGCTAGCAGACGTTCCCAAGCACTCTTAAGGTTTCAAGCATACCGTATCGTAAAAGACCCTCGTCAAAATTATTAATTATTACGAATGTACGCTTACCAATAATGCCAGACGGAATAAAATCTCTTATAGGATGATCTACGAGAGTGATCGAGTAGTCTTGTCGCTCTAGCACAATGCTTTGCACGAGCTGGGTGAGAGCAGGCAATGAGTTAAAAACTCACAGTGGACTGCGCCTTGCACCCGCGGGCTATCAGCGCCGATAAACCAATGCCCCCGTCCATGTCTAATATTCGGTCGTATTGAGGTTTTATCTCCATGTACATGGCGGATCCATACGCGGCGTTTCGTGTTTTATCGTTATATAATCTGAACAGACCTCTGTCAAAGATCATTTTCTTCGACTCGTTCATTTTGATTTCAACATTTACAAGGCTCGAATCGAGGTTTAAAGCTTTTTCGTAGTGAATCAGGGCCTCGGCATGCATACCGTAGCTGTAAAAGATGTCACCGATGTCAGTCATTAGAACGATGTTATCGGGAAAAGCGCGTAAGGCATAACGCACGCAGTACATCATTTCGAAGCTGTGTCGTGGCATTTTGAACAACGCTTCCATTAATTTGGCCAACACCACGCGGAACTCGTATTCTTTATATATTTTCACGGTTGGGTGCTTTTCTATTGCCGTTAAATAAGACTTGAAAGCGTCCCGGTATTCTCCTTGGGCAGTCAAACGACGAACTTCATTAATCTCCAAATACTCCATTTGGAAATTATTATGTAAATAGCACTTTAAAAGTATAAACTATCAATAGAAGCTATTGCACACACAGTTATTGCACTTTTGGTGGTATCTAAAATTACCTTGCTACATCCATTTGATTCTGTCACTACTATCAAATTCAAGTCATCACCTTTGAAAATCGGTACAGGTGGATTCAATAGATGAGCGAAAGTGTCTATAAAGCATCCTTCTCTCTTGGTACTAATTTCAGCATCGTGTTCAAATAATTTAAGTTTGTACCAACACAATATTGCACTACACTCCGCGTCATTCAGTGGCGTCACTGACACTATATGGGACCGATTTGAATTGCAATAGTCCGATAGCAGAACAGGATTTGATAGCTCTTCATACTTTATCACAGACAAGTCCAGTTCGAGCGCTTGAGTTTTCCGGTACTTGTTAACGTGCGACGCCATTTTGAAGCCGATATTGTCATCTAGTAACTTGTTATTTATATCTAACCAATCACTCGTCGCTAGTTGAAGTATCACAGTGATACCCGTGGGCAGTAAGAGACCGCCCGGAGCCAAGCGACTGATTCGTAAATTCTGTATAGTCTGCCACATATGAGCATCGATATCTCCGCGCACAAGCAACTCCGTAGAAAATATAACATGATACACTTGATCTTTATAGAATTCTTGTTGCCAACAATCGCCACAAAGGACTGTAATTTTATCCAGTGGTACGTCGTTCGCCTTGAAGACGGACTGTATAAAGTTTTGGTCTTCCAAACTCCACGCGTGGCAGAGCAGTGATCTTGCACCTCGAAGCATCATTTGAAGCCCGAACATCGGGAATGGACTAAAGTCAATTATATCTGTGTCGGTTATATCTACTATCTGCTGCAGATAAGCACAAGCTGCCGGAACACAACGAATTATTGCGTTCATGAAAACTGTGTCGTTTAGAAATCTAATCGGGGAAATTGAGATTCTCTGTTTGCTGAATTCTGTTTGGAAAGCTATTTTTCCCTCTTTCAACACAAATTTAATTGGTGTGCTCTGATTGATGTTTACTTTTGTCGGTACAAAATCCGGAAATACAGCTTGCGACCACCCCTTTGTGCGGCTTTCGCACGGTACAGTAGCGGTACGCGGTTCATTCGTTAGTTCTATGTATTTTGTTAAGTAAAGTTTAAACCAGCCCACTGTCACATCAATTTCACCGTCCTCTTTTGCTATTAGGTTAATATCGTAATATGATTTACGATTTTTTGCTACCACATGGTCATATCGATCAAAATTGATATCGAAAACTAAGTGTTCATCCGTCATGATTTTGATATCGTCGTACATATTCAAATCTTCTTTGTAGAATGTTTTTTGTTCAGGTAACATACAGAGCACTTTTGAGTTTGGAATGTTCAAAATTTTCTTCACTGTTTCATGCAGTCGATATTTATTAGCAATACGTTTGCATTTCGCTCCTGCAACATAATATTCTCCCTTATACGGCAGCGCCCGCGCATCTCGAGCTAGCAGACGTTCCCAAGCACTCTTAAGGTTTCAAGCATACCGTATCGTAAAAGACCCTCGTCAAAATTATTAATTATTACGAATGTACGCTTACCAATAATGCCAGACGGAATAAAATCTCTTATAGGATAATCTACGAGAGTGATCGAGTAGTCTTGTCGCTCTAGCACAATGCTTTGCACGAGCTGGGTGAGAGCAGGCGATGAGTTAAAAACTCACAGTGGACTGCGCCTTGCACCCGCGGGCTATCAGCGCCGATAAACCAATGCCCCCGTCCATGTCTAGTATTCGGTCGTATTGAGGTTTTATCTCCATGTACATGGCGGATCCATACGCGGCGTTTCGTGTTTTATCGTTATATAATCTGAACAGAATCTGAAGCCCAAATCGAGGTTTAAAGCTTTTTCGTAGTGAATCAGGGCCTCGGCATGCATACCGTAGCTGTAAAAGATGTCACCGATGTTAGTCATTAGAACGATGTTATCGGGAAAAGCGCGTAAGGCATAACGCACGCAATACATCATTTCGAAGCTGTGTCGTGGCATTTTGAACAACGCTTCCATTAATTTGGCCAATACCACGCGGAACTCGTATTCTATATATATTTTCACGGTTGGGTGCTTTTCTATTGCCGTTAAATAAGAGTTGAAAGCATCTCGGTATTCTCCTTGGGTAGTCAAACGACGAGCTTCATTAATCTCCAAATACTCCATTTGGAAATTATTATGTAAATAGCACTTTAAAAGTATAAACTATCAATAGAAGCTATTGCACACACAGTTATTGCACTTTTAGTGGACACTTGAAGGTTTATTTCTCACGTCTGGCGTACGTCCGGCGGGTACGACGGTCGCGTATGAACTGCTGGGTTGTTATATGCAGTCTTCGTAAGTCGGAGCCGTAGTCACTTTGTTAACCTTATTTGTCTTAACAACAAAAGATTTTTTGATGCACAATACAAGCATGGTATTTTTTTTTTATCTGTATTACGCTTTGACCTTCTCGGAAATAGTTTGAGCTTTGAGGTTACGGAAAGGGATTCGTATTTTTCCAATTGGTTAGTCCGATGGTTAATTTTTTTTATTTTTATGGGTAGGGGCAGACGAGCAGACGGATCACCTGATGGTAAGTGATTACCGTCGCCCATGGACACCTGCAACACCAGAGGGGCTACATGTGCGCTGCCGGCCTTTGAGGGACGTGTTGAGGGGTAGAGGGAAGGGAATAGGGAGGGTTTGGGCCTCCGGTACCCTCACTCACACGACGAAACACAACGCAAGCGTTGCTTCACGTCGGTTTTCTGTGAGGCCGTGGTATCACTCCGGTCGAGCCGGCCCATTCATGCCGAAGCGTGGCTCTCCCACGGTGAAAAATTTTTGTTTTGTGTCTTCGATTCCTACATATTGTCAAGTTATATTTATTTTTTTCAAATAATTTATATATTGTTAAAGTGAACATATTTGTATATTCACGTTATAAGCTTAAAAAATATAAGCGTCTACAGAAAGGATAAATATGAAGTATCATTTGAAGCCCGAACATCGGGAATGGACTAAAGTCAATTATATCTGTGTCGGTCATATCTACTATCTCCTGCAGATAAGCACAAGCTGCCGGAACACAACGAATTATTGCGTTCATGAAAACTGTGTCGTTTAGAAATCTAATCAGGGAAATTGAGATTCTCTGTTTGCTGAATTCTGTTTGGAATGCTATTTTTCCCTCTTTCAACACAAATTTAATTGGTGTGCTCTGATTGATCTTCACTTTTGTCGGTACAAAATCCGGAAATACAGCTTGCGACCATCCCTTTGTGCGGCTTTCGCACTGTACAGTAGCGGTACGCGGGTCATTCGTTAGTTCTATGTATTTTGTTAAGTAAAGTTTCAACTAGCCCACTATCACATCAATTTCACAGTCCTCTTTTGCTATTAGGTAAATATCGTAATATGATTTACGATTTTTTGCTACCACATCGTCATATCGATCAAAATTTATATCGAAAACTAATTGTTCATCCCTCATGATTTTGATATCGTCGTATATATTCAAATATTCTTTGTAGAATGTTTTTTGTTCTGGTAACATACAGAGCACTTTTGAGTTAGGAATTTTCAAAATTTTCTTCACTGTTTCATGCAGTCGATATTTATTAGCAACACGTTTGCATTTCGCTCTTGCAACATAATATTCTCCCTTATACGGCAGCGCCCGCGCATCCCGAGCTAGCAGACGTTCCCAAGCACTTTTAAGGTTTTCAAGCATACCGTGTCGTAAAAGACCCTCGTCAAAATTATTAATTATTACGAATGTACAAAAAAATCCCTTATAGCATGATCTACGAGAGTGATCGAGTTGTCTTGTCGCTCTAGCACAATGCTTTGCACGAGTTGGGTGAGAGCAGGCGATGAGTTAAAGCTCACAGTGGACTGCGCCTTGTACCCGCGGGCCATCAGCGCCGATAAACCAATGCCCCCGTCCATGTCTAACATTCGGTCGTATTGAGGTTTTATCTCCATGTACATGGCTGATCCATATGCGGCGTTTCGTGTTTTATCGTTATATAAATAATCTGAACAGACCTTTGTCAGAGATCATTTTCTTCGACTCATTCATTTTGATTTCAACATTTACAAGGCTCGAATCGAGGTTAAAAGCTTTTTCGTAGTGAAACAGTGCCCCGGCATGCATACCGTAGCTGTAAAAGATGTCACCGATGTCAGTCAGTAGAACGATGTTACCGGAAAAAGCGCGTAAGGCATAACACACGCAGTACATCATTTCGAAGCTGTGTCGTGGTATTTTGAACAACGCTTCCATTAATTTGGCCAATACCACGCGGAACTCGTATTCTTTATATATTTTCACGGTTGGGTGCTTTTCTATTGCTGTTAAATAAGAGTTGAAAGCGTCTCGGTATTCTCCTTGGGTAGTCAAACGACGAGCTTCATTAATCTCCAAATACTCCATTTGGAAATTATTATGTAAATAGCACTTTAAAAGTATAAACTATCAATAGAAGCTATTGCACACACAGTTATTGCACTTTTAATGGATACTGAAACGTTTATTTCTCACGTCCAGCGTACGTCCAGCGGGTACGACGGTCGCGTATGAACTGCTGGGTTGTTTGTCATATGCAGTCTTCGTAAGTCTGAGCCGTAGTCACTTTGTTAACTTTATTTGTCTTAACAACAAAAGATTTCTTGATGCATAATACAAGCGTGGTATTTTTTTAAATCTGTATTACGCTTTGACCTTCTCGGAAATAGTTTGAGCTTTTAGGTTACGGAAAGGGATTCGTATTTTTCCAATTTTTAGTCCTATGGTTAATTTAGGTGTTGTGTTTTTGATTCCTACATATTGTCAAGTTATATTTAAATTTTTCAAATAATTCATATATTGTTAAAGTGAACAGATTCGTATATTCACGTTATAAGCTTTAAAAATATAAGCGTCTACAGAAAGGATAAATATAATTCTTATTATTCATAAAATTTAAAGTTGGATGGAAGTTGTGTGCATTAAGTACTCGATGGAATATTACTCGGCTATTTGCAAGAACCTAACACGTGTTAGTTACTGGTTTCATTTGGCAAACAGGCTAATAAAACAAACCAATGTTCTGTCAAGTATATTGCCACGTGGCAATTATTTGACAAATACGCAACACATAAACGAATAGCATTCGGGGCATACCTAAACGACACTTTCATATTGTCTTTTTGGTACTTCCTACTATTCCAAGCTATTGACTTGTCATTTAAAAAATTAAAAGCTAAAGACCATTAAATCGAATGTCATATTAGCACGTTTTATTATGTCAATACTTTAAAAATGAATAGCCCACGTGCGAGGCGGACTCACACTATTTTTTTCAATTTTATTTGGTTATCTACACTTTGTATATAATGCATTATATCCGAAAACGTTGAAGGATTTTATTCTAATTGTACAACTACTTAAAGAGAAACACAAAATGCATTAAATAACTTTCCAGTATCAATTTAGTTTCTAACAAAAAAAAAAAAACAAATACCATATCGCAATTAACTTTGTAGAAAACATATAATTGTTTCAAAACAGTAAATTTTGCCATTCACTACGTAACAAGCAGGATAGAAACAAAAGCCGGCACACGACTATCGTTGGGTTAGACGAAAAACTTAGACAATATAAAAAAAATAATCGTCATTTAACTTTTACATCTCCACCTATCCTCTAGCTAGTCCCTTTAAACATATACACGTAGACATCGTTTGACCGCTCCCTTCAATCGCGAAATGATTACCAGAAGCAAGCAACACATACAATTATCGTATTAGTCTGACCGAGATTGTCTAGAAACATTGGATTGCTCGCTTTGGATGTCCAACCAAACTAGCAAGCGTCAGAGTCGATGACTCAAAAGCCACTTATTCAACAACCTAATAAAAATTACGAGATCAAAGTAAATGTCGTCGAATGGTGACATCACAACTAAAGACTAAGAGACACATAAACGTCGATTAACGAGTTACCGACCGTGAAGATTTTAGTAAATAAATATTATGTCATGAGATGAATCTAGTTAGTACCCTATAAAAGAAAGAGTCAGAGTGCTAATACTAAGCACGACTAAGACAGCATTTCTATCTAATTAGTGAATTCAAAAAGTCCCAAGTCGAACGTCAATCATGCGACCTGATGATATTTCTTTTATTTATGGAGAAAAAGAAAGGGACAGTAGAAAAGAAAGAGACAGAGATGACAGTTTTTATCTGATTTGCACAAATCATGTTAAAAACACTTTTAACTTGCAAATCGTATATAGGGTTAATGCGACCCCAATGCACATGTTTTTTTTATTTATGGAAGTAATTAAAACTTTTATGTGGCATATTGCATGCCGTTAGAAAGAAGATAGACCAAAGAACTTTTAAAAAAATTGGAAGATCATAATCAAAGGTAGTTTTTTTTTATTGCAATCGAAAGTTGAAAGTTTAAATAAAAATTTATTTCTTTCAAAAACATTTTAATTCACAAAAAAAAGTTGTGATGCTACTACTGCGTTATTTTCATTCCAGGAGATCCGCATTACATTGAACATTAAATCAAAACCAAAAAATGGTGGCAATAACAATTACTTTTTTTTAGTTTGAAGTTAAGTGCTCAATTTCGGATTTTTTCAAGAAAAGAACTAAAATTTATCCATAAATTATTCCGTGAGGTGTGGATTTTTTTTTTTAAGCTGAGAAGGTAGCTTCTGACTGCTTCTATCCGGAATTTTCTTTTGGCAAACGATGCGCCAAACACCCTGTATATCTTAAATCTATTGTTGGAAATTAAAAGGAAGATTATTTGAAACTTAACTAAGTATCGTACTTACTCGTACAATTTTATGACATCGTAACTACCATTAACGTTTTGGCTGATATTTATCATGAATGAAGTTGATGAACTTTTTATTAGGCCAAATAACTGATCTTAATGGAGGTTACTACTTTAAAATAATAATTTCCTCTATACATCCTGACGACATACATAATATGTATATTATAGAGGAAATTACCTTTTATTCCTATTTCTAATTATTTTTATTAGATCAATAATCTGTATCTAAAATTACCTTGCTACAGCCATTTGATTCTGTCACTACTATCAAATTCAAGTCATCACCTTTGAAGATCGGTACAGGTGGATTCAATAGATGAGCGAAACTGTCTATAAAGCATCCTTCTCTCTTGGTACTAATTTCAGCATCGTGTTCAAATAATTGAAGTTTGTACCAACACAATATTGCACTACACTCCGCGTCTTTCAGTGGCGTCACTGACACTATATGGGACCGATTTAAATTGCAATAGTCCGATAGCAGAACAGGATTTGATAGCTCTTCATACTTTATCACAGACAAGTCCAGTTCGAGCGCTTGAGTTGTCCGGTACTTGTTAACGTGCGACGCCATTTTGAAGCCGATATTGTCATCTAGTAACTTGTTATTTATATCTAACCAATCACTCGTCGCTAGTTGAAGTATCACAGTGATACTCGTGGGCAGTAAGAGACCGCCCGGAGCCAGGTGACTGATTCGTAAATTCTGTATAGTCTGCCACATATGAGCGTCGATATCTCCGCGCAGAAGCAACTCCGTAGAAAATATTACATGATACACCTGATCTTTATAGAATTCTTGTTGCCAACAATCGCCATAAAGGACTGTAATTTTATCCAGTGGTATGTCGTTCGCCTTGAAGACGGACTGTATAAAGTTTTGGTCTTCCAAACTCCACGCGTGGCAGAGCAAAGATCTTGCACCTCGAAGCATCATTTGAAGCCCGAACATCGGGAATGGACTAAAGTCAATTATATCTGTGTCGGTCATATCTACTATCTGCTGCAGATAAGCACAAGCTGACGGAACACAACGAATTATTGCGTTCATGAAAACTGTGTCGTTTAGAAATCTAATCAGGGAAATTGAGATTCTCTGATTGCTGAATTCTGTTTGGAACG
The DNA here is from genome assembly GCA_918026875.4 of Diatraea saccharalis. NCBI lineage: Eukaryota > Metazoa > Arthropoda > Insecta > Lepidoptera > Crambidae > Diatraea > Diatraea saccharalis. The sequence goes on along the minus strand of OU893340.1, from coordinate 18,532,824 downwards.
CTATTTTTCCCTCTTTCAACACAAATTTAATTGGTGTGCTCTGATTGATCTTCACTTTTGTCGGTACAAAATCCGGAAATACAGCTTGCGACCACCCCTTTGTGCGACTATCGCACGGTACAGTAGCGGTACGCGGGTCATTCGTTAGTTCTATGTATTTTGTTAAGTAAAGTTTAAACCAGCCCACTATCACATCGATTTCACCGTCCTCTTTTGCTATTAGGTTAATATCGTAATATGATTCACGATTTTTTGCTACCACATCGTTATATCGATCAAAATTTATATCGAAAACTAATTGTTCATCCGTCATGATTTTGATATCGTCGTACATATTCAAATCCTCTTTGTAGAATGTTTTTTGTTCGGGTAACGTACAGAGCACTTTTGAGTTGGGAATTTTCAAAATTTTCTTCACTGTTTCATGCAGTCGATATTTATTAGCAATACGTTTGCATTTCGCTCCTGCAACATAATATTCTCCCTTATACGGCAGCGCCCGCGCATCCCGAGCTAGCAGACGTTCCCAAGCACTCTTAAGGTTTTCAAGCATACCGTGTCGTAAAAGACCCTCGTCAAAATTATTAATTATCACGAATGTACGCTTACCAATAATGCCGGACGGAACAAAATCCTTTATAGGATGATCTACGAGAGTGATCGAGTCATCTTGTCGCTCTAGCACAATGCTTTGCACGAGCTGGGTGAGAGCAGGCGATGAGTTAAAGCTCACAGTGGACTGCGCCTTGCACCCGCGGGCCATCAGCGCCGATAAACCAATGCCCCCGTCCATGTCTAATATTCGGTCGTATTGAGGTTTTATCTCCATGTACATGGCGGATCCATATGCGGCGTTTCGTGTTTTATCGTTATATAATCTGAACAGACCTCTGTCAAAGATCATTTTCTTCGACTCGTTCATTTTGATTTCAACATTTACAAGGCTCGAATCGAGGTTTAAAGCTTTTTCGTAGTGAATCAGTGCCTCGGCATGCATACCGTAGCTGTAAAAGATGTCACCGATGTCAGTCAGTAGAACGGTGTTACCGGGAAAAGCGCGTAAGGCATAACGCACGCAGTACATCATTTCGAAGCTGTGTCGTGGCATTTTGAACAACGCTTCCATTAATTTGGCCAATACCACGCGGAACTCGTATTCTATATATATTTTCACGGTCGGGTGCTTTTCTATTGCTGTTAAATAAGAGTTGAAAGCGTCTCGGTATTCTCCTTGTTCAGTCAAACGACGAGCTTCATTAATCTCCAAATACTCCATTTGGAAATTATTATGTAATTAAATAGCACTTTAAAAGTATAAACTATCAATAGAAGCTATTGCACACACAGTTATTGCACTTTTAATGGACACTTGAACGTTTATTTCTCACGTCCGGCGTACGTCCGGCGTGTACGACGGTCGCGTATGAACTGCTGGGTTGTTATATCCAGTCTTCGTAAGTCGGAGCCGTAGTCACTTTGTTAACTTTATTTGTCTTAACAATAAAAGATTTTTTGATGCACAATACAAGCATGGTATTTTTTTATTAGTATTACGCTTTGACCTTCTCGGAAATAGTTTGAGCTTTTAGGTTACGGAAAGGGATTCTATTTTTCCAATTGATTAGTCCGATGGTTAATTTTTGTGTTGTGTTTTCGATTCCTACATATTGTCAAGTGATATTTAAATTTTTCAAATAATTTATATATTGTTAAAGTGAACAGATTCGTATATTCACGTTATAAACTTTAAAAATATAAGCGTCTACAATGAGGAGAAATATAATTCTTATTATTCATAAAACTTAAAGTTGTATGGAAGTTGTGTGCATTAAGTACTCGATGGTATATTACTCGGCTATTTGCAAGAACCTAACACGTGTTAGTTACTGGTTTCATTTGGCAAACAGGCTAATAAAACAAACCAATGTTCTGTCAAGTATACTGCCACGTGGCAATTACTTGACAAATACGCAACACATAAACGAATAGCATTCGGGGCATACCTAAACGACACTTTCATATTGTCGATTTGATACTACCTACTATACCCAGCTATTGACTTGTCATTAAAAAATTAAAAGCTAAAGACCATTAAATCGAATGTCATATTAGCACGTTTTATTACGTCAATACTTTAAAAAAGAATAGCCCACGTGCGAGGCGGACTCACGCTTATTTTTTTTTATTTTATTTGGTTATCTACACTTTGTATATAATGCATTATATCCGAAAACGTTGAAGGATTTTATTCTCATTGTACAACCACTTATAAAAACAAAAGCCCGCACACGACTATCGTTGGCTTAGACGAAAAACTCAGACAATATAAAAAAAAAATCGTCATTTAACTTTAACATCTCAACCTATCCTCTAGCTAGTCCCTTTAAACATATACACGTAGACATCGTTTGACCGCTCCCTACAATCGCGAAATGATTACCAGAAGCAATACATACAATTATCGTATTAGTCTGGCAGAGATTGTCTAGAAACATTGGATTGCTCGCTTTGGATGTCCAACCACATTAGCAAGCGTCAGATTCGATGACTCAAAAGCCACTTTTTCAACAACCTAATAAAAATGACGAGATCAAAGTAAATGACGTCGAATGGTGACATCGCAGCTAAAGACTAAGAGACGCATAAACGTCAATTAACGAGTTACCGACCGTGAAGATTTTAGTAAATAAATATTATGTCATGAGATGCCACATTCCACATTTAGCTTTATATCCTACATTCATATTATATTTGTTAATAAAAGAATATCGTTAACTTAATTATTATCGATGTGTTGTTGTAATCACGACTGACAGCAGTCGTGATTACTATTTTTTTTTTGTTTTAATTAATGGTGAGTAAAGAATATATGTATAGTAAGTGGAAATCAAAATCGTCAATTCAATTTGCCGCGTTTGGCAGTTGCAGTACTGCCTGAAGTTTTTCAACATAGTTGTATTATTTTTTAACATTTCATATAGGTATTTTATTATTACGAGATATTCAAATTTTAGTTCCGCATTGTCGTCACTTATTTATTTTAATATTTTTCTTACTATGTCTTCTTAAAATCGATGAAATCACAGATATCACAATACTAGAAACAATAAACAACACGAAATCTTTGGATTCGTTATATATCTTAAATCTATTGTTGGAAATTAAAAGGAAGACTATTTGAAACTTAACTAAGTATCGTACTTACTCGTACAATTTTATGACATCGTAACTACCATTAACGTTTTGGCTGATATTTATCATGAATGAAGTTGATGAACTTTTTATTAGGCCAAATAACTGATCTTAATGGAGGTTACTACTTTAAAATAATAATTTCCTCTATACATCCTGACGACGTACATAATATGTATATTATAGAGGAAATTACCTTTTATTCCTATTTCTAATTATTTTTATTAGATCAATAATCTGTATCTAAAATTACCTTGCTACAGCCATTTGATTCTGTCACTACTATCAAATTCAAGTCATCACCTTTGAAGATCGGTACAGGTGGATTCAATAGATGAGCGAAACTGTCTATAAAGCATCCTTCTCTCTTGGTACTAATTTCAGCATCGTGTTCAAATAATTTGAAGTTTGTACCAACACAATATTGCACTACACTCCGCGTCTTTCAGTGGCGTCACTGACACTATATGGGACCGATTTAAATTGCAATAGTCCGATAGCAGAACAGGATTTGATAGCTCTTCATACTTTATCACAGACAAGTCCAGTTCGAGCGCTTGAGTTGTCCGGTACTTGTTAACGTGCGACGCCATTTTGAAGCCGATATTGTCATCTAGTAACTTGTTATTTATATCTAACCAATCACTCGTCGCTAGTTGAAGTATCACAGTGATACTCGTGGGCAGTAAGAGACCGCCCGGAGCCAAGTGACTGATTCGTAAATTCTGTATAGTCTGCCACATATGAGCGTCGATATCTCCGCGCAGAAGCAACTCCGTAGAAAATATTACATGATACACCTGATCTTTATAGAATTCTTGTTGCCAACAATCGCCATAAAGGACTGTAATTTTATCCAGTGGTATGTCGTTCGCCTTGAAGACGGACTGTATAAAGTTTTGGTCTTCCAAACTCCACGCGTGGCAGAGCAAAGATCTTGCACCTCGAAGCATCATTTGAAGCCCGAACATCGGGAATGGACTAAAGTCAATTATATCTGTGTCGGTCATATCTACTATCTGCTGCAGATAAGCACAAGCTGACGGAACACAACGAATTATTGCGTTCATGAAAACTGTGTCGTTTAGAAATCTAATCAGGGAAATTGAGATTCTCTGATTGCTGAATTCTGTTTGGAACGCTATTTTTCCCTCTTTCAACACAAATTTAATTGGTGTGCTCTGATTGATCTTCACTTTTGTCGGTACAAAATCCGGAAATACAGCTTGCGACCACCCCTTTGTGCGACTATCGCACGGTACAGTAGCGGTACGCGGGTCATTCGTTAGTTCTATGTATTTTGTTAAGTAAAGTTTAAACCAGCCCACTATCACATCGATTTCACCGTCCTCTTTTGCTATTAGGTTAATATCGTAATATGATTCACGATTTTTTGCTACCACATCGTCATATCGATCAAAATTTATATCGAAAACTAATTGTTCATCCGTCATGATTTTGATATCGTCGTACATATTCAAATCCTCTTTGTAGAATGTTTTTTGTTCGGGTAACGTACAGAGCACTTTTGAGTTGGGAATTTTCAAAATTTTCTTCACTGTTTCATGCAGTCGATATTTATTAGCAATACGTTTGCATTTCGCTCCTGCAACATAATATTCTCCCTTATACGGCAGCGCCCGCGCATCCCGAGCTAGCAGACGTTCCCAAGCACTCTTAAGGTTTTCAAGCATACCGTGTCGTAAAAGACCCTCGTCAAAATTATTAATTATCACGAATGTACGCTTACCAATAATGCCGGACGGAACAAAATCCTTTATAGGATGATCTACGAGAGTGATCGAGTCGTCTTGTCGCTCTAGCACAATGCTTTGCACGAGCTGGGTGAGAGCAGGCGATGAGTTAAAGCTCACAGTGGACTGCGCCTTGCACCCGCGGGCCATCAGCGCCGATAAACCAATGCCCCCGTCCATGTCTAATATTCGGTCGTATTGAGGTTTTATCTCCATGTACATGGCGGATCCATATGCGGCGTTTCGTGTTTTATCGTTATATAATCTGAACAGACCTCTGTCAAAGATCATTTTCTTCGACTCGTTCATTTTGATTTCAACATTTACAAGGCTCGAATCGAGGTTTAAAGCTTTTTCGTAGTGAATCAGTGCCTCGGCATGCATACCGTAGCTGTAAAAGATGTCACCGATGTCAGTCAGTAGAACGGTGTTACCGGGAAAAGCGCGTAAGGCATAACGCACGCAGTACATCATTTCGAAGCTGTGTCGTGGCATTTTGAACAACGCTTCCATTAATTTGGCCAATACCACGCGGAACTCGTATTCTATATATATTTTCACGGTCGGGTGCTTTTCTATTGCTGTTAAATAAGAGTTGAAAGCGTCTCGGTATTCTCCTTGTTCAGTCAAACGACGAGCTTCATTAATCTCCAAATACTCCATTTGGAAATTATTATGTAATTAAATAGCACTTTAAAAGTATAAACTATCAATAGAAGCTATTGCACACACAGTTATTGCACTTTTAATGGACACTTGAACGTTTATTTCTCACGTCCGGCGTACGTCCGGCGTGTACGACGGTCGCGTATGAACTGCTGGGTTGTTATATCCAGTCTTCGTAAGTCGGAGCCGTAGTCACTTTGTTAACTTTATTTGTCTTAACAACAAAAGATTTTTTGATGCACAATACAAGCATGGTATTTTTTTATTAGTATTACGCTTTGACCTTCTCGGAAATAGTTTGAGCTTTTAGGTTACGGAAAGGGATTCTATTTTTCCAATTGATTAGTCCGATGGTTAATTTTTGTGTTGTGTTTTCGATTCCTACATATTGTCAAGTGATATTTAAATTTTTCAAATAATTTATATATTGTTAAAGTGAACAGATTCGTATATTCACGTTATAAACTTTAAAAATATAAGCGTCTACAATGAGGAGAAATATAATTCTTATTATTCATAAAACTTAAAGTTGGATGGAAGTTGTGTGCATTAAGTACTCGATGGTATATTACTCGGCTATTTGCAAGAACCTAACACGTGTTAGTTACTGGTTTCATTTGGCAAACAGGCTAATAAAACAAACCAATGTTCTGTCAAGTATACTGCCACGTGGCAATTATTTGACAAATACGCAACACATAAACGAATAGCATTCGGGGCATACCTAAACGACACTTTCATATTGTCGTTTTGATACTACCTACTATACCCAGCTATTGACTTGTCATTAAAAAATTAAAAGCTAAAGACCATTAAATCGAATGTCATATTAGCACGTTTTATTACGTCAATACTTTAAAAAAGAATAGCCCACGTGCGAGGCGGACTCACGCTTATTTTTTTTTATTTTATTTGGTTATCTACACTTTGTATATAATGCATTATATCCGAAAACGTTGAAGGATTTTATTCTCATTGTACAACCACTTATAAAAACAAAAGCCCGCACACGACTATCGTTGGCTTAGACGAAAAACTTAGACAATATAAAAAAAATAATCGTCATTTAACTTTAACATCTCAACCTATCCTCTAGCTAGTCCCTTTAAACATATACACGTAGACATCGTTTGACCGCTCCCTACAATCGCGAAATGATTACCAGAAGCAATACATACAATTATCGTATTAGTCTGGCAGAGATTGTCTAGAAACATTGGATTGCTCGCTTTGGATGTCCAACCACACTAGCAAGCGTCAGAGTCGATGACTCAAAAGCCACTTATTCAACAACCTAATAAAAATTACGAGATCAAAGTAAATGTCGTCGAATGGTGACATCGCAACTAAAGACTAAGAGACGCATAAACGTCAATTAACGAGTTACCGACCGTGAAGATTTTAGTAAATAAATATTATGTCATGAGATGCCACATTCCACATTTAGCTTTATATCCTACATTCATATTATATTTGTTAATAAAAGAATATCGTTAACTTAATTATTATCGATGTGTTGTTGTAATCACGACTGACAGCAGTCGTGATTACTATTTTTTTTTGTTTGAATAAATGGTAAGTAAAGAATATATGTATAGTTAGTGGAAATCAAAATCGTCAATTCAATTTGCCGCGTTTGGCAGTTGCAGTACTGCCTGAAGTTTTTCAACATAGTTGTTTTATTTTTTAACATTTCATATAGTATTTTATTATTACGAGATATTCAAATTTTAGTTCCGCATTGTCGTCACTTATTTATTTTAATATTTTTCTTACTATGTCTACTTAAAATCGATGAAATCACAGATATCACAATACTAGAAACAATAAACAACACGAAATCTTTGGATTCGTTATATATCTTAAATCTATTGTTGGAAATTAAAAGGAAGACTATTTGAAACTTAACTAAGTATCGTACTTACTCGTACAATTTTATGACATCGTAACTACCATTAACGTTTTGGCTGATATTTATCATGAATGAAGTTGATGAACTTTTTATTAGGCCAAATAACTGATCTTAATGGAGGTTACTACTTTAAAATAATAATTTCCTCTATACATCCTGACGACGTACATAATATGTATATTATAGAGGAAATTACCTTTTATTCCTATTTCTAATTATTTTTATTAGATCAATAATCTGTATCTAAAATTACCTTGCTACAGCCATTTGATTCTGTCACTACTATCAAATTCAAGTCATCACCTTTGAAGATCGGTACAGGTGGATTCAATAGATGAGCGAAACTGTCTATAAAGCATCCTTCTCTCTTGGTACTAATTTCAGCATCGTGTTCAAATAATTGAAGTTTGTACCAACACAATATTGCACTACACTCCGCGTCTTTCAGTGGCGTCACTGACACTATATGGGACCGATTTAAATTGCAATAGTCCGATAGCAGAACAGGATTTGATAGCTCTTCATACTTTATCACAGACAAGTCCAGTTCGAGCGCTTGAGTTGTCCGGTACTTGTTAACGTGCGACGCCATTTTGAAGCCGATATTGTCATCTAGTAACTTGTTATTTATATCTAACCAATCACTCGTCGCTAGTTGAAGTATCACAGTGATACTCGTGGGCAGTAAGAGACCGCCCGGAGCCAAGTGACTGATTCGTAAATTCTGTATAGTCTGCCACATATGAGCGTCGATATCTCCGCGCAGAAGCAACTCCGTAGAAAATATTACATGATACACCTGATCTTTATAGAATTCTTGTTGCCAACAATCGCCATAAAGGACTGTAATTTTATCCAGTGGTATGTCGTTCGCCTTGAAGACGGACTGTATAAAGTTTTGGTCTTCCAAACTCCACGCGTGGCAGAGCAAAGATCTTGCACCTCGAAGCATCATTTGAAGCCCGAACATCGGGAATGGACTAAAGTCAATTATATCTGTGTCGGTCATATCTACTATCTGCTGCAGATAAGCACAAGCTGACGGAACACAACGAATTATTGCGTTCATGAAAACTGTGTCGTTTAGAAATCTAATCAGGGAAATTGAGATTCTCTGATTGCTGAATTCTGTTTGGAACGCTATTTTTCCCTCTTTCAACACAAATTTAATTGGTGTGCTCTGATTGATCTTCACTTTTGTCGGTACAAAATCCGGAAATACAGCTTGCGACCACCCCTTTGTGCGACTATCGCACGGTACAGTAGCGGTACGCGGGTCATTCGTTAGTTCTATGTATTTTGTTAAGTAAAGTTTAAACCAGCCCACTATCACATCGATTTCACCGTCCTCTTTTGCTATTAGGTTAATATCGTAATATGATTCACGATTTTTTGCTACCACATCGTTATATCGATCAAAATTTATATCGAAAACTAATTGTTCATCCGTCATGATTTTGATATCGTCGTACATATTCAAATCCTCTTTGTAGAATGTTTTTTGTTCGGGTAACGTACAGAGCACTTTTGAGTTGGGAATTTTCAAAATTTTCTTCACTGTTTCATGCAGTCGATATTTATTAGCAATACGTTTGCATTTCGCTCCTGCAACATAATATTCTCCCTTATACGGCAGCGCCCGCGCATCCCGAGCTAGCAGACGTTCCCAAGCACTCTTAAGGTTTTCAAGCATACCGTGTCGTAAAAGACCCTCGTCAAAATTATTAATTATCACGAATGTACGCTTACCAATAATGCCGGACGGAACAAAATCCTTTATAGGATGATCTACGAGAGTGATCGAGTCGTCTTGTCGCTCTAGCACAATGCTTTGCACGAGCTGGGTGAGAGCAGGCGATGAGTTAAAGCTCACAGTGGACTGCGCCTTGCACCCGCGGGCCATCAGCGCCGATAAACCAATGCCCCCGTCCATGTCTAATATTCGGTCGTATTGAGGTTTTATCTCCATGTACATGGCGGATCCATATGCGGCGTTTCGTGTTTTATCGTTATATAATCTGAACAGACCTCTGTCAAAGATCATTTTCTTCGACTCGTTCATTTTGATTTCAACATTTACAAGGCTCGAATCGAGGTTTAAAGCTTTTTCGTAGTGAATCAGTGCCTCGGCATGCATACCGTAGCTGTAAAAGATGTCACCGATGTCAGTCAGTAGAACGGTGTTACCGGGAAAAGCGCGTAAGGCATAACGCACGCAGTACATCATTTCGAAGCTGTGTCGTGGCATTTTGAACAACGCTTCCATTAATTTGGCCAATACCACGCGGAACTCGTATTCTATATATATTTTCACGGTCGGGTGCTTTTCTATTGCTGTTAAATAAGAGTTGAAAGCGTCTCGGTATTCTCCTTGTTCAGTCAAACGACGAGCTTCATTAATCTCCAAATACTCCATTTGGAAATTATTATGTAATTAAATAGCACTTTAAAAGTATAAACTATCAATAGAAGCTATTGCACACACAGTTATTGCACTTTTAATGGACACTTGAACGTTTATTTCTCACGTCCGGCGTACGTCCGGCGTGTACGACGGTCGCGTATGAACTGCTGGGTTGTTATATCCAGTCTTCGTAAGTCGGAGCCGTAGTCACTTTGTTAACTTTATTTGTCTTAACAATAAAAGATTTTTTGATGCACAATACAAGCATGGTATTTTTTTATTAGTATTACGCTTTGACCTTCTCGGAAATAGTTTGAGCTTTTAGGTTACGGAAAGGGATTCTATTTTTCCAATTGATTAGTCCGATGGTTAATTTTTGTGTTGTGTTTTCGATTCCTACATATTGTCAAGTGATATTTAAATTTTTCAAATAATTTATATATTGTTAAAGTGAACAGATTCGTATATTCACGTTATAAACTTTAAAAATATAAGCGTCTACAATGAGGAGAAATATAATTCTTATTATTCATAAAACTTAAAGTTGTATGGAAGTTGTGTGCATTAAGTACTCGATGGTATATTACTCGGCTATTTGCAAGAACCTAACACGTGTTAGTTACTGGTTTCATTTGGCAAACAGGCTAATAAAACAAACCAATGTTCTGTCAAGTATACTGCCACGTGGCAATTACTTGTCAAATACGACAAATACGCAACACATAAACGAATAGCATTCGGGGCATACCTAAACGACACTTTCATATTGTCGTTTTGATACTACCTACTATACCCAGCTATTGACTTGTCATTAAAAAATTAAAAGCTAAAGACCATTAAATCGAATGTCATATTAGCAGCAGTTCGATGGTTAATTTTTGTGTTGTGTTTTCTATTCCTACATATTGTCAAGTTATATTTAAATTTTTCAAATAATTTATATATTGTTAAAGTGAACAGATTCGAATATTCACGTTATAAGCTTTAAAAATATAAGCGTCTACAATGAGGAGAAATATAATTCTTATTATTCACAAAACTTAAAGTTGAATGGTGACCGAGTTGCCTCAGACATTCATTATTGCTACTGTTTACAAACATTACTCTTGTACAAATAAACAATAACATTAACACAGCTGAGAAACTTATTTTCTGCATTAATTGTTTCATATATAAAAAATAATGTCCATGAGGTATTTGTATTAATGCGTTAACTTTTAATAAAAATTAATTGAAAAAGAAATCACTTATTGTTTATGATTCAGATTAATAAAAGAACTAAGAATATATTATGTTACATCTCTTTGACTCTGGTGTATGGACAAGACACTTCTGTAGGTGTTAATATTGTAGAAATAAATATAGTTTAAATTGTAAATGAAAAAGTAATTGTATGGGAGGGGTGCACATTATAATAAATTATTTAAGATTATTGATGAGGTATTATTATCATTATAATTGGTGATTGGTTGTAAAGGCTGGCCCCGGGCAATAAAGCGGTGATCGGAGATTACGCCCTTTTTAATGTTATTTCATTTTTGGCTTCCCTGTCCTTCAATCTATACCGCATTTTTTTTTTTTGTCAATATTTAAATATATATAATGAAATTAACAGCTTTATTGTATGGTAAATTGTTAAACGATTATGTGATGTCGTCTTACTAACTGAAACATAAAATAAAAAATCGGCGGACAACCTTACTCGATATTCTTTAAAAAAAATACAATAAAGCAGTTAACTGCTTTTCCCAAAATAAATATTTATGAACATGGATATGTTACCACTTAATACGAAGTTATCATTATTTAACATTATTTTATAAAAGCTATTACGCCTTTTTCTCGTAAATTTGTGTATGTAGCTCTAGCGTAAGCCATATTACGCTGAACACCATCTCTTTCACTCCACGCATAAATAATTACACCTTTCTTTTTAGCATGATGTTTAGGTAAACAATTCATACCAGTATTGACATGATTCGGCGGGCGGCATCAGTGCAGCGTGTGACGTCTTACGCATATTACTTGCGTAATTTTAAATAGGCGGCCGCTATATAAAATTCAGGGCAAAAGTATGAAGGTTGCTGTTCAAAGAAAAAGTTTGATTCAAAAAAGATCGGAGTTGTGTGTACATGTAAGAAGAAATGTGGTGATAAAATATCCGAAGAAAAACGACAGGCCATTTTCAACGCCTTTTGGAAACTTGGTAGTCACGAAGACCAGTGGCAATACATTTTAAGACATGTGAATACTAATGACATTAAAAATATGCAATTAGTTAGAACCAAAAACAGGACACAAACTATTAAGTATTATTTCAAGGATGGATCAGACAAAATTGACGTCTGCAAAAAAAATTTTTTTAATACCCTTAGTATAACTGAAAAATCAGTTTAAACTGCTATAGAAAAAGAAAAATGTGAAGAAGTCAAAGATAATAGGGGTCATCATGCTAACAGACCACGAAAAATGAGTGTTTCAACTGAACAAAATATAATCGCACACATAAATCTATTCCCGGTGAAAGAATCACATTATGTGCGCAAAGATACTAAAAAGTTATACTTAGACGACACGTTAAATATTTCTAAAATGTACCGGCTATATATAGAATGGTTTGAGAAAGAAAATTATTCGAACGATATTAAGATCGCTACAAAACGACAGTATGAAACAATTTTCAACACAAAATTCAATTATTCATTTCATAAACCAAAAAAAGACATTTGCGGGCAATGTACTTTATATCATCAAGCTGATGATGAAAGAAAGGAACAACTCAAAAAGTCTTATACAAAGCACATAAAAAATAAAGAACGTGTTCGTGAACTTAAAACTAAAGATAAAGAAGAAGGAAATCCTACGGATACTGTCGTCGCTATTTATGACCTGGAAAAAGTTTTGACGATCCCTCAATCAGAGGTGGGTATATTACATTATAAGCGAAAGTATCCAATATATAACTTTACGGTTTATAACTCATTAAGTGGAAGAGGGTATTGCTACCTTTGGCATTATCAATTAGCCAAAAGAGGGGCAAATGAAATCGGTAGTTGTCTTTTAAATTTCATTGAATGTGAAAGCATAAAGAATTTCATATTTTATTCTGATGGCTGTGCTGGCCAGAATAAAAACAGAATTATCTTTGCTCTTTATTTATATTTGGCCAAAAAGTATAGTGTTAACATAATTTATAGATATTTTGAGACTGGCCATAGTCAATCCGAAGGAGATTCTATGCATTCTCTTATTGAAAGAGCAAAAAAGAATCATACAATATTTACCCCTGATCAAATGTATGGTATAATTATGAATGCCAAGATCAACGGCGAAAAATTTCAGCTAATGGAAATGGAACAACACAATTTTTTTGATTTAAAGGAGATGATGAACAAACGATACTGGCTACGAGCAGACCAAACTAATGAAAAAGTTATGTGGTCAAAGATTCACGAAATTAAAATCACTGCTGATAATCCAGATGTTATCTTTTTCGAGTACAACTTTGAGAATGAGTATATTTCATTAAATACTGCACCGACCACTAGATCCTCAAGATGGAGGGGCAAAAAGACTCCAATAACTGATGTTTCAGGGAATGAATTGACTTATCTTTACAGAGAGCCAATTGCCTTACCAAAACCTCTTCATGATGATTTGATGAGTCTCTGCAAAGTTGAAGCGATCCCGAAACATTATCACATATTTTATAATAATTTACAGTGTGTTGGAGACACAGTAGAAGATTCGGATATTGTAACCGAAGATTCAAACTAAAGAAGAATTTTTTTTTAATAAATATTATAATAATAAAGTTAAATAATAATAATAATAATTCTTGAAAACGACCGCGCTCGATTGTACTGGGACCGGTCCGTCATTACGGACAGGACTGTTCCTGCGAACAAGCCTGATATCGTACTGATGGACCGGGCGGAATCTCGGGTGTTCTTAGTGGATGTCACCGTCCCATTCGATGAAAACCTCGTGAAAGCCGAAACAGATAAAAAACTTAAATATCTGAACCTGGCGCACGAGGTTACCGATATGTGGCGAGTGTCATCCACTGAGATCATCCCAGTCGTAGTGTCAGCGAATGGCCTAGTCCCAACTTCTCTTCACGACCATCTGAAGAGGTTGGGACTCCGTGACGGACCAATGATTGCGAGGCTCCAGCGGACGATCTTGCTCGATAACGCAAGGATCGTCCGCCGTTTTCTCTCTTTGTCGCCCTGACCCCCGGCCGTCTGGCCCCCTCTGCCGGGGGGAATCCTCCCACCCCTCGAATCGTCGAGGGGTCGGGAAGAGTAAATTTTTAAATACAAAAATAATAATAGTAAAGAAAGTTTAATAAATAATTAATAAAGATTATGATTGTGATTTCAAAAGCGTTTTAATTATTAATAATAATAATTTTAGTTATTTAATAGACTGATATTTTAGGCAAGAGCTTTCACTTAACAGAATTTTAAATACCTATGTAAAAATTGGTAGTATTTAAAGTCAATTATAAAATGTTATTGGCTTCCTCAGTTTAAAGGAAATCTTTACCAATCAATATAATTATTTTATTCAAATCATGCTTCCAAAACAAGTATCTAATTATAAAAGCATTTATTAGTGGTAATATTATAAAAACAATAATAAATATTATAAAATACTGCCTAAAATTAGAAAAAATAATAATATATTTAGCATTGTGGTCAGTTTGTAATGATAGTTACATAAAAATATAATTCATTAATAGGATTTTAAAATAGCGATTAGTGATTATACTTCTAAAACAGTATTAAAAAAATACTCTAAAAAAGGTGGTAACAGACTGATACGCTTACGATTGTATATGGAAATTGCGTTGTATTACTTACTTACATCCCGGGCTATTACTGGAAGATTTATTTATAAAGAAGTTAACGGTGTTGCAGTTAGAACGGCAACATAAATAATTTGTATTATACATTTTTATCATTATCTCTCCCATTATTCATGATACATATATATATATTTAAAGGGATTAATATATAAAAAAATACCTTTCGATTGAGATATTAAACGCTTATTTCGCATGTCCATACACTAAAATATAATTAAATTAGCTTCAATTGTTTATCCTGTAAAATTTGTTTTTTTATATTACCGCTTTGTTGCTCGGGGCCAGCATCTACCCACCTATTGAATATTATTATATTTAAAATCAATATTTCATCTTTACTGATTATTTAGGTGCTTAAATAGGATAAAATAGTATATTTTGAAACTTATTAACTTTGCAATTCTTGCATTGATTCTGCTTTGTTTCTATTTTTTAGGAGATTTGATTCAATATGTTGACCCGTAAGGCTGCTGCACAAAATACAGAAATGCAGTCAAGGCAAGCACTTAAGGAGCTCAAGGATTCAAAGGACACATGCAACCAGTTACTACAGGAACGAGATGAAAGTGAAGAAGAAATCAAAAATATTATTGGTCGGAACTCACACCTGAAGAGTGAGCTTAGTGAACTGCATACTGAGCATATAGAAGTAATATATCAAAGGGACCATTTTAAGGATGCACTCAGTACTCCCAAAGAAGAATTAAATACTCATGAGAGGGTACTCAACCGCATCACAGAACTGGAACAAGAGTTCAACTTGGCCAATAATAAAATAGAATTACTGCTCGAACAACAAAAAGAACATGAAGGAGAATACACCCAAAGTCTTTTTGAAGAACTGGTAGCATCACCTGGAGGTCAGTCGATGAGGCATCAACTAACAGCCTGTGATATACGCTCTAAGACGCAGATCAATTTTAATTTAAGTACTAGGTAACTTAAGAAATATATTAAAATTAGAACAGTTATCCAGAAAACTTAGAGATTGATAAAGAAGCATAATTGTTTTTATAAAAATATTGCCTTGAGGAAACAACGCAGTAGTCTAATGGATTCTTTGGAAATATATAGCGATAAATTATGTGAAAGTTGGCAGATGTATGACCGGGATACAAATAAATTGCAATTTGAAATAAAAAAATTACATGAATCAATAGAATTAATACAAAATAAATATTTAGTTGCACAGTCTCAAATTGATGAGCATATTAGGTCTGCCACAGAGTTGGTTGACCTATGCAATTACAATGCTGACCGTTACCATTCACTGTTAAATAAACAATTAATTAACAAAACAAATAACAGCTTTAGTAACAATAGCAATAATAATATTCAGAAACAATTTATAAATACAGTTACACAGAAACCCTGTCAGTCATCTGCCCACCAGTCACAACTGTTTACTCAGATACCTGAGTCATCTGTTACTGATGACTGCTCTCCATCACAATTTTCCCAACGTCATTCAATAAATTCACATAATTATAAAAATAATATTTTAATGTTCAGTGATGAAATTGGCAGAAACATGGGCAGTCTGCTATTCGATAAGGGCCATTCAACATTAAACTTGTGTATGCCTAATTCCTCTTTTAGTGATATTTTGGAAAAAGCAATTAAACAAAACTACAGCGAAAATACCACTTTGTTGTTTTTTATTGGCAATAGAGGTACTTTGAACAAACATAAATTATTGAAATATATAAACGAATTAAATTCATTAAGTGTTGGGAAAGTCGTGATTTTTACGTTGCCTTATTGCAATAGTTTGTCCAGTGAAGAAAATAATTTGCGATACAAACTGAATATGACATTGCACACTATATGCAATACTGCAAAGTTTCATGTCATTGACACTAACAAGTATGTTAGAAAATTTTATTTGACTAAAGATAAATATTATCTTTCCAATTATTATAAGAGACAAATAGCTATTTCGCTATCATATTTTTTTTTCTATAACAGCCAAAAATTTGGCTAACCAGATTGCTCCTATTGAGCACTCTTTTATTGACATGACTGTCAGTAATAATCCTACTGACATTGCGACAAATTCGTTTTTAAATTAGATACTAAGACAAAAGAGGATTCCTCTTGCTTGCCATTGAATGGTCAAAGTAATAATGGAACCAAGAATGTATCAGTCATCAACCTAGTGCACCAAAATGTTCAAGGACTATTGAGTAAAGAGTTAGAAGTAGAATTATTCATGAACTGTAACAATATTGATATTTTCTGTATAACGGAACATTGGTTAACAAGTTATAATTGCATTTTTAACTTCAATAATCACCTGGTTGGTAGCGCGTTCATTAGGAAAAACGCAATGCGTGGCGGCGCACTAATTTTATTAAATAAAAAGTTTAAATTTAAAGAACGTAGAGATATAGTGAGCCTATCGGTTGAGGAAATAATAGAGATTGCCTGTATAGAGCTGGACCAGCTGATTGTACTGAGCGTATATAGACCTCCTTCAAGTTTAGTTTGTCATTATGATCTTTTTGAAACAGTTATGGATGAAGCTTTAAAAAAGGTATATAGCAAAGGCAAACGATTAGTGATTGGGGGTGATTTTAACGTTGATTTATTAGGAAACTCCAATTTATGTACAAGACTTGTAAATCTATTTATGTCCTATAATCTTGCGCACATGTTTAAGGAGCCTACTAGAGTAACTGCTACTTCGTCCACATGTATTGACAACATTTTTACAGATCTGGTACCACTTTCAAAACAGATAATTAAACAACTACCGTCAGATCATTTTGGACAAATAGTTAGTTTTCCGCATAAATGTACGTTTGTGGCTAGGAGAGACATTACAGTTGTGTCAAAAAGTATGAGTCGCTTGGAACGTTTTAAAAATCAATTAGACAATAAATTGTATCATTTGAAACATAATAGTAATCCCAATGATTTGTACAAAGATTTCTTTGATGTTTATTGTACAGAATTCAATAAGATTTTTGTCCCAAAAAATATTAGTATTAGTAATCCTATAACTTTTAGTGTGTGGGCTACACCAGGAATCTACAAAAGTAGAAAAAGGCTCTATGAACTATATGATGAACGTAATTATAACACAAGTGAGGACTTCAAAGAATATGTACGAAATTACTCTAAATTATTCAAAAAAGTGTGTCGTTTAGCCAAATGTTATTATTTAAATGCAAAAATTAAAAATAGTAAAGATAAAGTTAAAATGACGTGGAATATCATAAATAGTGAAACTGGAAGAGAAAAATCCCGGAATATAAATTTTAATTTAAACATTGATAATAAAAAAGTAACATCAGATCTTGAAGTTGCTACAGTATTTGAAAATTTATTTACTGAAATTCCAGTCTTAATAACACAATCTTTGAATTCCTCTTCCACTGTTGCTGAATCTATTTTAAAGGCAAGTTTAAATAATTGTAATAGCCAATTTAAGTTTCAACACATTGATTTTAAAGATATAATAAAATCTTTTAATCAGCTAAAGAAAAAGAAAACCGCTGATTTATGGGGTAATTCCATTGAAGTTTCTAAATCGGTAATTGAGACAATAGCTCCAATCTTAGCATATATATTTAATGAATGTACTGATTGTGGTATTTTTCCAGAGCTCATGAAATATAGTAAAATTATTCCTTTACATAAATCGGGTAGCACATCTGACCCTAATAACTTTAGACCTATATCCGTGCTACCTACGTTTAGTAAGATTTTTGAAAAAATCATGCTGGATCAAATACAAACGTACTTTTACAAGAATAAGCTTATGAATCGACAACAATTTGGTTTTACAAGGGGTCGCTCGACAACCGAAGCCGGTGTCGAGTTAATACAAGAAATTTTTAATGCCTGGGAGGATTCACATGATGCGTTAGGTGTTTTCTGTGACCTATCTAAGGCATTTGATTGTGTTTTTCATGAAACATTGATTAGGAAACTGCATTTTTATGGATTTAGAGATAACTCATTGGATTTTATTGTCTCATACTTGACTGACAGAGTACAGAGGGTTGATATCAATGGCAAAAGATCCCCTGGATCGAAAATTAAGATGGGTGTTCCGCAGGGTTCAATACTTGGTCCTTTCTTGTTTTTGATTTACATAAATGACTTGCCTTATTTCGTAAGGGATGATCACGAAATAGTTTTGTTTGCGGATGACACTTCACTTTTGTTTAAAATTAAAAGAGGGTTACCTCTAAATGACGATGTGAACAATTCTATCGCTAAAGTAGTACATTGGTTTAATCTGGTGATCGACTGTTTTGTAATGTTTTTGAGGTTAGTGGTTTGCTTTAAATCAGTGACAGCTAACAGCACAGAGTACCTACCGCCTATTGCTTGATACCATAGAGTCTATGCTTGACAGCAGGAAGCTAAATTGATACACACCATAGACACGCTTGGCTTTTTTTTATTTTGTGGAATAGACTGCTTACATACAGCTTGCTTATTGGTGTTGCCGCTGGACAGTATCGGCTTTTGCGATCCATTTCACGCACTTGTGATATTTAGTGATCATCAATATGAAATGTAGTGCATGCAATGAAATCATATTAAACACTGAGCATCTAAAATGTAATGCTTGCAGAAACTTTTACCACTACGAATGCCTTAATATTAAAAGAGTTCAGTTTCTAAATTTTAAGTCTGATTATATTGAAAAGTGGAAATGTCCTTCATGTACAAATGTAACTCGCCGTAAGCAGTCAAATCTGAATTCTCCAGTGCGCATAGGTCAGGTACCGTTTAATGATGCTTCCATGGACATGTCCTGTGAGGATCTGGATACATCAGTTTTAAGTAGCAACAAAGTTACAAAAGGTGAAGTTACATTGGAAAATATCAGCGCGCTTTTGGATCAAAAACTTAAGCTTTCATTGTCTCAATTTAGTAAGGATCTTAAATCTGCCTTGAAGGCTGAACTGGAGCAACTGGTTCGCAGTGAAATGGGTGTCATTATGGCGAAATTGAAGGATGAGTTTACTGCTACTACAGATTTCATTATGGCTGAACACATCGCGTTGAAAGAAGATATAAGTAGTAAAATCAAAGTTATAAATGAGCTTGAAAATAAGAATGCGAAATTACGGAGTGAACTAGATAGTATTGGCAGTCGCTTATCCATCATTGAGAATACTTCACGTAGTATGAATCTGGAGTTGCAAATGGTTCCAGAACGCCGTGATGAAAATGTTACCGAACTTTAAAAAAAATTATGCAACATCGTTGGAGTTCCAATAGCCGATGTTGATATTCGTGGATGCCGACGAGTGGCCAAATTAAACAGCAAGTCTAGTCGTCCCCGAAGTGTTTTGGTTACGTTGTCGTCTTCGATTCTCAGGGATACAATTATATCTGCAACCCACCGTTACAATAAGACTCATCGGGAAGAATCACTGAATGCAACCCATTTAGGTTTGACTGGCGGTAAATTATATGTTTGTGAGCATCTTTCACCTGAAATGAAGATGCTTCATGCTGCTACTCGTCAAGTGTGTAAAGAGAAGAAGATCAAGTACGTGTGGATTAAATATGGTAGACTTTACGTGAGAAGTGACGACAATAGTAATGCAATAAATATTAAAAATAGAGAAATTTTGGATAAATTGTAGTAATTTTGTAATAATTTTGATATTAATATTAGATACTTTTATTTTTTAATTATGAATATTTATTACCAAAATGTTAATAGAATGCGTTCTAAACTGAACGAATTTTATCTGAATAATCTTAATTATAATTACGATGTCATCTGCTTAACAGAAACTAATTTAATTGAAAGCATTTCTGATACTGAATTTGTTGATAATCGTTATATTGTTTTTCGGCGGGATCGTTCAAGTTCGAGCAGCGTCAAATCTGAGGGGGGAGGTGTTTTGCTTGCTGTTAAAAAAACTTTTAATGTAATTCGACAATCGTCTTGGGAAAGCGATGCGGAAGATGTTTGGATTACTATTCTTCCTTCACTTAATAATAATATCACGATTCATATTTGTGTTTGTTATGTTCCGCCTAGAATGTCGTTGTGTTTTAGGTCAAGATTCTTTGATCATTGTCAAGGTATCGTGCTGAGCTCTATGGATAATAGTGAATTTATATTCTGCGGTGACTTTAACATACCACAGATTGATTGGATGAGGTCCCCGACGTCTGTAGATATGATTGCAGGTTGTACTCACGGCCAGGATTCTGAACTTTTATTAGAATTAATGTCGGTGTGTAACTTGTTACAATTTAATACTGTCTCGAATAAGAACAATCGTTTCTTAGACTTAGTCTTGTCTACTTTTAAAAACTTAAGGGTACAGAAATTTGATGAGTTAAGCAAAGTTGATTCTCATCATCCTGCCATTTCCATTGAAATTTGCGATTGTGATATCGCTTTCACTAAATCAATTAAGCCAAAGAAGGAACAAAGATTTGTTTTTAGAAAATGTAATTATCAGGCGGTAAGACGTGAGCTTGACAAGCATAACTGGCAGGATTTGCTTTCTATCCCTGATTTAGACGTGGCGGTTCAAAAATTTTATGATATATTAAATACTATAATAACCAGTCATACACCGCGTACTAAAAAAGACTCTTTTGCATATCCCATTTGGTTTGGCAATTCTCTTAAGTGTTGCTTACGGGAAAAAAATAAATATCATAAAAGATACAAAAGATTTAAGAATCCGAGAGACTATGACACTTTTAGTTTGCTTAGGTCGCGATGTAAGAGCCTCATGAATTATTGTTTTAAAAAATACATTTCATCGGTGGAAGATTCTTTGGTGGACAATTCAAAGTTATTTTGGACCTTTGTTAAGGCTAAACGTAGTGATACATCGATCCCGCAAACTATGAGGTTGGGTAGTGATACTGCATCCGATGCGAAAGGCATCTGTGAACAGTTTGCCAAATACTTTGGATCTGTTTTCGATGATGAGCATGTGGGCTATGTGCCGCTTGATTCAGTTAATTGTCATTGCAATTCATTTCTTTCAGGTTTGACTATTCAGCGGGAGGATGTTTTTAGAAAATTGAAACATCTTGATATGAGTAAGGGTGCTGGTCCTGATAAAATTCCAGCAGTATTTCTGGGTTCTTGTGCTCGCCAACTATGCGTACCGCTCTGTATACTGTTTAATAAATCCTTGGGTTCGGGTACTTTTCCATCATTATGGAAAAAGGCTTTCATAATTCCTATTTTCAAGACTGGCGACAGATCTGATTGCTCAAACTATCGACCTATAAGTATTCTTGGCTCAATTGCTAAAGTTTTTGAGTCAATCGTGTGCGATGCTATCTATTGTCACATAAAAACAATGATCTCTACCAAGCAGCACGGTTTCGTAAGTAAACGATCAACAATCAGCAATTTATTAATATATAAAAATTATTTATGTTCTGCGTTTGCAAAATGCCAGCAGGTTGACTCGGTCTATACGGATTTTTGCAAAGCGTTTGATAAGGTTAATCACACAATTCTATCTAAAAAATTATTGACCTTCGGAATCGGTGGAGATTTGTTACGATGGTTAATGTCATATCTGTCTCGAAGAAGTCAGTTGGTTGCTGTAAAGGGCTTTCTATCATCTTCTGTTATTGCAACTTCTGGAGTTCCACAGGGTTCACACTTGGGTCCGTTGCTTTTCATCATTTTCATTAATGACTTGATAGATAGATTGTCCTGTGAGTGTCTGCTCTACGCGGATGATTTGAAGATCTTCACTACTGTGGATAGCCCCAATGACTCTTACCGTCTACAAAAGGATCTAAATACTCTATCTGAATGGTGTTTGTGCAATAAAATGTCTCTAAATGTCAAAAAATGTGTACTCATTTCCTTTACACACAGGCGCAGCAGGATCCTTACTGTATACAATATCAATGACTACACACTAGAGCGAAAAAATAATATCAAAGATCTCGGTGTAATATTTGATGAACAATTATCATTTCGTGATCACTATGCTTATATGATACAAAAGGCGGAACGAATGCTTGGTTTCATTTGTCGAACATCTAAAGCTTTTAAGAAATCTAAAAGTGTCTTACTTTTGTACTATAGCTTGGTTAGGAGCATTTTAGAGTATGGAGCTGTCATCTGGGCGCCTTTCTACTCGATTCATTCTGATCGCATTGAGAAAATTCAGAATAAATGCTTAAAAATTTTATGTTACCGTACAGGATATGGTCGGATTTTGTCATCGTATAGTGAAAGATTGTCTAGATTTAGTGTACAAAGGCTTGACGTGAGACGGAAATATATGGATTTAGTCTACCTACATAAGATTATCCATTCGCGAGTTGATTCTCCGGAATTACTATCTCTGATCAACTTCAACACGCGTTTCAGAGTTCGCCATCCAAACATCTTCTTGCTGCACGTTTACAGAAATAACACGTCCTACTATAACCCAATTATCCGTATGTGTCGTCTATATAATGATCTAGCGGGGAAACAGGAAAGCTTGGACATTATGAATGATCGCCTTGGTCTGTTTAAGCGATGTATTACCGATGTGCTTATTGAATCGTGTTGAATGTGTAATTATTGGTTATTTTATTAATTTCGATGTTGTAGTCACTGATAAGGTACAATTTTGGGATTGATTTGTAAATTTATTGTAATTAGTTTTAATGTAATCTAATTTTATTCTTTATTTTATGCATGAAAAATATAATATACTATTATGCAACCTTTATAATTGTCATGATAAGGCCACGAGGATTTGGTTTACAATCTAGTTTATAAATTACTTGAATTGCTGTAAATTAAACTCAATTTGATTGTGAACCTACTATTAAAAAAATACTTATTAAAAAAGCTTATTATAAGGAATCCGATTATATAACAGATAAGAACGCTTGGACTTGAGATGATCCAGCAACTGGATAGGTGATTACTTCTAAACTCATTATCTTGTTTCCATTATTATTAAATTATTATGTTATCATTATAAGACCATATTTATTTATTTTTTCTCTATCTCTGTTTATAATGTATAGATCTGGTAATGACATGGTTTTTGTAAATGTCATTACTCTTATTAGAGCTGGTGAGTTTCTTGCTCGTTCTTCTTATCAGTCAAAAGACGTCCTGAACGAGTGGTAGGGAAAAAAATGTTGGACGATTCAAAAGTACTTTTAAGAAGTCTATTTGAATAAAGATTATTTTGACTTTGACTTTGAATGGAAGTTGAAGGATGCGGTAGCCAAGAAAGGCCACGACGCACCTTTCACCATCAAATCAATCGCGTGCTGTTAGAAGCCGTGAGTATGCATGAAAAGAGTAATGAAAGAAGTATGAAAAGACCGTAATCTGTGGACACATTTAAGAGTTTTTTTTATAATTTTTTTAACCATTCATTCATTTTTAAGGTTAACAAAACCGAGAAGACGAATCTTCAGTTGGAAGTTGTCAGCTCACCTTACTTCACACCGAGCTCGCCTTCTAGGGTTAGTACAGTTTGATCTCAATACATATTATATAGTGTGCAATATTGGTCACCGCTTAACCGTATTTTAGGTATTTAGTATATAGGCTGATATTTATTGGTAATTGGACTATCTGACTCTATTTATACGAAGGGTCGGTAAAATAAACAAGTATGGGTTGTATTTTCAGACTGTTTTAATATTGAATTATGACTTACTAATACATTATTATTTATATTACAAATGTGAGAGATTACTTCGTCACAGAGTGGACGACAAAAATTAACTTACAGATGTGCCACATTATAATGTGCTAAGATTTCCTGAGTTAGATAAGTTATATACACTGAAAAACTTTTACTATAGGAACAACAAAGAATTCGCGAAAAAATAATCAGATGTTTCATAGTGTTTGCGGTTGTAGGTTTTACAATTGTGTATGAAACAGCTGATTATTTTTTTCATGAAAAATGCACAATCTATGAACGAGGCAACCGAGCGCAACTTAGATATTTTCGCTCAAATCAACCGCAAGAGATACGTTACGGTTGAAAATTGTTTCACATACGGGAAGCTTCATCATGCGCGGTTGGCATAGGCTATAATTTGCGCGATTGAACAGCTAGTCTGCTATGCAAAAATTTATATTTATTCTTAGTTTAGGTTTTGAACATATGGAAAATGTTATATTGAATATTTCTATTTATGTTTGCAGATTTTTATTTAAAAATGCAATAAACGTAATTTAATTTTATAAAAATCTGTCAAAAATTTCGAATCGAATTCAAAATTAAAATTAACTAGAGGTACGGTCGGCCAAGAAAGTGGTCTACCAGTTTTGACAACATTTCCCGTGTCTTTAAAGCATCGCTAAAGGCAAATCTTAGGATTGCATACAAACAATAAAAGAGATGCACAATGCTGACGTGTTGTCGTAGAGCACAAATGTTATTTTGACCTTTGCAGCCTATGCATTAGATAATAATTTTCAACAACAAATAGTCTTCACAATATTTCATAAATTTAAAATTTAAGTAGGTCACTTCAAAGTGGAAACTATTTTGTTACGAAAACTCTTTTACTGAAAAAGAATATATCACTTGAAAATTCATGTCAAATATTTTCTCGGCATTTTCCGCAGGTATTTTCCTAATTAATTTATACTACAACGCCCCGAAATTTATCCATTAATGAAAGAGCACAAATAATCGCAATACACAATGATGGTTTGAATATTAGTGAGATTTCTAGAGAATTAAATGTGTCGGTAAGTATTATTATGTCTGACGTGAGTTTAATGTAAAATCTCAGACCAAGTGAGAGTATTTTTTTTTTTATTTTTTCTGTTCATATTTTATTTTTGATTATAGAGACAAGCTAGCCGTCTTTGGATAAGACGAGAAAGCGAGGAGGGGAATTTGAACGCTCGGAGTCGTAGCAGTCGTAGACCTGAAATACCAGATACTCAGCGAGTCTTCATGAGACGGAGTTATGAGGAATCTGGCTTTATACCAACGCGTTATTTTGCCGACATATTTGACGTGACTCTCCAAACCATTAGAAACCATTTACATTACATGGGCTTAAATCACAGGCGTTATGCAAAGAAAATTTATATGACTGACGCTCATAGAATGGCCAGATTAAATTTCGCCATAGAATATTTGGATTTTGATTGGAGTAACACTGTTTTCTGTGACGAGAAAACTTTAAAATCCAGTCAACAGGGGCGTCTACACCTTTGGCAATTCAATAAAACGCGATACACGCAAAATCATGTCGTGCCAAATAGAGATTCGGGCGTATCTCGGTAAATTTGTATGGATGTATGACTGCTAATGGTGTTGGAGACTTGACCTTTTTGCCACCACGAGCAACGGCATCAGATTATGTTGATGTTCTCCAAAATGCTATGTTGCCATCCGTCCGGAACGTTTATCCAGAAAATGAAATGCGTCAATTTAATTATTTACAGGATAACTGTCCCTTACATAAAGCAAGGGTAACACGTGCTTGGTTTGATGCACATCCGGAAATAAACTTGATACCATGGCCTGCAAAATCGCCAGATCTCAACCCTATTGAAAATATGTGGGGTCATATGGTTCAGAGATGGTGTAACCGTAATGAAAGAACAGCAGAAGCACTACAAGGGCACTGCAATGAGGTTTGGGAGGAAACACGTGGGTCTGATATCTCTCAAGACTGGTGGGCTCGATGAGGGAACGTCTCCAAGCTGTTATAGAGGCAGATGGCGGCTACACAAGATTTTAAGAATTATTATTTTATAAAAGAATTGTATATATTTTTTAACAACCAAAGAATTAGCATTTTCACTATCTCTTCTAGTTTTAGCCCTTGTCTCGCACTAAGCTATGGGTCGGCGCAATATGTTTTTCGTCGCTATTCATTTCTGTTATGCGTTATCTCAGTATATTCAGACCTATAACACGCATAGCTTCTTACGCATAGCATTTCACTACCTACTGATTTTTTTTATTTGTATTAAAATATAATTAATCTACATTCTAATGTAGGATATTTGTAGACTATAAGACTTTATTTACGATATTCTAACTCTAAAGTATTTAAACATACAAACAGACAGCCAAAAAAAAATATTTTTGGTTTCTATTAGTCTTATGAAGGCCGTCCATATATTTTTTTTCCAAAATATCTTACAAATGTAACCTTGTTACATTTTTATCATAGGTATAGATAATTACTGTCAAAGGTTACGTCAAAATGATAAAGATAGCAATGATGACGTGTACTTGACGTGTAAAAAAATTAATGCTACGCGAAATCCATAAGGGCATCGCCATTAATTAAAAAGAAGAAGAAGGAAAATCAACCTTGTTGTTAGTTGACGTAACACGCGAAATTCAACCTTAGGGTGGTAGACCACTTTCTTGGCCGACTGTACATCTATACTATTATTATCAAGAAGAAAGATTTGATTTGTGCGTTTGTTTGTTTCCATTGAATAGGCTTTGAAATTACTGGAGCGACTTAAAAAAATATTTCACTTACGGGTAGCTACATTATGCCGATCTACATCTGTACATAAATTTCAACTCAATTTACCTAGTAATTATGCAGACATTTAGCTGTGTTTTACAGACTGTCGGTCAAACAGACAGAAAGGCTAAATATCTTACATGCGCTATTTTTAACCTTTGGCGTTCCTCAACCTAAATCAATTATAAATCTATAAAAAGATAATCACAAATCAAATTGGGATTTATTTTATTAAAAAAGTTTTCAATGGATGTCGACTCTTCACATTTTGTAGACTTGTATCTCTAGCGCTCGACTGATGGTATGGGGTGAAAATAATAAAATATATTTTATATCTACAAATTTATTTATGTACAATATACAAAACAGTAAATTTACAGGCAAGTCGTTATTATTTTCTAATACAATGCTCATTTAATATTATAATCTACAAATTACTAAATTAAGGTAATGGTACAAAAAAATTAACGATCTATAAACTAATTACAATTATTAAACTCTAAACAAATTTAGGTACACCGACAGTACACGTAATTAAAGTATACACCTTATGCGGAAGATATAAAAAAAAGAAAATTCAGACTTCAAAAATGCTTGAAAGAGCAAAGGTAAGGTTAACAAAATCAATATACTTATATTAAAATCAAACTTATCATTATAATAACTTACACAAATCCACGTATGTACTTATTGACTACATCTATTGGTACAAATTGACTACAATATGCATTAATCCGTAATTACAATAGCGGATGAACAATTCTTTTTTAATAATGTCTAGTGTTTACATATTTTTATAACAGAAATCGTTACACTATCTACAGACTAGCCTATTTGTACTAAACAATAGAATATGGAAAACATGTGTTAGTTAAGTTGTAATTTTGGCATCTATTTATTTATTTATTCATGTATTGCATGTATAAAGATGTTACATTTATATTTACAGTTCATGTGACACCCTGTATGGGTGTAGCAAATCCTGAGTATATAGTCTTTATATAATATAATATAATATTGTCAACTTATTATTTAAAATACATCAAATTATAATTATATTGATTGTGCAATGCATATCCTACTTAAGGCTATATATATCTAAAAACAATTTATATTTTATTCATTATATATTATTAATTAACATTGGCATCTACAATAAATGGTTTAATTTATAATAACTTCATCATAACACATTACGTGTGTAATATTTATTTATTTATTGAACTTTTAATGGTAATAGCTAATAATATGTGTTTATCCAAAATATTAAGTAGTAGAGTGTAGTGAAATAATACACTTAAGAAATTCAGGAACAAGTATGAAACCTGCTGTAAACATAGAATTATGTATAGGTAAGTAATTATTGCAAAAAAATATCAGTCTGGTTTTAGAATATTTATCTCTTTGTATCTGCCAAAAAATAAGTAGGTCTTAAAGGAACCACAGCAACACTCTCCATAAGAAACAAAAGAGACAGAAACACAAGTGCGTGTCAACAGCTGAGCCTCACATGTGAATCTTTTCAGCCAAGTCTCTGTCACTTTCCCTTTCCCCTTCCATTGTAAATACTTTATAATAAATATCCGTCTCTCATTGGTTATTATTTTGTCTACAGTTTTGAGTAGTGTTAATTATCTTATTTATTTTCGTATTAAGTATAAGTACTGTAAGATTTCATTCACCTTCAACGGAGTTTTACTACTCAACGATAAGCAAACCTTGGCCCGATTAGAGTTACCAAAGTGGTAACCCCGACGTGATCACCAATCGATACGACATCAAGACAACTACGTGATCCTGCTTCGGAGATGCTAGTTGCAATAAAGGGAGCGCAATTATCGCTCGCAAAAACACCTTTACAGGATGACAAAACGGAAGCGTCGTACGGCCGCCGCTCCGCTGCGTTCTGGCTCGATAAATCACATTTGTGGTACGCCGTTTTTAAAGCAGCAGAAAATGAGCTCCACAAAAAGGAAGCGCAGAAAACTCTGTTGGTCATCGCCCAGTCCACATAAGAAAATGTCGATCAAATCTGCGATCTTTACATACTGCCATTAAAATACTACAGTCATTAAAATATGACAAATATATCTACAAGAGAGGCATCAGACAGCAAGCAACTACAGAGATTACTCTCCGACTTTGAACTCGGCGACCAGAACCGACACAGTTACTACGTCGGATGGAAACGCTCACCCGGACAAAGTTCTAGACAAAACACTACGGCTGATATGGTTGAATCATCTACTACCACACGTACGTTCGGTTGATGTAATTAGCGACACATTAAGCAGATGTACCGCACTCGATGAAATCATCAAGCTGTAGAGCAAAAAGAAATTACCGCAGTATCACTTACTCAATAACAAAGAAGAAAGATGAATCAAACAACGTAACAACGCAAATTTTTGTTCATGCTTCAGAAAATGCATACGGAGATTGATGAACTAAAACAAAAAACAATCCATTATCACAGCAGATGTGGCGGACCGCCACAATATCATAATGCACAACAGAGGAACGACCACAGGATGTGGATCGTCATATCCCCGTCTCTCGACTCGTAAAACTCGTACTTGCTCAAGGTAAAGTCAAAAGACTTTCTGCCTATCCCATTTGAGAAAAGTATTGCTTGCACAAGTTGACAACAGAATGCCCCGTCCTTGTTTTCTTAGCCAATGAGCAACTGAAGCCCTTGTTAGTTTGCAATGTAACCAGAAAGACCTCCCTTTTTTTACTTATGTCTATTGTCTACGTTTCTTATAACTTTTACGAGGTTTGTTCGTTACACTATCAGTCTGTTAGTTTAATTGCAACTTTGGCATCTTAACACCCAATACACTTTATCATAGAAAATGAGTTCTCCAATAAATTTAACTGTAGTGAAGCGAAGCAAAATAATTCATTTGCGAAATGCCAGAGAAAGCATAGCCTAAATCGTAGAGTAATTAAATGAATCGGTAAGTAATTATGGGAGCCTTTCTTTCTTTTCATACAACGGAATAAGTCGCTTGGCCATGTTAATTTTGTTATAGATCAGTATAAAAATAATAACTTTTATTTATTATAGTGAAATACGGTTTGTTCTGTGGTTACTATTTTAAAATAATAATTTCCTCTATACATCCTGACGATGTATATAATATGTATATTATAGAGGAAATTACCTTTTATTCCTATTTCTAATAATTTTTATTAGATCAATAATCGCTATCTAAAATTACCTTGCTACATCCATTTCATTCTGTCACTACTATCAAATTCAAGTCATCACCTTTGAAGATCGGTACAGGTGGATTCAATAGATGAGCGAAACTGTCTATAAAGCATCCTTCTCTCTTGGTACTAATTTCAGCATCGTGTTCAAATAATTTAAGTTTGTACCAACACAATATTGCACTACACTCCGCGTCTTTCAGTGGCGTCACTGACACTATATGGGACCGATTTAAATTGCAATAGTCCGATAGCAGAACAGGATTTGACAACTCTTCATACTTTATCACAGACAAGTCCAGTTCGAGCGCTTGAGTTGTCTGGTACTTGTTAACGTGCGACGCCATTTTGAAGCCAATATTGTCATCTAGTAACTTGTTATTTATATCTAACCAATCACTCGTCGCTAGTTGAAGTGTCACAGTGATACTCGTGGGCAGTAAGAGACCGCCCGGAGCCAAGTGACTGATTCGTAAATTCTGTATAGTCTGCCACATATAAGCGTCGATATCTTCGCGCAGAAGCAACTCCGTAGAAAATATAACATGATGCACCTGATCTTTATAGAATTCTTGTTGCCATCAATCGCCATAAAGGACTGTAATTTTATCCAGTGGTATGTCGTTCGCCTTGAAGGCGGACTGTATAAAGTTTTGGTCTTCCAAACTCCACGCGTCGCAGAGCAAAGATCTTGCACCTCGAAGCATCATTTGAAGCCCGAACATCGGGAATGGACTAAAGTCAATTATATCTGTGTCGGTCATATCTACTATATGCTGCAGATAAGCACAAGCTGCCGGAACACAACGAATTATTGCGTTCATGAAAACTGTCGTTTAGAAATCTAATCAGGGAAATTGAGATTCTCTGTTTGCTGAATTCTGTTTGGAAAGCTATTTTTCCCTCTTTCAACACAAATTTAATTGGTGTGCTCTGATTGATATTTACTTTTGTCGGTACAAAATCCGGAAATACAGCTTGCGACTACCCGTTTGTGCGGCTTTCGCACGGTACAGTAGCGGTAAGCGGGTCATTCGTTAGTTCTATGTATTTTGTTAAGTAAAGTTTAAACCAGCCCACTATCACATCAATTTCACCGTCCTCATTTGCTATTAGGTTAATATCGTAATATGATTTACGATTTTTTGCTACCACATCGTCATATCGATCAAAATTGATATCGAAAACTTAGTGTTCATCCGTCATGATTTTGATATCGTCGTACATATTCAAATCTTCTTTGTAGAATGTTTTTTGTTCAGGTAACATACAGAGCACTTTTGAGTTTGGAATGTTCAAAATTTTCTTCACTGTTTCATGCAGTCGATATTTATTAGCAATACGTTTGCATTTCGCTCCTGCAACATCTTGCACCTCGAAGCATCATTTGAAGCCCGAACATCGGGAATGGACTAAAGTCAATTATATCTGTGTCGGTCATATCTACTATCTGCTGCAGATAAGCACAAGCTGCCGGAACACAACGAATTATTGCGTTCATGAAAACTGTGTCGTTTAGAAATCTAATCGGGGAAATTGAGATTCTCTGTTTGCTGAATTCTGTTTGGAAAGCTATTTTTCCCTCTTTCAACACAAATTTAATTGGTGTGCTCTGATTGATGTTTACTTTTGTCGGTACAAAATCCGGAAATACAGCTTGCGACCACCCCTTTGTGCGGCTTTCACACGGTACAGTAGCGGTACGCGGGTCATTCGTTAGTTCTATGTATTTTGTTAAGTAAAGTTTAAACCAGCCCACTGTCACATCAATTTCACCGTCCTCTTTTGCTATTAGGTTAATATCGTAATATGATTTACGATTTTTTGCTACCACATGGTCATATCGATCAAAATTGATATCGAAAACTAAGTGTTCATCCGTCATGATTTTGATATCGTCGTACATATTCAAATCTTCTTTGTAGAATGTTTTTTGTTCAGGTAACATACAGAGCACTTTTGAGTTTGGAATGTTCAAAATTTTCTTCACTGTTTCATGCAGTCGATATTTATTAGCAATACGTTTGCATTCCGCTCCTGCAACATAATATTCTCCCTTATACGGCAGCGCCCGCGCATCTCGAGCTAGCAGACGTTCCCAAGCACTCTTAAGGTTTCAAGCATACCGTATCGTAAAAGACCCTCGTCAAAATTATTAATTATTACGAATGTACGCTTACCAAGAATGCCAGACGGAATAAAATCTCTTATAGGATGATCTACGAGAGTGATCGAGTAGTCTTGTCGCTCTAGCACAATGCTTTTGCACGAGCTGGGTGAGAGCAGGCAATGAGTTAAAAGCTCACAGTGGACTGCGCCTTGCACCCGCGGGCTATCAGCGCCGATAAACCAATGCCCCCGTCCATGTCTAATATTCGGTCGTATTGAGGTTTTATCTCCATGTACATGGCGGATCCATACGCGGCGTTTCGTGTTTTATCGTTATATAATCTGAACAGACCTCTGTCAAAGATCATTTTCTTCGACTCGTTCATTTTGATTTCAACATTTACAAGGCTCGAATCGAGGTTTAAAGCTTTTTCGTAGTGAATCAGGTCCTCGGCATGCATACCGTAGCTGTAAAAGATGTCACCGATGTCAGTCATTAGAACGATGTTATCGGGAAAAGCGCGTAAGGCATAACGCACGCAGTACATCATTTCGAAGCTGTGTCGTGGCATTTTGAACAACGCTTCCATTAATTTGGCCAACACCACGCGGAACTCGTATTCTTTATATATTTTCACGGTTGGGTGCTTTTCTATTGCCGTTAAATAAGACTTGAAAGCGTCCCGGTATTCTCCTTGGGCAGTCAAACGACGAGCTTCATTAATCTCCAAATACTCCATTTGGAAATTATTATGTAAATAGCACTTTAAAAGTATAAACTATCAATAGAAGCTATTGCACACACAGTTATTGCACTTTTGGTGGTATCTAAAATTACCTTGCTACATCCATTTGATTCTGTCACTACTATCAAATTCAAGTCATCACCTTTGAAAATCGGTACAGGTGGATTCAATAGATGAGCGAAAGTGTCTATAAAGCATCCTTCTCTCTTGGTACTAATTTCAGCATCGTGTTCAAATAATTTAAGTTTGTACCAACACAATATTGCACTACACTCCGCGTCATTCAGTGGCGTCACTGACACTATATGGGACCGATTTGAATTGCAATAGTCCGATAGCAGAACAGGATTTGATAGCTCTTCATACTTTATCACAGACAAGTCCAGTTCGAGCGCTTGAGTTTTCCGGTACTTGTTAACGTGCGACGCCATTTTGAAGCCGATATTGTCATCTAGTAACTTGTTATTTATATCTAACCAATCACTCGTCGCTAGTTGAAGTATCACAGTGATACCCGTGGGCAGTAAGAGACCGCCCGGAGCCAAACGACTGATTCGTAAATTCTGTATAGTCTGCCACATATGAGCATCGATATCTCCACGCACAAGCAACTCCGTAGAAAATATAACATGATACACCTGATCTTTATAGAATTCTTGTTGCCAACAATCGCCACAAAGGACTGTAATTTTATCCAGTGGTACGTCGTTCGCCTTGAAGACGGACTGTATAAAGTTTTGGTCTTCCAAACTCCACGCGTGGCAGAGCAAAGATCTTGCACCTCGAAGCATCATTTGAAGCCCGAACATCGGGAATGGACTAAAGTCAATTATATCTGTGTCGGTTATATCTACTATCTGCTGCAGATAAGCACAAGCTGCCGGAACACAACGAATTATTGCGTTCATGAAAACTGTGTCGTTTAGAAATCTAATCGGGGAAATTGAGATTCTCTGTTTGCTGAATTCTGTTTGGAAAGCTATTTTTCCCTCTTTCAACACAAATTTAATTGGTGTGCTCTGATTGATGTTTACTTTTGTCGGTACAAAATCCGGAAATACAGCTTGCGACCACCCCTTTGTGCGGCTTTCACACGGTACAGTAGCGGTACGCGGGTCATTCGTTAGTTCTATGTATTTTGTTAAGTAAAGTTTAAACCAGCCCACTGTCACATCAATTTCACCGTCCTCTTTTGCTATTAGGTTAATATCGTAATATGATTTACGATTTTTTGCTACCACATGGTCATATCGATCAAAATTGATATCGAAAACTAAGTGTTCATCCGTCATGATTTTGATATCGTCGTACATATTCAAATCTTCTTTGTAGAATGTTTTTTGTTCAGGTAACATACAGAGCACTTTTGAGTTTGGAATGTTCAAAATTTTCTTCACTGTTTCATGCAGTCGATATTTATTAGCAATACGTTTGCATTCCGCTCCTGCAACATAATATTCTCCCTTATGCGGCAGCGCCCGCGCATCTCGAGCTAGCAGACGTTCCCAAGCACTCTTAAGGTTTCAAGCATACCGTATCGTAAAAGACCCTCGTCAAAATTATTAATTATTACGAATGTACGCTTACCAATAATGCCAGACGGAATAAAATCTCTTATAGGATGATCTACGAGAGTGATCGAGTCGTCTTGTCGCTCTAGCACAATGCTTTGCACGAGCTGGGTGAGAGCAGGCGATGAGTTAAAAGCTCACAGTGGACTGCGCCTTGCACCCGCGGGCTATCAGCGCCGATAAACCAATGCCCCCGTCCATGTCTAATATTCGGTCGTATTGAGGTTTTATCTCCATGTACATGGCGGATCCATACGCGGCGTTTCGTGTTTTATCGTTATATAATCTGAACAGACCTCTGTCAAAGATCATTTTCTTCGACTCGTTCATTTTGATTTCAACATTTACAAGGCTCGAATCGAGGTTTAAAGCTTTTTCGTAGTGAATCAGGTCCTCGGCATGCATACCGTAGCTGTAAAAGATGTCACCGATGTCAGTCATTAGAACGATGTTATCGGGAAAAGCGCGTAAGGCATAACGCACGCAGTACATCATTTCGAAGCTGTGTCGTGGCATTTTGAACAACGCTTCCATTAATTTGGCCAACACCACGCGGAACTCGTATTCTTTATATATTTTCACGGTTGGGTGCTTTTCTATTGCCGTTAAATAAGACTTGAAAGCGTCCCGGTATTCTCCTTGGGCAGTCAAACGACGAGCTTCATTAATCTCCAAATACTCCATTTGGAAATTATTATGTAAATAGCACTTTAAAAGTATAAACTATCAATAGAAGCTATTGCACACACAGTTATTGCACTTTTGGTGGTATCTAAAATTACCTTGCTACATCCATTTGATTCTGTCACTACTATCAAATTCAAGTCATCACCTTTGAAAATCGGTACAGGTGGATTCAATAGATGAGCGAAAGTGTCTATAAAGCATCCTTCTCTCTTGGTACTAATTTCAGCATCGTGTTCAAATAATTTAAGTTTGTACCAACACAATATTGCACTACACTCCGCGTCATTCAGTGGCGTCACTGACACTATATGGGACCGATTTGAATTGCAATAGTCCGATAGCAGAACAGGATTTGATAGCTCTTCATACTTTATCACAGACAAGTCCAGTTCGAGCGCTTGAGTTTTCCGGTACTTGTTAACGTGCGACGCCATTTTGAAGCCGATATTGTCATCTAGTAACTTGTTATTTATATCTAACCAATCACTCGTCGCTAGTTGAAGTATCACAGTGATACCCGTGGGCAGTAAGAGACCGCCCGGAGCCAAGCGACTGATTCGTAAATTCTGTATAGTCTGCCACATATGAGCATCGATATCTCCGCGCACAAGCAACTCCGTAGAAAATATAACATGATACACCTGATCTTTATAGAATTCTTGTTGCCAACAATCGCCACAAAGGACTGTAATTTTATCCAGTGGTACGTCGTTCGCCTTGAAGACGGACTGTATAAAGTTTTGGTCTTCCAAACTCCACGCGTGGCAGAGCAAAGATCTTGCACCTCGAAGCATCATTTGAAGCCCGAACATCGGGAATGGACTAAAGTCAATTATATCTGTGTCGGTTATATCTACTATCTGCTGCAGATAAGCACAAGCTGCCGGAACACAACGAATTATTGCGTTCATGAAAACTGTGTCGTTTAGAAATCTAATCGGGGAAATTGAGATTCTCTGTTTGCTGAATTCTGTTTGGAAAGCTATTTTTCCCTCTTTCAACACAAATTTAATTGGTGTGCTCTGATTGATGTTTACTTTTGTCGGTACAAAATCCGGAAATACAGCTTGCGACCACCCCTTTGTGCGGCTTTCGCACGGTACAGTAGCGGTACGCGGGTCATTCGTTAGTTCTATGTATT
This sequence comes from Diatraea saccharalis, assembly GCA_918026875.4. Classification (NCBI taxonomy): domain Eukaryota; kingdom Metazoa; phylum Arthropoda; class Insecta; order Lepidoptera; family Crambidae; genus Diatraea; species Diatraea saccharalis. The sequence continues at coordinate 18,496,106 of OU893340.1, read as the reverse complement.
TTGTTAAGTAAAGTTTAAACCAGCCCACTGTCACATCAATTTCACCGTCCTCTTTTGCTATTAGGTTAATATCGTAATATGATTTACGATTTTTTGCTACCACATCGTCATATCGATCAAAATTGATATCGAAAACTAAGTGTTCATCCGTCATGATTTTGATATCGTCGTACATATTCAAATCTTCTTTGTAGAATGTTTTTTGTTCAGGTAACATACAGAGCACTTTTGAGTTAGGAATGTTCAAAATTTTCTTCACTGTTTCATGCAGTCGATATTTATTAGCAATACGTTTGCATTTCGCTCCTGCAACATAATATTCTCCCTTATACGGCAGCGCCCGCGCATCCCGAGCTAGCAGACGTTCCCAAGCACTCTTAAGGTTTTCAAGCATACCGTGTCGTAAAAGACCCTCGTCAAAATTATTAATTATTACGAATGTACGCTTACCAATAATGCCGACGGAACAAAATCCCTTATAGGATGATCTACGAGAGTGATCGAGTTGTCTTGTCGCTCTAGCACAATGCTTTGCACGAGCTGGGTGAGAGCAGGCGATGAGTTAAAGCTCACAGTGGACTGCGCCTTGCACCCGCGGGCCATCAGCGCCGATAAACCAATGCCCCCGTCCATGTCTAACATTCGGTCGTATTGAGGTTTTATCTCCATGTACATGGCGGATCCATATGCGGCGTTTCGTGTTTTATCGTTATATAAATAATCTGAACAGACCTTTGTCAGAGATCATTTTCTTCGACTCATTCATTTTGATTTCAACATTTACAAGGCTCGAATCGAGGTTTAAAGCTTTTTCGTAGTGAATCAGTGCCCCGGCATGCATACCGTAGCTGTAAAAGATGTCACCGATGTCAGTCAGTAGAACGATGTTACCGGGAAAAGCGCGTAAGGCATAACGCACGCAGTACATCATTTCGAAGCTGTGTCGTGGCATTTTGAACAACGCTTCCATTAATTTGGCCAATACCACGCGGAACTCGTATTCTTTATATATTTTCACGGTTGGGTGCTTTTCTATTGCTGTTAAATAAGAGTTGAAAGCGTCTCGGTATTCTCCTTGGGTAGTCAAACGACGAGCTTCATTAATCTCCAAATACTCCATTTGGAAATTATTATGTAAATAGCACTTTAAAAGTATAAACTATCAATAGAAGCTATTGCACACACAGTTATTGCACTTTTAATGGACACTTGAACGTTTATTTCTCACGTCCGGCGTACGTCCGGCGGGTACGACGGTCGCGTATGAACTGCTGGGTTGTTATATGCAGTCTTCGTAAGTCGGAGCCGTAGTCACTTTGTTAACTTTATTTGTCTTAACAACAAAAGATTTCTTGATGCACAATACAAGCATGGTATTTTTGTTAATCTGTATTACGCTTTGACCTTCTCGGAAATAGTTTGAGCTTTTAGGTTACGGAAAGGGATTCGTATTTTTCCAATTTTTAGTCCTATGGTTAATTTAGGTGTTGTGTTTTTGATTCCTACATATTGTCAAGTTATATTTAAATTTTTCAAATAATTCATATATTGTTAAAGTGAACAGATTCGTATATTCACGTTATAAGCTTTAAAAATATAAGCGTCTACAGAAAGGATAAATATAATTCTTATTATTCATAAAATTTAAAGTTGGATGGAAGTTGTGTGCATTAAGTACTCGATGGAATATTACTCGGCTATTTGCAAGAACCTAACACGTGTTAGTTACTGGTTTCATTTGGCAAACAGGCTAATAAAACAAACCAATGTTCTGTCAAGTATATTGCCACGTGGCAATTATTTGACAAATACGCAACACATAAACGAATAGCATTCGGGGCATACCTAAACGACACTTTCATATTGTCTTTTTGGTACTTCCTACTATTCCAAGCTATTGACTTGTCATTTAAAAAATTAAAAGCTAAAGACCATTAAATCGAATGTCATATTAGCACGTTTTATTATGTCAATACTTTAAAAATGAATAGCCCACGTGCGAGGCGGACTCACACTATTTTTTTCAATTTTATTTGGTTATCTACACTTTGTATATAATGCATTATATCCGAAAACGTTGAAGGATTTTATTCTAATTGTACAACTACTTAAAGAGAAACACAAAATGCATTAAATAACTTTCCAGTATCAATTTAGTTTCTAACAAAAAAAAAAAAACAAATACCATATCGCAATTAACTTTGTAGAAAACATATAATTGTTTCAAAACAGTAAATTTTGCCATTCACTACGTAACAAGCAGGATAGAAACAAAAGCCGGCACACGACTATCGTTGGGTTAGACGAAAAACTTAGACAATATAAAAAAAATAATCGTCATTTAACTTTTACATCTCCACCTATCCTCTAGCTAGTCCCTTTAAACATATACACGTAGACATCGTTTGACCGCTCCCTTCAATCGCGAAATGATTACCAGAAGCAAGCAACACATACAATTATCGTATTAGTCTGACCGAGATTGTCTAGAAACATTGGATTGCTCGCTTTGGATGTCCAACCAAACTAGCAAGCGTCAGAGTCGATGACTCAAAAGCCACTTATTCAACAACCTAATAAAAATTACGAGATCAAAGTAAATGTCGTCGAATGGTGACATCACAACTAAAGACTAAGAGACACATAAACGTCGATTAACGAGTTACCGACCGTGAAGATTTTAGTAAATAAATATTATGTCATGAGATGAATCTAGTTAGTACCCTATAAAAGAAAGAGTCAGAGTGCTAATACTAAGCACGACTAAGACAGCATTTCTATCTAATTAGTGAATTCAAAAAGTCCCAAGTCGAACGTCAATCATGCGACCTGATGATATTTCTTTTATTTATGGAGAAAAAGAAAGGGACAGTAGAAAAGAAAGAGACAGAGATGACAGTTTTTATCTGATTTGCACAAATCATGTTAAAAACACTTTTAACTTGCAAATCGTATATAGGGTTAATGCGACCCCAATGCACATGTTTTTTTTATTTATGGAAGTAATTAAAACTTTTATGTGGCATATTGCATGCCGTTAGAAAGAAGATAGACCAAAGAACTTTTAAAAAAATTGGAAGATCATAATCAAAGGTAGTTTTTTTTTATTGCAATCGAAAGTTGAAAGTTTAAATAAAAATTTATTTCTTTCAAAAACATTTTAATTCACAAAAAAAAGTTGTGATGCTACTACTGCGTTATTTTCATTCCAGGAGATCCGCATTACATTGAACATTAAATCAAAACCAAAAAATGGTGGCAATAACAATTACTTTTTTTTAGTTTGAAGTTAAGTGCTCAATTTCGGATTTTTTCAAGAAAAGAACTAAAATTTATCCATAAATTATTCCGTGACGTGTGGATTTTAATATTTTTCTTAGCTGATGTCGGTAGCTTCAAATCGACTGACTTCTATCCGGAATTTCTCTTTACTGGCAAACGATGAACGACACGAAATCTTTGGACTCGCTGTATATCTTAAATCTATTGTTGGAAATTAAAAGGAAGACTATTTGAAACTTAACTAAGTATCGTACTTACTCGTACAATTTTATGACATCGTAACTACCATTAACGTTTTGGCTGATATTTATCATGAATGAAGTTGATGAACTTTTTATTAGGCCAAATAACTGATCTTAATGGAGGTTACTACTTTAAAATAATAATTTCCTCTATACATCCTGACGACATACATAATATGTATATTATAGAGGAAATTACCTTTTATTCCTATTTCTAATTATTTTTATTAGATCAATAATCTGTATCTAAAATTACCTTGCTACAGCCATTTGATTCTGTCACTACTATCAAATTCAAGTCATCACCTTTGAAGATCGGTACAGGTGGATTCAATAGATGAGCGAAACTGTCTATAAAGCATCCTTCTCTCTTGGTACTAATTTCAGCATCGTGTTCAAATAATTGAAGTTTGTACCAACACAATATTGCACTACACTCCGCGTCTTTCAGTGGCGTCACTGACACTATATGGGACCGATTTAAATTGCAATAGTCCGATAGCAGAACAGGATTTGATAGCTCTTCATACTTTATCACAGACAAGTCCAGTTCGAGCGCTTGAGTTGTCCGGTACTTGTTAACGTGCGACGCCATTTTGAAGCCGATATTGTCATCTAGTAACTTGTTATTTATATCTAACCAATCACTCGTCGCTAGTTGAAGTATCACAGTGATACTCGTGGGCAGTAAGAGACCGCCCGGAGCCAAGTGACTGATTCGTAAATTCTGTATAGTCTGCCACATATGAGCGTCGATATCTCCGCGCAGAAGCAACTCCGTAGAAAATATTACATGATACACCTGATCTTTATAGAATTCTTGTTGCCAACAATCGCCATAAAGGACTGTAATTTTATCCAGTGGTATGTCGTTCGCCTTGAAGACGGACTGTATAAAGTTTTGGTCTTCCAAACTCCACGCGTGGCAGAGCAAAGATCTTGCACCTCGAAGCATCATTTGAAGCCCGAACATCGGGAATGGACTAAAGTCAATTATATCTGTGTCGGTCATATCTACTATCTGCTGCAGATAAGCACAAGCTGACGGAACACAACGAATTATTGCGTTCATGAAAACTGTGTCGTTTAGAAATCTAATCAGGGAAATTGAGATTCTCTGATTGCTGAATTCTGTTTGGAACGCTATTTTTCCCTCTTTCAACACAAATTTAATTGGTGTGCTCTGATTGATCTTCACTTTTGTCGGTACAAAATCCGGAAATACAGCTTGCGACCACCCCTTTGTGCGACTATCGCACGGTACAGTAGCGGTACGCGGGTCATTCGTTAGTTCTATGTATTTTGTTAAGTAAAGTTTAAACCAGCCCACTATCACATCGATTTCACCGTCCTCTTTTGCTATTAGGTTAATATCGTAATATGATTCACGATTTTTTGCTACCACATCGTTATATCGATCAAAATTTATATCGAAAACTAATTGTTCATCCGTCATGATTTTGATATCGTCGTACATATTCAAATCCTCTTTGTAGAATGTTTTTTGTTCGGGTAACGTACAGAGCACTTTTGAGTTGGGAATTTTCAAAATTTTCTTCACTGTTTCATGCAGTCGATATTTATTAGCAATACGTTTGCATTTCGCTCCTGCAACATAATATTCTCCCTTATACGGCAGCGCCCGCGCATCCCGAGCTAGCAGACGTTCCCAAGCACTCTTAAGGTTTTCAAGCATACCGTGTCGTAAAAGACCCTCGTCAAAATTATTAATTATCACGAATGTACGCTTACCAATAATGCCGGACGGAACAAAATCCTTTATAGGATGATCTACGAGAGTGATCGAGTCATCTTGTCGCTCTAGCACAATGCTTTGCACGAGCTGGGTGAGAGCAGGCGATGAGTTAAAGCTCACAGTGGACTGCGCCTTGCACCCGCGGGCCATCAGCGCCGATAAACCAATGCCCCCGTCCATGTCTAATATTCGGTCGTATTGAGGTTTTATCTCCATGTACATGGCGGATCCATATGCGGCGTTTCGTGTTTTATCGTTATATAATCTGAACAGACCTCTGTCAAAGATCATTTTCTTCGACTCGTTCATTTTGATTTCAACATTTACAAGGCTCGAATCGAGGTTTAAAGCTTTTTCGTAGTGAATCAGTGCCTCGGCATGCATACCGTAGCTGTAAAAGATGTCACCGATGTCAGTCAGTAGAACGGTGTTACCGGGAAAAGCGCGTAAGGCATAACGCACGCAGTACATCATTTCGAAGCTGTGTCGTGGCATTTTGAACAACGCTTCCATTAATTTGGCCAATACCACGCGGAACTCGTATTCTATATATATTTTCACGGTTGGGTGCTTTTCTATTGCTGTTAAATAAGAGTTGAAAGCGTCTCGGTATTCTCCTTGTTCAGTCAAACGACGAGCTTCATTAATCTCCAAATACTCCATTTGGAAATTATTATGTAAATAGCACTTTAAAAGTATAAACTATCAATAGAAGCTATTGCACACACAGTTATTGCACTTTTAGTGGACACTTGAAGGTTTATTTCTCACGTCTGGCGTACGTCCGGCGGGTACGACGGTCGCGTATGAACTGCTGGGTTGTTATATGCAGTCTTCGTAAGTCGGAGCCGTAGTCACTTTGTTAACTTTATTTGTCTTAACAACAAAAGATTTTTTGATGCACAATACAAGCATGGTATTTTTTTTTATTGGTATTACGCTTTGACCTTCTCGGAAATAGTTTGAGCTTTTAGGTTACGGAAAGGGATTCGTATTTTTCCAATTGATTAGTCCGATGGTTAATTTTTGTGTTGTGTTTTCGATTCCTACATATTGTCAAGTTATATTTAAATTTTTCAAATAATTTATATATTGTTAAAGTGAACAGATTCGTATATTCACGTTGTAAGCTTTAAAAATATAAGCATCTACAATGAGGAGAAATATAATTCTTATTATTCATAAAACTTAAAGTTGGATGGAATATTACTCGGCTATTTGCAAGAACCTAACACGTGTTAGTTATTGGTTTCATTTGGCAAACAGGCTAATAAAACAAACCAATATGTTCTGTCAAGTAAACTGCCACGTGGCAATTACTTGACAAATACGCAACACATAAACGAATAGCATTCGGGGCATACCTAAACGACACTTTCATATTGTCGTTTTGATACTACCTACTATACCCAGCTATTGACTTGTCATTAAAAAATTAAAAGCTAAAGACCATTAAATCGAATGTCATATTAGCAGCAGTTCGATGGTTAATTTTTGTGTTGTGTTTTCTATTCCTACATATTGTCAAGTTATATTTAAATTTTTCAAATAATTTATATATTGTTAAAGTGAACAGATTCGAATATTCACGTTATAAGCTTTAAAAATATAAGCGTCTACAATGAGGAGAAATATAATTCTTATTATTCACAAAACTTAAAGTTGAATGGTGACCGAGTTGCCTCAGACATTCATTATTGCTACTGTTTACAAACATTACTCTTGTACAAATAAACAATAACATTAACACAGCTGAGAAACTTATTTTCTGCATTAATTGTTTCATATATAAAAAATAATGTCCATGAGGTATTTGTATTAATGCGTTAACTTTTAATAAAAATTAATTGAAAAAGAAATCACTTATTGTTTATGATTCAGATTAATAAAAGAACTAAGAATATATTATGTTACATCTCTTTGACTCTGGTGTATGGACAAGACACTTCTGTAGGTGTTAATATTGTAGAAATAAATATAGTTTAAATTGTAAATGAAAAAGTAATTGTATGGGAGGGGTGCACATTATAATAAATTATTTAAGATTATTGATGAGGTATTATTATCATTATAATTGGTGATTGGTTGTAAAGTGATACCTTTTCTTATATTATCTTATTGAACAAAAATAATTAGGATATTTTATTATTCATCTACCCACCTATTGAATATTATTATATTTAAAATCAATATTTCATCTTTACTGATTATTTAGGTGCTTAAATAGGATAAAATAGTATATTTTGAAACTTATTAACTTTGCAATTCTTGCATTGATTCTGCTTTGTTTCTATTTTTTAGGAGATTTTATTCAATATGTTGACCCGTAAGGCTGCTGCACAAAATACAGAAATGCAGTTAAGGCAAGCACTTAAGGAGCTCAAGGATTCAAAGGACACATGCAACCAGTTACTACAGGAACGAGATGAAAGTGAAGAAGAAATCAAAAATATTATTGGTCGGAACTCACACCTGAAGAGTGAGCTTAGTGAACTGCATACTGAGCATATAGAAGTAATATATCAAAGGGACCATTTTAAGGATGCACTCAGTACTCCCAAAGAAGAATTAAATACTCATGAGAGGGTACTCAACCGCATCACAGAACTGGAACAAGAGTTCAACTTGGCCAATAATAAAATAGAATTACTGCTCGAACAACAAAAAGAACATGAAGGAGAATACACCCAAAGTCTTTTTGAAGAACTGGTAGCATCACCTGGAGGTCAGTCGATGAGGCATCAACTAACAGCCTGTGATATACGCTCTAAGACGCAGATCAATTTTAATTTAAGTACTAGGAAACTTAAGAAATATATTAAAATTAGAAAAGTTATCCAGAAAACTTAGAGATTGATAAAGAAGCATAATTGTTTTTATAAAAATATTGCCTTGAGGAAACAACGCAGTAGTCTAATGGATTCTTTGGAAATATATAGCGATAAATTATGTGAAAGTTGGCAGATGTATGACTGGGATACAAATAAATTGCAATTTGAAATAAAAAAATTACATGAATCAATACAATTAATACAAAATAAATATTTAGTTGCACAGTCTCAGATTGATGAGCATATTAGGTCTGCCACAGAGTTGGTTGACCTATGCAATTACAATGCTGACCGTTACCATTCACTGTTAAATAAACAATTAATTAACAAAACAAATAACAGCTTTAGTAACAATAGCAACAATAATATTCAGAAACAATTTATAAATACAGTTACACAGAAACCCTGTCAGTCATCTGCCCACCAGTCACAACTGTTTACTCAGATACCTGTTCAGTCATCTGTTACTGATGACTGCTCTCCATCACAATTTTCCCAACGACATTCAATAAATTATAAGAATAATATTTTAATGTTCAGTGATGAAATTGGCAGAAACATGGCCGTCTGCTATTCGATAAGGGCCATTCAACATTTAACTTGTGTATGCCTAATTCCTCTTTTAGTGATATTTTGGAAAAAGCAATTAAACAAAACTACAGCGAAAATACCACTTTGTTGTTTTTTACTGGCGATAAATTCATTAAGTGTTGGGAAAGTCGTGATTTTTACGTTGCCTTATTGCAATAGTTTGTCCAGTGAAGAAAATAATTTGCGATACAAACTGAATATGACATTGCACACTATATGCAATACTGCAAAGTTTCATGTCATTGACACTAACAAGTATGTTAGAAAATTTTATTTGACTAAAGATAAATATTATCTTTCCAATTATTATAAGAGACAAATAGCTATTTCGCTATCATATTTTTTTTCTATAACAGCCAAAAATTTGGCTAACAAGATTGCTCCTATTGAGCACTCTTCTATTGACATGACTGTCAGTAATAATCCTACTGACATTGCGACAAATTCGTTTTTAAATTAGATACTAAGACAAAAGAGGATTCCTCTTGCTTGCCATTGAATGGTCAAAGTAATAATGGAACCAAAAATGTATCAGTCATTAACCTAGTGCACCAAAATGTTCAAGGACTGTTGAGTAAAGAGTTAGAAGTAGAATTATTCATGAACTGTAACAATATTGATATTTTCTGTATAACGGAACATTGGTTAACAAGTTATAATTGCATTTTTAACTTCAATAATCACCTGGTTGGTAGCGCGTTCATTAGGAAAAACGCAATGCGTGGCGGCGCACTAATTTTATTAAATAAAAAGTTTAAATTTAAAGAACGTAGAGATATAGTGAGCCTATCGGTTGAGGAAATAATAGAGATTGCCTGTATAGAGCTGGACCAGCTGATTGTACTGAGCGTATATAGACCTCCTTCAAGTTTAGTTTGTCATTATGATCTTTTTGAAACAGTTATGGATGAAGCTTTAAAAAAGGTATATAGCAAAGGCAAACGATTAGTGATTGGGGGTGATTTTAACGTTGATTTATTAGGAAACTCCAATTCATGTACAAGACTTGTAAATCTATTTATGTCCTATAATCTTGCGCACATGTTTAAGGAGCCTACTAGAGTAACTGCTACTTCGTCCACATGTATTGACAACATTTTTACAGATCTGGTACCACTTTCAAAACAGATAATTAAACAACTACCGTCAGATCATTTTGGACAAATAGTTAGTTTTCCGCATAAATGTACGTTTGTGGCTAGGAGAGACATTACAGTTGTGTCAAAAAGTATGAGTCGCTTGAAACGTTTTAAAAATCAATTAGATAGTAAATTGTATCATTTGAAACATAATAGTAATCCCAATGATTTGTACAAAGATTTCTTTGATGTTTATTGTACAGAATTCAATAAGATTTTTGTCCCAAAAAATATTAGTATTAGTAATCCTATAACTTTTAGTGTGTGGGCTACACCAGGAATCTACAAAAGTAGAAAAAGGCTCTATGAACTATATGATGAACGTAATTATAACACAAGTGAGGACTTCAAAGAATATGTACGAAATTACTCTAAATTATTCAAAAAAGTGTGTCGTTTAGCCAAATGTTATTATTTAAATGCAAAAATTAAAAATAGTAAAGATAAAGTTAAAATGACGTGGAATATCATAAATAGTGAAACTGGAAGAGAAAAATCCCGGAATATAAATTTTAATTTAAACATTGATAATAAAAAAGTAACATCAGATCTTGAAGTTGCTACAGTATTTGAAAATTTATTTACTGAAATTCCAGTCTTAATAACACAATCTTTGAATTCCTCTTCCACTGTTGCTGAATCTATTTTAAAAGCAAGTTTAAATAATTGTAATAGCCAATTTAAGTTTCAACACATTGATTTTAAAGATATAATAAAATCTTTTGATCAGCTAAAGAAAAAGAAAACCGCTGATTTATGGGGTAATTCCATTGAAGTTTCTAAATAGGTAATTGAGACAATAGCTCCAATCTTAGCTTATATATTTAATGAATGTACTGATTGTGGTATTTTTCCTGAGCTCATGAAATATAGTAAAATTATTCCTTTACATAAATCAGGTAGCACATCTGACCCTACTAACTTTAGACCTATATCCGTGCTACCTACGTTTAGTAAGATTTTTGAAAAAATCATGCTGGATCAAATACAAACGTACTTTTACAAGAATAAGCTTATGAATCGACAACAATTTGGTTTTACAAGGGGTCGCTCAACAACCGAAGCCGGTGTCGAGTTAATACAAGACGTTAGTTGATGCGTTATTCACATGATGCTTTAGGTGTTTTCTGTGACCTATCTAAGGCATTTGATTGTGTTTTTTCATGAAACATTGATTAGGAAACTGCATTTTTATGGATTTAGAGATAACTCATTGGATTTTATTGTCTCATACTTGACTGACAGAGTACAGAGGGTTGATATCAATGGCACAAGATCCCCTGGATCGAAAATTAAGATGGGTGTTCCGCAGGGCTCAATACTTGGTCCTTTCTTGTTTTTGATTTACATAAATGACTTGCCTTATTTCGTAAGGGATGATCACGAAATAGTTTTATTTGCGGATGACACTTCACTTTTGTTTAAAATTAAAAGAGGGTTACCTCTAAATGACGATGTGAACAATTCTATCGCTAAAGTAGTACATTGGTTTAATGTAAATAATCTTCTCCTTAATGAAGGAAAAAAAAATTGTTTGTTTTCTATAAAAAGTGATGTACACAATTTTAATACAAGAAATAAAAATAAATTAACGGTGCCTGTCACTAGACTGCAAAAAGTTAATAACTGATTCAAGGGTCTTTGTGTGCGCTTCTACAATAAGGTCCCAAGCAAAATACAACAATTAGATATCATGCAGTTTAAATCTACTATTAAAAAAATACTTATTAAAAAAGCTTATTATAAGGAATCCGATTATATAACAGATAAGAACGCTTGGACTTGAGATGATCCAGCAACTGGATAGGTGATTACTTCTAAACTCATTATCTTGTTTCCATTATTATTAAATTATTATGTTATCATTATAAGACCATATTTATTTATTTTTTCTCTATCTCTGTTTATAATGTATAGATCTGGTAATGACATGGTTTTTGTAAATGTCATTACTCTTATTAGAGCTGGTGAGTTTCTTGCTCGTTCTTCTTATCAGTCAAAAGACGTCCTGAACGAGTGGTAGGGAAAAAAATGTTGGACGATTCAAAAGTACTTTTAAGAAGTCTATTTGAATAAAGATTATTTTGACTTTGACTTTGAATGGAAGTTGAAGGATGCGGAAGCCAACAAAGGCCACAACGCACCTTTCACCATTAAATCGATCGCGTGCCGTTAGAAGCCGTATGCATGAAAAGAGTAATGAAAGAAATGTGAAAAGACCGTAATTTGTGGACACATCTACGTGTTTCTTTTTACATAATTTTTTTAACCATTCATTCATTTTTAAGGTTAACAAAACCGAGGAGACGAATCTTCAGTTGGAAGTTGTCAGCTCACCTTACTTCACACCGAGCTCGCCTTCACGGGTTAGTACAGTTTAATCTCAATGCATACCTACTATAAAAGTTGTAATATTATTTTACCGTGTATTGTATGGGGTCACCGCTTTACCGTATTTTAGGTATTTAGTATATAGGGTGATATTTATTGGTAATTGGACTATCTGACTCTATTTATACAAAGGGTCGGTAAAATAAACAGGTATGGATTTACTTTCCGACTGTTTTAATATTGAAATATGATTTACTAATACATAATTGTTTATATTGCAAATGTAAGAGATTACGTCGTCACAGAGTGGACGACAAAGATTATTTAACAGATGTGCCACATTATAATGTGCTAAGATTTCCTGAGGCGAGTTATATATACTGAAAAACTTTTACTATAGGAACAACAAAGAATTCGCGAAAAAATAATCAGATGTTTCATAGTGTTTGCTGTTGTAGGTAGTACAATTTTGTATGAAACAGCTGATTATTTTTTTCATGAAGAATGCACAATCTAGGAACGCGGCGACCGAGTGCATCTAAGACATTTACGCTAAAATCAACTTCGCAGGAGATACGTTACGTTTGAAAATTGTTTCACATACGGGAAGCTACATCATGCGTGGTTGACATAGGCTATAATTTACGCGATCGAACGATAAGCTAGTCTGCTATGCAAAGATTTATATTTATTAGTTCAGGTTTTAAGCATATGGAAAATATTATGTTGAATATTTCTATTTATGTTTGCAGATTTTTATTTAAAAATGCAATAAACGTAATTTAATTTTATAAAAATCTGTCAAAAATTTCGAATCGAATTCAAAATTAAAATTAACTAGAGGTACGGTCGGCCAAGAAAGTGGTCTACCAGTTTTGACAACATTTCCCGTGTCTTTAAAGCATCGCTAAAGGCAAATCTTAGGATTGCATACAAACAATAAAAGAGATGCACAATGCTGACGTGTTGTCGTAGAGCACAAATGTTATTTTGACCTTTGCAGCCTATGCATTAGATAATAATTTTCAACAACAAATAGTCTTCACAATATTTCATAAATTTAAAATTTAAGTAGGTCACTTCAAAGTGGAAACTATTTTGTTACGAAAACTCTTTTACTGAAAAAGAATATATCACTTGAAAATTCATGTCAAATATTTTCTCGGCATTTTCCGCAGGTATTTTCCTAATTAATTTATACTACAACGCCCCGAAATTTATCCATTAATGAAAGAGCACAAATAATCGCAATACACAATGATGGTTTGAATATTAGTGAGATTTCTAGAGAATTAAATGTGTCGGTAAGTATTATTATGTCTGACGTGAGTTTAATGTAAAATCTCAGACCAAGTGAGAGTATTTTTTTTTTTATTTTTTCTGTTCATATTTTATTTTTGATTATAGAGACAAGCTAGCCGTCTTTGGATAAGACGAGAAAGCGAGGAGGGGAATTTGAACGCTCGGAGTCGTAGCAGTCGTAGACCTGAAATACCAGATACTCAGCGAGTCTTCATGAGACGGAGTTATGAGGAATCTGGCTTTATACCAACGCGTTATTTTGCCGACATATTTGACGTGACTCTCCAAACCATTAGAAACCATTTACATTACATGGGCTTAAATCACAGGCGTTATGCAAAGAAAATTTATATGACTGACGCTCATAGAATGGCCAGATTAAATTTCGCCATAGAATATTTGGATTTTGATTGGAGTAACACTGTTTTCTGTGACGAGAAAACTTTAAAATCCAGTCAACAGGGGCGTCTACACCTTTGGCAATTCAATAAAACGCGATACACGCAAAATCATGTCGTGCCAAATAGAGATTCGGGCGTATCTCGGTAAATTTGTATGGATGTATGACTGCTAATGGTGTTGGAGACTTGACCTTTTTGCCACCACGAGCAACGGCATCAGATTATGTTGATGTTCTCCAAAATGCTATGTTGCCATCCGTCCGGAACGTTTATCCAGAAAATGAAATGCGTCAATTTAATTATTTACAGGATAACTGTCCCTTACATAAAGCAAGGGTAACACGTGCTTGGTTTGATGCACATCCGGAAATAAACTTGATACCATGGCCTGCAAAATCGCCAGATCTCAACCCTATTGAAAATATGTGGGGTCATATGGTTCAGAGATGGTGTAACCGTAATGAAAGAACAGCAGAAGCACTACAAGGGCACTGCAATGAGGTTTGGGAGGAAACACGTGGGTCTGATATCTCTCAAGACTGGTGGGCTCGATGAGGGAACGTCTCCAAGCTGTTATAGAGGCAGATGGCGGCTACACAAGATTTTAAGAATTATTATTTTATAAAAGAATTGTATATATTTTTTAACAACCAAAGAATTAGCATTTTCACTATCTCTTCTAGTTTTAGCCCTTGTCTCGCACTAAGCTATGGGTCGGCGCAATATGTTTTTCGTCGCTATTCATTTCTGTTATGCGTTATCTCAGTATATTCAGACCTATAACACGCATAGCTTCTTACGCATAGCATTTCACTACCTACTGATTTTTTTTATTTGTATTAAAATATAATTAATCTACATTCTAATGTAGGATATTTGTAGACTATAAGACTTTATTTACGATATTCTAACTCTAAAGTATTTAAACATACAAACAGACAGCCAAAAAAAAATATTTTTGGTTTCTATTAGTCTTATGAAGGCCGTCCATATATTTTTTTTCCAAAATATCTTACAAATGTAACCTTGTTACATTTTTATCATAGGTATAGATAATTACTGTCAAAGGTTACGTCAAAATGATAAAGATAGCAATGATGACGTGTACTTGACGTGTAAAAAAATTAATGCTACGCGAAATCCATAAGGGCATCGCCATTAATTAAAAAGAAGAAGAAGGAAAATCAACCTTGTTGTTAGTTGACGTAACACGCGAAATTCAACCTTAGGGTGGTAGACCACTTTCTTGGCCGACTGTACATCTATACTATTATTATCAAGAAGAAAGATTTGATTTGTGCGTTTGTTTGTTTCCATTGAATAGGCTTTGAAACTACTGGAGCGACTTAAAAAAATATTTCACTTACGGGTAGCTACATTATGCCGATCTACATCTGTACATAAATTTCAACTCAATTTACCTAGTAATTATGCAGACATTTAGCTGTGTTTTACAGACTGTCGGTCAAACAGACAGAAAGGCTAAATATCTTACAAGCGCTATTTTTAACCTTTGGCGTTCCTCAACCTAAATCAATTATAAATCTATAAAAAGATAATCACAAATCAAATTGGGATTTATTTTATTAAAAAAGTTTTCAATGGATGTCGACTCTTCACATTTTGTAGACTTGTATCTCTAGCGCTCGACTGATGGTATGGGGTGAAAATAATAAAATATATTTTATATCTACAAATTTATTTATGTACAATATACAAAACAGTAAATTTACAGGCAAGTCGTTATTATTTTCTAATACAATGCTCATTTAATATTATAATCTACAAATTACTAAATTAAGGTAATGGTACAAAAAAATTAACGATCTATAAACTAATTACAATTATTAAACTCTAAACAAATTTAGGTACACCGACAGTACACGTAATTAAAGTATACACCTTATGCGGAAGATATAAAAAAAAGAAAATTCAGACTTCAAAAATGCTTGAAAGAGCAAAGGTAAGGTTAACAAAATCAATATACTTATATTAAAATCAAACTTATCATTATAATAACTTACACAAATCCACGTATGTACTTATTGACTACATCTATTGGTACAAATTGACTACAACATGCATTAATCCGTAATTACAATAGCGGATGAATCATTCTTTTTTAATAATGTCTAGTGTTTACATATTTTTATAACAGAAATCGTTACACTATCTACAGACTAGCCTATTTGTACTAAACAATAGAATATGGAAAACATGTGTTAGTTAAGTTGTAATTTTGGCATCTATTTATTTATTTATTCATGTATTGCATGTATAAAGATGTTACATTTATATTTACAGTTCATGTGACACCCTGTATGGGTGTAGCAAATCCTGAGTATATAGTCTTTATATAATATAATATAATATTGTCAACTTATTATTTAAAATACATCAAATTATAATTATATTGATTGTGCAATGCATATCCTACTTAAGGCTATATATATCTAAAAACAATTTATATTTTATTCATTATATATTATTAATTAACATTGGCATCTACAATAAATGGTTTAATTTATAATAACTTCATCATAACACATTACGTGTGTAATATTTATTTATTTATTGAACTTTTAATGGTAATAGCTAATAATATGTGTTTATCCAAAATATTAAGTAGTAGAGTGTAGTGAAATAATACACTTAAGAAATTCAGGAACAAGTATGAAACCTGCTGTAAACATAGAATTATGTATAGGTAAGTAATTATTGCAAAAAAATATCAGTCTGGTTTTAGAATATTTATCTCTTTGTATCTGCCAAAAAATAAGTAGGTCTTAAAGGAACCACAGCAACACTCTCCATAAGAAACAAAAGAGACAGAAACACAAGTGCGTGTCAACAGCTGAGCCTCACATGTGAATCTTTTCAGCCAAGTCTCTGTCACTTTCCCTTTCCCCTTCCATTGTAAATACTTTATAATAAATATCCGTCTCTCATTGGTTATTATTTTGTCTACAGTTTTGAGTAGTGTTAATTATCTTATTTATTTTCGTATTAAGTATAAGTACTGTAAGATTTCATTCACCTTCAACGGAGTTTTACTACTCAACGATAAGCAAACCTTGGCCCGATTAGAGTTACCAAAGTGGTAACCCCGACGTGATCACCAATCGATACGACATCAAGACAACTACGTGATCCTGCTTCGGAGATGCTAGTTGCAATAAAGGGAGCGCAATTATCGCTCGCAAAAACACCTTTACAGGATGACAAAACGGAAGCGTCGTACGGCCGCCGCTCCGCTGCGTTCTGGCTCGATAAATCACATTTGTGGTACGCCGTTTTTAAAGCAGCAGAAAATGAGCTCCACAAAAAGGAAGCGCAGAAAACTCTGTTGGTCATCGCCCAGTCCACATAAGAAAATGTCGATCAAATCTGCGATCTTTACATACTGCCATTAAAATACTACAGTCATTAAAATATGACAAATATATCTACAAGAGAGGCATCAGACAGCAAGCAACTACAGAGATTACTCTCCGACTTTGAACTCGGCGACCAGAACCGACACAGTTACTACGTCGGATGGAAACGCTCACCCGGACAAAGTTCTAGACAAAACACTACGGCTGATATGGTTGAATCATCTACTACCACACGTACGTTCGGTTGATGTAATTAGCGACACATTAAGCAGATATACCGCACTCGATGAAATCATCAAGCTGTAGAGCAAAAAGAAATTACCGCAGTATCAACTATCACTTACTCAATAACAAAGAAGGAAGATGAATCAAACAACGTAACAACGCAAATTTTTGTTCATGCTTCAGAAAATCCATACGGAGATTGATGAACTAGAACAAAAAACAACCCATTATCACAGCAGATGTGGCGGACCGCCACAATATCATAATGCACAACAGAGGAACGACCACAGGACGTGGATCGTCATATCCCCGTCTCTCGACTCGTAAAACTCGTACTTGCTCAAGGTACAGTCAAAAGACTTTCTGCCTATCCCGTTTGAGAAAAGTATTGCTTGCACAAGTTGACAACAGAATGCCCCGCCCTTTTTTTCTTAGCCAATGAGCAACTGAAGCCCTTGTTAGTTTGCAATGTAACCAGATGGACCGTCCCTGTTTTTACTAATGTCTATTGTCTGCGTTTCTTATAACTTTCACGAGGTTTGTTCGTTACACTATCAGTCTGTTAGTTTAGTTGCAACTTTGGCATCTTAACACCCAATACACTTTATCATAGAAAATGAGTTCTCCAATAAATTTAACTGTAGTGAAGCGAAGCAAAATAATTCATTTGCGAAATGCCGGAGAAAGCATAGCCTAAATCGTAGAATAATTAAATGAATCGGTAGGTAATTATGGGAGCCTTTCTTTCTTTTCATACAACGGAATAAGTCGCTTGGCCATGTTAATTTGGTTATAGATCAATATAAAAATAATAACTTTTATTTAGTATAGTGAAATACGGTTTGTCTGTGGTTACTATTTTAAAATAATAATTTCCTCTATACATACTCAGATATAATATTTTATAGAGGAAATTACCTTTTATTCCTATTTCTAATTATTTTTATTAGATCAATAATCGGTATCTACAATTACCTTGCTACATCCATTTGATTCTGTCACTACTATCAAATTCAAGTCATCACCTTTGAAGATCGGTACAGGTGGATTCAATAGATGAGCGAAACTGTCTATAAAGCATCCTTCTCTCTTGGTACTAATTTCAGCATCGTGTTCAAATAATTTAAGTTTGTACCAACACAATATTGCACTACACTCCGCGTCTTTCAGTGGCGTCACTGACACTATATGGGACCGATTTAAATTGCAATAGTCCGATAGCAGAACAGGATTTGACAACTCTTCATACTTTATCACAGACAAGTCCAGTTCGAGCGCTTGAGTTGTCTGGTACTTGTTAACGTGCGACGCCATTTTGAAGCCAATATTGTCATCTAGTAACTTGTTATTTATATCTAACCAATCACTCGTCGCTAGTTGAAGTGTCACAGTGATACTCGTGGGCAGTAAGAGACCGCCCGGAGCCAAGTGACTGATTCGTAAATTCTGTATAGTCTGCCACATATAAGCGTCGATATCTTCGCGCAGAAGCAACTCCGTAGAAAATATAACATGATGCACCTGATCTTTATAGAATTCTTGTTGCCATCAATCGCCATAAAGGACTGTAATTTTATCCAGTGGTATGTCGTTCGCCTTGAAGGCGGACTGTATAAAGTTTTGGTCTTCCAAACTCCACGCGTCGCAGAGCAAAGATCTTGCACCTCGAAGCATCATTTGAAGCCCGAACATCGGGAATGGACTAAAGTCAATTATATCTGTGTCGGTCATATCTACTATATGCTGCAGATAAGCACAAGCTGCCGGAACACAACGAATTATTGCGTTCATGAAAACTGTCGTTTAGAAATCTAATCAGGGAAATTGAGATTCTCTGTTTGCTGAATTCTGTTTGGAAAGCTATTTTTCCCTCTTTCAACACAAATTTAATTGGTGTGCTCTGATTGATATTTACTTTTGTCGGTACAAAATCCGGAAATACAGCTTGCGACTACCCGTTTGTGCGGCTTTCGCACGGTACAGTAGCGGTAAGCGGGTCATTCGTTAGTTCTATGTATTTTGTTAAGTAAAGTTTAAACCAGCCCACTATCACATCAATTTCACCGTCCTCATTTGCTATTAGGTTAATATCGTAATATGATTTACGATTTTTTGCTACCACATCGTCATATCGATCAAAATTGATATCGAAAACTTAGTGTTCATCCGTCATGATTTTGATATCGTCGTACATATTCAAATCTTCTTTGTAGAATGTTTTTTGTTCAGGTAACATACAGAGCACTTTTGAGTTTGGAATGTTCAAAATTTTCTTCACTGTTTCATGCAGTCGATATTTATTAGCAATACGTTTGCATTTCGCTCCTGCAACCATTTGAAGCCCGAACATCGGGAATGGACTAAAGTCAATTATATCTGTGTCGGTCATATCTACTATCTGCTGCAGATAAGCACAAGCTGCCGGAACACAACGAATTATGCGTTCATGAAAACTGTCGTTTAGAAATCAAATCAGGGAAATTGAGATTCTCTGTTTGCTGAATTCTGTTTGGAAAGCTATTTTTCCCTCTTTCAACACAAATTTAATTGGTGTGCTCTGATTGATGTTTATTTTTGTCGGTACAAAATCCGGAAATACAGCTTGCGACTACCCGTTTGTGCGGCTTTCGCACGGTACAGTAGCGGTACGCGGGTCATTCGTTAGTTCTATGTATTTTGTTAAGTAAAGTTTAAACCAGCCCACTATCACATCAATTTCACCGTCCTCTTTTGCTATTAGGTTAATATCGTAATATGATTTACGATTTTTTGCTACCACATCGTCATATCGATCAAAATTTATATCGAAAACTAATTGTTCATCCGTCATGATTTTGATATCGTCGTACATATTCAAATCTTCTTTGTAGAATGTTTTTTGTTCAGGTAAGATACAGTGCACTTTTGAGTTAGGAATTTTCAAAATTTTCTTGACTGTTTCATGCAGTCGATATTTATTAGCAAAACGTTTGGATTTCGCTCCTGCTACATAATATTCTCCCTTATATGGCAGCGCCAATATAGCACTACACTCCGCGTCTTTCAGTGGCGTCACTGACACTATATGGGACCGATTTAAATTGCAATAGTCCGATAGCAGAACAGGATTTGATAGCTCTTCATACTTTATCACAGACAAGTCCAGTTCGAGCGCTTGAGTTGGCCGGTACTTGTTAACGTGCGACGCCATTTTGAAGCCGATATTGTCATCTAGTAACTTGTTATTTATATCTAACCAATCACTCGTCGCTAGTTGAAGTGTCACAGTGATACCCGTGGGCAGTAAGAGACCGCCCGGAGCCAAGCGACTGATTCGTAAATTCTGTATAGTCTGCCACATATGAGCGTCGATATCTCCGCGCACAAGCAACTCCGTAGAAAATATAACATGATGCACCTGATCTTTATAGAATTCTTGTTGCCATCAATCGCCACAAAGGACTGTAATTTTATCCAGTGGTACGTCGTTCGCCTTGAAGGCGGACTGTATAAAGTTTTGGTCTTCCAAACTCCACGCGTCGCAGAGCAAAGATCTTGCACCTCGAAGCATCATTTGAAGCCCGAACATCGGGAATGGACTAAAGTCAATTATATCTGTGTCGGTCATATCTACTATCTGCTGCAGATAAGCACAAGCTGCCGGAACACAACGAATTATTGCGTTCATGAAAACTGTGTCGTTTAGAAATCTAATCGGGGAAATTGAGATTCTCTGTTTGCTGAATTCTGTTTGGAAAGCTATTTTTCCCTCTTTCAACACAAATTTAATTGGTGTGCTCTGATTGATGTTTACTTTTGTCGGTACAAAATCCGGAAATACAGCTTGCGACCACCCCTTTGTGCGGCTTTCGCACGGTACAGTAGCGGTAAGCGGGTCATTCGTTAGTTCTATGTATTTTGTTAAGTAAAGTTTAAACCAGCCCACTATCACATCAATTTCACCGTCCTCTTTTGCTATTAGGTTAATATCGTAATATGATTTACGATTTTTTGCTACCACATCGTCATATCGATCAAAATTGATATCGAAAACTTAGTGTTCATCCGTCATGATTTTGATATCGTCGTACATATTCAAATCTTCTTTGTAGAATGTTTTTTGTTCAGGTAACATACAGAGCACTTTTGAGTTTGGAATGTTCAAAATTTTCTTCACTGTTTCATGCAGTCGATATTTATTAGCAATACGTTTGCATTTCGCTCCTGCAACATAATATTCTCCCTTATACGGCAGCGCCCGCGCATCTCGAGCTAGCAGACGTTCCCAAGCACTCTTAAGGTTTCAAGCATACCGTATCGTAAAAGACCCTCGTCAAAATTATTAATTATTACGAATGTACGCTTACCAAGAATGCCAGACGGAATAAAATCTCTTATAGGATGATCTACGAGAGTGATCGAGTAGTCTTGTCGCTCTAGCACAATGCTTTTGCACGAGCTGGGTGAGAGCAGGCAATGAGTTAAAAGCTCACAGTGGACTGCGCCTTGCACCCGCGGGCTATCAGCGCCGATAAACCAATGCCCCCGTCCATGTCTAATATTCGGTCGTATTGAGGTTTTATCTCCATGTACATGGCGGATCCATACGCGGCGTTTCGTGTTTTATCGTTATATAATCTGAACAGACCTCTGTCAAAGATCATTTTCTTCGACTCGTTCATTTTGATTTCAACATTTACAAGGCTCGAATCGAGGTTTAAAGCTTTTTCGTAGTGAATCAGGTCCTCGGCATGCATACCGTAGCTGTAAAAGATGTCACCGATGTCAGTCATTAGAACGATGTTATCGGGAAAAGCGCGTAAGGCATAACGCACGCAGTACATCATTTCGAAGCTGTGTCGTGGCATTTTGAACAACGCTTCCATTAATTTGGCCAACACCACGCGGAACTCGTATTCTTTATATATTTTCACGGTTGGGTGCTTTTCTATTGCCGTTAAATAAGACTTGAAAGCGTCCCGGTATTCTCCTTGGGCAGTCAAACGACGAGCTTCATTAATCTCCAAATACTCCATTTGGAAATTATTATGTAAATAGCACTTTAAAAGTATAAACTATCAATAGAAGCTATTGCACACACAGTTATTGCACTTTTGGTGGTATCTAAAATTACCTTGCTACATCCATTTGATTCTGTCACTACTATCAAATTCAAGTCATCACCTTTGAAAATCGGTACAGGTGGATTCAATAGATGAGCGAAAGTGTCTATAAAGCATCCTTCTCTCTTGGTACTAATTTCAGCATCGTGTTCAAATAATTTAAGTTTGTACCAACACAATATTGCACTACACTCCGCGTCATTCAGTGGCGTCACTGACACTATATGGGACCGATTTGAATTGCAATAGTCCGATAGCAGAACAGGATTTGATAGCTCTTCATACTTTATCACAGACAAGTCCAGTTCGAGCGCTTGAGTTTTCCGGTACTTGTTAACGTGCGACGCCATTTTGAAGCCGATATTGTCATCTAGTAACTTGTTATTTATATCTAACCAATCACTCGTCGCTAGTTGAAGTATCACAGTGATACCCGTGGGCAGTAAGAGACCGCCCGGAGCCAAACGACTGATTCGTAAATTCTGTATAGTCTGCCACATATGAGCATCGATATCTCCACGCACAAGCAACTCCGTAGAAAATATAACATGATACACCTGATCTTTATAGAATTCTTGTTGCCAACAATCGCCACAAAGGACTGTAATTTTATCCAGTGGTACGTCGTTCGCCTTGAAGACGGACTGTATAAAGTTTTGGTCTTCCAAACTCCACGCGTGGCAGAGCAAAGATCTTGCACCTCGAAGCATCATTTGAAGCCCGAACATCGGGAATGGACTAAAGTCAATTATATCTGTGTCGGTTATATCTACTATCTGCTGCAGATAAGCACAAGCTGCCGGAACACAACGAATTATTGCGTTCATGAAAACTGTGTCGTTTAGAAATCTAATCGGGGAAATTGAGATTCTCTGTTTGCTGAATTCTGTTTGGAAAGCTATTTTTCCCTCTTTCAACACAAATTTAATTGGTGTGCTCTGATTGATGTTTACTTTTGTCGGTACAAAATCCGGAAATACAGCTTGCGACCACCCCTTTGTGCGGCTTTCACACGGTACAGTAGCGGTACGCGGGTCATTCGTTAGTTCTATGTATTTTGTTAAGTAAAGTTTAAACCAGCCCACTGTCACATCAATTTCACCGTCCTCTTTTGCTATTAGGTTAATATCGTAATATGATTTACGATTTTTTGCTACCACATGGTCATATCGATCAAAATTGATATCGAAAACTAAGTGTTCATCCGTCATGATTTTGATATCGTCGTACATATTCAAATCTTCTTTGTAGAATGTTTTTTGTTCAGGTAACATACAGAGCACTTTTGAGTTTGGAATGTTCAAAATTTTCTTCACTGTTTCATGCAGTCGATATTTATTAGCAATACGTTTGCATTCCGCTCCTGCAACATAATATTCTCCCTTATGCGGCAGCGCCCGCGCATCTCGAGCTAGCAGACGTTCCCAAGCACTCTTAAGGTTTCAAGCATACCGTATCGTAAAAGACCCTCGTCAAAATTATTAATTATTACGAATGTACGCTTACCAATAATGCCAGACGGAATAAAATCTCTTATAGGATGATCTACGAGAGTGATCGAGTCGTCTTGTCGCTCTAGCACAATGCTTTGCACGAGCTGGGTGAGAGCAGGCGATGAGTTAAAGCTCACAGTGGACTGCGCCTTGCACCCGCGGGCTATCAGCGCCGATAAACCAATGCCCCCGTCCATGTCTAATATTCGGTCGTATTGAGGTTTTATCTCCATGTACATGGCGGATCCATACGCGGCGTTTCGTGTTTTATCGTTATATAATCTGAACAGACCTCTGTCAAAGATCATTTTCTTCGACTCGTTCATTTTGATTTCAACATTTACAAGGCTCGAATCGAGGTTTAAAGCTTTTTCGTAGTGAATCAGGTCCTCGGCATGCATACCGTAGCTGTAAAAGATGTCACCGATGTCAGTCATTAGAACGATGTTATCGGGAAAAGCGCGTAAGGCATAACGCACGCAGTACATCATTTCGAAGCTGTGTCGTGGCATTTTGAACAACGCTTCCATTAATTTGGCCAACACCACGCGGAACTCGTATTCTTTATATATTTTCACGGTTGGGTGCTTTTCTATTGCCGTTAAATAAGACTTGAAAGCGTCCCGGTATTCTCCTTGGGCAGTCAAACGACGAGCTTCATTAATCTCCAAATACTCCATTTGGAAATTATTATGTAAATAGCACTTTAAAAGTATAAACTATCAATAGAAGCTATTGCACACACAGTTATTGCACTTTTAATGGACACTTGAACGTTTATTTCTCACGTCCGGCGTACGTCCGGCGTGTACGACGGTCGCGTATGAACTGCTGGGTTGTTATATCCCAGTCTTCGTAAGTCGGAGCCGTAGTCACTTTGTTAACTTTATTTGTCCTAACAACAAAAGATTTTTTGATGCACAATATAAGCATGGTATTTTTTTTTATTATTAGTTTTACGCTTTGACCTTCTCGGAAATAGTTTGAGCTTTTAGGTTTCGGAAAGGGATTCTATTTTTCCAAATATTAGTCCGATGGTTAATTTTTGTGTTGTGTTTTCAATTCCTGCATATTGTCAAGTTATATTTAAATTTTTCTAATAATTTATATATTGTTAAAGTGAACAGATTCGGATATTCACGTTGTAAGCTTTAAAAATATAAGCGTCTACAATGAGGAGAAATATAATTCTTATTATTCATAAAACTTAAAGTTGTATGGAAGTTGTGTGCATTAAGTACTCGATGGTATATTACTCGGCTATTTGCAAGAACCTAACACGTGTTAGTTACTGGTTTCATTTGGCAAACAGGCTAATAAAACAAACCAATGTTCTGTCAAGTATACTGCCACGTGGCAATTACTTGACAAATACGCAACACATAAACGAATAGCATTCGGGGCATACCTAAACGACACTTTCATATTGTCGATTTGATACTACCTACTATACCCAGCTATTGACTTGTCATTAAAAAATTAAAAGTATGGGTTACCGTATTTTGGGTATTTTTTTATTAGTATATAGGGATATTTATTGGTAATTGGACTATCTGACTCTATTTATACGAAGGGTCGGTAAAATAAACAAGTATGGGTTGTATTTTCAGACTGTTTTAATATTGAATTATGACTTACTAATACATTATTATTTATATTACAAATGTGAGAGATTACTTCGTCACAGAGTGGACGACAAAAATTAACTTACAGATGTGCCACATTATAATGTGCTAAGATTTCCTGAGTTAGATAAGTTATATACACTGAAAAACTTTTACTATAGGAACAACAAAGAATTCGCGAAAAAATAATCAGATGTTTCATAGTGTTTGCGGTTGTAGGTTTTACAATTGTGTATGAAACAGCTGATTATTTTTTTCATGAAAAATGCACAATCTATGAACGAGGCAACCGAGCGCAACTTAGATATTTTCGCTCAAATCAAGCAAGAGATACGTTACGGTTGAAAATTGTTTCACATACGGGAAGCTTCATCATGCGCGGTTGGCATAGGCTATAATTTGCGCGATTGAACAGCTAGTCTGCTATGCAAAAATTTATATTTATTTCTTAGTTTAGGTTTTGAACATATGGAAAATGTTATATTGAATATTTCTATTTATGTTTGCAGCTTGAAGTACCGTCCAGATCTCGTGCTCATGAGGTGTCCACCGACAAAAATGAAATGAAAATGTCCGATGACTCTGGTTACACTGACGGCAATAGCAGCCCCCAACAAAACAGAGATAAGGTGCATTAAAATATTCCTTATAATTTAAAAGTATTTAATTTTGCATACGACTCTTCACACATGTGCGACTTACATGTAGTAAGCTTCCTGCCATTATATTTTTTTTACAAAATAGTACCAACTTAACAAATATACAAAAATAAAACTTAATTAAATAACTGAACACTATAACTTTGTAATGTGATTGCTGGATCACCGCTTTCAATTAACGGAACACACCGCGATATACACGTATATAATAAATATGTCACCATTAATTTAAATAAATAAAAAGAAAACAAATTTGAAAAGACAAGGTTAACTTTAGGTTTGGGAACGACTGAACATTCAGTAATAAAGTAACACTCCAGCTATCGACCATGCTATACTATTCGCACAGTTAAGACTGATAAGTAGATATTCTAAAGGGTAATCTCTAACTAGTTCCAGTGAGTGGTACTAGATGGCGCTACGTCTGACAAAGAAATATAGGGAATCCTTAAAAAATTAATTTCAGTTCTTAAAAAGAAAAAACATGCAAAACTAATAAACTTATAAATAAATAATATACTTAGCTATGGGAAACTAAATATCTTGACATCAACATCAGAATAGCAAAGAAAGTGCCTGAATCGAAACTGTGCTTCACTTTAAATAATGGAAATCCCATAATTCTTCTCATGGATCTGCCAAACATCAGGGTACAATTATATCATTTATCGAGTAGATTTGGGGATCGTTTATACCAATCCTACTATTGTTCAACTTAATAAACACTGTAATAAAACAGATTAGTCTAAATTATATTTGCTGTATAGAATCTAACAATAAGTTATTTTGTTTATAAAGGGTCTAAATTTAGATTTTTACTCTTGAACATATCATAATGAAAACTTCAATAACATAAAATGTCCATTGCATAAAAGATCTCTCTGGACAAATCTAGGAATTTTGAAACGAATGGTAACTATATAAAATACTTATTACGTAATAAGATATCGTCATATACTTATTTCTGGGGCCATCTATATTACTTGTATGTATGTATTATAAAAGACTTAATAAGTTAATAAAATGAACAACAAACTTTACTTAGTATTAAATAGTATACCAAGATTCCTTTGCCAGGTCATGATTACGGGCTTTAAAATGATGATTCAAATAACAAGTTTTGTTACATAGATTAATTGATGATGAAAATGCTATCATAAAGGAATGTTAAATATATTGAAATACTTAATATGTAATTCTAGTAGCGGTTGATTTTTTATTGGAATAATTTATTAGAATATCAGAACATTTCGTGGCGGAATTCACTACAGTTTCGGGGTTTGGCGCCAAAACGAAATCTTATGAACTCGTTCGTGATTGGTGGAGACTGGTAATCGGTAATTAAAGCCGGCGGGAAGGGATTCTGGGACGATAGGTATAAAAGGGAACGTGGGATCGGATTCGAGACTTTTTTCGGGAGAGGCACATCAACGAAGACGGAACTCGGGTCGTCGTGGGCTACAGATAGTGGAGCAGAGGCTGAGCTGGCTGTTTGGCAGGTTTTGGGTTCAGGGCTTCCGCCTTGGACCACAAGTAGGTGCCATTAGGGAACGTAGGCTTATTAAAAGTAGGGAGGCAGGATTAGACTAATGTTTCTTTGTGCAATTTGTATGTTGTATCATTGATTACCAACACTATTTTATGTATTTTGAGGTCTTTTATATTATCCTGGCTTGCCGCAGACGGATTCAACCGTGTGGTCCTTGGGGAACTGTATGGAAGGATAACAAGTAGCCAATGTTCTTTCGCAGGATCAACTCTATCTCTGTATCAAAATTCATTACAATCTGTTCAGGGATTTAGATTCGAAAGCGTAACAAACAGACAGACAATCACTATCGTATTTACATATATTAGTAGGGATTATCTATTTATAGACACAAAAAATACACTGTTCAAATAACACATTCCTAACCCGACATCAACGAAATTGCTGACTGTGAATTAATATACGCAAAGTAATGGCATTGTGTATGTTATACCGTAGATAAGGAGAATAAGAACTCGATGCTCGGCGCATTGAATCTACATTTTTATTATAATATTTATTAATTATACGTAGGAAACAAGACATCGGGTGGCACCCCCGGTGCGACACTGTCACTTTTGCAAAAAATACAAAAATTAGTTAAATATGTAATAATGGTCCTAAAGCACCCCTTTACTTGGTACGATAATGTTACTTTTGTAGTACGCATAGTTTCCGTATGAGGGCGTGAGTGTCATTGTCGTTTTGGCGCGAATCACGGCGACGCTGGGAGCAGCATCGTTTTATTGGTTAGTTGTGCGCGGTCGCCGCCAGTGCAAATATGTCTTGGAGCTACACTGTTACTAAGGTAATTGTGACATAAAATTTTTATTGGTTCTGGAGCAATAGTGACCTAAGATACAGTTGTGACATTATTTCCCCAATATTTAAATATCTTTCAAAATTTAGTTATGTACTATAATGACCTTTATTAATAAATGACTTTGTTTTCCCAACCCTTGCGTTTTTAAATAAATGTGCCACACAATTTACACCAATCACCTGGTCTCAAACTAAGGTTTTTCTTTGTATTAGGTGAGCCATTGTGCCTACTAGGTCATATTGCTTATAATTTGACTTTAAATATATTGGTTGTAATAGTGTCGGATATTTTTTATTAAAGCTCGAATTAGTTTTGGACTAACGAACAGTGGTGATTGTACAAACGTTTTTTTTTATTTTGATCCTTTTTCTTATTTTCAGTTGTTTTTTAAATGAAATAAAATGCTGTCTCGGGGAAAAAAACTGGTATTACTGACACGTCCAACATCGCCCATTGAAAGAAATGAAGCCGTCGAATTTTCAGTTCCACCATCTGATATCAACCAAAACGGCAGTAACTCTGTTTTACCAAATCTTACCTCCCCACATAGTAATACTGTTATCGACGACGAAAATTCAACAGAAAACCAAACTGGATGTACAACTGGTACTGATTCAGGTGATGATTTCAAGCCCCCATCTAGTTCGTCTTCATCCTCAAATTCTTCCAGTTCGAGTAGTTCATCTAGTGATAGTAGCTCTGAGAATGAGGCTGTTGATGATCAAGAATCAACATCATCACCAAAAACAAGGGGAAGAAAACGTACTCGTAATCCTAATAGCTGGAAAAAAAATATAGCAAAGAAATTAAGGAATTCCGGTAATGAATATCGGATCAATTAAAACAGGAAAAACAGTTCAGGCTAGAAAAATTGGTCCCTCTTGTTCAGGTAAGTGTCGGCTGGCTTGCTCATCTCATTTTACCCAAGAAAAAAGAATTCAAATATTCAAATCTTATTGGGAGCTAGGCAGCATAGAAAGACACCGTGATTTTTTGAATTCCTGCATCAGACCACTGGAAATTGCAAGCCGGCGTATTAAAACAAATCGTCGGTACCCGAGACAAGGGAGCTCTGCATTTTATTTACTCAATGATAGTCAGTCAATCAGGGTTTGCAAAACATTTTTAATTAACACCTTGGGTATTTCGCCAAGAACTATACGAACTGTCATTGATGCTTCAAAACTCAATGACGGTATCATTCCCGAAGACCACCGAGGCAAACACGGGAAGCATTGCAAATTGGACAATGATATGATAAAAGCCGTCAAAGACCACATTGAATCTATTCCTAAAGTGGAAAGCCACTATTTGAGGGCAAACACAAGTAGGCTTTTTATTGACGGTGGCTTGACTATTGCAGAATTGCACAGAAACTATAAGGAAGTACAGAAACAAAATAATAAGCCAGCTGTTAATTACGACGCCTATCAACGCATTTTTAATCATGATTTTAACATTGGCTTTTTTAGGCCGAAGAAAGATCTTTGTGACCAATGCGTTGCATACAAAAATGCACCGGAACAAGAAAAAGTAAAATTATATGCCAGCTACAAGATTCACCAAGAAGAAAAGAGCTTGAGTAGGATCGAAAAAGATAGAGACATGAAAGAATGTCAAGATCCTCAAAGCACAAAGATTGTATGTACCTACGACTTACAAGCTGTTTTGCCATACCCTTTAGGAAATTCATCAGCTTTTTTTTATAAATCTAGACTAAATTGCTACAATTTTACTATTTCCAATCCAAAATATCGAGAAACTACATGCTATTTTTGGCATGAAGGATTAGGCAACAGGGGATCTATAGAAATTGGATCTTGTGTGTACTTATATTTGTTAGAAGTTGCTAATAAGTATCCTGGCTGTGACGTAATTTTTTACTCAGATAATTGCTGCGGTCAGCAAAAAAACCGATTCGTATTTGCAATGTACTATTTCGCAGTAACTAAATTAAACATAAATTCTATACATACGACACAACTTCTTGGTACGTGGGCATACACAAAACGAAGGCGACACAGCACATTCTGTAATCGAAAAAGTCATCACTAGAGCCAAAAAATCTGGGCCCATTTATATTCCTGAACAATATATATCCATAATACAAGGAGCAAAGAAGACAGGGAAACCATTTTTGGTTAAAGAAATGAACTACAGTGAATTCGTCGATCTTAAGGCTTTGGCAGATAACATAAACTTTAACATGACTAAAAATATTAACGGGGATGCAATTAAAATTAGCGAGATTATGAGTATTAAGTTTATTAAAAATTGCGCCAATTATCAATATCGAACAACCTACAAGACCGAAAACTGGGAAGAGGCCATAGCTATGATAGAATCTAATAGACATAACTTACGTCGAGGTCGAGGCAATGTTACAAGTATTAATGAGGTCGCTTTGAAACCAGCGTATACCTCGAAGATTGCTATTACAGAACGCAAGAAGCGCGACCTTTTGAGTTTGGTAGACACAAACATAGTGCCAAGATACTATGAAAAGTTCTATAGAGATCTCATTTAATTTTATTAAACTTGTAATACGTGTTGAAAACGAATTTAATATTTTATTATGTAACAAATTTATGTATAATTGTTGTTAATTGTTTTGAATAATTTAGTAAGGGATTCCTAATACTATGCTAAAATAATTATTAAAAATATAGGTAATTAACTCGCTGTGATATCACAAGTCTGATTAAACTTACAATTCTAGTAATTAGATCTAGAAGCAATAGTATTGAGCCCAAAGTTACTTTTAATTTTAATTATAAGTAAATATTAACTTAAGTTCTCACCGACTCTAAGATAGAAACAGATATTTCTTGACTTTGTTTTATTCTTTTTGTACTACATTTATGTAGAAATATTAATATTAAGAAGTACAAAGTTTCTTATGTTTTTTTTTAGAATTTTAAGTTTTTGTTGTGTTAATAACAGTACATTATTTTTGATTTAAAATAAAACTTAGTAAATAATTTTTTCCTGTTTTCTTTTTAACTAGGTGTGACATAACTACAGTTATATTTTTTTGTTAGAGCCACAACGTCACTTCTGAGGGGGTTAAAAGGTTAAAATAATGATATAGTATTTTTTTTACAACATTCAAGTGATCATTATTTATCCAAAAGTAAAGATAAAAGTTGTCATTGTAATATAAGCTATTTATCTCATGTATATCTTCTAAAGTCATTGTTTTGTGAGGTGTCAAAGTTTTAAATGCTTCTCCTGAAAAACTACATTTTTGCAAAAGTGACAGTGTCGCACCGGGGGTGTTACCATTAAGAGTTATCACATAATTATTCTTGTTTTTTTTTTCTGTATTCAAGTGTCGTTATTTGTATTCACAGGAGTTAAATCAACTGAATCAAGAATTAATGGAACGAATTCATGTGTTGCAGCAAGAAATGGAAGAGTTGAAGCTTTCTACCGTGAGTGTTGGACTTTTTACTTCCTACAATAGTTATAAAAATCATTCTTTCACATAACTGGCTAATGGTTTGTTGTTTTGAGCTCTGATTTACAAAGAACAATTTTAAGAGAAGAACAATCAAATTAAATTATTTCTGTTGCAAAAACTCATGTTAAATCAGTCAATTATTTCTTGGTTTCTATGTTATACTCTGCCAATCCTCTGGCTCGGTGAAGTAGCACGCTGGCGTTATAGATAAGTGCCGCGGCCGTTGTTGTTAAGCATCTTTCGTAAAGGTCGATCACGGGACGGATGACCAAAAAATTATTATCTCGAGCTACTCCGTGCCTCGGAAGGCATGTTAAGGTTTTGGTCCCAGCTGTATTTGCAGTCGTTAATACTCTCCAATCCTCATTGGGCCAGTGTGGAGGGTCATGACCCATCATCCTTAACCATCCGTAAGGAAGGCCTGCAGTTGGCCCGTAAAAAGGCTGATGATGATGATGGTGACACTTCTCTGTACTAATTCCGTCAGAACATTAGTGTAATGAATATTAATTCATGTTATGTATGAATTTTTAAAATTTGGATATTTATTTTAAAATACAATTAACGTAATTTAATTTTATACAAATCTGTCAATATTTTCCAATCGAATTCAAAATTAAAATTAACTAGAAGTACATCTATACTATTATTATAAAGAGGAAAGATTTGTATGTTTGTTTGTTTACATTGAATAGGCTCTGAAACTACTGGACCGATTTAAAAAAATTCTTAACTTACGGGCAACGGTTACGGTTACATTATACGGGGATAACATAGGCTACAATTATCGCGTGCGAGGTCGCGGGAAAACAGCTAGTGTATGGTAAAAGTAAAGAAAGCTTGAAAGTAAAACTTTAGATTGCCGGTCTACATCTGTAAATAAATTTCAACTCAATTGACCTAGTACCTAATTATGGAAAAATTAAGCTGTTTTACAGACTGTCGGTCAAACAGACAGAAAGGCTAGATATCTTATAAGCGTAATTTTTTACCTTTGGCGTTCCTCCACCTAATTCAATTATAAATTACAATCTATAAAAAGATAATTACAAATCGAGTTAATTTTTTTTTCATTCACAAGTTTTCATTGGATCTAGATTCTTCACTTTTTGTAGACTCGTATCTCTTAACGTTCGACCGATGGTATGGGATAAAAATAATAAAATATGTTTTATATCAAACAAATTTATTTATGTACAATATACAAAACAGTAGATTTACAGGCAAGTCTTAATTATTATATTTCGAATACAATACTCATTTAATATTATAATCTACAATAATTTACTTAAATAACGTTATGGTACATAAAAATTGACAATCTATAAACTAATTACAATTATTAAACAAATATAGGTACACCGAAAATACACGTAATGAAAGTATACACCTTGTACGGAAAATATAAAAAAAGAAAATTCAGATTCCAAAAATGCTTAAAAAAGCAAAGGTTAGGTTAACAAATTCAATATACTTATATTAAAATCACACTTTTAATTATTATAACTTACACAAATCCACGCATGTACTTATTGACTACATTTATTGGTGCAAATTGACTACAAGATGCATTAATCCGTAATTACAATAGCGGATGAACCATTCTTTTTTAATAATGTCTAGTGTCTACATATTTTTATTACAGAAATCGTTACATTATCTACAGCAAGCGTAGCATAACGAACTCGAGAACGTTTTGTCTACACCCAAAATTTCACTTTTCTCGGGTGCGTCCATACGATATCTCACTCTTGACCCGAGAAAGTGACATTTGAGTGTAGACATAGCGTTTCTCGAGTTTGTCATGCTACGCGTGCAGACTAGCCAGTTTGTACTAAACTATAGAATACAGAAAACGTTTCTTAGTTTGGTTTTAATTTTGGCATCTTTACACACGTACATAGTCGTATAACATAAGTTTATCCAAAATATTAAGTAGTAGAGTGCAGTGAAATAATACATTTGAGAAATTCAGGAACAAGTATGAAACCTGCTGGAACCGTTGAATTATGTATAGGTAAGTAATTATTGCAAAAAAAAAACACTGCTTTTAGAATATTTATATATCTGCCAAAAAAATAAGTAGGTCTTAAAGGAACTACAGTAACACTGTCCATAAGAAACAAAAGAGACAGAAACACAAGTGCGTGTTAACAGCTGAGCCTCACATGTAAATCTTTTCAGCAAAATCTCTGTCACTTTCCCTTTCCTCTTCCATTGTAAATACTTTATAATTAATATCCGTTCCGTTGAGTAGTGTTAATTATCTTATTTATTTTCGGGTTTTAGTATAAGTACTGTAAGATTTCATTCACCTTCAACGGAGTTTTACTACTCAACGATAAGCAAACCTAGGCCCGATTAGAGTTGCCAAAGTGGTAACCCCGACGTGATCACCAATCGATACGACATTGAAGACAACTACGTGATCCTGCTTCGGAGGTGCTAGTTGCAATAAAGGGAGCGCAATTATCGCTCGCAAAAAAACCTTTACAGAATGACAAAACGGAAGCGTCGCACTGCCGCCGCTCCGCCGCGTTCTGGCTCGATAAATCACATTAGTGGTACGCCGGTTTTGAAGCAGCAGAAAATGAACTCCACAAAAAAGAAGTCCAGAAATCGCTGCTGGTCATCGCCCAGTCAACATTAGGAAATGTCGATCAAATCTGTGATCTTTACACACTGCCGTCTGATATCTATTTCACATTCATTAAAAGATGACTAATATCTGCATACGAGGAATCAGACAGCAAGCAACTACAGAGGTAACTCTCCGACTTTGAACTCGGCGATCAGAACCGACACAGTTACTACGTCGGATGAAAAAGCTCACCACGGACAAAGTTCCAGACAAAACACTACGGCTAATGTGGTTGAATCATCTTCCACCATACGTACGTTCGGTTGTTGTAATTAGCGACACATTAATAAAACATACCGCACTCGATGAAATTATCAAGCTGATTGAGCAAAAAGAAATTACCGCAGTATCAACTATCACTTAGTCAATAACAAAGAAGGAAGATGAATCTAACAACATGCAAATTTTTGCCGACGAACTTCGGAAAATGCATACGGAGATCGATGAACTAAAACAAAAAACAACCTATTATATCGCAGCAGCATCATTATGCACAACAAAGGAACGACCACAGGACGTGGTACGCCATATCGCAGTCTTTCGACTCGTAAAACTCGTACTTGCTCAAGGTACAGTCAAAAGAAAAAGAACAGCACAAGTTGACAATAGAATGCCCCGCCCTTTTTTTCTTAGCCAATGAGCAACTGAAGCCCTTATTAGTTTGCAATGTAACCAGATTGACCGTATGTTTTTACTAATATCTATTGGCTACGTTTCTTATGACTTTAACGAGGTTTGTTCGTTACACTATCAGTATGTTAGTTTAGTTGCAACTTTGGCATCTTAACACCCAATACACTTTATCGTAGAAAATGAGTTCTCCAATAAATTTAAGTGAAGTAACGAAGCAAAACAATTTATTTGCGAAATGCAAGAGAAAGAATTGCCGCAATCGTAGAAGAATTAAATGTGTCGAGTTAGTAATTATGGAAATCTTTCCTTCTTTTATAACATCAGGATAAATCCCTTTGTCATGGTAATTATTCAGTCAGATTAGTATAAAAATAATTACTTTTATTAATTACAGAGAAATACGGTTCGTCTAAGGATTCAGCGATTTCACAATGAGGGTGTCCTGGAGAGACGGCCCCATTTTCCATGACCAACCGTCCTGACAGAGAATAGTATGCAAGGAATCATGTCAGCACACGAACGAGAACCGTTCACATATCACCAGGGTTTTCGCGGTAGAGTTCGATTGCAGCATGCAAACAATTAGAAATGGGCTGCGTAGTATAGGTATTAAGCACGGAAAACCGGCAAAAAATAAATTGTGCTATCTGAAGCTCACAAAGCGGCACGTGTTCGCTTCGCACGGAATTACAGAGTTTTCGATTGTTCACACGTCATAATTTGAAACGGGAAAAGCTTTAAATCAAGCCAAATTGGACGCCGACACTTATGGCGTGTTAACAATACAAGATACGAAACTCAGAATGTGTTACCTAATAATAAATCGGGGTGGATAATTGTCAACATGTGGGCTTGGATGAGTGCGGCAGGACCCGGAGAGCTTATTTACATTCTAAGAAGAGCGACTGGTGGCTCGTATCTGGAGCTGCCGCAAGATATAATTGCTGACTGTGAGAGAGTAGTGAATCCGGACCAGGAACATCAAGATTTTTTTTTTACATGATAACTGCCCTATTACCGCGCTCGTGTCGTGCAAGATTGGATTGAGCAGCAGCCATATGTGCGAGTTCTCCATCGCGTTCTCCAGATTTGTATCCCATTGAACATTTATGGGCTATGTTGTATTGAGCGTTGCGATCCAAGAACAGAGAGAACGAAAGAGGCATTGGTCGCACATGTTGACCAAATATGGGAATCGTTACGAGGTTCGGATCTTTGCGAGACTCTCGTAAATTCGATGCGAAGCAAATATGATGCCGTTATAGATGCAGGCGGAGCTATAACTAGATATTAAAATTGTATACTTTTTACTAATATAGCTACCACTAAACGTACGTTCGGTACTTGTTGTAAGCGACACATTAAGCAAATGTACTATCAACAAAGTTTCTGCCTACCCCGTTTAAGAAAAATGTTGCTTGCACAAGTTG
Organism: Diatraea saccharalis; assembly: GCA_918026875.4. Classification (NCBI taxonomy): domain Eukaryota; kingdom Metazoa; phylum Arthropoda; class Insecta; order Lepidoptera; family Crambidae; genus Diatraea; species Diatraea saccharalis. The sequence continues at coordinate 18,459,232 of OU893340.1, read as the reverse complement.
ACCACAGCATGCCCCGCCCTTTTTTTCTTAACCAACGAGCAAATTAATCCCTTAATATTTTTCAATATAACCAGATGGACCGTCTGTTTTTACTAATGTCTATTGTCTACGTTTTTTTATGACTTTTACGACGTTTGTTCGTTAAACTATCAGTCTGTTAATTTAGTTGCAACTTTGGCATCTAAACACCCAGTACACAGTAGAAATGAGTTCTTCAAGAAATCTAACCGTAGTGGAGCGCAGTGAAATAATTCACTTGCGAAATGCAGGACGAAGCATTGCCGAAATTGTAAAAGAATTAAATGTGTCGGTAAGTAATTATTGAAAATAATTTCATATATCATGATAGTCTTTATTTTCTTTTCATACATCGGAATAAATCCGTACCATGTTAATTTGGTTATAGATAAATATAAAAATAATTACTTTTGTTAATTACAGAGAAATACGGTTCGTCTGTGGATTCGACGATATGGTAATGAGGGCGTGCTGGAGACACGACCCCATTTTCCACGACGAACCGTCCTGACAGAGAACCGTATCCAACGACTCACGACAGCGTACGAGCGAGAACCCTTCACACCCACAAGGGTTTTCGCTGAAGAATTCGATTGTAGCATCGGTCAATAAGAAATGGGCTGCGAAGTATAGGTGTTAAGCATAGAAAAGCGGCAAAAAAAATTGTACTATCGGATGCTCACGAAGCGGCACGTGTTCGCTTCGCACGGGATTACAGAGATTTCGATTTTTCACACGTCATATTTTCAGACGAAAAAAGCTTCAAGTCAAGCCAAATCGGACGCCGACATTTATGGCGTGTGAACAATACAAGATACGAACCTCAGAATGTGTTACCTAATAATGAATCGGGGCGAATAGTTGTCAACATGTGGGCTTGGATGAGTGCGGCAGGACCCAGAGAACTTGTTTACATTCCAGGTAGAGCAACTGGTGTCTCGTACCTGGAGCTACTGCAAGATACAATGTTGCCGACTGTGAGAGCGGTGTATCCGGAACAGAAACATCAAGAAATTACTTTCTTGCATGATAACTGCCCTATACATCGCGCTCGTGTCGTGCAAGATTGAATTGAGCAGCAGCCAAATTTTCGGGTACTGCCTTGGCCATCGCGTTCTCCAGACTTGAATCCCATTGAACATTTATGGGCTATGATGGTCCAGCGTTGGGATCCAAGATCAGAGAGAACGAAAGAGGCATTGGTCGCACATGTTGACAAAGTATGGGAATCATTCCGAGGTTCGGATCTTTGCGAGACTCTCGTAAACTCAATGCGAAGCAGATGCGATGCCGTTATAGACGCAGGTGGAGCTTTAACTAGATATTAAAATAGCATAGTTAGGCTAGCCATGGGTGGTATTTTACAGATGCAAGCAAATATCGCCTAAGACGGGGTAGGCAGACATTTTGTTGACTGTACCGTACTCGATGGAATCATCAAATTCACTGACAAGACGATTGAACAAAAAGAAATTACCTCAGTATAAACTATCAATTCGTGAATAACAAACAAGGAAGATGAATCAAACAACATGCAAGTTTTAGTAGACGCACTTCGGAAAATGCAAACGGAGATCGATGAACTAAAACAAAAAAACAACCATAGTAATATAAAAATAATTACTTTTGTTAATTACAGAGAAATACGGTTCGTCTGTGGATTCGGCGATATGTAATTGGGGGCATCCTGGAGACACGACCCCATTTTCCACGATGAACCCTCCTGACAGAGAACCGTATCCAACGACTCACGACAGCGTACGAGCGAGAACCCTTCACACCCACAAGGGTTTTCGCTGAAGAATTCGATTGCAGCATGCAATCAATAAGAAATGGGCTGCGAAGTATAGGTGTTAAGCATAGAAAACCGGCAAAAAAAATTGTACTATTTGATGCTCACAAAGCGGCACGTGTTCGCTTCGCACGGGATTACAGAGATTTCGATTTTTCACACGTCATATTTTCAGACGAAAAAAGCTTCAAGTCAATCCAAATCGGACGCCGACACTTATGGCGTGTGAACAATACAAGATACGAACCTCAGAATGTGTTACTTAATAATGAATCGGGGCGAATAATTGTCAACATGTGGGCTTGGATGAGTGCGGCAGGACCCGGAGAACTTGTTTACATTCCAGGTAGAGCAACTGGTGTCTCGTACCTGGAGCCGCTGCAAGATACAATGTTGCCGACTGTGAGAGCGGTGTATCCGGAACAGGAACATCAAGAAATTACTTTCTTGCATGATAATTGCCTAATACATCGCGCTCGTGTCGTGCAAGATTGGATTGAGCAGCAGCCAAATCTTCGGGTACTGCCTTGGCCATCGCGTTCTCCAGACTTGAATCCCATTGAACATTTATGGACCATGTTGTGTCCAGCGTTGCTATCCAAGAACAGAGAGAACGAAAGAGTCATTGGTCGCACATGTTGACCAAGTATGGGAATCGTTACGTGGTTCGGATCTTTGCGGGACTCTCGTAAATACGATGCGAAGCAGATGCGATGCCGTTATAGATGTAGGCGTAGCTTTAACTAGATATTAAAATAGCATACTTATTATTAATGTAGCTACCATCACACGAACGTTCGTTACTTCTCGTAAGCGACACATTAAGCAAAGATACCGCACACGATGAAATCATCAAGCTCACTGACAAGACGATTGAACAAAAAGAAACTTCAGCAGTATCAACTATCACTTCGTCAATAACAAACAGGGAAGATGAATCAAACAACATGCAAATTTTTGTCGACGAACTTTGGAAAATGCATACGTAGATCGATGAACTAAAACAAAAAACAACCCATTATTACAGCAGCTGTAGCGGACCGCCACAATATTATTATGCACAAAAAAGGAACGACCACAGAACGTGGTACGTCATATCCCGTCTCTCGACTCGTAAAACCCATACTTGCACAACGTACAGTCAACAAACTTTCTGCCTACTCCGTTTGAGAATATATTGCTTGCACAAGTTTACAACAGAACGCCCCGCCCTTTTTTTTCTTAGCCAATGAGCAACTGAAGCCCTTATTAGTTTCCAATGTAACCAGATGGACCGTCTGTATTGTCTAAGTTTCTTATGACTTTTACGAGGTTTGTTCGGTACACTATGAGTCTGTTAGTTTAGTTGCAACTTTGGCATCTTAACATCCAGTACACTTTATCATAGAAAATAAGTTCTTCAAGAAATTAAAGTATAGTGGAGCGAAGCTAAATAATTCATTTGCGAAATGCAGGAGAAAGAATTGCCGAAATCATAGAAGAATTAAATGTGTTGGATAGTAATTATGGAAGTCTTTTCCTTCTTTTCATACATGGGAATAAATCCCGTTGTCATGATAATTTGGTTTTTAGATCAGTATAAAAATAATTACTTTTGTTAATTACAGACAAAAAATACGGTTCGTCTGTGGATTCGACGATTGCACGATGAGGGTGTCCTGGAGAGACGGCCCCATTTTCCACGAGAACCATCCCGACAGAGGATCGTATGTAACGAATCATGACAGCAAACGAACGAAGACCATTCACTTTCACCAGGGTTTTCGCGGTAGAGTTCCATTGCAGCATGCAAAGAATTGGAGATGGACTACGTAGTAAAGTTAAGCACCGAAAACCGGCAAAAAAATTGTGTAATATGAAGCTCACAAAGCGGCACATGTTCGCTTCGCACGGAATTACAGAGTTTTCGATTTTTCACACGTCAATTTTTTCAGACGGGAAAAGCTTTAAATCAAGCCAAATTGGACGCCGACACTTATGGAGTGTGAACAACACAAGATATGAACCTCAGAATGTGACCTAATAATGAATTGGGGCGGATGTTTCTCTACATGTGGGCTTGTATGAGTGCGGCAAGACCCGGAGAGCTTATTTTTGTTCCAGATATAGCGACTGGTGTCTCGTATCTGGAGCTGCTACAAGATACAATGTTGCGGACTGTAAGAGTAATGTATCCGGACCAGGAAAATCAAGACATTTCTCGTGTCGTGCAAGATTGGATTGAGCAGCAGTCAAATCTTCGAGTTCGCCATCGTGTTCTACAGATTTGAATCCCATTGTATATGTATATGTATGTATATGTATTGAACTTTTATGGGCTATGATGGTCTAGTGTTTGGATCCAAGATCAGAGAGAATGTAATTCGTTTCACCTACACAGAATGCTCGCACTTTCATCTGAATTCAATTAAGACTTGGTGAAATAGTATCAGGAGACCCGCCAACGAACTTGTTCGTCTTGTATCACCTGAGGAAGAAGAAGATGTGTTAAGATAAATAACTGAAGACCCCAGACACAGTGTAAGACGAATTTCAAATACACTTAATATGTCGAGATGGACTGTGTGATGAATTTTAAAAAGAAATGACTTCATCCCTACCACTTTTGGAGAATGCAGGACATTAGGCAACCTGATTATGCTACGCGGTCCACTTTTGTCTCTTAAATTAGTAGGAGAATGCGAAATGACCCCAACTTTTTAAAGAGTATATTATGGACTGACGAGGCATCGTTCACTTGGTCCGGCATCACAAATCACCGAAACACACCTGAAAACTACTGTGCGACCAAGTTCATTTCAACATGAATTTTCGGTCAATTCTTGGGCAGGAATGATCGACGACGTTCTGGTTGGATCTTTAATTTTAGCAAGGACAATGAATGGCGTCAGATTTTTGGAATTTTCGGGGACATAGTTTTTTGATGCTTTTCTGGAACTACCAATAGCATACAGAGCCAGAATGATATCACAAATGGATAGCGCACCGGCCCATTTTGCGAGAGGTGAGGATTCATTTAGAGGAAAATAATTCGCCGTAGATCGGACGCGGTAAAACTGTGCCTGGCCACCTCGTTCTCCAGATTTCACTCTTCTAGATTTTTTTCTTTTGGGCGACAATTAAACAAAATGTTTTCTTCTAAAATACGTAATACGAGAGGAACTAATATCAAGAATTATTGCTGTTGGGGACGAGATCAGAGAAAACAGAGAGATTCGCCGATCAACCCAACAGTTAGGAATAAGGGCAACTGCTTGTTTGCAAAATCACGGAGGCCATTGTGAACAATTATTGTTACTTATTTGTATTTTTTTTAAATTGCTACAACATTATTATTATTTTTTTAACATTATATCTACTTGGATTTTTTAAGGGGTCATAATTAATTAGTCACTAAACTATTTTACTTGGAGCTTTGATTATTGAATCAGTGTTTAGGTAATGTCTTCGGGTATTTAAAAGGTTTTAAAAAAGGTATGTTGAAATATTATTAAGTAAAGTTTAAACCAGCCCACTATCGATCTATCTATCAATCTATCAATTTCACCGTCCTCTTTTGCTAGTAGGTTAATATCGTAATATGATTTACGATTTTTTAATTACCACATAGCCATATCGATCAAAATTTATATCGAAAACTAATTGTTCATCCGCCATGATTTTAATATCGTCGTACATATCCAAATCTTCTTTGTAGAATGTTTTTTGTTCAGGTAACATACAGAGCACTTTTGAGTTGGGAATTTTCAAACTTTTCTTCGCTATTTCATGCAGTCGATATTTATAAGTAATACGTTTGCAGTTCGCTCCTGCAACATAATATTCTCCCTTATACGGCAGCGCCCGCGTATCCCGAGCTAGCAAACGTTCCCAAGCACTCTTAAGGTTTTCAAGCATACCGTGTCGTAAAAGACCCTCGTCAAAATTATTAATTATTACGAATGTACGCTTATCTATAATACCGGACGGAACAAAATTCCTTACAGGATGATCTACGAGAGTGATCGAGTTGTCTTGTCGCTCTAGCACAATGCCTTGCACGAGCTGGGTGAGGGCAGGCGATGAGTTAAAGCTCACAGTGGAGTGCGCCTTGCACCCGAGGGCTATCAGCGCCGGTATAACAATGCCACCGTCCATGTCTAATATTCGGTCGTATTGAGGTTTTATCTCCATGTACATGGCGGATCCGTATGCGGCGTTTCGTGTTTTATCGTTATATAATCTGAACAGACCTCTGTCAAAGATCATTTTCTTCGACTCGTTTATTTTGATTTCAACAATTACAAGGCTCGAATCGAGGTTAAAAGCTTTTTCGTAGTGAATCAGTGCCTCGGCATGCATATCGTAGCTGTAAAAGATGTCACCGATGTCAGTCAGTAGAACGATGTTACCGGGAAAAGCGCGTAAGGCAATAACGCACGCAGTACATCATTTCGAAGCTGTGTCGTGGCATTTTGAACAACGCTTCCATTAATTTGGCCAATACCACGCGGAATTCGTATTCTATATATATTTTTACGGTTGGGTGCTTTTCTATTGCTGTTAAATAAGAGTTGAAAGCGTCTCGGTATTCTCTTTGTTCAGTCAAACGACGAGCTTCATTAATCTTCAAATAATCCATTCGGAAATTATTATGTAAATAGCACTTTAAAAGTATAAACTATCAATAGAAGCTATTGCACACACAGTTATTGCACTTTTAGTGGACACTTGAAGGTTTATTTCTCACGTCCGGAGTACGTCCGGCGGGTACGACGGTCGCGTATGAACTGCTGGGTTGTTATATGCAGTCTTCGTAAGTCGGAGCCGTAGTCAGTTTGTTAACTTTATTTGTCTTAACAACAAAACATTTTTTGATGCACAATACAAGCATGGTATTTTTTTATTAGTATTACGCTTTGACCTTCTCGGAAATAGTTTGAGCTTTTAGGTTACGGAAAGGGATTCTATTTTTCCAATTGATTAGTCCGATGGTGTCCGATGGCACTTTTAGTGGACACTTATATCATATTGCTGATCTAAACATATAAGCAGACGGAATCTTTGGCAACGATTTCTTGTCAAAGGTTGACGCACACATATTTGTACAATCTATGACAATGCGAATAAGAAATAAAACTTATTTAATCAAACGAACAAAACTGTATGGTCGATCCGAAACTGTAATCGTATGTAAGACTGATTCTGTAATTTCAGGCATTGCCATTATTAATAAACAAACTTTATGCGAAGGCGTCGTCATACCTCGTTAGTAGATGTAAAAGCTAATTGTTTCTTATCTACATGTGTAAACATCAACGAACCCAATATTATAATCACCACTCCCAATTTAGTATGCGAACCTTATGAGATTGAACAAATCAGTCATATAAATAGGAATTCATTTGATTCCTACAAGACAAATCCAGTTAGAACTAATAATATTGTTAACTTAATAAGAAAAGATCCTTAACAAAGAAGAAATGGAATCAATAGATAAGATTGCCTCTAAATATGCCGAAATATCTCTGACGTTCAGTAATCATACTAAAGACACTGGTCCTACTACGTCAGATTTACCAATTCATTCAAAACTTATAGGTTCCCTCAAATCCATGAAAAGTAAATCAAACAACAAGTCCAAAAACTGTTAGATCAAAAGATCATTAGACATAGTTCTTCTCCGTGGAGTAGCCCTATTTGGGTCGTTCCCAAGACGCTGGATGCCTCCAGTAAACAAAAGTGGCGACTTCTCATAGACTACCGGAAACTAAACGAAATCACTATCGGGGATAGTTATCCCTTGCCCAATATAAGCAATATCCTTGACAAATTAGGCTATTCGGAATACTTTACCACGTTAGATCTCGCATCGAGATTCCATCAAATCGAACTAGATCCAAAGGACGAATCGTTGTTTTGTGTACCTCGATGACATTGTCATCTTTGCATCTAGTTTACAAGAACATGAGCAAAAACTACAAAAAAGTATTTGATAGACTCCGTCCGGTTAAGAAATACAACCCGATAAGTGCGAATTTTCAAGAAAGGAAGTAGCATTTTTTGGGCATTTAATTTCTAGCGAAGGAGTAAAACCGAATCCCGATAAGGTTAAAGCTGTCAAAGAATTCTCTGTGCCAAAAAACTGCAAAGATATCAAATCTTTTCTTGGTCTTGCTGGCTATTGCCGTAGGTTCATACCCAATTTTAGTAAAATAACTAAACCTTTAACCGGGCTACTAAAAAAAGATACCCCTTTTGATTGGACTGATCAACGACAAGAAGCTTTTGAAATCTAAAGATTTTTTGTCAGAATTTCCCATTTCACAATATCCCGACTTCTCAAAAGAATTTGTCCTTATGACAGACGCTTCGATGAATGCAGTAGGAGCTATTTTATCCCTAGGTCAAATAGGAAAAGACCTTCCAATTGCTTATGCATCAAAAACGCTAATCAGTTGAACGCGAATTACTAGCCATAGTCTGGGCAGTCAAACACTTCTGTCCATATCTATTTGGACGCAAATTTACCAACGTCACAGATCATAAACCCCTCACTTGGTTATTTCCAATAAAGACCCTGGTAGTCGTTTAATCCGCTGGCGGCTTTAACTTGAAGAATTTGACTATACTATCGTGTACAAACAAGGCAAAAATAATGCCAACGCAGAAGCACTCTCCAGACCTCCTATGGCCAATGCTAATCAGATCTTGTTATCAAATTTTCAACCTCCAATTAGATTATGAAGAGAACGCACAAAACCGCGATCAGTCTTATAATACTTCTCTTCTCAACATAACATCAGACTACCTATTCAACCAACAGCACAAAGAAATCCTTATACCTATTTCTAATAACTCATCCGATCATAATTTTCTATCCATCGATGCTTTAAGCTTATCTTCTCAAACTGAATATTATTTTTAAAAAAATCCAAATACTCTACCAAATAGACCAAATCCGTTCAACCACAAATCAAATTCTATATCTAGGCGTTAACCGACAACATCATTTTGACCCTTGGAATACCGATGATTATTTCAAATACCTTCTATCTTGTCTCCGTAATTATAAATGTAAACTTTTATACGTCCCTGCACGCGTAGCATGACGAACGCGAGAACGTTTTGTCTACACTCAAATGGCACTTTTCTCGGGTGCGCTCATACGATATCTCACTCTCGACCCGAGAAACTGACAAATGAGTGTAGACAAAGCGTTTCTCGAGTTTGTCATGCTACGCGTGCTGATCTGAAACACGATCGTACTTGTAAATTACAAGGTGTTATATAATGCCTAGCTCACCTACACTACATAATAATAAGAACTATATACCTAAACCTAAATACTATCATAATTGTTGTTAAAAAAAGGCAAATTTGCCATTCACCACGTCACAAATTTGGTACACGGCAAGTAACAAAGAATAACACTAACGCATTTTCCAAGCGTGTCGTAAAAGCCGACTAAGAGGACTTAAGTTAATTCTATATCATAATCTCTAATTCTATATCACAATCCTCTACAATAAGTCTAATTCTATGTGATAATGAATCTAACTGTAGTTCATAATAATCTAATTCTTCGTCATAATAAATCTAGCTATACTTCTTAATAAATAAGTAAACATTTTATATTTCTATTTTTATTATACTCGCTTACAATTTCATAAAAAAGAGTTTTTTTTTTTTTTAATTAACTCACAATAACTTAATTTTAATTACAGGACCTTTTGCTTGTCAGCAGCAAATGCTTCCTACATGGATACCTTTATCATACTCATGAATAACCCATTCATAAGCTTTATTGTATGTTCCATTATAAAATTACTATTTTACATATTAATACAAATTGTACATGTTAGTTAAGAATTGTATTCGTAAACGTAAAACTAATGAGACAATTTTGTCGCTTTCAGGGCCTTCTATGGTACCGCTCTCACAAACAGTATAGAAATACTCGAAAATCTTCCAAATCATTCAGGACTTTTTTTTAAGAGGAAAGCAATATATATCCTTCCGATGAGACCTGGAAATTAATAGTATATAAAGACCTTAAACCATTATTTATCGCTCAAAATTCGCTAATAAGACTCTCTCAACATAATAATTTCCCTGACATACAATCCACAAAATCTTTCTTAAATATTAATATAAATAAAATAGAAAATCGACTTTCAGAACTTAATCTATATCTAGGTAAGAATTCCAGACAAAAGCGCGAATTAATTGATGGACTCAGCTCAGTTTTAAAATGGTTGATTGGAACACCCGATGCAAAAGATGCTAAAAATATGACGAATGTATCGATAAATTAGAAAAACGCGAATTAGATATAACTAAATTAATGGAAAAACAAATCCAAATAACGTCATCTACTGTCCAAAATTTTAACGAGACAATTTTTAAAATATCGTATGATGAACAAATTATTAATGAAAACCTCGATCGTTTAAACACATATTTAAATGCCACTGAAAATATTATATTTGACATTCAAGTAAGCGAAAAGATTTCAATACAAATTCTAGAGTCAGTAACTAGCTTAGAAAACGAAATTAACGATTGCCTTATGAGTATTTCATTTGCCAAATCCAACACTATACACCCTTCTATAATTAATATAAAGAAACTCTATGAAAAACTTCTTTTGTCTAATCACATTCGCACCAGTAAACGCTTAGTTGATTCAGTCACACTAAACAATATACACACCATATTAGAATCATGTACTCTATCTGCATATGTTTATTCCAATCGCTAAGTATACATTATTGATTTACCTTTGATCCAAAGCGATCCATTCAAGACATATCATATTTACTCAATTCCCATTCAACATCATAATTCATCATATTACACCACCATCCTTGCTGAGCATATGTATCTTGCCACAAGCCCAAATGGACAACAATACATCTCTACGAGCTCTCTGGACAACTGCAAAACCAATGCATCAAAGAAGATGGTTTGCACCAATCCGGTCGTCTACGATTCCATCACACGTCCCATCTGCGAACTTCAGATACTACACAGCATCTCGACGTCGCTGCCTAAAACCTGCGTAACTACAACGTTCACTGCATCCATAAATACGTTCCAGAACATCGACAACAATAAATGGCTCTACATCGTTACGAATGAAACACAATGTGTCTTACAATGTTCAAACGAAGTGTCACAATACAAATTACAACGAGTCGGACTTCTGACCCTACCAAAGAATTGCAAACCATTTACTGGATTCAGCACTCTCACCGCATTTCAGACTTCTGAAGAAAATGTAACTTACCCGATTATAATGCCCGATATAAAAATGAAGGATTGTTTCGAATACACAAGCAACATTAAAGCTCCAAATCTAATCCCTATCGCGTTTAATGAATTACCTCTGGATTCGTTAAAAGAAATTTGTCATCAACTGGATTTACACAAAGAGGAAATAAAGAAGCTGACACTGAAACCATTTATCGAAAAACATCATCACACATTTTTCTATATCCAATTCACGATTGGCATGATTCTTCTTACATATTTGATCTACAAATGCTGCCATTACTATCCTAATGGATTGATTCGAAGACGCTGCTCTTTTACTCGTGAAAACAGTTGTGTTCAGATATTTAACAATTGTTTTGATAACTCTTCAAGACGCCGTACAACTCAAATTGCCATCCCTATGCGAGACATACAGACGACTTCGTGCATCTTGGACGACGAAGAAGAAACCAACTCACCTTCATCGCCTTCTCAAACCCGAAGAACCGGCATTAACGCCCGATCTTTATTCTAAGAGGGGAGGTGTTATATAATGCCTAGCACACCTACACTACATAATAATAATAATTATATACCTAAACCTAGATACTATCATAATTGTCTTTAATTATTCTCTTTACTCATTATAAAATGACATTAAACTATTAACTTAGTTATTAGACAAATTGATTGTTTACTATCTCATCTATTGTTATTGCTAATTAGAAGTATCCTGTTTAACTTTCTCATTGTGACCAACATTTTGTCTACATCCTAATGATGAACTTATCATTTCTAAATTGTTTAGTAATCATTAAGTTGTTAACAATTCATTAGGCTAATATTATTTGTTATTCTCACATCTTGTGGTTAAAAGGGGAATGCATTGTAAAATAAGCAGTTCCAACTCCGTAGTCGTAAGGGTAACATCTCACATCGATGTATTAGTTTATAGTAAATAAAATATTGTTTTTAAAAAAGCAAATTTGTCATTCACCACGTCACAAAGGCAACGAACAATACCAAGTATCCGCTTACGTTGCTAATAAATTCAATGTATATATCACTATCTGCGACAGCAAAAAAACCTCTCCTAAACTAGAGGAAATACCTCTAATTAATAAAAAAATATTTAGAACCTTTATCGCGCCATCGCGGAATCAAAGAAACCACAAGGAAATTAAAAACCGAATATTACTGGAAAGGAATGATAAATGCAATAAAAAAAAATATTGATTCATGCTTAATATGTCCACGTAATTAAATTCAACGTAAACATTTTCAAGCCCCAATGGTCATTACTGCTCAATCAACTGAACCATTTTAACAAGTTTCTATGGATCTTGTATCATATTCCGATATTACACAAGATTCCAATAAGTATATTCTTACGCTGCAAGACAACCTGACTAGGTACGTGCAGGCATATTCTATTCCTAATGAAGAAGTTGTTACTGTCGCCAACTGATTGCTGCATTTCTGTCAACACTTTGGTATCCCTAAAATATTTCATTCAGATCAAGGCACAGAATTTATGAATCAAGTCATAAAACAATTTTGTAATTTTTTTAGTTCTAATCAGTCATTTAACACTGCTTACCACACAAACCAATGGTGCACTAGAAAGATTTCATGGTACACTCAGAGAACATATTTGAATGTATCATAACAGAAAACTCAAAAATTGAGATAACAACATACGCGCAATTATCTACCATAACACATCTCTTAACCAATCTACAGGTTATACACCCTATGAATTATTTGCTCTATAGTAAAACTTAATTCTACGTCATACTTTACAAATTACATATTCTTTTAAAAAATGTATTCAATAGAAAACGAGAAATGCAAACAGAAGTTTAATAAATAATTAATTAATTTCAGGAACTCCGTAATAGCTCCAATTCCGGATTTTATTTTGAAAATAATAGGGAACTATACGTATTATAGGCTATAGGGGAACTATAGGCTCTTGGAAATTAATCGTGTATCGTTATCTCGAAACTTTGACAATTGATAAAGACTCATTGAAACATCTTATCAAGCCTATTAAAATATCGTATCCAATAAAAACGCCAGTCCTGATGTAGCGACAACTATTTTACCTTTCTAAAATTTAACTTAGACAGAATTGAAACTAGATATCTGAAATTAATTTCTACAGTAACAAAGAAGTAAGAGAGAATTGATCGACGGTCTCAGTTCCGTACTTAAATGGCTAATTGGCACACCTGATCCTTAGGACTCTAAGAATTATAATAATTGTATAAACCTTCTCGAAAAACAAGAACTAAATACTAACAAACTTCTTCAGCAACAACTTCAAGTCTTCGACCGTGATTAATTTTAACGGAACAATTCATAAAATATCCTATGATGAAAATATTATTAATGAAACGAAAGTAATAAAATATTATTTGATCTCGAAATAAGCGAGAAAATTTCTACTATATCTATTAAAATTCTGAAATCTACCATCCGACTAAAACAACAGATAGACGATATCCTAACAAGCATTTTATTTATCAAATCGGGAGAAATTCTAATTGTTTTTAGCCCATAAGATCAGTTTGGGTGATTTCACTAAAGAACGTTAGAAGGGCCTTGTGGGCGTGGCAGTGCAGTCACGATCCTAGACAAATGTACAGGATCGTGACTTCACCACGCGATCGCGATGTTTAGTCATTCACGAACGCGCGCGCTGTAAGTACTGTGAAACACGCCATTAAAAGTGTTAAAAATGCCGACTTTCGCAGTTATTAATTGAAAAACAAGAAGCCCAACCTCAAGTTGGTCCAAAGGAAGGATTTCTTTCCATTATTAAGTAGAATACTTCTCAAATTTAGTATTTTTAGTCGAAAATCGTGAAATGTTATCAAAAGTGTGAATCACAAAAAATATTTCCAAGAAAATATACATTGCTGGAGAAGTGCGCATATTTATTACATTGCGTCGTACTAAGCACGTAATGTAATGAATATCGCGAAATTACCGTTTTAAATAACAACATAATAGATTACGGTAGATGGGTAGTGAAGTGCCTGGAAACATGTAATCGATTCTTGGTATGTTAGGTAGTAAAAACTAAATAAAAGTATAGACAATAAAAATAGTGGTAATAAAAAATAAATTTTATCAGAGATTAACCATATTGACTCCGTTTGCAATGCGTTTGTATATTAATTTAATAATGAGTGTATTAATATTGTAATATTTTTATTTTTTATTTTGAACCATTAACAACAATACTTTTTAAATCATCGGAGTCTGTTCAGGATAAGTTCCAATAGCATTTATTGTACTGATAGTATTTTTTTATTTTGTATATATTTATTTACATTATATTGTTTGTCAATATTACTAGTTTCATTTAAGCGATGTTGCCGATCTTATCTGTTTACTTGATACGAAATCGAGTAACGTAACGTAAAAAAAACCTACTATTATTATTAATCAATTATATGCATATATTTAAGCTCGACTAGTACCGATTCAATGTTAGTTCATTAGTAATTTAAATATTTCTTATTGAATCAACCAACTAATTAAGAATTTATATCTAAAGAAAAAAGATAATGTCTCATTTAATCAATACAATTCAATGTATATCCAATATAATATAAAGAAATCATTAATCTAGTATCCTTTCAATTAATCGACTTGTTGTTTTTCAATATCGATAGTAAATAACTTTATGTTAATCACTAGTGTGATATGTCAAATTGCGCATTATGGATGTCTGTTATAGTTATGGATTGGAGCGTTCTGATTGGCATGTTTAAAATACAAGTGTGTGCATATCTTTTGTATAATTGGTCTAATTATTCGTCTGATGTACGGCGGACTAAAAGTGGGGCAAGACTGGCTACATCGGTTTTCGTACAAAGGATTGAGTCTGCCCATATTTTTGTATTCCTTTCTCTCTATAAATAGTTCAGGTGCTCTGGACAGAGGGTCAGTTCTGTAGATACACTCGACAAGTGTGATACATTATAAGGACAGTTGTAAAATGTAGGAGGATAAAACAAAGGACTCGCCTTTTACTTGTATCACCCGTAAATGAATGGTAGTCTTGAAAGAAGTCATGCTACTAGCCGAATATCTAAGATATCATAAAAGAAGACCAACACGATCGGGATAAGTGGATAGATTTCGCAATGTTTTCTCATAATACTTCTTTTCATTTATCAATAAAATGTACACCACATTCATTATTTACCACATGAAACCTAGTTTACCTTCGTCAATAACAGCGCAACCAGGATTCAAATATTGTTATGACAATTGTATCGATAATTTAATTCTGAAATTAAGAAAGTATGGAGAACTAAATAGAAAAAACGTTCCCCACAAGTTACTGGACCTTATGAAATAATAGCAATAAATTCACCGGTAAATGTAACTTTATTATTAAACAACAAGGTTAAAACGCACGTAAACCGTTTAAAAAAAATTACAAAAGAATGTGTGTAATAAATTAGGTTATACTTCTTATCGTTACAGATTGACCTTCGCATCATTTTGTTGAAGTGAACTGTATCACATAAAACCTTTTAATAAAAGCGGAATTTATTTTGAGCACTAAAGCTTAAGTAAAGCTAACCATTTAGATAGCGAATGTAACTTAGTCACATATTTTGATATTTCTAATTGGCATAAAAATTTAATCATATTGAAAATACTTTAAATGAAATTAGAAATCTTTGCAATCGTTGTACCTATAATAAATTCTCGTTATGTTAAACATCAATATTAGTGCTAAAACAATTATATCCTCATTTAAGGAACCAAGAAAAAATACTCAAGGAAATTATTGAATACTCTTCAACACATCATCGCTCCAAACATTCTGTTATCGATGATGTAGGAATTTTATTTAAAATATTATTTGGCACATTAGATGTAGAAGATGCGAAATTTTACGACGAAGCAATTAATCACTTAGATTGAAACGAACTTGAATTAGTAAAATTACTAAAATCTCAATCTCAAGTAATCAAAACTACGATTCAAATAATATAATTACCGATTTAAACAAAAAAGAAAATATTTTATTAAAAATATAGTATTCAATATTGAAACAAGTTTTAGACGAACAGTTATCTTTTTTTCACCTTAGTAACTACGGAAGTAAATAACGAAATGTGTATGATAATTGATGTTATTTTATTTGCTAAGAATCATAATCTCCACCCAATTATAATTATTCCAGAGCAATATATCTATTGGTAATACCGCATAATTTCAACTCTTTCTTGTAAATATGAAGAACCGATTGATTTAATCTAGGAGCCACTGGTATTTTAAAATTAAAGAAAAGTTTTAAATGATATTCACCCAATATAACATTTTACACTCAACTAATCAAGACTTAATGTCAAAACATTTATACCTGCTCCCAAATTTCGATGTAATGAATGAAACTGTTGACTATACAATAGATTTTATACACTCAAATAAATATAATATGAATTTTGAAGATTTAAATATAGCAAGTCACAAAATTCATAAAAGTAAGGATTTATTTAAAGACTTTTATTAAAAGAATAACATTTTTCATAAAATTAAAAACAATACATATTATGTATTTATAGTTTTGTGGATAATTAAATTTGTAGCAGTTTATGTTTTGTATAGAATAGGAAAATATTTAATAAGAAGGAAATACTGTCGTAAAAATAGAGATAGAGTTTTAGCAATTGAAGAATCTAAAAATTATTGTAGCAGGAGCACGAACTGCATAATTTAGAAAATATCAACAATGAAATGTAACTTGAAGATATTTCAAATTCTGCTTCTGTTGACACAGCAACCACAAATACACTTACACCACAAATACACTTAAGCCACAAATACGCTAAGGCATAGTACAAGAATGACTCAGATAAAAGCTTAGTAAGTTATTAGAATATATTATTAAGAAATTCATAGTGTTTTATGTTAGACATTATTGTGATTTATTTTGTAATTAATTGTGTAATTGTTATATTTTATAATTTTATAGTCATGAGTGTTGATTATATTTTTCCCATTTTGAAAGGGGAGGTGCAATAGACCTTAGTCACAGATAGTAATGATATATTTGTTATTCTCAAGGAAACTACTAATGATCAATTGACTTTTCCCAAACTAATGTCCAACTCAATAATGTTAATATATCGATAGCTAAATGATATGTAAATTTATTAGTTAACGAGAGGACGAGGGTCGTGTCATTATCTGCCCTCTTCAAGTATAATTTTCTCGTGAATTCCTCGTAAGTCTAGTTAGTCTCCATAGTGCCGTGAGCATATGTAATTAATTTAAGTTGTCTAGAGTAAAGTCTGTGTTCTCAACGCTCGTGTCTCTTTCAACTGAAACCCCTGAAACAACGAAATATATAACAAGAACGGAAAAGGTAATTCGTTCTCTCGGTCATTGGTCGCACGGTCTTTGCTCATTGGACACGCCAAAGAAATATTGCAATTTCGTTCAATTTGGTAGTATTTCACTATTATTTTTTGTTCACGAAAGACATTCGAATAACGAAATCTTATAATATTCACTGATCAGAAGTCAAAAACATTCGCCATGAAATCATCATCCCAATTCCAAAACACCGAAAAGAACAAGGCCGCTTTTTATGAGCAAATGTACAGATGTACCCCACGTGAGCGGTACACAAAACTCAGCGACGCGTTTAGCCTACCCCATCATATCACTGTGTTAGTTCATTTGACAAATAATGTTCAAAAACCTAATGAAACTGTTTGGGCTATAACTGAATTATTGGGAGTAGGCCTTCGCACAAATATTTGTTTACAGAAATTAAATCCATTAATCTGTTGCCAAATAACCTCCTAAGAGACTGCTTTATATATCGGATTTGAAGCATATGTTACTTCCCACTATACCCCAATTAACTTGCTCTTATCGCAAAACCATTTCTTATAGTACTATAAGTTTTATGAGACGTTTTGTTATAGTACTAGTATGATCTAAGCAGTCCTCTTTTATTAGCAACTCTAACCATTAAGTTATTAAAATTCCACGAATAAGTTTATTGTTATTTCTTTTTGTATAGTGTAGTTTAAAGATTTTTTTTTGTTTGTAGAGAACATATAATTGTTCAAAACAGTAAATTTTGCCATTATCCAAAACAAGTAACGAGAAGGATAGAAACAAAAACCTGCCCAAAACAATAAAAGAGGCCAACCTAGCAGCTGCAAAAGACAAAGACACGACTATCGTCGGCTTTGTCGAAAATCTTAGACAATATAAAAAAGAATCGTCATATAACTTTTACATCCCAGCCTTTCCGCTAGCTAGTCCCTTTAAACATATACATAGATATCTTTTGACCGCTCCCAACAATCGCGAAATGATGACCAGAAGCAATACATACAATTATCGTATTAGTCTGGCCGAGATTGTCTAGAAACATTGGATTGCTCGCTTTGGATGTCCAACCATTCTAGCAAGTGACAGAGTCGATGACTCAAAAGCCACTTATTCAACAACCTAATAAAAATGACGGGATCAAAGTAAATGTCGTCGTATGGTGATATCGCAACAAGAGACACATAAAAGTCGATCAACGAGTCACCGACCGTGAAGATTTTAGTAAATAAATATTATGTCATAAATTGTTAAACTGTTATTTTTGTTAGGAGATGCCATATTCCTTATTTAGCTTTATATCCTACATTCATATTATATTTGTTAATTAAAGAATATAGTTATCTTAATTATTATCGATGTGTTGTTGTTGTAGGAAATTAAAAGGAAGACTATTTGAAACTTAACTAAGTACTTACTCATACAATTTTATGACATCGTAACTACCATTAACGTTTTGGCTGATAATGATCATGAATGATGTTTATGAACTTTCATTAGGCCAAATAACTGATCTTAATAAAGATAAGATTTTAAAATAATAATTTCCTCTATACATCGTCAGATATAATATTTTATAGAGAAAATTACCTTTTATTCCTATTTCAAATTATTTTTATTAGATCAATAATCGGTATTTAAAATTACCTTGATACAGCCATTTGATTCTGTCACTACTATCAAATTGAAGTCATCACCTTTAAAGAGATGGATTCAATAGATGAGCGTAACTGTATATAAAGCATCCTTCTCTCTTGGTAATAATTTCAGCATCGTGTTCAAATAATTTAAGTTTGTACCAACACAATATTGCACTACACTCCGCGTCTTTCAGTGGCGTCACTGACTCTATATGGGACCGATTTAAATTGCAATAGTCCGATACGAGAACTGGATTTGATAGCACTTCATACTTCATCACAGACAAGTCCAGTTCGAGCGCTTGAGTAATCTGGTACTTGTTAACATGCGAAGCCATTTTGAAGCTGATATTTTCATCTAATAACTTGTTATTTATATCTCACCAATCACTCATCGCTAGTTGAAGTAATGTCGTTCGCCTTCTAGACGGACTGTATAAAGTTTTGGTCTTTCAAATTCCAAGCATGGCAAAGCAGTGATCTTGCACCTCGAAGCATCATTTGAAGCCCGAACATTGGGAATGGTCTAAAGTCAATTATATCTGTGTCGGTCATATCTACTATCTGCTGCAGATAAGCACAAGCTGCCGGAATACAACGAATTATTGCGTTCATGAAAACTGTGTCGTTTAGAAATCTAATCAGGGAAATTGAGATTCTCGGTTTGCTGAATTCTGTTTGGAACGCTATTTTTCCCTCTTTCAACACAAATTTAATTGGAGTGCTCTGATTGATCTTCATTTTTGTCGGTACAAAATCCGGAAATACAGCTTGCGACCACCCCTTTGTGCGGCTTTCGCACGGTACAGTAGCGGTACGCGGGTCATTCGTTAGTTCTATGTATTTTGTGAAGTAAAGTTTAAACCAGCCCACTATCACATCAATTGCACCGTCCTCTTTTGTTATTAGATTAATATCGTTATATGATTTACGATTTTTTACCACCACATCGTCATATCGATCAAAACTTATATCGAAAACTAATTATTCATCCGACATGATTTTGATATCATCGTCGTCGTACATATACAAATCTTCTTTGTAGAATGTTTTTTGTTCAGGTAACATACAGAGCACTTTTGAGTTGGGAATTTTCAAATTTTTCTCCACTGTTTCATGCAGTCGATATTTATTAGCAATACGTTTGCATTTCGCTCCTGCAACATAATATTCTCCCTTATACGACAGGGCCTGCGCATCTCGAGCTAGCAGACGTTCCCAAGCACTCTTAAGGTTTTCAAGCATACCGTGTCTGAAAGACCCTCGTCAAAATTATTAATTATTACGAATGTACGCTTACCAATAATGCCGGACGGATCGAGTTGGGTGAGAGCAGGCGATGAGTTAAAAACTCACAGTGGACTGCGCCTTGCACCCGCGGGCCATCAGCGCCGATAAACCAATGCCCCCGTCCCGATCTAATATTCGGTCGTATTAGGTTTTATCTCCTTGTACATGGCGGATCTATATGCGCCGTTTCGTATTTAATCATTATACCTATAACCTGAACAGACCTCTGTCAAAGAACATTTTCTTCGACTAGTTTATTTTCATTTCAACATTTACAGGGAACGAATCGAAGTTAAAAGCTTTTTTGTAGTGAATCAGTGCTTCGGCATGCATACCGTAGCTGTAAAAGATGTCACCGATGTCAGTCAGTAGAACGATGTTACCGGGAAAAGCGCGTAAGGCATAACGCACGCAGTTCATCATTTTGAAGCTGTGTCGTGGCATTTTGAACAACACTTCCATTAATTTGGCCAATACCACTCGGAACTCGTATTCTATATATATTTTCACGGATGGGTGCTTTTCTATTGCTGTTAAATAAGAGTTGAAAGTGTCTAGGTATTCTCTTTGTTCAGTCAAACGACGAGTTTCATTAATCTCCAAATACTCCATTTGGAAATTATTATCTAAAGAGCACTTTTAAAGTATAAACTATTAGTAGAAGCTATTGCACACACAGTTATTGCACTTTTAGTGGACACTTAAACGTTTATTTCTCACGTCCGGCGTACGTCCGGCGGGTACGACGGTCGCGTATGAACTGCTGGGTTGTTATATGCAGTCTTCGTAAGTCGGAGCCGTAGTCGCTTTGTTAACTTTATTTGCCTTAACAACAAAAGATTTGGTGCGCAATACAAGCATGGTATTTTTTATTGGTATATCGTCAGATATTGCGTCGAACTAAATAAACCCACCCGTACTCCGAGAAAAAAAAATGGTGGCCTTTCTTAGACAAATGGGACAAAATGCCTAATTATGATGGATTAATTTATAATTTTTTTTATATTACTTTTTTTAGTGAGTCGGACACAGTACAGCTGCCAACATCCACCAACCATCCATCAACATAGGATGTGATAAAATAGTGAGAATAATTTCTAACTGAAAGTGAAAAATATTTTATATCAATAATAATCATTTCTGTAAAAGCAAGTTACGATGTATCGCCTTTTGAAAGTTTTATATCTCTTGAAATGGCTGAAAGAATGTGGAACGAAATCTGATGGCAGCAAGGCGCGTTACTTAGACAATTGCGACACAGTTAATAATTTAATAAATCCGAGTTAAAGAAAATATTATTACAAATTATCATAACAAGAATTACCGATAATGCTTGATAAATTATTAGGAATAGAGAATTTTAATATTGGGTAGATTAAAAAAAAAAATTGCTAGATATGTTTACAGAAGAACGAACAATATGTCAATGGCAATTAGAATTCAGTAGCTGTAAACAAACTTTCAATGAAAGCGTCATGCAATATGCTAACAAAGTCGAAATCTTTTATATAAAATCAATAAATTGATAAGATACTTCTAACCAAACAACAGATGCGAGAAAAGCATATGTTGATCTATTAAAATCACAAGCATTAAGTGATTTTGTAACAGGTTTAAATAAAGATTTAAATGTGATATTAAAAGTTCTCCAGCCTAAAACTTAAGATGCAATTTCTTTGGCTATGGTTGAAGAACAACAACTTAATGTAAAATGATATGTCTGAATTTCAAATTAATAAACCTCGACATACAGTTGTTAATTGCAGAGTTAGATCATTTAAGGGGCCTTATAAAAATTCTAAATATTGCAATTATTGCAAAAAGTAAGGTCACATTAAAGACGATTATTTTTCAAAAACGCGAATCAAATAACGGAACCTGTTTTTCAAATAGTAATGGGAAACTATCTGACTTCAAAAAAAACTAATGTAACCTGAACGCATGAGTCAACCAGAGGGTAAAACTTATATTAAAAGACTCATTACTGCGATAACTACTTGTTATTTAGTTACATTAAAATTGAAAGATAATAAATATGATGTCAATTTCTTAACAGAACCTCATAAAAGAAAAATATTTACATAAGGAAGCCTAAATGCATTATGATATTTAGGGCCATTTAAAGGGAACTGATAAAGTAGTCAAACCAAGGAGGACTTTAGGTTATGTCAAATTGGAGTTCTAAAGTAATTTAAAGATTACTCACCACATTTATAATAATGATTTCCCTTTTGATTCTAAATTGGTGGTGAAGCATTACAAAAGTACAAAGGGATTATTAATTATAGCACCAAATCATAAAAAATAGCTGAAAATAATTTTGGTTTATGTTTTGAAAAGTGTCGAATTGGGTGAAACGATGATTTGTATTGTTAATTCATTTAAACATTTCCTAATTAACATTTTAGAGAGCTCATCAGCACCAAAACTTCGTTTGTTTTAAGATTTTTTATAACTTTGTGAATTTAATAGAGATCCCATGGCTGCAAGAAAAATGGGTTTTTAATATTATTATTGCGTTGTAAATTATTTTTATTACTATTTGTACTTCCTATAGACTTGAAAAATATATTAAATATATTTGCAATTTCGGTTGGATTTTCTATAATTAAATCATTATATTTTAATTTTATAGTTTGTCTATTATTCAAATGTGTTTTATTTGGACTTCACGTTTTTTTTTACCAAGAAGCTTTTATTTTGTGTGATAAAAAGTAGTCTTAGCAATCGTTTGTTATGGCATGATTTTTTTTTAACCTATTGTTAAGTATGTTTTTTTCCTATTGGTTTGATAAGGATTTTTGGTTTGGTATGCATTTATTGAGAATTCGTTTGAGAGTTTCATTAAAATTGTTATTACCTATGATTATAACGACAACCGCGAACGAATTATTCTAGAAAATCAGTTCAACTCACCGATCCAGGTGCTGATTTTACCTTTTAACTTTTGAAAGAAGTTTCGAGATAATTTAAAATAAACCAATTAACTTCTACTGCTTGCCACCCGTAACTCAATGGTGGTCTTGAAAAGAAGTCATGCTACTAGCCGAATATCTAAGATACTACATAAAAGAAGACCAACACGATCGGGATAAGTGGATAGATTTCGCAATGTTTTCTTGTAATACTTATTTTCATTTATCAACTAAATTTACAGGATTCAGGTTAAAAATGCACGTAAACCGTTTAAATTTAACAAAATAATTTGTGTAATATGAGTGTGTAAAAAATTAGGTTATACTTCTTATCGTTACGGATTGACCTTCGCATCGCTTTGTTGAAGTGAACTGTATCACATAACACCTTAAAATAAAAGCGGAATTTATTTTGATCAGTTAAAGCTAAAGGTAAAGCTAATAATTTAGATAGCGATTGTAACTTGGTCACATATCTTGATATTTCTAATCGGCATAAAAAATTTAATCATATTGAAAATATTTTAATTGAAAGTAGAAATCTTTACAATCATGATACCTATAATGAATTCTCGTTATATCAAACTTCAATTAATATTGATGTAGGAAAAAAATCTCAAGGAAATTATTGGATTCTCTTCAACTCTTCATCGCTCCAAACATTCTGTTATCGATGAGATAGGAAATATATTTAAAATCTTATTTGGCACATTAGATGTAGAAGACGCGCAATACAGCGATGAACCAATTAATCGCTTAGATAAAAACCAAAATGAATTAGTTAAATTAATAAAGTCTCAATCTCAAGTAATCAAAACTACGATTCAAAATTTCAATAATACAATTATCGATTTAAACAAAAAATAACTCATATTTATTAAAAATTTAGAGAATATAGCTAATTATACTAAAGATACTAATAATAAAATATTCAACCTTGAAACAAGATTAGGCGAACATTTATTTTTTCTCACCTTAGTAACTACGGAAGTAAATAATTTATTCTATTTTATTTGCTAAGAATAATAATCTGCACCCAATTATAATTACTCCAGAGCAATATATCTATGAGTTTTAGAAAACCGTGTCACATATTCCGATCCATACAAGTTATCCTTTAGAATTGAATATTGATAACGCATCAGAATTGTTGTCTTTAGTCAATACCTATTGTTTCATATAATATGAATGTTTTTTTATTTATTTATTTATAATTGTAGTATAATTGTTGTAGTAAAATATTAACAATGAAATGGAACTTGAAGATATTTCAAATGCTGCCTCTGTTGACACAGCAACCACAAATACACCGCTAAGGCATAGTTCAAGAATGGCTCAGATAAAAACTTAATAAGTTATTAGAATATATTATTAAGAAATTCAAAATGATTTATGTAAGACATTATTGTGATTTATTTTGTAATGAATTATGTAATTTTATAGTCATTACTTTTGATTATATTTTTCCCATTTTAAAAGGGGAGGTGCAATAGACCTTAGTCATAGATAGTAATGATATTTTTGTTATTCTTAAGGAAACTACTAATGATATATTGACATTTCCCAAACTTATGTCTAACTCGATAATGTTAATATATCGATAGCTAAATGATATGTAAATTTATTAGTTAACGAGAGGACGAGGGTCAGGTCGGGTCGGGTCATTATCTACCCTGTTCAAGTATCATTTCCTCATGA
Organism: Diatraea saccharalis; assembly: GCA_918026875.4. Taxonomy (NCBI): domain Eukaryota; kingdom Metazoa; phylum Arthropoda; class Insecta; order Lepidoptera; family Crambidae; genus Diatraea; species Diatraea saccharalis. The sequence goes on along the minus strand of OU893340.1, from coordinate 18,434,261 downwards.
GTTCCTCGTAAATCTAAAGTTAGTCTCCATAGTGCTGTGATCAAATGTAATTAATTTAAGTTGTCTAGAGTAAAGTCAAATTACCTTCATTATATAAAGTACCTAGGAGCAGTATACTATAGTATAGGAGCAGTACAAACAAATAAAAAATGGCATCCACTCGGGTATTATCCTAAGAAGTACACCGATACTAAAAAGTATTCTACTTTGGACCAACTGTTACTTTCGATCTACATGGCACTTAAATAATTTAGGAAATCATTTGAAAAACGGAAACTTATTATAATATTAACCGACCACAAGCATTAAACATTTGACATGACAAACTCGCAATCATCACCCGATACACCACGTTTTAACAAAAACTGTTGTTTATCAGTAAATATACCACAAATGTGAGCGAAAACAAAAACATAGTTGCCAATGCACACATCCGGATAGAAACAATAGCCTGCCCAACAAAGACAGACGCGATTTTTGCACCCTATTAAAGCAAGACAACATTAAGTCAAATAAAGTCAATGCTCCATACAGAGATGTCGACAAAGACATGCGGTTCGTCTATGTATTCTGCGATGTCATATTAAGAGTGGTCTTCTTTTAAATTATGTCAACATATTAACAAAAACCATTAAACCATCCACCAGGGTATTCGCAAAAGAATTTGACTGCATCATAAAGACAAGTGGACTGCATATTACAGGTGTTAAGCTGCGAAGACTTGCAAAGAAAATTGTTCTATCTGAAGCTCAAAAGTGGCAACTATTCGCTTCGTACGGGATTACAGAGATTTCGGTTTTCACATGTCATATTTTCTGACGAGAAAAGTTTTAAATCAAGCCAAGTTGGACGGCCTCACTTATAAATAATACAAGATACAAATCTCGGAACGTGTTACCTAATAATCAACCGGGCTGATTACGGTCAATATATGCACTTCGAGGACTATTGCAACACAACTAAATAAATAAAATAAACAACACACGCTAACGGCTCCTCATGGCTTCTCCATCTAGAAGCCATCAGGAAGTCCCAAAAACATTAAGGCTATCTCTTATTGCAAATTATTTATTTCCGCATTATATTTTTTCAATTGTTTTTATATAAAATATTATCGTAAAACCATTATTGGCAAAAACCAATGGCACAGATGCGCAAAGGGTATTTATTGCCCAAAAAAATGCATAAGATCCATATGTGGTATCGCTCCCGACGTCTCATTTAAGCAATGGTTTAAATTTCTTGGTATTCTACCTCTTCCTTGCTTATATATATTTGAAGCAGCGAAATTTGCCAAACGATACCCTGATTATTACAAAATAGCTCATGAAGAGTATCCCAGGAACATTAGAAATAAAAATAGGCTAGTTCTTGACATAGTCCCAAAAAGCGCGCGATTTAAAAATAACTGCTACTGTATGTGTCAAACAATATTTAATAAGATTCCGGAATCTATAAAGAATACACCTTTTACTAGATTTAAGAGAGACTTATATAACTGGCTTGCTGAGCGTTCCTTTTATTCGTTGCACGAGTTCTTAGACTATAGAAACTGAACGGTAGCCTGGGTGGATTAATCAGTGCTTATAGTATCTTTTTAACTACATTTGCATGCTATTGTTAATGGCTGAATAGGCGATAATTGTATTACTTTTTACATCTCTTTTGAATACCCTGTTCAAACGCAAATAAATTATTATTATTATTAGTAGAAATCAAAATCGTCAATTCAATTTGCCGCGTTTGGCAGTTTGGCAGTTGCAGTACTGCCTGAAGTTTTTCAACATAGTTGTATTATTTTTTTACATTTAATATATATTATTATTACGAGATATTAAAATTTTAGTTCCGAATAGTCGTCACTTATATATTTTAATATTTTTCTTACTATGTCTACTTAAAATCGATAAAATCACAGATATCACAATACTATTAACAACATGAAATCTTTGGATTCATTATATATCTTAAATCTATTGTTGGAAATTGAAAGGAAGACTATTTGAAACTTAACAAGTACTTACTTATACTATTTTATGACATCGTAACCACCATTAACGTTTTGGCTGATAATGATCATGAATGATGTTGATGAACTTTCATTAGGCCAAATAACTGATCTTAATAGAGGTTACGATTTTAAAATAATAATTTCCTCTACACATCGTCAGATATAATATTTTATAGAGGAAATTACCTTTTATTCCTATTTCTAATTATTTTTATTAGATCAATAATCGGTATCTAAAATTACCTTGCTACATCCATTTGATTCTGTCACTACTATCAAATTCAAGTCATCACCTTTGAAGATCGGTACAGGTGGATTCAATAGATGAGCGTAACTGTCTATAAAGCATCCTTCTCTCTTGGTACTAATTTCAGCATCGTGTTCAAATAATTGAAGTTTGTACCAACACAATATTGCACTACACTCCGCGTCTTTCAGTGGCGTCACTGACACTATATGGGACCGATTTAAATTGCAATAGTCCGATAGCAGAACAGGATTTGATAGCTCTTCATACTTTATCACAGACAAGTCCAGTTCGAGCGCTTGAGTTGTCTGGTACTTGTTAACGTGCGACGCCATTTTGAAGCCGATATTGTTATCTAGTAACTTGTTATTTATATCTAACCAATCACTCGTCGCTAGTTGAAGTATCACAGTGATACTCGTGGGCAGTAAGAGACCGCCCGGAGCCAAGTGACTGATTCGTAAATTCTGTATAGTCAGCCACATATGAGCGTCGATATCTCCGCGCAGAAGCAACTCCGTAGAAAATATAACATGATACATCTGATCTTTATAGAATTCTTGTTGCCAACAATTGCCATAAAGGACTGTAATTTTATCAAGTGGTATGTCGTTCGCCTTCAAGACGGACTGTATAAAGTTTTGGTCTTCCAAAGTCCACGCGTGGCAGAGCAGTGATCTTGCACCTCGAAGCATCATTTGAAGCCCGAACATCGGGAATGGACTAAAGTCAATTATATCTGTGTCGGTCATATCTACTATCTGCTGCAGATAAGCACAAGCTGCCGGAATACAACGAATTATTGCGTTCATGAAAACTGTGTCATTAAGAAATCTAATCAGGGAAATTGAGATTCTCGGTTTGCTGACTTCTGTTTGGAACGCTATTTTCCCCTCTTCCAACACAAATTTAATTGGTGTGCTCTGATTGGTCTTAACTTTTGTCGGTACAAAATCCGGAAATACAGCTTGCGACCACCCCTTTGTGCGACTATCGCACGGTACAGTAGCGGTACGCGGGTCATTCGTTAGTTCTATGTATTTTGTTAAGTAAAGTTTAAACCAGCCCACTATCACATCAATTTCACCGTCCTCTTTTGCTATTAGGTTAATATCGTAATATGATTTACGATTTTTTGCTACCACATCGTCATATCGATCAAAATTTATATCGAAAACTAATTGTTCATCCGTCATGATTTTGATATCGTCGTACATATCTAAATCTTCTTTGTAGAATGTTTTTTGTTCAGGTAACATACAGAGCACTGTTGAGTTAGGAATTTTCAAACTTTTCTTCGCTATTTCATGCAGTCGATATTTATTAGCAATACGTTTGCATTTCGCTCCTGCAACATAATATTCTCCCTTATACGGCAGCGCCCGCGTATTCCGAGCTAGCAGACGTTCCCAAGCCATCTTAAGGTTTTCAAGCATACCGTGTCTTAAAAGACCCTCGTCAAAATTATTAATTATTACGAATGTACGCTTACCAATAATGTCGGACGGAACAAAATCCCTTATAGGATGATCTACGAGAATGATCGAGTCGTCTTGTCGCTCTAGCACAATGCCTTGCACGAGCTGGGTGAGAGCAGGCGATGAGTTAAAGCTCACAGTGGACTGCGCCTTGCACCCGCGGGCCATCAGCGCCGATAAACCAATGCCCCCGTCCAGGTCTAATATTCGGTCGTTTTGAGGTTTTATCTCCATGTACATGGCGGATCCATATGCGGCGTTTCGTGTTTTATCGTTATATAACCTGAACAGACCTCTGTCAAAGATCATTTTCTTCGACTCGTTCATTTTGAGTTCAACATTTACAAGGCTCGAATCGAGGTTAAAAGCTTTTTCGTAGTGAATCAGTGCCTCGGCATGCATACCGTAGCTGTAAAAGATGTCACCGATGTCAGTCAGTAGAACGATGTTACCGGGAAAAGCGCGTAAGGCATAACGCACGCAGTACATCATTTCGAAGCTGAATCGTGGCATTTTGAACAACGCTTCCATTAATTTGGCCAATACCACACGGAACTCGTATTCTATATATATTTTCACGGTTGGGTGCTTTTCTATTGCTGTTAAATAAGAGTTGAAAGCGTCTCGGTACTCTCCTTGTTCAGTCAAACGACGAGCTTCGTTAATCTCCAAATACTCCATTTGGAAATTGTTATGTAAATATCACTTTAAAAGTAACTATCAATAGAAGTTATTGCACACACAGTTATTGCACTTTTAGTTGGCACTAAGACATTTCGTGCCCATACGTCCGGCGGGTACGACGGTCGCGCATGAACTACTGGATTGTTATATGCAGTCTTCGTAAGTCGGAGCCGTAGTCACTTTGTTAACTTTATTTGTCTTAACAACAAAAGATTTGATGCACAATACAAGCATGGTATTTTTATAAGTATTACGCTTTGACCTTCTCGGAAATAGTTTGAGCTTTTAGGTTACGGGAAGGGATTCTATTTTTCCAATTGTTTAGTCGGATGGTTAATTTTTGTGTTGTGTTTTCGATTCCTACATATTGTCAGGTTATATTTAAATCTTTCAAATAATTTATAGGTATATTGTTAAAGTGAACAGATTTGTATATTCACGTTATAAGCTTTAAAAATATAAGCGTCTACAATGAGGAGAAATATAATTCTTATTATTCATAAAACTTAAAGTTGGATGGAAGTTGTGTGCATTAAGTACTCGATGGTATATTACTCGGCTATTTGCAAGAACCTAACACGTGTTAGTTACTGGTTTCATTTGGCAAACAGGCTAATAAAACAAACCAATGTTCTGTCAAGTATACTGCCACGTGGCAATTATTTGTCTCATATGATAATTACACAACACATAAACGAATAGCATTAGGGGCATATCTAAATGACACTTTCACAGTGTCGTTTCGGTACTACCCAGCTATTGACTTGTCATTAAAAATTTTAAAGCTAAAGACCATTAAATCGAATGTCATATTAGCACATTTTATTACGTCAATACTTTAAAAAAGAATAGGCCACGTGCGAGGCGGAGTCACGCTCACTTTATTTTTATTCCATTTGGTTATCTACACTTTGTATATAATGCATTATATCCGAAAACGTTGTCGGATCTTATTCTAATAGTACAACCTCTTAAACATGCATTAAATAACTTTCCAGTATCCATAAAGTTTCTAACAAAAAAAAACAACACGTTTTAGGTCATAATCGCCTATTTCTTAAATAGTCGACGAATCACTATCTATAAAAAAACGCAAAGTAATCACGTTTGTTGTATGGGAATATTTCTTGTATTACTGTTTGTTATATTTGTTATCTCAGCGGCAACAGTAATATACCTACAATCTGTGATTTTTGAATTTCAACTATCTGGTTATCACGGTTCATTAGGACAGACGGACGGACGAACGGACAGCGGAGTCTTAGTAATAGCACAAAAATAGGTTCACAGGCAGGTATATATTTTTCCGGTTTTACCCGTTAGATACGAACGGCCCTTGAACACGATGCAACAGCTGCCTAAAAGACGGACGTCTTTTCTCAAATTAATCAATTAAATAAAGATTAAAAAACAAGCTTAACTTTTAAAACGGTCGTTTGTTATAAAAAGATTAAAGTGACATAGTTAAGGACATTTAATAATAATTTATTTCAGATTTATGCATCGATATGGTGTTAGTAACAATTGGAATTTAATAATATTAAATAATATATTCAATTTAATTTATTTCCATATCATAGTTCAATTTAACACTATTAAAAAATGTACGTATCGCCTGAGAGGTCGCCGTTGCCGTTCGCAGATGCATCCCACGCATCAGTAGCAGCGAGTTCCATCTATCATAGAGCGTGCGCACGATACTGTTACGGTTGACGCGCACGCGCTTTAGCAGCGACCCGTTTCGCTTACGTGTTATCACATAAAAGCAATCAGTTCGCGCCTCAGCAAACATAATGTACGCACTGCAATATCGCGCAGCCCAAACAATATCCTGAACTTGTTATTATATTGGATACGCAATGATCCATAACACGCTGCGCTAAGCTAACCCACAGATAGCAAGTGTAGAACGTTTGACAATAAGCTTTGGAAATAAGGGAGACCCACGCTTCGGCATAAATGGGCCGGCTCGACCGGAGTGATACCACGGCCTCACAGAAAACCGACGTGAAGCAACTTGCGTTGTGTTTCGTCGTGTGAGTGAGGGTACCGGAGGCCCAAACCCTCCCTATTCCCTTCCCTCTACCCCTCAACCTTTCCCTCCAAGGCCGGCAGCGCGCTTGTAGCCCCTCTGGTGTTACAGGTATCCAGGTGTCACCATCAGGAGATCCGTCTGCTCGTCTGCCCACTATCCCATAAAAAAAGGGTAACTTTACCTGTTTACTACACCTTGCAAAGCTAGCTGCGTGCCAACATGTTACAACGTACACTCAACGCCCTGCGCTCACTCTCAATATCTGTGTTATCAGACAGGTTTTCGGATGTCCTTTGGTTTTTAATATTTAATACAGTCGGTTTCATTGGGAATGGCTGAATTTAACATGAATTATTTTATCATAACAGAAAGATAATTTTAATAAAGCACTCGTTTCTTTGAGCGTATTTTCATAAATGTTCAGGCAATCCACCCAAACGAAAGCCGAAATAAATATTCTTACAAATATTTAAACTGTCGATAAAGATGAAAATGACAAGTAACTGGAAAAATTCGTCGGTTCTGTTAAGTCCTGGGTAGCTTAGTGGTTAAAATGGTCGCCCGGATTGCGAAAGTTCATCGATTCGAATCCCATTTCAGAGTGCTAGGGACAAAGTGGATTTTCTCATCATTTTTTAATAACAAACTTTTTAAATAGTGAGTATAAAAATACGATGCTAAGAAGGAAAACTGGTATTTTCTTGTTCTTGTTAGTAACAATGCCGGGTTCTACGATATTTTGTTTTGTATAATATATATAATACTAGCTTAATCAATTATTATTTGCAGGACCGTAATTCAATAATTGAGGTGGAGAGAATTCATCTCGGTATTACTTAAATGCGACTAAACGACCAGTTTCACTTTATCAGTTCATTTATTACTCTTCTTGACTTTGAACAGTGCATACATGTGTATTGCTGAATAAAAAAGTTTTATTATATTTACCTGGTATGACGCATATGGACTGCTTTCTTGTGCCCTTTTTTTATTTAATGATATTACTTAAATGATGTGAAGCGATAACGAGAGAACAAACCACACAAACTGTAGTCTCGTCTGAGATTCACTTTTAAGTTTTTCAAATCTCGTTTAAGCGTTACTCGATAGATACGTACCTGTTTTGTCTTTCTACGAAGAGTCAATACTGTGGAGGGCTTTTAACGAAATAATAGTGTAGTTACTATTTTTCTACAGAGTACTGTAGCACTATGATTATATATTTTGTGAAAACCCTATACAATCACGCCATTCAATGAGCCTACAATCTCATATCAACTAGCTGTTGTATCCCATCTGATGTAGCTACTCGTAGAAGAAAGAATTTTTAAAATCTGTTTTGTAGTTTTGGAGTCTATTCAAAGCAAACAGACAACTAAACACATAAAAAAACAATCAAATGTTTCCTCTATATAATATTAGTATAGATACTATATTTATAATATTTTGTTCTTGTTTTTAACAATACAAGATGAAAATTTTAACTACGTACAATAAGGCTTGGTGAATAAAATTGGGATATAAACCAACTCATTGATTTACATCGATTTCAGAACCCGACCTTTAGAGAAGCAAGAGAGCAAAATAAATCAAACGAGACATTAAATAAATATAAAACAATCATAAGGGATACAGCAAAAAACACCACTTGCGAAGCTTGCAGTGTTAAAGGAGAACAAAATAAGAAGCCGCAGGAAGACAGCCCGTGAGTATTAGTTTCTTAAACTGTTTTGACAAAAACTATTTTTTTTTTACTTTTTTAAGCATCGTAATATATATACTTAGCAGTTTAATGTCTGAGAAATTGTACATAATCGCTTAACAGCTGTAGTTATTTTCACATCTGGATTTCACTAGCCAAGTAACAAAATATCATTATAACATAAGAATTACGTGTTATTAAAGCATTATCTCAGCAATTTTCTTTATAAATGTATGCTATAAGTGTTTTTTGCTAACAGGGTATGTAACCCTTGTCAGTCAAACAATGTTTTATCATGCAGCAGTCTACATCCAAAATTCACCATCTGGCTAGAAAATTTAAATGTAAAAGTTAAAAACCAAATTATAAATAGTACCTATATAGTGAACTTGCTGATTGTTCTTATTGTAATGTATCGGAAATAAAACTACTATTTTAATAATAAAGGAGAAATAATTTAAAGGACACATTTAAATATGTCATAAAACTTACCTGAATTATTGATAAAAAATCCCATGTCGATTTCCACGTATAAACTACGTATTAGAAGCACAACCTATTAAATATAAACTCACGTTTAGTATGGCGTCAGTTTTTAGCAGTAGTAAATTCGAATAAATATTATATAATTACTAACTCACACGCTGTTACAAACACAAAATCACTAATAGCAGGATTTTGCAAACGATTTTAAGAATTATTGGCTATATAAGAAGAAACTTTAAAACTAATCAGTTTCGATTAAAACAAAGACCACTTCTATGTCTTTTGACAGCCAAAACACGTTACAGAACGAACACTTTCGTGATACGAGCGGGCAATACATTTAAAAGACTACCTTATAATGTTGACTTTTTTTGTTCTAGCACCACATATGATAAAAAAGTATTGAGTCTCAGTTTTTTTGATGATAACAACGATTACAACACATCCTTGTGTTGTTTTTGTTGCAGAAATGTTAAATGTTTACATTTTTCTTTTAAGTTGTCCTCTAGGTTTTTTAATTAATGGCAAAATTTCCGTGTATAACGGAACAAGTCCATATTGAAAAAAAAAAACTTTTAATTTATAACCTATTTGTGGAGATTTGTTATTAGCATTGGAATAATTTACTATGTAACCTGTAAATCTTACTAAAAATAAATAAATTACAAATTTGCAATACCATTGCTTGTTAGTGGTAATTATGAGAAAAAATCGCTTATTATATGATATATTTTTTTTTATACCAGTGATTCTTAAAATTTTCTTATTTTTAATTATAAAACGACTGCAAGACTAATATACTTATAATTTGTGCCCAAAGCCGTCTTATTACTGTTTGCATGGTCTTTATAAAGGTAATACTTTTAGCTTTATTATCAATAATAAAACAATTTTTTGCTACTTGGGTACCACTTATCATCAGGTGAAGTGAAATCCGACATACACGACGACAGACTATAATATTAAAAATGTAATAATGGATTGCAAATAACTTGATTTTATAAATTTTCATTTAGAACAAAAGATCAAGCAATAATCTACAGTGATGAAGACAAGAAACATTTGGATCAAACTATGCAAGGTATGGATTCCAGTAAGCAAGATGAACCTCGAAATAATCTTAGTCAAAAAAGTGATACCCACAACAGTTTTCAAATACCCGGCCCCTTACCCGTAGATGCAATTAAAAATGACGTTCCAGTCAAAGTCAAAGGAAAAAGTATGGCATCCAAAATTAAGCAAGTGATCGACAACAAAAAAAGAAAAAGTGTATCACGTAACATTTACTACGATAGTCAAGATAGAGATAGAAAAAACATGACAGTCAAGAACTCTGATGAGTCTCCTGTTGTTGCTATAACATCTACTAATTTGATTGATCGTGTAAAAAGTGATGTGCGTACAATACATGAAAATACATCAATATTGAGTGACATGGATAAAACGGACGCTAAACATAAAGACGTTGATGGTAAATTAAAATTTTCTTCTGAAATTAATATTCCAAATGAAAATATTTTGAATAAAGTAGACGCAGAGGGAGCTACCGATATTCATACTTGCAATACAGCTGTAGGAACCGATCAAATCCAGGATAGAGATCCTGAATTAGGTAAGTTTATATAAGACATTTCAAATTTTACCAAAATAAATATATCTGAGAATAGACTTTTTTTTTTGTTATTAAAATACTACAAAGAAAGTTGAGAGAGTACTAATAAGAAGAAAGTACTAATAAGAAGTGTCGATGTAAAAGTAAGCAGAGGCAAGCTCTTTTAGACTTATGGAAATGTTGACAGATGAAAGAATGACGAAACTGATATAGAAGGCAGTAGTAAACAATGTAGAAGATAGAAAGAAAAAAATGTAAGATCAATACTAGTATAATTTTTCATTTTCCCCCTAATTTCATCCCGAATTCTCCCATTTCCAGTTAAGCCCCAAGAATTACTAAATAATATTTGGTAATTGAAAATGTATAATACTTATGATATCTCCTTTCCTTGTATCCGTTTGTTTCCTTCCCTAGAACTATGTGAGCATCATGTACGGTTATGCACATGTCGATCTGCTGGCGCCGCCCGTCGTGAATTAGCTGTGTTCCGTACCTGCAGCGGCACTCTTCGTTTAAAGACCATAAACCACAAACAAGGCACCACCGTTAAACAGTGCGCATGTCTTGACAAGCAGAACAACAAACTGAAAACTGCTTTTGGTATCATTTATATTGCTGTTAAAGTTAATTATGAGTTGAATTTTAAAGTAAAATTATTTTAACGGTATAAAAAATTGTGCAAATTATAAATACATATTTTTTTTGTATCTGTAATGTTTTATAATTGGCCTATAATATCATCAATAAAGTATGTTTCAAACACAACTGTATGAGCGAAATATGTCAATTGAGTAGATTTACGAGTAATTTGAAATTAGGCTATCTTATATTTAACGAATTTATTTAAAATTGCTGAACGGACAGTCAAAAGTATGAAAAGTATGACCAAACTGTCAAATTTTTGGATTTCATTTCTAACCTCTTAATGCGTTGAAGGTAAGGTTCCAAATAGACTGCAAAAATTTGACATAATGTAGCTGCTAGTTGCAAATCAGTAACGTTATTTTAAGGCATACATTAGTAGTAATATTTTTATGGTTAGTTGAGTATGTTTTTCTTTTATATGTAATCCTTATTTTGATAAATAAAGAGTCATTTTACAATTACCGTACAAGACCGTAAATAGTCGTATTGAAACCTTACCTTACCACCTCACCTCATATCACAATTTCTATTATATCTTTTATAGTAAAAACCAATTAATATGGCGTATTGTGAATTAAACTGGCCCGTCCATATAGGTAAACTAGGCAACTGCCTAGGGCGCTCGTATTTTGGGGGGCAGCATGGCATGCCAAACAGATTGTTGGCTTATAAAATTAACCTTAAAAAATACTTTTGTTCTTTGAACATGAGTCAGTGTCCGCGATATTCAAAAGTACAAAATGTTCAGACCAGCATTGCCTAAGGAGTTTGCTTTGCCATCGGGAACATAGCAAATTGTTATTTTTTTATGGGCCTCGTTCCAGTGTTTTGCCTCCCTAGGCTTTCATTGAACTGACGCTGGTTGTAAATTTTCAATAAAAATAAGATTTGAAAGTCACGGTTGACGTTACTCGTACTCGCCACAGTTTGGTTGGCCAGGATTCTCCGTGCTTCGAAATCTAACCTTCCCGTCTTATTAGTTGTGTTTTACTGGACCACGCTGCGTGTATAAATAAGAACTTTTGTAAATAATCTACATGTTTGTAGGTATACAAACAGACGCCAATGTGGATCATGAAGAACGATTGGTTGGTCCAAGTAAAGTTCACGCTTCCTTCGCCGCAACTCCAAATGCCGCACCTACTCATAAATCGCGGGCTACGTCACCCGATAATACTGATGCTGAGATGTCTTCACTTACTGATTTGCCTTCGGAGAAAGAAAGTAACAGTAAAAGTAAGTCAGTGCACAAACTCGTATATTATGTTTGTCACTGTAAATCATAATGACGTTTTTTCTAATTAATCACCGAACTTTGTTTATATACCTGTAGATTATTTAACTAATAAAATGGTGTATTCAAGGTCACCAACAATTGGAGTGTGTCCGTTTTGGAGAACCCGATGTGATTGAACACTATTTTTACATAACCATTTCAGTGATTCAGTATTCAGGAACAATTCATCGATTAAATATTTGAAACTTTACTTTTTTTGTAAAAAAGAACAAAGACTTTTAAGTTAATACCCACAAAAATGCTCAATAACATAACAAAAATCGCGAATTACTGAGAAAAATATTCTACCTTTTTTTATAGTGATATAAAATAGAATAAAGTACACCTGCCCAATCTCATTTTGTCATTTTAATTACACAAAATTATCCGTTACTTCCATGGTAATTATTCTAGATACTAAAGGACATTGGGACCTTTTTGCCCCAGTAGCGGACAATAACGCAATTTATAACAGTTTTTAGATAATATGACGTACTTTATTAATGTGTAATTTTTTTCCATATCTTATGGGAAAGCAGAGAAAATGATATTTTTATAAACAGTATTTTGCATATACTTTTATTAGAAATAACCATGGTTTTTTTTTCTAAAAGGCTATATTTTGTCCTAATATACAGAGTGACTTATCTGAAACTATGAGACATACGAAGATTTGTTCTTAGGAACCATGTCACCGATTTTGAAAAAAAAACTGTACCCAGCTTGGGAATCGAACCCGGTTATTTAAAAAAAATAAACTTACACTTTTTCTATTTAATTGTGTTATATTTTTGTATCGATTGTGTAGGTCTTAAGCTGTAAATGTCTCTATGAAACATGATGTAAAAAATGTCTAAAATGTATAATGACGTGAGTAGTTTTATCGAATGCATGAAATCAGTTTTTCTTTTTATCAAAATCGGTGGCATGGTTCCTAAGAAAAAATCTTCGTATGTCTCATAGTTTCAGATTTTCCCATACTGACCGATTTGAATGAACCACCCTGTATTACCTAATATATTTTGATATTCCCATAATAATGCCCCTTTGCTCAATTAAACTATAAATTGAAAGCTATAAAATTAGGTGCGTTTCGTCTTTGTCCGCCGTGGGGATTTTTTCCTTAGTAAAGTTCCCAATGGCCTTTTTAAAACTAACTAGTTTACGACCTTAAAGCAGGTAATTTACAATAACCCTCCGCCAACAATGTTATCTACAAGCAAACACAAAGAGTTTATTATCATACTGGTCATCTGTGGGCCATCTGTTAACAAAAATATAAAAAAAGCTTTAAAAGTAACCAATATGACTTGGGTTAAGCTTTTTTTGTATCGTTTTCTTTCAGGTAAAAGTGCGCGTACGCCACTTTCTCCCGGCGAACAAAAGACTACAACTACATACACAGACTCGTATACTCAACCCGCAATTGACTACGGCTCGCTTAGCGAAGGCGAATTACCTGAACCCTGTAACGGTTAGATCATGTTGGTTTTAAACTTTTAGTATAATTATAAGGATAGAATGGACGTACTAGTTTCAAATTAGTTTATTAATTTTTGTGTATATATATTAGTTGATTACTCCACACAAAAGCTAAAGGTTCAAAAAACTGTTGACATATTTCATTCATACTAAGGGCACACTGTATCGTTTATAATTGGTATAATAACACGTTATTTTATCTATCTTACAGATTACTAACTGTTGTCCCGCGACTTCGCCTGTATAAATTTTATATATAGCCTGTATAAAACCTTTGGCACACAGATATGTTGTCGCTTCCTTTTTTAAAATCTGCTCTGAAATTACTGAGTTTCAGAGCCTAATCGATGCAAACAAACAATTTTTTTCTCTTTATAATATTAGCATAGACTAGCTGATATTGCGATCTAAATACCACTAGGTAGTGTAATTATAAGGCATGGTCTATTACTCGTTGGTAATGCAGCTTTTTGTTGTTGAAAAGAGGTTTTAAAATAGGTCGATAGGTTTGAATTTATCCATTTATTAAGGACTAGTGGCCGCTAGCGACTTCGTCTGCGTTTTCCATTATTTCTTCGCTCCTAATAGTTGCAGCGTGGTGTTTTATTGTAGCCTAAAGCCTTCCTCGATAGATGGTCAATTCAACACAAAAATAATTTTTTAATTCGAACCAGTAGTTCTTGAGATTAGCGCGTACAAACAAACAAACAAACAAACTCTTCAGCTTTATAATATTAGTATAGATCAATACATTTTTTTTTCTTTTACAGATACGAAAATGTCACTCGGGGAGACCAAAGTGAACTTCGCCAAAGTTGATCCGTAAGTTAAATTGAATATTCATTAGAATTTTACAATCTTAATTTGAAAGTGAATAATACGGATTATTTAGTAGTTACTTTTAATATAAATTTATGAATGAAACCAAAATAAAAGTGAAACACTAGGGATAAGTGGATTATTAAACATTTTTCACTTAGAATATTAAGGGATTTTTCATTTTATCTGCTCCTCTTGATGAAACCTACAATTTTCGATAGAAAGATCTACTCTTTAGCCACTTGATACGGATGCAGCTAACTACCAATCATAGACGTTTACACTACCTACCTCTAAACCTTTCTTCAGTCTAAAAATACACGTGTAGCACCCTTTGGTATTTATTTATTTTATTTTATTTTTATTTTCAATATCTTAGGAAAACTTACAGCTAGGTAATACTATACATAGTTTTTATTATATCTATAAAGAAGGCCAATTACAAGTTTCCACTTATAGGTAATTGAACAATAGGCAAAAACAGACGACAGCTAAAAGCAACAAAATTAAAATTATAGTAGGATAACATTTAAGATTGTAAGCATTACTTATTTTACTTTATATTTCATTATTTTATGTATATTTATAGCTCCAGATAGAAAAAAAAAGAAAACCAATTCACTTATCAAAAAATTTGTCTACTAAATGGCCTTTGAGTTTGTTTAATGAAGTATTAAATAAATCGATGTCAACATTTGCCTTGATCAAAGTGTTGAACATTGCGCTAGCTCTCAAAATAAAAGAGTTTTGCCTATAATTGGTACGAACTAAGGGAACATGAAGAAGGTTAGGTTTTCTTAGTGCAGCTGTGTTAACACGGAGACCAATTAATTCCAACAAATCAGGACAGTCAATGATGCCATTTGCTATTTTGTAAAAATAAGTTAGATCTGCTATTTCTCTACGCTCGTACAGAGGGAGTAAATGAAATTTTCGACATCTTGTTAAATAATCAGGTAAGTAAATTTTTGCTCTGAACTGTAGAAACCGTAAAAACCTCCTCTGGATGCCTTCTAATCTCGAAGAGTAAACATCGTAACAAGGATTCCATACTGGCGATGCGTATTCAAGGTGACTGCGTACATATGCACAATATAAAATTTTAAAAGTTTTTATGTTAGAAAATTGAGACGATATCCGTAACACAAAACCAAGGGCCCTAGAAGCCTTTTTAACTATGTTATTTATATGTTCATCAAATAGTAATTTAGAATCGAAAGTTACTCCCAAATCTTTCATATTATTAATTCTTGTTAGAGATATATTATTGAGCATATAGTTATATGTGATAGGTGATGTTTTACGAGTATATGAAGAAACATAGCATTTCGATAAGTTTAATTCCAATTTATTGACATTACAATACTCAAAGAAATTTCTTAAATCGCTCTGTAACTTTAGTGCGTCATTTGAACATTTTATTGGATGTAGAATTTTCATATCATCTGCATACAGGAGTACCTTCGAATAACAAAAACAGGAGGATATGTCGTTTACAAATATATTAAAGAGCAGAGGCCCCAGTAAAGACCCCTGTGGCACACCTGAAGGAATGGTCATTGGTAGTGAGGAATATCCACATAGAACCACTGTCTGGCATCTATTTTGAACATATGATGAAAACCACCGAAACAGATTACCTCTGATACCAGACATTTGAAGCTTCATTAGAAGGACCGAATGGTCTATGCGATCAAAACATTTGCGGATATCAGTGTATATTACGTCAACTTGAGCAGGTTCAGACATAATTTTAGTTAAATACTCTGAGCAGAGTAGAAGATTAGATGTTGTGGAGCGACCTTTCAAGAAACCATGTTGCTGTGGAGTGAAATCATGCTTTAATGCAGAATAAAGTTGAGAATATATCATCTTTTCGAATATCTTAGCAAAAAGACACAATTTAGAGATGGGACGGTAATTTTCAATGTTGTTTCTGGGGCCACTTTTATGAATAGGTGTAATAAAAACAGATTTCCAAATATTAGGAACGTTGCCTTCGTTGAGTGAGCGACGATAAATGAGAGATAATGGCAGAGTAAGACTACGGGCACATTTTATAATAAAAATTGCTGGAATTTGATCAGGTCCTGCGGATTTATTGAGCTCTAAAGATTTCAACAATTTATTATTATATTAGTATTATTTGGACTACTAAAGGTCCCTCTAGTGGTCATACTGTAACGGTGTGCCATGCCACCGTTTGTTTTCCTAGGTTTCAGTATGCAAACTTTTTGCTTTTGAAATTCAACATCATTTCATTTTACTATTCGTCTTTCGTAATTTAAAATTTTGACTAATCAATTTTGCTCTTTATGGATGTCAGTTCGTAAGAAATTCTCCTATACACAAGATGAAATTATAATATAATACAATATTATTGGTATAAATTTTACTATGTAATTTTAATAATTCATATATTATGGTGATACAATAATATAACATACGAGGGTCAAACTGAAAGTTCTTAGAACTGGCCACTTATAAACAATATAATAAAAAAATAATTCTAAAATTTGAAAATATAACTCTTTGCCAATATTACTGAGTATATATTTCATTCATTTGTCATTTGTTTTACGATTTGGCGGCAAATTGAAAATTGTCTGTGTCACGTCATCATGAATTTAACACGAGAAAATTTTCGTGCAATGATTTTTTATGACTTTCGATGTCATTTAAGTCAACAAGAAAGTTATGATAGACTACGATTGACCTTTCACGATGAAGCCCCATCTCGTGCGACTGTTTACAACTGGTTTAATGAGTTTAAACGTGGTCGCACTAATCTCACTGATGATTTACGTGAGGGACGGCCTTCTACGGCGACGACTGAAGATAACATCTGTGTTGTGCGGCGTATGATAGAGACTGACAAAAGAGTGACCTATCAACAGATTCGGACAAGCTTAGGCATCGGTATGAGTCAAGTGCACAAAATCCTCCACGAACATTTAGCGGTCAGGAAGCTTTGCGCCCGGTGGATACCTCATAATTTGACTGAGGCTCAAAAACTCCATCGTGTGGATTGGTGTCGTAAAATGATTGAAAGATTTAACGGAGGTGACTCAAATGCTGTGTTCGACATACTAACAGGTGACGAAAGCTGGATTTACTGTTATGATCCTAAAACCAAAAGACAATCTGCTCAGTGGGTGTTTCCTTTCGAGGAGTTGCCAACTAAAGTGAAGAGAGATCGAAGTGCGGGAAAAAAAATGGTGGCCTCGTTCTTTGGAAGGATAGGTCATTTTACAACAATTGTATTAGAGGATCAAAAAACAGTTTCTGCAGAATGGTACACTACCAATTGTTTGCCACTTGTCTTGGAAAAAGTTCGAGAGAAACGACCTCGCAGTAGGATCCTCCTTCACCACGACAACGCCTCGTCGCACACCGCCAAGCGAACGATCGACTATTTGGCGACATCAAACGTTGAATTACTGGGTCACCCGCCGTATAGCCCCGACCTCGCGCCTTGTGATTTTTATTTATTTCCAAAAATTAAAGAAAAACTTAAAGGAAAGCGGTTTATGAATGCTGAAGAAGCGGTGGCTGCGTATCGCGATGCCATTGAAGAGACCCCTAAGGACGAGTGGGCAAAGTGCTTTTCCCAGTGGTTCCATCGCATGCAGCGGTGTATTGACGTGAATGGACAATATTTTGAAAAGATATAATAAAACTAATAACTGGCTAATGTAATCAGTTTTTGATTTTCTAAGAACTTTCAGTTTGACCCTCGTATTTACTAAATTAAAACTGTATTTTGTACGATCCAAAAGTGTAACAAGAAGCCCGACAAGGGGTATGTATTCGTTTATTTGATAAGAATGTATTAGTTTAAGTAACTTACGAACTGTTTTTTAAATTTATTTTTGTTTGTTACAGTTTTTTATTATTACCCTTATTTCATTAATAAATTATACTCAAGCTGATCAGCCTATTTAATTGACGAAGCACCGAACCCGTAACACTGGCGCCGCAACGTGGTTGAAAAATAGGCTGACTACTGCAATAGAAGACAATAGTGCACACTTTACGACCAACACCACAATCACATTTACTCACATAAACAGACAATAGACGTTCAGCGTTACTTTGGCTGGTCACAAATGTGATCGGTTCTGATGCCATTGTATCGAGAAACATACAAACACGTACTCAACATAGTGTTATAAAACAGGAATATTTAATAGTAAATAATCTAATTAAGATTCCGTATATATAAAGGTACGTAAGGCATTACTTTAATTTTTTTCAAAAATTTGCTGAGATTTCTTTTTGACGAATAATATTATTTTTAATATTTAAAAAATAGAATATTGTAATTTATTTTCCGTTTACGATTTGACATTCATTTCTTTTATAATAACCAATTTTAATCATGGATATATCGTACTTGAATAAACCAGAAATTATTTATGAACTGAAATTACGAAACGCGAATTTTGAATCCACCCAAACGGCTCAAGAATTGCGTGAAATTTTATTACCAATGATGGGAGACCTTGAGAAATATTCTTGGATTACTTATTTATTTATTGTTATTACCCTGTAAATACTCATAACGTTATTCATTTAATTATTTAGCTACTCATACTGTTAATTGTCTTCATAATTTATTATTTTCATCTAGTGCGGATGACAACACTATAAATAAGCCAATGTCAAAATACCAATTTAGTGCGGATGACAACACTATAAACAAGCCAATGTCAAATATCAATTTTAAAGTGCGGTTGATAACACTATAAATAAGCCAATATCAAAATATTTCTTTGTGTACTTATGTATACTTATTTACTTACTATCTAACACTACATAATGTATTGTTATACCTAACGCATTACCTACTTTATTTATTACTACGATTGTATATTATTCTACACTCTACATTTAGACACTTACACAACACACTCATCTACACTCAACAACACTACACAATTCACCTAAAGTCAGCGGGTGGTGACTGACATTATTTTAAAGAAGCCTACACTATTTTCTAGGTCGATTTATTAGAGATAATCTTTCTTAAATACAAGTTACCTCTAATTGCTAGGAATTTTTATCTTAATAAGATAAAGATTGTTTGAATGATGTTTGAATGATGAAGTAAGAACATTTTATGAAAGGGAAATCGCCTAATGTAATTTATCCACTATATATACCATCCCCATTTCTAAATTAAATCATGATAGCATTAATTAATCACATTTTATATAAAATATTTTAAGCTTGAGTAATCCAAGAATATCTAAAAAAAAAATCTTTCAGATTTTTTTTTTAACCCCGGCCCCCCCGGTATTGTAACGGTGTGCCATGCCACCGTTTGTTTTCCTAGGTTTCAGTATGCAAACTTTTTGCTTTTGAAATTCAACATCATTTCATTTTACTATTCGTCTTTCGTAATTTAAAATTTTGACTAATCAATTTTACTCTTTATGGATGTCAGTTCGTAAGAAATTCTCCTATACACAAGATGAAATTATAATATAATACAATATTATTGGTATAAATTTTACTATGTAATTTTAATAATTCATATATTATGGTGATACAATAATATAACATATTTACTAAATTAAAACTGTATTTTGTACGATCCAAAAGTGTAACAAGAAGCCCGACAAGGGGTATGTATTCGTTTATTTGATAAGAATGTATTAGTTTAAGTAACTTACGAACTGTTTTTTAAATTTATTTTTGTTTGTTACAGTTTTTTATTATTACCCTTATTTCATTAATAAATTATACTCAAGCTGATCAGCCTATTTAATTGACGAAGCACCGAACCCGTAACAATACCTATGAGGCACTGTTGACATTCGATCAGCCACTGAGTACAATAATTAGCCTTTAGTAAAAATACAATTCGGTAGTTGGACGTCTTAGAGTTGATTATACAAAATACAAAATTAAATAACCCAATTAATTAACTATAAAATAAATCGAGGTGCTCTATGGCGCAATGGCTAGTGTGTTCGGTTTTCGATGGAAGCAACTTGTCATAGAATGGGTGAAAATTAAGTATTACGAGATTCTCCGTGTTTCCGATGATAGTTTAAGCCGTTGGTCTCGGCTGGATTACCAATCTGCATTGTGCCCTCGTGGTGGGTCATGACTTATTCTGTCTAATCGATTCCATCCATGGGGAACGCCTGTTACCTACCAGCCCTGCGATTCTGTAACAATCCAGACCCGAATTCGAATTCACTCATGTGTCCGAATTCAATTCCATTTTTTGTATGAAAATACTAAACAAAATTGTTTGATTAAACGTGTCTTAGATATTTTTATCCAATATCATTTCAAAATTCACTCTATGTTCTGTGGTTATTACCAATTCAAGTTTGAGCGGATGCCGCTTTTTGAAGTGAATTCGGACACCAGAGTGGATTCGAATTCGGGTTTGAAGTTATAAAGAATCGCAGGGCAGGATGGTAATAAATAGGCTGGAGATGATGACGAAGTTTTAAGTTACTATATATTATGTTACAGTGTAGCACAGCGTATGGAAGAGGCTTTGCACGCGGTAGGCGTAGAGTTGGCACGCTGTAGAGATTTGTTACGATCACAACGTACGAATTGTCCACAGGTAAAAATGCATACACCACTCACTCGGTATTTATGAATATACTTGATTTCCGTCAGTGCCTTCGCATGCGTGGTTTACATGAATCAATGATATTTCTATCCCTGGGGAACCGTTTAGTGGGTTAGAAAATAGCCTTTATGTTTATTCGAGCTTAGAATTATTTGTATATCAAATTTCATCAAAAATCCATTCAGTAGCTTTTGCGTGAAAGTGTAACAAACATACATGCATATATCAATCCTTACAAACTTTAGCATTTATAATTTAAATGTAAAACTTACTGATGTACGTACAATAAAAGTATTGATGACACCGGGCAAAAGGCACAAAAAATTGTATTTTAATTTATAATATTTAGGTACCTATTAGATTTCAATCAATAATTAATGTAAGAAACTACTAAAAGTGAAATGTAGTAAAACTACACGATTAAAATGCCTCCAATAACGAAATTAATGTGCCTTCTGCTACCTTTTTTTGTAATCTGTCAAATTATAATAATTGAATAATTATACTATAGTTGTTTACATAGTTAATTCATAGTAGAAATATGAACTTTCTATTTATATGTATAAGGTTTTATATCTGGTATACGAAAAAAATGTATAATAGCTTCTGAATAATTATTTTCTTATGAACGTTATTTAAAGTTCTAGTTAAGACTCTATTTAATAATTGGTTTTAAGCTACAATCAACGGCAGGATATAAAAATCTCTCAATTTTTTACACTGGATTTTAACCCTTATTGCATTGCTGGTGGAGTGAAAATCAGTTCCGAAATTTTTGACATATTGTGGTAACTTAGCGTCAGTATACTGAGCATTTCTGTATCAAAAAAGTACAATTAAAATATTTACGCTAGGTATAGATGCTGAAAAATATTGGGTCCATGACGTTACACATTAAAAGTTAAAGATTGGCAGATGAATCCCATTTGACAGATGTGTGTCTATGGGCTAATTGTCTAATTTTTAAATCTTTCACTTTTAATTATGTGATTATGTAACTGTAAAAGTCGCACATGTTTTTGGAACGTATGATGATTTTATTTGTCAAGAAACTTATCTGAACCCGACTACATTTGCAGACAGTATTTCGTTTGCCACTTCTTAATAGCTTTCAAATATATTTGCGTCAAAGTTTTGCTTTAGACAATAGGGGTTGTAATCGATAGCAAGCATAGTGGGTTGTAGATAATTAATAATATAATTTTTAGCACAGAAAAAGATTTATTGTTGACCAACGTACAAAAGCAAGATACAAGAGAATACATTGACAAAGTCAAAAAGTAAAAAAATATAAATTAAAAATAAGTATAAAAGCCTCCTTAAATATACATGATATATATCTAAAATAATCATCCTTAAAATAATTTAAATTCTAAATTAAAATTTAATTTTCAAAATTTCCCGAGAAGACGCCACTTCAGTCATGGCGTCATGACGTCATGACACTAAAACGAATGTCATTCTGTGTACGCATAAGGTTGAATTCTCAAAGTTCTGATATGAGAAAGAGGGTCGTGACTTCACGTGATAAAGAGCATAAACTATTTGTTTTTTCATAATTATTTTAAACAATATTATAAATATAATGAGCTTGAAAGTGTGATTGTAGTTAATAGTATATTAAATACTACTAGAAAAATGTAATTTGTCTCATTATTTATTTTCGTTTACTGTCTACACCCGTATTTCTTCGATATCTTTAAAAAAGACGCGACCGCAATCGATATCACATGTTTAATAGTTGTAGCGTAAAGTTCGCGAATATCTCTCAAAGGGATTGTGAAATATTTTAAAGTTATGCAGTTAGCCCCCTGGTAACGTATAGTTGACAAACACTTATTGTATTAGTACATAGATTTATCAGTAGTGAGTATTTAGATTAGATGTTCATTTTATGTATCGCCTTTATAAATAAATTGTTTGTTTATTAATAGTAATAAATTTCATAAAAATATAGAAAGTGTTATTTATATAATATTATCCTGTAGATATCCTGTAGAGTAGAACTCTTTCTTTTTCCTTTCTCCATTCCAAAATTAATATTTTTTTTAAATAATAAAGTAATGTAAGTAAACCTGAATATAACAATAGACTTTCCTAAAAAGGTAATCTAGTGGTTAATGGAGGGTGGCGATAACGTATTTATATATCAAAGGAGGTTATCGATTTGATTTGATCAATGCTATATTTAATATATCGTTGTTATATTTGAAATATGTAGATAGATATTAATTAAATATAATATTAGTAATGTTTCCAATTTGAACCTTATTCCTCCTTTATCTAAGGTTGATTATGAAATTGGTGGTTCCTCAATTAGAAAACACAAGGTCGTCGTTATAGTTATCATTCGAAATGTATACATAGATAAAAAACCAGTATTTAAAATATATTTACACTCATTTACCGGCGTGGTAACTGAATACAAAGAACCATATGTTCTATATCTTTGTCAATTACATAATAACATAGATATAGAACATATGGTTCTTTGTTTTCGGTATAGATAGATAACTAGTATTTAAAATATATTTACACTCATTTACCGGCGTGATAATCGAATACAAAGAACCATATGTTCTGTATTTATGTTAATTACATAATTTCCAACTTTCGAAGGTGCATACTTATAGTTAAAAACATAAAATTAGCATTATCTTTTTATTTACCTACAAAAATAACTGTCTCACCAAATGATTAAATTGGTAAATTACTTAAACATTGACGGATGTAAGAGAATATAACAAACAATTGAAAAGTTCGACTGTCTCTTTAGGACTCTGGAAGTGCTTTGCTCAACGCTGTACGTTAATAGACTAGCATTACTGGTTCCAGAAAGCCATATGCATTCATTACCGAGTTGTACCTGTAAATGAATCGATGCAATAATAACGTACCACGTACATATCGACGCTGGAAAGCAAACACGTAGTAACCCGCAAAACCAAAATTGATCTTCAAAGCAGAAAAACTTTGATTTTTTTCGATAAATAATTCCTATAAACGTCCATGGTAATAAATAAGGTGTTCCTTAGTCAATTTATACAGAAATAAGACATGTTTTTTTGGAAACATCTAAAAATTTTCCATTATAAATATTCATTTTGGTTTTGCAGGTTACTACGTATTTGCTTTCCAGCGTCGATATGTACACGCTATGAATTTTGGCAAGTAACGATTACTGCGATAATACCCATAACTATAACTAAATACCTCCGAAGAATTACCTATTCTGCTGCCCATCAATAGGTAGTGATTTTTGCCCAAGCAAATCAGAGCGATATCACATTTAGAAGGAACCAATACACAGCTCTAACGCGTAACTGAAGCCCCGCTGTTATGTTTAAATGAAGTCCTGAATGATCTGTCAGCTCAATATTAGTCTGTCAAATTCAAAGCGATAAATCATTGAGGGATTCATTTGACAGATTAATATGCACGTGACGATGTAGTGTTAGCTGACCAAAAGAGCGGTAGGACAGATTCATTACTTGGGGTACGACTGCTTTTTTTCTGTCATAGGGGTAATGCTTTATAATAATATTAATAATAAACATTTAAAGATTCATACTACATACATATATATAATAAAAAATAGAAGATGGTTTGTCTCAAAACGGCTCCAGCTCAGCATATGCTGGTCTTGCGACCAGTGCTGATTTTACGCTGTAACCGGTTTGGTTCACGTACAGCAGAGTCCCTACCGCTTGACTCTCCATCTACACGGAGCCCGAAGGCTAATCGTAACACGGATGGCATACCCATAAACTCCCTCTGTACTTTTGGGGAAAGGCCGAGGCATCCAGCAAGGACTGATCCACACTCAGCCCCTGAGGGGTACGACAGCCTAACTCTAGTCATAGGGTACAACATCTTAACTTGTATATTGTTGGATAAACAATTGAGTTGATAACACTGCCGTCCAACTGCCGACCAATAATTTTATTAGTCGTTATGCATTCGTTCGTCATTATTAAAGTACACATACATAATAGTAGTACATTTCGTTTCATTTTATGAAACGAAATATCGCCAAAAAGTTGTAACCTATGGCTAGAAAATTAGGCGGTCGCGCTCCTGCTCTTCAATTCCAGTAGGGGGAGCTGTGGAGCAGTGGTTAGCGCACTTGGTCTACGATACGGTTGTTAAGCAACTTTTGCAACTGCCGTTCATAAGACAGGGGTGACCAAAAATTTATTATATCGAGCTCCTCTGTGCTTCGGAAGGCACATTAAGCCGTTGATTCCGGCTTTAACTGTGGTCGTAAATACTCACCAATTCGTACTGGACCCGCTTGATGGGTCATTGCCTATTCGTCCTATTCGATTTGATTCCATCTATAGGGAAAGCCTGAGCCCCAGCAATGGGAACATTAATAGGCTGTGTGATGTGCGTTTGCTTTCCAGCGTGAACACAGCTCACGTGACGTGTCCATATCGACGGACGTGAATTACGGCGCGCCGTTGAAACGTAAGCCCGCCACACAGCACATAGGCGACGCGTTCCCGCCCAAGTGTATATTCACACTGCACATCGGCACTGTCGTACTGTCCGATGAGGTATTAGAAAGCTTCTCACGTAAACATTCTCAATTTTTCTAATAATATATACTGTCTTATAAAGAACTGGCATTTTTTGCGCATTAACTATACGACGGAATTATTGAAGGAATTTCAAAATAGTATGTAGCGACACTTCAGTGTTACTATTTGAAGGTACTTTTGAGTTGTCGAATACCTATTATCCATTAAGTTGTGTTAAGATAGTGATTGATGAAAGGCTTACAATTGAATGTTAAGAAAACAACTATAATATTATTTAAAAGAAACGATGATTGTGAGAGTTGACTACTTGACTGTTCTGGAAAAAGTATTTTTAAAATTTCATATGATTATATTAAACCACCTTCGGATTTATTTTTCTCCAAAAAATTTTATTAAATAAAGAAAAATACTATTTTTATTTCTGAATTTAAATTACACCGCGACCTAAACTTTTGAGCCATGACGTCATATTTTAATAGACATGAATACTTACAAGGAAGACGTTAAATAATAGGTTATTAACATATATAGGTATATAGGTTATTAATTGACAGAGCATCGGGTTAGATGCTCTGTCATAGCTTTTTCGGTTCTTGTAGGTAATCTACAGATTATAAATTCATTTTTCTAATATTTCTTGATTTCGTGACCAGTAGGAATATCATGTTTCCTTCTCTCTCAATCGATAGATAACTGTGTTATTCGGTCAGGCGGTGCTAAGCTCCCGTAATATGTCGCTAATGCTGATGTGGAAGTTCTACAACCACGATATGACGATGACGCGCATGCGAGAAGGGCGCGTCGTCCTCTTGGACTTCTCTACAGAGTACGACGTTACTATAACCAAGGAGTTCCTGAACTATATGAAATATGTAAGCGTTTCTTTATACGTAATCTACATTGTAAATTAAACCTCATCTAAATACTAGAGGAATGGCGAAAGATTATTCTGCGTGTAACCAACCCTGATGTGATGAATACGACCATTCTGCCAAGAATGTAGCGTCATAGACCGTGTTTAGATTCCTTACCTCCTTGTATTTTCCAGAAAAATGTCAATAAGAAATTTATCTTTAAATAAACAAGCAGATTATATTCAACATAGTATTTGACACTTTTCTGCAATCGATTTTGAAGATTATTAACTTTTGGAATTTTTAAATCGATATAAAGCTTTTAGTTATTGAATATTTTCAATAACTAAAAGCCGAGGTCGATTTGAAAATTGTTGGATTTAGATACCTTGATATGTCGTTAATTGAGCTCTACTAATTATTTACCCCGCCTCTTATAACGAAACTTGAATCTTTAATCTTTTCTATATTGTAAATATAATGTATGTTGTGCATCCTTACTCTCTAACAATCAGGAAAATTGTAGTGCGGAGACTCAATTCCAAAATTAACGCAAACATAACATTTAATGGTCGTATGTAGTACTTAGCCCTAGTGGCAATTTAGTGGGGCAACAAATTTCAAACCCAATGACGGACCCACTTAAATTCTACTAGAGTACATAACATACACATTTAGCTTCATCATCATCATCAGCCTTTTTTTTTACATCCCCATTGCAGGGGCTCAGGCCTTCCTTATGGATGATTAAGGAGGATGGGCCAAGACCCTCCACGCTGGCCCAATGCGGATTGGAGAATATTAACGACTGCAAATGCAGCCGGGACCAACGGCTTAACGTGCCTTACGAAGCACGAAGTAGCTCGAGATAATCATTTTTTGGTCACCCATCCCGCGACCGACCCTTGCGATTGTTGTTTAACAACAACGATCGCGGGCCGCGGCGTTTATCCTCTACGCCACCGAGCTATCTAAGCTTACTAACATTATTTTACTGTTTTTTGTTCGATTAAAGGGCGAGTTACGGCTTCTCATTTGCGAACTGGACAAGCATTCTGAGCCTTTCGCTACATGTTCGCTGCCCCTGCGCGACGCATTATTGCATACCAATAGACGCGCAGATATGTCACTTGCTTTGGTAAATTATGTTACTTTTTTATTCTGTGTTAATGTATGTTACAGTTTTTGAGATGTACAGCAGGCCAATTCAGCTAATTATGTAATATTCGCATTTTAAAACAATCCCAACAACTTGCTTTATACCATTGCACTATCTACATAAAGTCCAATATTATAAGAGCAATATCTTCCTCACACATCAATGGTGACAGATGTATAATAATATTGGACTTCAGGTAAATAGTGCAAGTAGTTGACATTACATTGAGATGCGTTTAGTACGTAAACGTTAGCAGAATTACTCTGCTGTACCTGCGCAGAAAGTTTCTAAGCGCGGCAAATGTCGACCAATCAGAATGATTCAAATATCACGCCATCGAGTGATACTACTATATCCCTGTTGAGTGTGAGCGAAATGGACATCTAATGGATTGTATTATACACCTTATGGCTATTGAAACAAGACTCGCTATATATTTTAATGGTACATTTGGACATTGTTGGTATTGGTGAATCTACTCTGTGCAGACGAAGATTCATCACCATCGTCGTCATCAGCCATTTTAAGTCCCCAGTGCTGGGACTCGGAACTTTCTTATGGATGGTTAAAAAGGATGGATCATGGCCTTCCACCCTGGCCCAATGCGCATTGGATTTACCATGCGCCATATTAATTGTAACTTACTCAACTACTACCCATATTAACTTAATCAAATTTTCATTGAAATAAAAATATTGGAATTTCGAACTAGTGACCTGACCACCGACGGAGCTTTTCCAGGACGTCTAAAAATATGTAAATGGCACACACAACCTGTTTAAACGTGGCTTTATTAGAAATGTGGTGTGTGATATGATTAACATTGTACATTTCAATCCAAATGAATTCATAATATTTTAAATTAAAAACGGTTTGGGAACAAACCTTTATACCTTATTTTTTATATAAAAAATAAGATTTAATTTAAACCCTTTGTAAGTTATTCTTTTTATCTTCAATGAAAAATATCACCAGCCCCTGGGGTCAGATATCTTTCGGCTGTTTGGGTGGACTGCCTTGAACATCGATGAAAATACGCTCACTAGCAGCGAAAATTAACAAGTGCTTGAAAAATTCGTCAGTCCTGTTGGGTCTCGGGAAGTTCAATAGTTAGAGCGGTCGCCGGTATTGTGAACGGACGTAGTTCGGGTCCCATTTCGAGGTACCCTGGGCTGGTGGATTTTCTGTGTTTTTTTTATTTAAGATAGCAGTATCCTTCTCCTTTATCAATGCAAAATTAATTCTATATCTATAATATTTTTTTTCTTTGATTATATTTGTATAGATAGCGGGTCCTAAATTGAAACGCGCTGATATAAGTCGTGACAGGCTCGATTCGAGCGACGAGGTGGGGGTGCTAGACTTGTGGTGTAAACTACGCGTCGATCCCACACAGCTATCCGCCGTCAATAATGCTATCGCCAAAGTAAGATAACGCAATACTATTATTAATTGTAGTTTTTTTCGAAAAAGCACAAAATGCCTGAAACAATCGAGCTTTGTTTACTCGTATAGACAAGGCGGTAAAGTTTTCTATACTTTCTATTTAGATAATGATTTGACTGTTTGCTTGTGTACATCTATAAAGTATAAGAACGGTTCTAAAAATTATTTCACCTACGAAAAGCTACATCGTAATATAGGCATAATTGGCTATAATTTACGTTGGTAAAGTTGTGGAAAAAAAAGCTAGTTTAAGTTGCTATAGAATTCTTCGATTTTTGAAATCAGAATCCTGATTTACATTTTGCTTTTGGTACCTTTATAAATTGCTCATGACTTACGAGATCATAGCTTGTACCAGCACCGATCAAAGGTTTAATAAAATCTTAATACCAAAAATCTGTACTGCGATAGTTTGATCGAAGAGATAGCAATTGATTGTTTTTTTTATTTTTTATTTCGTAGTTGGACCAAAAGTATGCTTGTTGATCGAAATCATATTTCTATTATGTACAGTCAACAACACGTCGGGTTATACAAATCTGTCAAACTCTACTCAATTTTAAACCTTCGTGTTTTATGGGTAGAGTTTAAAATCAACTGGAGAAATTTGACATATTATGGTAACCTGGCGTGCTGTCGCGTGTACAAAGCTTTTTTACTAGCTGTTATTTAGTTTTAACCTGTCCCAATGATGTCTTTCTATAATTAAATCTTGCAAGCAAAATTTTACCCCATTACCAGACTTCGTTTGAGTTGAAATTCAAAATATACATTTAGTTCTGATGACAATGTACATATAATCAATATTATTATAAACCCATAATGGCCGACGTAACAAAATGGCGGCGTACATTTCTCTAAACAGCTCAACCAATATGAGTATCAAATGAAAGGGCTTAAGTTGTAGAATACAATACACCAAGGACAAAGTGGATTTTTTAAGCAAATAAACTTATTTAAAGATACGATAGTATTAAGAAAATAGTTACAGATATAGGAGCAAAACATTTAAATAGAATATTATCTCATGTCTTTTTAGAATGAAACTTCATCGTGGGCAACAAAACCCATTGAACTCCAAAACCAGGACAGCAACTTGCTCGTCATGGATCAGACCCCTGGCGACAGCAAGTCTACCAACTGCAGCTGGTTTGCACAGGTCACTGACAATGAATGGTCCTGTTTAATGCAATATGTATAACATTACCCGGCAAAAAAGTTAAGCTTTAAATAAAACAGACTTAAAAAAATTGATCATCATCAGCCTTTTTACTTCCCCAATACAGGGGTTTAGGCCTTTCTTCTTGTGTCAACTTGGAGGGCAACCATTCTTAACCATCCATTAAGAATGGTGGCCCAATGCGAATGTACAAAATTTACTGGTTGACTGGTAGAGAATGCCACTTTGGCATTAAGTCCGCCATTTGTCTATTTAACTAGGCAATTAAGATTAAATAAATAAACCATTGGTGTCGTGCCCCGAAATAATTGAGTCGCCGATTATCCATATCCATCATTTAATTCGCTGATAGGACGATATTATACGATACAAAATAACTTTTATATAGGTTTCTTCTATAAAACTCAACTTATTAGTTATTAAAATTTAGATAAATCCCAAGAAACGCAGCTAATCGAATTCTTTCGTTTAGCTATTAATCATAGTAAATAATGTCATTCTGTTTCTAGAAATCCGCACGTCCAGACACGCGTAGCGTTACTTCGCAAATTACATACGGACATGCCGTGGAAGAGCCGTCCTGTTCTAAAACTAAGGTATTTTTTTAATTTACAAATCTCAATTCAAAAAAGTATTATAACCATTCTGAAACCATATTTAATTATAATTATTTAGCTTTTTTTGTTTCTAGGATCGAATGACTCAGTTTGATGAAATGTCCATTATAAGTAAAGATCAGGTGAGTTTCCGTGTTTTTATAACAGCTAATCAAATACATTATATTTATCTATTAGTCGTATCTATCTAAGAATCCTAGAAGTGTCTAAAATAACTTCTGTATGTCTCTTTGAGTTACTAAACTTGAAACATATCGTTGGTAGAGATTATGACATACTAGCTTTTCGCCTGCGGCTTCGCTCGCGTGGTCATGTTTTTATAAATATAAACCTTCCTCTTGAATCTTTATATTGATGAAAACCTGGTTTCAAAATCTCGCGTATGGACAGCGATTCTATTTGTGAAGTTAACACTTAGGTAATAAAAACTTAACCGATAAATATCTTAAAGTAAAATGCTTAAAAACTGGTAAATTTTTAAAGCAGGATTACACTCTGGTGTTTGATTTAATGAATTAATTTTTATAATGGTGTATCATTATCATCATCAACACCGTATCGATGTTATGGCGGTATTTAGTTTCATCTTACTTCTTTGACATGTCTTTTGGTGAACAAATTACTAAGTTGTTAACTCTGCTGTGAAATCCATAATCATCGTTCTTTATCATTCGTTTGTCGCTTATAAAGTAAATGTTAAAGTAGTTAAATGAAACGAAATATCAACACAACATCACTAAGATGTCGTAACCTATGGCTAGAATCATGGATAGAGAGTTAGACGCATCCCTGGCCGCCGGCAAGCACATCTTTACTTGCTGGCAGCTGTTCGTTTATAGCTTCGAATCGCAGTGAGTGTTGTTTCACTCAAAGTATATATAAATCTTAAAGTTATTGCTACTCACAACATTACTGGATAAATTACAACCTAAACTAAAGTCCGGTTGATAAGCCGGCTTTACTAGCGGCATAGCAGTGGCGACACGAGTGGATAGCCCGACGGCGGCGGTATAACCGGCGACATATGTGGATGCACCATAATGATTTTGGGTTTTATAGTTATGGTGTTTATAATAATTTAATTTCCTACTACATTTTTCAGGGCACGTTTTCAACAATTATAAAGAATGAAGTGGTAAGTTACGCACTAGTACTATTGAAGTGACATATTATTAGAAAGCAAACACGAAGTAACTTGCAGAACCTAAATTATTCTTCACAATAGAAG
This sequence comes from Diatraea saccharalis, assembly GCA_918026875.4. Classification (NCBI taxonomy): domain Eukaryota; kingdom Metazoa; phylum Arthropoda; class Insecta; order Lepidoptera; family Crambidae; genus Diatraea; species Diatraea saccharalis. The sequence continues at coordinate 18,402,152 of OU893340.1, read as the reverse complement.
AAAAAGATCCCTTTAATGAAAAGATACCATCTCCATTTTATTTTATATATACTGGACTGCATTCAGAGATTTAGAAAAAATATACTATAACAATAATAGAATACTGTGTAAATTTACTATTAATATATAATTATAATTAATAATAATTTACCAAACGGGTTTGAAGTTATGGTAACTACGTTTCAAACAGTCATATTGGAGCCATTGCAGTCACGAACATAGAGTCTGTGCTGCCTTGGTTGTTAGACTAGCTTTAAGTATCACTCCGAACATTGGTGCTGACACACCAATAAGTATGGGCTCTATAGGAGCATTCTATAGTTAAGCCTATCGCTCAGCGCTGGTGACCGTCGGCGCTCCACCAAACTTTACCTTTAATTAACGTCCACCAAACTTTGCCATTAATTAACCCCTCAACATTTCTTGTTTGCATGCGTAAGTAGTTAAACGACTTGGTGTCGTCATGCCCTTTAACTCTGTCATTTTACCAGCAACGAAAAACAAAGAAGCGACAACGAAAAAGATGAACACAGCATATTCATTCACTTTTGCTCAAAGCTTGCTATATTTATGACATTGTTTAACTAGTTGGCACTGTTTCCAAACAGACATTGATCAGTATGACATTGTTTAACTAGTTGGCACTGTTTCCAAACTTCCAAACAGACATTGATCAGTCATAAATATAGCAAGCTTTGAGCAAAAGTGAATGAATATGCTGTGTTCATCTTTTTCGTTGTCGCTTCTTTGTTTTTCGTTGCTGGTAAAATGACGTCCCCACTGCAAGGGCTCAGGCCTTCCTTATGGAGGGTTAAGGATGATGGGCCATGACCCTCCACGCTGACCCAATGCGGATTGGAGGGTATTAACGACTGCAAATGCAGCCGGGACCAACGGCTTAACGTGCCTTCCGAAGCGCAAAGTAACTCAAGATAGTAATTTTTTGGTCACCCATCCCGTGACCGACCCTTGCGAGTTGCTTTACAACAACGATCGCGGGCCGCGGCGCTTATCATCTACGCCACCGAGCCTTTCTCATTGCAATAAATAAAAAACTGCAGCAATTTGAACACTCACAGGATAGGCCATGTCTGTACTTGGCAGAAATCAGTACGACACTGAGACAAGTATGAGCTTGCGCTGATAGTTACAAGCTAAGACTTAAGCGCAGATGTTCGCGTCACTAAATCTAGTCTTAGGGTCATTACTTCTATTCTATCACAATTTATCCTCCATGAACCTAATAATAAAATAAAGTTTCTGTCGTGCTCGTATTTACCAAGCGTAAAACACAAAATCTTAATTAAAATTAAGTTCAATTATATTTCGTGTACATGTCTGAAAATTAAAACGACCAATACACCATTTAATAGTCCATTTCAAGTGTCGAATAAACATACGTGTTGTCTGTTTTAGCCCGTACAAATTAAATCTACGATGGACATGAAACAAGCTTTAAGCAATGTAAGTGGTTCTCGAACTTATGATATGCCGGTTTCCTATATTATTAAGATCTTTGTCTCTTTCAGTTTCAAAGCGTCTAATTTCTGGAAAGTCCGCTTCATGAAATGTCCAATCTATCATCATGCGTTTGTAGAGTACACGATGAATAATATGATTTTGTGGGTATCTTGAGTCCACTTGTTAAGCGACACATATTTTTCATTTTTTTTCTGTAGGCTGATAAATTAAACGGCGATATTGAATGGTACTTATTATTTATATTTTTGCAGCGTAAAATTAGTCAGGATGAGCCGACGATGGTATCGTCATATCATCGGGATACCCAAGATGTAAGTTTCTTATTACCTAATTCATTGCTTTCTTACTTTTAATCTATTTTTTTAAGTCAACTGAAGTCTATTTGAAGTAGGTACGCTCTTAAGAATCATTACACACGTACATTACGTATAGGTACATATTGTGTAATAAGTAAGGAATTTTTTTTCTATATCGGTAACGAAGGTCGATCAACACAGTCGTTGCTGTAACAAACGATTCTAAATATAATTATATTATATTATTATTATATACTAAATATAATATTTTTACACATTAATATTTTTTTTTAAATCATCTTAGTTTATCCCATTGATTCACTACTGCTATTATTTACAATATAGCAACTTTGTGCACGGAACTCACCACGGACGCATTCCACCTTCATGTCGTGGGTAAGTTATATAATAAAAGTTTATAAAAAAAATTCAACCACTTACTATTGTGTAGTGTCTCTTTCAATATTTGCCAACGTATATTTGTATGTTGAGCTTATAGCAATATTTGAATTTAGATTTTATTGCTGTCTCCAATTAGGCCGAATTAAGACGCACTCACCCTCCGCGAATATTCCCTACACGTCTTGTCATATAGATTTTAGTAACTTAAATTTTATTTCTGCATAGTTAGGTCAAGTGATTATTATTCTCCATAAGATATATCTAACACGCTTAAACAAGTTGACCTACTTAAAATTATGTTTGTTGCATTTTTGCAGAAAGGGCTGATGTCAAACCGGCTGATATCAAAGCATTTGAAAATGAATGGAAGACAAGATAGTATCAATATAGAACCGGTACGGTACTTATTATTAAATTCTCGTGTGTTTAATTTTAAATTTGTTCTTAGTTAACTTAACAATTAATAACAATGAAGACATATTCTTATTTGCAGATAAATGCCGTTGATCATAAGCCAGAAGGACGTGAGTAATATTTATTCATTTGTTGCCTACAATAGACTGATTTCCATTATAGAGAATTTAATGGCAGATTTTCCTACCAGATATTAGGGATGTTAAAAAATAATCGATTTTTATTTTAATCGATTATTATTTTAATATAATCGATTTTTATAATCGATTTTCCATGTCATATTAATCGATTTTTAACAAATCGATTAAATAAATTGCGCGGTTAAATCGATTTTCATAAATAGCATCATCTATGCGCCAAATGAAAAAAACTCGAAGCATTATTACTTAAAAGTTGATTATATAAAAACGGCGCCATCTGTAGGTATGTAGGTATATATGATCGACATTAGAATAACATCGATATCATCATCGTAAGTCCAACATCGATGTTTGATATTTATCGAAAACTAAACATTTACATTCATGACAATTTTCTTTTTATTATTATATTTAATTTTTTGCGGCAATAAGGTTGTCATTTTGTTAGGGTGCTCATTTAATTTTTATTATTATATAACGTTTAAAGATACTGAGAATTTCTATCAATAATGATATTTGGTTTTATTATTCCTTACCTTGAAAGTTTAAAAGAACATTTGCTTTGATTTTTATTTTTGAATTGTCAATTTTTTTATTCATATTATTTTTTTTAATCTGATTAATTGTTAATATGAATCTTTTAGGTTTATTATTGGAATATGCAAAGCATGTAGGATTTTAAATAATAGAAAAAAAATCGATTTTTCGAAAAATCGATTATTTATTTTCATTAAAATCGATTATTGACAAATCGATTTATAATTTATAAAAGAAAATCGATTTTTATTAAATCGATTATTTTCTATTAATCTCACATCCCTACCAGATATTTGGAAATTCTGAACTTTTAATTTTAATGGGGGGACGGCGCGTACGCAGTCTCCACTACCAAAAATTACGCGTCCGAGTTATCCACATTAGGGATAATCGCAGGGGTCAACCCCTCCGCAGTGCAATGGAGGAGCCTCGCCCTGGGGGAACCGCCTTCTTGATCACGGTATCCCCTACGCCAGGTAAGTATGCTTTGGCGAGCCCGACTGGGGAAGGTCATGTTTACCGCAAAAACTTCGATAGCGCGTTGTAAAAGACTACACCGCCATCTAGCGGGAAGCGTATGTAAACTGTATATCGTAGCGTTTTTTGTTGTAATGGGGTGAGGCCATGTTGATGTGCGCAACATTATTGATTATAGCCACGAATTCTTTTTAAGTACATAGAAAGGCAGATTTAAAATCATTTTAACAAAGAAATCATCTAAATAACGCTTCAATGTAACGTCATCGTTTTTAAAGTCTAAATCACTATTGTTTGCTACTAATAAAATAAATCGCTATTGTTTGCTGTTTTATATATAATGCGTTTTCCCCAGATAGAATTATTTTTTACTACTTAAATGCCTTTGTTAAAACTGGAATAAACGAGTTCTCAAATTGTATACCAGTTAAAACTAGTTCTTACTAGACAAAACGCGTTTTTCCGAAGAAGTCATTAAAAACAGTTCCGATCGAGGTTAAGGATCGTATGTTTTAACTGCAACATATACATGGTATCCGCATAATCAATACTACTCACTATTTGTAAAGACTAAATTATCAAAACACTAGTGGACGCCCGCGACTTCGTCCGCGTGGAAGTCGGTATCCCGTGGGAGTGAGAAGTTTTCCCAGTAAAAAGTACCCTATGTGTTATTCTGATGTATAACCTATATTGCTGTAAAGTTTTATCCAAATCCGTCCAGTAGTTTTTTCGTGAAAGAGTAACAAACATCCATACATCCATACTTACAAACTTTCGCCTTTATAATATTAATAGGATAGGATATTAATAGAAATAATGAAATTTATAGATGAATCTCTATCAAAGGCGTTGCATTTTGATCAGAGATCCCTGCGATCATCGATTGATGTAGAAGAACCACCGGAGCTCCATAAGAATCTAACAGGACGTAAGGTTCATTTTTAAATGAATTAAAATATTATTTTAAATGAATTAAAGAATTATAATATTATTATATTTGATCAATTTCACATTTACAAAGCTACCTATATTGAAACATATTCTCAATGAAAGATGCTTAAAAAACCACTTGGTGCAGGAACCAAGTGGATTTTTAAACTTTTTTCATTAAGAATTATAACATATTTATAATTCTAAATTTGCACGTTCCAAATATAAAGTAAGGTATGATGAAATAGTCTTATATTGTAACTGTCAGTATGGGGGATCCGCATTCTTTGAATGCATATTCCTAATATACTTGCCCACTTTGGCATGGCTGTGCTACCGTTTTTGCTCACCAGATGGCGCGACAGTAGCGAGAGGCCATAACAATTTTTTTTACCTCGTGGGTGTTATTCATAAATAAACTAATGAATTAAAAATTGGAGCATGTTTAATAAACATTAGCCTCTCGATTAGCTGTTCTTTCAACCCGATTAATGTACATACACCTCGTTCTGTTAGCTCCGTTTTTAAACTGATATTCGTTGACCCGTAATTCTAAAAGTCGGAAAATGTGAAACTGAACGTACTATACGTAGTTAAAAAAAATACTGTTTTTACCTGTTTGACCTATTCATTATTTAGTCGTTTCTAGATTACAAAATGCAAAACAGTTCAAAGAAATCAGTAACAATCTCCAAGGACACCAATGAAGTGAAACAATGGAATACTCATGTAAATATAAGTACATTTTTTTATGTAGATATACCTATTTTATGTTTAAAATATGATGATAACGTATAAAATATGAATCTCTAAACTGGTAAATATAAAAAAAACGGACTTGAACAAATAATTCTTTATAACTTCAAATGCTGTTAAAAGAAATTCAAAAACCAGCTTTTGAATACGGAGGTTATTTAATGAAATTTCTTCATTTCGTTGACTGTTTTTGTAGTTGTCACTGTGCGATGTATATATTATTGTAATATATCTTTAGTGACTTCCTAATTTTTTAGTAGACAAAAAACTGCTGGTTCTTATTAAATTCTCCTAGTTCAACCTAGTTGGAAATATAAAACCTTTCAAACAAAAAACTATGGACTGCTATTGATGAAGAAATCATGTAATATATAATACATACAAAAAATAGTTATATTTTTAAATGGGTAAAATTTAACCCTTTTGCTAGTTTGTCTCATAAAAATAATTTCCTTTGCTTTATACGTACTTCTGGCTAAGTTCTAACCTAGGTTGTACACGAATAAATTTTATCTCCATTATCAGGACTATTATATTAGAATATATGTTATACTATTTGCGCTGCCAGTGGGACTGATTTTATTCTGTCTTTAAAATTAATCATAGGTATAGAAGAGGAAGCATTTTCTAATTGATATTTCACAATTTTTTTAAACAGTGTTCAGATTCCAAAAATAAAGAAATCTATTAAAGTATTTAATTCCCTCAATAGTGAATTCAGTCTTCACTAGCACATCTTCAATTAATTCCATGTTTCATTAGCAAACGGGACTCAGTGAAGACTTCAACCACAATAATAGTATCCAAGTTACCGTCCTGTGGCTGGCTCTGAACGAAGAGTGCAACGCTATGACCAATTCAAGCATACAGCGGCTGTACGTTGCTTACGAATTCTTGGGATACAAGGGTTCCGAACTAGAGACACCGGTCAGCCTACCCAAACCGAGTGACTACACAGACAAATGCATCTTCAACTTTAGCAAAAGTGAGCTCTTTTTAATAAATTATATTGTCTCCTTTTTATTTGTTGTATTTGGATTATTATTATTATTTAAAGTAATGAAACACGTGTCCATCGGACAAGCAGTGCCACTTAGACATTGAAATTAATTCTTAATGTTTATAAAAAACTTACAAAAGTTCACCTTGGGTGTTATAATAACTCTCAATATAATCGCGAGTTCTTGATTCATATCGTGCATAATTTATGAGTCTGTAACGGTACGTCGTACGTACGCATACATTTTTTGTGTTTGATCTTCAACATATTTTTTTTTTATTATTCACCTTTCGTAATTTGAATTTTGAGTAATCCAATATGATCTTTATGAATGTCAGTTCGTGAAAAATTCATCTGGTTTTATTCACTTGACATTGCCAAAATTGTGCGAAATGCGCTAATAAGCCATTAGCACAAGAAGAGCACATGACAATTTAATCATAAATATAAAATTATTTTAATTTAAATAAGAAAAATGTAAACGTATATCTTCGTGAAATGGACTTATTATATATTAAGTTCTATTTATTACGGAAAACCCAGAAACGGGGTATATAACTGTTTTATTTAGCTATTGTTATTATATATGTATGTAGGTAACCATACGAACTGTTTTTTTATATTCCTTTTTTTTTGTTACAGTTTTCTTATTACCCTTTAATAAATCAAATTTTCAAGCATATTCATCTCTGTCTAAGCAACGAACCCGTCATAAGCCTAAGGCGAAATGAGGATAAATTGCCAAGGTGTATGATTTCTTAGACAAATAGTCTTTGAGCGTGGTCCTGCTGGGCAACCGACAGCTCAGCAGCATCACAGCTGAGCTGTCTGAAACTGTGTTTTTTATAAAGTTTCTTAAGTTTTCCAAGCCATCGTTTATATTTTTTTTCGTTAGTTCGATACATAGTCGTGATAAATATTTAACATAATTAAGTGATAATATAAAACGCCTGCTGTATTTTGTCAGTCATGTCATGGTATACAGTTTGCTATGATTTTCCCATCAGGCACTACTATCCATAAATCATTCCAATTCTAAATTATTCCCAGTATTACAGATTCATCACGTTAAAACATTCGTAACCAATGACACCAAATATGAGACTCAAATATTCCATTGGAGTAGACAGAGCTTTTAAATATTTTATTGTCCTGAGATCCCTTACGTTTATTCCACCACTTATTTGTTAAACCATTTAAGTAATGGTTTTATGTACCTAAGACGAATTTTTTGATCGAAAGTACTACAATTTAAAAATGTATTTATTGCGTGGCTGGACTGACGTCGGCGTCTCATTATTTCGTAGTTATATGTGTTATATGTGTATAGTTGTTTTTTTTTTTGTAATTTTCGTTCGATTCGTTTCGTTATGTATAACAAAGTATTTAGTTTGACAACACATTCTTCTTATACGCAGCATTTTATTTGAACGAGTCTGATGTACCTGTCATCGGGCACTTGTCAGAATGTCAGTCGGCTGGTCAAAGGACGCACGATAGCAAAGACTGTATCGTCTTTACTGTCATTAGCGAGCCGCTTGAAGATCCCTTAGGACTCGAGACCTGTCAAGATATAGGGTAAGTCTGACATTGAATTTATGAAATCGTTTGGCTGAATGAACTAGTGCAGTGTAAAAGCTGAAGCAATAACTATTGATGACAAAGAAAATAAGCTCTCATTGACTAAAACAAAGAAATTTTTCCGATTAGATCTAAAAAATTCTATAGGTGACATTGTTTTGGGTGGACTTGAAATTATTAACCTCAAATGAAATTTTACCGATATAGAAGTATTAATTTTTTTATCAATATCATATTCTACATGGAAGGAACCGGGAGTTAGATATATTAGAAAGAGTATGCATAGTACACCACGCAGGTTCGGAAATCTGGAAAGACTATCGGTAAAAAAGAAAAAGGTTAAACACCAGGGAAGGCAAAATACTTACCATTTACAAAACTGATTGCATTTCATCGGATGGCGATGTCAGAAAAGAGTTGTAAATGATATAAACTGTTTGTTCTTATTACTTATTGACTCTTTGTTTACGACGCAAGATATCTGCACGTACCTATAGCTTCACGAATTCGAAAAACATTTCACATCCATACAAGTATGTCACTTAACTCAGGTGCGCGCGCATACCATTTTTTTATGAAAAATACGTTTTGTATACTGTGCTTCCTCAGTTCTAGTCGGCGAGATTATGTGGAATTTCTGTGCTGGACCTTTGAAAATGCTTAGGCTTTTCAAAGGTTCAGCATTCCCGTTGGGCAGAGGCATACCCGACCCACCGAAAATTATCCATGTCCCTCTCTATAATAAACAATGTGGGACTACATCATCCCTTGGCTTGAATTTGTAGGGAGCGTTTTCTGTCGACTAGTGTTTGTTTTCTGATTCTTTTGTTGTATTTTGTACTAGCTACGCGTACTTGTATTTGGGCGACCTGCTAGTGTACAGCGGTGGTAATGACAGCTACACAGAGGTTTTACCGGTGCGTTCGACGCGATTGAGCGAGACAGTGTGCGGAGTGTTGGCAGTGAAGGTGGATGGTCTCGATGTGGTGAGAAGGTGCCTGCTGCTGACCACTTCGGAACCGGTGACTCATTTTTTATATGCCAAATCAAATAATTCCATTAGAAAATCTCTTGAGTAGCTCGGTGGCGTAATGGATAGGCGCCGTAATTCGCGATCGTTATTGTTAAGCGGCTTTTGCGAGGGCCCGTCACGGGAAAGGTGACCAAAAAATAATCATTTCGAACCACTCCGTACTTCGGAAGGACTGTTAAGACATTGGTCTCGGCTGCACTTTCAGTTGTTAATACCCTTCTGCATTGAGCCAGCGTGAGCCTTATGGAATGCCTGAGCACCCTGCCGTGGAGACATAGAAAGGCTGATGATGATGAATAGAAAATCTTTATGTCTCCTTCACTAACAATCTGTCGCGCCGTTTGTCACGGGTCTGTCTGTCTCATCTGTTCCAATATATAGATACCTACTATACACGTAAAAAAAGACTTGGTTTGGTAGTATCATGAAATAGCTTGACTCACTTTTCTTTAGCACATTTAGAATAATAATAAATATAGTTATTTGCAGAGATATAATTTTGAATTTTGATGTATTTGCAGATATTCTGAAGTATATTTGAAACTCTTACAATAGTTCTTTACTTGATATGTCACATATAATATAGTTTACAAAACCTTTATATTTTTTTAATTACCCCTTAAAAAAGTCCGCCATTTACCGACTTACAAATGCCATCAGTCCAGTACTTTCAAAGAAAACCGGCTGCGACAGATGGCTGTACAAGATTACAGGGACACGAGTTATAATCTTATACTACAGGGTTTCGGGTTTTCTTTCTTTGGTACGGAACCCCATAAATAACATGATCCTCCAGTCTTATATTGATCATTGAAGGGATATAATCTTATTCCATAGCTAATGAAGTTCACATTTGTTGCAGATTCACAAGTTATCTCTAATAACTCATAGTCGAATGCAAGAAAGATAATTTTTACAGAATTTCATGTTAAATTATATGTAAGAGTAAATATATTTATTGTAAATTATATTAATTGAATTAATTTATTATTAGCCACGCACCTATCAATAAGTACTAGGTATTCATTACAACAGGTAATTCATAAAACTGGATATCAAACTTATTTAAATAAATTTTACTTAATTATAAGACAACTTCACACTGAGGATCTCGAAGACGTAGTGGTTATTGCGCTCGGTCTGCGATGCGGTTGTTAAGCTACTTTCGCATGGGCCGGTTACGGGATGGGTGACCAAAAAGTCACGTTAAGCTGTAAGTCCCGTCGATACTCACTAATACGCATTGGGACTACCCAGTGGGTATTGCCTATTCTTCCTATTCGATTTTGATTCGATTTCATCCATGGGGAAGGCTCGAGTTCCAGCAGTGGGGACATTAATAGCCTGGTGATCATGATGATGAAGACAACACTGCTCCGATTTGAAATAACGAAGGTAGCGCAGCATCTAAACCCAAGAAAATATAGAACCGTTCATTTTCTACATTTCGAGGGAATCGAAGCTGGGACCTCATTGATAGGTATCAGCTTCAAACTGGCGTGTTAGTGACCTAAACTCAGTTCATTTATTAGTTATTCTCAATTCAGATTCGTCAAAGCCTCTGGCCTTCCATTTTCTATACGAATCTTTTTCTCTGCTGCTGCGACCATAGGTGCGCCGGCGCATGTGCATCTGGACTGAGTGATCCATTTTCAGATTTCAACAAAACCAAAACGTACATTTAGTCAAAATTAAACTCATAACCGAAATCAAAAAATTTGTCACTCTTAAGCGATCGAAGATATTGCCCAATATGTGGATCACTCAATTCAGACATTAGACAAAATGGCTACAAGCCGAATCTCAGTAAATACTTACACTGTGAATAAAAATATTTCTTCATGTTTTTAGTGCTGTGTAAGATTCTTTTAAGCGCGTTTTTGTGGAAACTGCACTAACAAAGCAATTTAGCAGAATTGATTCGAAAATTTTCGTAACATTACAAGCTCAATCGATGGCTATTGCGCAACCGATCTGGTTTTTGGTAAAATATTGAACAGCTATAAGAGATCTCAATTTATATATATGTAATATGCTAAAAACTTATAATAGTAAAAAAGAATCAGTTATATTTTCACATGTACTTACATACGTAATTTGCGATTTGGAATTTCAATAAAAAGTATTTTTTTTATGTATGTACTTATAAAGCTTTTAAGTTCCCAATAAATTCGCATTATGGTCATCCTACTGTATATTTCTTTGAAAAAAATTAAGAAACGAATATCTCGCGAATAAAATGACGTTAATAAATAAGTTATATGCCAAATTTTAGTTACAATGTTATACAATTTTTCAACGTATTTCGTTTATTACATAATACCAAGGGGTTGTTATCTACTTACGTTTATAAGGATCACTCAATTCAACAAATTTAAAAAGCTTTGATCACGCATAACTTTTTAACTATAAAAATTTGTGGTGTGAAATTAATTTGTACAAATGTATTTAAAAATTTCCTTTAAAGTAAAAAAAAGTTATCATGTATTTTGTAAGCACATTACCGTATTTCTAGAATCATTCAATCTAAATGCGTCAGGATTGAATGATCCATTGAAACTATCGTAGAATCCTGGATTAACGTTGAAGTGTCTTGATTTTTTTATAATAATGTGACAAATTCTGTACAAATTTGTGATATGAAAATTTTATTCACAGTGTTAGTATTTACTGAGATTCGGCTTGTAGCCATTTTGTCTAATGTCTGAATTGCGTGATCCACATATTGGGCAATATCTTCAATCGCTTAAGAGTGACAATTTTTTTGATTTCAGTTATGAGTTTTGACAAATTTTGACTAAATGTACGTTTTGGTTTTGTTGAAAACTGAAAAAGGATCACTCAGTTCAGATGAACATGCGCCGTCCTAACTCTCTAGCCATGACTCCAGCCATAGGATACGATATCTTAACGAATATTATGACGATATTTCGTTTTATTTCACTATTTTGACATCTCTTTTGGTAGAAAAATTTAGGTTAATGACTAAGTTGGAAACACCGCTGTCGAATCCATATTCATCATTCTTTATCATTCGTTCTTCGTTTATGTAAAGTACATGTGAAAGTAGTAAATTGAAACGAAATAGTGATATAACTTCGCTAAGATATCGTATCCTATAGCTAGCGTTAAGCTAGAGGAGTTAGGCGATTGCTCTGCCGATGATGGCATGGGATGGGATGAAAATTATAACAAATTTTAATAAAATATAATAATCTTTCTGTGTGAAATTTATTTATTTCGTTTAGGTTACACAAATTACATACAAAACAATGAAGTGACAGTCAAGTAAGTCGTACAGCTTATCTAATACAACGCTCACAAATTCAATGGAAATTAAAACAATGATTGTTTATAACCTAACAAGACATAAAGCGCCTTAAAGGAGTTACATATATTCCACTCCGCTAACACATACACTAACTAATGAGAATTGGTCAATTAACAAAAATAGTTTCGAGTATTTTTGGCATCGCAACTATAATTTGCTACATAAATCAAATCACTCTTTTGAATATAGCTATTGATAGTTATTAAAACCTTGATCGCATCGAAATACCTTATTGATGGATTATATTAATCGAAATATCACGGTGCAACTCTCATAGGTCTCACTCGGTACTGCCTCAAGTCTCAAACTGCTCTTCGTTTGGGAAAGTAAGAGACAAAACAGGCAACAGAGCTGCTCTAGACTTTGGGCCCCGTGGAACAGACTCGCTATTGCTTATCCATTGCTCTCAAAGTACCATCATTCGAGTCTGCTCGAATCACTTGGTGTGGGAGAATCGGCCATACCTTGACAGCAGGAGGGGAGCATACTTTGCTCCCCATAAAATGCTCAGCAGGAAGCTGCGCAGCCGCGCACACAGCACAGTGCAACCTCTCTTTACATCCAGCAGCTTTGTGTCCGTCTTCTCCGCACCGGAAACAAAGCCCAGTGCGGTCTTCTTTAGAAGGGCAGACCCTGCGCACATGCCCCGTTCCCATACATTTAAAACAACGCATGGGCAAGGGTTCCAATACGCGTACTTTTGCTACAGTCCAGCCGACAGTTAGTCGGCCATCCCTAACCAACACTTTTGCGGCCGCTACCGGACATCTAAGAAGAGCGACTCTCAGCCCCCCAAGTCCTTTTCTAATAGGCCCCATCACAATATGCTCGGGGGAACATCCTCCCTTTCCAGCCACTGCCAAACGTATTTCCTCTGCGTCAACTGAGTCATCGAGATCCGTTAAACGCATATCAACGCGTTTCACGGGCCTCGATACATCTGCTTCCTCTGCCAATATCTCCCGAAGCTTTTCTGCCAATAGGTCTGCCTTCTCCCCGCTATGAACCCCTGGAACTTTCAATATTCTGGCCCCCGTAGCCGCGACCTTCAATTTCAAATCGGGAATACCTATCTTCGAGAGCTCTATTGCTCTCTTAGCCTTGGTGATTACGCTGGCATACGTGACCCCCCTGGTCTCCGCTTCCATAGGAATCGTTAGAGTGACCGCTGTCGTCTTGGGTACCGTGAGTATTGCTTTTGGGGCCTTCCTTTTCTTTACAGCTTCTGCTGGAGAATCTTGCGTAGGAGGCGAAAGAGCCGCCTTAGTCTTTTTTATAAGCGCCGCTTTTTTACGACCCTTTCGGACGACTCGTACCCATTCCGATTCCTTCGAAGGTTCCGTTGTAGATTGGACCGTCTCATTATTAAATGCCGTCGTCGATTTTAACGGAGATTGCACACCTTCCTTAGGCAGCAATCTGTCCTCCAATCTCTCGATGTGAGCGTTCACCATGTTGCCCACCGATTGGAAGAGAGACTTCTTTAAATCTTCAAATAATGCGCCAATATTCGACGGACCATCTACTGGCGAACCAGACCTGCTGGGTGCCTGTGAAACTGTCTGACAGTCCTTATCGCAGACGGAGGGTTGAGTAGGCATATCAGATTTCAACTTCTGGATCTCACTTTTAAGATCACGATTCGTCTTCTTAAGAATACCATACTTTTTAATCAAGGCATTGTACTTCTCTATCATAGATTCATTTTCGTCATCAAGGCGACTCGCCTCTTTGTACAGATCAGTTACCACGTCGATTGTTTTTTCAAAAAGCTTGCTGAGCCCATCTATAGTATCTTGTTGAAGGTAAGTAGCCGCCTCTAACTGGTATCCCAGATAGTTCCACTTTCCTTTCCCTTTGCCTACTTCCCTTTGAAGAGTCCCACTTACCTCGTACATTACGTTGAAAGCGTTACTTAGCGTAGTATGGGAACTCTTCTTCTCTTCTCGGATCTCATCCACTCTCTTATGACAGGTGTCGAGCACGTGTTCGTCCTGCTCCTCCTCTGTACTATTCATCTCTTTACTGCATGATTCGGAAGCTTGTGTGCATGCATTTATCTTGGTTGGTATTTTACAAGACTGACCACCACCTGTCTCCCACGCACTTGAGTTTTCCTCAATTAGACTTATAGAGTTTTGTTCATAGTTAACTTTGTCACCGCTCGGCCTAGATCCGGATGGGTTCAGCCTGACGACTTCAACTGACTGTTCACTCTCCTCATTCAGAACATCACTTTACATAAGCTGAAAATCATAATTTTTTCCATGAGTTTGACTATGAGGATAGTCTTTTCGGCTCCTAACGACGGATCCGCATCCGTTGCCATTCACTTCTCTTGCTTTGCCCTTAATATAACCCTTTTTCTCCTCACATGTTTTGGTCCTGCGCTCACTTCCGTCTGAGCTAGATCTCCTATCGTCACAAGTTTTATTTTTATTAATTTTCTCCATAACAAGTCCCACGAGTACGGTCGCAAATATATCGTCCACCCGGGCAGCGGCTCCAATACCCGGGTAAGCCTAAAGTTATGAAAGTGGGGTTCGGCCGGTACCCACCTACAGAGGCCGCGTTGCGACTGAGTTTACCCCCAGCCATTCACCCTCTGACCCACGGCGGATACAGGGTTGGCGACTTATTAACGAGGTTATCCCCTCACAGAGTGACCCAATTAAGGACCTCTCCCCCGCTCTCACGGAACGTGAGGTAACGGGTCGGCCGGTGGTTGCCGCAGCACTCGTCGAATCATGCCCACCATGACCGTCGAGCCCATCGCCCTCTCTCGCACCGCCGCTGCCTGATTTATCACCAGGTCGCCGGACGAGCCAAAACTGTGCCCCTGCTACTCAGCATAAAACTAGAACGCCGTTCCGTAGGCTTCTCATAGAATCATAGTCCTGAAGGACTCTCGTTACCTTCAATCCCTTACCTGCTCAGCTACCGCTACCCGGGCTACCCAGGACACCAACCGAGCCTTCAATGCCAGACTATTAGCCATCCGAGTACGAAACCCCTAAAGGGAAGTTGTACTAGGATGCCCAGGATGCACCAAGCCTGCAAAAATCCGTCGTCGTTCCCAGCCCGCATACGAACTAAGATGGGTAATGGACCAGGCCCTCGTGGAGGTTGTCTGACTTAGCACCCCAGCACCTTAACTTAAAAAGAATTACAAACTGAGAAATATCAAGTATAGTATATCTAACTTGTCTTTGTGATCAAAACACCGGACATCGGTCAAGAAACCACTATTAGCGTATTCCCGAATAATTATATTAATTATTATTCTTAGGACAAAATCAATCTCCATAAACACTGCCAAGAAAATAATAAATATGAAAATAGCTCACCAATGCTATATAGGAATACTTAGGCGACCACTACATACAAGATTACAAGCAGACATTCGCTATCCGGTGAGGAACTTGTAATAACTAAAAAAAGCCACGACACTTTTCTGAATCCAGAAAAACCGCATCTGAGATTACCTATATCAAGTTCAAGATCTCCAAAGTCTGTTAACAATAGCAAATTTTCACATAAAGAACTTACGATACCATTTCTAAAAACACATTTACAAGCAACTACCAATGGATCTAAACGCGAGTGAAGATAAAATGACCACGATGTCACTTCAAATTCTATAGACGATATTAACTTGGATAATAATATTATTAACAGCTAATCGACACAAGCAACCTTTTTCAAACCTTATCTTGTATGGATAAGGCAAACTCTTGATTACATTCTGTGACAAACATATGCAAATGTAGGTACCTATTTAAACTTATACAATGCTCACTTACACTAATCTATCGAAACAAATTATATGCCTGTTGATTATGCTTACAATATTATACAATGGCAATTATACACTTTTGATCTCATTTAAACAAAAAATTTTACTAATATTTTAAGCTTAAGTCATATCATAACTTGTTTGTTTATATGGTGTTTGTTTATATTTATTCAAACTGAGAACGGCTTTCGTTTAAAAATTCAATATTTATAAAATATAATAATGATTAACTTATTTCTATCACATACTTACTTACAGAATATGTCAATTAGTTACACTTTTTATATTAGTTACACGTGGCATATGTTATATTTTAATATGATACTATCACGAAAAGCTAAAGCGTATCATCAGGTATTTGAAGAGATGTTGTCAATCTTTTTCCGATCCAGATCTATACTACATTCATTGATTGTTGATGTCGATCTTCGTTCTTGCTGTTTTCTTGAATCTCCCTCCTTGTTGAAGATTTCGCTTTTATTTTAGTAAATTCGTACACAAATAGCATTGTTAAATTTTGAAGTATTGCCTGTTCTTTAATTCCACACATATTTTGAGCTAATTTGACACAAATTGTTCTATGCCATTTAAATCTAACTCCACAAGCATTTCTATTTTATTTTCTTGATTTGTCTTAGTTGATATTACTTTCATGAATCTTGATTTTGAATTCATCCCCATTTCAGAGTGGTATTTAGAAAGAAGTATAGGAAACATATTTCAAGATAGTCTGTAGTTCTCTTCATAAATCGCTTACGTGTGAGGTTCTTATTTTCATAGTCTCATCAGCAGCTGCTTCTTTGTTGTATTCATATTCGTAAACCCTATTAACGCCTTACTAGCTTTTTGGTTCCAAGGCATTTCTAACGTTTCCAATCCGTCGCATCGGTTGAATCTAAAACCGCCAGTTTTTTCGCGGTCTAGCAAGCATATGTAATATAAATGCCACCATACTTTCTCAGTATATTCTCGATGCAGTAGAGTGATAAGCTTCGTAAGCCTCCAGTTTGATTATTGAGGAGTAGTACAAGTATCACTTCAATATTATTTTGAAATTTCACATATCACTACTATTTATTAAACTTTCGTTAATACGTCTTGCCAGTATGACGACCTCGTTGGTTTGTTCTATGAACCCCCTGTAAGGAGATGGGGTTGTTACCTGAATTCTGAACTTATTGTATTTGGAACAAAAGATTCAACTGTGTACGTTCCCCGTAAGTTATCTTAAGTCTTTATTACAACAAAAGATTCAACATTAACAATACAACAATTATATTTTTTATTAGTACTTACAAAGTCTGAATGAAGTTCTTAAAGATAATTTGAAGCTTTAGAGTTGTAAATAGGAATTCTACTTACAATTATATTTTTTTCGTTAAGTTTTCTAGAAATTAAGGATTGCTTTGTTGCTATTGTTATACGATATTATCGGCCGTTGCTATTGTCTCTTCCTCTGCTTCCCGTTAAACCATAAAGCCTGAACAAAATAATGTGTTCGAGGGGTTATTTGTAGGTAATAGAGACTTAAGAACTACAATATTATTAACATATGACTTTGTATTGAAAAAGTAAAGACAGCTATGTTTATAAGCAAATACATACTTCTATATAAAGTATAATACAGAATTCTTTGAAAAATGTGTTTTAATTTTGTATCTTGCGTCATAACGTACTATTTTCTGCAGTTGACCTTAATTTGCTTGCAATTATTAGAAGAATAGTTGTTGATTTTGTAACAAAACATTCTACACGAAGCTTGTGCTTAAAAAGACCCTGTACCTATACCTAACTTCTTAATAGAACTTACTTGACTTCAATGAAAAGATGGCCTTAAAATAACTTTTTAGAATATATGGTATTAATTTGATATTTTCTTTATAAAAAACTAGAAACTGTGAAAGCGAAAATATCCTCTTTTTTTTAAACTACATAGAAAGCTTTTTCATTTAATCGGAACTTAAATGCTTAACATATTATAATTTTCTTTAAAAAGTTTAAATAACATTCTCTCAAAACTATCTTTTAACTAAGAATATATTCATGGCAATTATTTAAAAATTACAGTATTAACTATAACGTCGCTAACAAATAAGATGCCAATGCGTTTTAGAATAAAATTATTTAAAAACTTGACACCTATAATGGCCTTTTAGTGGGTCCTTTCTTTGCAAGGCCAAAATGTTCCTTAAAAAGACCGAACTAACAATTATTATCTAACGAAAAGCGTTTTTAATCTATACTTATATTATAAAGTGGAATGATTTGATTTTGGGTTTGTTTACATCGAATTATCTGTTCAATTATTGTAGATATATTTTTAATCAAATTATTTTAAATAATAATAAAATAATAACTTTACTATTACTTATTTATAACTAGAAACGAAGTGTTCATAATTCTATGATTTGCAAACTTTCGTTGTAAAGCCCAGGTACCCTAGCATGGCAAATGCATAGGCAAGATAAAAAGTTTCATTGGCTTTACAAGGTAACACCGGCATTCATAGGAAAACTGACAATATATTAACTGAAACAAAATCATTATTTATTCTTTAGTAACATATAAAATCCTTTTATGATTATTTATAAAACATAAAATAATATTATAAATTTATAATAGGATATTTACATTTAAAAAATAATACCTTTTGTTCTGTGCAAGAATTACAATTTTAACATTAAAGTCTGAATTCTAAGAAGCGAGGAACCTCACCATCAAACTAGCATCAAGCACGCCGCTTCGTCTGTGTCCTTAGGTTTAGTAGAGCTCAGTGTGAGTGGAAAATAAATTGACATAATATGACAATAACTGTTTTTTTTATATATTTGGCCTTTGAAGAAACATGGCCTTCCATGGTTAACTAAGGTGTAGTTAAAATTTATTGAGATGTGACTTAGGTAAACATTAGCAGAATTGACTTTCTATACTTTTGTATATATTAAATTCTCAAAACAGTTTCCAAATATTCTATTAAATTTTGCTGTTGAAATAAGTACCTACATATGCGGTATCGGTACATTTAATAAAATAAAACCACTAAGTAGTTCTTAATTAGAAATGAACATTACCGATGATTGATTGTGGCAGCCATATCCCAAGAACGAGGTCTCGTTCACGCAAAATTACCGTAACCCTATAAATCTTATGACACATTGAAGCAACTGTAGTTGCTCTTATCAAAATATAATATTGACACAGTGTAGGCTTGTTTCAGTGTGTGATTTTTCCCATATATTAAAAGAAAAGTTATATTTAGTGCTTATGATTATTACCTAAATGGTCAATGTAAATTGGAAGAATATTTTTATTTAGATTTTCTTTTACTTCATCGGAACTTTTTTGAGGATTTTTTGGGTAATTTGTGATGAAAATTTAAAAGATGCTATTTTCATCAGTCTATTAATGTTACCAATGCTACTTCACAGGCCTTCCCTATAGATGAAGAACAGGTTATAACCAACCACGCGAGCTTAGCATGAATTGCTGAATGTTAATCATTGCAGATGAACCTGGGACCACGTGTCTTCTGAAATTCGAAATAATACATTTTTGGTCACCTGTCCTATAACCGGCCCTCGCATTATACATCTAACACCCTAACTACTGCGTCTAAACACTAATATAAGGATCTGATCAATACCTACAGTTTAATTCCTGGACGATAACAGATCGCTACCGCTGTTGCACATTATTATTTCATATTATTGCTCTGTCATTACAGAAAGTTAATAATGTTTTGAACGTTATCTAGTAGGTAAATACTAATTAAACTATTAAAAACCATCTTACAAATAAAGTTACAGTAATAAACACAAGTTGAATATAGAAAAGCTCGCTGTCCAGCTTCTGGCTGACTGCTACTGTTGCATCAAAATCATCTGATTACGTTATCGGCTACGACAATCAGTGATCTCGTAGACTGCATCGAGTTGGTCGTATCTATCGCGAATAGAATTAGTTTCAGTCACGGTGGTACAGCGGGCGCGGACGCTCGGCTGCTCGCGCGCATCACGTATACGTGTAAATCAGTTCAGTCCAATCACTGCCTGTGAATAATGCCTTAAACGCACGTGCACCTCGCCCACACACGACGCGACGCGTGCGCACTAAACTGAGTGACATCAAAGTTTACCAAAACATAACAAAATAATTCAAATCTCTAATTCAGATCACTACTTAAAAACAAACCATCAAATGATAAATACTAAACAGAGCGAAAAATCATGAGTTAATTGGTCGCTTTGAAAAGCTGCAACCTTGTTTGATGTATTGTTTGAAATAAGTGAAGTTTAAAATTTAAACTCTGATTGCTGTGCGAACATTCAACTGATGGTCTTTAGAGAAGATTAATCGATCAATCAATCTGCCGACTGCATAGGCGCTAGCCGTCCTTGCCCCAGTACGGTGCCAGATACGAGACGCATTTAGACTGCCTATCCGGCTTCTGCTCCCACAAACTTTCTTTGTCACCAATCACTCAACAACAACCCTTGCTGTGCCTAAATTAAGATTCCAAATCGATGCGCTGATAAATCTGTCGCCTGTGATCCCGGCAAAACTTTCACGTAGCAAATTTAGAGGATTACCAACCTTAACTTTAAGATATAAGAGTAACAGAGAACAGCAACATAAAATTGTAGATTTGTAAACATTGGAACGCGGAGCTGATTGGTAGGTTCTTGTGCTGAACTGACATTTTGGTTGCTGAAGACTGAATTTTATTCTGATCGATTGCGTCTAATAAAAACCTTGTAGATATATAAATTAAGATGATCTACATTTATCGTTTACCCGTCAAAGTAATATTCTGGTTAGTCTATTGATATATTCACCCTAGGAACAATACATAGTAAAACCAAAATGCCTTATAATGTTAATAAGTATATGTTTATTGCCACTATCTATATCTATACCAATATCATAAATAGGAAAACTGTTGTTGTTTGTTGGTATACTTATATTATGCATTGTATAGGTTCAAAAACTACTGAACCTATTTTAAAAATAATTTTATTTACGAGAATCTACATCATATGTAAGACTTGGGCCATAACTGGCGCGGGCGAAGACAGCTAGTCAAAAAAGTGGTAAATAATATAACATAGCTACATTTAGAGTACTCTTATATCCTATTAATATTATAAAGTGAAAGTTTCTTTGTTTGGATGTTTGTCGGTCAGTCACGCCGAAACTAATGAACGGATTTTGATGAACTTTGGTATACAAATAGGGTATTAGCTTAACATTTCCCTAGGGACCACGCGGACGAAGCCGCTGGTGAAAGCTAGTTAGAAATAATTGGATAAGTATTGCCCCTGGGTGAAATACTTCAAAGGGCAAGTGATGGACTAACCGCAATATTCTATCTTTACTTAACAATTTATCTATGATACAGGCTATCTCTCTATGAGTATTTTTATGAATTCTTTCGTCATATACATTTAAAATCCTTCCCAATCCTATTATCGTCTTCATTAAAATCAATATACGAACGAAGTAAAACAATTCAGTTTGTTTTCTACAAAAACTAGATTTCTTCGTGTCGTAGTTCTACGATCACAAATAAATCACGTTTACGTACTGTAATGTGGTTACAACCGCAGATTCTATTTCGGAACTCCATTCAATGTGCTCTCGAGACGATCCACATCGTTTCGTAATTTGTAGGTCCATAGTGGCACAGTATAATGGTTTGTTATTAAGACGCGTTCATCTATCACGTAATGCTCACAAAAATCGTTCAATACAATTTATATTTTACAGTAGAAACATTTCCAATCGATTTAGGATTATTGAGTTTCAAAAATTACCAAAAACACCATTAGATATTTATGATCTATGAATGAAACATATTTCGTTTAAAAACAATTTTGATTGTTAGCTCAATAACTATAATATTTCTCCCAAACAGAACATACATCTAAAGCCTTTTATTATTGTGGATATTCTAACTGCGGAATTAAAAAATAATATAATAAAGCGACTAAATTATAACGTTTATTTTGACATCGTTAATTAAAAGCAATGGCCCAACTTTAAATCATAATTTATATAAACTAATCATCAACATTGTTTACATGATAAAATATTTATGGCAATGAATAAGTGAGATTATGTTTATATTCCGGCACATTTAGTTATATATAAGAGTTATTAATATAACAGACGTACCTGATTCCTTCTTGGTCGTACCCAACCAGATTTGTAATTTGGCTTCTAATTATATTTGTTGAATCACAACGAGAATTTGGCTCTTACAAGATTGTTGCATTAAGAATCTTATTTAATATGCAATTCATTTAATGCAGTGGATATTTTGTCATTCTTGTAACTCGCTCTACTAAAATCTGCTTGAAGGTCTATTTCTTTATACATTTTTAGTGTTGTCGGTTTTCTGTCAAGCTAAAAAGTTCTTGGATGCTGATTGTCTCATTCCACTTTTGAATGTTTCTCAACTAAGACTTTTTCAATAGCAAATCTTTTCAATTAGCAATCACTGTTGTCGCTAATATCTGCAAGCTTAGCTCAGCCATGATTCATGTCTTTTAATATATCTCAACGCCGCCACTTGACATTTTCGTTTAGGCACAATACATCTGATGCAGATAGTTTGTTAGGTTGACTTTTATTGTTGTAACAAAAATATTTCAACAATTTCACGGAAAAATCAAATATTTTTTTCAACGAGGTCATTACTTTAAACCGTCATAAATGTGGAAATAACACTGTATTTATGATATTTACTCTTAAAATAAAATTCGTATGGTCATGCAGCTTTTTAAATTATAGTAATTTTCGAGACATTCACATCGTAAATAGCGAAGCCAAAAATATTTATGAGTAATATTTTCAGACGTATTGAAAATGAATAAAGTCGGAAGCTTATTTGAAATTCTTTTTCCGAAGGTCAGCGATCACTGGGCCTCGTCTCATCATTCATCATCTCACGCACGCGTTTGACGTATTCTCATATTTAGTGTAACGTAGGAATGTTGCAGAATTTTCGTTGAAGTGATTTTTAGGGTTCCGTAGTAAACAAGGTACCTTTATAGTTTCGCCATGTCCGTCTGTCCGCCCGCGGTTTAGATCAAAACGATCGCTACTAGAAAGTTTTTATTTGGAATAAAAAACATGTGTTTAATGGTGTTTAATTTTAAAAACAATGGTGTTTAATTTTTCATATTTATAATAACAAATAAGTAAATTAAGCCGACAAAGTGGTAAAGTAACGATAAAAAAATTCCAACGACTAAAAGACTTATCCAACGATACCCATAGTGTGGGGTATCGTTGGATAAGTCTTTTAAAAATATTGGGGATGTGAGAAGGCGTAGTAAACCGTTTGTGACTTATTTAGCTTTTAAGAGCTAATTTTAGTTAGAGTTCTGGCACCTAAACGTTGCTAAAAATTCGAACGTTATGGCAAGAATACCTGTATATAACGAAGTAAAAGGAAAACTATCACACTTACAGTCAGTTGCACAAACATCCATTAAGGTATAATGACGCCTTTCAGCTCTTAATTTGACTTAACAAGTTTACGAGTAATAGTCGACCAACTGTATTTAAATTGAAAATTGCGAACAATGATGAAGTATTTAAAAAAAGAAAGCACTAACAAAGCACCTTACTGGATGGCGACTCTTTTTGCAGGAAACGAATGGACCAAATATAGTAACTTCCGTTCCTTTTAACTAACATATTAAAAAACTGAAATTTGCAAAGTTAGAAACTTAGATATCAATACGAATATGAAGAAGTACAAATAGAATATGAGTTGTTTATTGAGTTTTGAAAATTAATTTACTTTTATACATGAAAGAAAACCGTAAGGGTTGTCATGGAGAAATCAAGAAAGTACCATATCGACATCTAATTTGATTTCAGGAACTAATGTCTTTTAATACTTCCTCATTCCATAAAAAACAACAAACATTTTTTTTTACTTTTTTCAACGGATAATGGTACGGAACCTTGCGCTCGCGTGTCCGACTCGCACCTGCTCGGTATTTTTATTTCATGCAGTTCATAAAGCTGACAAAAAACTGAGACAAACATGACAAATAGAAACAAATGACAGCGCGAAATAAAGCGCCATTGAATTTTTAACATAACGTTCTATAGAATTACGGTTATTATATACCTTTACTATTTACCAATTACCAAAAGTGGCGTGGAGTAGCTCGGTGGCGTAGTGAATAAGCGCCGTGGCCCGCGATCGTAGTCGTTAAGCAACTTTCGCAAGGGTCGGTCACGGGATGGGTGACTAAAAAATTATTATCTCGAGCTACTCCGTGCTTCGGAAGGCACGTTAAGCCGTTGGTCCCGGCTGCATTTGCAGTCGTTAATATTAATCCGCATTGGGCCAGCGTGGAGGTTCATGGCCCATCCTCTTTAACCATCCATAAGGAAGGCCTGAGCCCCTGCAGTGGGGACGTAAAAGGGCTGGTGATGGTGATGATAATTACCAAAAACGCACTACCTACCAGTAATTTTTTTTACTTTATAATGATAGACTATGGTATCCTCATAATAATTTCATTTAATATAACATTATGAATTTTTCATTATGTCGTCATGGAGTCGAGGTCATTATTTTAAGAAAGTTTTATGTGTCAAAAATGTTTTTTTCTTATTATCTATCAAAATCTCTCGGCGTTTTTAAAAGAAATTTAGAATATCTTTTGAGTATATTCCGTTTCTTGAACGCATTTTAACTCCATGTCAACATATAACATAAAACCAAAGTAAATATGCATCTAAGTGTATCTCTATAGTAAAATTCAGTAGTAGGCTTTTAGTAATTATGAGTAGTAGGGTTTGATTATATCTTGCCACCGAACACGGCAGTGTAATCGAGTTCTTCTATTATTTTTCATTATATCAAAAGTAGGTTATTTATCAACTATTTTAATATGGTAAAATTAAAGGGAAGACACGCCTATGCCTGCCTAAAAGTAAAAATGTAACCAAAAGAGGCAAAATCGCTGTAATAAAGTTCTAATTCAATATTGTTTATCTAGATAAATAGACTGGTCTAGGCTGTTAAAAACACATGTGAAAGTAATGCATTCAGTTCGTATAAACGGTGGGAGACATAGTACCGAGACGACCCGTTAAGTATCACCAAGGGCCGTTTTTTCACCCTGTTTTGTTTCATACAGAGATTTGCAATTGCAATGAGACTTTACTATGAACTCATTTTTCATTTTTTGTAATGCATCAGTATCTCTTTAGTCGTGCACGCGTAATAAAAGACAGAATGTCTTTCGAATAACAAAATCAAATCAATATCTCAAGTTATTAGAAGTAATTAAAGATAATATTACAATCAAACAGGTGAAATATCACGATTTTCTCTTTTTCCAGTTAGGAAAACTGTTGAGCGTCCTAGTTTAAAAGCTCATTGGGCAAAACAAGCTTCATAAAGAATGGGACTGCTTGCATTGGCGCCAAATCGGATTCCACGTCTGTCACACGTTTCGATGATTCTGAAATATTCCAGACCGTTTTGCCATAAATCCAATTGCCTTGGTAGATAATTTTAGGACTATTTTCTAGGATGGACTGTACATCCGACTCAAGGTTGCTCGAAGTTGGCGGTTTGTAATCTGCCAAATTTATTACAATTTGATGTAGTGATTCCTTTTCTCTATAAATTCTTGTTGTCGATAAAGTTTAGACAGCTATTGCTTTAAATATTTTTCAGTAGTAAATTTCGGAAGCCCATAAATCAATTCTATGATTGTTTACCTAAGAGAAAAGCTTTATTTCTCCATATTTCATTTATATGACAATGGCAGTTAAATTGTTCATGTTTTCCTAATCTCAAGTCAAGTAAATTTTCTTAATCTAAAAATTGTAACTTCACTGACATTATAACAATTACACAACTTGATTGAACGTTTAAAGTAAACAAAATTATTTATGGTTTCGTTTCACGTTGTCTAGTGCCATTTCGGAACACATCGGATGCCCCATTCTTCGCAAGTTCAAGTATAGTTAGGCATTTGGCAGGCATCGTTGGCAATGTGCTGACAGATGAATTGCGCCACGGGGCGGGACTCGCGGCATGCCGTGCCCTAACTACAAATCATTCTTGTCCAAATAATCTACATGCAACTGTATTGTTCGCGGCGCAAATGCACGAACTTTGCATTGTCATTACTAGATATTATTTCGAGAGTTACTATTTACAAAGCTGGTAACAATACTAAGTCTATTGTAGTCGCTAGGTCTACGATTTCTCATTATGTACTATTTTGTTTTTCTTCTTCTGTTTACATAATTTCTGCAAAAGTTGGAATTACAAACGGTGATTAGCTATGTATTGTCCAACATATGTTGACTAACGTGTAACTTTTTGCATTGTAAGGTCTACATTAAGTCTTGCTCCTCCACTGACTTTAAAAGGTTGCAGCTTTATCAAAACCATGTTCCCCAGATAAATTAAACGAACGAGGGTGATACTCACTAATCACTTTTTTAATTATAAAACTGAGTGTTTTGAGATTAAACGACAGGACAAAAAGTGAACTATAGTAAAAGTGCAGTGAGTAGACACAATCACGAGATATACATCACGATAAATAAAAACAAATAAATAAAAACAAACTAATCAAAAACATAAAAAATGGACACGGAACACTATACAGATTTCATGTCAAAGGAAGCCATAGGTCAGTGTTTATGATATCGGTGCTATAAGATCTGCAATATTTTTGTCAATTCAGCACTTTTAGACAATGAATTAATAGTAGATTTTGTATAACAGCATTAGCTCTATTACTGATAAAACTAGCACTTTATTTTTAACGTTAAATGAAAATACCAACATTTTAAAGTCAATGTCAAATGAGACATTCGTGATTGTCAAAATAATAATAAATTAAGAATCTTGAAATTATAAAGCATGTGTAACTTCATAATATCTGTCAGAATGGAATTAAAATGTATTATTGACCTGTATATTCAAATTTGATAAATCTATGTATATTCATACAGATTGTACAGATGTAAATCTTCCACTTGAAGTACGAAAGACAAAAATATTGCTTTCCTTGCAGACGATATCAACAATTGGTGTTTTGATTGTAATTAATGTTTTAATATTAGAAGTACTGATTTAAATTAACAAGTACATGCATTACATTAGGTAATTACAAAATGTCACCCCAATCTGTTTTGAATCTAATACACAATGAGATTGAAAATGGATTGCTTACAGAAATTTGACAGATTTGGATTACTTGATGTGATGTTGACTGTACAAACGCTGGCCGTCACACTATCCTCTATCTCACTCTACTTTTTACTTCAGCTTTTTAAAATAATTTATAATTATACAGTTACTTGAATACTTTTAGCTAATAATTTAGAGGCAAACTTTTTCTCACTCAATGTTACACAAATTCAATTTACTCTATTATCTTATGCACAAATCTTTATCTACACTAGCATAATTTTTTATAAAAGCTACTGTTTTATACTTCTAGTCTATTTACTTTTATAGGCACACTTTTTTTTAATCTATATTTTTCACTAAATTAATTAACTGTCTATGCATAAATCTTTGTATACCTTTGCATGACATTTTTATGAAAAGCTACCGATTTTTTACCAACTAAACAACTTAATAGTTTTAATTGATTTATAAAAAAAGTCTTACACTTCACTTCTTAACATCTTCAACGGGGAAAACACGTACACACGATAGCACATCGGTTACCTCAAAATATGAAATTACTACAATTAATGCTTCGATCAACAATCGATCGAGGAATAAATGTAAAAAAAAATATTAGGTTAGAATTGCAAAATAAGAAATTGGGCAGTTATTGATAGTTGATGTGCTATTGATTGTGCAAAAAGTAATTATTGTGACTTAATTATTTCTATTTTACTATGTATTTTGTTGTATATTACATGATATTTGTTAAAAAAATATTACATGATATTTGGTAAAAAAATAATATAAAATATAACTTGCAGCACTGTTGCATAACTTCAAGCCGTGATTGACCTATCAAAATGTAGAGTCCTTAATGATCTGCCAGCCAGAAAGATCGAGATTTAATTCGATAGACCAATCAGGGCTTAACCTACCGCAGTAGAGCCGCTGCTCCGCTGGTAGTTTTTCCAATGTACACCAAATAATAAGGTGTGGACTGTTAAAAGTGTATATTATTAATTACAGTTTTTTTTAAATTTTTTGTAAATAAAAAGCAAGTCCGCTTGTCATCACATTTTGCGTACAAAACGAGATTGTTAACTACCCTGTCTTGTTCTTGTTCCTTGTCTTGTTTTGTTTCATTAAACATTAGGCTGAGTTATTTTGTTTTTTACCATGTCATACTCCTACAAACACAAAATATAATATACATGTCAGTAAACACATATCATCGTATAACAAAAAGTGCCACGCGTGTGTGCAGAGTTTGGCGAGTGGGTGAGCAGGGTCGCGGTACCGCGGCTGCTGCGCACGCGCAACGAACCCAGCCGACGCCGAAACTCGGGCAACATGGAAGTAAGTTTTACGATTAATTAGTTAAACATGAATCCCATATATCAGATAAAGGAACGATGCAAATCTGACTGACCGGGCATAGGTACATCGAGTTTTTGAGGAAATTCAGCCCTGCAATGTTATTTTTTGACAATTCTGCGACTGGATGATACGCGATGGATCTCCGATCAGATATGCACCGACCCTAATGATAGAATTCGATGATAAATAGCAGTTGTTTTAAATTAGTTAGTGAGAACTCCTGTCATCTTATATCTCGAAAACTCAATATTATAATGTTTCCATTGTAATAATCTATTAAACCAAAGGTTGGCAAGATTTTCATCATTGCAACCCAAAATAAATTTATCTTATTTCAATTCAAATCGTACTTCCCTATCAATTACAATTTCAAAGATTTATTCACACATATCGATTTCGGCACAGTACCTACCTTCATAAGTCCATATTACCTCTAATGCTTCAGTTGTGTTCGTGTTTCTTTTGTCACATCAGTGTTTTGTCAGTCATAATAGGCAAAAATAAAGAATGTAGTTGCTATGTTCAATGAAAAAAACCAGCAATTGCTTTAGACGAAGAAGAGGAGCATTATTACAGAAAAGAAAGAAAACGAGTGCATGAAGTATGGCAATTTAGAAACTCAGAAGGAGAACTCATTCATTAAAGACAAAGGAAATATTTGCTCCCGCATTCTAAAACGACAAAAAATAGTTTTTCGCCTCTAAGTTCAGTAATGATAGTGTGGTAGCACTAACACAGAGAGGACAAACAACAGATAAATCATATCTGTCTAAAGAAAATAAAAAAAAAGCATAAAAAAACAAAAAAAGACAAAAAGACAACCTGCTCAAAAGTGGGGGAACCTGCATAAAAAAAAATAAAAATTAAAAAATTAAAAAAAACAGAGAGGACTGGAACGTCACCGACACTATAGGATTCAGTTAAGAGAACGTATGACAGAATCTAAAATAAACGGTCGGTGCACGAAGTATGAGTCTCATCAGTCGATATCCGACCTGACAAAATTCAACCTCGCACACTCAACGAAAGGACCGTCGTCGCGTATTAATGCATACTTTCTTAAAACATTTAATCTTACAGCAGATGTCCTAAATATTACATATACTGAAAGTTAATCCATGGTTTTAATGCACCTTAAGTTAATCTGTTTACATTTTTTATTTTACGACTCCACCTATAATTACCATTAAAAAAAAATGCGAAATCAATGAAAACTTGACCACGATATCCTTTTGACTTGAAGAGATGGTATTCATCTTATATAGACAACAGGTCTCAAGTAGTAGTTATTTTCAATCATGTATCCTGTTGGGTGATTATACCTAGCGATTATACCTCAGGGCCCATTGCTAGGATCTCTCTACAACGTATTTGTTAATAATATAGAGAGTTAATTAAAGTTCTCAAATCATCTTCGCTAACGATAAAAAGATATAGGTATGCTTAAATAAAAGCTGTTCAGACTCTGTGACACTACGGACTGACTTAGATAATCTAGGCGAATACTCTGTAAGAAATAAGTTGGATCTTAACCCCAATTGTGCTTCCTTTTTTTCATTTATTAAAGCCCATTATAATAAATCGGATTTACACTAGGTCTTCGTTATATAGGTGTACTATGGAGTACACCTAAGTATCGAAGAAGAAGAAGGTAACGAGACTTATTATAATAAGCTGTGTCTTTGGGGTCGTCCATTAATCACGTGAGGCTCGTCAATAATCACGAAATATCACAGTTGGGGAAGGGAGTTGTAGTTATATATCACGTGTATTTATTTTTTCCTCAAACGCACGATTACTAAACCAAAAACTGACGTCAAAAATTAAGATTTTTTGTAGGTACTAAAAATATACGAGGTTTAGTCTTAAACCTCACCATGTATCACCGAGGAGGAGGGGGTTAAAAATGTTAAAAAACATCACGTGATCAATGGATTGATGGCCACTTTATGCGGAAACCTGACTTGGAAAATTGGCTTATACCTAGTTACTATCTTTTAAATCTATGATGTTTGGATAACTGTTGGTTTTACACGATAAATAAATAAAAAGAAACCTTACAAATTCATTTAAACCTCTAAGTTGTGGTAGCGTTGTGCTTGAGATTGAGTTCGACGTTGAATTTCTTACAGAAAAGGAATGCTGGAGCTTCTACCCACTTGTGAAATATTATTAAACAAAACATATTTATTGATAAAGTCTACAAAAATATTTTTTATAGCTATGGTTGGAAACATAACTACATAGTTAGGCAGTCGTTCCTCTGATGTGTACATACACATGAGCAAAGGAAAAAGCACATTGATCTGAGCTAATAATAACGTTATTTATCGTTTATAAAAACTAAAGCGTAGCAAAATATATATTTGTTAGTGCATGTCTCGTCTGTAATGATATTTGAGTTATTGTTTAGACTGCCAACAGTACCGGTATCAAGTTTTATTTTTAGTTGTTTACTTTCTTCCACGCGATTGGAGGCAGTCTGTGTAATTTTTTTATTAACAACGACATCTATCGGATATGTCTTGAAACACTGCAACGTTTATTTACACAAACTAAAGATACTTTAAAATTAGACTCGTCTGTAATGTTTACGAGGAAGTGTTTGATTGTACTGCTAGATGGCGCGACTATGCGTGTAGTTGAGCTTTATGAGAATAATCTTTATAAAGTCAGTAATTGAATATCTGTTATGATTAAAAAGACTTATTTTTTTTACTTAAGGGTCGCGATGGTGCATTGGTAGGGTATTCGATCTGCAATGCGGAAGTAAAGCTTAACTTGTTTTTCGGAGCACAGAGAATCGTTCTTACGAAAGTTGCTTATTTTTCGCAATATAGAACAAACGCGCTAACCAATGCGCCATTATGCTCATAGATAGGTATTTATAGCAGTGTATTAATATTCAAATATCCCCCATGCCAAGTATAAACTATCCACTGGAGTTTCCCCACTGACCGTTTCTATTTTTATTTACTTTGCAATGACTACGTGGGATGGTGATTAGTAGTTTCTGCAATATTATTTTTAAATATTCCCGTAAACTTTTCATGTCGTTGTTAAAATGCTTGTAAAATGTATAATATGCTACTTGTGCCATGAATGTATTGCCCGTTGAATTATCTAAAAAACAATATAAGAATATTACTCAAAATAATATTAAAGTACCTATCTAAAAACAATTGCTGTTCGTTTGTCTCACTAAAACTCTGATTTTGGTTTTGTCAATTTATAGAAGTTTAGATGTTATTTCGCGACTTTTGCCTCGTAAATTATAATCCATGATGTAAATAAAATAATTTTCATGATCGGATCTAAGGTCACGGAAGTCTCTCCGCCAAGCATAAAAATAAAAACGGCACGGCCATACCATCGTTCTTTCGAAGCCGTTCGAGCCATTTTGACCGCCCATAACTTCGTTGTGAAGTTAACTACAAACCTTAATTTTCAAGTTAAATTTCCTTAATTTTGTCACTGATTGACTCATAGATCATTAAAATTCTTTAAGTGGACCCACAGGCTCCAAATTTTGATCGCAGTTATTATTTTGCATACAAAGTATCTCGCGTCTAGAGTTCGTTTTCTACTGATTATTGTTCGACATAACAAATTGGCCAGTTAAGATTCGGACCAATCGTTGTTTAGCGAACGCTGTATGCGAGTGATAGAATAAACGTCATGATAACGATAACCGTAAAACATGAAATAAATCAATGACGGTGAAATTAATAAATAAATGACGTTTACGGCCGTTTTGTTTATATTTACATTTTTATTTTATCTTGAAAAATGATTTCCATGTAATACGAAGAACAAAATCCAATTTTACGAATTATGTTGGCCACGCTGCAGACGGACGCTTCAAAAATACTATAAAGGGCATCATGCGACTTAAACGTCGAGAGTGTCTTAGGTCGTATACCGCAAGGCGATTTAAAACGAGTGAATCAAAAATAGTGCTCCTGTAGGTTAAATCGTACATTACATATTATGTTCAGAACCAACCAGTTATGAAATATTATTCCGTTTTTAGTTTTTTTTTGGATTATTTAAATCTGTATAGCACTTCAAAAGCATCCGTCAATGTGTTGCTTAGTAATATAAACCAAAGAGAATGAGGAAGTAATAAATAAAAGGAAAGCATTTAAAAAGCACTTGCACTAGATGGCGACTCTATCAAAAGTTGATTTTTACAGAGATAGTCATCACCGTTCCTTTAAACTAGACGTGTGCGCCGCGCCGCGCCGATGACCGACGCCGCCGATCATGACACGCCGCCGCTGACCGGTTAGAAAGATTGGCGTAAACGGCGCGGGATGGCACGAACTGCGAAACATTCGTTCGCTCGGTTGCTAAGTAACGTAGTGCATTCTCAGCGGAACATGTCAATTCCGTTCCGTATTCCATCCTTATTACCATAACTAGTAAGATTTTAATGAATACAAAAGTAAAGTCACTGATCAGGATGCAAACAAATAAATAATCGAATCTTTCTTCTTTAATTACAGCTGTCAACAACATTTCTGTCTATACCATTTCTATATGGCTGGTTTCGGTATCATTAAAAAGTTTAAATTTTAAAGATTTCGAATTCAAATTAGGAAAATGTGTGATTTTAATTTGTTTTTCTTACTGTTAAAATGAGTAAATCTAATGAGGAACTTAGATACATTGTAAAATTTTATTATAAAAAGGTAAAAATATAATAAAAGCAACGTAAGCCGCGTAAAAGATTTGTGACGTTTATGAACCGAGTGTAGTTTATGTGAGAGTAGCACAAATTTGGTTTAAGCGTTTTCAGCCCGGAAATTTTGATGTTAAAGGTGTACTTCGCTTCGGACACTTAGTTACGAAAAAAATGGATGCCATTTTTGAGAAAGTGAAGCAAGATCGGCATATCAGTAGTTAAGACGATGCTGAGCTCATTGAAAGAAACCTAATGAACCGTGTACTCTATTGTGATTCTTTGTTGCGACGTAATGAAACCGAATCATTTTTGAAGAAGATATGATATCTGGTGATAAAAACTGGATCGCGTAAGACAAGAACATGCGAAAAAAATCGTAGTCAAAGGTCGATCAGACTTTACCGACTGTGGCGAAATCCGAGTTAGCGTGGCCAAAAGGTGATGCTGTTTGTATGGTGGGTTTGAAAGGGCATTATTCATTATGAACTGTTGCCGCTAGGCAAGACCATCGATTCTGAACTTTACTGTGAACAACTGATGAGATTAAAGCAAGAAGTTGAGAGAAAGCGGCCAGAATTAATCAATAGAAGGGAGATGGTTTTTCATTAAATTTAAGAGAGTTTGGCTGGGAGGTGTTAATGCATCCGCCGTATTTCCTGACCTTGCATCTTTAGATTTCCACCTGTTTAGGTCTCTTCAGAATTCTTTAGGCACTGCTAGGTTACCATCACGCAATGATTATCAAAACAACTTGCCGCGGTTTCTTGATTAGAAGTCCCAAAATTTCTATAGCAATGGGATCATGTCCCAAACACACAAGATTATACAATTACAAGATGGCAAAAAGTTATCGAACAAAATAGTACCTACATACTTTAGTTAAATGTAAGTAAACTTTATTAAAAATGTTTAGAATTATATTCTTAATGAAAAATGCTTAAAAAATCCACTTTGTCACTTTGACCCATGGATTGCTAAAAATATTTTTTAATATCATTATGACTAAGTTACATAATTTAGAAGAGTATAGTTGTGCCATATTTGAATGTTACTTAAAAGGTGTTAGTAGTATCAGTTTTAGTAGCTCTTGTATTTGATATGCCAATAAAGGCATTCTGAATTTAACTTTTTATTTTCCATCATTTAACATAACGACGCCGTTTACGCCGCCATTTACGCCGCCGCTACTGAATTTTTAGCTCCACGCCGCCGCCGAAAATTTCGGCATCGGCGCACATGCCTAAACTTTAAACTAACATATTAAAAAACCTGAAATTTAATTTACTAATACTATTTTACTCTTAAAATAGAATTAGTAATTAAGAAAACTAATTTACTTTTAAACTTGAAAGTAAACCGGAAAGGTTGTCATGGAGAAATCAAGAACGTACCGTAGCGACATCTAGTTTGATTTCGGGAACTAATGTTTTTTTTTAAATACTTCCTCATTGTACGTGACACATAATACCACAAATACAAACTTAAACCTTAAACAAACATTGACCAATGAGTAAAGAATCTATGATAAAGGAATCTATTACCCTAGGAAAAACTTCTGAAAAGCTATTTACATTTGGACATAATCACAAACTACATATACCATAGATGTAAAAATCTATGTGGCGTACAGAGTGGACCAATGAACGGCCAACATTCGGAATCTAATGGGCTTTGTTAGTTTAAAACTTTTACACCATAGGTATAATGTTCCATACATAAATGACAAGGGCTAAATTGATTCTTCAGAATTCACATGCAGTCAAACATATGTGGCATTTTCGAAGAACGGTATACCTAAACTTTTTATATCTAATCAATGGCAACTTTGTTTTCTGAATACCTATAATAGACTTTGGCGAAATCCACAAGGGCAACGCCATTATTTAAAAAGAAGAAGAAGTATAATAGACCATAGAATTAATAAGTACTACGTACAACTGGAATGCTAACTGCGATCTTTTTGACATATCAAAATGAACCTTAATTATATGTGAATAAAGTGTTTTTTAAATAACCATTATCTACATAGAGAAATGAGCTCAAGTGAGACATTTTTTTTCTTGGTGTGTCTCTGTCGCACAATTGCCATGTGAAATATTGTTGATATAAAGGTGGTAAATTCGTGAAAACTGTTTACACAGAACAAAACGTTTTCTATATGAATATTATATTTGGCTTGTTTATAAGTTTACTAATAATATAAATGCAATAGCTTTTAGGTCCAGATAAATCAAAGTTTTTATATTTCACGACATTTCAATATTGTAGGCATGTTTTGTTACCTTTACGTTATGCAACACTAGGTAAATTGAAGTATTCACGTGGCACCACAAAAGCAACATGGCGTTTTCTTTTTTGTCTTATGGACTTGTTTTTAATGCTCTCTGAATTAAAAAAGTGCTTTAAATAATATATTGGATTGAAAAATGGTAAACAATATATGTGCTGTGAGTGGGTATGGGAAAGAATCGTACCTGGCTGTGGATTATCTTTTCACAGGTAAGTATGTCATCAGTAGAAACTAGGGTGACTATACTTTACGTATAGAAATGTAAAGTACGTACGAACTATAAGCATAGACCCTATTATTGCCTAATTAAGTACTAAATTTAAAATTGTTGTATCACTTAACACTTTGGTTATTCACTATTTGCAAATCTACCTACATTAAGCAAGCATGTGGAGGCTCATAAATGGGTATCCTTTAATAATTTTATTGGTCAGTAGGCTTATCGTTTGATCGATCTTTTGCAAATATCTATTTACACACCAAACCAAACCAAATTATTACTGTAATAAAAAATATACATTTTAATTTAAATTTCCAGTTTGCCATCGGATTTAGAGTTAAAGAAAAAATGGTTGATACCTGGGAACTTACATGAAAGCTGTGTGGATTGTACACTTCATTTCAAACCCAAAGATTACCGAACAGAGGCTCGAAAAAGGCTGAAATCAGAAGTGATTCCTTCAATCTTGCCAAAGGTTCCTACCTAATATTAAAGCACTCATTTATAAACAACATTATATCGAAAATAATAAGTTAAAACAACAATTCATATTATAACTTATTTTTATGTACCTACCTAATTTCATTACAGATTTTTCCTGATAACAAAAAAAATAATGTGTTAAACGCCTTTAGTTATACGCCTGACTAAAGTCCTTCATGTTAAGAAGTTATAACTTGATATTAATACTAGGCAAAAATCAAAAGAAGAGACATGAAGATGAAGATTAATAATTTAAAGTCACTTTTAGCAGTTTTAAAAGAAAATTGTAAAAATTATGAAAAGGTACAATCTGTCATAACAAACTGTTTCCCAAATATTCATCAGCAATTGAACAAAAATAAATCCAACAAAGGCATGAGATTCTCATAATAAGAATGTCAACTTATGGCAAAGGTCTCACATTCAAGGCCATTGGCACATCTCGCGCTACTTTACGCCATAAATTGCACAAAACAATTTTGGTAAGTAATGTTTAATTTTAAAATGTAAACAATACAGTCATAATAAAATATACTATTTTGATTGCGTTTTATTATTAGGTCTTCCCCCAGTGGGGGGGGGGAGGCTGCCTATGAAATTGCTGATTTCCATAGTTTCAAAATTTATTATTGTTAAGTTGAGATTGAATAAGAATTTTTTCTGCTTCATATTAATATTATTCAATTTCAATAATCAATATTTTCTTTTAATGTCCAATGTATTCAGGTAAGAATGGTTACACTACTTAGAAAGGGACAAACCAAGATTTATGACCTCTCACTCGGCGCGTGTTTAGACGCACAGTAAGCATTCTAGTTGTACGTAGTACTTATTAATTCTATGTAATAGACTTATTGTAAATGTTAAACTTAATAGATTAATGTCTAATTCCACAGACTCAAAGAGTAATCTTTGATGCCCGTAACTAAATCACAAGATACCTCATAGAAAAATGGAGAATCAGCTACAAAAAGAAAATTCCATCAAAAACACAACATGTACTAATGACAAGGATGGATAGATGCTCTCAAAGAAAGATAGGTACTGAATAATTCGACTTGGTTTAAGTTGCATAACTTTTTATGGCAGAAAAATTGTGTTGCGAGACTTATGCATTTATGTACATGTTATGTTTTTGATTGGATCAGTATTTCGCAGATTATTACAATAAACTAACAAGATAGTAAATTTATTTCTTTATAATTGCGTATGAACTAGTAGCTAGCCCCCGCTTCACATGGGTATCTAAGTTTTCATACAGACCCCTAATGTTTTGGAAAATACTTTAACGCCTATATCCATCAGGTATAATGCAGGATTCTAATGGTAAAATAACTTTCAAATTCAGCAAGTAGTTTCGGAGTCTATTCAATGCAAACAAATCTTTCCTCTGTATTCCCGCGACTCCGCCGATTAAATTATAGCCTACTAGCTTTCCGCTAGCGGCTTCGCTCGCGTGGTCTATACTATACATAAAAAACCTTCCTTTTGAATCACCCTATCTATGAAAAAAACCGCATCAAAATCCGTTGCGTAGTTTAAAAGATTTATGCATGCATGGGGAAAAAGGGACAGAGAAAGCGACTTTGTTTTATACTATTACAGTGAAGTCACCTGCATGGGATGTAGCTTCGCGTAGGTGAAACGATTTTTAAAATCGGCCCAGTAGTTTCAGTATATTTGTAAATTTAAACAAAAACTTTAGTGGACACGTTTCATTTCATTTACCTATCCTACTTACAATAGAGATGGACACTTCTGTCGTCATGAAACTTTAAATACAGTAGCCTGCAGTGTTGAACCGACGGCCCTGAACTACTTTATATTACTGGACTGTACGTTACGTCACGGGAACTTACCCAACATTAGCGTGGTATATTTTGTTTGCGGATTAGATTTTAGCACGCTTACAAGCTTTTAGAAAAAGAAAATTTCACCGAAGTGCGAAACGAATTTGACAAGACATTATTGTTCCATTTACTTTTTTTCTTGGAATAAATATTATGACGTTTAAAAAAATAAGGAAAATTTATATAAAATACCAAGATCATGACCAACTGCTCTAATACTACTGGGAATAATAAGGTAACCCTTACTGTAATTAAAAAAGTCGAAAAGGAAAAAGTATTATCACCTAAACGAAAAAGAGAAAAGGTCGTAATACGATGATTTAGGACAAATGATAGCAATAGATTTCAAATTTGAGTTCGCCTGTTGAACAGAGAGCTCGCATACTCTGGCGCATGCATACAAAATGGGGACCTAGGTATTTATTAGAGAACCTCAAAAAAGTAGTCTAAAGGCAATTGAGAGGAGATTGATAGTTGTTTCATTAAGGTACCATAAATAAAGCGGTTGTTAAGACACGTTTTGTTACTGCCGGCACTAAACATTATACCAAAATGGAAGGGGGCTGGTCATATGGCCTGTTGGCTAAAAAGGATCTTAATGCTTAGTGTAGTAGAATGGTGACCATGGAATTAATGACGCTTGCAAGACTAATGATGACCACTTATCCATTGATATAAAAAGGTCATCATCATCATCATCAGCCCTTTTAGGCCCCCACTGCAGGGCAAGGTCTTCCTTATGGATGGTTAAGGAGGATGGGCCATGACCCTCCACGCTGGCCCAATGCGGTTTGGAGAGTATTAACGACTGCAAATGCAGCTGGGACCTAACGGCTTAACGTTAATTTTTTGGTCACCTATCCCGTGACCGACCCTTGCGAAAGTTGCTTAACAACAACAATCGCGGGCCGCGGCGCTTATCCTACACCACCGAGCTACTTATAAAAAGATCAACTGGAGTGAAATGGCTGAAGATAGGGAAGTCCTGTCCAGCGCCCCAGTAGTCGCATTAGATCGATATTATTTGATAATGAGGCAAATTACTCTCCAGTAACTCATCACAGCCAAAGAAAATATTGCATCGAAGACCTTATATACGAAATGAGATTTACAGTTTTACTGCTTTTTGCATATTCTTTTCACAGTTCGTTCTACGATATTTCCTTTTTCGTGTGGCAAAAAATGTTAACTTTCCTTACTATTTCTATAAGTATTATTTAAACAAACAGTAAAACGAGTTTGCCACATACTTTTTATTAATACGCGAAAAACATAAATCGGGCTCTCTTGTACATTGTATCTGTTTTTTTTTTCAAATAACATCTACCGCTTATCTTAATCCATATTATTTATGAATGAATACTGGGAGTTCGGAAAGTTTGTAGTTTCGCAAGGGTTTACCTTGGGCCGACACTATAGTTACGTGCCAAGTTCGCTAGGGATCAGAATCAATCAAGTTTACGTTTTAACTGACGGGTGTTTTAAAGACTTTATTAATTTAATTTGTTCTTCTAAACTAAAATTTTCTGGGGCACAAGAAGGACAGGGCTTAAGATTTTTAATATTATCTTTAATGAATCTATCCTAATTAGATCCAAATTAACCAGAAGATCATTTGCAGTGACCACGCAACTTCTGGTAAGTTTGCAACTTTCTATTAAATCAAATAAACCACTTGCAAGTAATATATTTTAAGATAGATCTTATGTAATTTTCGCCTTTGAAACCAAATTTAAAAACATGATGGTAAACAAATTACTGAGTGTGTGAAGGAACAACCACTTCCAGTGATGAATAAGAAATCATCTCGAAGGAACAACGTTGAAAAATACTACATGATCTAGTTCATTTATACTTAACTTTTGCGGAAGAATAAATCTCAACTACATATAAAGCTTAATTCTTAAAACTAAAGCCTATTATATTGAATAGCTTTTGTGTAAAGTGCAACTGTTCTCTTAGGAACACCAGCTAGAAGTTATACCCAACCTTAATATCCTGGCAAAAAGATTTATTACCACTTTCCGTTGCCTCTTACTGAGTATAGGTTAATGAGTATGTCCGTTAAACGTAACAAACAGTTTCTGACAGGTCACGTAAAAATAAAAACAGCTGTTACGCAATTCCTATTGTTGACCGTCAACTCCGTAAACTGTTCGTTCCCGGTTTAGCCTTGGCGCCGTCTTCTAACCAATAACATCACGTAACACTTCACTTTTTAACGTAAATATAACGGGTTCCCGTCATTCATTACGAAGTTTGATGGATATCTTTATTTGTTATAAAAACAATTGAAAGAGGACTCTAAGTTTTGACACGCTTTTATGTTGGATGAACATGTTTAGTTTGATAGTGATTTTAAGCACTGCTACGTAATTGTTAGTTTATGCGTACTGTACTATTATTTAGGACATCGTTCCTAGTGTGACGGGTTCGATGCTTGGGCGAATCAATGAGAGGCTGACTAAGATTGAGAACTTGATTTATTTTATGGTAAATAAGGAAAGAATAAAGAAAAAACTGTAACAAACAAAAAATTAATATAAAAACAGTTCGTAAGTTACCTAAATATAAAATTACAATTACCAAATAGAACAAATATATACCCCTTTTTGGGTTTGCCTTGATACGTAAACTTGGACAATATTTAAAGATATAATTTAGTTTAAATAATATATAATTTCTATTTTAATCATATTAATTTCATTATTATAATATTTAAATTTATACGATTTACAATAACATGTTCACAACAGATGAATTTTTTACGAACTGACATTCATAAAGAGCATTTTTGTTTAGTCAAAATTTCAAATTACGAAAGGTGAATAATAAAATAAATGATGTTGGATATCAAAGACAAAAAGTTTGCATGCGGAAACCTAGGACGAAATAAACGGTGGTACGGCAAATGTTAGGCTAGATTCTGCAAACTACAAGTATATGCTTTTATGATAGTATTTACAATTTTGATTTCACTTAAAGCCATTTTAAAAAACATTCAAGTACGAGTCGGACTTGCGCTCGTATCTGCGGAAACGAGACAAAATAATACGTTTGTTGTAAGGGAGCTCCCTTAAATATTTATTTTATTTTCGTTTTGTTGTTCAAGCGGCAACAGAAATACATCATCTGTGAACATTTCAACTGTTTAACTTTCACGGTTAATGAGAACAGGCAGACAGACAGCGAACTATTAGTAGTAGAGTACCCGTTCCACCTTTTGGGTACGGAACCCTAAATACAACTTTATGTACTTCATTCAACTTCTATACTGAGACAGTTCTGTGCTCGACGTCGAATTCAAGGCTATCATAAAATTTTGCATTAATTTCATAACACCATACTCCATATCGTTGCTTTAGTTTTAATCTTTATATCTTATCTATTCTTAATTTAATCTATTCCACTGACTTATTTTAATAGACAAAGAGAAATTACTAGTGCCTGTTTATAATATTAAAATACCCGCTTTTCACTACATATATACGTATATATGTATACACGGTACAAATACAAACAGCTGGACCGATTTTGACAGGACTTTTACTGGCTATAGCTATTGTAATAGGTAACTTAGGCTATTTTCCACTCGGACAAAGTCGCGGGCACAGGTAGTAAAGTATACCTAAAGATGACAAGCTTTTTTTTTGTCAAATTCCGTCATTGACGTATGCTGCTAATATTATACACAGTTACTGAGTCATACACTTTCATTGTCATGATAATAATTATTCCTCTAAGTTCACAGAACAGACTTAGACTTTGGGACTTTATAACTAAACGTCAATTGAACACTAAGGCTATAGAATATCAGTTTATCACAGTAAACGCCGAAATTACCGAAGAACAAAAGTCAATTAACAGAATACCACATTGAAATATGATAAGACTTTCTTATATTTAAAGTTTATTTGGAATTGATCCTATTATTCACAATGGGAGTTACATTCATATTCTTTCCTTTTAAATTAAAGAATAAACAAATGACAATTGTTTATCGTTATTATATTATTTTTTACTTATTATATAAGCTAATTCCAGAAACGTTATGTCAAACGTACGTTTGATACCATACATATTAATAACAATGAATTTTTCTAATTTATTGTTTTTAAACCTATAAAGCCGAATTATAGAGATAGAGCCGATTATATAGAGAATATTTTACGAGCGCTATGGTACGTATATCTCTTTGTCAGCCTTCCGTACCCATAGTTGGATATAGGCCTTCTCATTCACAAGCCAATTCTTTATATTATATTACATACATAAATATACAATATTATTAGAATAAGATATAATTATATTGCATAATAGCTATACAAAAATATTAAAGATATATTTATTTATAGTCATCATATCGTTATACAATAATTCCGATCTTTTTCGAAAGCTCAAAAACACCAAATGTCATCGTACGCTTTAAAAACAAACAATTTATAATTACTCTTAAAAGAGTGCATTTCCGCATCGTGACCCAAAAATAAACGACCGACTCCAAGCCATTTAAAATAATCAGTGCCATTTGTCACGCACACCCTTGTCGCGTCTGTTAACACCAGATTAATGTTCTGCATTTGAGACCTGTGCAACAACAGAACACGTTCAAATTTACTGCCATCTAATTATTTTGGACTTAACCCAATTCGTGGTAGCATTACGTCGAGTGCACCCCGACTCGCCGTTAATTTATACAAGAAATGTGTTTATTGCTTTTATATTTCACTGGAATGCGCATCTTTGGAAATACTGAGACAAGTGTAACGTATGGAAGTGCAGCACTCTTGTTTATTGGTTACAATTCAATGTTTTCTCTTTGTGCAATCTTATGTTTACATTTCAACTGTCTTTCTTTCAATTCTTCGATATAGTTCGTTCAACTGTAAGAACACAAAGACATTAGTTGATCCAGGCCACGCTTCCCTTTGGTTCGGCAACTACGTTTGGATTCCCAGGCTCCATCCCAATCTGACCCACTCGTATAATGAACAGGGGCCACTCCCACATACCTCTGCCATTCCGTCACAAAACGATGTGTCACGAATTTTCCCTAGGTCAAAACGGCCACACTTCTCTGGTGAAGTCTGATTTATGTATGTATATCTAGCTTTTTGCCAGCGGCTTCACCCGCATGGTTTACACGAGGCCTTGACAGTGCATTTATCCCTCGAATACCATTTAGTGGGATAAAAAATAGCTTTTAAGAATTATCTATATATTTATCAAATTTCGTCAAAATCCGTTCAGTAGTGTTTTCGTGAAAGAGTAACAAACCTACATCCTCTCAAACTATCGCTTTTACAATATTAGTAGCAGGAATAAATTAATTCTAAACTTGGACGCCACTCTCAGGAGGTCAAAGAATTTCAATCAAATTACGACATAACGAATCAAAATATTTATTCTAGGAATCTTTAATAAGGATTTCTGTAACTATAATACAAATACGTAATTTCGAAATTATTTAAAAATTAAAATTTTATAATTTTGCCTTTCTACTGATGTA
Organism: Diatraea saccharalis; assembly: GCA_918026875.4. NCBI lineage: Eukaryota > Metazoa > Arthropoda > Insecta > Lepidoptera > Crambidae > Diatraea > Diatraea saccharalis. The sequence goes on along the minus strand of OU893340.1, from coordinate 18,358,385 downwards.
CTGCTGTAAAATAAAAAAAAACAAAATCGTGCGAATCCAAGTAGTGTTTTTGTTTGAGAAGTTATTAACGCAAACGACGAGTTCATATATCAGCTTCAAAATAAAGCTGTATCCCATCACCACACACAACACTCATGTTAATCTTGCTGCGTCAAAACAAATTTCAGGGATAATATCTGTTTCTGAATCATATCGTCATAAGGCCACTGATCTAGTTCACGGTAACGCGGCAAAGAAAATGGGTTAATTTACTTTATGGTTAATATGAAACCAATTGCACAATCCATAATCTAATAAAGAAACTGTTTATGTAGATCCTGCCCATAAAACAAGAAATATAGTCAATCGACTGACGCAACATTTTTTGACCTGAACTTAAAGTAAGTGAATATTTGTATTTTTTATTTTACTATTTGCTTGGATATTATTATGTTTTCTTTTTTCACCGAACTGAAAATTGAACTTTCTTTTATCTATCTAATAATAAAGCTGAAGTATTTGTTTTTTGTTTGTTTGTTTGATTGAACCCTCACAAACATCACGCTATGACTTACAGGAGTGGAGCAGCAATGAGAAATGTTACAAAAACGAGAGAATATTTTACCTTTAAAAAAGCTTTTTTTAAAACTTTCCATTCGTGCGCTGCGTAAAATGTGAAAGTTACGCAAAATTCATGTATTACAAAATTGATCTTCTATAAAAGTCTAAAAAAAGACCGCGGCAGCATATGTTATGTATGTCTATTTTATATGTTATCCCGAAAAATGGAAATTGGAATGGAAGTTCGTATAGTATATAGTTCAATTATATTTCATATCATCATTTTCTAAATCCATTATTAAATGATTTAAGCTGTTTATGCAGGATTAAATAATGATTTGAATAATTTTAATCGGTACAATCTTTGTCGCTATTATTAAATGCGTATGTTTTATTGGTTAAGTACACTAGAATGTTACATTTCGCTGCCTCTACTGAGCACTAGATGACGCTATTGTATTTTTAAAATGAGTTTTTATTTTTGTTATTTATGTTGTCTTTATTTTTTCAAACAAAGTAAAGCTTTCGTTTTAAATTTTGTGGTATTTCAAATAATAATAATATTTTATTTATTTTCCTTCACAAACTTAAACTACGAACATACATTAACAATAAACCAAGTTGTTCAGTTTGTGAGAGGCTAATGCCTAACAGAGGTTTTTATAAACCTGACCTATAGGTCACCAGGTCTCATCCCAAGGATATGTATAATACAGAAAATATGCATTTTTGTTATTATTCCATCATTACAGAACTCGGATAACCATGCGGTTATCCGAGTTATGTAATGATGGAATAATTAGCAATAATCGCACTTTTTGATCAAGTTAGAGTAAGGAATAAAGCATGCTAGTATAGAAAAATAATATGTCGCATTATGTTAAGGACTAGTGAGCAAAATAACAAGTGTAATTATGTAAATAACATACTTTAATGGGGAATTGTTAATATGTCGATATAATAAAATGCTACAATTAGCTGTTCTCGCTAGATGACGCTACTGTGTTTTTAAACTGGTGTGTTCTTTTGGCTTAGAATCGTATGTAACAAAAAAGATATTTGTAATTTTGACACATGATTTCCTTATAAATTACATTTGCCCTTTATTAGAAATGACTAAGTATTTTAAAAGAAACTCATATGTGATGTCAATAAAGATATTTATTAATAATATAGCGGATGAACTCATAGTGTTGCCACAAAAATTATATAAATCACGCTTGAAAACATGGTTAGTTAATAAATGTCTTTATTCAGTAAATTAGTTTTTAAATATAAAACAATGACATATAATAGTTAAGTTATTGCATGCTGTTTAACAGTAGAATATGAGATACTTATATCGTTTTCTTTAATTTAGTAGTTGGTTACAGTACCTTTATTGCCATAATAAAGAATTATACGTTGTCTTCTCTTTCCTAACTAATTTTAATATTTTTATTTGCTTACGTTCACAAGTCAGATAATTGTATAAACTGCAGAGATTTTGATTATTTGGTTGGAAAACGAACAAAAAAAAAACACTTTTTTTTTGTTTAAAGGATGCCCCTTAAATATTTATTTTATTCTACCTTGTTACTATTGCGGCCAACAGAACTACATCATCTATGAAAATGGTAGTAACAGCAAAAAATTACGTTTGTTATATGAGGGTCAAACTGAAAGTTCTTAGAACTGGCCACTTATAAACAATATAATAAAAAAATAATTCTAAAATTTGAAAATATAACTCTTTGCCAATATTACTGAGTATATATTTCATTCATTTGTCATTTGTTTTACGATTTGGCGGCAAATTGAAAATTGTCTGTGTCACGTCATCATGAATTTAACACGACAAAATTTTCGTGCAATGATTTTTTATGACTTTCGATGTCATTTAAGTCAACAAGAAAGTTATGATAGACTAGGATTGGCCTTTCACGATGAAGCCCCATCTCGTGCGACTGTTTACAACTGGTTTAATGAGTTTAAACGTGGTCGCACTAATCTCACTGATGATTTACGTGAGGGACGGCCTTCTACGGCGACGACTGAAGATAACATCTGTGTTGTGCGGCGTATGATAGAGACTGACAAAAGAGTGACCTATCAACAGATTCGGACAAGCTTAGGCATCGGTATGAGTCAAGTGCACAAAATCCTCCACGAACATTTAGCGGTCAGGAAGCTTTGCGCCCGGTGGATACCTCATAATTTGACTGAGGCTCAAAAACTCCATCGTGTGGATTGGTGTCGTAAAATGATTGAAAGATTTAACGGAGGTGACTCAAATGCTGTGTTCGACATACTAACAGGTGACGAAAGCTGGATTTACTGTTATGATCCTAAAACCAAAAGACAATCTGCTCAGTGGGTGTTTCCTTTCGAGGAGTTGCTAACTAAAGTGAAGAGAGATCGAAGTGCGGGAAAAAAAATGGTGGCCTCGTTCTTTGGAAGGATAGGTCATTTTGCAACAATTGTGTTAGAGGATCAAAAAACAGTTTCTGCAGAATGGTACAATACCAATTGTTTGCCACTTGTCTTGGAAAAAGTTCGAGAGAAACGACCTCGCAGTAGGATCCTCCTTCACCACGACAACGCCTCGTCGCACACCGCCAAGCGAACGATCGACTATTTGGCGACATCAAACGTTGAATTACTGGGTCACCCGCCGTATAGCCCCGACCTCGCGCCTTGTGATTTTTATTTATTTCCAAAAATTAAAGAAAAACTTAAAGGAAAGCGGTTTATGAATGCTGAAGAAGCGGTGGCTGCGTATCGCGATGCCATTGAAGAGACCCCTAAGGACGAGTGGGCAAAGTGCTTTTCCCAGTGGTTCCATCGCATGCAGCGGTGTATTGACGTGAATGGACAATATTTTGAAAAGATATAATAAAACTAATAACTGGCTAATGTAATCAGTTTTTGATTTTCTAAGAACTTTCAGTTTGACCCTCGTATGAGCGAACCCTTAAATATTTATTTTATTCTATTATTATTGAAGCAGCAAGAGAAGTAAGTTCACCATCTGTGAAAAATTCAACTGTCTAATTTTCACGGTTTATGTGATACAGCCTGGTGACACAGAGCTAAGTCTACCCTTTGGATACAGAACCCTAATAATTAAAGATGATACCGAAAATCTCTATTCAACGCGGACAAAGTCGCGGGCATAGCTAGTCCTTTCATATATTTACTTAATATTTTATAAAATTTCGATTTTAAATTGATATTCACGTCTAGACAAGATACCTATATTATAATATAATGTCACGACAAAAGCGTTCGTCAGTCGGCGGGTTATTAATACTACTGTCAGTTTTTCACACTCGCGCGCACATATTACGCCCCTCCTAGATTTAAAGCTAGTCTTAACTACTTAGTGCTAGCATACTACACTATTCCATCCACACTTCCCTTTTGACTGCGTTATACTTAGTAGTCTAACGTATTCTGGCACCAGTTTAAATGCTTTCTCTCATTTGCAGGTAATTATTATTATATTTAGAAAACAGAAGATTTGTGGCATATATGTTTCTTGTTTGCTGAATAATTTGAATTATATAACTTAGTTTAATCTTGCAGATAGCTAGCGTTCGAGTTCTTTAATTAATTTTATGGTACCTAACCAGATAAAAGTCACATATGTAATCATGTAACACATGTACACACCCGTCTCCGTTATAATGACTATTCTCCATACAAAGGTTGCCTGGAAGAAATCGCTTTAAGCAGTAAGGCCGCCAATTGTTTGCATTTTAATTAATTTATGTTTGTTTCTGTAAATAGTGTAATGTCAACAATAAAGAGTTATCTATCTATCTATCTATACCAGTAACATCACATTCCAAAGCGTAAAATTCTCTCAAACTTCCGAAGAAAATCGTCATATAAACAAGCATCAGTACAGAGATTAGATAATATAAATAAGTATTCAATTTTTCTTTTTATTCGAAGCTATTTTGATATTGGAAAAGTGTTGTATATATAAATCTTTTGAAATGATCGATTCATACTCTTTTGCAGCACAAAAATTGGTCAACATTTATTCTTTAAAATACCACATTATATCACACCATAAAAATAGCGTAAATATAAAATACGAGTAGTTACGAGTTGACGTAAAATTTTAATCGAAAATATCCTTCGTGTTTTAACAAATTATCTGGACAGATATTCGTTATTTTGCGATGAAAAATCGCTTCAAATCAAAATGAAACCTTAATCAAGTGATTGATTTTTTCCACATTAAATTAAAGTTTATTATGGATATCCGATTCAACAGAAATAAAAGTCTGTATGGTCACTTCCGTATCGATATTAATTCACAAGTGCTTTTGGGTTTTTAAGTCTTGCTTTCATCGCACCTCCACGGCACATCCCACACCTGAAGCGCCAGCGCATAAATCTCCCGCACTCAGAGACAAGTTTGCAAACAAATTCTAGAAATACACGTCTAGCCGACGGCGAGCACGTTTTATTTTTCCTAGAAACCTTTAAATAAGCTGGATCTATACGTCTGTCTGATTATATCTTGGGGAAACTAGGTCTGTTGCTTGAACCACATCCAAGGCGCAATAGCGACTTGCACAAAAAGTGTCACAGTTTAATTTACATGTCTAACAAAACAAATGCTTCGTTTTGTTCGCCGCTTTGATCTTGTCTGTGATAAATAAACTCCTTTCTTGTAAATTCTGTAAAATTTAATTGACAGCTGTCGAGGATTTTCCCTAATGTATTAGCAGTCTCCCGTTAGAATTTCTATTTGGATTTTTTTAAGAGCTTTCTAATATTCGAATAAAGTTTTTAAGTACATATAAAAAAAATCCCCAGAAATTCAGAGATATCAAAGTGTTTTTCTATTACATTTAGTCGCAGAACACAGAAAGACCTGTGTTCTGTGAGACTTAGTAATAATACTATTCAACAAAAGGGCCTCATCACATTTAGGTGCATCCTGTCTCGGTTCGGCTATATATAGATTATGATTAGAAATGTTAAGTGTAATAAAGTGTGTTCTAAAAAAACTATTGACTAGAGGTTGATGAACTATAATTATGAGCACTTATCCTAGTATGAGTACCTATATTAATTTGCTAAAAGTCAAATTCATAAATGGTACATTTATTAACATTGCTGTAGTATTCTTAATGAAAAAGTATATTGATTTATACTTTATACCTTACACTAATCTCAAATTTTGATGTACAAAACAAAATAAAAATTTGACTTAAACTCATAATTGTATAGCTCTATATCTTAATAAAGTTATTTGTAATTGATAGGTATAATATGAGAAAAATGAAACCACGGACTTACTTAAATATAAAATACAAGGAAGCATTTTCACTGTGTACGAATCTATATGACAACAACAACATGACAACGTATGTGTAGTAATAACTTAAATAAAATATGTTTTTAATATACTGTAGTAGCTAGAAAAACGTAATCAACCTCGTTCGTGAAACTCGGTGGAAAAGAAAACTCATAAAAAGTTTCCCGAAGCAATAACAGTTGTACGAACATTAAGGAAAATCTTCATAAAGAACTCTGCTCATTGCTTTGTCATTTTCTATTCTATTGAATTATTTCACACATGAATAGGTATATTACGATTCATATTATGTATTAACGTTAATCTACATACATGTTTACCTTAGAAAAATAAATTATTGTATCAAGTATCATTTCTCGCTGCTTCAATCATTCAATACATCTGGTAAAGATAATATAATATTACGCTAGAAGTAATTATTTTAATCTTCTCCCATTAATGCCGTCCATCTTGAAACTAGGGTACAAATATTGACATAGGAGGGAGGTATCGCGTGTTTATGTATCCCTCTCTTCTCCTGGTGCCAGCTATTTTGGCTGACAAACACGGATTGCATCTAACCCTCTCCTAACCCTTAGGCTTTCCTGCCTACGAGTTGGGGAGAAGGAAGATCCCCTAAACGTTGGGGGTGACTGGCCCAGCAATTACTCTGGAATACCCGGTGCCACTCGGAACAGAGGGTATAGCCCAGGGTATTTAGTAGGTAGGGCCCGACCTTTGACCTGCTCAGTGGTACAATCACTCAGTAGGTCTATTAACGGTCTCACACTCCACCCTCCCCTGCTGTAACGTCAGGAGGCAGGGATATTGCCTAATAGATTTTCACTAGATTAGAAAAGGGTACAAATATTTAAAAAAAAAGTGAAATAAGCAATCTTATTCCATTTCAGTTTATTTTTAGAATATTTATCACATAATTATAGCTTTATTAAAATTTAAAAATATCAAATCATCCAAAAAGATATCTTTTTAGATATTTTCAGCAGGTGCCCTTTCTCTCGCGATATTATTTCGGCTAGTTTCCGTGATTCACTCATCAGCTCGTGGCCAGGTGTGTACTCGTTCTTGAAGTGAACTTGCGCTAGACCAATGTCATAGCTTCTATAATTATACCAAATTATGTACAGGTTGCTATAATTTCGTATTCATATATAAAAACATGTTATTAAGGAAACAATTAAAATCAGCCGGCATACGGTTAATTGCACAAACGTCCATTCACGTTTAATGACGCCTTTAAGCTCTAATGAATGTCAAATTTGTATGTTTAATTATAAAGATTTGATTTTTTGTTTGTTTCCATTGAATTGGTTTCAAAACGACTGAACCTTTATTAAAAATTATTACACCTACACAAACTATATCATACGCGGTTGACATGGGCTATAAATTACGTGTGCCAAATCGCGTGAACATAAATGATATATAATTATGAGATATCTAAACAAATAATAAACAATAATCTGATATTTTACATTAGGTTCGACTGTGCTTGGTGGTTTCCTACGAGATTGGAACATCATCATAAAATATAAGATGCCTACTACTTACTTATCATCCAGTGAAAATGTTGATACAAGGGAATAATTTTATACTTTTCTCTCTCTTGTACAGATATCTGTATTATCGTTACGAATTATGACAAATGGATGTAATGTATAGCAAAATCACTTTCAGTTTACATCACCTAATTACAAAGTTTGTCCAGTCGTTAGAAATAGTCACAAGCTTTGAACCATTAATTTTTCTATTTTAATAAATTGTCATGCAGGAGCTGATAAAATAGAAAAAGTCAATTTACCTACTTATGGAATTGATTTGGAACATATCAGTTACGTTTTTAGAATTTGACATCGATATATGAATTTAAAATCAAACACTCTAATTTTGAGTTGGCGGAAATCAAATCCAATTTTATTTAAACTGCCATTTTTTCTAGCACCCTGTACACAGAGCTCTATATTTAAGTGCCTAACATCCGCCGGAAGTGATTTCGTTCAGGTGTCGTCGATGCCCGAAGTAGTCTTCCGGCGTACACTTTTCGGTTTCGGTTTTAAATAAAGACGTATGCTGTGTTTCGTCACTAGATAAATTTATATAGAAGTGCATATAAGAACTATATTTATCAAAATAACTGTTAACCTATGACTGAAAATTTGTAATTGTAGGTACTTAAAATAATAAAAAATAAATTAAAACATATATGTACATGAGTTCGAGTCCCATCTCAGAGTGCCAGGGACAAGGTTCATTTTTCATTAAAAGTATTTTTCAGTATAACATTGTGAATGCAAAATTTTATCAAATATAATAATTAGAACACAATGTTCATCTTTATCGAAAGTTTAAATATTTGTAAAAATATTTCTTTCGGCTGTTTGAGTGGATTGCCTGAACATTGATGAAAATATGCTCTGTAGTAGAAAAAAGTAACAAGTGCTTGACATATATGTTTGTTAAATATAATTTAGAATTACAATCTGCTATTTTCTAAATTACTTGTACACCTTTACAGGTATCAAATATCCTAATCCTAGAGAATCTACCAATAAAATCATTCTTAACCTGAAGATTACAAGAAAACAAGAGAGTCTGTGGATTATTAAATTTAATATTTACCTTTGATACATAAATACCACACGCTTTTAGCCGGTTTTTGTCCCAATTTTCGCTTGAAGCTATAGTTAAATATCCCGCTGATAAATATTAGATAAAACAATACTAACGACACTATAATTATTAAACCAAGTCCCCTGTCGTGTTATATATGAATGCGATAAACTCGATCAGCGCATGAGAAAGTATAATAAGTTGGCTGGAGCATTAGAATGGTTGTTGAATACATCAAACAAATGTTGCTTAGACCTTTCTGCGATAATGTATAAATCGTATTATGTTGTTTCAAGCTTTCATGATCATTTACATCAGAATAGTACTCTTTTACGGGATAACTACTATCACTCTTCTACGGGATTATACTAGTATTACATTATTTTTATTGAATTACCGTTATCTCCGCGCTGTTGCAAGCGCTATGACCATGGAGTTACCAACTCCATGACACGGTAGATATACAGCAAGATACATGGTATCAGTCCTGTAAAAAACTATAATTCTTAATTGCATTTGCTCGAAATCAGTGCGGTGTGTGCGAAATTCAAGGGTACACGGAAGCAGATCTCTAAAATTATAATCTTCTTATTGCACATTTCGCAAGTGGCAGCGTTGACATGTGCCGGTGGCCTCAGCTTTCTTTCACTGAACACTTTATCCTCGTCTTGAGGCCCCTGTCAACTGATCAGACACAACTCGACAGGCCAATTATTAGAGTGACGACTCTTTTATAAAACAATCATGTGTGGTTTATTAAAATAACAACATTGAACTTTCCGTTGACGTCTTTCTGAGAAGGAGACGATTCTTTTTTTTCGGTTTATTTATCTTGGTAAATACAAAATTAGTAGAACTGTTTGTTGTGTAAATGTGGTGTAATATCCTCCTTCGGTTGTTCAATATTAAAAAAAAGAGTATATTAAAGTTGTCGTCAACGATATTAAGAAACTGCTAAATAATTTGAGTTCTGTCTGGAGGTGTTTAATAAAATTTAAAGTAGATAATATAAATAATTACTTTAGAGACATACTAAAATTTAATAGTTTCGAGTACCTAAGACTTGACCAGCAAACTTTTGCTAAGCAAGTGAATCTTCTTCTAAGTATGCTTACAAGAACTTTCAAAGACTAACAAAAGTGTCAAATGTGAGCGTACAATTGGTCCATAGAAATGAAAAAAAAAATGTAATATGAAATCTTTTTCTTTAACAGATATATTTAGTCGAACATGAAATGACCATGTTGTTTTGTTTTATTTTATTGTTTTAATAATATTGTTTTTAACCGACTCTAAAATCGAAAAGGAGGAGATCATATGTTCGACAGCGATGTACATTTATTTATTTATATTCACCGACCTTTCCGCGAATTGGTGACCGATTTTTAATTATTTTTATTAGACTGTATATGGACCCGATGTAGTCCCGCATAAATTTTATTGAAAACGAATTGATAGTTTTGTTTTTATAATAAAACAAAATCTGTTTTCCATCAAATATCATTAAAATATTTTTCAAAACGTATTTTGCTTACATTGAAAATAGGAAAGCATCGAACGAACGAACGAATGAACATCTTTTTAACTAGCTGTTTCCCCGCGACTTCACCCTCGTAAATTATAGCTTATGTCCCCCGCCTATTTAATTCAAACAAACGAACCATCAAATCTTCCCCTTTTTAATATTAGTATATTGGAAAAAAAATGTCGAGCAAACTGTTTGTTTGTTTGCTTTGCTTGCTATTGCTTGCTATAATCTACGAGGGTGAAGTCCCTCTTTGTAATATTAGTGTATTGGAAAAAATATGTTGTAAGTAAGACTTTTCTTAGGAAATGAGATTCTGTTTGTTTGCTCGACATATTTTTTCCAATATACTAATATTATAAAGAGGAAAGATTTGATGGTTCGTTTGTTTGAATTTAATAGGCGGGGGACATTTTTTTAATATAGATATGTCAACATAGTGAAAGCACTTTGTTGACATATCTATATTAAAAAAAAAAACACTAAAAATTACTATTCAAAAGTGAGAAATGCTACCTGTCATTTAATTTTCTTGAATTAATGAAGTCACTTTTAAGATAAGTATTTTTATTTGATGAATTTTGTATTCACAATGCTATACTGATAAATATTTTTATATTTTATGAAAAATGCATGAAAAACATTTATTAGTAGTATTTCTCACTTTTTTAAATTTGATGTCGACTATATTTTTGGAAAAACAAAATGTTAATGTCATAAAGTTCTTCTAAAAGCTAAATAATTTCTTGCGCCCATTCTTCTTGTTAGTAAAAAGATGTCTTGAAACGGTTTTGAGTAAAAACACGAAGATTCAAAAATGCACGTAAAGAATGAATTTGAAAACAAAATATATTTCAACTTGAATAAAAACAATTAAATCAACAATATTTTATTCGAATGATAAATTAGTAAACCTATAAATATTGTAATAAAAGTTGTGCATCTGTTATAAACTGAATACACGTTTGGATTTTTATCCCCATATTTTTAACATTTTTTTTTTATTTTCCAAAACTATCAATGATAAGTTTAAATCTCGATTTAAGTTCTCTCATTTCATTTTTGAATCAGACAACACTACCGCTCTGTCTTATGTAAAAATAGAAGGTCCTTTTACACATCATTGCATTTGAAGGTCCTTGTTGAACAATTTAAAAATACTGCAGTTACGTGCGAGGTTACCTTTACGTTATGACAGCTCAGACATGACGTCTTAATCGAGGAAGATTGTAGAAAACATATCGTGTCTAAATCAATTTATTACTTGCTTGTTATACGTTCATATCTGTTTTACCGTTATTGTTGAATTAGGTTCAGAAACTAATCATCAATCTGTGTATTTATCACAGCCAATGTTATTTGTGTCAACATTTGTTTTTTTTCCTCAAATATTTTGGCAATATTGACAATACGTCACATGTTGTCACTCTATTGTTACGTATTTTCTTTTAAACCAAGTGTTTGGAGTAAAAAGTTATTGATATTATTGTTTCGTCAAAGTCATCACAGTCAACATTCGATTAGCGTTTCTTTGTTTTAGTCATGAAACTGTGTCATTTAATTTAGACGCAAAAATAAATTCATCTTTCTTTGGTTAAAAATAGCCTGTAACCGGAACAAGCATACGGTGGGCACACCGTCTGCCTCTGCGAAGGTGCGAACCGAAGCGTCCGTCGTTAGTCGAGCAGGACGCGCTGCCAGTCGCTCCTCATACTCCACTGGGAACGAACGCGCACACTTGCGCCCGCGCACTGACGCCGTAACATATCGCGATCTATATAAATTTACTTTCCTATTCATCGTTTTAAGTTTACAAACAAACATTATTATGCCGGCTTGAGAGAAAACAAAAATGTCGTTCTGCAGAATCACAGGCCGCAGCAAGGGGCTGCCCAAACCCAACTACTTTCCACTTCTTGCGCCAATATCACCGGCGGACGCGAAACGTTGTTGCAGAATCACCGGCAAATCTTATGGTTTACCGTCGCATCACTACATTCCAGTTCTACTCACTGCTCGATCAGGAAAAACGAAATGTAAGATAACCAATGTTGCTGGGGAACTCGGACCACATCACTATAGCCCAGAAATCAATTATGGAAACCGAAAGCATGAAATGTTACCGGACTATCGATATATTTTCCCTGTTCTTGATGGTTCGACTGAAGCTCAGAAAGTGTTAATGGATATGCTTACTGCTAAACAAGTGACTGAAGACAAACGTTATGTATACACTGTTCAAGAAAGACGTTGTAGTTTAGTATTCTCTGCTCAAATGGAGGCGGCAGTTCGTGATGGTGATGTCCGAGATGTCATGTTGGCTAAAGATTCGGACACAGTGCTTATTAAAATGAAACAGGGTCGTAGCGTGTCTATGGATTTTAAAGATTTTACTGAAGATGTGGAAATGTTTGAAGGTGAAGGGCCTAATGCGGAAGTATTGAAACAAAAAGAACTTGAAGAATTGGAAGAAAAAAAGAAAAAGAGAAAACGTGTCGCTTTATCATCTATGAAAAAAATATTTGAAAACAAAGAAAGAATAGCAGAAGTTGAAGAGATGGAAGAAGAGAAACTACGACTAGATAGAAAAGCTAAAAAAGCAAAATTGGACGTGTGTAAACATGAAAAACTTGATGTGAAAACTTTTACTTCTAACAATTTTGATCTTAATCACATGCGTTCAAAAACAAGTATTGTCATGTCTAGTGGAGACTGGAGAGATCAATTACACCCTCTAATAGAATCATGGGACTGGGACATTTTCGAGAAAAACGTTCACGACGAACATATCATTCCAAAAGTGAATAAATTACCTACGCCTGTGAAAATAACCCCTTATCATTGTGCGGCTGAAATATACGAGACAAATCCAAATATTAACAATTCAACATACTCATTAGAAAGTGTACCATGTGTTAATCCTTTAAAACCAGTGAAAACGCATCCAGATGAGTTAATTTTGGCTGCAGTTAAAGATTTATCGGAAGAACGATTAATTGAAACTTCAAATATTTTTGAGAAATTAACTGATGATAACAAAATTGATATGCTGCCTGCTGTCGAGCACTTACCAGACATAATAAAAAATATGAAAAAAGGAAAAAGAGAAAAGGTTTCTAAAATTACAGGTCTCACCTTAGATATAAACAAAGCGAAAAAATTTATCCCTGGTCAACATGTTAACACTCCACAAGGACCAGTGTTTATTCCGGGTCAAACTGTGGAAACTCCTTCGGGACCTATTTTCGTGCCAGGTCTCAGTGTAAATACTCCTACGGGACCTGCAATTATACCAGGGCATATTGTTACAAATGAATATACAAATGAACCATTTTTCCTAGCTGGACAAGTTTTACAAACAAAGAATGGAGACGAATTCATTTGTGGACAATCAATGAAATCCAAGGATGAATCATATCGATATGTAGAAGGCCAAACTGTATTATCACAGGAAGGCCTGAAATTTATTCCTGGGAAAGTAATCAGTAACGCATCCGAAGAAGTATTTGTTCCTGGTCAAACAATTATGACACCAGAAGGAGTTCAATTTATACCTGGTCAAACCATAACAGAGAATAACGGAATAACATTCACGCCAGGACAAAACGCTAAAATAAACAATGAATGGCAGTTCGTCCCTGGTCAGGTACTACATCAAGATGATGAATTACATTTTGTACCTGGTGCAACTATAAGCACACCTAATGGACTTAAATTTGTTCCTGGTCAGACAGTAGCTATCAACGGTGAAACTTGTTTTATCCCTGGAGTAACCAAAACGACTTCAAAAGACGAATTAGAGTTTGTACCTGGCACCACAGTTGAAACTGTAGATGGGCCTAAGTTTATTGAAGGACAAATTGTACACACAGATATAGGAGAAAAGTTTATGCCTGGAAAAACAATTGTTCAAGCTGATGGACACGTTGAGTTTTCTGTAGCTAAATCAATTGAGGATATATCGTTTTCAGAGGGTGCACCGGTTGGTTTACCAATCGATATTAAAACATCTTCTATTTCCGAGGAATCTTTGTATGTATTTGGGCATATGATTCAAACAGCCAAAGGCATTGAATTTTACCCTGGCTCAAGAATACCCAAAATAGAAGGTAAAGTAGTGCCAGGAAGACTCATTAAAAATGAAGCAAATGAGTCTCGTTTTGTCCCTGGTATGATGGTAGAAGGCATATTTGTTCCTGGACAAATAGTATTTACCGAAAATGGAGAACAATTCGTTCCAGGTCAAGTGGTAGATACAGCAGATGGACCAAAATTTGTACCTGGTCAAGTAGTGAATACAAAAACTGGTCCGAAATTCGTACCAGGCCAGACTATACACACTATTGATGGTCCGCGCTTTGTACCTGGTCAAATAATTGAAACAAAAGCAGGTCCGACATTTATACCCGGTCAAGTGATTTCTACGGAAGAAGAAGGATCTAGATTCGTTCCAGGTCAAGTAGTAGATACTGAAGAGGGACCTAGATTTGTGCCTGGTAGAGTAATCGAGAGGGAAGATCATGGTGTGACGTTTGTACCTGGACAAATTGTCCAAACACATGAAGGTCTAAAGTTTGTTGCGCCTGATCTGACGGAAGGAGAAGAAGGTCTTGAATTTTCTGTTCAAAGTTTCGTGGTGACTCCAGAAGAACTTAAGCTTTTGAAAGTAAAAACCAACCCTAATGATACTACATCTACAAAAGGAGAGTTGACAATAGACAGGAGTATGCTAAGACAGTTATCTGAGGCTGGTATGTCTATTGGTAGACAAGTTCCCGCCGAGTTACCAGCAATCCATGTGATTTTAAATGAAACTAGAAATGCTGAAACTTTAAAAGCTTTTGTAACTGACTTTGGATTAAAAGATGATGTTGCAAATCAGTTGATGGATGTAATTACGTCAATAATAGAGATGAGTGTCCATTTAAAACGTGAATTACATGAAACTACTAGTAGTACTGATTTTATGAGCGAAAACAAAAAAAGACGACCCGATAAAAAGAAAACAGAAATTGAAATTGTTGATGACTTCAACAATGATAATAGCCAAACTTCTCATCAAGAACATGTTAAAAATTCTATAGCAGCTGCAGTTCTTGCAGCATTAGTAACTGCTGAGCAATTTGAGGAAGTTAATAATAATAATGGAAAAGAAAAGTATCAATTAATATTAAAATCTATTGACACAATTTTAGGAAAAGCAATCGATGAAGATTTTGTTGCATCTATGTTCAAAATTCTACAAACAGAAGAAAGTAAGGATATTCTTCGTGAAGAAATACTTGATAACACTACAGAACCTAAAGTAGAATTAATTAAATTAGCAGTTAATAATACTTTACATAAACATTCCTTCTCCGAAAATGATATAATAGATAAATTTGGTGACTTTTTAAGCAGTGAAAATGATATTCTGGGACCCGCTTTTAAAAATATATCTCGTAGTGATACAAACCTACTACATCATGTATTAGAAAATATTTCCGATTCAATTTCTTTTATAAAAACAGATCATGAAGCAACGGAAACCTTTCATAAAGCTATAATATCTGCAGTTCAAGAAGCTAGTGGTAAGGAATTGGAAGTAATGTTACAAGATTCTGATAAAGGAGACCTTAAAGAATTGATCGTGCAATCAGTTGGACTTGCTAGAATACTTGGTATGAGAGATGTCGCTTCAAAATTATTATTAGTAGTCAACGACGATAACAGTTTGTCTAACATATCCACTGATAATATAAGTCTCAGTGTTCTGAAAAGGTTGACTGTAATGCGAAAGTTGGCAGAAAACTCTCCAAGCTTACAGTCCGCTTTAAAAAAATTAGAAACAGATCCTGAATTAGCTCGTACTGATCCTAAGCTAAGAGACCTTGTACGAGAAAGTGCTGCACTTATGATTTTACCTGAAGAATCTCCTTTATTGACCTCCGACGAAATCCCAATAAGTCTACTTCATCCTGAAAATAGTTTAGCGATGGAAGATTTCTTATACCAACGCAAACAACATTCTGGTGCACTTCTGATTATAAAGAAGGGATTACAAGCTGTTGTACCCCGTGAAGCTAGTCGTGCTGTCTTAACGGGTCAGGTGGCTTATAAAGTACTTGACGAAAACGGCATCAGACATTTTGAACCTATGCATGTATTCTCTGCCCTTAATCTTAGCCAACCAACAGCACACCGTTTCTCTATGTACAGTTGTCCAGTTGTAGATGATAATGATGAAGATTTACAAACTTTTACTGGTTATTGTCACGTCAGTAATAACCAGAGAATCACAAAGTTTGGAGGATGGTCTCGAAGACATAGTGGTGTTTTACTGGATAGAGAAAACACCAGAAGTAGGATGAGCAGCGTAGATACTACTCCAAGTTACAAAAGATATTCATCTCGATCTCTCTCTAGATCTCGGTCTAGCTGTAGCAGAAGTCCTCCCAAGGTAACCTAACAGAAATGCCCTTCTTAATCTGAAAACTTTATTACTGTCTAATGACTATAAATACATATATTTTATTTTTGTTACAGGTTGAGGACGTGGTTGTAGCTACCACGGACTACACGGCAACTGGCGATGACGAGGTCTCACTCAAAGCTGGCGATATCGTAGAGGTTCTCGACACCAAAGCGGCTCTCGGATCCAAGTAAGTAGCAAACACTCATTAATTATTAGCATGTGCTTTGCACAACTGCGCTCTCGTTGATGTAATCCATAACGTATAAATAACTGTACCGACGCAATCGCCTCGGTAACTGAAGCCGTTACTTCGGCTTTAAACCCAGTTTGTAATCATATACAATAATATAAAATTATAATGCACATCACATTAATATTAACAACCACAATATGTCACAAAAATATCACCCAACCTACCAACACAAATTCCTCAAAAACAACAAAATAGATTGCATTTCTAAATGTAACAGATTTATTCTCGAAAAATAGGTCACACAAGGGAAATGTCGAGAATGCGCTTTAGTTGTGATATTCATCCCATGATGCGCTGAACATTCCACATGAGAGTGGGATACAGTGTAAATATAGATGGGGTCGATGCACTGCATCTTGCGCAACTCTCTTAGAAATTGCCTATGAAATTTCATTAGCGTCTTACTCCAATCACTCCTCTGTGCTTAATACAAACATTATTCATATCTAACCTATCTCATGACTCACGATTGCCATCACCTCGCCTGATGTCTGACGACGTAATGAGATGAACTTATTGGTGCAGGTACAGAGGGCGCGTTTATTGTTACGAGAATCATTTCTTCCAATCCAGGGGTTCGTCTCTAGACTATGTGTTTAGCGTTCCCACGTACAGAATGTACTATTACTGATTATGAGTGAAGAGGAAGGAAGATATCAAGAATTTTCATGAGATCATTGTCGTCGCCTCATTGTATATATCTCACTTCAGAGCAAGACGTGTTATGAATTTATCTATGTTATATGTTACCATTATTCTACCTGTTGTGATCTACATTTAACTTTTGTGATAATTGTGCCATGCCATTGTTTTGGCTTGCTATTTAGTATTTTAGCCATTGTGTTTTAAATCATATCAACCAAATCAATCGATCCATTGTATTTGTGTATTCCTAATATGTTATAAGCAAGGTATGTAATAATAAAATAAATAAATTTTAATGACTTTTCTTTTAGACTCACGCTAAATTTATCGATGTTAAAGTTGATATATAAATAAATAAATTTAAAGTAATTTATTCATAAAATATAAATTTAATATTGAAGTAGTCAAACATTTTCTGTATTTTTCTATATAATGGGAAACCAGAATGAGATTTCACAATATTCGTACAAATTACATATCACGCAATACTGACCTCAATAGATTTTAGTTTACAACTGTAAAGCGTACGCAGTTAAATTTACAACTGATGTCTGAAAGGAGCCAATGTTTATATTATCAGATTATGAGAAAACAGTCAATCGAGATCTTGATTTTATTCAATGATTTAATTAGCTTGTATGCACAATCTGACCCATTATACGGAATTCCGCCAAAGAATATTTTGAACGATAGTTTGCTTAGTGATCAAATGGTAAGTGACGAAATAGACATGAGTAGACAATGTACATTCGTAATATTCTTCATGATGTGACTCAATCTTATGACTCACTACTTACGACTTAGCGTCCAACACATTCTATTTTTAAAACCCTCAACGTGGTAATATAAATAAAAATATAGGAATAAGAAATAACCAATGACGTTCTTACTGATTAGACTTCATTAATAATACTTAAATAGACACATATGGAATTGTCGAATGTCATATAGTTAAAGGCAAATCAATATAAATCTATTCTACATAAGAGGCACAGGTACGTCGACCAAAATTGTTTATTAAACAATCAAATGTAGGTATAAAAATTATTCAATTTATATTCAATAGATTTGTACTATGAAAACGGCTCAAACCATTCTAAAAATGAATTTAGTAAATTCATATAAGTAGCATGAATAATATAATAAACGACGCAAAGGATATTAGGTTATAAGCTATAAACATGATAATAATTATTTGTTTATTTGCCATAAACATGGTTTATAGAAACTTATAGTTCACTGTTTCCAAATAACATTGAAAAAACGGGAAATAATGTCACGATAATAATAACCAAATCATCGCACTTTTAATATTTTTTATATATACAATAGTAAAATATAATGAGTTTAATATAATTTCAGAACAATATGAATATTGAGACAAGTGTTTGACTTCATTTTAAACAGTAAAGTTTATTTGGAACCATTTTCAACCTTTTCCATTCTTAGCTAATATTGGAATAGCATTTATACAAGACTATGAGATCGTCGATGCTCTCGTAAGTTTTGAAGAGTCCTTAGTCTTTAAAATAAATGTTCTCTACAAAGTTACCATCACCAAGATGTTTAAATGGTTCCCTACGTTATTAACCAGATGAAATTCAGAGATAACCCAGCGTATCCAGTTGTTGCAACTTTCAGCACACTAAAATAACGAAAGGATGTCCTTTTGGGCTACTGGATATGTAGAATGTCTCGGAAAACCAAAGTTATGAGTAAACGTGATTGCTATAATAATACATTTAAAAAAAAATGTATTTTGGTAAGGCAAATCACATTGCACGAATCTAGATTACAGTAACATGTAACTGTACACAGCGATGGCTCAGTCAAAAACACGCCACGTCATATAAAATGTCCAGTTTCTATAATCGAATTTACGCATTTGCGTGTTGTTTTATGGTCATGTTAGAATGAGTTTACTTAGGTAGGTAGGTACCTGATGTGCTGCCATTTAGCTGTTATTATGGCAAACTATCGGACGACATATTTGTTTATCTCCAGGGTAGTTGGGGATCAGAATAGACTGTACGTCTTAAGTAGAGCGATACACTGAAAAAATAAAAAAGTATTTAATATTAGTGCTGGAGCTGTACCGTCTTATGATAAGGCCAATATCTAGTTGATTTTGGCAAAGGACCAAACTAATCGCACAGGTAAACTATTTCTTATAGAGCTGTTATTTTAATATGCAGACACTGAATTAGCAATAAAGTCATATAATAGCAAACGTTTATGTTGATGTTTATGTTTTACAATTAAATTTCGCAACTTCTTGTAATATTAAACATACAGGAATATAACATTATTATCTGTAAAATATCAGTAACTTATTTGCTGTATCAGTTAGGCATCTCTCATTATTTTTACAATGCTTCTCATAATTCTTAATAATCTTAGACGTAGTCTAGAGCGAGGGTTCATTGAAAGACTGAAGTTTTGTTACACCATTTATTTTACGGTAACACTCAAAAACCCTTATATTAAAAATCACAAATGTATATATACATCACCAAGAATATAATCATACCGCGATTCAAAATGACAGTACGACATCTGTTACGCAAGATTGGAATTAATTTATCTATTAATATTTATTTACTAATTATCTTTTATCGTTATGGTATAGGTAACTCTATTTATTGTTTATTATTATTATGGAATATATTTTTTATCTATTTATATTTTATTTATGTAGGACATGAACACAAATGTTGTAAATATATATTACCTTACTTAAAGTAATAATCCAATAATAATAGTTTTTTACTATATTATTAACTATTTATTGTTTATTATTATGGAATATATTTTTTATCTATTTATATTTTATTTATGTAGGACATGAACACAAATGTTGTAAATATATATTACCTTACTTAAAGTAATAATCCAATAATAATAGTAAAAAGCTAAACAATCCTCTGAGAAGCAAATTTCACGAAAAGCAATACATATTTGATAATATTATAAATGGCAATGGTTAGGTGGTCCAAAATTATAACCTGGTTAGTTAACATATCTACAGTTATTCCCAAATATACAGTTGGTATCAAGCGTTTTATTTTTAACTAACCAATACTCTATATTTTCCTCGTAAAAATGCGAACTATTTGTATTTTTATTAGATTCGACAGGCAAGCTGTCAAAACAAAAGACCTGTCAATATTGGTGTAACTGGGCAATATGGGAACAGGGGGGTAAGGGGAGTCTGGAACGGCTGGAGCTACGGGTAAATGTGCCGGCATTGACGTCACGATGTTTCTGGGCCAGCCTGAAATAGAGCATCATAACCGGCTGCCACCTTTGTTCAGGTGGACAGTTTATTGTCCATTGTGAATTTTGCGCAAATGAAATTCAAGTTATATTAAAACTTCTAAATTATTTTACACCACTCATAAATACTTTTTCATGTGGCTTAAAGCACTTTACGTACAAGAAATTTCCTAATATGGCAGTATATAATCGAAGTGTTATTATTAAAAATTAGATAGTAATAGAATAGTCGTCTCCGGGACCCTGAATAAGTTTGTTGGATATATCGCCGGTTTCTGAATTGAGAAAAGTACAAAATCTCAACCGATTTAGTTTTTTACGTTTCAAGTGGCAAAAAGTAATAGTTCTACCGAACTTAAAAAATAAAATCAGAAACGCAAACCTGTTTAAATGACTCTCAAAATATCTTTTGTACGGTTTGAGTCGTGCTTAACTTTAAATTCTTAATTCAGAAATCGGGTGATAGAGTCATTAGTAGCTGAAGTATAATAGTAATTTTATTTTAGAATACCTAGCTAAACAAAAATACTATAACAAGACTTCATAGCATACATCGTCTTATACAAAAATATTATTAGACATCGCACAATTTACTGTTATAGAATAGAATAGGTTTTTATTGGATAATAGAATGATTAGTATAGATGGAAGGTTTAACACAATGTTATCTGATATGATTCCAACTATTTTTGGTCTAAATACTTTGCACTAGAGCTATGCATTATGCTTATTAACACGATGCAAATGCAGTGACCTACGTAGGATAATACTATACTCGCATATAGCAATGTCACATTTACAAAAAACCTTAGACATTAGCACCGTGTATAAAAGCATATTTCAAGATTGTTTGCTCGACCAGTGACTACTATCATTAATAAATGTAGAGAATACCCTGAATAATAGTATCTCTATATGACCAAATGAGAATGAGACTAATTACATAAAAACCAAACGCACTATATTTGAAACCAGGCATGAATCTTAGGAATTCTATAGCGAGAAGAGTTACGATAGCACGTCATAAATTAAAAAGAGTAATTGTGTCACAGCACCGATGTATTTATTCGACCGAGTTCTAAGTCGAATTAGTAAGTGATTATACAAGTTACTGTCCGTGAATTAAATAAAATATCATCACTACATAGGGCACGAGAAGTCGTTCACTTAAATTCACAGACAGCTTATTTAATAACTTACAAATTCAACTTAGAACTCAGTCCAATAAGTACATACATTCTGTGATACAAATACTCTTTTTGATTTAAGAAGTGTTTTTTTTGTATTTATTTAACTTTACTAAACTAGTCATAAACATACTACAACATATAACATAGAAAAAATATAAATAAATTTACACATAATTAGAGCGAATATATACATACATATATACAAACACACAAATATATATATATATACATGTACATCAACACATAGATGATGATGACAATCTACACAAGCCTTGAAAAAGAAAGGAGTAGACTTGCTATTGTAATTCTACTCACTTTAGTTTCAGATTTGGCCTTTGGTTTTGATGTAATCGGTCTCTTTCTCATTTGGTCATTCAGACGTAATTCCCCTATTCACATTTTGATTACAGTCGAACATGAGTATCATTAACCTATAAATTTATTGATTATTTTAACAATGTATTCAAACTGTGCGCTAATTGCAGCGCAATATTATCTTTAGCATTTGCCAAACGACAGTTTTAAGACAAACGCACAAAGCTTCTTTTAATTTTCTCTTCTTTAAATAACTTGTTATAAATAGCTAACACAGATCAAATGAGGCAATCGTAGCTACCGGATGCATGGACCCTGACATTGAGGTGTCACTCCACCTGGCAGTGTCGGATGACCGTTTTGATTGACAGGCCCTCTCGCTTCATGTAGCTCGACTTTCTTAGAAATATGTATCTAGAAGTTTCTAAGTAGATATATTTCACTACACGTTCTTCTGTCACTAATTTTGGCAGATGAACGAAATTTTTAATACGCATTTTTACGAATGCTGTGTATTATACATAATAATAGGTCGGGGAAAAGTTTCTTTGCATTTTATATGAAAATTCAAAACATTTTTTAATAAACCGTTTTTTTCGATAACTATTTGCTATCTTGCAGTAGAGATGATCCCAATGCTATAGAAATTATGGGGCTTCTGATCAAAAAACCACGACAAATAGTTTTCACCTCGCGTAATAATAACCTAAAGAATTCTGAAGAGACTGAATCGGGTGACAATCTGAAGGTGCAAGTTCAGGACTATATGGCAGACGCATTAACATTTCCCAGCCTCTCTAATTTTTTGCTGAGTGCAAAAGATGTCGGAGGTCTAGCGTTATAATGATGAAAACAAGGCCACTTTCTCTCAACTTCTTGCTATAATCATATCATATGTTTGCAGTAGAGTTTAGAATCGAAAGTCCTGCCTGGCGGTAATAGCTCATAATTAAAATGCTCTTCTAATCCCACCAAACACACAGCATCACCTTATTGAGTTTCAACCCGGGTTTCGCCATAGTCTATGAAACCTTCTCTTGCATTTTCTTGTCGTACGTGTTTCACATTTTACGCCGCAATAAAGAATAACAAATGAGTACACGGTTCATTAGATTTCTTTAAGTGAACTCGTAAGGCACCCAAAAAATTTCAACTTTTTTGTGTAACCAGCTTTTTCAAATGCGCCAAAACTATTTTGTGGTCAATCCCCAGTTCTTTAGCTACGTTGTTAGCTTTATCAAAGTTTTCTTCGTCTAAATCAAAATTTCCGCACTGAAAAGCTTAAACCAAATTTGTGCTACTCTCACAGAAAAAGCAGGTTTATAAAAGTCACAATTTTTTTCGCGGCTTGCGTTGCATTTTTATCTTTTTTGTAATAAAATTTTAAAATGTATCTAATTTCTTCATTACATTCACTCGTTTTGACACTAAGAATAACAAATGAAAATCACACATTTTCCTGTTTTGAATTCGGAGTTATCTTGTTTAAATTTTAAACTTTTTCATGATACTAAAACTAGTCAGATACAAATGGTAAAGCCAGAAAGATTTTAGCATATTTTATGCGAAAAAACTTTCCCCAACCAAATATAATTTAATAATGTATTAATAAAAATATACAGCAAGTTAAACGCTTTATAAGATATTTAAATATCAACGTCGAGAGTCAACGACACTAAGGTAACACAGCTGTCTGTCTATCACAGACTCTTTTAAGTAGTCACTTGAAAATTTTAAATTGCTCATACATAGGGACTTTAATTTTTTTTAAACTGCGTATCCGACTCTCACTGAGCCATTTTTTAAGAAATCCGAACTTTAATCATAACAGATATAAACATAATCGAAGCATCCGAAAAGACCTTAAATAAGTAACATAGATATGAGAACACGATGTTGCGAAAACATAATCAGTACTTATGGTTTCTTAAATTAATAGATATTTTTACATGTCTATTTAAAGTATCTCATAAATTTAGACACTAAACAATGCGAACTTTATCATTGAAAACGCAAAAATGCACGATAAGTCTTCATTTTCGAATATCAATGAGACCTTTACCTTCAATTAATTTTGTTCCCCGTGAAAATCGATCATATTCCCTATTGAATACTTCGAAATACCCATTACCCTTTCGACCATACTAACCCAGTCCCGTCTCCAGGAGGCCTCGGGTGGACCCAGCGTTGGATATTGGAGAAGCCCAACTGTTGGACTCCACTGCTGCACGACACAAAGCAGCTGTCCGACCTAAGAAGAACCATCCGAAAACCAGACCCAATGGCACCAAGGAATGCGACGAAAGGTTTGTTTTTGACATTAACGCTTCCTTGGACCTCAATTCAACTAACTTTAACATATTAATATTACCAATTGCATTTAAATTCGCCACAATCTGCTACTTTATTTGATATGGAAGTTTGAACTATACATATATTTGTGAGTGAATACAAGTTTTGCTTTCAATTACGAGGATACAAATTGCTAAGTTATAGTTTCACAAGAATGAGGAAGTATTTAAGAAAAAAAAGAAAGCACTAAAAAAAACCCCCACTTGATGGCGAGTCTAGTAAAAGTAGATTTTTGCAGGAAACGATTGGCCCAAAGATAGTCATTTCCTTTCCTTTTAACTAACATATTAAAAAACTGAAATTTGCAAAGTTCGAAACTTACATATCAATACAAATAAGAAAAAGTACAAATAGAATATGAGTTGTTTATTGAGTTTTGAATACTAATTTACTTTTATACATGAAAGTAAACCGGAAGGGTTGTCATGGACCTGCCACACCGCCCACGCTTCATACTAGCATTACTAATCCTGCTGCTAGGCACATTTTGACAACACACCGCCAGAAACTACACAGCCACATATGTAATGCTTTAATATCGGTTCTTAATAGGACATAGTATTTTTTCTTGCTTGGGGCCATTATACTATCGGACCTCCGAAGCTTAGTGATTCGCACGCCGGTATCAAGGTGTCGCCGTCTCTGAGGTCCCGGGTTAGATTCCCGGTCAGGTCAATGAAATGAAATTTTCTATATTGGTTCGGGTCTGGGTGTTGTGTTCCATCATTGTCTCAGATACTACGTAATAGAGCTTTATTTATTCTTCTTGGAATCTAAGAGATGTATGTGTTTTGTTTAACATTAAAAGAAAATAAAACTTATAAATTTGTCGTCTTAGTAAATAAATTAATGATGGCAATATTTTTATTACGTATATTTATGTTTTGGATAATTAATATGATTTCGGGATCTGGAGTTACTATCGTTTTTTGTTTATGATATTTAATTTAGAGTATAACAAACAACGCACGAGTCAAGCGAGCAAAGCGAGCGTGCCACGGCAGCGTCCGGCGAAGGGCCAGAAGCGAATCGTTATTGTAAAACGAAACAACTAGTTAAACCAATTAACCCTCAGGACGCGTCGTGGCTTTTCTTCGTTGCCACAACGCGTTGAGGTCGAATAGCATGTCTGTCACAGATTTAGCTATGTGGTTATTCTGCCATTGCCACAACGCGTCGTGAGCGTTTCCATTAAAGCCATAACACAAATTTCGCTATGTGGTTATTCTGCAATTACCACAATGCATTGTAAACTATTTTTTCGCTGTAAATGAGCGAATTTGATCTTTGAGCGTAACATATACATATACTTAATTAGCTCTGAACGACAAAACTAACTAACGAGTATTTCAAACTGAAATCCCAATATTATATAACACACGACCTTCATTCCGTTACGAAATCCGACCGTGGTCCAATTCCCCCATTTCTATGAATTGTACTGAAATGATAAGCTGTGGGAAATAAATTAAAATAAATGTCCCCGAGGTGACCGTGTTATTGCTCATGCGACATCTATCTCCGACTAGTGATTTGGTGAGATTCATTATTCAAATCAGGCATCTTTACATTAAAAAATTGTGATAAAATAGTCGGGACTTTTCTAAAAAGAAAGCAAATAGAAACTAACAAAAATCTATTCCAGAAACTGTGCAAACATTTAACTTAAATAAGATTTTTAGCTCCAAAATAAAAAAAAAAATATTTTGGAACTATTCTAATAATAAAACTCATTCAAAACCGTTTAAAAGGCCATAAAACACAATATTGTACAGGATATATTTTTTTTGCGTTAAATCAATAGACAAATAAATGAATACATATTAATAAATAGTTCGTATTAAAAAAATATAGATATTTTTATACAACGCATTTTGATAATAAGCATTAGATATTGGAATAAAATATATAAAATTAAATTGAATATTCTCATAAGTTTATTTTCATTAATTTTATATAAAAGTTTCAAGAATAATTGTATACCTACGTAGTCTGTCTAGTAGTCTGCCTAACTAGGCACACATTTTCGAGTCTGCCTAGGTGCAGGGGTGAGAGGCAGCGCGTAACCATAGCAACGCAATATACAGACCTGTAGGCTAATTCTCTAATTTCCAAATCTATGGCAATCCCGTTAAAGGATATAACTATTAATGGAATTATATAACTTTATATGTCACAATCGTTTCTAAAACTTTGCATGATTTTAATGCTAAAATAATAAAAACTTACATTAACCGGTCAAAATATTACAGTCAGTATATTGTTTGACATTTTTCAATAACTGTCAATGTAACGCTTATAGGGATCGAACGATACTTTCGATACTTATGAAGTATCGATATTTTACACTCGATACTCGATATTTTAGTATCGATACTTGAACATCAAGGTATCGACAGGATCGCGGAATCGACTAGTCTGTTTTTAATATATCGAGTACTTTTTGTCACTACTTAAAACAAATTACTTTCCATGGTTAAAATGTATACGGTGGAGATCGGTGACTTAGCAATTGGTCTGCTGGAATGCACCCAGCGATTTTTAGCAAATCGCATCCCCAGATTTGACTTAAAAATCTTGAACGCAGCGCAGCTGAAAGGAATGAATTCTTTTCAGCTGCGCTGCGTTCAAGATTTTTATTACTTTTTTCTTCGCGCCCAATTGTGCTATTTTGTGTTGTGATAAGATTTTTTCATTTCATTATCTTGATAAAAAATGAGCAGCGCTGGTAAAAGTGGTATTAGTACCGTGTGGAAATTCTTTGAGAAAACGGGTAAAAACTCTGCAAAATGCAAATTATGTTTTAAAGCCAGCCGGCGTAGTTTATTTGGTAAAAAACGAATTAAATAAATTTAATAGTCTTTCATTTCAACCTTACTTTCTATAGGTAAAGTACATTACATCTTTACCGAATGTGTTTTGGGTATTTATTTATTGGTATTATGATAATATTTAACTTATTGATAAGTTGACTATCTGACTATTAATACGAAGGGTCGGTAAAATGAATAAACGTGTTCGCAGGTATGAGTTTACTTTCGGACTCCTTGATGTTGAAGTGCCACTTACAAATTACAAAAGTCATAGATTACGTTGCCACAGAGTGATAAAGATCATTACACAGATATGCCACACATCCATAGGTTTTTACTTCTATTCTCTAAATAAATGATTATATTATACAATGTTATACTCGTACTTAGTATATAAATTACTGCATTCCACGAAAACAAAATCATGCTGTGATCATGCCTCCAAAAAAGTATCGATACTGAGTAGTATCGATACTTTTAGATTGATACTTTTCGGGTATCGATACCTAGGGTCGATACCGATACCGATATTCAGTATCGTGAACAGAAGCCGATACTTCGAACCCTAAACGCTTACCATAGACATGCCAAATAACGTACCTATCAATTGTCAAATTGAAATGAATTGTGACCGGAACCGCATACACTTATGAAAAGCTACATTGAACATAAAGAAACACATTTTATCCATTTTAACAGAAAGAGATATAAAAAATAAAATAATATGAGGCATGTATACACATATAATAGTGATACATTTAATTTATTTCACAAGAAAAAAGTATCTTATTTGAAACGAACGTTGACCCAAATGTGACAATTACAAAATTTGCGAGACATTACAACGATTACAATAATGCATTAACAGAGCCAATAATAAATGGCGTCCGTGTATCATATTATAATGATATATTAATGTAAGGAATCTAGACCGACTAATATATATTAGTTACCTACTTACGTCTAATGTGTGACGCGAATAATGTTTTTCATTATAATATAGAATACCTGGAATTTTATTACTTAAAATTGGGTTGTTCGAGTAATAGATTTTATCTATACCACTGTTTTTCAATCTGTGGGCCGCAACTCCTAAGGGAGGTCATAGCGACTTACTCGGGGGTCGCTTGACTACAGTAGAACATATTTTTTGTAAGGAAGATTTATATTTCAATAAATTAAATCGTAAAAGGGACCTAAATAAAGAAAGATAAAAAATATTTTTTTTATCTCTCTATAGCACAAGGGGTTGTGCTCCAGAATTACTCAGCCTCGAAGGAGTCACGTATATAAACAGTTTGAAAAATACTAGCTTATACTAATATTATAAAAAAAGAAAGATTTAATTTGCATTGAATAGGCTCCGAAACTTTTGGATTGATTTTAAAAATACTTTCACCTACGGCAAACTTCATCATACGCTGGTGAAATAATACTTGTAAGTGTTCATTTTAATTTAATTTCGGAAAAATAAACATGTTTTCTTGTCTAAATATTAAGAAGTCAAACTTTTTTTATACCCGTTAAAACGCTGTCCATCATATTCATGACGTCATTGTGATGTCATGAACGCAAAATAGATGCATAGAGTAAAATATTAAAAGATGTCAATAAACAAAAACAGTGCCATCTAACGATCAATTACGAAATAAAAAGATATAAATAAGCTAAGAACAGCGCCATCTTGGAATTTGAAATATAATTAATAAGCATATCTTTAAGATTAATCTAACAGCTATCGCCATAGAGTGACATACCCGTGACACACAGACATAAAATCTCGACTTTTAACTTTAAGATCTAAATTGAGAATCGCTATGGTTATTACGATGTAAATTTTAGTTTTTATGCAATTTCATAACTTATTATTTACTACTGAAACTACCCTATTGTCATCTGATCTAAATCAACAGTTATTCTGGACCGTTCTGTGGTACATTTGTAATCTAACAGGTCCCGCGATAACGATAAGAATATTGTTTAGCCAAGTTATAATACAACCTTGTTTCTATCATTTTTAGTTAATTTTTAAATTCGTATTTGTTAATTTTTAAATTATTTATTTTATAATTTTTAGTGGGCAACTACTTATGTATGCGAGTTTCTATATTTTTGGAAATGACAGCCATTTTTTCATTTATTTTATAATTGTGTCATAAATTCGCCATTTGCGATATTTTTGTATCAATATATAGCCAGTGTCACTCGGCATCTAATAATACCCTATATATTTATATCTGTTAAATATTTTAAAAGTTATGATGGTATTGATAAATTCCGTAAACACAATACACTCCTTTTTTGGGCAGTCGTGTAATAGAAACAGCCTTGAGTTTGACGGCTAGCGAAGAGCTGTCAAAGTCTAGAGGTTCAATCAAATTAAACGCACTTTAAATATAATAAATATAAAGTTTTATGACAAAGTTGGAGGCTGATTTTTACAGAATAGCAAAGCTGTATGCGTATACATATAATAGAATAGCTATATGAGCCAGTATTAGAACGGGTGACCAAATTTTATCATCTCGAGCTCCTCCACACTTCAGAAGGCACGTTAAGCCCTTGGTCTCGGCTGCATGTGCAGTCGTTAACACAAAACAATCCACACTGATCCAGTGTAGTGGGTCACGGTCCATTCTCCCTATTCGATTCTATCCGATCCATAGGGGAAGGGCTGAGCCCCAGCAGTGCGGACCTCAATGGTCTAGTTATGATAATAATTATAGCTGTATGCAAAATTTCGGTTTTATAATAATTGCTTTAAAATTCAACTGGAAGTTTGAGAAACTATGTTACATGTATGTATCATTTACATAACAGCTTATAAAATGTAAGGCGGTAAAGAGATGTTTTATTAGGATATTATCGGATAATTTGAAAATAAGATGTATAGTTTACCTTGATGGCGTGCAAAGAGATTGATTAGGTCAACGTCCCGTGTTCTAAGAAAATATTGCAGCCACGCTTTATACTATAACTCTTTAGTACCCACAACAATTTATCTAGAGCTAACAACAGATAAAATCTATTCTGACACAAAGTTCAGTTTTTACTGGTCATCAAAATTGGCTTGGCCACTATTCTGAAAATAATCTACATACATTATTAGCATTATTAACATGGCTTTTTTCCCACCCACTCATCACTCGCCGAACAAATGGTTGACGATATACAATTTCGCCTTGTCGTGTCCCACTTTTTGTCTTAGGTAGATCTACACCGCTAATTTGGGTTGTTCTGGAGAACTAACCTAATTTCTTTCGGCGCTTTCCAATCGCTCATCTTGAATGTCATGTTTAGTTTATAGTTCGTACGTCAATCGTTGAAATTTCTCTCGACCCGTTTCTATGCTATTATTTTAAGATAATATTAGCAATAAATCATTTTCTTAAATAGTTTCGATGTTTGTTTCTATTTATTCGATAAACTGTTATGATATATTTTCAATGAATCCTTACAATAAGTAAATTGATATGGTAAAAAAAAAAATATTACACGAATAATTTATATTTATTTATTACATCTTATGTCCTAGATCTTGTTTACCAATAAGACCGATAACGACACACAACAACGTTTTGCGTTGCGTTTATTTATTTATTCGCAACATACTGCTATCATTACAGGTTTCCCTAATGCGATAGCGTAAACAAAAATGAACGCTGTTATACATATGACAAATAATTCTGCCGTTCTGAATAAGTTCAATGAACAACAAAATAAATATATAGACTTTGCACCTTTGTTTAGACAACTTAACGTTCGTTGTATATGTTACTCTCTTAATATGTTGGTCTCGCGATTGCGTTGCGCCGACAGCCACCTCTGTTCACAATACCATCTAAGCTACCCAGACAATCGAACCCAGTGTCTACAGCTGAAAAATACCGCTTTTGGAGTTCCCCAGGGAAGCATACTCGGCCCGTTAATATTTGTTTATATAAATTAAAATTTAATGTTAGTTAAATAAGCCCTCTCTTGTTCAGCACACTTGTGTTATTTTGCTCAATTTTATACAATCGTCTCTAGTTTTATACACCGTGTTCATATGTGTTTTAATAAATAATTTATTTATATAACGTGGGATATATGAAGGGGTAAATAGTGTGCATAATAAATTTATTATTAGTAACTTGGAAGTCGCAAACATTTTGTTATTCATAAACCTAGTGATAGTTTTCGAGCGATCCACAAATATAAAGTCATGTTGAGAGAATGTTTATCGCCCTATTTTGAAGATATACGGTTATCTATTTGCTATGTTCTAAATATATATATTACTTTTACACAAGTTTGCTGAACTGGCAGATTTTACTTTTGTTTGAATAGACAGTATTCAAAGAAAAATTAAATATAACGAATCATACTCGTTTATAAAAATAAATCTTAAAAGAAACTTTGATCTTACCTAATTATCGTTTTTTTCGGGCAATCTTATAATCTCATTTCATATGTTACTAGCTGACCCATCGGACTCCGTACCACCATATTTTATTTATCTTTATAAATTTTCTTATATTCAAACTTTGTCATGACAACAAAGAACACGTAAAAAGATTCATCCATTTTGCAAGCGTTGGGAAGTTATTCGCGTACATACATTTCGGCCATTCTTATATTTTATCAATAATACAAACAAAAATTTGAAAATATTTCTTTTTCTCTGTCAACTGTTTATTTACCACAGAGGTTACCAATTCCATAAATTCTTATTTAGATCCGGTTAGTCTGATTTTCGTAAAAGATATATTCGGAAATATTTCGCTTTATCACCGATTCGTAGTTGAAACCCACAACAAAACGGTTCCGATCTATTTTGTAATATTTACATTAAAAAAAAAACAACTCAAGAATGCCACCTGCCCACATACCTCACTTTCCTCTCGCCGGTCATGTGGCGGTTCTATTCTCGCTATATCTACCGGTAATAGCTACTAAATCTTTCATAATGCTTTATGATCTCTTTAATGTGCTAATGAAGTATTGAGTTGTAAATTTTCGGTTATAACTACTTACAGGTAAACAATAATACACAATTTAATGCCCCAATTAAAATACATATAAACATTTCACCAGTTGGATAAGGGTTTATTTTTAACCGACTTCAAAATTGAAAAAGAGGATGTTATACGTTCGACGTTGTATTTTTTTTTTTGTAACATCACTGATTTTTTCGATGTTTTTTCAACGTTATCAATTCGAGGTCTATGTATTAAATTTCGTGGGGATGGCGTAATATTCATATAAGTAGGTCTTTATGAGCTTCAGCGAATACGTGTGATAAATTTTATTAGTGTATGTATGTATTTATGTTTGTCCGCGTATTTCTCACAAAACAGACATCGTATTGTAATGGTTCTTTAATGTTCAATTGCTTTTTAAACCCCGACGCAAAAACGACGGGGTGTTATTTTTAAATCGGTTCAATAGTTTTAAAGACATTAACTGCTAAACTGTTAGATTTTTTTGCGGGCGTCGATCTAGTGTTTTACCTAGGGCGCCAATTTCTAATATTTTGCCTAAGGCGCCAAATTTCGTTGGGCTGGCTCTGTAGCTACGACTTCCCGGGTCTCACTCATCCCCTCTGACACCCTATAAAGGTTTAAGTGGGCAGGCCTATGTGATTAATCCTGTCGGATTAAAAAAACGGACGGCTCCACGGTAGAGATTCACTTGGCAGGCAGCAGAGCAGTGCCTAAGGCATTTCTGTGACGTTGAAAAAGAATTGATATTATTGGATAATGTTGATCTTTCGATACTTCTATGAGTAATATTCCTGAATTAATATCACTATATTTTACTACGAAGTAAACATATACCTTTGAATCCCAACAACATCAAAGCAGTAACAGATAGCCACCATGGTTTAATGGTTCCCCGAAATGTATGAAAGTAACAGTTTACGCGTCATGTGGTCTGGAAATCCCCTGAGCATCTGGCAGGACTCACCACCACAACATTATAGCACAGTTTCATGATCTGCTACATTAATCTCTTCAATTTATGGACCTATAAAGATGAGTTCAATACTAATAAGAAAGGATTTTGCAAACAGAATTAAATTTTAATTGGAAACTTGTATATTAAAACCTTGTCGACTCCATGACAAGTAGTCGAGAACTAATTAGGTTTGAAATAAAATAATTACGATCTATTTCTGTTAATAAATAATATTTTAACGTGACTACTGTATCACAGATACATATTTATTACACAAAACCCTACTGGATTAAACAAAACAGACGAAAACAGCACTAGCCGAGTTTCATATCGAGTCTTCGAAATCATAATACGAGTTCTTCGTTCGTGTGAACTGATGACATAATCTAGTACTTGTTAACAGCTCGAGGCCGAATAAGAATTGACTGATTGAAATACTGAAGCTATGCTCACCCTGTCCAATTTTGGCATCGTGACCTTTTTATGCCACCGTGCTTCTGCTATTTCTATGAACGTCAATAATTCTTAAGATGTTCTCAAGCATGGTGACAAAACACAAAATATCGTGATGGCAATTGCCGAATGAGCACGCAGTCTTAATTCCAAGTATTCGATGTTCAAAAATACCAAAATATTTAAAGTAAGACCTCTTTTATGAACGTGCTGAGCCAATTTCCACATTCAAGTTACGATATGATTTCAACAGTGTCAATACACTGTATACCCAAATAATTTTGCCAACAAACAAGTTTTATTAAATCTTTACTCTCGTAACCTGATTTAACAGAATTATCCATAATCCGAGGGACATGATTATAAAACTTCTGGTATAACCCAGAATCCTTTGAGATCACATTTACGTCTTTGTTCCGTATATCAGTGTCGCAATGTAGATTTACGAGCTTAACCGCCTTTTGATGTGATTGTGTAGGATAAGTTATTTTGAGCTTGGCGACCCTGGACCGTGAACTTTGTGTAAGGCTGGGTCATGTTTTGTTCTTTGCTATCATATTATTAAAGCACGATTATAATTAGTTATAATCGTAAAAGAGGACTGTTTTAATCTATCATCATCACCAGCCCGGTACCAACGGCCTAAGATAATAATTTTTGGTCACCCATCCTGTGATCGACCCTTATAAAGTTGTAAGTTTCAATATATCATTAATGAAATCAAGTAGGAGTACATAGTTTAGCATTGTGAATGCAAAACTGATCAAAAAATTATAATAATTATAACAAATTTTCATCTTTCATAAAGTTTAAAATATTTCTTTCCACTGTTTGAGTGGATTTCCTGAACATTGATAAATATATATACGCTCTGTAGTAACGATAAAGTAATAATTGCCTGAAACGTTCGTCAGTCCTGTTAGGTCCCGGGTAGCTCAGTGGTCGTGGGTTCGAATTCCATCTCAGAGTACCAGGGAAAAAGTAGATTTTATAAGCATTTTTCATTAAGAAATAATAATAGTTGGTTAAAAAATATTATTATTTATTTTTTGCTTTTGATTTATTCATAGATTTGTGTAAATTTGCTAAACTTTTATAGAAAAAAATATTATTATTTATTTTTTGCTTTTGATTTATTCATAGATTTGTGTAAATTTGCTGAACTTTTATAGATGGTTGTTCAAAATAACAAAAAAATCGTGCAGACTAATTGATTTGAATAAATAGCATACATTGTAATTACACCAATTTATCATCTTCCATAAGAAAAATATTCAAACATTTATCCAGTTGTGAAAAAGAGTGATCGCATAAACAAACAGTAATGACAATACAAAACACTGTTTACAATTTATAAATAAATTAAAGATCGACAATTTGTTTTTGTTTGACCGTTTTGGACGCTCCGTTGTACGAATTTTATACATCACTGACGTTTCTAAATTGGTATGAAAGTTTATTGACATGGGTGCTTTGATCTAAAAAACGTTTATAATTAACAACATTAGGAACTCGATGCCGCAATGGTTAGTGTCTTCGGTCTCCGATTTCGTATGTTATGAAAGGTTCACAAAAGTCCAATGTTGGATGGGTGATCAAAAATTTATAATGTCTACTCCTCATCAGCCTATGAATGTCCCTACCATATAAATGCCCCTACTACTAGGACACAGGCAATCTCTATGAATAGTATCTAAACGAATAGGGGGAATGAATCATGTCCCATGCGGGTCCAGTGCAGATTTGGTAGACGTACAACTACAGATGCAGCCAAATTCACCAATTCACATTCAATTTATAGTAATAACTAGATAACCCAGTGTACTGCGTATCTCTTCTCACCATTTAAACCTTCCCTGGACTGCGAGTAGCTCGGTTGCGTAGTGGATAAGCGCCGCGGCCCGCGATCGTTGTCGTTAAGCAACTTTCGCAAGGGTCGGTCAAGGGATGGGTGACCAAAAAATTATTATCTCGAGCTACTCCGTGCTTCAGAAGGCACGTTAAGCCGTTGATCCCGGCTGCATTTGCATTCATTAAAACCTTTCAATCCGCATTAGGCCAGCATGGAGGATCATGGCCCATCCTCCTTAACCATCTATAAGGAAGGCCTGAGCCCCCGTAGTGGGGAAGTAAAAGGGCTGATGATGATGACAATGATGATGGACTGCGACAAACATTTAAAACAATATCATCTAAATCTGTTCAAACTTATTCGAGTTTTAGCGAGACAAACGAACAGCAAATCATTTTTTAAATATATAGATAATAATAATAATATACTTTATTGCAAACACAGGACAAGTAATAAATTACACAGCATTAGAAAAAAAGGGTACAAAAAGGCATCCTTATTGCTATATAAAAACATCTTATAGACAACCTATGAAGGAAAATAAATAAATAATGATATTTGTGGTCTCTAAATTAAACATAAATAAACACTATACAGAGAATAATTTAATTATTTTTACAACATAATATTTTTTCGTTTTATGATTTAGAGCGAGGCAATTAAACTGATTTACACTGGTCTCTTTTAATAAATCCCGCCTCTTTGTTTACAAGATCCATTTCCATTCTATAATAGCATAATCCATTTTCCGCGTGGCAAAAATTAGATCTAGATCGCAAAAAAATAATTAGAATCAAAAGATTATTTTGATATATCATCAGTAATTTGTTTTGGCAAAAGCACGTGTACCAATTAGCGGCGCGTTTTTGTTCGCATGTTAATTAATTATGGAGATGGATTGAATCGTGTTTTAGACAAATTTCCTTGTTGACACTAATTTTGGTTACTACTGCTTGGTGTAATCCTCGAAGAAACAATTTTAAACAAAAACAAATCACTGTAATTATTTTTCACGGCATCGTTAATTTTAATAAATCTTATTACTTTTAATTGTATTAAACTCTCGATAAATTATATGTATACGTACTAAATGACTGTAATTTTAATACTACTTAAACACTGCGGGTTGGAAAAATAGGCGTAAATAAAGACACGTAATGGTAACTCTCCGAATAAAATATTAGAAACACTTAGGATGCCTAAAAGAAAGAACAACTGTCAATAGACAATACAAATCAAAAATATAAAAAAGTAAATCTTTTAAAAAGTTTGCCTTCAGGAACACTACTTATTAATAATGTTGTTGATTCCTAAACCAGATTCCTTAATCAAATTAATTGTGAGCAAAACGAGTTGTATTTTACAATAAAAGAAGAAATTGAAATGACGATTTCAAAACGTAATACCCAATAATTAATTAAAACACGTTTCCGTATTACTTCATTTCATAATATACCGACATTTTTTTACATTTATTTTATTCATATTTGAATTTACTTTTATTATTTTAAAGTAGAATTTATATTTGGCTTGTAATTTATCTCTTCTGATGCAGTATAAAAATGAATACAGAAAGATAATGAAATTTAATTTTCAACTGCTATTTTCATAAAAAATACTACGTTTATTTCTAGAAACCGATTAACTTCCCTGAAATACCTATGAAAAACACATTTCCATCTGATTTATCTTATCTCATAGGAATTTCTCACACAAAACACACAAAAATGCGCCCGGGTGACACATATAATTTAT
The DNA here is from genome assembly GCA_918026875.4 of Diatraea saccharalis. Lineage (NCBI taxonomy): Eukaryota > Metazoa > Arthropoda > Insecta > Lepidoptera > Crambidae > Diatraea > Diatraea saccharalis. Next base: position 18,321,092 of record OU893340.1, on the reverse strand, counting down.
TTGTGTCGCTATTTGTCACCTATATAAAAATGATACTTAGCAAGATTGGACCTTATTACCTAATTATAAAAAATATATAACACTTTGACAAAACGATGAGATTAATTATGACCCTTTTTCTTTAATTGAATGCATTTTTTTCAAGTGAAATGAAAAAATAATACGCCGATGCAATTCCACAATAGTTAATAGTTTGGATCACGTATATTTCAGGTCAAATACTTGAATCTATTTAAAATTATAAATTTATCATCATTTTATGCAGTATGCGTAATATTTTGTGTGAGAGTTCGACTAATACTTAAACGTTTTTGGGGAAATTCAAGAAAATGCGTTTTCTGAGGGATTTCCCAAGACAAAAAATGAATAATTCAACCATATGGTCTATAAAATGTGATATTTATCAAATTTTTACTTGTAACAATACTTAATATAAACGTCCGTATTACTGTAAATATTTTACATCTATCTGTTTTTCGGCAATTTCGCACGGCAATGCAATTCCGCACGCATAAACTACATAACCTATGTTAGTGGCGTATGGTGTAGTTTCCCGTAGGCGAAAGAACTTTTAGTTCTCGTGGTTTCGGAGTCTATTCAATGAAAACAAACAACCATAATTATCTCTTTATAGTATTTATATTGATTATTCCATATAAACTAAATTGACTAGTAAAAGTTTCAGTTTATTTAAAAAATGTCGAATGTTTAAAGAATAGTAAAAAAGAAGTATTAATTTATAAAAGTTCAATTTTCTGCGTTACAAATTATCCTTTACCTACAATTTATTGCAATTGTCGACGTTCGGAAATTTTTGTTAGTGACATGGAAATTTGGCTCGTCAGTTTATTTTATTGAGTACTCAAATCTAAAAATATTTTATTGTTAAATAATATTTCATTAGTATGTTAGTAATATCATCATCCTTTTACGTCCCCACTGCAGGGGCTCAGGCCTTCCTTATGGATGGTTAAGGAGGATGGGCCATGACCCTCCACGCTTGCCCAATGCGGGTTGGAGAGTATTAACGACTGCAAATGCAGCCGCGACCTACGGCTTATCGTGCCTTCCGAAGCACGGAGTAGCTCGAGATAATATTTTTATGGTCACCCATCCCGTAACCGACCCTTGCGTAAGTTGCTTAACGACAACGATCGCGGACCGCGGCGCTTATCCACTACGCCACCGAGCTACTTGTTAGTAATATAAAAGAAGACAATTATTTTTGTTCTTTCCATGTCTAAAGAAATATAATAACAATGTATTTAAAGATTTTTCCAGTTCATTTTCATACAGTCAGATCTTGATATGAATTTTCTTGAGCTGTATTTATTATATTATAATATAAATTTTATTAAAGGCGCATTAGGTCTGCGCTATGCAAGTTAAACGACGTTTTCAGGAGCCTGTCATAGGATGGGTGACCAAAAATGTAGTAATTTAAACTCCTCCATACTTTGGAAGGCAATTCGAGTCATTGATCCTGGTTACAACTGCATTGACATATACAAATCCGTACTGGACCAGTGTGGTGGATAATGGTCCATTCGATTCCACCCACTGTGGAATATGGAGTCTTGTGCCGCATCAGTGGTGTAATTAATAGGCTGATGATGATGATATTTCATTTCTGCAAAAGCTCTTTTTGTATTATTATCACAATCATGAGTCATTCTAACTGCTACCTTTCTAAATGCATTAAAGTGTTTGTGCAGTTTTCCTTTGATATTGTTTATATTTCCAGAAAATTCTTACACCTATTTTTGTAACGGCAAGTGCGGCGTCATGTCCATGAGATTAAAGTAATCGCTGCTCTATTTCAAAGGTGACTTTGATGGGACATAAAAATCTAGACGAAAAACTGGGTGACGTCTAGACCGTCGACCTGAGTCGATGACCTGTGACGTCACTTCTCGTCCATGGGCGTTATGAAAGCATGTAGAGACTTTGTTTTCGGTGATGCACGATGCTGCGGAGTGGGCAGACGTAGCCCCGATAGCGAAAGTGACAGTTTCCGACAACGAGATTTGGCTAATGATTTGACTTTAAAAAAAGCTGTGAAGCTATGCATCACCTTTCTTAAGGAAATAATGATCTAAAATGTTTTCTGAATGGGACATTCATAGCAATCAACGTCTGTAAATTCAACCTGTTACTAAATTTTAACAGCAATTAGTCTAAAGATTTAGACAGATCCAGAAATAGAATGAGTTGTAGTTTTTGTATAAACATTTTTCTGACCTCACTAATTTAAGACTTTGATGCCCACAAACAAAACATTACTCATCATCATTATCAGTTTATCAATGTCCCCATTTCTGCTCAGGCCTTTTTAATAGAGGAGATTGGAACATAAGTAATCACGTACACCCAGTGCGGAAAGGTAGATGTTACCAATGCAGTAGAGTAGCATATACAACGATTTACGTTCACCTTCGATCGTGCGATATCGATTTTAGGATGGAAATTAGTAAACGGTTTACTAATTTCCCCTAGAGGTGATTGTCGAGGACTACAACTCGACTAAGAGTCGAGAATTTTTAATACGCTCACTAGTTACGTACACGTTAACGAAACTTGAACATCCAGAGCAGATTGCACATCAAACCTCTTTTGATTTATCAAGTTAGTCTCGACCAAAGGTTTGACGTGCATTCCATAGCATAAAATAAAAAAATAAGATAATATTTTTTTCATAAGCATTATCAAGTCTATTAAACCTATTGATTAACTCACTACTGAGGCACCAGCCCTCGTCAAAGATGGAAAATGATGAGAACTAGTAAAATAGGGAGAACTATGTGATTCAATCTATCTACCTCAATAGATTATTATTGCTGGCTTACTGTCGTTTAATAATCTGCTATTATGCCGTATTTCCAGATGGCTAGTGCGTGTGGTGGAGGATGTGCAGGCCGACGAGCTGCACACACGCACAGGTTTGGTGCCCGCGCGCCTGCTGGCTGAACAAAAAACCAAAGAGCAGGATCAAACAGCACTCGCCGCTAGAAGACAGTGAGTACTTTTTAAGAATTTTACCATACTTCAAAATCAAAAAGGATAACAAAAAACTCTTCAGCTTTATTATTACTGTATAGTACTTTTAAGCAGTCTACTTGAATAAAGATTATTTTGACTTTGACTTTGGTGATTTGTACTTGAATATTTTCAAAATTTTATATCTAAAATGTAATTTTCATTGGAAATTATTTAAATAACTAATCTCAATGACTAATTTAATAGCAAACAATGGTTGCTAGATAACATTTTGATTCTCCATAAAAACTTTCACTGTCATTTAGTGTATATGTATAGATTCATGTAATAATCTTTCCATAAAACAAATTACTGAGACGACACAATATAACGCTATATACTAAATAAAGACTTAAATACATAATAAATCCTCTAAATAATTTATTAAAAGGATAAAACAGACACCTCTAAAAGCAAGAACTTAGTGACTTTGCGTTTAACATAACCTTATTTAAAATAAGGCGTCCCGTGTAAACTCCTGCGCAAGCTTTATTTAATATGGGCAACTGTCTCATGCGTCAGCGCCGAAACTGGACCGTTCGTTGTACTCAGATCTTCGACTTCCATTTTCCACTAACGCAAATATATGTTTTTTTTTTTAACATTCTATCGACGGCTGCCTTCAAAAGATTCATTGTTTATTCAAAACATAAAATCTAACACCACTTTTTATAAACATTAGCATTAGGATTAAATATTTAGTGACGTGTTTCAAATTAAATTTTGCTAAATAAAACCATAATTAGAAAAACCCGTTTTTGCGTGAATAGTATACTATCCTTTACCTCCATAAAATGCAACGATACTGTGTGACTCAGATTCGCACATCTAGAGGTCTATACACACAAGTATAAAATTTTACAGACCTGGTGATCTCTGAATGAAGTAATGAGCTGAGTTAACAAAACAAAAACTATTAATTCTTAGTTTAAGTTATAAAGTTATATTAAATTAGTATAGTGCGAGTACTGTATATCATATGAGCTGAGACTGAGCGAGACTTGGTGAGTAAATTAAACAAACCTCCGCATTATAGGTTGCAAAATATTCAAATAATATAATAATGACTATGACATTTTTAACAGCCGATTGAAATCATATTAATTGAAACTCGATATCCACTCTAATTCTTCTTCAATAATTTTAATCTATCACCAAATAAATTGAAAAGGTAATTGAGAGCATTTACCGACATTAAACTTTACATACGCCAGAAAGGAAGTAAACAGATACATCCAAAAATATCGAGGTCGTTTCATAACATCGAATTGTCATCATCACGTCTTCATATCACTCGTCCAATTTAACGAGATCTTAAAGTTATCCAGGCTAAACACATCAAGTGCTCATCGACAGGAAGCTGTTGGCAGTATACCGCCTGCTGGGTTTGTCACAACAAACAATTTAAGGATCAACCTCCATTGCGGAGCGATGCAAAGCTAAACGGCAGATGAAATTTCCGTCATTGACATACCTACACACGAAACTCATTTTATTTCTAATTTATCAGTTCGTGATGGAATTATAGGGCTAATAAATGAAGTTTCAAGAATCGATGAGTTAATTTTTAATGTCAGCAGGATAATTATTTGACTACTAGCTTTCCGTCGGCGGCTTCTACCGTGCGGTCCATATAAGCCCACGCAACGACGCGATTTTCGATGTATGGTTATTCGGTGATTGCCATAACGCATCGTAAACGTTTCTAGTAGAGCCATAACACGTAGAGCTCAAAAACAATTATGGAAATTTGATATATTCTGGTAACCTGACGTCCAGATATTACAGTAGTAATTTTAAAAATTTTCACATTTATGAAAAATGAAATGAATCAAGATTTCATTTCTAAATGTAAGAGGTACAGATTTTCTACAAATCTGCCACATTTCCGCTTCAAATAAACGTGGACAAAGCGGCGAAAAAGTTTCTATTGGTTAATCAAAACACCGTTCCGCCTCATTTAATGGAGTAACAGCCTTATATCCTTCTTTCACTCTCTGTGTCTTCGCAATTTAAATAACGCAAAGTGAAATGCAACTCTTTGTTTTGTTTACCATAAGATGTTTGTTTTATTGCGTTATGCATAAACAGTTGGAAAGAGTATGTTATTGCAGGATTCTCTTTAATTTGAGTAAACTTTATGTCTTGAATACTCTCCAGAGTGAAAGTTGATTTGTAATCGAATCATCAAAAATCAATTCTTCATCATCACCAGACTAGTAGCCCCACTGCTGGGGCATCGGCCTTTCCTATGGCTTGGAATCGAAGAAATCAAAAAGTGATAATAATCCAGGTCCCATCATGCGAGCGCCGTTTTATTAGACTTTAGGATCATTTCATAAATAGTATTATTGATTACATTTACAACAATATTGATTATAATATTTTGTATGTTTTGTGAGAAATATTTCTTCTTTCATGTGATATAAACAACGCCAAATAATTTCTGGACCATCTTTGCTTTCTTTTTGTTCAATGTGCACTCAATACGTAATTATGACAAATGTGATTAATAAATAACGTAGAGGCATATTCGCGCCAAATCTTGTCGTCATTTATCCAGTTTCACAATCCACCTGATCATTTGCCAGTGATCAGATGAACGGTCAAATAATTCAAACAGGCAAAGCGAGCCGACTGCAATATCGTACTGGATGAGTTAAAGTCAAATTAGTACAAGCTCTTTTAATACAAAAATATTCTACTCTTTCTTTTTTTTCTTTAGGTCTACATTCTTTTTAATCTACCCATGACTCGCCAAGACGAGCCAAACAAAGCATAAGAGCACTATGTTTTCTCAAAACGACTCGTCGTTTTTTTTTTCAACCTTATAATTTGGGTTTAGATTATATAAGATAAATAAAATTCTCAGACTTCTTATATACATAAAGTACCAATTGCATACGTTTTATATTTTAGATTTTGTTGATATCAAATATCCTGATTTCGCCACTGACGCATTCACTCTATTATATAATTATCAAAGTTGTTAGGGTAATTCCTGAAGTCGTAAGTTGGTATGTAAGCTAGTTGTAGGACACAAACAACAATAAAATACCGGCCAACTGCGATTCAGACTCGGGCACGAATGTTTTCGCACCATTATCTATAGCTGAAGGTTAGAAATGTAGTAATAATTTCTGGAGTAAGAAAACCTAACTGTTGGGCATTTTCTATAACGTATGTTCACAAATACTGAAACACTATAGATATAATAAATCAAGCGCAGAAATGCAATTATTTCACGGATGTCTAGTTACCGGTCTTCGATACCTGCAGTTGCCAAGTCTCTACTCATGGTTCTATAACCAACCATGAAGGACACAAAATGTAGTGACAAATTTCCTTCGCGTGTAATTTATTGCTAATATAATGGGGCTAAAACACTACTAAAATGCTGGTGAAATATTCTCGACTTCAACTGAAGTAGACTAACTAGACTAACTAGTCTAAACTGATATTATAAAGAGGAAAGATTTAATTGTTTGCATCGAATAAACTTAGAAACTACATCTTAAGAAAACAAATTTTAACATCTTAAGCTATCACACACAGCTAAGTACGATAATATTTTTAAATTCCTTTATAAATTAAAATTACCGTATCTTAAGATACCAAACCTACGAAATATATATTTTCATATAAGATACCCAAGGCATCTTAAGACTTAATATGACAATATTATATTATCTCGGCCATAGGAATACATGACGAGAGATATTTTAAGCAATATAATAGGTTATCTGTGAATAGGGATATTAACTAATATTTTTTGTCTGCCCGTCCGGTATCATTGAATACGATACATCTAGTTGAAATGTCGCATGTTATGTATAAATTTTATACATAGTAGCGACCCCCCACTAATTAACTTTAACGCCTATTATCTAAGCCACATCTTGTAAAATTAAAGCAAAAAGTAATACTTATCTAATATTTTTCTATTATCTTACTGATGGACTAAATAGAATTTCGTTTTTTTTTTTTACCCAGGCTCATCCCCATTTACGCGGGCGAAGTCTCGGGACAATGGATTTTAATCAGTAAACAGTGAAATAATGGTTAGAAATTAAATATTCTTGAATCCAGATAGTCTCCTATAATTTACCACGATTTTTGTTTATCCGAATACTTATAGCAGGAGTGATCATCTATTCGATAAATAGCAATAGTAAAAACCCGAAATAACACTCACACGTATCTGCCGTAGTTCGGACGTTCGATGTAGCGCATGGAAAAATCCTCAGCTGTTTCCGCCAATATACACTCGACTTCAGGTATAAAAATCTGTCAATTTTCTTCAATTAATTTTCAATTCTATCCTTAGAAATTAAGATTTAAATTCAAGTGGTGAAAATTGGCAATTTAATAAGATGTACTGTTAACTATACAGAGGTAACAATAAACACGCTATCCCATTCTGGAGTTTGAAGAGGGTTCCTGCGTTTTGAAAGATCTTTGGACCTTTGGTCAAAGTTGAATTTCATTTTTCAACATCCACCAATCTGCAGTGGGTAGTACTCCCCTCTCCTCCGCTGAGATTTGCCATTCTGTAATAAAATGGGCCTGAAACTCGACATCTAGCACAGAGCTACTACAATATAGAAATTTAATAAAATATTAGATCTCTATATTTTTATAAGGTGGAGGACAGTGTTAAAAAATATAAACGGAGCGGAGTTAATACTCTCCAGTGTAAATGCAGCAAGGACCGATGGCTTAACGTGCTTTCCAAAGCATGGAGTAGCTCGAGGTATATGCTACATACGCCAAACGACGATGTGACGATGAAAATATTGATTTAATCAACTTGTAACAAAACTCTAACAATCTTCACTTATATAATAATTAAAATATGACTATTATTAACAACAACCTAATTTAAATTGCACATTAATCAAGTAGCTCGGTGAGTAGCTCGGTGGCGTAGTGTATAAGCGCCGCGACCCGCGATCGTAGTCGTTAAGCAACTTTCGCAAGGGTCGGTCACGGGATGGGTGACCAAAAAATTATTATCTCGAGCTACTCCGTGCTTCGGAAGGCACGTTAAGCCGTTGGTCCCGGCTGCATTTGCAGTCGTTAATACCCTCCAATCCGCATTGGGCCAGCGTGGAGGGTCATGGCCCATCCTCCTTAACCATCCATAAGGAAGGCCTGAGCCCCTGCAGTGGGGACGTAAAAAGGGCTGGTGATGATTAATCAAGTAATGCGATTGTAAAACTTATCTGGTGTACTCTGTTACAGGACAAGTTCTTTTGTTTTCAGGAATTAATGAAAACCGCAAGGGTGGTTGGGGCTATACCATTTGATATGTTTTAGCAAAGTAATAAAAATTAAGAATCTCTTTGTTTGCTGCCTTTTGAAGACATATCCCATTTTAGAACATAAGAATCGCTTCTCTCATATTTTTTTCAGGATAAAGACCGTGATCCGTCTTTCTTTTACGATTTCCCACCATATTCTCTATAAATACAAGTTTAATACAAAATAGTTATTTAATTAGGATTAATTATTACAGTGTAACACAGTGCCCCAGATGGGAAAGCTGAACAAAAAAATTCAAATTAGTAACTAAAGTTATGTTTACAATAAATTATTAAACGATAATCTAAAGCTAAATAAACAGTTAACAGATGAAAATTATATATTGCTTACCTAAATGTCATATATCAGGATAAAATTGAAAACCTTCAACGTGATTTTTCTTTGTTTAGTCACAGAAATAAGCTTCTTATGAAATAACTTCAATACATACTATAAACTGAGACAATGCCAATAGTTTCAATATGGTCCTCTAAAAGCTTGTCAAAGCTGTATATCAACATTATCTAAATTAATAACAGGAATGGAGATATGTGTGCGTGTAACACTATACCACACCTTCTCCTACCATTTTAAGTAGGTTTTATTTGATCCACGCTCAATGTTTTGAGAGCGCTGTGCTCAACATTGAGTTTGAAGCTGATTTTGTTATAGAATTGCACTGCAGGGCGCTTGTACTGAGTTTTTGAATTATTAAAGACATTAAATTAACAGGACAAATTAACGGATATCTGACCTATTCTATAGGGTACTATATTTAATTTATAACATTACTCACACAAACATATACCTACACTTATAAGATTTGTGCTTCTCATTGAGTACCAAGAGGCACAAATCTTTGCATGCTTTACTGTTGTTGTGTTTAGAATTTATTTTCTAATTAAGCTTTGCAGCTTTTAGATAATTTATTATTTTAATCTTAATTTGGATTGGTTTTAATTGCTTCTGTAAGAATCGTTTAATAATTGATAACTACTAGAATTATAATGATAAATAATAATAATAATGATTAATTTTGATTAAACTAATATAAGGAATTGTACTAAGATATCGTGTAAAAAGGTAGGGGCACTGGGGCTTGAGATGCAGATTTATTCTATAAATCTAATTCAAACACAGACCCTACACAATTGTAAATTGGGGTACATACATGAAAACGTAATCTTTGTTGAAATGTCTTTCTGAAATAGATATTAATATTAATGATTATGTATCAAAGTTCTTTGAAACGAATAAATTGTAAGAAAGTGCCGACTAAAAAGGATCACTACTTTTGTAAATATAAAGCAGTGAAAAAAAAATACTACCAAAATACTGACACACTCAGACAAATTTTCAACTATATGCGTAAATATTAGAATCATTCAAGTGTCTGCCAAATTATCTTTTGTTATTCTTCAAAACAACAGCTTAATTCGTTGCCATCGCGTCATCCATTAAGGAAAGTGTACTCACCAATGTTCTGTTAAATAATGATGTCTTAATTTCATTCATGTCAAAACAATTACGGTTTATTATTAATAAATGGTTCAGTTAACTCACATCACACATCTGTTTCAAAATACGGCCAGGCCTGCAGTATACAGTGTACAGTCCCCGACTACGATAATATTATAAGAAAATAATACGAAACAAGAGAGTGATTTATATGTTTAATAAAGCCGCAGGTGAAAGAATTTTTAAAATCGACCCTGTAGTTTCGGAGCCTAAACAAACAAACAATCAAATCTTTCCTTTTTATATTATTATTAAGATAATTGACCTACACTGCGATTCTGTAAGAATCCAAACCCGAATCCAAATTCACTTCAAAAAGCGGCATCCGTTCAACTTTGAATTGGTTATAACGTTTCGTGGCATAAGTGAAGTGAATTTCGAAATGACATAGGATAAGAATATCTGAGACACATATATTCAATCAATTTTGTTTTGTATTTTATACAAATAATGGAATCAATAGAATTAGAATCAATAAATGACGTGAATCATATGAGACACAGTCGGACACATGAGTGAATTCAAATTCGGGTCTGGATTTTTACAGAATTGCAGTGTAGGTCAATTATCTCAATAATAATATAAAAAGGAAAGATTTGATTGTTTGTTTATTTAGGCTCCGAAACTACAGGGTATTTTAAAAATTCTTTCACCTGCGGCTTTATTAAACATATAAATCACTCTCTTGTTTCGTATTATTTTCATATAATATTGTCGTAGTCGGGGACTGTACCGCTCGCTATATTTAATTATTGCTAAAAATCAAGTTGTCCAATCAAATTGAAGCATCTGGCAATACTAGTTAATACTACCTCAACTGATACGGACGGTCTCTACCAAATAGCGTTTTCGTCTAGTTCGTAACTCTGCGATAATAATAGTGCAAATAAAAGGATATCTCAATAGCAAGTCTCACAAGTCTCAGACTATTGTTTTGGATCCTCAACAACTACACTATACCTAGTGTATGTAAAACAGCTGAAATCGATTAACTACATATTTTAAAATGGCGCCCACGATTCACACCTTTTGGCAATGGCTTAGGTATTCGGTGACTCAGTAGAGGTACATTCCAAATATCTATTACAGTGTTTATAGATATTATCATAAATTTTGTGTCGCCCTCAGATGTCTGAATTCATATTCATCGCGATATAAGTATTTGATAAATATTGATGCGTGGTCTCATGGTACTGTATGTTACATAATCTCGCTGTCAACTTAATAAAATGGAAACGTCAGTTTTTAAATATAAAAAAATATAGAAAACAAAAATATAGGCTAAAATAATGCGAAGCTTCGGTTTTCAGAAAAACGAGACGATAATTTCTGGCTAGAGGTATTTCTAGTATATAATAGAGTGATTGAGTATTTGTCAACAGCTATCGTAGTTCCAACTTAATATGTACCGTGTAAAACGTTCTTCAAAAAATTTATGTACCTTTTCGGGTTAAATATATATCCCAACTTCTCCGTTTAAAAAAATCTCTTCAAAATTTTAAGCCAATCCCTGATTGATATGGCAGGCTGACACATGAAGAGGATGAGATGTCAGTAGACCAATCAGAATTGTTCAGTTAAATCCTAGACAGATCAGATTAGTCTGCTATTTAGGTAGTTAATCTGTCAGCCTGGCAGATCAATCAGGACTTAAAGACGCCATGCAGTTGTTTTTAAGTATAATTTTAATCATTATACATATTTGTGGTCCTTATATTGTAGCTTTTCTTTTTGGACTTGTTGGCTGTATGGAGTTCTTATTAAACCCGATGACAGCCCGGTAAATAATTATCCAATTAATGTCGTTATAATTTATTGCTCATTTTACGATCGTTGCAACAAAGTTATAAAGTACAATAAGCCATTCGTTATAAACAGTTTGTACTAATTGGGTCACTAAATGAGAATATCCTTAAGAAGGAAACTTATTTTTAAATAAAATAATTGTTTTTGTAAATATAATGTAATTGGTGTTTATAATATTATTTATAAAAATTATGCATTTTTTTTTTTTTATAAAATGGAGGGCAAATGACTGCGCTCCACCTGATGGTAAGCGGAGGCGCAGTCCAAACGCGAGGACAGCTAGTGAAAACAGTACGTAGGTACTGCACTAGCCAACCTCACCTTGCCGACCTGCAAGGTGCTTCTTCACGCCCCGCTTGAAGGACCCCATGTCATAGGAAGGAGGGAATATATGGGCCGGGAGACAATTCCATTTTTTGGAAGTTCGACAAAGAAATGAGTCGCCAAATTTCTTTGTACGCGAAGGAATCGTTGCCACAGTTAGTTGGTGGCAACACAAACCAGCACGTGTGGTCCTGAGGAGGAAGGGAGATGGGGGGATAAGAGAAAAGAGTTCTTCAGAGCATTCACCATGGTAGAGACGGTAGAAGATGCTGAGCGAAATAACGTCTCGACGCAGTTGCAGGCTCTCTAGGTTCTCGGTGACTTCGCCATTGCCAATATGCGTACTGCGCAGCGCTGCAATCTATCCAAAGCATCGAGTAAGTACCTAGCGGAGCCATCCCAAAGGTGCGAGCAATACTCCACGCATGACCGGACCTGCATTTTGTATAGCAGGCACAGTTGTTCGGGCGTGAAAAAACGCCGCACCTTGTTCAGGACACCGAGTTTACGTGATGCTGTTTTAATAACAGACTCGATGTGGTTTTTGGGATTCAGATCACAGCGCACCCGATCATGTTGATGCTGCTCTGTAGAGGCAAGGTTGTGCCCTGAAGAGAGGGAAGTGAAGGGAATGGAGGGGTCTTGGCGGTAAATACGCAAACCTGAGTTTTCTTGGCATTGAACTCAACCAGATTTTCAGCACCCCATTTCGATATGAGATCCAGAACGTGATTGAGCTCAATGACAAGATTCTCTCTTTTCTCAAGGATTTCCGCCCGTCCGACCGTAGGAGCCCCGTGATATCCCACATGCACTGTGCTATCGTCTGCATAGCAATGGATATTTCCAAGTGGAAGCATGTCATTGATATGCAGCAGAAAAAGTATTATTACTACAAAATATTAATTATATCAGGACAATCGATTGTTGTGTATTTATAGATTTATAATGATTCTGTCTGGAATTTTCGATGTTTAGTGAATATTTCGGGAAATGAAACTATCGATAGTATTCTGTGTGCTTTTTCATTTAAATTATACATAAGTATCTAGGAACTATTATTCAATCATCCTCATCAAAATAGTAGCCTTTTGGTTCTCAGTCTTGGTTAATGTAGGTATTTTCCTTTCTCTTCCACTTCTGGTGATCTTATGCTCGATTCATCCAGTCTACGTGCCGTCGGATACGACCCACCAAGTGCTGCGGAAGTCGGTCACGCCCTGTATCAATAATTTGTAACAATTATTAATTGCTTCTTATTGAACATCTATGCCGAAGGAATACTTTTTCTTCGAAATGACTAAATTTCTTTACGAAAAATGTAACAAGAAAGGTACCTGTTATTCGGTATTTTTTAATGCAACGTAAGTAGGATACAAAAATACCTCTGATGCATAGATGTACACAATATTTCGTTCGTGGGCAAACAGAGAGCCCCTATTCTCAAAACCGTTTCAACTAATCGTGGAATACAGTACTATCAAATCACAGAGCCAGGCCCGGATCTACAACCTTTTCCAACTGGGACAGAAACTTGATATTGCGCCCTACCCTCCATCCCCCATGCACGTTTTTCTATATTTCATTATAAATCCAATTCAGGGAATTTGAATAGATGTCCTTCACATCGTAACCTCTATCTATAAAAAGTAAAGCTATTTTTTTAATGTATTATCATGATTTATCAGACTATTTTTTTACTGTATTAACAATTACTGTAGAACTTAATTACATAATCTGATACTGTTGCTGTCTTCAGGGCGGTAGTTCGCGAGCTGATCGAAACAGAGGAAGAGTTCGGTCGCGATATGCTGCAGGTGGTGTCACGTTACATGAAGCCAGCGGAAAAGGGATCCACACCCAAACCGGTGTTCGACAACCGTGAACTGCTCTTCTCCAACTTCAGACAGATATGCGAATTTCACAACACGTAAGTTTCTTTTACTTTGAAACAACACACATAAGATATCGATATACACTTTTATATTTTTGTTTCCACTTATTAAACAATGTCAGATATTAATTTTATAAAGAGAGAGCAGTTTAGAACAAGGGCAGTCTTGGATTAATACATTTATGAACGTAACTCTTATCTTTTCGAAATAATTAGATTAGGAAGTATTTATGAACGACAAAGTTAAGTCCCGGATATAAAAAGGTCGGCCTTTTTTAGTTTACTCGCACGTCCTACTAGACAAATAATAAGCGTATTATTTTGAGGATTATTAATATACTTCGGCGGGTAGGTGTAAAAGAAAAAGTCGTCATAAAAATCTATCAGTTTTATTATTTAAATTAATATTTATTCTCTCTACTAAGAAGCTTATTTCTTATGAGATACTAAAGTACTATTCACCTTACCTGCTGACGAGTGTTATCCTTACTTAAATCCACATTATATTAACATTACTCTTCGTGTACATCCCATTACTTTACTTGCTGCAAAATGGACGCTATCCAAAATTCAATGAACCAGCTTCAAAAGATATTCACGGATAGAATGGATAGATATCAGAGTGACCTTCAAGCCTCAGCACCTTCTACCACCATCTCTAACCTCAACAGTGAATTCTCCACATTTAGAAGCTATATTATGACAGCGCTTCAAAGTCTCCAGGAACAGATCAATCTGCTGGCACAGCAAACTGACAACATGGAAATGCACAGCAGAAGAAAGATGTTGCTTTTGCATGGTCTACCGGAGGAGTCTAATGAGGACACAGTAGCTGTTCTTGTGAAAACAGTTACAGATCGTATGAAGATCAGTGGGTTCACCAAAAATGACATCAGCCGCTGCCATCGTATGGGACGCAAGACCGCTACTTCTAACCGTCCTCGACCACTTTTATTAAAACTCCGAGATCAAGAGGTGCGCAGTAAAATTTGGTTCTCTAAAACTGTTTTAAAAGGTTCAGGTTTAACCATTTCCGAATTTCTTACGAAGTCTCGGCACGATGCTTTTATGGCTGCACGTGAAAAATATGGTGTCAACAAGTGCTTCACCAAATTAGGTTTCGTTTTTGTAATCGCCGGCGATGGGAAGCGCCATCGTATATCTTCACTTTATGACCTAAACAAGATCTCGTCTGACGATGTGCCTAAGCCGGGTATGAGCAAGGAAACTGCATCATCGACTAGAAGCAAGCGAACAGGCATCAGTAAGAAGTAATATTTGTTTTTTATCACTTTTCATTTGTTTTGGTTTTGATTGGTTACTGATAATGCGGACCGGTGGGCACATATGGATGAAGTACTTTAATCATATCTTTGACTGTCTTCATGTTCCTTCACTCCACTTATTACATTATAGTGCTTTAAGTTTCGTGTTACCACGATACCCTGTATTGTGATCGTGTTTTGATAATTATTTCACATTATCGTTGTCAAACTTAAATCTGTGGATATAGCATTATTGTGACATTTGACTTTTGTCAGATTGACTGGGCACTATTTCCTCTGTTTGCAAGCGTAGGGATCTGTGTTCATACAGCCATATGTTTTATTTTTGTTATTTTACTCTGTGTATTGTGTAAGTCGGTCCACATTTATTTGTTGATCTATTTTTGTGTCTTTTTCTAATGTATAGTATATATTAAATGTAAATTCCATATATCACTCAACCGGCAGGTGGAATTAGATTGCAGTTTAGATCTAAATAATTATTTATTTATTGCAATTTATATATTTTATATTTAATTGTATCTATTTTTTATTTATTTTTATTTTATTAATATGTCTAGTTCTGATTCACAGAGCGATATTGACCCCTTTTTATCGCTGTCATCCAGCGTCAGCAGCAGTAACGACAGTTTTGCCAGTATACCTCCTTCACTATCTGAATCACTTGACACACAGTTTTCCGATGTACCAAAGAACTTCAATGTTGTTCACATCAATGCGCAAAGTATTCCGGCCCATTACTATGATATGCAGGCGGCGTTTGATCATAAAAATCTTCACGCTGTATTAGTCTCCGAGTCATGGCTCAAGCCCTGCTTACCTTCAGCTTCATATACTCTGCCCGGTTTTCAACTTATACGGAACGATCGTACTGGCTATGGGGGTGGTGGAGTTGCCATTTATCTACGGTCTAGTATCCCATACAAAATTGTTAGTGCCTCCAGTCAACCACCACCAAGTAATGCCGGTGAGCACCTCTTTATTGAAGTAACGCTTTCTCATCGCAGAGTCTTACTCGGTGTCTATTACAGCCCTTCAGTTAGAGTTAATTACTTCTCCTCTTTTGAAAGGCTTCTGGAGGATATTATTCCGTCATATGACCATTCAATTATTATGGGTGACTTCAATACTTGCCTTCAAAAAAATGATCTCCGTGCCACTTCCCTTCAATCTCTCATTAGGTCTAGCAATCTGCACATTCTTCCACTTGGAGTCACCCATCGTTTTCCTCACTCGACCCCGTCACTTCTTGACTTGATAATGGTTTCTTCAACTCAGCATGTCTCTAAACACGGCCAATGTTCTGCCGATATTTTCTCATATCATGATTTAATATTTCTTTCCTATAAAATTAGGCCTCCTAAATTAAAGCCCAAAGTCATCCTTCAGCGCAATTTTGGTGGTATAGATCAAGATTCTTTTATGAAAGATGCTCGTAATATTGATTGGTCACCTGTGATAAACGCCTCCTCAGTTGACGAGCAAATAACTACTTTTAATAACCTCGTAACGCAACTTTACGATAACCATGCACCTTTTCATGTCATCAAACTTAAGCACCTTCCTGCACCATGGTTAAATAGTGAAATTAAAGCGCTGATACATAAAAAAGCCATTGCTAAAAGCAAATTTAAACGTAATCCGAGTGAACTCAACAAAGAGAAATATACCAAGGTTCGTAACCACTGCAATATGGTGTGTAGGGATGCTTTACGACGCCACATTCATAATTCAGTCGAAGAGGATGATCCAGCTAAAGTCTGGAGATTCCTCAGATCTCTTGGGATTGGTAGAACACGTCAAGACTCCTTACCTCATCACATTAATATCGATTCTCTCAATTCTCATTTTTCTTCTTCTTCTGAGCTTAGTGATTCGGATAAAAATCGAACTATTCAACAACTTTCTACTTTACCAAATCCCGAGCACTCTCCGTTTCTTTTTACTCAGTTTACGGAATGTGATGTTAAGAAGAGCATTTTATCTATCAGTTCCAATGCAGTTGGTGCTGACGGAATTAGTCGCAACATGTTAATACCTATACTTGATGTCATACTTCCTGCCCTTTCCTCTATTTTCAACAACTCTGTATTCAAATCAGTTTTTCCTTCCGCTTGGAAAGAAGCTCAAATTATTCCTCTTCCTAAAAAATCTCATCCTAAATCCTTTTCTGACTTTAGACCTATCTCTATTCTCCCATTCCTATCCAAAGTCCTTGAGCGTCTTATCCATAACCAATTAAATTGTTTCCTTTCCCGTCATGAACTTTTAAACCCTTTTCAATCTGGATTTCGTGTGGGCCACAGTACCACAACTGCATTGATTAAAATCACCGATGATATCCGATTTGGGATGGAAAACGGTCTTTTAACCGTACTTACTTTGTTAGACTTCAGTTGTGCATTTGACACTGTAAATTTTGACATCCTACTCTCTCTTCTGCGCTCTATTAACATATCTCCATCCGTAATTGAGTGGTTTCACAGTTATCTGTATGGACGCCGGCAACGAGTACGTATTGACGAGAAGTTTTCCTCCTGGTGCGACACGACTGCCGGGGTCCCACAAGGCGGCGTTCTATCTCCTCTTCTTTTCGCAATTTTTATTAACAACATTTCTAAGAACTTGTCTTCTTCCTACCACCTTTATGCAGACGACCTACAAATCTACAGTCAAGCCCCCCCTTCACGGCTAAGTGAGGCAGTGCATGCCACTAATATTGATTTAGATCGTATAGTGGCATGGGGTAAATCATTTGGTCTTAAAGTAAATCCAACAAAGACGAACACGATCATAGTGGGTAGTTCTAGGCTGATCGCTAAACTTGACTGGCATCTCCTACCAAAAATTACTTTCGACGGTACTGACATACCTTTCAGCGACACTGTTAAAAACTTGGGTATAATCATAGATCGGAGTCTGAGCTGGGGACCACAATTGCAAGCTGTTAGTCGCAAGCTATATGCTTCTGCTGCATCATTAAGGAGGTTACGTAATTTTTTGCCGACTACCACTAAAATTGCTCTAGCACAATCTCTGTTGCTTCCTTTACTTGACTACGCTGACACCTGTTATCTTGATCTTACGGAAGACCAACTTAATAAACTTGAGCGACTTCAAAACTTCTGTATTAGATTTATATTTGGATTACGTAAATATGATCATATATCTCAATTTCGCACTCAGCTCAAGTGGCTTCCTATTCGTCTTCGCCGGAATGCTCACATGTTATCTCTTCTCTATAATATTCTGTTTAATCCCTGTTACCCGCGCTATTTGAAAGAACGATTTAATCCTCTATACTTTTCCACTACACATTCTTTGAGATCATCGGAAAATCTGAAACTTGAAACTCCTCTCCATAACACTACCTTTTATGATGGATCCTTTACCGTCCAAGCTGTGCGCCTTTGGAATGCTCTTCCGGCTTCCATAAGACGGGCGCAATCGATCACCATCTTCAAAGAACTGGTAAAAAAACATTATTTGTCTTTGTAATTCTAAGTTGCTAAAACTCTTCCTCGTTTCACTAAAGTATATTATTAGTATATATCTTATGTATGTATATATTGTTTATATTTATGTATATATTATTTATATTTATGTATATATTATATATATTTATGTATCTTACTAGTATTAATGTATCTTTAGGAAATGTTACTTATTTATCTTGAATGTATGTACTCTTACTCTACACCTCCGTTTTTCATAACTGCTATCCATTCTTCTCCATCCAAAGGTTGTCTGGTAGAAATCGCTGTTAGCGATAAGACCGCCAATTGTTCCACTATTGTGTTGAATTTAATTTGCAAAATTCATGTTCAAAACTTTTACTGTAAAATGGTGTGACAATAAAGTGTTATTATTATTATTATTATTATTATACTTACTTTGCTTTTTATAGTGATGACGGGCGTTTGAAAGGCTGACTAAGCTTGAGAACTTGGTTTTATTATACGGTAATAAAGAAAAGGGAAAAGAAAACCCATTTCTGGATTTTCTGTAATAGTTAAAACTTGGACGATATTTCACGAATATGTACTTTTAGATTTACATTTTTCTTATTTAAATTATAATAACTGAATTATTATTATATTTAAATTTATATTATTACATTATCATGTTCACGCCAAATGATTTTTTTACGAACTGACATTCATAAAGCATATTGGATTAGTCAAAATTTCAAATTACGAAAGGCGATTAATAAAAATAAATAATTTTGGATATCAAAGACAAAAAGTTTGCATGCGGAAACCTAGGACGAAATAAACGGTCAGTGGTGGTACGACGCACCGTTACAATAGAGTAGTTAGTAAATAAATTGTATATTTTGAATTAAAATTAAAACTGCAAACAGGGATGTATTCTACTAATGCGATAGCTATTCCCGGTGTTATTTGGATAAATGCCTTTTTCTAACAAAACAAACATCTCGGGGTAGCTAGAAATGGTGGATTTTAAAGCATTTATTAAAGATATTTATCAGTATAGCATTGTGAATGCAAAATTTATCAAATACAATTAAAAGAAATCGATCATTTTTAGGTCATAAAGTGATAGTTTGCTAATATGTTGCTATTCCTCCGCAGGATATTACTCGAAGGTATAAAATACTACGCGTCAGAGCCACGTATGCTGGGTCGCGCACTTCTACGAATGGAACGAGAGTTCGATAAACACGTCGCGTATTGTCGCGACGAGCCACGAGCACAACATTTGCTGGCCACCGACCCGGTCGTCAATAAGTATTTCCAGGTTAGATTTTCAGCTTTCTACGACTCCAGAGCTGCGACCTCTCAACTCTATAGTCATGGGATACGACACCTTAACGAATATTATGACAATTTGATGCCTTTTGCTGGATAGATTTGGGGTTAATGACTTACAGCCAGTTGCACAAACGTCCATTAAAATTGTCATTCGTTTAAAGCGACATTACCCTTACAAATTGGACGTCCATTAGAGCTTATAGGCGTCATTAAACTTTAATGGACGTATGTGCAACAGACCGTAAGTTGGAAACACGGCAGTCAAATACATATAGTTACATTATTCTTTATCAATCGTTCTTCGTTAAAGTACATGTCAAAGTAGTAACGAAGTAGCTCTATGACATATCACTCAAATGTCGTATGGTATGGCTGGAGTTATATATAGAGGAGTTAGACGGTAGCTCTTCTGGGAGTAAGAATTTGTGAAACTCATTAAAGATCATGAATGAGTAAATGAATTAATGACAAAATCGGAGTTTTTAATAAAATGTAAAATCGCTCTAAAAACTATCGTAGTATTTAATGAGTTCACAAATTGAGCATCACATCTCAAAAATTTGGTTTATCTACGAGTACAGGGGTTCCCAAACTTATTTTGTCTGCTGCAAATTGTGTGTTAGAAATTTGACTTTGAAACCACTATAACTTCAAATTAAATTAATTCATTATTGTAAGCTATATTAGCGGAGATTAAACATTAATTTGAAACGAGACTTTTACTATAACTCGCAAGAGTGAACTTGAAACCTGAGTGCAGTAGGTAATACTCAACGGCGCTCAGGTCTCAAGTTAACTCTCAATGAAAATGATTATTGAAATGCAAACTTATAGTATTCAAACAGAGTATCTTTTATTCAAAATAAAACAAACATAATTGATTCTAATATAAAAACTAATGTAAAGGTTGAATCTGATGCTGATTAATAAGCTGTTGATATCAGGTTCCAATTTATTCAAGAACAGTCGCAAGTCGTCACGTTCGGTAACATGCAAACGATTTCTCTTTTTAGTAAGCACAAACCACAGCAATTAATCCACGTTCACACAAATATGACTTGAATATTTGAACAGTTGACCACAATCCAGGGCACAATTGAGGGATCGGTTTTTGTAGCTAAAATTGTAACCATTTTGAACTTGATTTTTATTTCCTCGATTGGTGTCATTTCTATGTTCTTCTTCCAGCTGAGTGTTGACATTTGAAAACGGATCTACCACCCAGTCTGGTATTTCCAAGTTCAAAATGTCCTGACATCGTTCGGTTAACTCAATATGGAGGTTTTCGAAATGTTAGCAGTAGGCAAATAAATCGTCATTACTGCAAGATTTTTATAAATTTGGAAAATTGTGAAACTCACGTCTGCCCATATTCTTTTTGTGTAGAAGCAGTTTGGCTGCGAAAGCAGCAACGATGTTTTTGGTTTTAATTAAATTTAGTTTATCCTAGCACTTGGACATGCATGTCTTTGAACAATTTATAAAGGTATGTCATGTAAGCTATATCATTCTTTGGTGTAACGAGCTTGTTGTGCAATTCTGTATCTTTAGTTTCCAAGAATTCTTTCACAGAGTTAAACATATTGTAAAATAGATGTAGAACAAATGGTTAAAATCTTCGTCATAAGTAACACAAAGCTGATGAAATAATCTATCATTTTAAGAGCTGTGATTGAAATAGTAGTTCACTTAAGTTTCTAGCGACCAAATCTGGCACAACACAAGTAGATAAAGAAATAATGTAATATTTTCGACACTCAATTGTTTTTTATTCTATGTTCTGCATGTCAAGGAATAAAAGCCCATTATATTTTTTCTATCTGTTTTTTAATAACTAATTCATTCTAATATCAGCAATAATCTACAGTCCACCTAAGAATCGTACATTGGTCCATCTCACCGGTAAGAATTAAGTTATATATAACAAACAGCAAAAGAGAAAATACGTTTCGTTCAAATCTCCAATATCAAGCAATGTTGCAAGAAAAAACGAAACGCAAGGGTACGTACTGATATGCAAGCAAAAGACCAAACTGTGCGAATTTCATTGTGATAGTTTATTGGCGCAATTTAGAGATACAAGAAAAAATCGACCAATAAGCGGCCGGTGCGGCACGGTCGAGCGGCAACGGTCCAGCGTGCAGCGAATCAACGATCAGTTTTCTTCCCTACTCGCCGGGCGGAAGTTCCGTCTGCAATTGCAAAGGCAAGCGAAAGGAAGCGTCTTTTGAAGCATTTTTGTGGTCAGAGTTTAGTTGTGAAATAGCTATTTTTTATTATAAAGTGAAAGTGCAAAAGTGTAACATCGTTATATTAGGAACTATAAGGTGTTTAAATCCTATTACTCTTGGAGCTATATTATTTAAGTGATATTCGTAGTCTACCCAATTTTGTAAGATTTTATAATCTCGTGTTCGTTAGTATTTAAAAATGGCGGATGCGCAAAAAAAGCTAATTGCAAGCCGGGGCTACGCAAAAGGAGCAATAACAAGGATTTACAATTTTACCTTGAATAAGGTTGAAGTTGAGAGTACCAGTAAGGAGACCCTGATAATAAAGCGGGATAGATTATTAGCAATGTTCAAAGAGTATGAGCGATGCCATCAAGACATTTTAGCTTATAATACTGAGGATACTGAAGACATATCTGTTATAGAAAGTCACTATTTTTCTAGTCTATCTGTTCTAAATGATGCAATTAAAAGGTACTCTAATTGTGTACAACAAGAAAATAATTTGGAGTCAGGTAATGACAAAAGTAACAATAAGGTTAAATTGCCTTCTATTAATGTTCCTATCTTTTCTGGAAAATATTCCGACTATATTAATTTTATTGAAATGTTTAAATCAGTCATTCATAAGGACAGAAGTTTAGATAGTGTACAAAAATTGTATTATTTACGTTCTTTTTTAAAAGACCAGCCTTATGATTTAATAAAAAATTTACCTCTATCCAATGATAGCTATAATAATGCACTGGAGTTATTAAATAAACGTTATTATAATAGGTACAAAATTGTAACAGAACATGTAAATACTTTACTAGATTTAGAAAAATTACCAAAGTTTCCAAAAGCTAATGATCTGCGACAATTTATTTCAGTTATTAGCCAAACATTAGCTGCATTAAGAAACATGGATTCGGCTGTGGAACAATGGAACCCCATATTATTGGGTGTTCTTACACGTAAGTTGGACATCTACAGTGCTCGTTCATATCAATTGGAGCGCAATCAGGAAAAAGATCCAACAATTGATGACCTATTGGATTACTTAAGCAGGCGAGCGCTTGCAATGGAAAACACTGAGCCGGAGATGCCTGAGACCAACAAACGTCTATCTACAACAGCGTCCTACAATAAAAAGGTAGTTTTGGCAGCAACAAAGGCAGCACAGCAGTGTCTATACTGTAAGTGTTATGATCATAAATTATATTTATGTCAAAAATTTAAATCATTGCCAGCAAGTGAAAGGGTTGATTTTGCAAAGCATGAAAATTTATGTAAGATATGTTTACATAAACATGTAGGTAAATGCAAGTTTCACTTTAGGTGCGAACAATGCAAAAATAATCATAACACATTGTTGCATTTTGAAAAAACTAATCCAGTAGTTTTATTATCTGGTAATAAATCAAATATGAATGCTTTAATTCCAACAGCACGAGTGAAAATCTATGCAAAAGATGGAACAGAGGTACATCTTAAGTGTATTCTAGACTCTGGTTCTCAAGTGTCTTTAATTACCACTAAGGCAATTAATGTCCTGGGGTTGACACCTCAACAAACTGATATAAGTCTATTTGGTGTCACAGAAAGTGAAAATAAAATTAAATATTGTATTCCATTAAAAGTTCATTCTTTAACCTGTGCATTTAATACTATTATAAATTGTAATGTTGTGGACAGAATTACATGCAATTTACCACAAAAACTTTTTGACACAAAGGATATAAATATTCCTCCTGGTGTCACATTGGCAGATACAACTTTCAATCAACCATCTGAGATAAATATGCTGATTGGTGTGGATGTCTTTTTTCAGATTCTCCTGCCGAATGAAGATTTTGGGGAGGAATCATCTGCAAGCAATTTTAATAAGTATTCACCGTCAACGTCACCACATATAATTAATACATGTTTTGGCCACATTGTTGCTGGGACTTGGGTTGGAAAGTGTAATCTTCTAAAAAATAAGGTTGTATCGCTTCTCTGTACTAAATGTGACTCTGATATTAGTAAGTGTATTAACAAGTTTTGGGAGGTAGAGAGTGTGCCACAATTATTATTTGAAAAGAATTCAGAACAGGACTTAGCTGAAGATATTTTTAAAAACACAGTTAAATTAGAAAATAACAAATTTCAAGTTGATCTGCCTTTGAAGGTGGAACGCTGCAAAATAAATGAGATATTAGGTAACTCATTTGATCTAGCTTTACATAGGTTTCTTAGTTTAGAGAAACGGCTACAAAAAAGTGGCAATTTATTAAAGGAATATCAAAAATTTATTGATGAATATATAGAGCTTGGTCATGGACATTATATAGATATTAACTCATATGATTTTACTAAGGATCCAATTTATTTTCTGCCCCATCATGCTGTAATAAATTTACACAGTAAGACTACACCTGTAAGGGTAGTGTTTGATGCATCGATGAAAACAAGTAAAAAGGTTTCATTGAATAATATTTTATTGAACGGTCCAATAGTACAAAAAGATTTATTTGACATAATTTCACTGTTTAGATTTGGAAAATATACATTAAGCTCAGATATTAAAAAAATGTTTCGCAATGTTTTGGTTAATCCAGAGCACACTTCACTACAGAATATTCTATGGCGTCAAAATCCAAATGTGCCCCTTCGTTGTATTCGTTTAGATACTGTCACATATGGTATGAAGCCATCAAGTAGCTTAGCCACACGCTGTTTATATGAACTTGCACAAAGGCATGAGCACAAATATCCTTTAGCTTCTTTTATTTTAATGAACTGCTGTTATGTTGATGATGTTTTATATTCATGTTCAGATTTGCACAAAATGCTTGAAGCTAAACAACAATTGCGTGAAATATTAAGTTATGGTAGCTTTAATTTGCATAAGTGGGCTTCTAATACACCTGATATTTTGTCTGATATTCCAGAATGTGAGCAGCAATTTACAATGTTTGATCTTCAAAAGGATAGTTATAGCATGAAAGCTTTAGGTTTGAAATTAGATGTAAAAAAAGATTGTTTTATTATAAAAGTACCAAATAATTTTAACGTTACTAAGATTACAAAAAGAGAGGTTCTTAGTTCAATATCTAAGTTCTATGATCCTATGGGATTTATAAGCCCAATAATAATAGGAGCAAAGGCTATTATACAAAAAATTTGGTCACATAATATTGGTTGGGATGAGGTATTACCTAATAAGTTAGCAGAAGAGTGGCTACAATTTTCAAATAGCTTGCTTGAAATGGAGCCTATTAGCTTACGACGTCACATACCAATCGAGGGTGCAATTTCATTGCAGCTTACAGGTTTTGCTGATGCATCTAGTAATACTGGGTACGGGTGCTGTATATACCTACGCGTGGTCGACAGTACAGGTAACGCTGAATTGCATTTACTCTGCTCAAAGTCGCGAGTTAATCCACGTGCAAATCCATTAACGATACCTAGATTAGAGCTTAATGCAGCATTATTATTATCTATTTTAATGGAAAGAATTTATGGAATTTTACATAATAATATAAGGATAGATAATGTGTATTTATTCACAGACTCAGAAATTACTTTAGCTTGGATTAGGACTGAATTAACCAAACTACAGGCATATGTAGCAAACAGAGTGAATGTAATTCGTCAAAAAACTGATAAATGGTCTTGGCTATATGTACCATCTTTAAGTAATCCTGCTGATTTAATTAGCAGAGGTATAAAACCACAAAAACTTCCAAATTGCTCCCTCTGGTGGAAGGGACCGGAGTTCCTTCAAAGTAACTACAGTTTTGATAATGAAATAGATTTTCCTGAGTTAAAGACGGTCAAGGATACCAAAAGCAAGGTAGTGTTAACAACTGTTGTAGATAGTAATATATTTAAGTTTCTTGAAAAATATTCAGATTTAAAAAGGATGACACGATTATTAGCTTACGTATGTAGGTTCTGTCACAATTTAAAAAGTAATATAAAAAATAAAGATAAGATATTATCAGCAGATGAACTACTTCATGCTTTGAATTTAATTATTAAATATGAGCAGTCAATTTATTTCTATGATGAGTTACAGTCATGGCGAAGAAAAAACTGCATAGAAGGCTCTTTAAAAGCTTTGCATCCGTTTGTAGATAATGATGGTTTGATTAGAGTAGGTGGACGGTTAGATAATGCGGATATTCCACTCTCACAAAAACACCCCATAATTCTACCAAAAAAATCACGAATCACGGAGTTAATAATTCGTGATGAACATATTCGATTGTTACATGTAGGTCCTAAGTCACTTTTAGCTAATTTAAACCAAAGATATTGGTTAGTAAATGGTATAAGGCAAGTAAAAAAAGTACTACATAAATGTATGACATGTTTTAGGCTCAAGGCTAATGCAGCGAAGCAGTTAATGGGGTCCTTGCCTCAACACCGTGTGAGGTCTTGTAGACCATTCCAAAAGGTTGGCATTGACTTTGCTGGGCCAATTCAAGTAAAAAATTCTAGAATAAGAAAGGCTTTGGTCACTAAGGGATATGTATGTATATATGTTTGCTTTGTAACAAAGGCTATCCACTTGGAATTAACTTCTGATCTTTCAACAGAAGCTTTTTTAGCTTCTTTTAAGCGTTTTATTAGTAGAAGAGGTTTGCCCAGTGATGTATTTTGTGACAATGGCGGTTGCTTTCGAGGGGCAAGGAACCAACTAGCTGAGTTGTATAAGCTTCATAATACAGTTAGTCATCAGACGTTAGTGCAGGGATATGCTGTTAAAGAGGGTATAAATTTTCATTTTACACCAAGCTATGCTCCAGTTTTTGCAGGCCTCGCAGAAGCAGCTGTAAAGAGTATGAAATTTCATTTAAAAAGAATAGTTTTAAATGCTTTATTAACATTTGAACAATTATGCACAATATTATGTCAAATAGAAGCTGTGTTAAATTCGCGCCCAATATTGCCCCTCTCCCAAGATATAAATGACTACTGTTATCTTACTCCAGGTCATTTTTTAATTGGGACAGCTCTTATTATGTATCCAGAAAAAGGTTTTTCTCAAACTGTAACTAACAGGTTAGATTTGTGGCAACAATGTACTCAGTTGAAACAAAGGTTTTGGAATGCTTGGCATAAGTACTATTTGAATGCTTTACAAAATAGGAATAAATGGTTTAGAAGTATGCCTAATGTTGCAGTAGGCTCTTTAGTAATTATGAGAGATGCTGGTACTGCTCCTTTCGTGTGGCCCATGGCTCGTGTAGTTAACGTGTATCCTGGAAAGGATGGTAGGGTTAGAGCCTTACAGTTGAGAACGGCTGATGGTAAATTATATGATCGGTCATTGCAGAGCATAAGCGTTCTGCCAATTGAATAAAGAACATAATTGTTTTTGTTAAGTATGTGTACTTTAATTTTTTTGCCTGCTGTGTCAGTTAATAGGTATAGGATATGTTTATAACTTAAAAGGAAGTGTTTTAGTTTAAAGGAAACTGTTAGTTTAAAAAAAAAAAACATGTTTTATCTTACAAGCTCCATAATATTACTTTGTAAAATAATTTTTATAACAACATGTTATTTTATGTTGCAATGTATGAATATTATTTATTTAAGTATCAGTAAAATAAATACTTATGATTATTAGTTATGTTTAGATTCATTACTATGATTATAACAAAATATTAGTTAATAGTAATTTAATTTTAAGTTAAATATTTTGATTATAAAATGAATATTTTGATTATTTCTGGTAACTTAAGTAATAATTATTTAATGTTAAAATAAAATAGCTTTTTCTGGGGCCGCAGCATGTTGCTGGCACAACACAAGTAGATAAAGAAATAATGTAATATTTTCGACACTCAATTGTTTTTTATTCTATGTTCTGCATGTCAAGGAATAAAAGCCCATTATATTTTTTCTATCTGTTTTTTAATAACTAATTCATTCTAATATCAGCAATAATCTACAGTCCACCTAAGAATCTAGAGTTTGGTTTTTTAAGTACGCTAACGAAGCCTTTATGGGGCCTGTCATAGCCGGAGCACTATCCGTAGCAACTGATATAATATTTTTCAAGGGAATCTCTTCCTCATTATAAAACTTTTCCAATATATTAGATATGCTTTCGCCTTTTGTATCGGTCTCAAAATTTCTAGCAAAGTTGTTCTTCACATGTTTTCCCATCTTTAATAAACCTCACGTAAGACAGTAACAATGCTTCATTGGTTAGTAAAGTGGACTCATCGAGTTGAATTGAAAATTGACTTGGTCTCGGGTAATTGCACAATGATCCTTCAATGTTTTCAGACCTTTCATCAATTCGTCTTTGCACAGAATTATTACCTACTGAAAGGAATTTCTCGGCTAATCTCTGCGGCCGGTTTATGAAGCACAGTAGTTATTACTCCTTTATTCTTTCCTTTATTGGAGGCAAAATTAACTCTTCTCCAATGTTATGTGGTTTGGCTTTTTAAGCGATTTTGAGCAATCAATCAAGCTCGTATTATAAATAAAACAACATGAATAATCTCGTTTTTCTCATTCGACGCTAAATCGTACTCAACAAGTAAGATCAAGTATTATATGAATCAGCCGATTGACACAGGTATGCACAAATCGGGTTATTTAACAAAAACTTGTTAAAACATGATTGCTCTGACGGTCTATCTCTATTTGTATTAATTTTTGACAATATATCTTCCTGATTCAATTCATTCGTTTGACTTTAAAAGAATTTTTTGTCCCGCTCATCTGATTCAGGGTAATGGCTGAAAATCGGTGCTTCATCTGTATTAGGTGATTTTAGTGCAAACCCTTTTCTCAACTGCTGCTCACAGCTACATTTCTATTTCTTGTTCTTCTTTATTTCTTTTATCGTGTAAATGTTTAGTAAGTGATGTAATTGTGTGTTGCGATCAGAAATAAACTTTTTTATCTATCGACCTTTCATTTCGAAACGGAGCGACCACTTTACATGATTTGTATTTTATATATTTAATAAGACAGGATTGATATATGCGTATGACCTACGTGGAGAGAATTATCGTACCGATTTTGAGCAATCTCTTAACTAATGTTAGTCGATGTTCATAAGTTGTAGTTGAGAGTCGAGAGCTCATACAGTCGGTATCTAAGAGGTCTCCTAGCTGATTGAAATTATAAATCACCCACCCCCAAGCCTCTACACAACGCCTCCAGTTTTTTTCTCGGTCTCTTACCCTTTAGGCTTGCAGCGCCCACAGGGAGGCGTTATCGCCCTCTTTGGGAAAGACTAATTTAGTATAATCGAAAGTTAAACTATGGGATCAAAAAACGACATAATACTTCGAGATAAAAATTTAATTTTATAATAAATTCGATAATTCGGCGGCCTCTAACAATGTAAAATGACTTAATATCAAGACTACCTGTATTTTTCATTTTTGCTTTATTTAATATTGTATTAAATAAAGTAAAAATGAAAAATGTTGTGTTATTTATCATATAAATCATATATTTCGTGTGTCCAATTTAAAACTTCTTATTCTATATTGAGTTAGGTCGCTTTAGACCTACCTATTCAATAAGTGCAAAAAGAAGTAATCTAACAAAAAATAGTAAATAATCTAACAAAAATAGTGCAATTGCAGTCTTTTAAATCGTTATCCGACCTAAAAAATATATACTACTTAGTAGCGCCATCTGTCAGCAACAATAGTAAGCTCTAACTCTCAAAGCTTCGGCTGAAACCAGCGATGGTAATGACATCTCTATTTCTAGCAGTGTATTACTATAACCATTACTGCCTGATATTGATTTCAATATTTTAAATCATTGTTCTACTACAGTTGTCATTAATAATGTACGTAGCGTATAGAGGGCACACTTTTTGAAAAAATATAATGTACTCCAAGAAAACTGTACTTCATTATTCATATAAAAGTACCATTAAAAATTCACATCTATAATATAGAAAATATAGAAATCTGTCTTTGCTATCACGGGAATAGAACTTGGGGTCTTCACCACAACCATGATGCTATGTCTAGAATTTCTTTGCTATTTCGAAATAAGAATGCGCATCGGGTCCGGAGCTTTTGCAGGATCCCGGATCATAACCCCCACCACCACCCGCTTTGAGCTATAAAACTTTCGCATTACTATTGTTGCGTTTCCTTCCCAATATTCAATATCATTAGTTAAGCTGACTATACTATCCTCACCTTATCCAGTTATTTTACGGCATCGGATTAACATTAGCTAGATGTGACATGGTTGGTTGGGCGCCTCCGCCTGTTAGGCATACTGCCAAAGACTAGAATAGTTCGGATGCCGACCGTGCGCTGTCAGATCGCATCATATCGGGGGCAATCGGCACTCCACGAGTAAACACTGACTGCTAATGTGAGCTTTTGGCTGCAAAGCTCCATGAATTTAGGATTATTACGTAAAAGATTTATAATTTTAAATCTTCACTGACGTAGGCAATTGTGTTACCAAATTTATGACAAGAATTATATTTTAATTATCGTGTACTCGTACTCATCCTTCTTAATTTTTCTATCTTAATGCTTATAACTATTCAAAATATTTATATTAGTTTGTAATCTAATGATCATTGAAAAAAAATATTATTATTATTTTTATCGTGTAAAAAAAATATCAAAATATTGAATCAAAGATCTCCATTAGTTTCACTCTGGCAAAGGCATCTTTTGATAAAAAATATCTTTTGGCATTTAAAAAAAATTGCAACTTCTGTTTTGATCTTGACTATGAAAATATAACCCCATTATAAGAGCCTACAATTATTATCTTAACTGACGATAAATCAGGCGGCAACTGGTCTCATAAAGCAGAGAATGAATGAGTTTACCACTAATGGTTTAAGTTCCATGATTTTCTTGTATTTAATTTACGATGTCTCTTATTGCTTCAATTCTTCCGTAGTCAGTATATCATAATATACTATATAATATCTTTTGTATTCCATACAAATGGTCTTCTAGTTGGCAAGTAAAACCTAAGCAGATCTGCAGAGCGACCGCCTAATCCCTCTAGCTATAACTCTACCCATAGGATACGACATCTTAGCGATGTTATATCGCTTTTTCGTTTCATGTTACTACTTTGACATAGGATACTTTGAATTTGAATTTGACAGCGGTGTTCCGAACTTAGTCATTTACCCTAAATTTATCTACCAGACATGTGTAAGTAGTAACATGAAACGTAATATCATCATAATATTCGCTAAAATAGCGTATCTTATGGCTAGAGGGTTAAGCGATCGCACAACGGATTGGTCCGTGCTAATGTTAAGTCCCACACACCCCCTGCCGCCTGATTGGCCTTAGGAGAAAACATGTTATATAATAATTGTTGCTGGTAATTGCAAAGTTTGTTATATTTTTGTAGGATGAGCATACATATCTCTATATTTTTCATTACTTACCCAGCAAGTAGTGGAAGTTGGTACTTTACTATTCTTTACTGTTTTTTTAGGATTATATTTATTGAAATTCGACCTTCTGCAAGGAAATAATTCTTCTTTTAAATGTACATAAAATGCGGTTACTTAGCGTATTTGAGACTTAACACAAAATACATAACGACATTTACACCAACATCATCGCCAAGGGGGACCAAAGGGGCAGCTGTCCCCTTTGAGATTCATAAAAAAGTTGCCTAATGTAAAGTAACCAAAGACCTAAGTCTTAGATTTCCACTTGCTCAATTGATTATCCCCGTACGTAGAAACTTGATTGAATAAATTTAAAGCAGTAGAAGGAGAGTGGTTCAAATTCAAACCCCTTAATAATTGTTATTCTATTTTCCCAATAAATGTAATAACTTATTTACAAGTTTTATTTATTCCACAGTCAAGAGCTCGTGTAACTTTACAAGTTGTACTCTGTATTTTTGTTATTACAATTGCCGTATTTTTATGGCTCATATTACGAGTACGAGTAAATATGAATTGTAGCTAAACTCCTTGACTTTTAGCCACAATTTATACTCAGGTCATTGTCCATAATGAACTTGCTCCCATAAAAAAACAATCTGTCACAGTTATTCGAACTATTCTAGAACATAATAAACAGTTTCTCATACTCCATTTGTTGTCCATTGAATCATCTACTTCATAATGTGAAACCCACACCACCACCCTCCCACTGCAGATGAAGACGTCATAAACCATGACTGGTCTGTTCAAAATAACTACCTTTATTGTAGCATATGCTATTCCGCTTGTTTTTGTTTAGAAATCCTAGGATCATGAAATTCACTGTCCTAATGATACTTTAAGTTATGTGAGAGATTGTGAAGTAACAATTCCCTTAAATTGTTTGTTCGGTTACTCTATGACTAAGAAATCAAGATTGACTTTATGGCATCTGAGGTATGTTTCTTGTACAATTTTGTATAGAAACTGTGCTTAATCACTCTTTATAAAACAAAACAAGGAAAAAAACATTAGAAAAATGCTTGAAATGCATGCACATGAAACATGCATGCATGAGATAAATCTTCATCTTAGGCACCCAGGAGTGGTGAATACTTAAAAGAAATTGGTCTAAGCTTTTCTGATTCATAAAATTATCAGCATTTCGGAAATTTAAGATAAAACTATGCTTAAATGTATTTTATCTTTTGAGATATCAGATATTTGCAGACGATTTGG
This sequence comes from Diatraea saccharalis, assembly GCA_918026875.4. Lineage (NCBI taxonomy): Eukaryota > Metazoa > Arthropoda > Insecta > Lepidoptera > Crambidae > Diatraea > Diatraea saccharalis. The sequence continues at coordinate 18,288,291 of OU893340.1, read as the reverse complement.
AGATATAGAACTGATGGAGCTTTTACATTTTCAAATTCTTTAAAAACTTGTTTCGAAAACTGCGCTACCTTCGCGATCAACTCTTGTCTGAGTTCTTATCGAAAGGACTAACCCCAAGGTTTGTTTAGCGACCTTGCCTGCGATTGACCGTGGAACCAGCAGCGTGACATCACAGAGAAATGGTGCTATCTCCATAATGTCGTCTAAGTTTAGCGAACGGTAGCTAATGGAAGGCAACGCAGTCGCTCGGAAGCCGCGGCCGCGCTCACGCCTCCAGCGCACGAAACCGACCACTCGCCTGAGTGAAGTGTGTGTCTGTGATAGTGTTCTCGTTCAACACCTGTGACTTCGACTCCGGCAACTCACCAGGTAGCCATAATCCTTCCGACAACACATATAACAACCTTTCTCTACCCCTGTTTTCTTAATTTCAATGTTATGTACTGGTGTAGTATTACCCGTCTGGTTTATTTCTAGCCAGCGTGGGAGTCTGAGTTTCGGCTGTATTATATTTTTCTTATTCGTAATGTGTGCGCGCAGGATGCGGCCGCTTTTAGTGGAGCGTCGGATGACCTTGACCTACTTTCTACATATGTTCTGAGGGATTAATATGTCACGATGTGGCTTAAAATATCACTCTCGCATTTACTCGTCAATTCCTGTAGGAGTCGATGTGTATTTAGAAAGAGTGCCCTAGATGAAATCTATACAAGTGTAGTGAAGATGTTCACATAGTTTCTATCTAAGAAAAACTTAAAATATTAGTGAGCTTAAAATTAATCCAAGCTTTAAATTTTAAAGCCAAACTTTTATTCAAAGCGTCATCTTCCATGTCCATGTCCATGGTTGACTGTAATCTTTTACTTTGTCTTTATGGAAATGTTTATCTTATACTTTATTCGAGCTCAGATGTGGTTAATAAACTTCTTTCTTTCTTCTTTCATTTTGTTTTCTCTAAATCATATATATATATATATTTTTATTTTAAAGTATTGTGTTTTAAATTACTTTTAAGCATTATTAAACACTGTGAGGTAGAATTAAAACAATAAATAAAGTAACAGAATAGGCGAAAATCTAACTGTTATCATTTGAAAACCGGCACATCACAAACTCTTCTTAAATCTTTCCCCTATCTTCCGTTCTGTACTCCATAACCTTCGTAAACGTTAAATGAAATAGGAATATCATAGCTAACACAAATCTGAAAATAAATCTAAGGAACATCTATCAACAAAATCAGGTTAATGAATATATTTTCACAAAACAGATTTTCACAAAAGTAATCATTTACCTAGCAATTATAGAGTTCATTCTAAACGTTTACTACTAAAATTAAAGTACATTGTTAAAGTTTCAACTTAACTTAGAATTTGAATTGATTGCACAGCAGAGCTGACATGAAATGAAATCTTAAAGATATCTAAATAATGCATTTTAATATACAATAATATAAAATACGAAACAGTTATCGTACAATCATAGAATTGTAAACTTTACTATGTGAAACTAAAGTGTAGCGAAAGCACGTCGTAAAATCTCAACTTTACTTGTTATTCGAACTGATCATGTCAAGGTTTTCTATTCGTGTTGTTATGAGCCAACTAATACTAAAAGCTCGTCGTTACAGTTTTTTCTCTATTCTGTAATATTATATGTATATATTTTTTTATTTATTCGTTTATGTTACATCAAGATTTTTCTATACGTGAAATATCTAATCTTAATTTTGTATAAGTAAATATTGTATGAGCCAACATTTATTTTCGTATCGTACCTACTTAATGTTTTATTTTTCACATGGTCTAGACTCAATAAAGAATGTGTATTGAAGTTGAATAAATGCCGACGCTGCTGATAAACATTCAGCTTTTCTTCTGATCTAAAATATTGTCTAACCATTAGATTTTTACGACTAGCTTTCCGCCTGAGGTTTTCTCGCGTTTGTAACATTTTTCATTGTTGCTCCACTCTTATTTGTCATAACGTATTGTTATATAGCCTAGTCTTCTAAATAAATGGACTATTCAACACAAAAAATTTTTTTATTCGAACCACTAGTTCCTGAGGTTAGTGCGTTCAACCAAACGAACAAACAGACTCTTCAGCTCTGAATAATTAATTTAGATATATAACTACAACATCAAATATGTATAATGCTTCGTTTTGTAAATTTTCTTTTTGTAACAAGTACCTACTAGATTAGACTCTTTTTCTTATAAAATTGTAGCTAAATTTTTTTTACGATTTTAATGATTATATTAAAATTGAAAGCCCTTTTTATATCGATACATGTAAATTATAACCACAGAACTATAACTCTGAAAACTTATTTCTAATATTCGCGCAAAATTTATTATTATATCAATGTCGCCAAAAGGCTCTTTGTTTTTTAAATTTAAAGTACTCTAAAATGACGTTTGACGTCTTAGGAAGTTTACTGATATAATATCATTAAAAAATGCTTTTATTTGTTGCTTATATATTGGGATCCACATAAATTGTACGTAGTAAATGCTAACATAACACGAATAAAAAATAATTTCTTATTTCAAAAATAACAGGATAATATGTTTGCATTCGAAAGGGAAATTTACCAAAAGCCTGAAGAGCGCTCATTGAGTCACAGAATACAATTGTTTTCTTAAGCTTCATAATAATAACATATTCCAGGGCCTTTTAAAGTCCATAACATTCACCTGTGAAAACTGAGGATTCGGGTGCAATTTTAATTTTTTGAACAATATTGTATTCTAAATGATAAACCTATGCCTACATAGCCAGATTTATTGTATTTTTTAAGCATCAGTAAAAATATGATGATGATCATTAAATCCACAGACTATAGTATATATAAAATGAAAGTTGGCTGTAGGGTCTTCATTAATACACTTTATAATATTTGGGCATAATATTAAAGATTGAAAGTTAACATCAAAAAGTGGCAGCAAGTTAGAACGATGACTGGGATTTTGCAGGTTTTTACATTTTTTTTAGCAAGGAAGAGTTTTGTGAGACCAATATCTGGAAGAGTTAATTTATTCTTCGAGTGATTGTAGCAAGGGAAAGAGCGAATGATTAGGTAATTGAATAGAGCGAAAAACAAACGTGTCAGATAAATATCAATGACGTAAATGTAAAGGTGCCTTACAACATTTTACTTGTAATGCTTTGATGGGACTCGATTTCGTAGCTCCTGCTATTAATCTGAGAGCTTTAAATTGGATTTTGTCAAGCTTTCTTAAGGCTTAAGGCTATTTCCGGGTTATAACAAAAAAAAAACTATTATATTACAAATCAGGGAATTATATAGTATCTTAAGGCTAAACTGATAAGCACCCCACCATACCCCTGATAAACACCTAAGGATATTTAAAAGGCGTTCACATTTGTTAGCTTCATGTATGCTCACAAACAAGGTAAAGTATCAAAATAATTTTCTCCACTAATCTAGCATAACATTTTTTTTATTACCGCGTTTTCTCAAATTTCCTGTACCATACTATAGCACAAACCATATAGCCAGCCTAGACTTCGGTAATTTATAACTGCAAATATGTATTTTGCAACGTCGCGTTGCAGTTCCAGATTATTGCAGTTTAATTGCCTCATTCTTATCAGAACAGACACAAATCTAGTCCATCAAATATGAGGCAATTAATGAAATCCTAGTATTTGGTTTGTTACACAGTATGATATATGTGTGAATGAATAAAAAGACTACTTATGAGATAAGGTTTCATTTCAATAGATAAACATAGGTACAAATAAAATTTAACCAATGTTAATGTACTGATTACTGGCTTATGTTGATGTAGAGGTACAGACAGAAAATTGTCTGGAGTGAATAGTGAAATTTGTGATAACGCCACATTACGCCCGATCAATCTCGGGAACTAATGGAAGCAGATTCAGCTGGCCCATTCGTCGCATGTCGCTCTAATTGCTTGGCCGGCGACCAGCTCTAGCGACCGACGTTTATTGACATATGTTGTAATCGCTTACACTAAGATGTTTACCGGTGTAAACATAAAGAGGTATTATATGTCTTCGAACCGTGTAACCGTGTCCATTTTACGAAAAAAAAGAATCTAATTTCACATAAAACCTTTAAGCATTCCCTTTTTAATATCAATATAGCAATGTGATTGCTAAATTGATCAAATATATTTAATATTTTAAAGTTTGCAACGTAACTTTCATCTTTATTTATATGCAACATAATGCCATAATTTTGAACGTATTACATAAGTAGCTACATTTAAGTATTCTCTAAAGAAACTCACTGTGATATTGATTGGATTAATGAAATTATTTCGTCAAAATTTCCTAATAATATAATTTTATATAACACTAGTTGTTTTCCCGCACGACTAAATTATAGCATATGTCAAACCCGTATGATTTAGGTACTTGTAGGTGGAAGAATTTTTAAAATCGGTCCAATACTCACAGAGCCTATTCCATGCAATCAAATAATCAAATCTTTCCTCTATATATAGTATTAGTATAGATATACATATTTTTAAGTGACGACGTTTTTTATTATTGATAAAAAAATATATAAAAGTGAATATTTCTAATTTTAGGTTGTTTACTTTCGTCTTTTTGTTAACTTTTCTTAATTTATAATTAAAGAATATATCAATTTATTTCTTTATTTTTGTTTCAAAATTTTAGGTCCAGTAATTTCAAAAGAGGAAATAAGCAGTTATCACCTATTTTCTCAAATAACTTCAATCCTTGAATATATTTGAGGACCTTACAATAAGCTCTTTCTTTTGATATGTCACACAATATTATGAACGAAAAAGATATATTTTTAAATTTATTGATTCCCTAAAGAGTCCTTAATATATGCAATTAATTTATCACGTTGCTTAATCACCTTTGAATCACTAACAACTATATATCAGACATCGGACGGACAGACAGACAGACAACCGAGCGATGCAGATGCAGAACCCTTAAAACCGAAATCGCACTTAGCATTCGTCACATTTCGTCGTCTCCTCTATAATTATAAACTACAGTCTTACTGGCATATAAATTCCTTATATAAAGGGCATTGCAGTCGTGAATATAATTGTTTATATGTATCTTATGCCGTTTAAAATAAAATTAACATTAATGAAGATGTGAACAATACACACTATTGTCATAAACATTACCCGGCATAACGGAATGTTTTGCCTTCTTACAACCTAGACGAAAATATTTCACGGCTCGGATGCGTTGACCTAAGAGCTGTGAATAAGTTTATATTATTATCAACCTCCACGCTAACGCCTTGACAATTCTGTCAGGGTTAGTGGGTAAAGTTTAAGATACTTCGTCGTAGGAATTTAGTTTTGCTGTTTTATCTTTACTGGTAGGTCGTTCATCATATTTTATCTCAAACTAAACCGTATAAGCTAAATCCTTTTGTCTCTAATAAAATAATAATAACAAAAAGTTTCTCCAACGAATTAAAAATATAAACTTCTTGAGTTTCTCATAGTTTTTTTCTTTTTTATGAGTTTATGGCGCGAACATGTAAGACTCGTATGATGTCAATTATTTTTTTTGTTATTGTTTTGCAATATATTGCGATTGTTAAAAGTGATTTTATTTTACGAGACAAGGTAATAAAAATAATAATTCGGTTAAAAAACAGGAAAAATTATCGGTGGGTTTAACGTGGGACTTCAACAACTTCAATAAGTATTAAAACATTGTTCATTAAATTCTTATTAGTGAAAAGTTGGTGCTTAGTGAAAACGGAAAAAATATTAGATAGGACTTGGCTGCAAAGAATAGCTCCCATTTCCTTTAACTTTTCTTTGTTGTAAAACGTCGTGTTTAAATGTTGTTTAAAATTCTCTTTGTTGTCTTCGCCTGTCCCATGGACGAATTATAATACTACTCTCTTTGTTGTGTGGGAATTTTGGCGCGAATTGGTAAAATTCTATGCAGGAATTCAATTATTTTTGATAGTGTTTTGATTCGTTAAAAACGTGTAATCGTGGGAGGCAAAACCTTATTCAAACAAATAATATACCTATAGTGAATCATTTAATAATATGGTGTATGAGCACATTTCCTGCGGAATTGGGATGACGACTAACGATTGCTTTTTTTTTATTTCTTTTAGTAATAGTTAAATTACTGAGCTACATTGAGTTAAAATGTCGCATTACGTCACTTTATGGTACTCCTCAACTTAAATGCCTGTAATCTAAGCTATTTTTTGTTAAATTGAAGTACGTATCGAATATTTTTCTATTAAATAGAATTTCTTTTTCTTTTTTACTCAATCGTCATCCCTATTTGCAACAGTATACATTAATCAAAGTTCGCAGTGTTCAATAACAAATAAATTAATCCCTGCTTGATCTCGTAATTTCCAAAAGACCAATCTGGATTGATCTGTCCAATCCTGGACAATCCTGATTGGTCGATTTAGAATAGTCGCTGGTAAAGTCTTTTACTTTTTTTGTCTATATGCATTGTATTTTATTAGTCGCTGTTGGTGACATTTGTAACTTTTCTTTTGTTCGCAGGACTTAGCTGATAATCTCGGTGACGACAAAGGCATCACCGAACATCTGAAACTACCCATACAGCGAATAAACGACTACCAACTACTTCTCAAGGTAAACTTGGAAAATCGATATTACATACAAAAAAAAATTCCTTCGAAACTTACCAAAGCTTACTCAATAATGCACCTTTCATTTTTGCAAAGTTTGAGTATAAAACGAGAAGTAAATATTGCTAGCATTCATCAATATCTATACACATACATATATATAAAAGGAAATGTCCGCTACACCGCTGGTCTTACTGCCAGTTGCACAAAAATTAAAATTGTCATTAGATTAAAGAGACATTAACCATACAAATTGGACATTCATTAGAGCTTTAAGGCGTTATTAAACGAGGTTTGTACAACTGACCGATAAATACTTAAAATTTTGAGGGTATATTCGTCTTATTACGTAGAGGCACCTCTAGTACCAAGAACGGATTTTTGTAACTTCCACCTCCAAAGGGGTAGAAAAGGGTAAAACGTTTGTTTGAAACTTTTTTGTATTTCAACTAATATCGACACCAAGAAGGTAGGGTAGAAAGTAAGGAAGAAGGATGAAACAGTGAATGGAAGTTTTTATAGGGAATCAAAATCTTACCATAGCAACCATTATTCACTATTTGATTTGTCGTTGTAATAAATTTACCTAATATTATCGATAAAGATTTTCTTATCAGTGAAAAAAAAATTGTATTTACATAATTTATAGTAAAATATCAATTTTTAATATAACTTTTTATAATTTAATATTCAAGTACGTATCATTTTATATACGAAAGAAAATAACTTTTTATAGATTTTGAGCTATACTAGTTGGCGTTAAGTATATTCTACATCGCACTGTTTTAGTCAAGGAAATTTAAGATTTGCTATACTAGATGGCGTTTATTCTAAACTAAACTGCGCTATCGTTTAGTTAAAAAACTTTGGCATAGATTTCAGTTTACGAGTAAGTTTTTCTTTCCATCTGTATTTCAAATTAGAATGGATTAATTTTTAATTGGATTGCAATAATATTCTTTTTTAAAGATGAAGTACTGAAACATTCGTCGGTGTAAATGTGTAATTTGTGTCATATTCCTGTTTTGTAAACTGCCTTAATATGATCTGATATTTTACACGATTTAATGAATAAATATTTGTTAAGCGTTTTTGAAAATACGAAAAGTAAATAACTATACCACGCGGATGAAGTCGAATAAAGTGAAACCTAAAACCAGTTTATTATTCAAAAGTCAGAGTTACATTCTTCCTCTCAGTAGCTTTTGCCCTACTCATACTTATTGATTCGAAAAGCTCAGGGTCTTAATTCTGCGAGTGCAACCCTGATTATGGCGTTTTTCGATATTAACTTTTTGATACGGTTTTTGCCACTATATCGTAAAATAATAAATAAATCTCTCTACGTTAATAAATCAAGGAGCAATTACACTTATAATATTTGCCATGAGGTAAATAATGCCCTGTGAAAATTCAATTATCGAAACGCCATTGAAGTTTCTAGTGCTTTTTAAATAGGTAAATAAAATTCTTAAAATTCAATATATCTGTCTTAGAAATATCCTTAAACTCAATGTCTAGCACAGCACTGTGTAAGTATAAAGCTTCAATGCAATAAAAACTTCGTAACCTTTACAAGTAGATATTATTTTTATTAAACTACTATACTATAACGGCGCTGATCTCGACGTCGAATACTGATTTTATAACAAATAAATAGCGCTGTTGGTTGTTTCTCAGTACGCATACTTGCTTACTCAAATTTTTAATTCGGTTTAATACTCTACGATTCTGTTATATCGCACAAAAGATAAATCGTAAGATTCTAATAAAATTGATGATATTATGTGAAGCGTTATTGTATAACGCCCGACTGTAAAAAGGTCAACGACCTGACTACTACACTCTTCTAATATTCATACAGTATGCAAAATACGAATAGACATCGAATAAAAATCTCGATCGGATTGTGTTTGGCAAGCTCAAGATGCAGGTTAATAATAGTCGCGTGTACACCGCCCGGCGAGTGACGTCACGTGCACGGAAACAACACCTCTGATTCATTAAGACTACAGCCGGCACTTTGTTTTAGAAAATATGCAGCGCTAGATTTTATTTTCTAAATGGGAGATTTGAGTAATCGCGATACGGGCTACCTTTATTACGATAAGACAAGCAACTGTGTTAGCCGGAACTTGTGGAGAAGAGTTTTTTAGTGAAGGCTTACCCAGCCAAGGCATATTTATCTTAACATCCTCAAAAAAGGACAAATCCATATACGCAAGGTAGTCTAAAAGAAAGTGCATTGAATCCTGTTTTTATGATACATAAAAAACTTACACAGTAGGTATATAAAAATATTTATATATTATAGATATGTATAAAGGTTAGATAGAAAGGAACACTAGGGAAACTATAGACGATGTCTCTATTTGTATGACTTTACTTTACCTATCGTGAAAAGAATACAGATTCTCCTCCGCAAAAAAAAAACAAGTCGGTTAATTTATTCAGTAAGATCTACATATTAACCAACTTTATCACCAATTGAATAACTCGCTACATTTCATTAGTATAATATCAACATTTAAGTATTTTTTTCTTAATAAATAGAATAACTTGGTGGCAATACGCATACAACGAAATGTGCAACAAAAACGCTTTGAGTGCTTTAAATTTCATGAAGTAAATAGTAAGAACAATATTCGTTAGTTAATAACATGATGCATAGAATAAGGAGCGCGCGGAGCTGATTATTATGGTAATTTTTGTGGGATTCCTTTATCCAGCGAGTGAAAATATCGTAAGATTCTCAATTATCCACCAGTAATTAAACTCTTTATACATAACTAGTTTTCCGCCAGTGGTCCTGTGTTATACATAACATAAAATACATACTATTAACCTTTTCACCTGTATCGTATAAGAAAACAGCATTAAAACAGACAGCGGGAAGCTACTTTGTTTTATACTATGTAGGTAGGTATATGGCATTGACAACCAAACTTCTTAAGTAACATGTGTCCCGTGGCGATTTATTAGATCTGAACTTAGAATAACCCCATACTCCGTGGTAAAGTAGGGAGTTATGATAAATACAGTGAACGTATGATGAACGCATAATATGACGTTCAATCCGTAATGTTTCTAAGACGCTTTATTACATAAACAAATTTTTAATAGCCTGACTAATATTATTTTAACATGAATAGCCGAGAAATTTCGTTTCTATTATTTCATTATAGTTTGAGTCTTTTTATTGAATAATTTAATTAGATAAGAGATTAATGTCAAAAATCGTCGTAGTTAATTATATTTGTAAATTCTTTTTGCTTCTATGTTGTTCTTGATGTCATTTTCGTAATACTTATTATTAATATTACCTTTTTTACTATTGAATATATTAGAAATACGTAACATACTATTATAATTATTTTGTCTTAAAACATCCATTCTACGTATAGAGGAGGCGTTAGAAATATTATGACTATTAATTCAAAATTTGAGAACTGCACTGTATCAGTAAATATCGCCTGTGATATCTCAAAGATTAATGCACCATTTTTTGGTCTTATTTTACCCATCGTACCTACTGATCGTCGTCCGTATTTTACATAGTAACTTCACTCCAGCACAGTTATTTAATGTCAGTCTTTTACTAAGAATTCCTTAACTAAATTGTCAGAGTAGATAAAAACAATCAAACTAAGCAAAACACTGGATTTTGATGAAATCCAAAAGGATTACGCAAATATGCAAATAAATATATCGTCAGTTGGTTATTATTGAATAATCAATGAATTCTGACCAAGCCAATCTTTCCCATTTTATAAACGCGTAAAAGAAACTACAATAAAGATGTGAAGTTTATTCTATACAATAATACGATGCTTCATTAAATTTCAAAGTAAATAGTAAACGATATCTTAAATCATATAGTAAACGAGCAAAAGCTTTTAAAGACAAACTACTAGTAGAGGTATACAGATCTAACATTACGTTTAATTAAGGCTATTGAAAATCACCAACAAAGTGACGATTTATCATAATATTGTTGAATAGATGTCAATATATTTTTTCTCTCCATAGGAACTGGTGAAGTATTCAAAACGCCTTGGCGACGACTGCACAGACCTTCAAAAGGCGTTGGATCTTTTCCTCTCTGTGCCAAATCGGTCCACTGACAACAAATTCATCGCGAGCATCGAAGGCTACCGAGGGAACATCTACAAGCTAGGCAGATTGCTAACCCACGACTGGTTCACCGTCACTGACGAAGAAGGGAAAGGAAAAGAGAGATATCTCTTCCTCTTCAAGGCCCGGATTCTCATCTGTAAAGTCAAGCGAGTCGGCGAAGACCGATCCGTGTTTGTGCTGAAAGATATCGTTAAGGTAAGACTTTTGATTTTATCATTCACGCATTTAAAAGTTTACGCTAAAGTGCTTTTGGAAATGTTTGGTAAATTTTTATATTTCAAACGGTCTAAAAAAACACATCTATAATATAAAATCAATAAAACGAGTTACAAAAAAGTCATAAAAACTTAAAAAAGGTTGAACAGTACCCATAATAAATGCTACATTTAAGATTATACAATAAAGAAGTAATCTTGACTTTCTACGACAAAAATAGCACGAATCAAGCGTAATATTACACATTAAACTTGGAATATGTCCAAATTGCGCTCAGTTTACTTCAGGCGGTATTTGTTTCGCAGCTCCCGGAGGTCGAGGCCAAGGACCGTCCTGGCGATCCATTCAGATTTGAGCTACATCAGAAAAATCCACCCCTATCTATTACCCTCACTGCTCACAAAGAGTCTGTGAAAACCAATTGGCTCGCCGAAATCAAATTAAACGCCAGCGACGTCGGTAAGTATAATGAACGAAATAATGCCCGGAATGGTAAAACTTTTCTGTCTTATTATAAAACTAAGACTAACTTTAGTACCAGTTTTAAAACATTTACCATTACCTTACCAAAAACACATCACAATTTGATGTTTTTTCGTTTTCATTGTCATTTGCTTTGGGAGGCCAATGTCTAACCTAAGTATTAAGTTTAGTTATTCTTTTAAAGTAAGACTGTTTATATCATAATGTTTTTACCAATGGTATGAGTTATTACGCCAAGCAGCGAATGACAATCGATAATTATACTTGTTTTTATGTTGTCATAAGAAGATTATTCCAAGTATTTTATCTATACATAGTATAAAACGAAGTCGTTCCACTGTCTATACGCTGTAATCTACTAATTTTCAACAACAGATATAGTGAAAGACAAGAGGAAGGTTTATATGTATAATACACTAATATAATGTTTTGAATTATTTCTGATATTATTATCTTTTCTGGCAGTTGCTTTAGCTGAGCACGCTGCTGACGACCTTCAGGTAGTCTCCCCACAACGCGTCCCATCTCCCGCACCACAGGAAGACAAGAAGAAAAAAAGAGAGCACGAAGTTGAACAAGAAATCCAAGAAAAACGATCACGAGTTGAGGAAACTCAACTTGCGCAAGTTTCTAAGAAAGAAGAAGTACAACATTCAACTACTAAAAGAAAAGCTTCCATTGAAACTGAAGTAGCGACTAAAATATCAAAATCAGAAGTCACAGAAGTTTCTTCTTTCAGTGAAACTCAAGCATCAGCTGTTTTCAATAGTGTTAAAAGTGAAGCAACATCGAATATAGAATCAAAGACATCTGTAACCGTTGAAAGCTCGAAAGTTTCTGAAAGTACACAGTCTGCATCAGAATCCACTCAGCAGACAGTTATAGCTGCAGCTTCAATCGATATAAAAAAAGCTGTTAAAGAAAACAAATCGTCTGCTCAAAACAGTTCAGTATCAGAGGTTAAGGAGGCTCAAGAAGTAACTGGGCTAAAATCAAATAATCTAGAATCAAAGTCATCTGTGACAGTTCAAAGTTCAGCTGAGAGTAGACAGTCCATTTCACAACCCTCTCTCCAGACTATTACAGCTACAGATTCTTTTGATAAAAAACAAACTTCAACAACAAAAGTAGCAGAAGAAAAATTGAAAGAAACCAAACAATCTACTGAAAGCTCTTCAGCGATTGGGAAAGAGTCACTTTCGAATGTTGACAATAAAGCTCAACAAGCAACTGAGCTAAAATCTAATACATCATCCGTTGAGCAGAACGCTCAAACGTCAACAGTTGAACGAAAATCTTCAATTGAAACTATTTACCAACAATCTTCATCAGTTAAACAAACTGACGATACTACTCAACAACTTGCTACTGAATCGAAATCAACAGTACAAGAGACCGCAAAGCAAGATACTTTCCAACAAACTCAAGTCGCTGCGGCGGCTGCTGTAGAAAAAAAAGTTCAAGAAACACTTGAAAAGTCCATTGATATTCAAAAACATAGTACACAAGAAACATTTGAAGCAACTACTAAGTCGCTAAACGTAACCGAAACATTAGATTCTCATAAAACTGAACAGCAAAGTTCTGTAGCTGCATCGTCAGAGGGTGTCGTTCAATCTAGGCTAGAAGCAGAAAAAGCCGTCAGCTCAGCTGGCGCTGTTTCTGGAACAAGTGTCATCACAAGTAGTCAAACTGTAACCACCGAGCAGAACGTCGACGAAGAGATGTCGAGGTATAGTCGCAGTTCGCGACTCTCTGGAGGTATATTTTACATAATTTATACAATTTTCATATTTTTACAATTTTATGACATTTACCATAGTACATATTTTTATTTCACAGAATACTCCAGTAGTAGTCGAAAGTTATCAAGTTATGAGTCATCATCATCGGCTTATGATAGTTCTGGAATATCTTCTTATTCACGGCGTGAAAGCGGTTCTTGTGTAGAAAGTGGTTCTCGTGTAGAAAGTGGTAAATACGAAATAGGAGGCACTGAAGGCAGTGCCCTTTCACGCATCGAATCCAAATACTCTAGTGCTAGAACTGGGATTGAGTCTAGTAATGATTCCAGCTATGACACTGCTAGCAAACTCGATAGTCTTGCATCGAAATACGGCATTGAGTCCAATTACGAAGCTTCGAGTAAAATTGATAGCATCGCATCCAAATATGGCATCGATTCTATCAACAGTGGAACTAAGATAGAAGGGCGTACTTCCAAGTACAGCCTGGAAACTAGCATTGATGGCGATAAAATAGAAGGCGTTTCGTCTAAGGCGGAGTCTCGATATGAAAGCGTCAAGAATGGCGGTCGTTCCTCAGAGAGTCAATACTCTAAAACTGCTATTTCTAACGGTTCCGTAAGCACCGGAGAGTATGAATCCGTTAGATCCATATCTAAATCAGAATCTCAAGATGGCAAGCCAGTTTTTACAAAAACTTTGGAAGGCCAAAACATTGAGCGTAAGTACTATAAAAGGGTAATATCTATAAACAATTCTTAGTAGAAGTAGATACACATTAGAGCTTGTATATACGCTTGTAGAGAACTAACCTACACGACACATCAGTCTAACAACATGCTTACATGTAATGTACCCCATATCGAGAGTTCTTACAACTTTAAATTTGTATACAGCATTATCAGTAAATTTAAATAAGTTCTGAAAATAGCTGAAGTAGTACGAACTCTCCCTGTTAATACATTTGAATTCTCAGCGGGTGAAAACGCCGTCTTCGAATGCGCACTACGCGAGTCAATGGATTCTGTGAAGGTGACTTGGCTGAAGGACAACAAACCGCTCGCTGATAGACTAATGGATCGTGTCTCCATATCCACCAAGACTGGTCACCATAAGCTGGAACTTATGCACTGCCGTGAAGATGACTCTGGAGTGTACACTGCGAGGGCAGAAAATGTTAAGGGCAATAGCCATTGCACAGCTCAGTTAGTCGTCCACGAGTGTAAGTTACGCTTTTTTTTCAAAATAATTTGAGCGAAATCAGCTCCAATATTTCAAAAGTATACTTATATTGTGCTCAATTGGTATTTTAAATCATGTCTGCATGCACACGCGGCGTCATCTATTAAAACATCAGTAAAGCGATATAACAACTAGATCCTTTCTTGTCTGATAATCTTCCAGTATTCTAGCACTTAAAGTCGGCACTGTTGTTTAGAAATAATATCAAGTGTTGCATGTGTTTTTAGCCTGTAGAACAAAAGAAAGTGTATCGTGTAGATTTTTGATAGCTCAATGATAAACTATTGTTACTGATAATTTCAGTGACTCCTGAACAAAGGAGAGAAAGAAACGCACTTAACGCGCCTTACTTCTTGGTGGCGTTAAAAGATACAGAAATCATGGAAAACACTTATTTGCGTTTCATGGTGAAAGTCAAAGGCGATCCCAATCCTGATGTGAAATTGTAAGTCTTCGTTTACTACCTGTAATTAAAGAAAGCAAAAATTTAATTTTCAATAGAAAGCATTTCGTTTTTCCTTTTATGAAAATAAACCATTAAAACAGCTTCCGCGATGGAAAGGAGATCGTGAGTTCGTCAGAAAGCGATCGCGTGTCCATCATCAGAACACGCGCGGACAAAGGTTGTTACGAGCTGGTGATCGCAGACGTGAACCAGACCGACGCTGGCCTCTATTCCTGCAAGGCTATCAACATCTACGGCGAAGTCAGCTCTGAAGCTAAAGTTACAGTAGTTGGTGAGTACTTTGATATGTATTATACTAAAACCGAACATGGAAAAGGTTAGAACCATATGTAATCCTTCACAGTTCGTACGAAATTCGTTATTAGCAATTTGTCTTCATTTACTACTACTTTCACTATTTTATTTTTAGATGGTCATAAATTTTGTAATTATTGGATTCCAGTTTAATTGAACGATTCGTCATATTGCTAAAATTTATATTGGATTGTTAATGTTAAGTTGTGTGCTGCTATAATAGGGGCATTTACTCATATCCTAGTAGCGTACACATATTCGAAGCCAATATTCCAAAAACAAAGTCCAGGATCAGCTATGAAATAAGACCAAAAGTTAGAAATAGAAAGACGAATGTCGTTCTATCTCTCTTTGCTCACACAGTGTCCATTTTATTTTATAAACATTCATGATTTTATAGTGAATACTGATGTCTATAATTTCTTAAACTGTATTCTGGTTAGTGTTAACCATAAAGTTCTGTAGGTCTCGCTATTTGACTATTAACATGGATAAATTCTGTAGTAAGTATATTGTTTATATTGAACGAAACTGGCTGACTTTAATATGATTTAAAGTGGGCAACTTTATAATGCTTTTGTCTTAGAATCCAACTGCGACATTACTCCAAAAGATAGAATCATTAATTTCATTGTATATTGGTTGACGAACTGACATGTTGCCAGTGAAGTGGCAGTACTAACGAATTTATTAGACTAGGTCAACTTGGACAGTTACTCAGATAACATATACGGCAATATCATTTCAAGAAAAGTCAAAATTGCCTATAAATTATGGATTTCAGCTATACAGAGACTCTCATTGAAATGTTGTTTTCTTTCTATCAGGGACGAAAAAAGGTTTGCCTGAAATATCTAGAAAATAAAGATACTCAAGTTTAATAATTTTGTACTAAAAAAAAACTGAATGTTATTTTCACTTTTTATTACTCAAAATATCTTAAGGGATGACCTTAACAGATAAATGATTAGAATGATTCTAAAATGTATGCTGTCATATAAACTCGCCATGAATGATGAAGAGACGTAACGCGCTATATTTACAAGTGTGCCACATTTTTAACGGCATTTGGACGTTCTCCAGTATTTATGTGTCTAAAAATACGCCCCTGAATTTTGACGAAACCCATTGATTTACTTGTTGTTTTACAATTATTGTGAAAACATTTAGTGCCTAATTACATTATTTATTATGGCTATAATGTTTACACAACACCAATAAGAGTTATGTAATGATTTTACACTACGAAAATTGAGAAGGTTATAACCACGAAAAAGTTATTTTCATTAGAGTTTATCTTTTTGTTCAGTTTTTAGGTCTAAAACACATTAGCATAATGTATGTTTTTTGCCTAATTGATAGGACCCTTGCTATAGTGTAAATATTGGTGAGAATTCGATAAAGTGTACACAATACAGGTGAATGCTGTGTATGTATATGTATGAGATGGTTGTCGTAGTTGGCACTGCCTTCCGAATGGCGGCTAATTACTTTTAAGACAGCATTTAAATTTGCATATAGCAGAAAGTGTATAGTTTATTGAGAAGTGATTTAATTTTAAGTAGGGTTAAGAACATCTTGAAGAGACTAGTATAACCCTTGTAACTGAAAACTAACCACCAAATTAAACTAACATATGCACACGATCAAATTGTGCATGACAAATTATACTTAATCCCAGACTTTTTAAAAGCCAGAAAATAAGTAGGTATAGTTTGAAAGCACTAGACTCTTCTTCCCAAGTTTACTTGCTTTGTCATAATAAAAAAAATATACGAAATTAACTGTTCTACCAAGATGACAAGAATATCTTCTTCGAGTTGGCTCCTGGTGGCGAAGGTCTACTGACTAAGGGTGAAAAGCCGACTTTCTCCTGGAAACGAGATGGGCAACCGTTCGATCCTGAAGAGCGTTTCAAGGTATGTGGATACTTTTTATTAAATAGTTATTTAGAGGATTGCTTTCATAACAGAAGAAAGAATACTGCTTTGACATCATGATTATACGCAATAGTTTGCAGTATTCAAAGAGATTGTGATACCTAAAAAATTTTCATAAAATTTAAAGATTCGTCTTTTGTTGAACAATTCTCTCTGACAGAAAGGGACTTGATGTGAAGACATATGAAGATAGCTATAGATGACTTAAAAACTCAAAGTCGAAATCTTGAATGTATGGTTTTCGTATTTCAAACTTTAATTCCTTAGAATAGGACATTGCACGAAGTTCACAAAATATCGAAGATTTATTTCAAGAGTAGTTAGGTGCAGAGCTTGACTATTACATACATTTATACTCCATTCACTATAACATTAGAAAAAAGAGGGTCATAGAAGCAGCAGTGCAGAACATTTTATTTTCAAGATAAATTTAAAAAATATATATTAACTTTGAACGTTAGGTAGTCTGAAAGAGCTGGGCAATTTTCCATTTTTTATGATACCTCGGGGTTGAGATGAGGCCAGCATTTTATAAATTCATTTTTTAGTCCCAAGCTAACATGGAACTAAAACTGAAACTATCTGTGTGTTTTGATAAATTCTAATTGTAAGTGTAATTAGTTAGATTATTGATGAAGACATTGGAAACTCCCTGAAATGTCAAAGTTTGAGGGTAGGTCTAAACCCCCATTTTAGAGCGTAATATTTGTAAGCCACTCGGGCCTGCACCGGCATCGTCTATATTTACCAAAACTTACCAGCAAAATAAAACAATAACAGCACGGAAAACGGCAAAACAACAAGAAAAGCAGTAGCATTCACAATGGTTGACAATCCCAGATTACGATTTTAACAATTATGAATAAATAATAATCTGACAAAATTAAAAAGCTGTACTACCGAAACATTTGAAGGGGTTAGGCAACGTTTTAAATTTGGTACAGTTATAGTGACATGAGAATCGTGCCGAAACTATCCAACCCTGCTTCTTTAGGTTCTTTACGATGAACACTTTTTGTTGTAATAGTTATTAAATCATTTAAGTTAGTCATATACTCATAAATTTGTTTAATAGATAGCTTAAATGACAACAGTTAGGTATAGCAGCTGGTATTTAAGTGGATATGTATCAAAATAGCCGTCAGTCTTAAAAGTAACATGATTATTGATATTTTGTCACAAAGTATACCATAAAAAGAACCTTATTTAACGTCTGTCTAATGCTATAATGAATGGAGTATAGGGCTCCAGCGCCGGTTCAACTTAGAATCTGAAGATACTAGTATTCCTAGCTACCCATTAGGTTAACTTTAACAGCTTGTGTGAAAATACAAACAGTTTCGTTTGTTACCCTATTGATATTATCATGGGTTGATAAAATGTGTTGCTTTAGAACATTTAGTGGAACGAATTTAAATAATGTCATAATATCTTCATAGTTCAAATAAGGTCTTCGAGTCCAAAAACTAGTTCCTTTTGCATGAACATTTACTTATCTGAATCAGTATATGTATACTCTGTCTCCCGTAAATCTAAGTATTTGTTTTGATAGGTGCTATTGGGCGACGATGAGGACTCGTTGGCTCTAGTGTTTCAGCACGTGAAACCTGAAGATGCCGGCCTATACACCTGCGTCGCCAAGACTAGCACAGGGAATATATCATGTTCTGCTGAACTCACAGTACAAGGTATGCTATGATGTCAGCAAGCACGCACATAAAATGATATTAGTTCTCTAAGAGATACTATTGCGTGTAGAATAGCAATAAGTCTTATTATTAGCAACCATTATAATTAAATTATCTTATTTATAATACTCATTATGCAGTAATATAATGGGGACTATTTTATCTTGTTTGGAAAACTCATTCGTAATTTTCGAGAAAAGTTTGATTGAAATCCTTGAAAAATAAGTGCAGGCTTTGCAACTACTAAACGCTGGCGATTTAATAAAACTTTAGGAGCTGTCAATGAGCTTCACCGAGAGCCGGAGAAGCCGAAGCTAGTGATAGAGCATCGCGAGGCGATCGTATCTGCTGGCGCTTCCGCCATGTTGGAACTGCAGTGCAAGGGTTACCCGAAACCATCCATAGTGTTCAAACACGACGGCAAGATTATAGAAGCTGACACTCGGCACAAGTAAGAGAACTAGTACATTTGCAAATATATTTGTACCATTAGTATCCACTGGCTTTATAATTGAATAACGTTGTTCCCCAATAAACAACGTTCTTCTAGCAATTTGAATCAGAGCAATTATTCTCTTTTTTAGTAGATCTCTTTAGTAAAACTCTTTTGTAGTAGACCAATGGCAAATAGCAACTGTACTTAGGCAGCGTTATTGCAATATTTTCAATAATCAATCCAAGTTATTATGCTGAAAGAATGCCGGATGAAATAATGTTAAAACTTTCCTTCGTAAAAGGGTGCAGAAGCCGAGGTGATGTCAGAAGCCATATAAACCGGCGAGTATGTATGAAAAGAGTAATAAAATGAGGCGAAAGATGTATGTAAGGACCTTACTTTGTGGTGTTCGGTACCCTCTGCCTACTCCATCAGAGATACGGCGTGAAGATAGTTAGAAGTTATTATGCCTAGAAGTGTACATTAAACTACTTTGTATATATAATTTTGGCCAGTTTTTTAACAAAGGCAAATGATTCACGTAAAAGTATAAAAGACTAGTGGATTTAGTCATTGTGAGAAGTTGAAGTGTTGCTTATACAAAATATTTATTTTATATAGATAAGTTAATACAATTATTAGTAATCGTACCCCTTTTATATAGGTTCCTTTACGAAGACGACGAGAGCATGTCGCTAGTGATAAAGAACGTGAGTGCAGCCGACGCAGGTATATATCACGTGACCGCTTCTAACGAACTAGGCGAAGACTCCACCACGATGCAACTCATCGTGAAGGCCGCGCCCAAGATAAAGAAGAAGATCGAGAACCAAACCTGCATGGTGAGTACTGTATCATTGTCAGCCTTCATCTTTTTTAGTTCGCGAACGAACTGGCTCCTACAGACAATCTGCGCGTACTATTTCCCATTTCTCGTTCCGTAGTTCATTGGTTCATGGCAGATGAGTAAAGGTGAAGTCGACCGAATTAATGTCGTCTTTTTAAAAATATTAAGTATGTTTTTTACTGCCAAAATAATAAATCTAGTTATTTACATTAAAAAAATATATTTTAAGTATATAAGCTCATATTTTTATTTAAGTATTTTATTTTTTGTCCAAAAATTTAATGAAAATGTAAAATGTTCAATTATGTCACAATTGACTTTAGATGATACTGGAATGTTGTAATATCTAGTTTTACATATACGCCTTTGTATTTATAATATAAATATTTATTTATTGAATTTGTATTGTACTATAATTTATAGAATCGTATGTATTATTAGTTTAGAGATAGACTTTGAATATAATGAACATTTGATAATGAAGATGATAAATATCAAATGTAAAATCATAGATTAAAAAAGTATTTATGTTGCACGCAACAGATACTAAGGTCTTCTTAGCGATTCTATATAATAACTTAAAAGCGACAATTTTATATGAACTGAAAAAAGCGACTACGGATATAGCAGAAACCAGTGAACACTGTTTAAAGAACCCAAAAGTTTTCAATAAGTGTAAGAAGAGTTTTAATAAGTATATTAGGAGACTGTTTATTGGTATAACCTATCCAATAAACGGTCATGACAAAGGTCTCAGTCAAAACCTACAAACACCATTGTGCACTCTCTACATCTCATTGTTAATGCAAATACTTATAAAATTCAATTCCTCCTGAGACAGAATTAGAAGCTGTAACTTTTGGAAACCGGCTCTTCCGATTGAGATAAACCAAGACCGTACTACACAGGCTGTCGAAATGCTTAATTTACTTGTTACTATCTTTAAAATTAGCGTATTTAGGACAATAATTGTTTTTCTAGAAGGTAAATACCAATACAGCATTGTAAAGACCAAAAAGTATCAAATTTAATAATCCACTTTATATACTTAATTAAAAATTCTTAAAAAAATTGCCCGGATTGCGAAAGGTCGTGGGTTCGAATTCCATCTCTGAGAATATTTTACAATATAGCATTTTGTATGCAAAATTATCGATCAAATATAATCACTTTATGTTTGGTCTCGTAGGCGGGCTCTACTCATACTGTGACTATCGAGATCGAAGGCACTCCCGCACCAGAAGTGCAATTCTACAAAGATGGCGTCGAGATCAAGAGCTCTGAGCGTATACAAATCGTAAAGGAATCCGATGAAGTGTACAAGATCATCATAAAGGATGCCAAGCTCATTGACACAGGCTCCTACTCCGTCGTAGTTAAGTAAGTGGTCCAATAAAATTAATGTACACAAAAACTTACCAATTACAATCATACTAGCTTTTTATGTTAGGTCAATGAATAACTCAAATTTCTACTATGAATGTTAGATTTGGGCAATAATTATTCTCTCAAATATTGCTTTGTTATGTTATTAATGGAGAGTATCACACGATGCCTAATTTTACGGATATCCGTACACAAAAAGATCGTTGACCTCGACGTTGGCCGAATGCGGATTGGAGGGTATTAATTAACGACTGCAAATGCAGCCGGAACCAACGGCTTACCATGACTTCCCAAGCATGGAGTAGCTTAAAACAGTATTTTTTTGGTCACCTATCCCGTGACTGACTCTTGCGAACGTTGCTTAACAACAACGATCGCGGGTGGGATTCTTACTGTCAAAATGAGTGAATATTTATGAAGAAATATTATGGACCACAAGCACAAATTTGGATTAAGCATTTTAAATCCGGAAATTTTTATATCAAATATATGCGTCGTTCCGGTCGCCCGCATTTACGGATAAAATAGATGCCATTTTTGAAAAATTGCCGTATAGTGCTGTCCTTCAGATTTCGACCCGTTTCGGTCTCTCCAGAATTCTTTAGGAAGAGTCAGGGTAACACGAGAACTAACAAAACCACTTGTCTCGGTTTCTTGATCAGAAGCCCCAACATTTCTATAGCAATGTGATCATGTCCCTACCTACAAGATAGCAAAAAGTTTTCGAACAAAATGCTACCTACACACTTTAGTTAATTGTTAATCAACTTTATTAAAAAGTGATTTGTATTTTCATACAAAATGCGAAAAAATCTTTTCCCCTATCTCTTTTTATAAGTTGTTCATTATATTAACTACATTATAGGAATGAGGTGAACCAATGCTCAGATTTCTGGCAATGGCAAGTGACGTCACCACCTCGCGTCACTAAAAAGCTCGGCGAATCTCGCGTCTGTAGTGAAAAGGAAACTGTCACCTTCGAGATTGAAACTGAAGCTGAACCTGCACCTACTGTCAAGTGGTAAGTAATTTATATATTTCTCAATTTATTAGAATATGATATAATCTACAAAGCATTTAATTCGACGAACATTTAATAATATTTATAGGTTGAATACAATTAACTGGACTAAGAGTCCAGAAAAAAAATCACGGATTTAGTCCACTCAATGAAGAAAAGATAGAACGACAATAGTTTGTAATTTTCCCGGACTTTCATTTAATATCATATTTTGTACCCCCAAGAATGAACCAGAATAAAATCGACCTCTGATAAAAATGCAACTCTTAAGTGAAGCCTATGAAAATTCTTGTTGATTGCTAAAATTATACGAGAAAATTATTAATTACTGTTTATGTTATTTATTTTTATGTTACTCATAATTTGATAATTTGTTCAATTCTTCTCAATGTCATCTAATATTGTACAAACATTGTTTATAATTATAAGGTTTAAGAACAAGACTGAGCTGTTGGAGTCTTCATCTATAAAGATAAGCGAGTCTGGCAAAGCGCATAGATTAGTGATCACATCCGCCGCACGTGCTGATGCCGGAGAATACTCCTGTGAGGTAATGTGACCATATTTTTTGTAATTTATTACAATGTCCATATTTTATGAAAGTCATATATTTAAGGCGTTATATTCAACACGCACAAAGATGGGGATAATTGAAAAAAAAACTGTGCCAAGTTAGTAAGTCTCTAAATGAAGACCGAAATTAACTTCAAATTATATCCTTATCCTTAAAATCCTTTAAATTATATTTTCTTAAATATGGTCTACAATTTCGGACTACCTCTTATTAAATCGTTAGTCACCCACCTCTCATGAGGAACAGAAAAAACTGGCGTAACTCAATCCCACTGATTGAGGGCTGTATCCAACAATTTAACAAGCCTCGAGATACTAAAGTTTTCCTCACCGCACCTGTAATAAAGATGATGATAAAATTATATTTGTTTGTCCATCATGTAGATTATTATATAAATAAATTACGGCGATATATTGACTAGAAATGTCACTTAACGTCACTCTTTTCTACATTTTCTACATAGTTTTGACGTAGCACCCACTCCTAATCTTTAATGCCTATTATTTATGCCATTTCTTGTTAAATTGATGCGAAAAAAATATATATGCAATATTTTTCTATTATCTGACTAACGGAATGAATAGAATTCCTTTTTACCCAGTCATCGTCCCTATTGTTGAATTGGCAACAATTTAGCGAGCCTCGTCGTACAAAATTTTTGGTCCCCCATCTGATCAACGGTCTTTGCGACAGTTTCTGAACGCATTTACCACTTAGCCATAAGATTTTTGCTTATTAAAGTTTATCAAATACTAAAAATTATTTATCAGATCCGCAACGTGCACGGTGTAGTTACGGATTCGTGCAAATTGAACGTTCGCGGTGCACCAATGTTCACGAAAAAGCTGACTGACATGTCAGCAAATGAGGGAGACGTCAATATCGAGTTTACTGTCAACGTCGAAGCTTACCCAGAGCCCAGTGTGCGATGGTAACTATATACCCTAATTACATATGTATTGCATAAGGTTTATTTTTTAATTTCATTAAATTTTATCTATTTTAGATGTAATTTTGTAACTAAATAGTTACCATAATAAAAATAACATCAACTGTATTTTATGCTCGCCGTCATATAGTCTTTTTTTGACAATAATCTGAAAATTGAGGAAAATCATTTAAAACATAAACAGCCAGTTGCACAAACGTCCATTAAAATCGAATTGATATTCATTAGAGCATGGAGGCGTCATTAAACCTTAATGTACGTTTGTGCAACTGACCGATAATAATTAAATTTCTGCAACATTAATATCAAATTAAAATATTGCTTTTGTAACGTGAAATATAATAGCAATAACAAAATATGATGAATTCCATCTAAAAATATATTAAAAAACTCGAGGTTTTAATTCTTTATTCGTTTTGTTTATAATTATAGTTATTGGACGCAGAAAAAAGGGTAGTTTAAAAAAAAGTTATATTTCTATAACAATTAAATCTATTTGAACGTTTGTTATTTTTAAATATTTCATATTTAAGGTATTAACTTATAAATCTTTCATATTGAAGGTATTAACACCCAGTTACACAAAACTCCGCTAAAATTGTTATTAGTTCATTACCGATACAAATTTTCTAATTTAGAACATTCATTAGAGCTTTAAGTCGTCATTAAATTTTAAAGGACGCAACTGTAACTAGGTGTAAAAATGTCTTTCTAACCGTAATGTGATTTCGTTTCGTCCAGGTATTTAGGCGACGTGGAGGTAACCGAGAAGAAGTCAGTGTTCAGTCGCGTGGACAGCGGCAACACTCACAAGTTAATACTGAAGGAAGTTTCCGCGGAGTACTCCGGGAAGTACACGTGCCGAGTTAACAACGAACTGGGCTCAGACGAGTGTGACGCCACATTTACAGTAAACAGTAAGTCACTGACTAACTATATTCATAGTGATTAATACTCAGACTTA
The DNA here is from genome assembly GCA_918026875.4 of Diatraea saccharalis. Classification (NCBI taxonomy): domain Eukaryota; kingdom Metazoa; phylum Arthropoda; class Insecta; order Lepidoptera; family Crambidae; genus Diatraea; species Diatraea saccharalis. The sequence continues at coordinate 18,263,272 of OU893340.1, read as the reverse complement.
TTTATAACAAGAGCAAATAGGTTCCTTTTGGGCAAGTTCAGATCTCATTCGTGTCCTTAAGCTGGATTGAGGTGAAGAGTGAGCCCTACACAAATTAAAAAAATAAATAAAATGAAAACTAAATAGACCAATATGAGCTAGATACATGTATATATATTCTTGAAATAAGAAATATAACCTTAATCGTCATTAAATAAAATTGATATTTTTTTAGTTTTCCAGATCTTTTATCTGTGAATATTTTTTTAATATCATTTACATTCTCAAAGTTTGCTATTATATTTTATAACCATAAACTTAAAACTTTACTTGTTATGGAATAAATTTAAATAATATCCAGTGTGTTGATCGAGAAATAATTTTAAGATCTATTTCATAACTTGCTTACGATATTCGTCCCTGAAAATGCCCGCGAACGAAATCACAACCAAAAGTGTTATTATATACTGATTTGTTGCTATTAGGGAAGCCTCGCTTCACCAAGAGCCTGGTGGACATGACTGTTGATGCCGGGACTACCTTGAAGCTAGAGGTGGAGGTGGAAGGATGCCCCGAGCCCAGGGTCAAATGGTACAAGGACGGCCGGGAACTCACTACTGATGCTAGGATCAAGATCGAGAGGGACACAAAGAGGTTTGTATTGTTACGATCTTGGGGGTTCGGGATAAAAATTAATGCCAATTAAATTGACAATCCGACTTTACATAAAACACAAAATACACTCTTCGGGCACTACACACCACTAATTGATTGTCCAGATAGTTGACTTCAATAGTTTTCGCTGGTGTTTGCTCTCGTATCGAGTTCTCTATCACTGAAATAATGCCAGGACATGCCACGTATTTATAGCGGCCGAGGTATACTTTACCAACGCACAGAGGTGAAATATACCGAATATGTGGCCAATATTAAATCAAGTATGATTGTGCTTATTTAATGTTGTACCTAGTCCCAAATAATAATTTAAATGTGTATTATCAAAATAAAGGCTTTATTTATACAATATTTTTATAAAAAAACCTTTAAATCACGACTTCAGGTTCTTTTAGGAGTACTATAACGTCATGAGGATAAGATTTTACATGCCTTTGTGGTAGTTTTCTAAGACCTGTAATACAAGGATCTGAATATATTATAAGCTGATGAAATAAATCTTCCATAGTTTGTTTTATAGAGAATTTTCGGGTAAAGCCTTCACGATATTTTTTGATATCTTTGTTCTTACTTTCTTGGTCCTCGTCAGATAAGAGACCTATGGGAACTACTGCATTATATATTATAATATGTCCATGAATGAAATTTCTGTGAACGGTAGTCGGCATGTTATACCATGGATACCACTTTAAATAGTTGACAGCTGTTTTTCTGAATTCAGAGCGTATATTCTGAACTTTTCTTCATTTATGCCACTAGACATTGTCATCAAAATTATCCATATTCTATAAAGTAGATTTTTTCTTATACCAGTTATTTCTGCTGATGTTTAATAAATGCTAAAAAATCGTCGCGATGAATTCCCATCATTGGTGCTCCCATAGCCATGTTTAGGCTGATCTGCTAAAATTCCCAGCTTGGATTTAAATTCATATTGCACTCTTTTTTTCTCTAATTCTACTTTACATTTATCATCTGCTCCTCTCGCTTGCCACTTGCATACAACAAGTTTAACATCCATACATAAAATCTGATCCAGCAGTGAAGTAAAGATAGACCCAGTTGTAATCGATGTTGATCTATAATTGGTTTACTTAAACAGTAGTTTAGTTTATTGAAATCCTTTGCTGTAACACCACATAAGTTGCATCTTTGAGTGGAAGCAGTATGTGTGAGTGTGAGCTTCATTTTGTTACGGGTTCGGTGCTTCGTCAATTAAATAGGCTGATCAGCTTGAGTATAATTTATTAATGAAATAAGGGTAATAATAAAAAAAACCCTTGTCGGGCTTCTTGTTACACTTTTGGATCGTACAAAATACAGTTTTAATTTAGTAAATATGTTATATTATTGTATCACCATAATATATGAATTATTAAAATTACATAGTAAAATTTATACCAATAATATTGTATTATATTATAATTTCATCTTGTGTATAGGAGAATTTCTTACGAACTGACATCCATAAAGAGTAAAATTGATTAGTCAAAATTTTAAATTACGAAAGACGAATAGTAAAATGAAATGATGTTGAATTTCAAAAGCAAAAAGTTTGCATACTGAAACCTAGGAAAACAAACGGTGGCATGGCACACCGTTACAATACCGGGGGGGCCGGGGTTAAAAAAAATCTGAAAGATTTTTTTTTAGATATTCTTGGATTACTCAAGCTTAAAATATTTTATATAAAATGTGATTAATTAATGCTATCATGATTTAATTTAGAAATGGGGATGGTATATATAGTGGATAAATTACATTAGGCGATTTCCCTTTCATAAAATGTTCTTACTTCATCATTCAAACATCATTCAAACAATCTTTATCTTATTAAGATAAAAATTCCTAGCAATTAGAGGTAACTTGTATTTAAGAAAGATTATCTCTAATAAATCGACCTAGAAAATAGTGTAGGCTTCTTTAAAATAATGTCAGTCACCACCCGCTGACTTTAGGTGAATTGTGTAGTGTTGTTGAGTGTAGATGAGTGTGTTGTGTAAGTGTCTAAATGTAGAGTGTAGAATAATATACAATCGTAGTAATAAATAAAGTAGGTAATGCATTAGGTATAACAATACATTATGTAGTGTTAGATAGTAAGTAAATAAGTATACATAAGTACACAAAGAAATATTTTGATATTGGCTTATTTATAGTGTTATCAACCGCACTTTAAAATTGATATTTGACATTGGCTTGTTTATAGTGTTGTCATCCGCACTAAATTGGTATTTTGACATTGGCTTATTTATAGTGTTGTCAACCGCACTAGATGAAAATAATAAATTATGAAGATAATAAAAATAACAATAAGTATGAGTAGCCAAATAATTAAATGAAAACGTTATGAGTATTTACAGGGTACTAACAATAAATAAATAAGTAATCCAAGAATATTTCTCAAGGTCTCCTATCATTGGTAATAAAATTTCACGCAATTCTTGAGCCGTTTGGGTGGATTCAAAATTCGCGTTTCGTAATTTCAGTTCATAAATAATTTCTGGTTTATTCAAGTACGATATATCCATGATTAAAATTGGTTATTATAAAAGAAATGAATGTCAAATCGTAAACGGAAAATAAATTACAATATTCTATTTTTTAAATATTAAAAATAATATTATTCGTCAAAAAGAAATCTCATCAAATTTTTGAAAAAATTAAATAATGCCTTACGTACCTTTATATATACGGAATCTAATTAATTATTTACTATTAAAATTTTCCTGTTTTATAACACTATGTTGAGTACGTGTTTGTATGTTCCTCGATACAATGGCATCAGAACCGATCACATTTGTGACCAGCCAAAGTAACGCTGAACGTCTATTGTCTGATTATGTGAGTAAATGTGTTTGTGGTGTTGGTCGTAAAGTGTGCACTATTGTCTTCTATTGCAGTAGTCAGCCTATTTTTCAACCACGTTGCGGCGCCAGTGTTACGGGTTCGGTGCTTCGTCAATTAAATAGGCTGATCAGCTTGAGTATAATTTATTAATGAAATAAGGGTAATAATAAAAAAACCCTTGTCGGGCTTCTTGTTACACTTTTGGATCGTACAAAATACAGTTTTAATTTAGTAAATATGTTATATTATTGTATCACCATAATATATGAATTATTTAAAATTACATAGTAAAATTTATACCAATAATATTGTATTATATTATAATTTCATCTTGTGTATAGGAGAATTTCTTACGAACTGACATCCATAAAGAGTAAAATTGATTAGTCAAAATTTTAAATTACGAAAGACGAATAGTAAAATGAAATGATGTTGAATTTCAAAAGCAAAAAGTTTGCATACTGAAACCTAGGAAAACAAACGGTGGCATGGCACACCGTTACAATTTCAGCTACATATGTCAACTCCATTGTTCTTCTCAACTTCTTAAATCTTGAGATTTCCTCCTTCTTGTTCTTTCACTGCATTCCTCAAAATCTTTTTGCGGCCTTCCCGCAGAACTATTGCAGATTCTATGTCTTTCTTGCAAAGGAAAATTGATAGATGTATCTAACCAGTTACTATACTTTCGAACCGTTACCACTTGCCACTTCTTGTTATATTGATAAATAAAGCGAAATAACTCTTATTTGATATAATTTGGTAATTCATCTTCACAGTGTGTAATTTCCCGAACCTTACTTACTAAGCATTCAAATCGAGCTCCATGATCATTAGAATTACTAATTAAATAAAAACTTACAAGATTTCTACGGCCAATTGCTATGCTATGTTGGATACTGCCTGAAAAGTAATTATGAATACATTTATAACTCGTATATGCAATTGAATTTTGTTATATTTTGTTCAGGTGACGCAAGAGGTAGCACCTAAATTTTATATAATTTAAAAGCTAATGAAACGTAGTTTTTAAATAACTAATAAAAACGGATTGAGTACGGTTAAGTATAAACGTTTTTACTATGAGAATAAAAATAAACTAATAAAAAAAAGCCTCGTATTTAAAACGATACATCTTCACCCTCGTAAGTGATGTAAACATTTCAGTGATTGATTAAGAAAGACACTTACCTGAAGGTATGGAATCCATAATTTATTAATACAAATATTCACTAAACAAATAATAAACGTGATTTAAACTGTAGCTCAAAATCGTAATAAATTAATCTAATAAACAACCACTACCACATTCAAACATGTATGTAAGAGAAAAAAGTATGAAACGTTTTGTTACTCACCAATAGGTGGCGCTGTATACCAGGATAGTAATTTACATTAATACTTATGACTTGCTTATATTTTATTTTTAACGATTTTGACCATATATTGCGCCAATTTCACCACCGTGCAACGTCTAGAATGTTTTAAGTTAGAACCTAGAATATTCTGTCTTCGACGCTACCGGTGTATTCGCGGTATTATCACAAAGATCTAAAACGGCTACCCATCCCTTCTTCCACAGTAACCGACGTATAGCTATATTACACGTAGTTTGGACGATGTTAGCGCGATTCAGATGACACGTAATGCCATCTAGTAACGAGCAGACGAAACATCGCTACGCTTCGCTTTGTAACAGTATTATCATCGTCAGCTTATTATTGTCCCTACTGCAGAGCACAAACATTCCTGTGGTGGATCGATTGAGATGAACGGACTAATTTAAAATTCTTTTTGTGTCGTAGTTGGAATGGTTTATGCATTGTCCCTATCGCCTGTCAGTTAACGGGGGTTGTGTGGGACTCTCCATCCACATAGACCCGTCCGAAGGCTAGTTAAAACGTGGATAGCATACCCACTAAACCCCCTCTGATGTACGTGGGAACGGTATTAACATCCTGCAGATGTAGTCAAGACCGATGACTTAACATGCCTTCCGAAGCACTGAGATATTATTTTTTTATATTGTAATTGGCACAGCGCCAGATGCCTTCATCACAGACAATACTAATATTATGCTTGAAACAAATTCGATTATTTGAAAAAAAATACCATTTTATCTTGGCTTGGACGTAGATAATTGTGATACTCATTACTTCTGATTGTCGTACTTAACATCTGATAGTTCTTTATGACTGTTGTTTTACGTTGATTTTTATTTTATTCTTCTAGATTGGAAAATTACCACCTAACTGTAACATTGGTGAAGGAGGAAGACGGTGGAGAATATGAGGTCAGAGCAGAGAACGAAATGGGAAGCGTCTCATCGAAGAGCACCGTAACGGTACACAGTGAGTATCATCATAAATCAACACTAAACAAACATTTAAACAACCACAATATTCCACACTGTTAAATTTTGCATTTTACATGTGTATTTCAATATTTGAATCGATACTTAGTTGTAATAGTTCCAGCATCACCTATCTCTACTCGCTGAGTGTAAGGTATGCAATAAAGTAGGATCAGTGGCACTCACTGCTATTGGCTCCAAAGGAACAGCTGTAGGTAAAGTAGAGGCACTAAATAATAAGGTCAACTTGGACATGATTTTGTAGGCACAAGACTAAAATATATACTCTTTACAAATTTTATAAACCGTGCCAGAATTCGTGTCCGAGTTATTTTTTGAAATAGTAGTTTGAAATAACCATGAATGACTATTGTTACAGTTATTGCATTCGCACGTATGTTGGTTTTTGGTGTCCTTAGATGCCATATGGATCTGGTTGAACTGTTTTTACCTATCGACAGAAGCATTCAGTAGACTAGAATGCCGTAGTTTGCACTAGTTTAATTATTGCACTGATTTGTTTTATATAATATGTGATGTCCCACATCATAGATCATCTTAATTTATTCCAATTATCATTATCTTTTCATATCATTAGCGAGAGAAGTACATTCGAGATTAAAGAAGGAAACTATTGTCGAAAATGAACTGGAAGATGAAAGCAAATCTTTAAAATATACCGTGGAAGAACCCGTGGACAGTGATGAAAAAAAGAAAGCAGAAAAAGGAAAAACTAAACCTGAGGAAGCCGAAGAAAAATCATTCTGGGACGATATGAATGAAGACACTGTTAAAAAAGTCACCATTGATGAGATCGATACGCCTGCTCCAGAAAAGGCAAAGAAATCTTTGACCGAACCTGAAGCTGCGGAAGAAAAATCAATCTGGGATGATATCGATGATGATGGACTACCTAAGAAACTTAAAGTCGATGATGTTAACAAACCTGCGCAGAACAAAGGTAGAAAGTCTATAACTGAACCAGAAGTTGCCGAGGAGAAATCTTTTTGGGATGAAAACCATAATGAACAAAACAAAAAGCCCATAATAGAAGAGATAGATGATAATAAACAAACGGGCAAGAAGTCTGTTACTGAGCCAGAAGTCATAGAAGAAATTCAAGCTCCTGAAGAACTTTCATCCTCTAAACGTAAATCGATCAAAAAAGATACTCCCAAAGAAGAACCTTTAAGTGCTGAAATCGAAGGTATAAAAATGTTTAATGCTTGGCGCTTCTTCTCTCTTCAATTTGGCGAACAGCTTCTAGATTACGAGGATCTTACGTTTTCGCATACACTGTTGCATGCTTTTAACCTGTGTTATTAACCGTCGAAGTGTGATTTGTTGTTTAGGCCGAGTTTTCGAAACAGTAACAACATTCAAGACAGGAGATGACGGGTCAATTATAATGTCTAAAGTTAGCAGCTCCCGGTCTCATGGCGCTATTATAACAGGTCCGTATGATGCTTATTCCTTCTCTTCCCGGCTCTAATCACATTACTTATACATCAAAACATAATTAAAAATGCCTAAAACTTATCTTAAATCAACAGATTCAATGTCTAGAGATATAGACATCATTAACACGTATCTTCCATTGCATGTCTAACAGAATCTTTACTAGTTATTGTTCTTCCAAATATCAACATTATATATTTTAACTGGTAGGTCCAGCCGAAACGCGCACATTGCACAAAATGACCTCTACTGCCGTTTATTATGACGATGATGATGATGATGAACTCAATAGCAGAAGAATAATACATCCTACAAAACCACACACTACTTCTTTAGAGGTAGAAGAAATTGCTAGTCACAGCTATTTCTTATCAGATATGGGCTCCTATACAATACCTGATCATGTGAGGAGAGGCACGTACGGAATTATAGAAGAACCACAGACTGACTCTGAAGCAGAAAACAATTCTCGGTGTGGTAGACAGTCTTCTAATAGAACTATTTCAATAATGTCCATGTCAGAAGATGAAATGAGCTGGCACAATGAGCCACTCTCTAGAGAAATATCTATAGAAGATCTCTCGAAATCTATATTCGATATAGATGAAACTAAAAAAGTCTTTAGCAAGGATTCTTACGTGCGCTCGTCCTCGTTCAAAGAAGATTATTTCACTGATGGGGGTGAAGAAGAATCCTACATATATAAGGAAAAAAGTCACAAAGTGTACGAGAATGATATCACAGATCGACTTAAACACATATCGAAAGAATTCGACGAATACGAAATCAAATCCGTAGATAATAAGATAGACGACGTCAAAAATCGAATAATGGAAGAATTAGTCCTGGGGCCGATGAGACACGTTGATAATATCACAAAAAATGTTACCGAAGCTACCGTGGAAAGAAAAAGAAAAGTCGATACCAAACTGTTTAGCGTGATGGAGGAAGAAACGGACGACGAATTGGAAGCCTTATTAAAACGGAGCCAGAGGCAAAGGAGCATACTCGATGATATACTTAACCAAGAAGAAGAAAAAGGTAAATTTTACGCATATAAGGTATTATAAAAAGGGGGTCCTTTTTCAAAGAAAAGCTGGCATTTTTAAAGTAACGCTACGCGATGTCGATTTGGGGATATAATAATGTTGCTTTAAAAATAAGTATTCTTGACATACATCTAACCGTAAACTATCGTTTTTAATTAACTGTCTGTTAGTGAGGGAAGTGATGAATCACCAGCACCTATGTTATGTTCCTACGAATCAGCATCATTGTACTAATGCTCTGTCGTATGTTTGTTTTAGCGCGCATGCGTAATAACATTCCCTTCTGGCATACTAATACTTGGGACACCCCGCGAAGATGTTAGACTGTCCGAGACACTGTTACGTTCACCATTCACATCATCAAGGTAAATCACGTTATTTGCGTTTTAAGCATGTTTTGTTGCATGTCAATGTTCCTAAAATTACACATAGTCTTCCCAGAAATGGTACGTATCAATATTTACGTGGAGGGATCTCAATGTACATATATTGTTCTCGCTTCTTCAAGGTTTGGTGAGTATAAGCTCAGTAAATAAATTTCCGGTTAACAGCTGTATATAATGCGAAATCTATTATGTGTCTACTGTAAATAATGCAAATTTGTATTCTAGGAGCTTCACTGAGTGTTCTGCAAAGGATTACAGCCGATTTCCTCTTCATATAAATACTTTAAAAATCCACTATTTTTATTACCATAATTTTTAGATCTAATTTCATATTTATAATTTGTGATTTGCATTTGAAAGGTACGCAATTTTTATCAGAATGATTAAAATCGAAACTATTTTTGTTTGATTTATCGAATTTACGTTTATGTTAAGAGTGCTCATAAATTCTCTTTCTTATCACTTAAGGCGTCTTCTTAATAAATACGCCTTTTTTATTATTTCCTAATTTCATTAAACAATAATGTTTATTATTACAAATAAATCAAACAATTTGTACACACGATTGCACATCAGATTAACACAATGTGTCAAAATGTCGCAATCGATTTTGATCTTTACTTACAATGTACTAAGATTTAAAATCAAGTGGAGAAATTTGACACTTTTGTATAACCTGACGTGTTGTTGACTGTACGTTATGTCTCATTACTTGCTCCATACCATAGCTCATATGAGTGCGTACTCCACAGCACCCCCGAAGCTCGGTGAGAGTAGTATGAAGGACGGCAACGCATACGAAAGTCTACCTTTAGTTTATACCGTACAAGCGTTCGGTAGTCCCAAGCCCGCGGTCCGTTGGCTACATAACGGCAAGGAGGTGAAGCCGAGCGGTCGCGTTCACATGTCCAATGATGGCGACGTTTACAAGATGGTGATCGATAATGTCGAGATGAAGGACGCTGGTAAATGGCAGTGCGAAGTCAGCAATGATCTTGGCAAGCAAGTGCAGCAGGCTGAACTGTCTGTTACACGTAAGTGTATTTTAAACAAGCTCTATACAGACGCATAGCTCGTTTTACTATATAATCATAATAATATGATTATATAGTAAGTCTATTAATATCCTCACTGCTGGGACTCAGGCATTCTTTATGGATAGAATAGAATAGGGAGAATGGGCCAATTCAATTCAATTCATCTTTATTACTTTCATGTGGTTTACATAGGTGATTCTTTTTTTTATTTTTTTTATATATGAACCCTAATAGGGCGCAGCAAGTTAGATATAAAATTAAATAAACTATAATTAAAACTCTTGCATATTGTAGAATACTTTATTTAACAAATCTGTTGTAGTATCTTCATTATTGTTTTGTGTTTTGGCGGTTCCAGTGCAGATTGGTGGGTATTAACGATTGCAGACGCAGCCGGGACCAACGGCTTAACGTGCCATCCTAAGCACGGAGTTCGAAATAATAAACTTTTGATCACCCATCCTTTGAACGGCCATTGCGAAAGTTGCTTGACATCCGTAAAGTAGACCGAATGCGGTAACCACTGCGCCATCGAGACATCGTGTTATTATTAATATTACTTATTTATTTCAAAAATCTTTTTATCAAAATGCTGCACCGGGTGTCAAATTAGAGAGTTACTAAAGTGGCTCATGGCGTTTCAAGTTGGGATTGCTTTTTGGATCAATCAATAAAGAAAAATATATTAAGTTGAATCTACTTCAATGTTTAGATTTTTCCCATACTATACCTATTCATATGGCAGCAGTAAAGTGATATTGTTTTGATATTTATTTACATTTTCCTTACATTGGTAATAACTAGAGGCGATGAAGCTCCACATACACAGGCTCGACATTTTTTATGACTTCTAATATTATTCTCCAATAATACGCAATCAAAATCTGTCTAAATATCTTCACGCAAAATCACCTATAGGGCAGAGGGGACAGCGGTCAGTCAAACTAGCATTAATTATTCAATCAATCATCATAATCATTAGTCCTTTTTACTTCCCCACTGCAAAGGGTCAGGCCTTCCTTACGGATTCGTAAGGAGGATAGGACATGACCCTCCACTCTGGCCCAATGCGGATCGCAGGGTATTAATGACTACAAATGTTGCCAGGAACAACGGAAGTAGCTTGAGATAATATTTTGGTCACCCATCCCGTGCCCGACCAGAGCCGACCCTTGCGAAAGTTATTTAACAACAACGATCGCGGGCCGCGGTGTTTAACCACTGAGCCATTCAATAAACGTTAATATTGTTTAAATTACATGTATATATTGTAGCGGCTAGTGATTACCGCAAACCGATCTTCACCACCCCACTGGAGGCACAGCGCGTGATGCAGCGAGAGCCGGTGACACTACGTGCGGTTTGTACCGCTGATCCGTTACCGCACGTTACTTGGCTGCTCAACGGTGTTGAGATACCGCCTAGTGCGGCTATACAGCCCAACGTGGAGAGCACGCAGATAGAACATGGTCTAAACGAATGCGTTTTCACCCTCCACATACCCACGGGTGAGTCAGACGTGGATTAATCTTATCTGAATTTACAGTTACAAGTATGATATGTTAAAGTTGTATTATTTATATGCCTTATATGTTCCTCTAGTACGTCATCTATTGGCTTAGTAGTATATTGTGTGGTCTTATTGCTAGGTCAACGAATTATTAAATTTACCGAGATGGGCCAATACAACTGACCTTAGCTCAATTGTATATGTCATCAAATTCTGTCATCAGCTTGCCTATCGCATAACTTACATCGATTTTCATAATGGAAATATTTTTTTTTATTAATTTTCGAAATTCCCTCAATGTAGTAATGTAGTATTAATTATTGATGTTGATTGATCACGTGATAGATCCGCTCACCACGTGGTTATCACGTCTCCGTGCGTCAATTATATTTTTTGTATGGCAGGTATTTAGGAATTCTAGGAACAGGTACTAAACGTAAAAGGTTTCGCTAATATAACTTCTCCGACGTTTATAGTTCATTTACACTGGTCGTTGGGATCGGCGCGTGAAGTGCGGGCGTCCTCTGCGCTCTTATCTTATTGGTCAATAACACAATGACCGACCACAAGGAAGAGAAATCGGCTGCACACCGCACGCAGATGTCATCGACCAGTGTAAAAACGCCTTAAGATTAGTCCGCTGCACACACCTTCCACAGTACCGTAATCGCTTGGGAGAACAAGTCGATTCCTAAAGCGTTCGATTTTGTCTAATATACAAAGACGCTAGCTAAAAGATTATGTCTGTCGTAATCTCGACCTTGTTCATCTGAAGCCTCGCATTTATTCTTGATACCAGCCCTATAAAATAATATGTCACTATAGGCCGTCACACTGACACCGGCGTGTACACAATCCAAGCTAAGAACGTTCACGGCGTGGGCGAGAGCTCGGCGCGACTCGATATCCTGCTGCGGCCGGAGCTGGAGGGCCTGCGTGACGTCACCGCTGTACCCTTCGAGGAGACCCACTTCGTATGCAACATGCGCGCCAACCCTGTCGCTGAGGTCAAATGGTGAGGACTTATAATAAGAAGAACCATTTATTGACCTCAATCACACAAACAAATACGTAGAAATATAAAACAGGACTGTTTAATAGTAAACAATGCAATATAACAACTAGGACCCGAGGTCAATTAGGACCCTAATGTGTACCGCATAAACACTTATATCGTACAACTTAATACAGCACTCCCCTTGTTGAGGCATAGGTCTTCCCTATAAATAAAAACACACTAGAAGAACGGGCCTATAATGATAACTTGCCCATAATTCAGCCCCAAAACTATGAAACTATACGTAACTACAATATAACTGGTACGAATTAACATGACACCTGTGAGCCTATTCTGTTTATCCTGGAAATCGACTTTGGATTTCGATAATTCTTATAATTTTGTCAAATACATACCCCTGACGATTATTTGTGCATCAATATCCTCTCCGTTGCATTATAAATTATTGAAAAATGCGTGTCTTTGGAAACGTATTAGCATTTCGAAAATAGACGAGTTAGTTCGAGAATTTGTACGAGTAATAACTAGGATCGCCAACTCGTTCTAGTTTGTAGATCTCATCGTTAGCTATCATATGAGCAAACTATCGTAAGACGAGATCAAAATCTCTTTAGAGGTTTGATCGTAACATGCAATCTTAACTCTTTATCTAAAAGATGCTTATCTCTTTTGTATGTTTGTATTATTGCGTGACCACGAGAGCTGCTAGTCTAGACCATGGCGTGTTCCGCTTAAGCGATACCCGATCAAGATGCCCCTTAAGATCAATAAAATTCATAAATTTTTTACTCTCACATCCAGGAGCAAGGATGGCTATGTGATTCAACCGTCGCCCCGCCACGAGATTATAGAGGACGTTCCAGCTGAAACCTACAAGCTTGTAGTGAAGGAGGTTAGTGTGGAAGACGCCGGTCTTTACACCATCACCGCCACCAACGAGATCGGTGAGGCTTCCATGCAAGCCCGTCTGTCTGTTCATAGTGAGTGTTACCTTTGTCTGTCTATACATTTACACTACAATGAAAACCTCATGTTACCATTACACGTGTGCGTTGTTGCGGAATTATTCATTGTTTAGAATTTTATGTTTTTTAAAATGCTACCATTGACTGTCGCTTACTGTTAAAAGTTTATTACGGCTGATTGGAATTTATGGTACCTGGCCTTAATGAAACGTACAGTCGATAATACGTCAGGTAAAAGATTCAGTATTGGCTGGTAGTGGATAGTTAACTTCGTAATTAAAAGCAATATCTAGCCTTTTCTAGTAACTTGATGCATAGATTTCATCAGTTTAAAAAAATCTTAGAGATTTGACTTAAACTTCTTAGAAAAACAAACAGATAATTCTACAAGAAGTATACTTAAGAAATTCGATGCCACATGTAGCATAGGTAATATTTGGACTGAAATACTCTACATTTATGTACAACACCATGTTTTAGAGAAAAATTCCTATTATTTAATGATGCGTTTGCATTATTAAATTACACATCGATAATGAAATTGCAGCCGGTGAGCCAATATTCACGAAGCCTCTACAGAAGGAAACTATAAAAGATTACGAAGACGCGACATTGCGCGTGCGCTGTGATGGCGTACCAAAGCCCCAAGTGTTGTGGTACCGCGACGATGTACAGATAGAGAATGATGACAGACATACTATCACCACGCAAGTTGGCGGACAAGTCGACAGCGAGCTGTTCATAAAACACTTCAACGCTTCAGACGCTGGCAAGGTAATATCGACACTGGAAATCAAACATGTAGTAACCTACAAAAGTGCTCTTCAGAGCAGAAAAACTTTTATTTTTTCCGATAAATCATTCCTATAAACGTACATGGTAACAAATTAGGTGTTCCTTAGTCAATTTATACGGAAATAAGTTTTTGTTTGGAAAAATATAAAGATTTTCCTGTCCAAAAACAAAAGATATAGTTAGTTCATTCTGTAAATATTAAAAAAAAACTCAAGTGAATTGTTCCTCATTTTTCTTGTCGGAGTTTCATTCGGTTCATCTCAGACAAGACTCCCAAATTTAGAACTAGTGGTTGATTACGGTAGCCAGGAGTAAATAAATAAGTCAAATGTATTTTTAAAATAATTTAATCTAGTAAATGTAAACGTTGCCTGAATCGTTGTTGGAATCGAATAGGGATAATGGGCCATTAGTAAACACGTGACACGTGAACAATGCAAACTGGTGGGTTTAACGATTACAGATTCAGCCAGGACCAATAGCTAAACGTGTTTTCCGAAGCATAAAGAGCTCGAGATAGATAGATGCTTAACAACCGTATTTTATGCTCATTTAGTGTAAATTACTTGTATTGAAATTTGAATCAGTGTCCTTATCTTACAGTACAAAGTCCGCGCGGTGAGTTTAGCTGGTGAAGCGGTATGCTCAGCTGAAATATCGCTTGCACGAGCGACACCGAGCTTCGCTCATAAGCTGGAGCGACAGAAGGACGTGGACGAGGGAGAACCGCTAGAACTCAAGGCCAAACTGGACGGCAGCCCAATGCCCACGCCTAAGTGGTAAGTTATCACTATCACCAGCCCCGATTCTACGAATTTTTATATCCTGGACAGAAACTTGATAATGCGCCGGATTTTGTGTTACCATATTTTAGCATTGTATTATTATTTTTTTAATTTCAATAATGTTTTTGAACACATATACGCGCCATTTTTTGCCAACTCTTGCCCCTGATCAATAGCTTAATAATGTCTAGGGGTGCGACCGCCTATCTTATTGATGTTATGGCGATATTATGTTCCATTTTACTACTTTTGACATATACTTTAGTAACGACAAACGAACGATAAAGAATAACGATTATGAAGTTCATAGTAGTATTTGGTGGATAAATTTGAGACAAATAACTTAGTTATTTGTCTCAAATAACTAAGTTATTTGTCTCAAATTTATCCACCAAAAAGACATTTCATAACATCGCTAACGAAATATCGTCATAACATCGCTAATATGTGATATCCTATGGTTAGAGAATTCCTCACAGATTGAATCAATTTATGAAAACAAGTCATACCATAGCAAAATTTTGGGCATCCATCTTATGACCGGGCATTGCGAAAGTTGCTAAGCTTTCACATTGCAGACCGAGTTAGCTAGCCATTGGGACATGGAGCACCTCAATAATCGTTTGATATTCGGTATTCGGTGTATTCGGTATCTTTTTCACTATTTGAATTCGGCCGAATATTCGGTTTTGGTACCGAATATATGCGGTTTGACACTGTGGCTAAACAAAGACAATGTAGTGATAAACCGAATAATTCGGCCGAATATCCGTTTCGGTTAAGTTTAAACAGAATATTATTCGGTTATTTGGTAAAACCATTATTCGGCGCAACTTTAGTTTCGATGCTACGAGTTTTTTTAAACTTATTATTTCCTTTAATGTTGCTATGATTATTGCTAGGTACAAGGACGGCGTAGAATTACCTAAAGACGATCCTCGTGTTATCCAAACCGCCTTACCCGACGGCACAGTGAAACTGAGCATCGAACACGCGACCCCCGCCGACTGCGGCGCGTACAAACTGGTCATTACCAACCCGCACGGAGACATGTCCGCATTATGCGCCGTCGCTGTTAACCGTATGTTATTTTATTTATTTATATACTACAAGGTTAGGGGTGTCACAGCATAGAGGATCTTATTTCTATAACTCAAATGTGACAGATGGTTTATTTGTGAAGTACAGTGCTATAGCACCGATTATACGATTGTAACATATATGAAAAGGGAGCTCTGTCTGCCAATAAACTATTAAGCAGTTAAAAAATATGTTTGTTTTCAATGTACTGCTTAAGTGAATAATTTTTTATTTATTTTTTTTATTTATCGATTAAGTAAACCCTATTAACTTTTGAAGTTGGCCATATTTGATTGTATCTTTATATTGTAACAGCTCGACGCTCGAAACGAAAATACTACATAGTTATTGTTTACACGTATCATTATTATGTTTGATCAAGTTTTCTTTCACAATGCTATACTGAAAAATATTCTTAATGGAAAATGCTTAAAAATCCACTTTGTCCTTAGCACTCTGAGATGGGACTCTAACCCATGACTTTTCGGAATCTGGGTGACTGCTCTGAC
Organism: Diatraea saccharalis; assembly: GCA_918026875.4. Lineage (NCBI taxonomy): Eukaryota > Metazoa > Arthropoda > Insecta > Lepidoptera > Crambidae > Diatraea > Diatraea saccharalis. The sequence goes on along the minus strand of OU893340.1, from coordinate 18,246,823 downwards.
AACTGAGTTTCCCAGGACCTAGCAGCACTGACGAATTTTTCCATCACTTGTTACTTTTTCGCTGCTTTTTTCAGTATAGTATAGTGTATGCAAAATTGATCAAATATTCTTAATGAAATAATTAAAACGAATTTTCATCTTTATCTAAAGTTTAAATATTTTTAAAAATAATTCTTTCGGCTGTTTGGGTGGATTGCCTGAACATTGATGAAAATGCGCTCTTTAGCGTAAAGTAACAAGTGCTTGAATTATCAGTCCTGTTAGGTCCTGGGTAGCTCAGTGGATAGAGCAGTCACTTACATTGTGAAAGGTCATGGGTTCGAGTCCCATTTCAGAGTGCCAGGGACCAAATGGAGTTTTTCATTAAGAATATTTCATAATGTTTCTTGTTATAATTGTCAAGTAGTCAATTCAATAACGGCGTTATGTTTCTTATTGTAGGAAACGTTATTCATTTAATTATTAAGAAAATATGAAAATTATTACAAACTCAATCTCTTATATATGTATATTTCCATTGTTTCTTACTTTGATGATGTAGAATGCAAAATTTTGTTCGGTATAGCAACTCCCCGCAGGCCGTCGTTCAGCCAGGAGTTGGAGGATGTGAAGGCAGTGGTAGGACAACCTCTCAAGCTAGAAGCTCGAGTGATGGCATTCCCAGCACCTGAAGTTAAATGGTTTAAAGATGGTTAGTGTATTATAATAATTATAATGTCCAATCGATTCATAATCATCGTTGTTGCTGAAATTACTATTTGGCCTAACAATTTATGCATATTGATAATAAATTGAAATATGTCGTCAGTTATAAAAATATAAGCCACTATAGATTTTGCTCCACATCACCTTTAGTTTGACTGGTGAAAAATGTCACAGGCATTAAGTCCGTCTTTATACGTTTGTACATAAAATTAAATTTAAAAAAAATCAATTCAACACTGTGACGTCAAAGTCTAGTGAAGGGAAACGTCAATAAGAGTTCCCATTCCAGCCTCCATCACATTATTTTATAAGCGAATTATAAGTCAAATGAGTTTATTAATTTAGTTTAAAAATTATTTAATGGTAATTACTAGTATGTTACTAAATACGTCTGCTGCATATTATACTCAATCAATCTACTCACATTTGCCACAGGTCTACCGATCCGTCCATCTCAATCTGTGAACTTCATAAATCAACCGGGAGGCATCGTAGGGCTCAGTATAGACAGCGCCCGCCCTGAAGACGCGGGCGTCTACGAGCTCACCGTCTCCAACAGATTGGGCGAGGTAACTACGACGTAGCAACCATGCTACGAGCCGTAGCTGTACGCTACGTGCGCTTATTTTTCGTTATAAAGGAAAAGCGGATTGATTTTTCAGAATTAAATTAGTATATACTCATCTATAATTAAAAATAGTATTATTACTTTAACCAAATTATTTATAGCAACATTTTCAAATATTTCTCATTAAAAGGTGCCTATTATAGCCTGTCTATTCTATAGTAAGTTAATGCCTATTTTATCTATTCGAATAACTATTTATATTATTATTTTATATATAAAAATTGCTGTAAAATAGTAATGTTATGTTTTGGCCACAGGTAGGTTCGAAAGCTAAAGTCGAAGTAACTCAGAAGGAACGCAAGCCAGCATTCCTCGCGGAGTTGATGCCAGCTACTGTCATAGAGGGATTCCCCGCTCGCCTTGAAGTTAAACTTTTGGGTCATCCCCCGCCGCTTGTTAAATGGTAAATCAATATAGCCAACAAAATATGTTATTAATTATTGTTTTTGCAGGTCTTAATATATAATATTCATATTAGTCATACTTCCGAACATTATTCCAAAATAATATATAGACAGTAATTTATAAATAAATAGACAATGATCGCTTTATTTAATCTAGATGAAACTATAGACAGGCATGCAGTTTATAGATCTTAATTTTATTTTAACTTCTTTCTTAAAGAAGAAGAAACTGAGTTAGTTTAATTAGAAGTTTATAAAATAGCATTAAACAAATGCGAAATACTTAATGTGACTATTCAGTTTTTAAAATTATTTCGCTATTAGAATTAAACATTGTTCTTGCAAATTTTATTTCTTTAGAAGTACAACTAGAAAGATTACGTGTGATCAAAATCAACAATCACATAAAGTATGTACTCCGATATAACCTTAAAAATGGCTTTACTTTTTTTTATTTTGTCACTTACCATAAAATATTTGTACAGGACTCACAACGGCAAGGAGATAGTGCCGGATGGTAATCACATCCGACTGGTATCTCTGCCGGACGGCACGCACGCGCTACTCATAGACAAAGCGACAGCCGCAGATGCCGGACAATATGCCATCACAGCTACCAACAACAAGGGAGATACCACCTCACAGGCTCTACTCTCCGTCGCCAGTCAGTATATGTACCATAATCATAATTCATAAAATAGCCAAAACCGGGCCATCTGCCCTACTACGTAAGCGACATAATCCATACTTCTACACTAATATTATGGACTAGCTGATACGTTACAATTTGTAAACAGGTACTCGTTCAAAATGTAGCTTAAATGAATTCATGGAATCGGCCCAGCCGTTTTGGAGTTTATTTATTGCAAAAACAAACATTTCTTGTATTTCACCGCAAGTTTATCCGCGTAAATTATAGGCTATCGGTCGGTTTCTGAATTGAGAAATCACAGAATCCCTACTGTTTATTCTCAATAACTTGAGTTCTTTACTTTTCATATGACAAAAAGTCCTAGTTTTATCAAATTGCTATAAATTGATCATTAAAAAATGATAAATCAATAATGAAAACCTATTTAAATGACGTTTAAAATGGTTTAAGCACAGTTTGAGACGTGCTCAACTTTAAATTCCCAATTCAGAAACCGGGTGTGGGTCGCCCGCGTATGATGTAGTTAAAAGTAGTCCCGTAGGTAAAAGAATTTTTAAAATCAGTCCAGTAGTTTCGGAGCCTTATTAATTATTAATTGCATACAAAATATAATCAAATATTTCCTTTTTATAAACACCATCGATAAAAAGAAACGCTCAGCAAATTATAATTTAAGAACAAAGTTAATATTATATAAATCAATCAATCAACCATATATTTATTATGTTATTATTATTTGTAATAATACAGAGCGTGAGGACGATTCATCGCCTCAAGAACGGCCTCGTCTGATTCATGGTCTCCGCGAGATTACCGCAGAAGAAGGACAGTCGCTGCATCTGAGCGCGCCTTTCGTTGGCAACCCTGTGCCTGACGTCACATGGACGAAAAACGGAGAACCATTAACACCCAGCGACAGAGTACTGCTCACATGCGACGGCAAGAGGGTAGGCATATCCACTAATATTGTTAATAGAATTATAAGAAATGTTACGTTTACAGGTTTTTCAGGGAAATATACTGGTGTACTCCAAGGTTCATATTTAGGGCCTTTCTTGTATAATGTACCTTTGTAACAATTTAGATGTAATTATAATGTCGATATTTTTCAGTGTAAAATAAATTTGAAATTAAATAAATATTACAAACGACGACGAAGCGAATGAGACAACGTAGAGTAGAAGACAACATCAAAATAAATAAGTATATAGTATCTTATTCCGTTTTACGTAGGGAAACTAGCCTAAAACGGGTGGCCCGCCTAAAACGGGTGGCCCGCCTAAAACGGGTGGCCCGCCTAAAACGGGTATGTACGCTTCTACGTCATACTTGAGTGTTGATGCGTATGTGTGCCGAGAGTTGTCATCAACCGAATATCTTCAATCAGTTCCGCTAGGGCGCTAAAGTCGCTTCATAGCGTAGGTGTGTATATCGAAAGTTTTTTGGTAGTTTTGTTAGAAAAAAGCAAGGTAAGTCTCTTAAATTAGTCGAAAATCTTTATAATTATCGGATTGTTGTTATTGACATTTTCATTTACCTCTATCTGACTGTAGAATTCCACAATTTCTTTTGTTGTATCAATTTAAATTTCGGGGTTATTATTATTTTACTAAGCAAGATACTCTTGGGCAAAACGGGTAGGGCAAAATGGGTACCCGTCTTGCCCTACTCGTTTTGCCCTGAATTCATTTTCAATATAATTCATCGTGGAGTGAGGCTACTATGAAATTGATAATGGAAGATGGTAATTCCTCTTCTGCCGCGATGAAGTATGGGTGTCCCTGGATGGTAGCTGCATGTAGAATTAGGGGACATGCAGAGAATACGTGTGCTACACCAGTGAATACCACTTTACTTCGTCCAGTATATTCTCCTCACGTCCTCCCTCCTCACGTTAAGCTTGCAGAAAAAGATCTTTGCCAATCCTAAGCCCAAAAAAACTGGAGTTTAAACCAGTACACCTATGAAAGAACAACAAAAATGAAGGAAGGCAGAAAGAAAATAAAAAATAAGAAAAAGAAACAAATTAAGGTATCGGTTGGAAAAAAGAAAAACGGCAATAATAAATCATCTACTAGTAAAACAAAGGAAGTTAATGAAAAGAAAAGAAGCAACAAATTAAGTATTATTGTTTTGTTTGTGGTAAGCCATATTTGTCCACCTGTTGAAGACTGGATCCATATGGTGATTTTAATGAATGGGCCAGTGGCGTAACTATACCGTTGGAGGCCCGTGGCAAATTCATCGGATATTCTGTATTTTTTTACTAATTTTATAATAATAAATGTCAGGAGTAAGGATTCTCCTATGAACTGGGGCCCTTTCCAGCAAGAGGCCCGTGGCATTTTGCCGACTTCCTACCCTGTACTTACGCCATTGGAATGGGCCCACGAAGCACGCACTTTTTACTCAGGTGTAGGCTCTTATTTTTGCGATTTATGTCAAGAATGAAGACTTAAGTAACGATGTTCGACATTAATCTACATATATACTTGTTACAGTAGATATAGTTGATTTAAATGTTTATTATTTTGAACTTATATTTCTTAAATTGATATAGATTATCAAAATAAGACATTAAAGAATGATTCTATGAGACTATAATTACATTTAGGTTCATTAAATTACCGAATCTTATCTTAAACTTAAGCCAAATATAAAGACTGCTTAAAAAGTAAGAAATAAGAGCTTATAAATAATTTGTTACTTAAGTTTTGTGATGAAAATAGAATTTAATAGTTGATTTTGTTATTTTTATACTATGTTAAGTCATTAAGAAGGTATAACCGTTTATAAAAAAAGTTTACTTGTTTTGCCCTAAGCTTACCTGTTTTGCCCAGAGAGGGTTACCCGTTTTTGACCAATATGCGGGCAAAACGGGTTTTTGGAGACTTTTTGTATTTTTCATACAAAATAAATATGTTTCATTAAAAAAAATTCAATTGGTATTTTATTTTATACTTCGATAAATATCCTTTGTATTAATGTAAATTAAGTTAAGGATTCAAGTGAATTTGACGTTTTTTTTTACATTCTCGCTTAGCTTACCCGTTTAAGGCCACCTTCCCCTACACATTCTGCCAATATTCGATATATCAGGGACGTAAAATTTAAGAGGATGTATGAATCAAGTACTTTTACTTAAATTCCTATTATAATGCAAATACTATATATTTAAAAATTATATAGCTTCTATTATCTGCGATTACTTATCGGCTTCTATAAATAATGTGTGAAACGAATTAAAATTCAAATATTTTGTCTTGTGTCAGATCTATTCGAACATGCAAAAAAACATAGTTATACGCTTAAAACTCGAGTATCATATAAATCGTAGATGGTAAGACAATTTGAAACGATTGAATCAAAAATAGGGCTCCAGCCGTTTGGACGAGATGAATTTACAAATATTTTGCATTAATTTATGGATTGATTATTGCTAGGTTGGCCTGGAAATCAGCCCGGTGGAACTTCCTGATGCGGGTGTGTATGGTGTCAAGCTGGTCAACCCACTAGGAGAAGATTCCTCTGAGGGTCAAGTGAATGTACGCAAGGTGTATACGCCGCCCACTTTCTCGCAGCGGTTCTCAGACTTACAACAGGTACGAAATTAAATTTTGATGAGTAAAGCTCTTTATAAAGATCACACTGTTAAACTATGATTTTTCAAAGGTATTCGATAAGGTGGATCGCTCTATACTGTAGGAAATCTGAGGTTTTATTAAACTTGGTGATTTTTGTATATTCACTTATTGGGTACATGCACCTAGAAATCATATGGTACACCGAAACACTGTAAGGATTAAAAGTTTTTCATGTAACATTGACATCTAATGTACCCCAAGATTGTTATTTAGGTCTTATCTTATTTGCAATAATTAAGTAACAAATGGCTATATAATGGGTTTAATTGTTGTTATATCCTTACTTATGGAGAGAGTTTCGTATTATACTCATACCTTTCTCTTGAATCACTCTATAAATTGATGAAAAGCGAATTAAAATATTTTATACTATGCATAGAGAAAAGTCTCATCACTCATCTAATTCCCACAGCTTCCTACTTTCGACGCTAAATTCCCAGCGCGTGTTTTGGGCGTGCCAACACCTGAGATCACTTGGTACAAGGACGGCGTCCCTCTCCGTCACACGGATAAATATAACATTAAGAGAGACGGAGACGCATGCTGTCTGTACGTGCGTGATCTGAAGCCCGAAGACGCAGGTCTATACAAATGCGTCGCCAAGAATAGGGAAGGTGAAGCATCTTGTGAAGCTACACTGGACGTCGTTGATAAGATGTAAGTTAATTTTAAGTATTTTATAAATAAGTTAATATATTTCTTATTCTTGTATACGTATTATCATTATAGAAAAATAATGCTATTTTTCCAGACGGCTTTTCCATGATATTATAGATGCATTTTCGTTTAAATCGAAAGTTTAAAGCTTTTATAAATACTTATTTCTTTAATATAATTGAAAATATGCTCAATAACAGCGAAACTAATTAGTAAGTATTAGAGAAATTGACTCTGTGGGATTCAGTCTGACTCGACCTATTTGTGAAAGGTCGCAGACGTATCTTATATTTTGTTAAACAAAATCAGCATCGCATATATTGGGTAGATCACAAACTGAATAACTGAAACCCATCGTTTGAAAATCTGAAACGACAACGGGCACAACGATCCAATTATGTTCAGAAGAATTGCAAATATATTTTTTAATGACCCGGCAGGATTTTGAAACATAAATATGGCGGTACATTGAAATTTTGACAGAGACGCTGATTCCAACCTGAAACAGTTTTTTGTTTCAAATATTTTTCACTAATAAATATATCAATGTAAGTGTTACATTGCAACCATTTGTTTTGTCACGCAGCGGTAGGAAACAGAAGATGGAACCACCATCGTTCCTGAAGAAGATCGGCGACACAGAAGTATTACGCGGTATGAGCGCCAAGTTCACCGCATGCGCTACCGGCACCCCAGAACCTGACGTTGAATGGTATGTATTAGATATATCATTAAAAAAAAAACCTACATTCACCTAGTGAGAATAAAACAATTATATTAAAAATTTAGGTAAATCGTACTCTAAGCACATAGAATAACGTATCGTCATCCTTTGAAATGAACTAGTAGTTTCAAAGGATGAGTAAAAAATGAATAAACATCTTTATTGACCAATTGAAATAAATAGAATTCTTACCCGCTATTATTATATATTTTTTGTTTAGAAATTATTTGTTTTGAAAGTGGAGCGGGGCACTAAAGATATATATATATATATATAAAATAATAACCATAGTGATAAAAAAATTTATTGACATATCTTTATGTGTTTATAAAGGTATCGCAACGGCGAGCGTCTGTTTCCATGCGAAAGAATCCGAATGGACAAAGAAACTACAGGATTACTGCGTCTCACTCTAAGCGGCGTGGACCAGAGCGACGTCGGCACTTATTCCTGCCGCATATACAACCCGCATGGAGAGGAAACCTGCAGTGCTCAGCTCACATATGACAGTCAGTTCATTATCATCCGTCACCCTTTTACGGCCCCCTGCAGGGGCTGGCCTTTATGGATGCTTAAAGAGGATGGGTCATGACCCTCCACGCTGGACCAATCCGGATTGGACGGTATTAACGACTAAAGATTCAGAGACCATCGGCTTAACGTATGACGTGTCACCCATCCCGTAACCGACCCTTGCGAAATTTGTGAAAATTAAAACTTTAAGAAGAAGTATTTATCAAATATAACAATATCTTTGACGAGCTGATATTGTGAAAATAAAGTCGACACGACCGCTATTCACTGTTACTTAACTTTACATTTTAAACGATAAAGTTATTAATGATTACGATAACTCCACAGCTCTAGAACCTCCAACTCAGAAGAGACCGCTAGCTGACCAATACTCGGACTTCGACAAGATGAAGAAGACCGGTATACCGATGCCGCTTGCTGACAAACCAATCATCTCACGGATGACAGATAGACACCTGACTCTATCATGGCGGCCATCCATCCCACACGGACCACGCTTCCCCGTCACTTACCAGGTTAGGAAGAATGAAATATATTTCACGACCGCATAGTTTACATTAACGATTATGTATGAGAACATTAATTGATGAATATTGGATCTATCATTTTTTGCAACCGAGATAGAAACTTGACTATTTTTTTAACTATATTTAATTTAGTTATGATTTTGGTGCTCCCCCTAGATATGGCCCTGGCTCAACCATCTTGTAAACTGTGTTAATTTAAACTTATTGTTTCTGTGTTGTAAATAGAATTTCCTTTCAACATTCTCTTAACTATGTAGAAAGGAAAAATCCAAAATTATAAACGCATTTTGGTTTTAAATATTTGTAAGAATATTTCTTTGGACTGTTTATGTATCTTTAGAGACGTATATTGTAGAAATTAATAATCATTGATATATGATAGCAAAAATATTGGAAAATTCGAGGTCTTGTTACACACCTGGACACTGACTATCAGTCAGAAGAGAACTTTTCTGAGATGAACTCGATTTATATGTCATGTAAGACATTGTTATTAAGCGACTGTTACGTTCCGTTATCTTCCTTAATTTAACATACTGGGGATTATAATTTTTTCTACAATCAAAGTGTTTTTTCTAGAATCATAACATTTATCAAAATCTTGATGCTTTTTCACCCTCCTGCCACCGGCGACCGGGGCCATTGCCCATTTGGCCACCACTTGAAGATGGTTGATATTTTGCACTTTTCTCAATTCAGAAACCGACTGTAACTCATCTATTTATTTATCACCCAGGTGGAGATGTGCGAAGTGCCTGACGGCGATTGGTTCACCGCACGTACGGGCTTGAGATCGTGCGCGTGCGACATCCGCAACTTGCAACCGTTCCGCGACTACCGGTTCCGGGTGCGAGTGGAAAACAAATACGGCGTGAGCGATCCGTCGCCGTATGCGCAAACGTATCGGGCCAAATTGGAACCGGATCCACCTAAGTTCGTGCCGTATCTAGAACCGGGTATCGACTTCCGACCGGAGACCTCTCCGTACTTCCCCAAAGACTTTGATATTGAACGCCCCCCTCATGATGGGTATTCGCAAGCGCCGCAGTTCCTTCGTCAGGAGTATGATTCGCAGTACGGTGTCAAGGGGCACAATGTGAATCTGTTCTGGTTTGTCTATGGATACCCTAAGCCGAAGATGACTTACTTCTTCAACGATGAACCGATCGAGATCGGAGGCAGATACGATTGGAGCTATACGAGAAATGGACAGGCTACTTTGTTTATCAACAAGTAAGTACAATAATTATTTCAGCTTTTATTACATACACATTTCGATTCTCAGTATTTGATTTGATTCCATCTATAAGAAAATCCTGTGCCCTAGATAGGCTATAACCCACCACACGTTAACACGCTCGGTCTGCGACACGATTGTTAAACGACTTTCACAATGGCCGGTCATGGGATGGATGACCAAAAATGTATTATTCGGAAATGCTCTGGAAGGCACATTAAGCCGTTGGTCCTGGCTGCATCAGTCGGTCATGGTCAATTCTCTTTATTCGATTTCATTCAATTCTATTAATTTCTTATTCATCCATAGGATGTTATAGTTATGCAATCTAATTCAGTCAAGTAAATGTTTATATCTGTAAATGGTGTATTGTTAACAATAAAGAATTGTCTATTTATCTACAATAGAAGGGGCCTGAGTCCCAGCAGTGGGGACATTAATAGGCTGGTATCATTATTGTCATCATCATCAGCCCTTTTACGTCCCCACGGCAGGGACTCAGGCCTTCCTTACGGATAGTTAAGGAGGATCGGCCATAACCCTCCACGCTGGCCCAATTTGGCGGATTGGAGGGTATTAACGACTGCACGAAGTAGCTCGAGATAATAAATTTTGGTCACCCATCCCGCGACCGATCCTTACGAATGTTGCTCAACAACAACGATCGCTGGCCGCGGCGCTTATCCTCTACGCCACCGAGGCTGGTAATGATAATCATAAATATCTCAGGATGTTAGAACGTGACGCGGGCTGGTACGAAGCAGTAGCGACTAACGAGCACGGACAAGCTCGCCAACGTGTTCGGTTGGAGCTCGCCGAGTATCCGACGTTCATACGGCGGCCGGAGGAGACGGTCGCCCTGCAGAGGAGGACCGTCCGTCTAGAGGCGAGGGTCACCGGAGTACCATACCCTGAGATCAAGTGGTACAGGGATTGGCAGCCGCTCGCACCGAGCGCTAGGGTCAAGGTGAGATAAATAATTCATTTTGAAACTGAATACTCAAAAACCGACTAAGAGAGAGTCGGAATTGCGCACGAAGGATTCCGTACCATTATCTTTGATAAACGAAAATAAAAAAGCTCCTTTATATATTTATTTAATGTATTATTGTTATACTATACATATTTATATGTAGAAATATATCATCTATGAAATTTCGAAATTTTTACCTGTAAAATTTCTACCTATAATGATTCAGGAGACAGGTAGCAATGTCTTAATTAGGTTTCCGTTTTTACCCTTTATTCAGAAAAGGGAGTAAATTATGCTCTTTTTTATTTGTATTGCTGTCTTCCAAAATTTTTTTTTCGAATTTAATTAACCAAAGCATGAAGTGTGACTATAGCATATTCAATAGAGTGTCCGAGTTAGAATATCCGTAAATGCATTCTTTCTCCCGTACGTGGTGTAATGACCTACCTACATAAACATCTTTTCTACACTTACTAATATTATAAAGAAGTAAAGTTTCTAACTTTACTTGTTTTTTGTAGGAAGTACATAATCTTAAGAAATATTGAACCGATCATAAAAAGTCTTTCACCTACATCATACGCAGGTGACACAGGCTATAATTAAAGCGGGCGAGATGTCGCAGAAAAAATAACAACTAGATATATAAAATAGCAAATTACATAATAAACCAACAAAAGGAAAAGGCAGCCTTCGCCGAGTTTTCTTGCCGGTCCTTCTCGGTACAAGGTCTCCCGCCATAGACTTACGAACCGATGGATAGAATCATAGAACGAACCATAGACTTACCGCATAGAGTTTCCACTTTCACAAGAGCTTTTTAACAGCCTAGACTGAATAAATGATTTGATTTAATAAAGTGAAAAAAAAAACTTTAATGCAAGTATGGAAACTGATATCTTTTGAGGTCTTAAAAAGACAATATCTGCAATCGTGTGTCACACGCAGATTTCAAAAGTTGTCATGTTTGAGTTTCCAAATAAAAATATAAAATAATATCTTTTATACTGTCTCAAATCTGTGTAAACTTCATTGTTATCTACTTGGGATCTGCTGAGAAATTTTTTATTTATTCAAATAGATCCAGTTCATAGAGCCCGATACGACTGTATTGACTATCCACGACGTGCTTCTGAAGGATGAAGGATTATACTCAGTGTCGGCGCGAAACGTGGCCGGCTCTGTGAGCGCCTCCGCCATGTTACACGTAGAGGAAGACGAACATGAATACTCGGACAGGTAAACAAAATAATATATCAATTCTCATTTGTATTTAAAAAAAGGTAAACAAAATACATTCCTTTAAATTGCTTAAAAAAATATGATGTAAATCTAATTGGTAATAAACAAACTATGACAAATAAGTTCAATTAAAATGTGTTTCAACAGAGAAAAAATAGCAGTTATTGCTGAGTTTCTCGCCGATTCTTCATGATATAAAGTCAACCGCCACAGATTTGCGAATCGAAGGCATAGCTTTCGATTTAACAGAAACAGCCTAGACTGAATAAATAATATTAGTCGGCTTTTTAGACCGTCCTTACGTTAATGATAACGTTTAAAATTTAAATCATCTGGTTTTTAAATAATTTTCTAAATCAAGTCAAATATATCTATATATATTCAAGTATATTTATTAAAAGTAACACTTTTGAATCGTGCAAATATTTTTTACCTACCGCTCGTTCAGGACGTATTCTGATAAGAACAAACAAAAGCTACCTACCAGGGGTGAAACTTTCTAGCCATTACTGATGTGATAACTGTGTGATGTTACGTTTTATTTTTTTACTTAAATAACGACGAACTTTACAGCAATCCAATAGCTAGAGTTGCTGGAGATGAAAGCATCAACCCAGCTCTTGCAGAAGTAACGACATGTACAAAAACAATATCATAATGAAATCAATTAGTGACAAGATTACGTACCTATACTGTTGTAATAGTTATTTAAAATACGAGTGCGGAAAGTAAGGTTTTACGAATAAGGGCCAAATTGAAAACACGAGCGTAGCGAGGGTTATCATTGGCACGAATTCGAAAAACCTTTTACGCTCAAGTTTCTTACAATATTTTTCAATGCTTTTTGCAAGGAAATAAAACAAATATATAGGTTAATAAAACTAAGTATGTATTAAAGGTAAAAATTATTTGTTAAAATTAAACGTGATATTTGAACATGTTTTCGTGTCATACATTTTTATTTGAAATATTCGTTCTAGGCTCCTTGAAATACTTTTGCCTCTAAAGTTAGGCATATTTTCATCAATTGTTTTTTTAATTTTTTTGGTGCTCGGCCAAAAAAATTTTAATAAAATACTTTTAAGCACGTATATTTTTATTTAACACGTGTTTAAAGACTCACTTTCGGTGTTTACAATGAATTAAAAAAATAGCGCTTTATGTGCAACTACATTGAAAAGAACATGATTTATCTTGTGGTAACATTAACCTATTATCTTCAAGTATTTACGTACATATAAACAATTAATATATTAAGTAACAATATGATAGGATCATAGCCCTATTGATTTTCAAGTATTTATAAATAAATAATGTTACTGTGCGATAGGATTCGCGAGCATCCGCCGCGCGTGAAGGCGAGCACGAAGCCGTTCGGCGATTTCTACGATCTCGGCGACGAGCTGGGACGCGGCGTACAGGGAGTCGTCTATCACGCCGCCGAGAGACTGTCAGGTCACTATCTCGGGATTAACTGTCTAATTTAAAAATCTATCGCTATTTTTTTAAGATTATTGAGTGTATGATATCGTTTAATTTCACGTTAATTGGTAGTGTGTTGGAAGCAATATTTTTTTTAAAGTTTAAGTTACTTAGTTTTTGTTGTTACTTGATCATTTACATAGTCATTCGCTTTGAAAGCGATTGTGACTTAAACCTTTACATAATTCTTTAAATTTGAACCGGTTTGCGATTGATTTTGAAAGTAGACAATTAGCCCATTGGTTATTGTATTATAATTTCATATATTTTTTGTCACAAAATGGGTATCTAGTATTACCCAAGGCCGGTGGAAGGCGATAAAAATGTCTTTGTTTTGGTCCCTTTTGATGATGTACAGTTAGTCTGGACCAAATTTTCTCTAATTGTCTCTTAAACGGTTGTTAATCAACAGGTTTTTTTTTATAATTTAAAATGTTTTAGCGACATTATGATGCTGTCCATAGACCAATATAAAATATAAATAAATATTTAACAACATCACATACATTGCTCAGATTCCAAGATGAGTAGCTAAAGCCCCCGTTTTATGGAGTATCTAAGACAACGAAGATCACACAACACCCAGACCCGAGACAATAAGACAATATAGAAAAGTTCATTTTCTTCATTAACCCGACCGGGAATCGAACCCGGGACCTCAGAGATGGCGACACCTTGAAACCGGCGTGCGAACCACTCGGCTACGGAGGAAATTATTATGATAATAGTATTAAATAATTGGTCCAAATTACTAATAGCATACTGAAATTAATGTACAATTTCTCATCTCTGAAACAATATGCACAAACAGCCAAGATTCTCAGAAGAATGGACTAGCATATCATTATAAAAATTACATACCTGCTCAGTTCGCTACAACAATTTCGAAAATCTGAAATATATGTTTGACCCAAAGTATTTACGCATCCAGGTCGCAATTACGCAGCTAAAATAATGCACGGTCACTCCGCTTTGAAACCGTTCATGAAGAACGAGTTGGACATAATGAACCTGCTGAACCACCGTAATCTAGTTCGGCTACACGACGCGTACGAGCACGACCATACATTAGCGCTAGTAACGGAGCTCGCAGGCGGCGGGGAGCTAGTGAGAGATCGCCTGCTACGAGGACCCACTTACACGGAGCGCGACGTAGCCGGCTACATCAGGCAGCTGCTACGGGGACTACAGTACATGCACGACAACAGCGTAGCACATTTGGGACTCACGGTGAGAATACTACGGCATCTTTGGGTGCTACAGCATTTACTCGCTTATATTGAATGTTAGTTTAGCTGTTATTGATAATAGATGGATGACGCTAATATTCTAATTTGATGATTTGTGTTTTATGAATGGAATATTTATAGTTTTATAAGTCGATATATGGACACTGTATTTGTAAAAAAATATAATAAGTTGTTTCAATATGATATGGAATTGTAATATGTTTTGAAAAGTAATTTTATTAAAATGGGATAAATTCGAGTGATTTCTAGATGAGACAAATCGAAATGACATAAAATCGGACATATTTTATAAAATTCATTACTCGTATTTATTATCACTTGAGCAAGTATTTTTTATGACCCTTGTGGATACGCAGGTGATTAGTAGGGTTCCAGTTTTTTAGCAAGCTCTAAAATACGAATCAGACTATTGATTGATCTGGGATTTGTAATTATTAGAATGGTATTATTTTGTATTCTCTCTTTCCCAACAAACAGATAGGAGAACTCCTCCTCTCCCACGCTGGCAGCGACGAACTGAAGATCTGCGACTTCGGTCTCTCCCGTCGCATCCAGTTCAACAAGCACGCGGCTCTAGACTACGGCATGCCCGAGTTCGTGGCCCCGGAAGTGGCGTCAGGTGAAGGTGTCTCCTTCGCGGCTGACATGTGGAGCGTCGGCATCATCACGTATATCCTGCTCAGTGGACACTCGCCGTTTAGAGGCGCTAATGACAGGGAGACCCTCACCAGGATCAGGGAAGGCAAGGTAAGAAATCAAAGAATAAATTTAATTAAATAATTGTACATTTTACTATAGACACTTTTGAAATTACTCAGATAAGGTAAAATTTCGTTTATCACTTATGATTATTGATTATAAGCTCATTTGTCATCATTCGGACATTTAATAAAATAAAATTGAGACGTACTTCTGTTGACATAAGGTCGTTATTGGCTTCGCTATTGTTTACGGTTTCACTAACTACATTTTTTTCTGTTATATTAATGACACGATTTAGAATCGAAGTTTGGCAGTGTGTATAGTATAAAGTAATTCACATAGTCTACCAAACTAAGTGCTAATAGAGTACTCGGTGAAAATGAAGCAAATACTTACTAGAAAAGTCAGACTGTTCGTCTTTCGCGCTCTGATGCTGCTTTACACCACATTCAACTAAAATTTCTGACCGTTCAAGATCATTACTAATGATAGCTCAACTAATAACCATCTACATATATCTTAACGCTCTATCCCTTGCGGGGTAAGCAAAGGGGACCGACAGCCACAAAGTAAAGTCCTTATGTACATCTTTCTCCTCATCCACTTTCATTACAATTTTCATACATATTCATCGATTTTTAAGGCTTCTGACATCACCTTCAAAGAGCACACGATTGATTTGATTTGTGAAAGATGTGTCGTGACCTTCCTCCGCTTCTATATCCTTCCACTTACGCGTTATGTATCGGTTTTGTCATTCTTTCATTCGGCATTCTTTTTCAATTCTTAATACAAAATGCTTAAAAAATCCACTCGGTCCCTGGTACCCTGAGATGAGATTCGAACCCACGACCTTTCGCAATCCGGGCGACTGCTCTAACCGGTGAGCTACCCAGGAACTAACAGGACTGACGAATCTTTCAAGCACTTGATTTTGAATGCGAAATTGATCAAATATAATTCTTTTTACATGTCCAAACCAACAGAGTGTATTTCTGTTGATTTTAACACCGACACTATCTTTGAAGTCGAATCAACTAATAACCAATTACTGAGAATATAATAACATGTACAGTGGGAATGGCACGACGAGGAGTGGTGGTCTCGATTGAGCCGCGAGAGTCGGGACTTCATATCTAAACTGCTCACGTTCAACTGGCACGAGCGTATCGGTGTTAAGCAAGCCTTGGAACATCCGTGGCTGACATTAGCCGACAAAATATACCAGGAGGAATACCAGATCACCACTGACCGTCTGCGTAACTACTACAACCTTTACAGGTGAGAAACATTGCTACTATTCGAATTTAGAATGTTCACAAATGACGTTGCAATCATTGCAATAGTTAGTTCACATTAAGACAACCGTATCTAGCACATACAGCCATGTCAAACAGTCAGGTGTTTTTTTTTTTTCAAAAATTTTGTGTATTTTGATTTTAATGCTCCTAGAATTTTTTATCGCTAATTGAAAGATACAGCCAGCGTAGCATGGAGAACGCGAGTCGAGAAAGGGGTGAGTGCGAGATCGAGCGAGATATATTGTATGGATATATCTCAGTGACCCGTTTCTCGAATCTCTAGAGTTCGTAACGCAACGCCGGCATCAAATGGTGAATGATATTATCTATTGTCGTACGAGTAAATAACAATTTATTTGCAAATAATAACATATCGTTATTTTCATCTGACAAAATAGTAAGAATAAATCTTTATTCATCATCCCTACCAATCAAAGTTTATTTCAAATGGACATATCAAATATGATATAATATTTCATTTTGAATTGCCATTGGCAAGACGCCATTTGTTTATTTATAATTGTTCGATAAAGGTCATTATCCACTGATACGATCGATGTTATTGGATACATGTCTTATCAATATATTCAAATTTTGTCAGTTTATCTTACAAATTAATTTATGAATACTGTGGAATTATGATGAGAATTATGATTCTAAGTTTTGAGCATAAACATACATATTTAAAAAAATCGAATCTGAAATTATATAGATTAATCATTACAATACTTATTTTGAACTCGTTATTTGTAATAACTTCTTCTAATAAAAAATAAAAAAACAAATACAATAAGTAACACAAGTTATAAGTTAATCAAAACACATATTTTGCTCTATCAGTGATAGATCGCCTTTAGCAATATTCGATTACTCTGATGCCAACTAGAAAATGTTGGCGGAAACCTCGCATAGTAAAGTTCACCTTTACAATCAGTATTGACAGGTGACCGGACGCTAGCTGCAAATTCATACAAACTCATTTCGATCGTCAATTTATCTATGTCAAACGTTTTAGTTAAATCATTTAAAATTCGAATAAGTATTTATTTTTTTTAATTATTCGCATTGTTTATTCTTCGAAATTTGAATCGAACAACCAAATTTGAGAAAATATATTTTGTTTTTTATTTTTTCATTTAAATACTGGCTGTAATTTCGGAAGTGTTTTTTTTTTTTGTTAAACAATGGATCAATTGAAAGATATCGTGTATCAATGGTGGGATGTTGCCAGGGATTGGACGGCAAACGCCCAATGTCGCACGTGGTTCCGCCGGCGACCGCTCAGCGGTGCCTTCGAGCATCCCTCCAAGATGGTGTACCCGCCCGGGGAAATCTATACGCCTGAAGGTAAACAAAATTGTTCACTTACGTCTGGTTAACACGTATTAAGTTGATAAGTAGTTAACTAAATTGTTAAATTAATTTTAAGATACTTGATTTGATAATAGCTGGTTTACACATATTAAGTTAATAATTCGTCAACTTAATGTTAAGTGAACATTACATTAATCATTTATAAGACAATATTTATGCACTTGTTTGTTTTAAAAAAAATAATCAAATACAAAACAGCTGTTTAATATTGTAAGTATAAATTAATTTTAGATAAAATAATTATACATTACCCACTGAAATTTCAAGTTGAGTAGCTAGGGTACGGTGCCTGCATGCCGGAAAATGTTGCGAAACGTGAGAACTGATAAAATTTGGTAAAAATGCTGGACTTACGCGTTTTAATAATACAAAGTATAGATAGCACAAAATACAGGAAATAAATTATTTATTAAATTTTGTAATAATTGTGAATAATCCCCAAAATATTATTATAATAATTTTATAACTTTTAGTATGTTCATTTATTGCAAGAATTTTCGAAAAAGGCTAATTTATATGTTAATATTAAGGTATATATATGAAAAACGAAATAAAATATAAAAAAATTACATTTACTTTGTAATAAAGCGTTAACCATAATAGGAAAGGACAATTTTTAAAACATCGCCTAAAGTAATTATGAAATGATATATTTATATTTATTTTTAATGAAATCAGGTTTACTTATTGTGAAAATCATAATTGCGATTGCTATTTCAGTCAATCATAACAAAGAAACATAACGATAACAACAAAAACATTACAAAAAGTGTTTGTGATCTCAACACAACTCAACATAATAAGTTTATTTGTCAACCAGTATTTATTTGTTAACGGTACTGATTGTTGGACACAATTACGTCACCAAAATGGCGGCCAGGCGCATTAGCATGTTATGGGAATTTCAAAGCCCATAGATTATGGATGGATGGATTTGGAATACCTGTCTAGATATAAAATACTAGTGACCGCCAGCGACTTCGTCCGCGTTTTCCATTATTTCTTCGCTCCTAATAGTTGCAGCGTGATGTTATATAGCCTAAAGCCTTCCTCGATAAATGGTCTATTCAACACAAAAAGAATTTTTCAATTGGAACCAGTAGTTCCTGAGATTAGCGCGTTCAAACAAATAAACTCTTCAGCTTTATAATATTAGTATAGATGAGTAAAAGTTTATTGTTATCGTTTGAGCATCGCTCGCGACATCAAATATGATATCAACGACGGTTTCATAGAGACTATCTCGATTTAGATTGTATTAATTTTTTTTTTTTTAAAAAAGCTACCCAGTTTGGGTTCTTAGCAATATTGTGATGTTTTATAATATTAAAATAATGACTACTTGTCTAGGCACACCGGAAAGAGATGTTAATTCACGTGACCGTAACACAGCACCTTTCGATCTAAACTTCAAACAATGGGAGCACCCCGACTGGGAGGTCTCCGCCAAGTCTGAGAGTCAGTAAGTATACTTAAGTCTTGCTTTATATACCTACCGGCTTGTTTTTATAGGAATACTATTGAGCCGGCAAACATTGTTTTGCGATACAAAAAATCGTGCCAAATTTTGACCTAAAAATTTACTAACGCATCTAATGATGTGATATATCTCAAAATGTAGCTTATTTTTTCACCATCATCATCATATGCCCTATTATATCCCCTCTGCAGCGGCATAGGCCTTCCATATAGATGGTTAAGAGTGGGTTTTTTACTTATTTCATATCGTGTAACTAAGCCTTAAAATAAAGTAACGATAAAAATTGCGAGGCTGATAGGGACCCTACAATAACGGTTTGCTACATTTCGTTTCACCTACTATAGAAAAATATTCTTTAGTCAAAAGGTTAAAAGTGCACATTACAATAACATATAAATTTATTTCGCCATTTACAAGTCAAACTTTAAGCTTTTATTTTAATGCATAAATTTTTAAAGTAACTTCTGAATTATGACCGGCCCTTACGAAGATACTTAACAAACGTATCGCAGATCAAATGCGCTAATTATTGCGCCATTGATTTCCCCTTATTTTGTAAAGATATAACCAGTGGACTGCGGGTCTGGGCGGCCTCCAAATGGGCTGCAACGTTACGCCAAAATCATGATAATATGATAAAGTTAAAATGAATGCCAAGGGTTTGGGGGGACGGGGTTGTAAACACAATATCAAGTTTTTCCCTGATTGGAATAGCCCCGGATCCCATAAGTCCGCCACTGGATGTAACTAATTTAAGATATTGTATATGACAGTTACCAGAATGGTCCAGACACGTATCTGCTGCAATTACGCGACGTGCAATTCCCGGTGCGATTGCGCGAGTACATGAAGGTCGCCTGTAACCGTTCACCTGGGTACAGCCTCTCATTGCACGACACATACGATCCTAGGGTGAGTTAATTTTATTTATTATTCATCATCATCACCTATAATTTTTCCGACTACTGGAGCTCATGCATTCAGTGATGGAATCGAATAGGAATAATGGGCTCTGCTAACATACCACGCGAGACCAATAATTGGTGAGTATTAACGACTGCAGATGCAGCCGGGACCAAGCGGCTTCATGTACTTTTTGAAGCACAGAGGAGTTCGAGACAATACATTTTCGGTCACCCATCCTATGATCGACCATTGCAAAAGTTGCTCAACAACCGTATCGCAGATTTCAAAAGAGGTTGCATAAGAGTCGGTGTATATTTGATGGACGATACGCCAAACAAACTAAGCGTTAGTATGCGACATATTATCCATTGAGCGTGTAAAGTTGTTATAATATATTTGAGAGTAATGACGTTCCGCACAGGACAATACACGGCCCATGTTCCGTCAGATACTGCAACTAAGCGAATTTATCCGCTTTATATGTGATGCTTTTGAAAAACAGTATAATTCCGAATCATTGATTGAACTTAATTTAACCATACATTCATAACCGAAATTACTACTGTTATAGGTATTTCAGAATTATTATGACATATACGCGATTTAAGCTAAGTATTTTTTGATCAGAGTTTGTTTATATATTTTTTTATTATTGAATCGCAGACTCCTATTATCCGCGAGCGTCGCCGCTTCACGGACATCATGGACGAGGAGATAGACGACGAGCGTCGCGACCGCATCAACAACTACGGCACAGAGTCTTACACTATCCGCCGTCTACGGCACGAGCTCGGCACCAGGCTAGATTCCTACGCCGAAGCCCAAGCATTAATGGAATCCAAGAAAGATGGCCAACTTCCATTCTTCCGGGAGAAACCTCAACTCCTCCCCATCAGGGAAGGAGAGCCCGCCCAACTATCCTGCTTCGCCGTCGGAGACCCGAAACCGTCCGTCCAATGGTTCAAGAACGACATGGTCCTCGCCGAAGGTCAACGAGTCAAAATCACGGAAGACGAGGAAGGCCGCTCCACTCTAAGCTTCAACCCCTCCATGCACCACGACGTCGGCTTCTACAAAGTGGTCGCTCGCAACAAAGTTGGACAGACCGTCGCCCGTACTAGGATAGTAGAAGCGACCAATCCGGACGCCCCGGACAGCCCGACTGCAGCCGA
The DNA here is from genome assembly GCA_918026875.4 of Diatraea saccharalis. Taxonomy (NCBI): domain Eukaryota; kingdom Metazoa; phylum Arthropoda; class Insecta; order Lepidoptera; family Crambidae; genus Diatraea; species Diatraea saccharalis. The sequence goes on along the minus strand of OU893340.1, from coordinate 18,225,229 downwards.
AGTGTCGGACACTGAAGTGTTACTGCGGTGGAAGCAGCCCAAATATGACGGAAACTCACCCGTCATCTGCTATGGTCTCCAATATAAAGAAGGAGACAGTGTCGAGTGGAAGAGCGTCGCCGATAACATCGACCACGAGTTTTTCGTCGTTCGAAACCTGAAGCCCGACACGAGTTACCAGTTCCGTTTGTCCTCGAGAAACAGAATCGGCTGGAGTGACAAGGGTATCCCCACCAATCTGGTCAAAACGAAAAATCCAGGCGCGCCGAAAATAGAAGTCACCAAAGCAATGAAACACTTGCAGCAAATCACCGAATCCGGCCAGGAAGTCGTTTTGGAGGAGGAGAAACCGAAACTGGACTACGCGACCGAAGAGAGACCGATCGAATGGGACTCGTCGGACTCGTTCACGGAACGGTACAGCTTCATATCGGAACTGTGGCGCGGCAAATTCTCTATAGTCATCAAAGGCGTCGACAAAAGGAACGACAGCGTGGTAGTGTCGAAGATTCTCGAAATCAGACCGGAAACCGAAGTGCAGATCCAGAGGGAGTTCGAATGCTTAAGACGATTGAGGCACGAGAGGATATCTAACTTGTTAGGAGCTTACCAAGCGCCGGGTTCACCTGTCGCCGCTTTGATACTAGAAAAACTCCAAGGCGCGGATATTCTGACATATTTATCGAGCAGGCACGACTACACGGAACAAATGGTGGCTACTATAGTAACACAGATCCTCGACGGTCTCCAGTACTTGCACTGGCGCGGTTACTGTCACTTGGACTTGCAGCCTGACAATGTGGTGATGGCCTCCGTAAGGTCGATACAGGTCAAACTCATCGACTTCGGGTCAGCACATAAAGTCACCAAGCTGGGTACTAGTGTGCCGCAGGTCGGCGAATTGGAATATAAAGGTGAGTGAATGATTGAATGAGTGAGTGAGTGAATGGTTTTCATGTTTTTATTGAATCATCCGTAACATCTCTCAGATTTCGAGTTCGATACCTGATGTAAAAATGAAACTATTCTTCCTAGTCTAAAGTGGATATTAGAATTTAACTAAAGACATCATTTTATGTTAACGTCCAATAGCAATTATGATTTTATGTTAAGCCCTGCGATTCTGTCTAAACTCGAATTTGAATTCACTCAGGTGTCTGAATTCACTTCAAAAAGTGGCATCTACTCAACTTTGAATTGGTAATAACGTTTCGTGACTTTAGTGAAGTGAATTTCGAAATGATATGTATACGTATATTCAGTCAATTTTGTTTTGTATTTCTATACAAAAAATGAATCAATAGAATTCTTCACTAAATGACGTGAATTCGGAGACATGAGTCAATTCGAATTCGAGTCTAGATTTTTACTGAATCACAAGGCTGATTGTAATAATGTAGTTATTTCTGATGTTTACAGTAAGACCTCGGTATTGCATGTTTCTTGCACGTTTTATGTAGTTAACAGCACTTCAGGCTACTTCAGGCTAGTAAATCTTCTTTTCATCATCAGCCCTTTAACGTCCCCACTGCAGGGGCTCAGGCATTTCTTATGGATGGTTAAGGAGAATGGGCCATGACCCTCCCACGCTGGCCCAATGCGGATTGGAGAGTATTGACGACTGCAAATATAGCCAGGACCAACGGCTTAACGTGCCTTCCGAAGCACGGAGTAGCTAGAGATAATAATTTTTTAGTCACCCATCCCGTGACCGACCCTTGCGAAAGTTGCTTAACGACAACGATCGCGGGCCGCAGTACTTATCCACTACGCTTCTTCGGCATCGAGCCTAATCTTCTTTTATTGCAAACGAAATAAAATATACCAAATTATATAAAACTCTTTTCCCTTATCCCCCCATCTCCCTTCCTCCTCAGGACCACACGTGCTGGTTTGCGTTGCCACCAACTAACTGTGGCAACGATTCCTTCGCGTACAAAGAAATTTGGCGACTCATTTCTTTGTCGTACTTCCAAAAAATGGAATTGTCTCCCGGCCCATGTATTCCCTCCATCCTATGACATGGGGTCCTTCAAGCGGGGCGTGAAGAAGCATCTTGCAGGTCGGCAAGGTGAGGTTAGCTAGTGCAGTACCTACGTACTGTTTTACACTAGCTGTCCTCGCGTTTGGACTGCGCCTCCACTTACCATCAGGTGGAGCGCAGTCATTTGCAGTCATTTGCCCTCCATTTTTTATAAAAAAAAAAAAAAAAGAAGGATTATAAATCTGTAAAAAAAAAATATAAACAAATATATATTCATTTACGTGTACATTCATATTGGTACAGCCCCTGAGATAATAAACGACGAGCCAGCGTACCCTCAGACTGACATCTGGTCGCTGGGCGTGCTCACGTACATAATGCTGTCGGGAGTATCGCCGTTCCGCGGCCACGATGACCAAGAGACCAAACAGAACATATCCTTCGTACGGTACAGGTTCGAACACTTGTACAAGGAGATCACGCAGGTACGTAATCTATGGATTTTGTTATAGCGAAATACAGGGTTATTTCCCGCCTTCAACAGGAGGGTTATGTTAATTTTTTTTAATACATCATCCTCGCAAACAGCCAACATCATAAACAGTAATGGATCTACGAGTTACCATAAGTCAATATTTTTAACAAAAATGATTTTTGAAGATTTTATTGTAATTTTTATTGTAAAAATACGCTCGTGTGAATTACGGAGCAGTAAATTAAATTAAACTTTGTTTTTGTTTCTGAAATGCAATGGATTAATCAAAACTCTTAGAAAAAAATATTGTTGTTTTCACTAATTTGTTAAGATAATAAAAATCTCGATTAAACAAGGGAAGATTTAATACATAAAATTTAAAAATGTATAGGTAATTAGTACATATTCTACAGTTTTATGTCGAAAAAAATTGTACTGATCAAAAACTTAGCCTGTAAACTATACTTATGAATTTAAAATCTAATAAGCCATAAATGCGTCTTCAGCAGTTTAGTCCCGTTACAATTAAAATTCCATGAAAAAAATCTTCTCTTCTCGAACGAAAATTTTCTTTTTAGATATATTACAAAATTTACAAAATTCGCCGGAAGCATTCATCCTATTTACCATGACTTCTATAAGTAATGATATAATACCACCTGATGGCTTGTGGTATAACATTCACAGGAGGCGACCAGATTCCTGATGTTCCTGTTCAAGAAGGTGCCGTTGAAGCGGCCGTCGGCTGAGGAATGTTACGACCACCGCTGGCTCACGCAGAGCGACTTCATGATCAGGAAACGGGAACGAGCCGTGTTCCTCGGGAACAGGCTCAAGGTATATCCAATAAATACTATACGAGTTAAATAAGAATAGCACTGTCAAACAGCCATTTTGATTCGCATTAGCCTTCAACTTCATGGTGTAAGATGTACAAAAAAAATCATCGCATTAGTATGATACTACGGTATGAGATAACGGATTACGACACACTGACATAAGTAATTAACTTGAAGTCATAAAATATCAAAGCGTTTAGAGTGGCCAGCGCCACGTTAGGACAAAAAAAAACATTAATTTTATTTGAAAATATATTTTTTTGATTCTTGATAAAGTTATGTTGAAATTAATAATAAATCTATAAAATAAATATACGCGTCTATGTATACAGAGTTAAACGAATCCAAAAACAAATGTTTGGCGAACTTTACTTTCTGTGCTGTGAATACTGAAATTACAACTTAGGCGTAAAGTTGGTAGCTAATCCTATCCTATTTTGATTTGGCTCGCATAGTAAGTACCATTTAAAAAAAAATTAAGAGTAGGCCTGCTTCAATCAACCTTGCGTGTTGTTTTGAGCCGACGGATTATAAGCCTTAATATTTTGATAGTTCAAAATTCAAAATCTAATATGTACACTCAACTGCACGTCTGACTAAACAAAACTATCATATTTCCGCACAAAATTTTAAACCTTAAAAAATTAAGATTAGAGGACAAAATCCATTGCAGACATCCGACATGTTGCAGTAACCTGAAATGCAACCGTGTGTACATATATTTTAAATGGTACCTGCATAAGTAAGTAGTTACTAAAACAAAAGAAAATAACCAAAACAACCGTTGTCACAATGTTTATGGTTTTTTAACAAACTTGCAAACCTAAGTAGCCTGAAAAAAATTAAATTACATATTAAATTTAAATATCTTATCAGGAATTCTCCGATGAATACCACGAGAAGAAATCCCGCGAGGCGTCACAAGCGGACTCTGTGTCCGCCGCGTTCGGCAAAGTAGCGCCGCGACATCTCACACGCTCCAACAGCATCCAAGAAGAACTGCTTACCAACTTCTCCAGCCATTAACCACCGCACATGCGTACCGTGCATATACAGGGCTATTTGTTAAACACCAGCAAACTCGCAAAAATACAATTTTCTAATTTTATTTTTTATTTCATAAGAATCTCCTCCTGACAATTACAAATACAACAAAAAAAAAGAATTTGCGAAATCAGTCGTTCACTTATGATGGCGTGACCAAGGGAAATAATCATATTTCATATAACATCCAGTTAACAGACGTTATTTAAGATGTTACCTATCTAGTCCTACGTAGTTGGTGTTGTACCAATAACCCTGTATACATGATGTTTTTAGTATGTGCACAAATTTTAATATTTTTCTATCGATAAGAAACAAAATAAGAGAAGTTTCCCTAAAAAGGTTGCTATTTATGTTTATCGTACTGTACCTACCTGACGGTAGGTTAACTACAGATTTTTATCTTTACCTACATATTAAATGAGATATGATTGTAATGCTATCTTGTTTTCTGATAGAAAAAAAATTGTGCACTCATTAAAAACTTGTCGGGTATTACTTTATATTTTGAAACGAAAATATCCGATACTTTTCTTTAAAAACAAAAATCAAACTTCGCTATCGTTAAAAAACTGTGATTACGATTTCGCGCGTTCTCGAGTTCATTTCTTTCACACAACCATTTCTTCGTGTACATTTATATTTCACAACGAATTTCTAGTCATAATGAAAATTTTGTTACGAAACTTTTGTTATTGTTAAGCTATTTATTGTATACAAATTTTTACTATTTATTATTTATACTGATTGGTATATACTTGATGCTCCAGTATTAATTGATATTAATAAAGGGCATTGATTTACATAATCTGTTTTATTTCATAATCTACTTCTGAGAATCTCATGGTTGTAATCCAGTCCTTATTCAGAAAGGCAATTTCGAAAAACAAGGTACAGTAAAGGGCATTCTATTCTGTTTGGAATAATACTTGTAACTGTTTATTTTAATTTAATAAAACCGTAAAACAAATATTTCTGAAAAATAAACACTTGATGATGCTTGACGTCACACGAATGTTATTTAGACGAGGTTCCAGCGGATTGGCAATTTACGGCACTTACACAAAAGCATAATAAAGAATGTTCTAATATTTTACTTAATCTTACGATTTTTTGATTAAAAATATAATCGAGAAATCAAATCATATGGAGAATGAATATGTTGAGTTTGTATTACCCCAAATGACAGATTCCATTTATTTGTAAATTTACAAATTGATTAAAATAAAAATTGAGTATTATTGCAGCTAAGTAATACTAAATTATGCTTAGATTTCATGTGTAAATTATAAATCCCACACAGACATTATATGGGACAATGAAATAAAACAAAATATGTTTCTGTAATAAAAATTCAGTAATATATTACATATATCAATAAACATGCTCATTGTTACAGAAAAAAAAACAATTCTTTATGACAATAACTTTACAATCGATCATATTGGTATAGAGCTACTAAACAAACATTGAAAATAATGAAACCCATAAAATTTGTATTGTATAATGTTAATTGCAAGCGGATAAAATAGCAAAATACAGAAAGAAAAACAGAAATTATTCAAATGAGAAAATAAAATTGTCACAGTATAGCAATTGATAAAAATTGAACATGTAGAAAAGTATAAAAAGGTGTATATGCTTGAAATTTAATGGCATATTGATCTGTTATTATAGATTGCTTAAAGTTTTTTGAATTGCATGTGTATACATAGTAAAAATATAAGTATCCAACACCCCCATGTATAAATACATATATGCATAATTGGGATTTTCATTGTGATTGTCTTTCTATTTACATAAAACACATCCCAGATACGATGATCCAAAATGTATAAATTATGCTTTGGAGTACTATTTTATTCATTTATTGTAATAATTTTAAATTCAGCTAATATGATTAATGCTTTATGTAGTTTCCAGTTTTAACCTACATATTTCCTTACCATTCTTGTATCATTTACCAATTATTAAAATTCCACCTCTGAGCACCCATTATTTTTACGGTACGTATTGAAATAAAACTATCAAGCAATAGAAAACATACCTATTTGATATTTCATATGAGTATATATTATAAAGAATCAATCATATGTAATGATGCTAATTTTTTTTTTATGGTAATGATTTTTAATAACAATATTTTTATTAAAAACTTATTTAGTTTAGATTTCTAATGAGATAGATTTATAATTATGACTTAGCTTGTATGAGTAGGTTTCATCTCTTTCCCTTGGTAACAGCAATGTATTCTTGTACTTTTGTTTGAAATTCTGTTTTATTTTTCTTGTACATTTCAGCTGCTTCTATATTAAGTGGGTCTTCAAAATTTAAGAGATCCTGAAAGCAAAGTAAACATACCAAATTATTATTGGAGTAAATAGGTCGTTGTCATTAAGCAACTTTCGCAGGGGTCGGTCACGGGATGGGTGACCAAAAAATTATTATCTCAAGCTACTCCATGCTTCGGAACGCACGTTAAGCCGTTGGTCCCGGCTACATTTGCAGTCATTAATAGCCTCCAATCCATATTGAGCCAGCGTGGAGGCCCATCGTCCTTAACCATCCATAAGGAAGGCCTGAGCCACTGCAGTGGGGACATAAAAGGGCTGATGATGATGATGATGATGATGAAATAAATACTCTAATGTCAGGGCAGTTTACCAATTATTTTTTCAATGACTCTTTAAGTTTTTCTAAACTGTGTTTTATAGTCTAATCTAATTAACACAGAGCCCACAGAGCTCTGTGTTATATCAAAATTTTTATTACATGAAGTAAATTATAAAATAGACAGTAAGTATTTCTTAATAAATACTTCTTTCCCCTTAAAAAGGTGTGATAAACTTATTGGTACTTTCTAAATTTTGTTAGGATAATTCATGCTTTATTTAGTGCGCTTCACAGTTACATAGTTTTCAGAAATGCCCATTTTTTGGGTAGAAAAAATTATGGCACTCTGAATATGAACCTATTTCTCCTGGGTTTGAGATCTTACAATATCCAATCTAAGCTACTACAACATCAGAAACTGTTGTGAAATGTAGCATTGTATTCTAACGATATAGCAGCAATAAAAAAAAAATGGATTAAAAGACATGGTAAAATGAAACCTAGCTAGATCATTTATTCTCTCATACCAAATTTCATGTAAATCTTTGGAGCCGTTTCCAAGGTATTAGATTATTATGAGCTATATAGAACAGTTGACACTTACAGTAAATAATGAATTTAAGCCCCAAACAACATCTTTCAGTCTACGGGTAGGTGCCCAACCATGTTCATCTATGGAGGTCTGTCTGAGTAGTGATAGGCAAATGTCACCGTCCACATTAATATTTGGATGCCATAATCTTGTTAGACATTTCACTTTAGGAGGCTGAAACATTAAACACGTGAGGAAATTAACTTACCACATAACTGGAGCAAAATAGTCCCAATACAAGAATACTTACTGGGACAATTTCAAAATTGTAACAGACAGAAATAATGTTAATAAAGAGCTTTTTTTTTTGTAGTACAATGTTTGTTCTACATCACACATTGAACACAAATAAATAACTTTCATAAATAATATGTAAGTCTGTCTCTCCATTTCTAAACGTGAGTGGTTATTGGTTGTTATTATTATTTTTATAAATGATAAAGAATGCAAACAAACATAACTAACATAATATTTTAATTAATGTTATGAATGTTTTTTTTTAAACTTAAACTGATACATAATTTGAACTTGAGTTTCAAAAACATCTTTGTCAGAGGAAGTTTCTCCATAAGTCATGAGACTGTTTAATATGACATTTATTGATTTTACTTACTGCCATATTATAATCTTCAGTAACAAACACACTGAACCTAAATTTGCCACCAGTCCAATAACCTTCGTCTGGGCAGACGGTTAAGATGAATTCACTAAGGACGTCGGGGTCTTCGAAATGCACAGAACACGTCATTGGAAGGTTCTCGTTCATTTCCTGTACTTCTTTCACTAATAGTTTATCTCTCACCGATATTCTTTTCACAGGCTCTACTGTTAAGCCATTTGTCGTTTCGGTAACGTCCTTTTTCAATTTTCTATTAAGCGTAATCATGGTTTGTAGGAAAAACAAATTTATTGAGAAAGTTGATTCATATCAGTATTGGTTACAATCCTGAAAATTTTTATAAATCGTTATCAAGGCATTCAGGCAGTACAAATATTTGAATTTTCTTGATATTCTCATGGAATTTCTCTACCCGAGTGGTTTGATTTGACATTGATTAAAGTCAAATGTCAAATTGCAGCTGTCAATGATAGGTACACAAGGCTGCACGTCGAGTTTTCTCCCAAAATATAAAATTTTTGCAATGAATTTTAATATCAACGGTTAATCATTTAAGGGATAAAATCGAGTGGAGAAAATTAACATTTATGTATAACCTGTCAGCTATTGACTGTACATAGGCAAAGAGGAAAAGTCAAACAGCCATGTTTAAATATTTATTTATTGCTTCTGTTTTAATCCAAGAGTTAAAAATAAAACTGTCGAAATCGAGGCGATAAATATATGTAATGTGTAATCACAAAGTTGTATTGATACAGGATCAAAAAGACTGAATCACGATAAAATCAATCATTATCATTATGAATCCAGAACGCAACGTGTCGATATTGTTTTACTTATTGTACACACGACTGCACGTCAGGTTATTATAATATGTCAGATATTTGCAATCTATTCTATATAGGTACTTAGATTTGTTATTTATCTTAAATACTTAAAGATTAAAAAACGACTGGAAAATTTTGACAGTTTTGTATAGACTGACGTGCAGTTTTGTGTACACACATACATACTATTTTATAACTGAATAAATTGTTATAAATAATTCGTATACAGGGAGCGAAAAAACGACCGACACAGTTGAAAGTTTCAAGTTAGGTTACATACAAACATTCATTTTATTTGACAAATATTTCAAAATAGAGGAGGTGTAAAAATGGAGTAAATATTTTAAATTTCTAAGTGTTGACAGCCCTATAACGCGCATGCGCAATATCAATCGTGTGCAGATTACAACGGACCGCGAAATACATTAATTTAATTTAATTATTTACCGATATCCTAATGATAGTCGATGCTGAAATTGTCCACTTCCTTTCTGAAGACTGAGCTAAGCACGCTTTTCTGCATGCCGGTGCATGCACGCGCAAAACACATCACATTTCCACAAAACTAAACACAATCTTCACTAAACTAAACTTAACACTCAAGACGAACACTGTAGTATCTTATTAACAAAAATTCAATTAAAAATGCACTAGAACAAAACAAAAATCGACAAACAAAGCGCTTCGTAGCGGTGCGTCGGCGCCGATGCGCAATAACACTCCAGCGCAAACGGTCGGCGGCGACTGAGCGGGAAACTTCCGACAGAACAATAAAGCCGGCTAGCTTTTATACAGAGTCGAAATCGGTTCACCTTTTTTTTAATTCGTCTTTTGATAGATATCACGCTTTTTTTAATGTTCTTTTTAAATGCAATTACTTAAATACTATTTTAATAACAAATTCCTCAATGTTTTTAAAACAAATTACATTTTTGTTAATGATGAATCGCTGGAAGATTCGTGCGTTTATTGAGTTTAATTAACGATACCGTTTTTAAAGGAATATTACCCCATTCAAACAAATTTTTTGGAGAACTGCTCTTTTAAAATAACGTAGATTAACGTTATACTGATCTTTCTACAATAATTTAGGAAATGTTACACTCGGTTTCTGAATTGAGAATTTAAAGTTAAACGTCTCAAACTAACATCTCTTAGTTTTCGTTTCCGATTTTAGTTTTTTGATAATCAGTTGATAGCAGTTTGATAAAACTAGGACTATTTGACTTGTGAAACGCATAAAACTTAGGTTATTGAGAATAAGCAGAAGAGATTTTCTACTTTTTTCAAATCAGAAACCGGCTGTTAGTCTGTTAATCGATTTAAGCATTTTGACTGCCTTGTTTAGTGATTGTCTGGTAGAATTTGCATGAAAGCGGTGTTACAAATCACAAACTAGTTTATTTCGTTTTTAGAAATGAAGAAGTCAATGACCGATTAAAAACTTGTTCCTTAGTGCGTCCCAAAAACAGCTGACTCAGGGTTGAAAACACTCATATTTTTCCAAAAACTTTGTAATTTAATATCTTCATATTAAAGACAAATAGTACTCTTCAGGAACTTCGGGAGTGTCGGTCGTTCTGTTCCACGGAGTATTTTTCATAATGAATAAAGTCCCATGCAACAGGAATCTAAGTCTCGGACTCCGAATGCTTTATTGCGATGTTAATTTTTTCAATATTTGATTGCGCTTAACAAACTGTAGACCGTAGATCTCGTGGGGTGGCAAGGTGACCAACACATCAATACTCTCACATCTCTTAACAAAGGATGGAGAAGGATCTCGAGCTCATTAACACCGTCATCACCAGTCATTTTGGTGACTCGACCGTGCCCCCAGGAACTGCTTTATTGTGTAACTCTAAGCAGAACTGAAATAAATTGTTCACAGAGCTCTGTGGGCACGTGGTCATATGAATAAAGGATTTAAATTTTTGACACATTGGAATTATTCACTTTTTACGGTGATTACTTTAAGCTGTCAGTTAAGTTAGCAAATAATACTTGCCATTTCAAATCCAAATATTTTTTTGGCTGATGACAAGTTTTCTTTCGTGTTTAAAAGTAAATTAGTTTACAAAACTCAATAAACAACTCATATTCTATTTGTACTTTTTCGTATTTGTATTGATATCTAAGTTTCTAACTTTTCAAATTTCAGTTTTAAATATGTTAGTTAAAAGGAACGGAAATGACTGTCTTTGGTCCATTTGTTTCCTGCAAAAATCAACTTTTGCTAGAGTCGCCATCTATTGGAGGTACTTTTTACTAAAAAAGCACTAGCTTTCGTTGTGTTTTTAAATACTTCCTCATTAAAAAAGCAGTTAAACAGCAAATTGTGTCGCACAAAAAAAAAACAAAATATCGTTCTTGATGCAATTTTGATATTGGATATTTGATATCGATACATCGGTACAAAATAATGAGGAAGTATTTAAAAAAAAAAGAAATTTGTTCCCAAAATTATACTGGATGTCGCTACGGTACTTACTTGGTTTCTCCATGACAATCATTCCGGTTTTCTTTCGTGTATAAAAGTATATTAATTTCCAAAACTCAATAAACAAATCATATTCTATTTGTTTTTTTTTCGTATTTGTATTGATATCCAAGTTTCGAACTTTGGAAATTTCAGTTTTTTAATATGTTGGGTGAACGAAAATGACTATCTATGGTCCATTAATTTTCTGCAAAAATTAACTTTTGGTAAGTCGCTTTTTAGTAAAATCACTTTTTCATCCTTAAAATACTTTCTCATTCGCCAAAAAAATAGAAAATAATGCTATTTAATTGCATGCCTAATGTCACTTTTATTCAGCTAACTCTCTCACTCGTTTTAATTGTGTGATGATTTTTAATAAGCATTTTTAAAAACGGCTTATTGCTTAAGCGCTTTTTTTTCAACTGACGTTTGGAAATCGTTATAAAAAGCGTGCTCCGTTGAGTTATCACCACATAGTATAAAACAAAGTCGCTTTCTATGTCCCTATATTTCTACGTATGCTTAAATCTTTAAAACTACGCAACGGATTTTGATGCGGTTTTTTTTATAAATAGGGTGATTCAAAAGGAAAGTTTTTATGTATAATACAAGACCACAATACTATTACCGTTTCTCGACATTTTATTTACATAATGTTAAAACTAATGCAGTTCAATAATATTTAGAATGTTTTATATAGACACCATCAGCTCATAACAAAACTTATTTACATTGTTTATTTAGGAATAAACAAAAGTCATTACTTAAGTAGCAATTTATTTACGCATACAAATTAAACTTACACAATTAATTAACATTCAACACAACGTACACTTACTTCAACAACGAAAAGCGTACTGCTTTTTTAAGTTCAGTTTAAATAGCGTTTGGATTAAACAACCAAAAAAGTTTTTGCAAAAAGTCTAGATGGATATCACTCGTTATATTATAATACAGTGTATTTATGTAAAGTGCTGCCCTCTAATAGAAAAATGCCGTAACTGAAAAATTGATTGAGGCTAGTAGTTGTTATATCTTGATAGATGGCGGGACGTACAATAAGCATACTTGTCTTATAAGTTAAAAAGCGCTTTTGCACTTATTTAGAATAGCATGCCTTATTAAGTGTTTTTCATTTAAAAGTCCATCTCTAATGGTGTGGGATTTGTTCTGTGGTGATATCCATTGTACATCGATGTAGTCTTTGCCTAGGTACCTATTCTGACCATCTGTGAAATAAACTCACCGACAAACTACGCAGTGTGTGTTGAATTGTCTTTTATTAAATGGAATAAATTATTTTTTTAGATTATAAATAAATTATATTTTTGATAAATATGGCTGAAATAACTTGGCCCTGGCAATATAACTTTCCACCCTTTTTTACGTAAGTAAAACTAGTCTTACTTTGATTAGAAAATTTCAGTAACTTCGAGGATATGCCTTTTAAAAATGAGTTTAAAAACTTTACAATATAGATATATAGGTGAAGGAAACGCTCACGTTGTCATAAATATAGAATCTACAAATTGTGTGTTACGTCTCAGCAAGCATTCCAATGAAACTCTAAATCTTGATAATATTCAATTGTCAATTGATTTCGTAAATAAGTTGATGAGTCCATTATTCAATTCGAATCTTACAAACCAGTATGAGGTCTTAGAAATACCAGAACATGAACTAACACAGATAATTCATACTATTTATGAAGCCAGACCAAGTAATAGGAAATTCCAATGTTCATTCAATAGGCAGGCTGTAAAAGCTCTCAACTTATTGATTCTTAATCCAGGTTATGATAGCTATTGTATTGAAATAAAACCAAAAGAAGGTTTCATGTCTACAAAATTTAAAAAATACTTAAAATGCTATTACTGCTTGAAACAATTTTTGAAGTTTAAAGATGGGGAAATAAATACTGTCAGTGAATACTGCCCATTAGATTTGTTTTCGGGAGATAAGAATAGAATGAAATGTGCACTATATAACCTTATAAATAACCCACAAAACAATTTTAAACTTTTTAAGAATAATGATATGATATACAGTGAAAATTCAAAAGTGAAAGAGCTGAATGGCATTTTAAATAGTATTGATGCTTTCAAGAGTTCAATAAACATATTTCTCGACTTTGTAACTGAGATGTTGCTCAATGGTAATAAAAAGACATCAATTTATCTAAAAGAAACAGATCCAATAAGTAAAAAGGATAGAAATCAATGTATTGAGACATGTCACTTATCAAATGATATGTTCTTGCATAATTTGCTCTATGTTCAGAAGTTAGCTGAAAATAGTAACTTCAGTATCGAACATCAAGGGATTGAATATGTAAACTCTATTTTGGATCAGATAAAAGAAGTTTCACCTAAAGAGCTAAGTCACAATGTTGAACATGTTTTGTCTAAATTAGAACCGATGCATAAAGCACTAATATCTGCTGTTGCTAAAGACTGTTCGATTATGATAAGTTTTTGTTTTGGAAGGTTTGAAAATTACCCATCAATTGTTATTGACAATCATATAATATCATATAGAGTGGCCGTGACAGACTTAGAACCAAAACCGGTCAGATCACTTGAGAAAAGAAAAATAACAGAGGAAAGACTAATTAAACACTATGAGACCTATTTACATTCCATAGAGAAAAAGTAGTATATTAGTGTAAGTATCATACTGTTAGAAAATAAGGTTTTGTAGAAACTTTTAAAACTTAGATAATACATTCATTCATTCATTCATTCAATACCTATATACATAGTATTAAACAAAGTTGCTTTCCCTGTCTTGTACTGTCAAATTTTATGAGGTTTTCTTCAATACACAAAGTGATTCAAGAAAAAGGTTTATACATGTTTAATACAGGACCATACAAACAAAGCTGCTGGCAGAAAGCTAGAATTTATATTATAACTAACAAAGATTATTTGTTAATATTCTATGATTGGTACCTTCTGTTTGCTGAAGTTTTACTATAACATTCCTTTTTTTCTTTGTTGTAAACATTATATTTTCTTTACAGTATCCAACCTCATGCGGAGACTAAAGCAAAGCAATTGGAAGCATGGGAGCAACTCATAGTTGAATATTTAAAAGCCACAAAACAGTCTACAATAGATATAAGAGAAGCACAAAATAGTCCACTGTTCAATAATACTGCAATAAATAGGAAATTATCACAGGAAGCTGTACTAACAATATTAGAAGATATGGCACGAACGGGTAGGGCTGCTCCTACCGATAAAAGTAAAAATGTATGGGAAGTGTACTGGCATTCTTTGGATGAATGGGGCAATATGATTTACAACTGGGCTTGTAATAATGGACTCAATAATTCTGTTTGCACCCTGTTTGAGCTTCGGGAGGGTGAAAATACAGTTGGTGAAGGTGGGTACTGATTCATACTTTAAAATTTAGATGTCACAATGTAACCTATAATGCATTTTATATATTGCATTTAATGCTTCTATTAGATGCCTAATCCCAATATGAATGTCTGAGCCAAATCTGATTGAAAACTTTACTACCAAATTGTCTTAAAAAGTTTTTTAGAATTTTTGTTTTGTATTGTCAATTAACAAACAAACTTTAATATAATATTTCATTTGGTGTCTTTTCAGAATTTCACAGTTTGGATATGAATGTGCTATTGAAGGCTCTTCGGTCTTTAGAGACTAAAGGAAAATGTGAACTGATGGAGTTTGATGACAACCAGGGTGTGAAGTTTTTCTGAACAATGCTTTATTTTTGAGTTGGTTAAATTAAGTGATATTATAATCAGTTAAATATAGTGTTACTATTTTTCCAAAATATGATGGTAGAAGGGTATTGGACTTCAGTTAGGTAGTTGGAATTCTATTGAGATGCGATTGTTATGTAAACATCAGTCAGGCCTGTTGTACTGAACTCGCATGACGAGACGGAACGTCGTATGGAGTAGAGCGGGGAGTATGGGGATGCCAATCAGGTGTCAAGTTGACTTGTGTGACATGTCCATAATATGTTATTAAACTCAAATGAAACATATTATTATCCATTAACACTTGAAGTTGTTATGGTATATACCTTAAAAGTTACTTTCGATTTGATTTAAACTTGATTTTACTGACTCAGATTGCAAACCGTGGTGTTGTTAATAATTTTGTACTGTAAATATTTTTGTGAGAATGTCTATTTAGCATTTTGTTAACTTTTATCTATTGTGATGTTGGAATATATTGCTGCATTTATTTTACTATAGACTTCATTTTGTTCCTATATAAAACTACTATGCTATTCTGTTAAAAGAGTTCAGGGCGCCAGGAGGACAGCAGAGCGACCGTCTAGCTCTCTAGCCTTGATTCGAGGATTAGGATAAGACATCTGACCGATATTATGATGATATTTCGTATCATGATACCCTAGACATGTTATTTGGTGGATATATTTGAGAGAAACGACTAAGTTGGTCAAACGCTGCTGTCAAATCGATAATCATCATTCTTTATCGTTCGTTCGTTCTAAAGTACATGTTAAAGTAGTAAAATGAAAGGGTGTATCGCCATAATATCGATAAGATGTCGAATCCTATGGCTAGAATTATGGCTGGAGAGAGTTAGCGGTCGCTCTGCAGGTAGATAGTAGTGTCCACGCCAAATACCTCGACGCGATGTTATTATGAAGCAGGATGATGCAAGACACTGTAATATATTGTGTCATTTCATCAATGAAAATTCACTACGATCACTAAAAAAGAAAACACTGACACATTTTTATATTATTTTTATTATAATCAATCTGTGTAAAATTGTACAAGTATTACAAAATTGATCACTTCAATTGGCTATTTTAAATTAAATAGAACATTGGTAAAGTAAATTTCATCATTAGTTTCATAGTTATCGTGAAGACAATTTCTTTAATAGTGCAGACTTTAGTAAGAGTTGCAGATTCATAGTTATTAATTATTGCCGCTAGGGGCGCTGTACAATTATATATTTTCTTGACCAGAGCTGTTTCCCTTACTTTCCGCCTATGGAAGAGAAAAAATCGTAACTAAAGGGCATTAAAATTTCATTGATTCACTTATTTTAAGTTTCTTACAACTACAACCGTTCTATACAACCGAATAACTTAAAACAGCTACATTATAAATTACATTAAAATATAGTTACAGGATGTCTTGCAAGTACTTCACTTCATATGTATATATAAAATAAATCTGTATGATAAAAAATTTAAAACTGGAAACATAATTTGTTCTAAAGCCTCTTCATTGCAAAATGGAAATTAAGAGAGGTTGGAAAAGATTAGATATGATGATTGATGCGTCAGAATTAAGTATTATTAAGAGTATATCGCTCACTGAATAGTACAGTGGCACAACTCAAAAACCATATTTCGAGAAACGCTCTCCGAAGTTATGAAAATTTAATATATTTATAATTATGAAAATCAATTTTTTTTAGCATAACAGTTAAATCGTTTGTATTATATTATTACTGTTAAGTTTTTTATTTTTTCTTTAAATTATCTATGGGATGCCACCACAATGTTGTGGCGTTTTCTCGAAAAAATGGTTTTTGAGTTGTGCCACTGTACTATTCAGTGAGCGATATATACTTTAATATGAACATTATAATAATTTTACCTGAAAAATACCTAAAAATTTAAACTGAATATTTTTGCTCTATGGTCTTGCTAAAGGTTTCATGAAGATTAACATGGTAATCTTATTCAACTAATCTTATTAGTCTCAAATAGGTGTTTCGTTTCGAATATACTATGACAGGAATTGAAAGGAAGACATTAGGATATTATCAACATTAAAAACCTGCTCAATAATACGCTTTACAGGAAATCACTATTCGTATCGATATTACATGTTTTGGAATTTTGTGCTTCATAGGATTATGATAGAACTTATATTTTCGTGTTGAAGGAGCAGTTGTTGCTGGACACCCTGTATAATTATTAAACTAATAGCTCAAATACTTGTTTGACTAACCGATGACTTTGGCCAAATTTGAGACTATATATGATTATTTTACAGAGTAATATAGGGCATCACATTCTAGCCTGGCGATGGAACCGAGACAGATACAGATAACAAATAAGGTATACCATGTGTAATCTAATCAGGAATAATATGTTTTTATATTCGTACCTATGGGAAGATTATTATTAATTTTAATAATCAAATCAAATTTATTAGTTTATAAAATAATGAAATAGACGACGTTACTACATTGAGACTAACAGTCAATATTCAATCTCGATTACAAAACCCAAAATTATTAAGTTTAATATCACAAATAATTATATATTGAAAACAAAACAATATTTTATTGAAAGGTCTACAACAATTTCACTTAATTATTTAAATAAAAATTAATATTTCATTAGACATTACATACATGCATTGCTTCGATTTCAAAATGAGTAACCAAGTTTGTTACCAATTTACAAACCAAGCTGCTATACAAATGTATAACAATGAATTGCGGTATAATTAAAATGAAGAAATAATGTTGGTTTGTGCCTATCATACTATATTAGGTATGAAATCAGTTTAGTATAACATTTTAGTATAAGATTAAGTAATGCCCTATATTTATGGGTTTTTAATTACACTAATTATATTAGTAACAAACGATCAGTCTTCAACCAAAATACACCAACAGCTAATAAGCTATCGTAATATTGAAATATTCAACAAATAATTTAAGAACTGTACACGTATGTACCTTTAACCTAACGTGATGCAAAGTCAAAAGATCTAAAAAATCTCTTACCTATTTATTAAAATTGTGCCTTTACCGATTGTACTCTATTTGACAACTATTTTTTATGAATAACGAGTTGCTGTGATTTTTCCTGAAATGGCATGGTTAGAAGCGAGGGACTAGTAGAGTAACCGCTTAACTCCTCTACTCGCTAGAGCCTCTAGTTATATTATACGACATCTTGGACCCAGTGGGCTCATTGCAGGATCCCGGGTTCGTATTGCAGGTGGCCGGCCTTGCTTAAGCCTGTCCTTTTCAGGATAGGTGTGGGGTTGGAAAAAAAAGTATACGACATCTTAGCGATGTTATAGCGCTAATTCGATTCATTTTACTACTTTGATGTGTCAATAACGAAGAAGCAATGATCTGCCACTGGTCGTCGGTAATTTTTGCAGCCTAAAAAGCCATGATTTCATATTGCAGTGACAAATTTCTTTAGATTAGGGAATACAATCTCGGAACTATTTATTATTTTTCAATTCTGAAGCATAATTTGATATTTCGAGTGAACTCATTTCATGTAGGTAGGTACATAAATTATTTTCATCAGAACCAGATCTTCAAATGCCTATTTTGAGAGTAAACGTGTAGCCTTTTTAGTCTTTTTTTTTTTTGCCAAAACTATAATAGATTTTTCACATTGATATAATTATTATTTTAGTCCATACATACGTAGTATAAAACAAAGATTCAAGATGAAAGTTTATATGTAGATAGATAGATTTAAATAATTAACTTCATTTTTAACACTACCCACGCAGCTTCAAATGTTTAGTAGTTTTCCGAATAAACCAACAGAATTAACAA
Organism: Diatraea saccharalis; assembly: GCA_918026875.4. Classification (NCBI taxonomy): domain Eukaryota; kingdom Metazoa; phylum Arthropoda; class Insecta; order Lepidoptera; family Crambidae; genus Diatraea; species Diatraea saccharalis. Next base: position 18,206,183 of record OU893340.1, on the reverse strand, counting down.
AAAAAGGTTACCTTACAAGTTCGATAAAGCCGAAATCTCGAACTTTCGTCCTCAGCTCGAGATTAGTACACACTCTAACTGGGAAATGTCAATGACAAGTGTTATTTCCTTGAGACTGGGCTCAATATAAAACTTGCATAGAATTTCCTGTCTACGAAACAATAAGTAAATATTCCGTGTCGATACTGCAAGTTTTTAAGCAAATTGAATTTGAAAACTACTCATTCGAGTTGTGAGAGGGCAGCAGATGATTTAAATTTTCACAGCAACTGCGTTAACCTGCATCTTAATACCAGCACTCGTAGCATGAAAAACTCGAGAGATTCAAGAAACGGGATTCAGAATATATTGTATAGGCGCACCTGAAAAAATTGACATTTATGTACAAAGTGTACACAAAACCTTTCTCTATTTCATCATGCTAAGTGTGCAGGTACTTAAAATGGCCTATATCTACCTAAATTTATGTTACAAACTACAACATCACAGATAACATTACAACAGAAATTATTTTTGGAATGTTTCATTAATAATATTATATCATATTTAATTAAAAAACGTAGTAATTAAATATTTTTACTAAGAGTTTTAACTAAAATAATTAGTTATATACATTCAGCACAGCAATACTAATGTATCAATGATGGTACAATCCGCACCAAAGAGTATAAAAAGGTATATGTAATTATTTATAAAAAAATGCTTACATAAGTATGATTTTTCTTGACAGCTAGGTGCGGTTTGTATCTTCATTAATTTTTGAGCAATAAGATTTTTGTTGCTGGCTGTAAAATAAATATTAATTTAAGAAACGCATGCATCGTTATTATTTGAGATAGACAAGGTATCTAATTTATTCATGCATTGGTATTTAAATAAATCATAAATTTTATGTACAACAATAAATACTTATTTTAAGAATAACTGTGCGTAGATGACACTGCAAGACTCAAGGAGAATTCTGTATTAACAAAATGTCATTTTACATAATCGATCAACTCATAATTTTCAGACCAAACTTAATTCTATTAAAGTAGTTCGCCTACAAATGGTCGCTGCATTCAAGTGCTGCGTTACAATAGCCGTTCCCGATCCTTCCTGGGTTCCCATTAGATATGTTGCCATTAGCGATGTTGCCATTGTTTGGTTTCTCGTTACACACCACCAGGTCGATAGATGGCACCACTGCGTTACCGTTCCTACCACCGGGTGGTCGATAGAACCACCACGCCAAGAAAAAGAATAGGACAGAGCAAAACTTGCCCACTAGTGCTAAAGCCAGCATATACCTGTAGATTAAAAAAAAACATAAATGAGCATTATAGATTACTTGTATTTAACACTTCCATTATGTTGTTTCAGTTAGTTCCAACTAATACGGTGAATGGCGAATTTTTGTTTGCCAGAGCGGAACTACCAATTCCGACAGATGCTTAAAATTTACAGCGAGTATCAGCTATTCATCTCACTCACACTCAGCGTGGGTCACTTATGGATATTGGTAGATCGTCTTATAACGCGATGCTTGAATAATTCTGATTGGCCATCATTTCCCGTGCATCAAAATTTTGCTTTCTGCCCTGCGTTTCTGTAAAAATCCAGACCCGATTTTGAATTCAGTCATATGTCTGAATTCACGTTATCGAGTGAAGAAATTCTATTGATTCCATTTTTTGTATAAAAATACAAAACAAGATTGATTGAATATACGTGTCTGTGTCTCAGATATTCTATTCTGATGTCATTTTGAAACTCACTTTATGCCATGAAACATTACTACAAATTCAAGGTTAAGCGGATGCCGCTTTTTGAAATCAATTCGGACACTTGAGTGAATTCGAATTCGAGTTTGGATTTTTACAAAATCGCAGGGCTGCTCAGGAACATCGATGAGCTACATCGGTTGTATCTCACTGTACCCACTATTTTTATAATAGGCGTAGTTCAATTAATGTTTTAGGTAAGCTTCATAAGAGTCGTATGAAATAACTAAAACGACTGTTTGTAATGACAATTGAATCTCAAAAAATACTGAAAGGCAACTGTCAGATATTAGACTGGACTCGAACCAGCAATCGGTCAGAGACCAGACTGGTATCAAAGATAGATCCATCTAATTTAGTGATTCCCTAAGTGGTCCAGGTGGATCCCCAGGGGTCCACGAGGGTTTCAATGGGGGTCTACGTCGGCGTGAAAATTTGGACGTATTTTGGGATATGGTAAAAATATAGCAGCAGGAGGTCCACCCAAATCAGTAAATTTTTTAAAATGGTCTACGAATAAAAAGGTTGGGAACATCTGATTTAATTCTTTACCTGCTCATGTTGACGTTGTCGTAAAGCAGGCAAGCACCAGTTGTTCCACACGATTTATCCCATAGTGAACACGACAGGTCTATGAGGAACCCGAACAGTAGCGGTGCCGGTATCGTGCCCAATAATCGTACTTTTATCCACTGTATACCTAACGCGAATGACCGCTGGTCTTCACGAACACACCTGTTAAGTAATCAAACTTAAAAATATCCTCAATGGAGAATGAGGAAGTATTTAAAAAAAAACATTAGTTCCCGAAATCAAACTAGATGTCGCTACGGTACGTTCTTGATTTCTCCATGACAACCCTTCCGGTTTTCTTTCATGTTTAAAAGTAAATTAGTTTTTAAAACTCAATAAACAACTCATATTCTATTTGTACTTATTCGTATTTGTATTGATCTAAGTTTCGAACTTTTCAAATTTCAGTTTTTAATATGTTAGTTAAAAGGAACGGATATTACTGTCTTTGGTCTATTAGTTTCCTGCAAAAATCAACTTTTGCTAGAGTCGCCATCTAGTGGAGGTGGTTTTTAGAGCTTTCGTTTTTTTTAAATACTTCCTCATTTAAATATAATAGGAAAATTGAGATTAATGCGAACAAAACTCTTTTATGATATACCTAAGATAAAAACTCGACGGACCATCTATCTATGTTAAGTGTAACAAAGCCGTAAAATTGCGTTATAACTTGCACAATTAATTTTTTTACAGGTTTTTGTATTTAAAAACACCTTTTTATCTAACCGTTATGAAGATTCGAAAGATCATGCCTCTATAAAACAAAGAAGTAAAATAGCGATAAGTGTTTCCATATACTTAATGAAAAATGCTTAAAAATCCACTCGGTCCCTGCCACCTTGAGATGGAATTCAAACCCATGTACTTTCGCAATCCGGGCGCAACATTTGAAAATTCATAAACAATTCAATGATTTGACAAAATTAACTGCATTTGTTTTTTAATGTTATGACAGTTGTCATGGTGCGCGTTAAGAAAGTTGAAGTTAATGAACTTGCATTTAAATCAAGCTACGCCCACTGTTAATATGTCATATAAGAAATTTAAAGCCAATGTGTGACTTACATCTTCATTTATTAATTTTAATTAAAGCGATATTATTAACACAGTCAGCTATTCATAGGTGTGTTCAATAATAAATTGAAACAGTACAGCTGTCGCAGCGCGGTCAACTAGTTAAAACAGCCGTTCAATAGGGCTATCCATTTAATTGAATGGCGACTAGTTTTCTAATTCGTTGGGAATAAAAATCGGTATTCCTAACGAATTGACAGTTAATTACTAGGCTGATCTTTGTTCTGCCTTATTGTAGAACATTGCGTTCAGCCACTCGAATGACGCCAGACAACTAAAGGACTAGTTGCCCAATTGATCGGCTGATTATATCACTTGGCTGCGACATATCGATAATAAAGGGTATTCGGTAGGGGCATTCGGTCTGCGATACGTAAAATAAGCAACTTTCATAAAGACCATAAACTTATAATCTTGAGCCACTCCACGCTTTGGGAAGTACATCTAGCCATTGGTCTAGTTTGAATCTGCAGTCGTTATCACACACCAATCGGCATTGCGCCCAGTGGTGGGTCATGGCGAGTAAGGGTTCGATTCCTTCCATAAGGAAAGCCTTTGCCTTAGCAGTGTGTACATTAACACACTGGTTATGATATCGATGAATATACTTTACCTCAATGTAGCAGATAGTGCAGGCATTGTAGCTAAGAACGTGAATAGCATGACGCAGAAAGCAAGGAAGACGAATAGCCAGAGATATGGACACTCGGTGCTACAAATGTTGTTTATAGCTTCATAAGGTATTGAAGAATTTGCAGCTGTAACAAAGAAATAAAGCACCAGTTAGCTATTAAGTGTCAAGATCATATAAAACAGCATTGTATATAGACGTTAACAGTAGATAAATCTATAGCACAAGGTTAGGTTAGGTTAGGTTTGAATGAGTGTGACTAAGGAACGGAATACTGGTGACTGGTTTGGTACACGCTGGGCTGGATATTGGTATCCCGGGCTATCGAGGTGAGAGACTTACGAGGGTTTAGCCCAGGTGATTTCCCTCTCGTAGACGGGTTAGTGTGGGAGATGCTCAGTTGTGCATCTCTTACCTTTGACGGGGGGCAGTCTTGCGGGTTAGCGCGCTCGCTGCTCTACCCTTGTTCTGTCTGGGGGGTTGGACTCGAATGTTCCTGAGCCCTTCCCCTAACCCGAGACGGGACCTGCCCTGTCAAAGGGGTGGGTCGTGCGTAGGTAGGTGCGCGGAATATAGTCCCGTACAGGACCCATGCCGTGCCCTACTTGCGCGTGAGGGACATCGTTGAGTTTTAGTGGGTATAGTTTAAGTGGGAATGCGTAACGCATTTCTCAGCGTTGAAAAAAATAGATAAAAAAGGAAAAGGTAGGTTCAAATGTAGACATTAAGCAATAAGCAGGACCGGTCACAGGATGGGTAATAAAAAATTTACAGTCTCGAGCTCCTTCGCACTTGGAAGGCGTGTTAGGCTATTGAGCCCGGCTGCATTTGTAATAAGTTACGGTCAGTTCTCATTATTATATCCCATCTACAGGGAAAGCCTGTGTAACAGTAATGTGGATATTAATGGGGTGATCCAATCATATAAGCCAATGCGTAGGAATCTTACCTGTTACAGATTGCTGCATTAGCAGCACTTCCAGATTACAGTGTGTATAAGCTGTACTAAGGAAAAAATTACCTTAGTCTATTAATGTTTGTTTCATTTAGTAAATCTCTTGTGGATTGACTCAAACACTTTAATATATTGTGATGTGCAGCTAGCATAAAAAAATATTATAAAAAACATCATACTTACACACTAGAAATGTGATTTTACATCCAATAGATAAATAACCAGATACTAATTGTTAAACTTTTCGGAAATCTCACGACCGAATCAGAATTAAACTGTACAAGGGAACCGTAGGCTGTGTCATTAGATTAATAGAGTCAAAGCGCGAAAGGTTCAGTTACTTTCGACCAGTCCTTCTGTCATTATGCAGTTTGTCTTGAATACACATTTGATCAATCAACAATCCGCAGGGTGTATTATAACTTATTCTTCGTATCTATTGATAGAAAGCTTGCCTTTAACTTTCTAGTAGACTGACGGTGATTCATTGAAGGAGCATGGGCTGTGATCCTCCACGCTTACATAATGCGAATTGGAGGGTATTAATTAACGACTGAAAATGCAGCTGGGACCATCGGCTTAACGTGCCTTCGAATGTAGAAGTCACCTACCTTGAGTTCAGTCCCTCCGTACAAGATGCCGGCTCCTTCCCGTCACGAGTTTTATCAGGTAGGTCAACCACGCTATAAAGTTGCCCTTAGGGGAGGATCTATTTAAATATGAATTTGATGAAGAAATAAGGATCAATTCAGCTGTATTAACAAAATAAGGTTGCGACTTACCTCCTTCGAGATGATATACAGGTAGCGTGATTCCCTGTGGCAGAGTCAAAGCCTGGGTTTGAGAAATAAGGTTCAATTCAGTTGCGTCTACAAAAAAAAGGGTGCAACTAACCTCCTTCGAGTTGGTATACAGGTAAAGCAGTTCCCTGTGGCGGGGTGACGCAGGCGCAGTCCGCATAGAGATGCGGCGCGGCGTCGTGCAGGCGGCGCGTGCAGCCCGCGTGGCACGCGGAGTAGTACACCACGCCGTCCGCCGCGCACACCGGCGAGAACCGGGCCTCAGTACAACCGCACGCGGCGTTACACGTCGCTGTCAAACGATCCGCCCTGCCGACCGAATGTTACTTTCGAACTTAAACTATGTACTTGGAAAAGAGCTACACTGTATAGTCTTAATGAAAAATGCGAAAGGCGTTACCCACGACCTTTCCCAGTCCGGACTGCGAAAGGTTGTGGGTAAAAATTCGAATCCCATCTCAGAGGGCAAAGAGGATTTTTTAAACATTTTTCATTAAGATTACGTAAAATGCTTCTTGCTGGATAACGATTTGGCTACTTTTTTGCCAGTCTCAATATTTGATGACCAGTATTATGTTCTACTTGAAGGACTTGAGGAGCGCGATTGGTTTGCGCTACGGTTAATAAGCAACCTTCACAATGGCCACTCATAAGATGGGTGACCAAATTTTTTTTATATAGAACTCCCCCGTGCCTCAGAAAGCACGTTAAACCATTGGTCACGGATGCATCTGCAGTCGAGGTAATCGTACTGGGCTGCGTGGTGGATTAAGGCATAGTGAAGACCTGAGCTTCAGCAGTGGAGACATTAATAAGCTGGTGATGATAATATTCTACATAGGTTTCTGTAAATGGTTATCGGTTCAGCATAATTTATGTCATTGGCATGTTCCGTCTACGATTTTTTAAGCTAAGTAACTTTCGAAGAAGTTCCCATGGTTTTGATTTTCAATGAATGTCCTTCCACTAGCCGTACTGAAGTCCCTTAATCTTTCGTCCTTGACATTGGAATGGTTCTTAGCTTATCTTCGTGGGCGTCAGCAGGCAGTACGTAAGGATCGTGAATTGTCTTCCTGGAACGATCTGACAGCTGGTGTCCCACAGGGGGGAATTCTTTCTCCTCTACTTTTTTCCATATTCATTAATCATCTCTCTTTCACGCTCGGCTGCTCTTATCATTTCTACGCAGATGATTTGCAAATATATGTGCAAACAACGACCGATGAAATTATAACGGGTATTTCCAAATTGAATAAGGATCTCTCTCATGTCAGTGCATGGTCAACTAAGTTTGGTATTTCGGTGAACCCTACAAAATGCCAAGCAATTATTGTTGGAAGCTCCAAACAGCTTATTAAACTTGATTCTGGTCTGCTCCCACCTGTTGTGTACGTAAATTCTGTAGTACCCTTCAGCTCTACAGTTAAAAACCTTGGATTTCATATTGATTCGGAGCTCAAATGGACATCACAGGTTGCCGAGGTCAGTCGTGTGGTAACTTATTCTTTGCGCTCGCTTAATCGCTTCAGATATTTCCTTCCTATCAAAACTAAGGTCACGCTCGTCACTTCCCTTATTCTTCCTATCATTGACTATGCTGATGTCTGTTACCCTGATTTAAATGAAGATCTTCTCAATAAGTTGGACCGCCTTGTCAACAATGCAATTCGTTTTATTTTCTGCCTTCGCAAGTATGATCATGTTTCGTCTTATCGGTCTCAACTAAAATGGCTTCCCATTCGTCAGCGCAGACAGCTACGACTACTCTGTATGCTCTTTTCCATACTTTCTAACCCTAATTCTCCAAATTACCTTAAATGTAAATTTCAATACCTTTGTGATTCTCATGACAGACAACTGCGTTCTGCTAATACACTTGTATTATCTACTCCACTTTTCCATTCTGGCTTTATGGCCGACTCTTTCACCCTGCAAGCCATACGACTGTGGAATGGCCTCCCCGACACAATCAGACAATCTCCCGACAAATTCGTCTTTAAACGGAAAGCTCACACTTTTCTCCTGGAACGTTTATGAAGATCATCATCATATATGTATTATATTTATGTATTTGTATATGTACTTATGTTTATGTGTAGTATAATATTTATTTATGTTTATGTAATATTAATAAATTCTTCTAAAGTGTAGTTTAAGCAGTATATTTATAAGTTAACTTTATGCCGCCATCGTGTATTTCTGTATCCCAAAGGTTGACTGGTAGAGAATGCTAATAGCATTAAGTCCGCCTCTTGTACCAATTTAATGTACAATAAAGTTTGTTAAATAAATAAATAATTAAATAAATAAATGTTAAACTAATGTTTAGTCCCATTTCATAAACTTAGTTCCTACCTTAGTTAATACCTTCGTTCTATTAAAAATTAAATTAAAAAATTACCTAATTTCAGGAAATGGGACTTGCCTGCAATTTTATGCTTACCCCGGTATCGCAGGCGAGTTGTACTTTACGGTGACTCCAGCGAATGGGTAGTCATCGCAAGTGAGGACGAAACTGAATGTGAACGCACCGGCCAACACAGTGGCGGCCACACACAGTTTGATGATGCCGGCACAAGTCAACCGCCATCGCTTCACCAGCCAACCCCCAATAAATGTTCCACCTCCTCCAGCGGGTACAGTGATCACCCCTAAACATAAAGAAGTCAAATTGCTTTTGGGTTGTCCGCTAAACCAATATCAATAGTAGGGTGTTACTAATGAGGGTTAAACAGGGTTACTAAATTCACGAAGTAGAGTTATTTTAACGTTCGGCTCTTGATATTAATGAGGGAGAGAGAGAGATAACTAGCGCATCAAAAGGTGAAAAGACTCCGGAGCACGTACGCTCTAGACGAATGATTTTCCTTCAAATGGACGGATGCTTTGCGGGCTATGTCCTACTAAATATAGTAGTCGATACGATACCCTGAAGGATTCCGACGATTATCTATACGTCTCCCGTATAGAAAAAAGAACATTTAAAATCACGTTTGAACAAGGATAGAAACCACTTACCTAAAAGCAAAGCTGCTTGGGACGCACTGACAGAAAATTGATTCTCCATAAGCTTTGGAAGGAAAGCAGCAAAACCAGAGATGAGCATTCCTTCACTAGCGCCCGCTAGGTTCAGGAACAAAAAGGTTGGATTCTTGAGCAGTGCAGCAGCAGCTCGAGGGAGCTCGTGTAAAGCGCTGAATGCAGCAGACTTAGAAGCAGCGCCTTCGTGAGCTTCGGACACTTTGGAGGCGCGTATTTCATCAGCCCCTGCCGAGGGGACAGTCTTATATACTAAACAGACTTTATTAAGAAATGGCAAACGTATATTTCTTATCTAATAGAACTAGACATTATGTTACGGAGAATCAATGTCCACTCCAAAAAATTGAACCTAAATGGTTCAATTTTTTCGAAGAATTGCAGAATTTGCATTGCAGAAGAATGATCCACCTAGTTGCTTCCACTACTACATTTTAGATCAACATTTCTTCTGATAGCACTAGTATAACTTGAAAATACAATCGTTTATTTATTTGTTTATAATCATAAAATTACTCCAAGCCTTTACCTGGCAACTCATATGGAAAGGCTAGCAATGGCAATGCCACCACGAGACATAGCAGTGCAGAAAGTATGAAGCCCACCCACCAAGCACCAATCCACACCGAACTCCCCGGCGTTATACCTAACCTGGGAAAACGAGATATTTATTTAAAAATTGACAACTGCACTGTGCAAGTACAAGAAACAACTTCCAAAAATTGTATATAAATGTCTTTAAAGGCATTTTACACCCTGTAGAGAGCAATTTTTAATAATTTTATCTAAGAGTAAGAGTCCGGATTAACCTAACTGTGGTTGTTACTGTGTGCGACTTCGCCCACGTATATTAACTCTAAATAAACCGCGTATGATGTAGCTTACCGTAGATAAAAGAATTTTTGAAATCGGACCAGAAGGAAAGGAAGATATCAGCGAGAAAAACAAAAGCATGACCAGGCAGTTTGATGTTCAGAGTTACATAGTTTAGTTAAGTCATTTATAGCTCAGCATGACACTTGAGGGCTATTCTATTCTATTTGTCCTCGAATAAAAATTCCTACTATTCTAAAATAAAATTAAAATCCGTTTCCTTGGAGTAGTATTAGCATTTTGAAACTAGACTAAAATTTCGTTTTCGTAGAAATAGGAAAGGTCTTCAGATATCATGTTATTTCGTACCAGTAGTACACAATTACAATATCAAATGTATATCTGAATGCCCGGCACTTAGACTATACAACGTAGGCTGGCATTGTGGAAATTTTATGTGATAAACTTATGTTCAAATCGGTAAGTCATGTTGATCTATGCGTATACGCTGCGGAACACATATTTTTGTATAGTTATTTAGATAGTACCTAATTCGATTATTTAATCATGTTTATAAATATAATTTAGATACGGCGATATTATCATTATCACAGATATTAATATTATTTTAGTATGACAATGTATGACTTTTATTTACGTCATTAAATGTATATCAAACAACTTTTTGGTTGGCTGCTTATCTATACTAAAGAGGAAAGATTTGACTGTTTGTTTGTATCCAATAGGTACTGAAGCTGCTGGACCGATTAAAAAAAATATTTTACCAACGGGAAGCTACTTAGTACGCAGGTGACATAGCCTATGTTTACGCGGGCGAAGATACGGCAGTACAGCTAGTAGTATATAGGTAATTCGGGCTATTACAATCTCTTAACTTTGAAATAAGTAAATAACAGGAATTGTACAAAAAAGATTAAAAAATATAAATGTATCTACTTGCGAGTGTGCTTTAGAATTCCTAATGCCAATCTGTTGTGGGTAATTATACGGAGTAAGGAAAGGGAGTGGAAGCCGCTGTTTCCTTATGTAAATCTCCCAACTGCCGTTTACTCAATTCAAGCACTCCACTGCCCATCGGTTCTTTACTAACATAAGCCTTAACGTCAAAACCAGTAGAAGAATATTGTATAGTAAAATTTGTAATTCTAATGGTGCACCTAATTTTTTTAGATTCAAACGAAAATAAAATATTTGGTGTTTATCTAATTAATAGAGCTTCTTACTAACTCTAGTATGATGTACTATTAATTAGGTAACCACGTTATTATTTTAGAAGTTTTAGTAGAACACGCTTTGAATTTTAAGATTTTTTGTTATTCACTCAAATTAAAAATGGCTAAAATAGAATTTCACACACATTGCTCAGATTAGAAGATAAGTAGCCAAATCCCCTGTATTTACAAAGAATGCAGTTATCACAAAACTCAGACCCGAAACGATGATAGATGACGATACTTTGAAACCGGTATGAAAGCCACTCGAGTAGGGAAGTCGTTATATGAATGTGAAACCCTGGAATATCTACCACCCTGATAAAGATATGCACGTAAATTAGTTTAAAATTTTAGTTATTTTAATAATGTATAATGTAGAACTGTGGGTAAACAAGTAAATTTAATTTAAATGCGATAGAAGAAGGTAAAAAGAACTTGGGTAGGCGTGGAACTCGTGCGCATGCAAGAGAAATAGATGACAAGATCTGCTAAGTGATCTCAGTTGTTTCTTAGTTAGTTTTGCTTAAAATATTCGTGCGACTCCAAAATCGAGCAACGGCAACCCTACAACAATAAAGCGGACGTCTATGGATCGTTCTTATGAATAAAAATAATACCATCTTGTTTCTGAGATTGAATTGCTAATGGGACATTGTTTTTGGTCAAGTACATAATTTAATGGAACGAATTGACCGAATGAATCAATAATTTTTTATCCCTATTTTTATTCCATATAACACAGTAAATGAAAACCCCTATTTGACTAAATTAATGTTAAATAACTAAATATAGAAAAAGTAATATAATAATATAAAACTGACATTGATTAATTATTTCTAATAAAAACTTATTAATTAGTACAATTAAAGGTAGGGGTCTTAATTTAAATTATTTTGATTTAATATATGTTCAATTATTTTACTTTGTTTTAATTTGTGAATTCTATGAATATTTAACGTTTTTATTTCTTTTTCAATGTATGTTATGGGGTGGGCTTTTAATTCTAATATTATTTCATCATCGAACACTTGTTAGGGTAAAATCTATTAAGTATAATTTGAAGTGTCAATAATATATTTGTATTCTGTTGTGTTTTGAATAAATAAATGTGAAGATTATATCCAAATTAAACCCTCCTCTAGTTCGGAAGCATTTTAAATCATTACATTTATTTTTAAACATACGTATGTACCTATTCTAATTTATTAGCATTACTTATTTCATATTACGAACATACCATAAATTAAGTGAAGCTTTACCAAAAAGGTCGTTTAAAACTCGCGGCGCGGAAAATCATATTTCGTTCCAGAAGCCATGAAAGTATAAAACGGGGAATTAATTTGGCTGAAAAGTTGCTTGAAGTGCGTACAATGAGATGAAAGCGAGAGGGCAAGTTGGCTGAATGAAGCCCCGCCATCGCCGCAGATGAAATATTAAAAAAATGTGAACAAGATGCGAGCGCGGGAAAACCGAGTACTAGTCTGGATGACGTTATTTTTGCACTTGTACTCTAAAAACATATGTAAACAAAAAGGTTGAAGGGTGCGCCTAATAACGGAAAGTAAATGTATTACTAAATTGATATTAAATTATCAGTCTGCCGGTGAGACACGCTCATAATTTCATTTCTTTTTCGCTTAAAGCAATGGTTATTATAGCTAGTTCCATATAATTATATTATACATACATAGATATGTATACATTATACAGAGTGCTCTTCTAAAATACATATTTTTTATTTTGCCAGGATATCAAGTATATAAATACATTGACATGAGACGGTGCCGCATCACTGAAGCGCTGATATGCCGATAGTGTGCCGAAATTGATACTTCCCTATAAGTGTGAAACTAAAGGATAAATGTTTTTGTAATTTTTGTCTCAAATATTATTATAAAATTACTCACGCGTTAGAATCAACAGTTACAAAGTCTGTGTAAATCTTGAGCATCTGCCCTCCCAATACGTAGCCCAGCGCTGGTCCCACCACCGCCATAGTGTAGTATACACCTGTAAAAAATCGTAATGGGCCATCCATAAATTACGTCACACAAAATTCAGGATTTGTTGACAAATGTCACAGTTCGCCGACCCCCCCCCCCCCCCCCCTCTTAAAATGTGACATAATTAAAAACGACAGTAGTAACAGTAGTTTATAAGTGCATTAAAATGAAAGAAATTTTATTTCCTAAGCATAACTTCTACCCATAATATCTATCTGCTTGCTCTTTTATTAAAGAAGAGGTCTCATAATGAAATACAAATTTGTGTAAAAATTGCAAGCCAACTGTAGTTTAACCTATAGTAAAAGAGCTTAGATTTTTTTCTGACTATGGGATATTTAAATATTATACCTACCTATTTTTATGACTGTTCATAGCGTTATGTTATATTGGCTGTATGTAGCCTTTTTCAAACAATAATTTTTCAATTCGAACCAGTAGTTTCTGAGAGTATCTTTATAATAATAAGGTATAGATCAAGTAATTATTAACATTTTCAAAAATCCAACTCTAAAAGTGGCGGATATTAAAATAAAAGGTTTTACCCTTATTTGTTTTACCTATGAGGCTATGCAGCCTCCTTTAAAGTCTAAACGCAAGCTATCATTGAAAATATTACTCTGAAGGTGCAAAAACAAATCGTAAAACGTTCACTTTGTTTCTAGGCGAATTGGGGATGACAAACAAAGGTCCTGGAGCGTGGTCGTAGTAGCGGGGCGGGCGCGATATCGCATTTCTTGGCTCTCTAAAGAGGCTCCCGTGTTTTCACAGTTAAAAGCTAGAGCCCGCGATTCGTAAAGCTTGTGCAGTAGTCGAAACAGAAATCGACTCTACAATATTTAAAAATTTGGTTTTGTTTCTTTATAAAATAGTTAAAAGATAAGAAGTCTTTGGTTAAAACGTAGCTTTTAAATTATATTCCAAATCCAAAATAACAGTTTTGTCAGTTTAAGATAGTATGATTCCACAGAATTTCGTTCGAATTTTGAAATTTTTCACAACGTTTTTTTAACAACAAAAAACTTTCGAATATGACTATTTTAAACTTATTGTTCTACCCACGGGTTCTACCATTACATTTGATGTTAATGGAATATAATAAATAAATAGATAATCATATCTTTTGATTACAAATATTGATGTTATAGTTCTGCTAATGCACCACAATACGGGTGCAGACAGTAAACAAATATATATTATTTTTTATGATAGTATATAATATTCTAATACCGATAATCACTCTTCTATGTTTATTATATTTATAATATTGCTAAAATTAATTAAGAAAAAACAAATATTTTATACTCATTGTCCCTTTTACTCATATTAGAACTCAGAGAATTAAACCTAATGCATATATAGAACGATATTAAATTTGAGGGGCGTTATGGGCGTGACGTCATAGCGAGGCCATAACAGATGCTAGCGTTTCCGCGATAAATTTTGAAAATTTAATTTATTTATAGACTTATTATACGAATGATACTTTATAAATATATTAGATATATTTCATGTATAATATAAATAAAAATACAAAAAGTTGCCTGTGTTCTTAATATAAAGAAAAAGACTATATTAAAGCAGACAGTGTGTCTCCGATACGCCACTTCTCGATATGTAGAGTCTGTAGGGGCACACATCGCGCTCTCTGCCCGGCTGAATACGTTTCCGTGTCCCACGGCCATTTCAGTCAGCCTCAATGAGGCGCTCGCTTTAAGGAGCTCAGAGTGCGCGTTAAAACCCCGCATGAATCGGGTTTCCTTGGGAACTGCGTGCGCGAATTTGAAAAAAGAACACTCGACAGCCTTTCGAAATTTTTAATACGCTATTTTTTTATTATAAAATTCTAGCGGTGTCCACAGTATAAAAATTTTAAAAAATGGATACTCAAATAACAATGGTAGCAATTACACAAATTAGACAAATTTTGATTTTGTCAAACAAACGCTGTTTTCAATTCTTTAAATAACTAAAATAGCAGAAGAAACCTATACATCATTAATCTTTTTATGTCTCCGCGGGCCAGGTAAGGAATGGTGTGTGACCTACATATTACAGTAGTATAATAATGACGACATGTGACTACGGAATAAAGTGACATAAATCCAAATTAGCAATTTCTTTTTATAGTTCGGTTTAGAGAGTGGAACAATACAATCGACAGTTGCCATTCTGTACTGAAATCAGCCTAGAACTGGACGTTGAGTACAGGACTGTCACAACATAGAGGTTTAATAGAATAAAACCTTTATTATCTTTTCGAATAGGTTTTATTTGATAGACCTCTATGCACTGTGTTCGACATCGAGTTTATCAGTTTTTTACACAATAGCACTCATATAGCACTGCTGACGTCAATGTCAATATTATGACAAAAGTTATTACTAATGTAAAAGAAATATATGGCATAAAAAATTGTCGATAATTATTCCCGAAATATCTCTACATGTCAATCAGTCCAGTATAGCGAGCGAGACGTACCGACATCGGATATGCATGCATCCGTATCGCCAAATGCATTTCCGGAATCGCAACTCGATTAATTGCTTTGGATGCCTAGTAGGTAATTGACAACGGAGTATCGTTAATATAGTACGATACTAATGTATTTTTTGGGGATAGGATTGGATCAGACATTGAAAATGGAAAATCGACGAAACAAAAATGTAACTAACAAGAGGCTGTAATAATCCATATATAATCTATCTGTAGACTATGCAGTAGTATACGAATTTAATGGAAAATCAAAAACCTAGCTTAAATAAATGTGGGTTATTAATGAATGAAGTGTGTAAAATCATTTTGTCAATGGCGAGACAGCTCTATTTGGAAATGTAAGTACTCGTTGCTTTTGTTGACTACAGTTATCCGGAGTGACCAGGAATTCCTTACCAGATACCAGGGCTTGGACTGTGAGAGGGTGCAACGGAGGGATTAGACGAATAGACCAACCGTGTTTGACCAGTTTCGGCTAGACCAGCGGTAGAGGACTACTCGGCTATGTACTCTGCGGTCGAGCAAGTATTAAGGCCAGTTCCCTTCGGTTTTTCGTACACTGATAACAGTAAATCCCACGTACGTGTTATTTCTTTACCTCGGCGATCTTGTAATGCAAAGGCTTCACTTTAAAGCGAGTCAAACAAATACTAAAAACGGTAGAACGCTCGAAGCGAGTCCCTTGTAGGCCAAGACACCATTTCTACCAGTACCGCGCCGCCCACGCCTCTCGTCAATTCCGCTCGGTCTGTAGTTACGCACACATAAGAAGCGAGCACTTTTACTAGCATTCATAATTAACTCTCAGTTCTTTAGGTAAATATCCTTAAGATGTTATAATACACTTCTAAGTAACGTTTACTAAACACACTCAATAATTAATGATATGATTGTCGACATTGTAGACCTTCCTAAGAGCGACCATAACGTCTGAGAATAACGATGCCGACTCTACTTGTAATGTTCATGAGCGATAAACACAGGAAAGCACTCAAGTAACGCTATAAAGCCATATGAACATAATAAGAGTCACATGGCAAATAGTTTTGAACCGTTACTTTTTACCCTTACTTACTAGTTTTTTTTTCTTAAAGCACACTAGGATTTTTTTGATGATTTTGATTTTTTTAATAATTTGTTTTACTGTTTAAATGAAGTCGGCAGTAGATGAATGAACATATTTATAATAATAAATTAAGTAAAGGAATTAAAGCTAAACTTAGACTTAAATATGACCATAATTAATGAGAAAATATTTACAAAAAAATATCATAAAACATTAAAAAGAATGAACGACTTCGCTTCAATTACATTTTTATTTTTACAATTTGTTTACATATCTGCGGTATTGAGGCAGCTTCCAGACAGTTGTTAAAAAATTGTGTTTATAATACTGTAGGTATTTATATTTAGCAGAACTTACCTAGATACACGGAGGACATTTTCTTGGAGACGTTCTCATCAATGTAAGTGACTCCAAGTGTGAAAAGAGGCGTCGCCCCCGCACCGTGCAGTAACTGGGCGGCCACGAAGATCACCACCGCCCACGAACCACCCTCGGATGACACGTCACCTTGACACCGCTGGCTTGACTGACCAGGATATTAACAAGTACAAATTTGTTTTATAAAATAATTCTATTTGGTGTATTGTATTCTACAAGTTAAGCTTGTAGAATACAATACACCATTAACCATTACAATACACGTTTAATTTGATACCCATATTGGATAAGTTGGTCAAAAATATGTACGCCGCCATTTTCTTTCGGCGGCTGTTTTGGATTGATAATAATAATATCGATTATATATAATTGCATTCTCATCAGAATTAAAGGCATATTTAAAATAATTTCAGCTCAAACGGACACTAGGAAGTGGATAAATTAAGCTTGCCAGATTTGATTACAGACAAAAAAACATCGGGATAGGGGAAACTAAATAAAAGCTTCTAAAAATGAGTTCTATTTAAGTATTACAAGAATCCTAACCTCATACCAGTCTAAGAATTACTCTTGAATGCTTCCAAAGCATAGTTCAAATTTTGATTAGATTTCGTTTGTATTGGATAAACCTAAAGTAAAAGGCACCAAGTTTTGTGAGTGGTTCGTGTCCTATACCAGATATGGGACTCATGGTTACAGAGCCATCATACGGTGATCAAATAGAGTTAATGTATTATATCTGCAGCATTATCAGATGATTAATATTAAAGGACTTTTTGCCATTTATTTAAAAAACCACATTAATATTCAGATATAAAAAAACCACAGAAACAAATTCACTTGCGAGTTACCAGTATCAATAGTTATTCATACATGCTTGATTATCATAAATTTATATTTAAAAGGGTCAGGTACTATGGGATTTTTAAGCACAGGATTTTAAGGTTTGCTAAATGTAATATTTAATACGATTAATACGACAACAAAAGGTGCAATCATTGAAACTCCGGCTGAAGAACGGGCATTGTCGCTCCCTACAGTAATACGGACAGACAGCACTTCTCATTCAAAGTCCTATTCTAAAGCGGCCGGCGTATTGTCAACAAATTAAATAGATCCAATGAAAAACTTACTTCATTTGATAGAGGAGATCAAAAAACACGTTTTAGTCTATTGAGTTTATTACGCCGGCTATTAATATAAAAAATACCACAGAGAACATATTGGCACAGAATTAATAAAAACTATATAGTAATTCAATTGAAGATTTGCTCTCAGAGTGTTAAGTTTATTATAAATAAATCACTATGTATTTCAATCGTGATTTCATAAAATACGTACCTATTATATAAAATACATAATAAGAAGCTGCATGATTAAAACTGCGTATTGAAGGTCCAGTATCTTCGGTCTCAAGGTTAATTTTGGTTAAAATGTCTGAGCAATTCTATGTTGTCTTTTATATTTATTTATATGAGATTTTGCTAGGTCAGTACCTACCTACCTAATTCTATCAGTCCATTTCCCTGTAATACCTGTGTTTTTCTAGGTATTTTCTGATGAGAACTGCTGAAGAGTGGTTATAATGAATACGCTGTATATAATACCATTCCACTTCACACTCAAATAACTTCCTAGTATAAAATATTTGCCCATTACCATAGTTTGATTGGCACACAAGTCGTCAGGTTCCTCTCCTGCTATTCTATAGGGAGAGACGAGGAAGTGCGGCAGAGCAAATAGCAAAGATCCAGCGCCCATCAGCACCACGCCCAAGCCCAGCCACCGTGGCTTGGATGCGCTGCTACGTCCACCGAGGTACGTCACTGGCGCGAGACAAACGAATGATGCCATGTCGTAACTGCAACAATTAATAGATCTTTGAAATTTAGGCTGCTACCACCACTTGTGAATGACGAAATCTATGCCATCGGTTCGTGCAAAACTACAGCACCTTGTACTGAGAAGAACCGGCGAGAAACTCAGCAAGGGCTGCTTTTTTTCTCTGTTTTATTCCAAACAGAGAAATCTTATTGGAAAGTGTCTTCATCATTAGACTATGAAGTCAGTTTTCATTACAATATCAGAAATAACAAAACAGATATTTTATTCGATTACTGATTAATATGTCAGTTGCCATAAAGTTGTCATACATTTGAGGATTAATTAATTATGCCATGGTTTTATTGATTTGGCAATGAAATAGAAGAAGAAGAAACATTTATTAACCTCAATCAAACAAACAAATACGTTACGATATATGATTCATAAAAATAAACAATACAATAATAACAATTACAGAGGCCTGGCTCAGCTTGTGTTGTCGTGACACGTGTGTGCCGCGTCAACGATGTTCTGACAGGGCCTGTTCGGTGCGCAACAAATACTATTAAATACATTATTATATATACATTACCTAACCTACTTATTAAATATTATCTAACCTACTTATTAAATACAGTAAATGCACAAACACGAAACTTTGCGAAGTTTTTGCAAACAATAGTACCTATCTTGTATTGACTCCCCACATCCAAATTCAATAATAAATTATTGTTCAAACATGGACAATCGGTTCCCCGATGAATTACACGCGTGACCATAAACAAAAATTCAATGCCATAAAACCATAGATTTATTATTTTACAAAATACAATATTTACATTCTGTAGTTACAAATGGTGAGTTATTTTTCGTAAAACAAGTTAAAGAAAGTAATATGTGGTTCTCGAAATACAATGTAACTCATCTCAAAATCGCAATACCCAGGATTGAAGTCTTTAATATACGAGTACAAATGACGAGGAGGCCATTGAACCTATCCAACCCGACGAGAGCGAAAAAAAGGTAAAAAGGCAACGGGCAGAAGTAACCTCATATACTTCTGTAGCCTCAAATGCTGGCCGCAATCATCACCCACTTTCCACAAACACCGGGACTGAAGAAGGTAAGTTTTAAATGAAAGATTATTAAGTTAAATGTAAAGATAAAAAAAATGTATTAAGACTAAAATTGTGATTGTTGAATATCCATCAATTGTTTTTTTTAAATTTAGTGATTAATGTTTTCAGTTTATATTAGCTGTGCAACTGCTGTGTTGTTTTTTTAAATCTTTCTTATTGCCAGTGAAAATTCTGGTCGATTCAAGTGCTCTCAATAAAGGTATTTGAAAAAAAGTTGTTTGATATGATTTTAATGTAATATCGTGTAATTTAGAAACGGTACATCATTATTAATTTTTGTGTCTATATACCGAAAAAATTCGCATATTAATATTTTTCGAGAATAGAAATTATATTTACATCATGGCAAAAAGAAGGATACAGATCCAAATATTATTAAATATCTAACCCAAGCTTAAGCACTATAATTATTGAACTTCATCATTTACCCTCCAGCGATGACGCCTGTCTGCATGGACCTCAGTCCGAATCTCTTCTCTATAGTGGTGATCACCACATTGACAAATCCATTCACCACCATTCCTGCAAAAAGAAAAGGTTTTTTTTTACGATCAATATGATCGTCCATCTTAACCTATTCAGCTTTCGAAAACTTTAGCTTCCAGGCAAAGCCGAGCCAAAAGATAAACGAAAAGGAAGGGCGCTACATACTTTTTCTCGAAACACTTAGTTTTTTTTGAACTCTCAAAACCTATAGACGTAATCGCAATACCGAACTTATAAAATATACAAAGATCAATTGCATAACAATTATATTATTAACAATTTTTGATATTCAGTTTATTTGCTCTTTAAAAAGTGACTTTTGGGCTGTGAAGTCTTTCTTAATTTAGAAAAGTATAGCTATCATATTTACTTTGTACCGGCGACTTCTCCCGCGTGGTATTGAAGGAACCGTTAAGTGAGATTATGCGTATACTAAATTTCATAAAATATGTTTAGTAGTTCTGGCGTGAAAGAGTAAGAAGCATTCGTCCTCGTATTGTATATACAACAGAATTTTAGTAGAATTTAGTTTAGCTTATGTTGATACCGTACAAAGATATCAAAATTTATTTACGATAGCAGCTTGTGTATATGCGAACATTCTATAGACTAAATAGTTTCTATATATTTTACTATCCGATTTCTAATCTTAATCTCTCAATTATTAATTATATCAATGTGCAGGGAAATGCCGAAAATTCATTATACATGTAATATGTTTGTTCTATCTAATTAAAAGAAAAAAAAAATCAAAGCTTAGATAAGTTGTTTTAATTTATTATAACTAAGTATATTATATTTAGATCTTGTTTAATTCCTATAAAAATAAATACCTATATAGTAAAAGTTTTTTTAATTTGTTTATTTGTCAACTTTAATAGTCGATAAAAAAGACGCCTGATTGCAATTAATTATTTTCAGAATGTCTCTGTTTTCACAATTACCTCAATGTACCTATAAATATTCGCGACTGGTCCGATAGATAGAAATAATACGTTTTGCAGTATGAAAGTCCAGACAGACATTAATCTGACATGCTCCACCAAAATAGAACGGCGCTTTACGATTTTATATCTGTTACCGAGGAAAATCTGACAAGCCAATCAAAACTATCGGTCAGTCTTATTTTTACCTATATCTGTGCTCATATTTAAGTATATCATTAATATTGTTTCATTTCTTATATATTTATAACTATAATGAAAATAATCCATACCTGTTTAATAGACATACTACAACAATACAAGACTTGTCAAAAATATGGCTGAATTAAAAATGTTACAATATTGAAAAAAAAAATTACGAGCAAATACATGTAAATTTTTGACGGGTCTAGGTGATGTGGCACCTTTTTTTTCAGAGTTCATATCGTGACTCATTATTAATGTTATTATATGTTGTAATCTTAATTAAACTAATATTTATGAAATTAAAATAACAAAAACCTTTTTAACTAATTCGTAGGAAATATTTAAAGCAATTTTAAAATTTCAATAAAGTCGAACTTGGGTAATGAATGAACAATAAATAAGTATTTAATCTCTAGTCACTGTCATCTTAAATAATAAAGTTTGATTGACATCAAAATAAAAGAGTTTCTTCGTAATACTCTTAACAAATTCCATTAGGGCGGCGGTATTAAACAAAGATTCGGTAAAACGGATGATAAACACACCACGATATAGCCAGTTATGCCAAGTCACGCGCCCCCGAAAATATTGGGTAAGGTTGGGGATGCATTTGCCCCAACGATAAATTTTTAAAGGCCATTACCGCCGTCATTTAATTTTTATACATTTTTACTGATATACAACGCGATAGATGAAGGATGCAGAAGCCAAGGAAGACCACGACACACCTTACAGGACCAAATCAATCGTGCGCTCTCAGAAATGATGTCAGAAGCCTTATAAACCGGCGAGTATCTATGAAAAGAGTAACGGAAGTGGATGAGGCGAGAGATGTAAGTAAGAACCGTACATTGTGGTTAACCAATAGCAGTTAAAGTGTTTTGGTACTAGATTTAATTTAAAAAGAAACAAAATTGGAGGTTCTTTTTACCAGCGCCTTCGCCCGGGTGGCTAACACGATGATTCTACTGTATTTTTATCTTCAGCAAACCGTTTTGGAATAAAATGTGGCTATAGGGATCCAAGTCGAGCAAAAAAGTAAAAAGCCATTGAAGCCATTACGATATATTCGATACTGAATTAATCGACTTGGTTAACTTTGATTTTATGACTTTTTACGACAGAAGAATTGGGTTGAAGAACAAATATATTTTGCACATGTTATGTTTTTGATGGGATTGTTTTTATGTGAAAGTGTTACAAACATCCTTAGGTACTTTCGTATTTACAATATCAGTAAAGTTTCTCTACCATTATACCTAATCCAGAGTCAATAGCCAATTTTTTAAATTCATTAGTGTCGTTTTAAGGAATTGAGTTGCTATTCTATTACTACCTACAAATATTTATTGATTCAAACATATATATATGGATTAAAAATATATTATTATTTGTATTCTATCATTTAGCTATTTAAGTCAATTCAAATTCTCTATCAAAGATTTCTATAACAATACTTCGCTGTTTCCTAGTTGTATAAAAACTGGTTCTATAGCTGTTCCACCATGGTGAACAGTTGGATGAGGTTAACGACTCGTTTACGAGTGTATGGCTATTTTATGCTTATATCGAAACACGCCATTTAACTGGAAGTTCGGAAATTATCATTCTAACTGGTGGGAAACTTGTTCGTTTTTGATTTTTAATTTTAAGGTCAGCGTGCGGCAAAAAATAGTTATGACTGATTTTTTATGATTTTTGTTTATTTATTATGACGCTATAAAGCGTCAGAGCTTTGTATACGTATACTCTAGACAAGAATACTATGGCATGATGATTTTTTGTGATTCCTTTAATTTTAATATAGTATAAGATTTAATGAGGCCTCTTTCACTGTAAACTACAATAATACCTAATTTTGTAAAATAATAAGGTATGTAAATTCTCTCACAATTTCAAAAAAGTTTCGTTCTCTCTAGTAAAGTTCCAAAGAACATATTTGACAGATAACTTCATAGAATCCTCTTCCATTTTTAAATTTAATACGAGTTTAATTTTAATAATTGAATGAGTATGTAGCGAATACCTACTTATAAAAATGAGTGATAAATCTGAAAAGGATGATGCAACTCCTAGTCTCTGTGTACCTCCGGTTTTACGATCTTCATTCACAGGTTTTGTATAAGCGTAATATTTTGGCTGCTATTAGCAGATCGCGGATGATTAATTGGCACCCAGTGTAAGATACTGCGACGTCATCCAACCCTATACAAAACTCTAAATACCAAAAAACCCGTGCTTCTAAAGTTTTAAAGTAAAAAGGGAAAATCTTCTTACTAATTAGTACTAGATGGATAAATATTTGCTGCCTAAATTTATGTACGCGAGTTCATACAAATATCTTTGCACCGTTAATTAGAGTTTATTTTTTTTAAAGTAATCTGAAAGATACTATTCAAAAACATGTGAATGTTTGAATCAAAACTAATAATACTAATTGAACTACGGATATGAATAGCTTATGATTTGTATGTCTCTTATGTAATCCGATTTAAGGATTACTGTCCACTGAATTGTGCATCCGTTATTGAATTGGCTGCAGTGCCGTAGGGGTTTTATTGTGAGAATGTTTCATATTTTTAGATATGCAGTTAAGATGTTATAATATTATAATATTTTTGAGTTCCTTATTTATGTTAATGCAATCATTATTAACATCACAACAAACATGAGCTTTGTTTTTAAGTTTAACCCGTGTGCGTTTTGTGACTTAATCGCGTGACGGGTTAAAAGCACTTACGCAACGCAAAAGAATTATACGATAAGATGCATATTAAAATTTTTTTGCGCAAATTTATATCGTGGCTTTCCAGAATAGTCCCCATAAAACCCGTAATATGTTAGGTTTCAAATCCAAACAAATGTGGGCATTAGTAGCCTCGTTCCCGTATCCTGGAAAATCTTAGAAAACATTGTCTCGCGGCCAGAGCCCACCTCACCCCAACCTACAGGCGTGTGTCTTAGATAGTTAAGTGTATCTATAGTCTGAACGTCATTCATAATGGTTTCGACGTTTTTGAACTCTTTTCCAATTTAAATGTAGACATATTAAGTTAAAACATTAACAATGCAATGAAATAGGATAATAATGTATCTTTAGATTAAAAATATGATAGAAAACACACCAGACCCGATAAATATCGATAGAGCATTCAGAAAGAAAAGAAAGTTTTTTAAATTTCTTATTATTTTAAATAAAACATAAGATTATAAAATAAGATTACATACAATTTTCTTTTTGGATTTAATATTTCAGTTAAAAAAGTAGATTAACTTATTTGAATGCCAATATTGTTTCCCTCAGCTAACTATCCAGTATTTTTTTATCTCTGGAAAAAATGGATGAAAAAATTTTATAATATTCAATAAAAAGTAAAAAATTACAAAAGACCATGTAATTACAACGCCAATAAAAATGTTATATAACAATTAAAATAAACAAGAATTCTAATTTAAGTGTGTTGATTTTTTGAAACCATTTGGTTTCTCTTTAATAAACAAAGTTTAACAATCAAATTACCTACTATGGAGTACCAATTAAGGAACGATCGAATCCTAATAGAGTGTTTAATTATCGAATACTCAATTGAGAATTCGAGTGTTATGAGTCGATTAACGTTACCAAGCGCTGAGCTACGGAAATAGAAGAGCTTAATTTTACCTACGTGATAAAATGGCAATATAGTTTATTAAATCTTTTCGAATTATAACAAGATAATTTCAAAATAATAACGTCTACTCAATTTATTTTTATGAGTTTATTGAAGTTTATTTTAAGAATTCATAATATAACATAGAACAAATATAGCAAGGAATGTTTTATTGCATACAGAGTGGTCACGCTAAAATGTCTTTCAGATAATGAAATATGTACCTAATTCTTTATTGTGAGTTATAATAAAAAAATATATTAAATTCTTTAATATTATATCTTTTATTAACATGATTTATGATATAGTCGATGTGCACAGAACGGAAATTCGAATTTTCTCCATTTGACAACAACTCAAGTGCAGCACCAGAGACCTGCTCGAGCAACTTTGTATTACCGGTACAATATTAGCTGACAACGGCAGGCTTGTCGCGACATGGCGATTGTAGCTATCGGTCGCTATCATTTAGTTAGATACTAGCAGGGGGGCAATTCTACTAAATTATTTTGTTTAAATCGAATCGAAAACGGATCGAAACCGAACGAAGCTACAGTTTTTAATGGTTTTCCTATTCTACAAAGTGATATACGATATAATTCCAGTTCTATTTTAGCTGGAATTGTATCGTATGTCATTTAGTAGATTAGAAAAACCATTAAAAACTGTAGTTTCGTTCGGTTTCGATCCGTTTTCAAAGTGACATACGATACAATTACAATTCTATTTTAGCTGGAATTGTATCGTATGTCAAAAAAACTTTAGCAGAATTGACCTGGGGGCCTGGGGTCCAATATTATTATATATCTGTCACCATTGATGTGTGAGGAAGATATTACACTTATAATATTGGACTTTAGGTAGATATTACAATGGCAATGTGCAAGCAGTTGGGATTCTATTGAGATGCATTTATTACGTTAACGTTAGCGTGAATGGCCTGCAGAACAACTCACATTGTAGGTAGCCTGACAATTAGAGTGATATCAATACCAAAAATTACTGTCATTAAGAGAAAATAAAATTTGAACTGGTGGTTTAAGGTCTAAGTCTAAGAACAAGGGGATTCTATGGTCTGTATCTCAAATTCACGTTCGAATTTCAAAGGTTATTTTTTAACGATTTCTCATCGAATCGGAGGCAATTTTCAAACTTTTAACTAATTAATTGTGAGACGACTATTTGTATCGTCAAAGTAAACCTAACCACGTATTTTGCTATTTTTTAAAATCCCCAACAAATTGTTTGTTACCGATAAAAACGACCAAGAGAGAGTCGAACTCATACACGACTTCTTATAGAACTTCCTGCAGTAATTCTGTTATAAGAACAACTTAGAATAACCTGCATAAAGGTTCAATCAAATAAAACCTTCTAAAGTTAATTTATTTAATTGAAGCTCTATGATATGACAGCACTTTTAAACGTATTTTTTTCTTTTAAGTTAAGGAAACAAAGTTAAACATTATCCACTTTTATCACGAAACTCGTCGAATAATACAAGTAATCTGTACGAGATCTAAAAACCAAATTTCCGTTGTCAAGGAAATGAGTAATTCGATCACCGAACTAAGTAACATCTTAAGTTTTCCTGCACTCAAGTTAGCCGTCGCATTTGTTACCCACACCTGGTGCATAATTAATTGCCTTAACTTAACTGCAGCTTGGAAATAGTTTAATGTTCAACTTCAAAAACTTAGCCAGTATGAAATAATTGTTAATTGAGTTATAAATCTATGGTATTTTTTATTTAATCTTATATTAGATATTGGAACTTAGCATATTTATCGTGACTTATCACACTTATATGGGAGGTCATCTACCCCGCTAGGTATATGGCATAAACGTAAAAGAAGATACATAAATATTTCCCTATAGAACATAATAGGTACATAATATATGTAACTTGTATTACCAGCGTCGTCTAAGAGACCGCCAATTTTTGTATTCAGATGCAAGAAAACAGTAAAATTGACACATAAACAGATAATAAAAAGTAATTTTATTTTTAAACGAATACAGTTTATAAAGCGATATATATAATTAAAAAAATCCATTAACCACAGGATTACAACCTCTTTTCAATCTTATTTGTTCCGGCAGCTCTGCAAATTAAAAACAATAGGCCCCGGTGATCCCATAATCCCGCGTCACTCCAGGTTGTCAACCTCTGACAGCGAAACTTTTTTAATTAATTCGCCAGAGGTGGTAAACTCATCAACGTGTGTAAATTAACGCGTTAAAACTTTCGGTTTAATATCTTGCGCTGTACAGTTCACGGGGTTAGTTAAGATTTGTTTAGAGGTTTGTTGTATTTAAAGTTTTCTCAGTGAGAATCATGACGATATTTTAAGAGATTTTCTCAACTTTGTAATTGAGTTTCGACGACAATTTTCAAAGAGTTTTACTAAACTGCCTATCGATTCTGAAACGGTAAATGCAGCGTAAAAATAGCCTAATGCAAAGGCTACATTATAAAGAAGATTAATAAATATAACTGCACGCTATAGAACACTGAAATATAATCGAAAGTACTAACTTAACGAAATATGTCTGCTACCGAGACTACACCTTCACAACCGAATCGTCAGTTCGAATAGTTTTAATATTTTTATTTAGTTATTATATAGTATTTTTGGGGAATATTGTGAATATTATAAAGACAATAGTACCAGGAAAACAGAGGATCGATATTTAATTAAAGCGTCGATGGAAAAACAAGTGACTATCTAAAATTACTTCGATTTTAAAGCGACGAAGACGTACAAGGGCGGGATGATACATAGCTAGCCTAGCATAGAAAAACTTGAATTAGTGTGTTAAAAGTATATTTATTTTTCGACATAGTCTCCTTGAAGCGCTATGCACTTCATCCATCTATGCTCTAAAGCCTTGATGCCATCCCTGAAGTGGTTTTCTTCAAGCCCTTCAAAATAACTGTCCACGGCAGACATCACCTCGCTATTATTTTCAAATCTTTGTCCACCTAAAAAATTTTTGAGCTTAGGGAATAGATGAAAGTCAGATGGTGCCAGATCAGGAGAATAAGCTGGGTGTGGTAGCAAATCATAATTTAATTCTTTGAATTTCGCCATCGCAGTGATGCACGTGTGAACGCGCGTATTATCCTGATGAAAGATTATTTTTTTTAGCCAGGCCGGGTCTTTTTTCACGAATACACACTTGTAATTTATCCAGTAGATCAGCATAATATTCGCCATTTATGTTTTGTCCTTTTGGAAGGTAATCAATCATCAATATACCCTTCGAATCCCAAAATACTGACGCCATGACTTTCCCCGCTGATTTCAAGGCTTTTGCTTTCTTTGGAGCCGGGGATCCTTTTTCCGTCCATTGTTTAGACTGAATTTTTGATTCAGGTATATAGTGGTGAACCCAAGTCTCGTTTGTAGTAACAAACCGTCGCAGAAAATCAGTTTTATTGCTCTTAAAACGGTCCAAACATTCTTATGAAATTTGCATACGAATGCGTTTTTGGTCAACTGTAAGCAATCGCGGCACCCACCTTGCGGATAATTTTTTCATACATAATTCTTGAGTCAAAATGTAATGCGCCCGTTCTTTAGAGATGTCTACAGTATCAGCTATCTCGGAAAGTTTCAATCTTCGGTCAGCTAAAACTGCATCATGAATTTTGATCACAATTTCTGCAGTAGTGGCACTTTTTGGACTTTCTGGACGATGTTCATCTTGGATGCTGGTACGGCTGTTTTTAAATTCATCTTTCATCTCCGAAAAAATCCCTCCACCTTTTAATTCCTTTAAATGCAAAAACTTTATCACAGCTCGTAACTCAATTTTATCCATTTTGCAGAAAAAACAAAAGAATGCTTTTTGACATGTCAATATTTAAAAGTACTATACGATCGATTTGAAATTTGGAACACTGGCAGCTAATGAACCAATGAGTAAAATACTAAGGAGATTTTATATCGTTATTATACAAAATATGGGTTGGGCTAGCTATTTATCATCCCGCCTACGTATTATTGGTGTCAAGGGATTACTTATTTTAGATTTATTATCGAATAGTCGACCTAGCCTAATCATCAGAAGATCTATTCTGTCTCTCCAAAGAAATCAATATTTCGATAATTTAGGATGCAACCGAGGTAGGATCCGATACATATAATCACGAATACGATTTTAATTATAAGAAAGAATTGAAATTTTCAAACAGAGTAGGCCCTCTGACCTGATAGAAGATACGTCGCGTAACGTCGCCAGAGGAAAGTCAGAACTGAGGAAAAAATATAGATAGTGATATAAATCTTCCATACTCACTTATTTAGCAAAATAAAGATGACTACGGAACCCAAACTATAGAATGGCCTAAAATGAATATTTAACAACTGATTATTATCTCTTGTCAAACTTAAAACGATACATTATTGTTCTCGATTGTTATTTAACGAGGCTTGAATTTTAATGAATACCTTAAAGTTTTATTAGAGGTAACAATAGTCCTTGCATTGTACGAGTATTATAATAGTACCAATTAAGTAAGTCTCGACTGCAGAAAAATATTAGGTATAATTTATGCATGGGTACTAAAAAAAAGTCGAATATACCCGGAGACGGGACTCGAACTCACCTTAGTTCCTCTCGAAACACATATTTATAAGAGTTTTTTTAATTATGTATAACGATAATTGTATTTATTATAATTATTATAAAACGTAGTATTTAGGTATATCATGTCAGATTGATGTAAATGTCGTTACTCTTGATAAAGAGCTGGTAAGTACGCTTGTCTTTCGAAATACGCTTGTCTTTCTTGTCAGCTAAAAGACGTCCTGAACGAGTGGCATTACCTGCTTTGCACCTTATTTGCATAAAGGATTTTTCATTAATTTATAATATAAGTTAAATTAAATAAAAAACTTAAAACAAATTGTATGGTTGGAGTGGCCAACATCATTAATAAATTAATAATTTGTGCTGAGCAAGATTCCATTTAAGCCGAAGTCACTG
The DNA here is from genome assembly GCA_918026875.4 of Diatraea saccharalis. Taxonomy (NCBI): domain Eukaryota; kingdom Metazoa; phylum Arthropoda; class Insecta; order Lepidoptera; family Crambidae; genus Diatraea; species Diatraea saccharalis. The sequence continues at coordinate 18,176,133 of OU893340.1, read as the reverse complement.
AACGCTTAAAGTTAAATGAGCCACGTACACCTGTTGTACCGGGTGAGTTACAGTTAAGGTGGGACTAAGTGCATTTTCAAGAGGAAAACTTAAATGAAGTTATGAAAGAAAAATTATTATAAAAGCAGTTTGTCAACTATTATATCTATTTACATATTAATTACCTGGAGTTATATCAATGAGTTGGTTAAGAAGTTTATTATGATAACTAAATCTCAGCTTTTACAATGTTAATAAGAAAAAAGGAAACAATAGAATACTTATGTAAGTTTAACATTTAAGTAATTTATAAGCTTATAAAAAGAACAAATAAACAACAGACATATTTATATTTAAATATGGACTACTAACGTAACCGGCGTTGCTCAGTGGATTGCTCAGCTGAAGTGGCAGTGGGTGGGACACAGCGAGAAGAACTGATGGCCGAAAAGTTATCGTACTGGACGACGCTCAGTGGGTAAGCCCCCGACCAGGTGGATCGACTATTTAATAAAAGTCGCGGAATGCCGCTGGGTGCAGGCAGCGCAGGACTGATCGTCGTGGAGACCCATGCGGTAGACCTATGCCTCTGTGTGACGATGATGAAATACGGACAAACAGGGACTATGTTTTACAATGCGCGTGTGTTAAATAGGTACTGGTAATATGAAAATTATATAATTAATTGTTGATACCTTTCAAATACGTCATTGAACATTTCTGTTAATTAACACAATATTATTCAGGGAATTGGATTGGATTTGGTCTCTCATTGCGCTACCGAGAATAATTGCTACAAGAGCACTTGTAGAATGTTGCCGACAACTCAATTTGTATAGCAACAGATTCCGGAAGCCCTCCGGTTTCAAAATGGCGCCGTTTCCGGCTAGCCCGCAATAAATGTCGTTTATTAACTATACGTTTGTAAACAAGACGCTTTTGATCTTTACGTTTGATATTCAGGAAACCATAAAATAAAACATAAAAGCGATAAGTAAGTATATGATAATTAGATATTAGTTGAATGTAGATACCATCATACATTATGCAGTTTTAGAAACCGTATCAAATATTATAATAATTCTCGCTAATATTTATAAAAAATGAAAAGTTTGTGAGGATAAATTGTATGTTCATTAGTCTTGCATGCAAAAACTACTGGACGAATTTTGTTGAAATTTGGTGTACGGATATTTCTTGAAATTTTAAAAACGAGATCAGGTACTCGGTTGTTTAGCCTCCGCCTATACGCTTTAACTCTGACACACTTTATAAAGCCTACACTTCACTTAAAATATTTACTTACAGAAAAGTTAAGTTTACATTATCGTATTGTTTCGCTGTTGCTTTCATAATGTCAATGCTTCATAAGATCATTTATTATGCAAATGCAATTTTTTTAAGCATTTTTGATTAAGAATATTTTTCAGTATGAAAGTTTAAATATTTCTTAAAGATATTTCTTTCGGCTGTTTTGGTGGATTGCCTGAACATTGATGAGAATACGCTCTGTAGTAGCGAAAAAGTAATAAGTCCTTGAAAGAATCGCCAGTCCTGTTGGGTCCTGGGTAGCTCAGTGATTAGAGTAGTCGTGCGGATTGCGAAAGGTCATGGCTCCGAATCCCATCTCAGGGTGGCAGGGACAAAGTGGAATTTTCAGCATTTTTCATAAGATATTTTTTAATAGAACAAATAAAATAAATTTTATTAAATAAATTTTATTTGTATTTATTATCTTAAAATGTAGTTTTCATATCAGCTGTAATTTTTAGGTTCACCCACATTAAACTTTTTTTTAGTAGAGCGCACAGTGACAGCTTCGTAGATCATTACAATAATCCTTCTACTAAATCGTGTTGTGTGCGCGATCGCATGAGCGGACTATATGTAATCCGTTAGTAGGGTGCACAGCCACGCGTGCCCACTGATATATTAGTCTGCTCAGTCCGTCCTATCAAATAAATGACTCAAATTGATTGACAGATTTATATCTATTACATGTACACAAAGGAACGCTGATTTAAGAACCGATCTTAACTATTATACTGACCGGAGATGCAATAACATGAATTGTAGATAACAGTATACATTTCAAATATAGATTTCGTTTTGTGTTTTGATTTCTAAAGAAAAATCTAGGTATATTAAACTTTTACGTCATTAAAGCTTCTTTGAAACTACGAATCTTAACGCTCTGTTAAAATTGGATAATCATGTTAGGAAACTTGATAATTTTTTTTTTAGTAGTATAATAAGGTGATGTAGTTTTATTATTGGTATTAACTTTAGAAATAAATAATTTTTAAGTCGTTAAGCAACTTTTGCAAGGGTCGGTCACGGGATGGGTGACCAAAAAATTATTATCTCGAGCTACTCCGTGCTTCGGAAGGCACATTAAGCTGTTGGTCCCGGCTGCATTTGCAGTCGCATTGGGCCAGCGTGGAGGGTCATGGCCTATCATCCTTAACCCTCCATAAGGAAGGCCTGAGCCCCTGCACTGGAAACGTAAAAGGGCTGATGATGATGATGAGATAAACGACTAAATTTATAGTCTTAATCCTGTCAAAATGCCTATTAAAATTTTTAAGCATTTAAGTTAGCAGAAACTTACTATAATAGTCATATTATACATGAGTATATATTTTTTAAATTGTTTGTTACAACGTAATACTAAATCCATTTTTTTTGTATAGCTTAGAATACAACAGTGTGTCACCAAAAAATACACAACATTTTATATTATGTTAGCTTTTAAATATAGCCTAAAGAAATTGAGCATTGAGAAAAATATTTAAGCTCCCATCAATACTTCTTTAACGTTGAAAAGCTACTCTAATTTTCAATAAATCTTCCGCAGTCATTTCTAATTTCAAAATTAAATTAAAAAATGCTACGTTAACCGACTATTATTCATTATTATGAGTCCCGTCGACAATATAATCCCTTTATGGTGTACTGGGGTAATAAAAGTACGCGGTAGCAATATCGCTATATTAGTATTGATGTAACATAGAAGAGGGCGCCACGGTAGCGGAATAAGCCGTTGATTTGTGAACTACCCACGCGGGCCCTATTAAGGGGCGTTTATAGCATAACGTTGAGAGAATATAAATAGTTTTCAAGATGAAGATCTGGAGGCAATTTAAAAGTATGATGATTACGCTTTTATGTGGCTTCAAAAGAGGTTAATATCTAGCTTTAGTAAAGAAAGAGGTTAAAAATTCGAGTCCACGTTTTTTGTATTGAATATTAAATAAAAAAAAAAATTATAAATATCAAGTTCAAGAAAATTCAAAACTTTGGAGTCGATCGGACAAAGGTATGAAATATTACTATTAAAATATATGAAAGTGACGACTTCTTCTTTTTTTAAAAATATACTAAAAGTTTCTTGGGCATCAAAATTGAAATGAGTATAAAATTTTAAAGTAGGTATCCATCAAAATGTAAGATTTAGAGTAAATGTTTAGTTTGGATTGATTGTATGTACTATCCAAATATTTCTACTAAACTTTATATTGCAAAATTTAATATGAAACAGAACTAAAAGCGCAAAAGCACGGCGTTCACTTTCGCTGTTTAGCTTTCGTTAGACATGACTTAATTTGCTCCACTCAAACCTGTTTTATACGTGCACGGAATAAAATCAGACGGACGTATACACATGTTTGACTGGTTGTACTTTATTATATCTATATATGTAAAAACAGACCGACTGACAAACAACGTACAGCCGAGACTACTGAGCGTAGACAGTTGAAATTTGGAATGAAGATTTCTTAGGGAGTGTAAAGGAGCACTAAGAGACGATTTTTGAAAATTCCACCCCGAGCTAAATTAGGAGATGAAAGTCTGTATGAAACTTTGTTACATGAAGTGCGAATTTTAAATGTTGCATTCGGGACGCAGGTACTCACCAAGACGGTATTTTACGCAATTCGATCCCTAAGAGGCTAAATTAGGGTATGAGAGTGTTTATGGAATTTTCTCAATTCTGAACTTAAAAATAAACCACGTGGGCAAAAGCTATAACTTATAAAGGTAAATTTAAGTATGCTCATTTTTGGTCCATGAAGTATACATATCGATTTTGATAAAAATTTACTGTCAAGTCATTATTCATACACATCCACACTACATTATTTCTAGCTCAGTCGTCTGGAACTGAAATAATAAACTTATGATTATTATTTATCGTTCAATGTTTTATTTAATCATTAGCTGTATTTCCGCGACTTCGCTTGCGTGAATTGATTCCTATATCACCCATACGTGATGTAGCTTTCGGTGTCTATTCAATGACACCGAAAGCTACATCATATACGGGAGGTAATTTTCTTTTGAATTATTATTTTCTGTAGATAACATCGGTAACATCAGTCGTCACTCGTCGCACTTGACCGGTAACGTTAACTATAACCGTAATATTTTATAATAATAAAGGTCATCATTACCATAATCACAAAGATCATTACTGTTAAACGTATACAGGAAAAATGTATAGTCAGTGCACGTAATAGTGTTCGTTCCGGTGAATCATATTAATGTTTTTTTTTCTCAGTTATTTTAACCCGCTAATGTCTAACATGAAAAATAAAAAAGATGTCTATAACACTTCGATACTAATGATATACTGATCACGATCACCAATGCGATCAATGACCGTTTTTTTCCACATGCACATACAGTTTGTTTATTACTATCAAAATAAAAAATAGACAATTTAATTTTTTTTTTCTTCTTAACATAGAACAGTTATATTCTAACGATACTAAGCCATAAGAAAGTATTGTTAATACTAAACCGTAAGAAAATATTAGTTCACTGACATTGTTCACTGATAGCGATATTTTCCTGTATACATTAATAATATAAATTTTACTCATTATAGATGCATATCTCTTAAAATTTGCCATGGTCATTAAAAATAAATGGAAATTAGTCCTACCAATTTTATTTCAATTTTAAATAAAACATATACCTATTATATTTGATTAATTTCGCATTCACAATGCTATACTGAAGAATATTCTTAATGCAAATGCTTAAAAAATCCACTTTGTACCCGCACTCTGAGATGGGTCTCTAATACCACTGACCCTGGACGTAACAGGACTGATGAATTTTTCAAGCACTTGTTACTTTTTCGCTACTACAGAGTGTATTTTCATAAATGTCCAGGCAATCCATCCAAACAGCCGAAAGAAATATTTTTACAAATAGTAAAACTATCGATTAAAATAAAAATGTATTATATTTGATGAATTTTGCATTCACAATGCTACACTAAAAAAATATTCTTCCCATATCAGAGTCATTGACCAGGACAAAGTGGATTTTTTAAGCATTTTTCATAAAAAAAATAAAAAATGTATGTTCATATCTGATTGATTATTATTTTCAATATATTTAATTTTTATTAGATTTCCACCCGCGACTTCTCTCGCGTGGAATCGTTTTCAGTTTATTTTTCACGATAAAAACTGGCGTATGTCTTTTCCCAAGGTCCACTCTATACCAAACTAATTACACACACGGACAGAGTAACTTTAATATCACTATGAATGGGTCGAAATACAACGACAACTGTGCAACTTGTCAGCAATTTTTTTTATAATTAAGTAATAACAAAGGTTTTTTCTAAAAAGTTTCAATATACTTAGAAAGTTTGTTGTTTTAGAAGTACTTAAGTTACTTTATTTTGGATCTGAGCAATTTATGTGATGTTGTCTTATATTTATTTACATTAGTTATTTTCTGTCCTTGTCCTTCCCGTGTTTCAAAGTTCACTAATTCGTGACGCCCTAAATTAATTATATCCTTATAAAATTGAAGTTTCAAAAGAACATTTCATAATAAAAACGGAAATATTTACTACAGTAAATGTTTAATTGAAGGCGCCGCGTATTAATTATGCACTATCTACCAGCAATAAACAACTGCAGCCGGTTGCACAAACGTCCATTAAAATTTTCATTAGTTATAGATACATTACGGTTACAAATTTGACATCGTCATCATCATCATCAGCCCTTTTACGTCCCCACACTGGGGCTCAGGCCTTCCTTATGGATGGTTAAAGAGGATGGGCCATGACCCTTCACGCTGGCCCAATCCGGATTGGAGGGTATTAACGACTGCAAATTCAGCTGGGACCAACAGCTTAACGTACCTTCCGAAGCACAGAGTAGCTCTAGATAATATTTTTTGGTCACCCATCCCGTAACCGACCCTTGCGAAAGTTGCTTAACGACAACGATCGCGGGCCGCGGCGCTTATCCACTACGCCATCGAGCTACTCATGTTTGACATACAAGGCGCCATTAAACCTTAATGGTCGTTTGTGCAACTAACTGTTAGTTCCATATCCCTGTTTTTGAAAAGCACACGGTTTTTTTTTATATTAACTTAATGAATACGTCTCTATCCCGTGAGATGCAAATTTTTACGTAGGTTTTATAAAATACAACCAGACTCTTGTGACGTCATAAAAAAACACGAAAAAGCTTGCACCTGTTGGTCTGCGCATAGCTCCTGCGGCCCCAGGCCAACGTAATACAGATTTACGACACTACCGACTTATGCACGAAGCCATACGTATTCTAGATGGGACGTAGACAACACTACCGGTAGCATTTTCTGTGGATATTTATATACCTAGAGTGTCATTGTCACAGATTAAAGATAAATATCTTTCTGTTTTGTTCCGTTATCACAAAAAATGCAAATCGTGTCAAGCAAGGGAGGTTTTTTGTGAAAGAAATATTAATACACGCAAGTAGCGGTGTACTACCCTGTGATTCTATAAAAATCTAAACCCGAACTCGAATTCACTTCACAAAGCGGCATCCGCTCAACACTGAATTTTTAATAACGTTTCGTGGCATAAGTGAGGTGAGTTTCAAAATGATATAGTGTTAGAATATCTGAGACACTTATATGCAGTCAATTTGTATTTTTATACAATAAATAGAATTCCTAAATGACGTGAATTCGTACACATAAGTGAATTCCAATTTGGGCTGGATTTTTACAGAATAGTAGGTCAGATCTCGATACAAAAATTAGACATACGAATTCTATTTTTTAATGTGTAGAGTTAAAAAATACATTAACTACTCTAGTGAGTGTAATTACACTCACTAGAGTAGTTAATGTATTTTTTTGTTGTTAATTAGACTAGAAACAAACCTAATATTAATAAGTAATATCATTAAGACAGATAAGTTCTGCTGATTTTTTAATATGCATTTGTTTTTAATTAAATATCTTAGAGCTGCTGTGATTGATAGATTATAAGGCTGTAAATCATCGATGGATTTAGTTAATTTCAAATTACTTAAGTACCAATTGCTAGTTATCATATGTATATTCCATCATGTAATTAAGTATTTTATTTTTCAAAGCATGCTATTTTCTGTGTATTATATATTTTATTTTTTTAGTCATTTTAGGAAACAATATCGAAAAAAGTGAATGAGTTCAATATGTATGTGTCTCTTCTAGAATAATCTAATTCTTTAAGGAAATACCCGTGGTAATGTAAGCGTAGTGCGTTACGTGAGGTGAGCGTAATGGCTTTAGAATAGCCCGAGTAAAGTTACTTTTGTATATAAAAATGCGAACGTTTTGGGAACGAGTCTGTGTCTTATGAAAATTGAAAATATCTAAGTGTTTTAAAGGAAACTTCATGGTTTAAACATTACAAGTAATATGTAAATCTCCAATATGTAAGTTGCAATACCATTCACCAAATCATTTTGCGCGTAGAAACAAGTAGTTTTAAATGAAACCTTCTTGCGTAAAGTCATGTTTTATTACTTTTTAGGGTTTCATACCAATAGGGAAAAACGGGAACCCTATTTCGAAGACTTCACAGTCTGTTTGTCTGTCACCAGGCTGTATCTCATAAACGGTGATAGTTAGACAGTTGAAATTTTCACATGTGATGTGTTTCTGTCGCCGCTTCAACAGCAAATACTAAGAACCAGAATAAAATAAACATTTAAAGGGGTCCTAAACAACAAACGCTCGTTTCCGGTATGGAACCCTACTGTTTTTGTTTGTTTCCGGTACGGAATCCTACTTTTTTTAATTAGAGAACAATTGGAAAACTTAAAATATACCTATTATAAATGACACTTAAATGGATATTTGACAAGTCGAAATCCAACTTTAATTCCCACTAGTGGTGGGCAGACAAGGTCAGACAAGTTGTCATCGGCTGTTCCGATGATATCCAGGCTCGCGAAAATCCAACTACTGTAATCTTAGAATTACTAGTGATTCCCGCAGGAAATTGGGAACTAAACTCTATTAATAACATCCAGATAATAATAAACTCATTTTAAAAAATGAAATGCAGAAAATTAAAACGAACGCAAAGGGATCTTTGTCCACAGCCTAGCTTTCGGTAGGCCACTTTGGGGTTATTACGAAATTGGGGAAATTCCGATAATGAAATTAAACAAAAAGCAATATGCTTGTTGTTGTTGCTATGCTTTTTGTGTTGAAATTAAACAAAAATCAACATGCTTGTTTTATTAAAATATTTTTATCTAGTAAAAGCCTGTTTAATAGTCAACTTTACCAACACAAACCACAAGAACGTATCGATTAATATTAATATGTACTTTATGCTTGGTTAGAGATACATAATTTGAATAAAGTACCAGCTTCCATAAAAAAAAGTTCTCATTTATTTATTTTTCTTTTAATAAACAATTATTTCAGGAGTTTTAGACGTTTACGTTTTAGTTGTATTGTGTGTGCAAACTGTGTTATAATTCTGAAAGTACTGCTATTTGCCTTCCTTCATTTTTTATGCTTTTGCATAGATAATATAAGATTTATCTTGAAAGAGAGCACAATCGTGACTCGGTACATGCTCAAATGAACAAAACTTTCACATTGAAACCAAAATAATGGGGTTCCAGTGTTAATTTTGTCAGTTTATTAGCCTCTTGCTCCACAGAATAACACCACAGTTCTCGCGCAATCACGTGATGGCCCAGTTCATGAACTTTGGCGATTTATTTAATTTCAAAAAAACAGCTTTTACTTCTTCATTTCTTTACTTTAACGGTTCGCGTACAATCAGATAGGTACTATTTTTAATTGTAAGTACATATTGTTTTTCTTACTATATTTTTTAATCTTAAAACAATGAAAGGGGGATTCATACTAATTAACTTAATCTATTTCAGTTAGATGAGTCAATTTTATCCATAATAACAGATAATATGTACCGTGAAATGAAAAACGATCACTGGTTTTAATGGAATACTTCATGAACAGTAAAGTATTTGAAAAAAAAATGATTCAATATTATTTATTTAATGCCCACACCTGTTGTCCAAAGGTGGGCAAAATAACATTCATATAAAATTAATATTTAATGAAGTTATTAACTAATAACCATAGAATTCATTGTAAATAATCGTTTGTATTTGTTCAGAAAGTGAGAAAGCGAAAACTTAAAGCAAATACGTACACTAGCATCCAAATTTTGCAAAGGAATGTTTTTAATTATTTCTAGATTTTATCCTAAATACGACTTATATAATATTAAAAGAAAGATATAAATTAAAAGAGGCCATCATAAATATATTTTTGCCACATCTCGCTTATGACTCGGACCGTCAAGTTAATTTTGTGAGCAAATCGCCGTGTAAATCTAGTTAGCTCCCTGCGGAAACTCTAGTTTGTGTTTTTATATTAATTACTGTGTTTTATTAATTCATTAAGCCTTTCTGGATGTTTGTTTTGGCATTCAGTAAAGGATTCGGCACTCAGAATAGGAAAAACGAAATATTAACCATCCGATTCAGACTTAAAAATACATTACTTATTTAAAAAACAGTTATATATATTAATACGTCAGATGAGTAATTATTATTTATTTGTTCGTCGGGTAGATTTTATTGAAGAATATTAAACACCTATTTTTATTTTTTGGGTACTCAATAAATAAAGGCAATACATTAATTTGAAATATTGCATGACGTCACACCTTGATAAATTTTCTACATGTATAGAAATGTGTTGTTGTGGTACCTTCGTTGTCTCAGATACTCCATAATACGCAATGTATGTGATGTTGTTAAATATTTATTTATTTATTTATAATATTGTGTTCTGACTCTTCAACTTTAATGCCTATTATCTAACTAATTTCTTGTTAAATTGAAGCAATAAGAATACGTATCTAATATTTTTCGATTATCTGACCGACGGATTAAAAAGAAATGCAGAAATAGAAATAAGTTTAATATTTCAAATTAATCAGTTGTCATAAACATAATAGAGAAAAAGCGGACGTCGAATTTTGATTAAAAAAGTCAAAAGTTAATATTTAAAGTTTTTGTATCTTTTTTTATCAAGTTAGTTTACTTTAACATAACAATCTCGCTTGATCGTACATAAAAAATCATGAACAAGGAAAAAAGTAAATGTCTCTTAAAGTCCTAAGTGAATTTTAACTAGAAAAAAAAAACTATGTCTAATTTGCATTACTTTCACCAACAACACACAATTTGAAGTGGACAATTTCTTAACAATTATCTTAGTCGGGTAAAACTCGGGTGCAACTATGCTATTAACGATGACTATTAAATCTTACATTTGCGTATTATAATGTTCGTGTTGGCGTTTCATTTATGCGTTGTGAAACTGATCATACGGTGCTAAATTATGTTCATTATTAACACGTTTATCGCTTTGGTGGCACAGATTTGTCAGTTATATTCATTCATATTTGAAATTGTAATTGTAAGCGAAGTTGCTCATGCCTTAGATCTTACTCTTGTGCTCTAAAGTTTATATTAGAACCGATAGTTTTAACTATAATTGTTATGATACGCTGCGGGATGGAGATCTTGTACGCCATCACCGAACATTATTAGAGTAAACCTCCATGGTCGCATAGTTCGCGAGCTGGTTTCATTTTCGTGGTCAATCTCATCTTCGGTGAACTATACCGAAATGACAGACCAATATTTAAATTACAATCAGAAGCTCGAGATATGCTTTTAGCATTTTTATTATTATAAATACAAAATCATCATTACATGAAATGTAATTAAAATATTGCCTTAGTTTTTTACTTTCGTATTTTTTTCCACTGACAATGAGTGTCCATCCATTATCCCATCTATCAGTCTTTCACGGTCATTTTAATGAGTAAGATATGAGTTTCTAAATAAAATTTATTCATGTACAGTTGGGTATTTCTTTTCACATTGTTTTCCATTACTTGTGCTACGAGACCTTGGTTCTCATGACCGCAAAATGAGCTTATTTGACGTGACTCAATAAAAGCTTTTTTTTTTAACTTCAAGTAATAACATATTACTATTTTCTACTCAATATATCTTCGTGGCATTTTACAACAAATATGTTTTCTTATTAAAACGATTTCAAAGAAAGCGGAAATAGTCAATCCGTATAATATTTGTGTATTCCTCAAAACTCTTTCGATTTTATATAATAAAGGACCCACCTTTATTTTATAAGTAATACTTGGAACATTATATCACTAATTTCTCCTATAAACTTAAAGAAGTTAAAGGGATGATGACTAATTTTTGTTTGTTTGTCCGTTAAACACTTATTTTTTATTTTTTTTTCGTAATCATAAAATTACGGCGTTACATCGAGTTGAAATTTCGCATGATGTCACGTTAGGGTACGTTTTCTACTCAACTGTGACGTAGCGAGCCCCCACTCCTCAACTTTAATGCCTGTTATCTAAGCTATTTCTTGTTAAATTGAAGTAAAAAAAAAATACGTATCTAATATTTTTCTATCATCTGACTGATGGACTAAATAGAATTGCATTTTTTTACTAATATCTTTTTTAGAAATCTTACTACAAATTTTCGGCCAATTTTAAAACATATTCGTTGTTATTTAATATTATGTCTAATTTATTGAAGTTAGGACTTTCAATTTTCCTAATTATATGCTTACAATTCATTTTTCCACTCGAATTATGATCACGAGTTAGGTTCGCGCAAATGTGACCAATTTTATCGCTTTCCTCCATTTTCAATTGAAATATTAAATCAATATTTTAACGGTGTGGTATTATACTATTATATTGTTCCTTTTTATTAGATTTATATTATTTTTATAGTGTAGATAACATTTAAGGTCAGTGTTTGACGTAACTTTCATAATACCTTCAACTAAAACTTTTACGCAACTTTCGTACTTTCCATTGTATTTTTAACAGTAATTTCGATGGATCGTTTAAACTCGCTATATGATCATGTTGCCATGAGATGGTTATGACGCATATTTATTCTGGCACTAACTACAATGATAGTTACACAAGATTTTATTGCGTAAACGAATAAAAGCCTGGCTACACACAAGAGTAAGACAAAATCCTATCCTTTTCTAAGACTTAATATTTGTCAAAGAAAAATTAAGCAGCTAAAATGTATATACAACTAGTATGATTTACTTTGTTATTAGAGGTGCAATTTTTATCTGGGAGCGTATTCTTAAACAAATATTCGATGTATCTAGAAACTCATAATGTTTGGTCCTACTCTACAAAATTATTAATTTTATTATAAAAAAACGGGTTCTTTTTAGATGTTTATTATCTTATACTTTTAGATGTCTTGTATAAACAAATCAAAACTAGTGAACTCGATGGGTTTATGTTATTTAATTACAAAGTTGCCATGGCAATTTTACTGGCCCATCATCAGCCCCAGGACCATAGACCAAAGTCCTTGTTAAGACAATCAAACGTGCCCAAACTTGGGGTTGCTTCGTTTAATAACAGAGGTCCTATGGCTGTCGACTTATTAATCAGATTAGATACAATCCATTTTTAATCGACTTCAAAATCGCAACGGGGGAGCTTATACATATATTCGACGGATTTTCTAAATTTTTATTAGACTGAGATTGATGACTCAATGTGATCCCATTTAATATTATCGATAAAGAATAAGCAGTTTTAAATTTATATCAAAACAAAATATACTTTCCAACAGTTATCACCTAAATATTAAGATGATATGAATGTTATGAAATGGCCCATTTTAGCTAAAAAACAAAAGATTGCTTATTTAGAATTCCTTCAAATTCTGAAAGGAAGATTTACTGTTCAACGAGTATGTATACTTAACTCTTTGATGTATATTATTTTTTAAAAGTCGTAGATAGATACGTTCATCGATTTCTTCTTGAATTGTGAATCAATTTCGATCAAACTAGCTGTTTCCCTGCTATTTCGCCTGCGTAAATTATAGCCTATGTCCGCCGCTTATTATATAGCTTCCCGTAGATGAAAGAATTTTAAAATTGGTTCAATAGTTTCGGAGCCAATGCAAAAGCAACCAAATTTTCCTTTAAAATATGAATATAGATTATTGGAAAAAATTATGTCGAGCAAATAAACGAAATGTCCTATTCTAAGACTATCGCTATATATATTTTATTTTTAAATATCAATACCACTAAAAAGCATGAAATAAAAAGTATAACCAACTCCAAACTTTAAAAAAGTGATAAATAATACTTATCAAGAAAATGCTATTGAAGTCGGGAGTATATCATTTAATTAATAACATACAGAAAACCTCCACTCGATTGTCACTCAAGATATTCTGCATGCAAAATTTCAGCTCAATCGAAAATCGGGAAGTGGATCAAAAGATTGAAAGATTTAACACGTTAAGTTGAAACATGTAAAATTATGTATAAAGGAAATAGTCTGCAATAACGAACGTAAGAATTAACAAACTTGACCATGATCTTATCCAAAGAAACGTTTCTTTAAATATAGCTGCGGGTAACGGCTATATAGCTGTTACCCGCAGCTTCAGCCATATAATGATAAAAAATAAAATAATTTATAGCGTTTTTGAGGTATTACTACTTATGTCCCAATAATTTACATACAAAAACGTACCAAACAACGCTTCGTTGCAATTTCAAAGAGACACAAACTAACAAAATCGAAATCGTCCAAAATATTGGATTAAAATATGGAATTTCTTTTTTGTTTAGGACTTAATTTCCCCACAGTATTTGTCTATTTCTTCGAAGAGATAAACTCAAAAAATGTCGCATGCTAAACTTTTTTTGCGGTTCCAAATAATGATTTTAATTTTATGTGTATATTGGCAATATTGAGATTATTATTTTCTTAAATATAAAAACGTATAACGAGGTATTTAATTATTGCTGGACACTACGACTACCACTTTGAAGTATGATTGGTTTGAGCGCAATCAGTAGACCTATCGTGTTACTAATTTGCTTCGTTCCGGATCCAATCGAATGTCAAGGAAATCGATGTCAGTGTAGCTATGCAGTTATCTTAACTGCATTTTCAGCAATACCATTAAATTCTTCAACTTTTGGAATGGAATTCAGACATTCGTTTGACAATGTTTTACTCAGAGTTTCCATATTACAGAATGTTTGTAATTATAACTTACCTTGTATCGCACCCGCCCAGCAAAGCCAGAACAATGCCCATTTGGCTGTCCGAAACCGCTGTAACCACTTGGGTCGGAACATGCCCCATCCACATTCCAGCGTTCTGTGCTTGACAGTGACTGCGTCGACGCCGTCTGTGACATCAGTTTCCTCTCCTGGACCTGGCTGTAAGAATTTTCAGCTTTTAGGAAAAAGTAATTTGCATTGAAATACTCTATTAACGTTTTTGGGTCGAGTGATTGTTTTTTCTTTTCTAAAACTAGTATTTAAGTAAGATTTCTATCTTATAACACGGTAAAACCAATCATGAGATATAAAAGATGGGATTTAAACCATAACCTTTTGCGTTCGTGGGTATTATTTTTCTGTTGAACCATTTAGGAAATAGTTATTTGTATTTTTACAGTATTTGAACGTGCACGTTGATGGAGGCGTAGGTTCAACGCCTCCCATCGAAGCAAACGACCGAAGAACAATAAAATATTAATTCAGTCACTCTAGTAGTAAAGTAAAATTGAGGTCAACCGTTACACTTCACCTGAATATTTACTAACATCACCTACTTTTGAAGATTCGTCATGGGATGGCTGCCGAATCCAATTTAGCATTACACTTTTAACTTTCTCATTCATAGGACCTGAAATTGAATGCATGATTTGAAGACTATGGAATCCATTTCAATACAACGCTTATTATAACGAACGACAATTTTTTACGGGCTTATTAATGGATATTAAAACACGATATTCCTCTAAAATTCACTAAATTCTATTCGTTTTCCTTCTCTAGACTACATTCTTTTAACCGATTTTAAAAGAAAAGGAGGATGAGGTTCTCAGTTTGATCTGTTTGAGTGCGATTATCTCGCGTTTGACTGAACCGATTTTGATGCGGTTTTCAGCAAAGTATTTGTCAAAACTTCTCCGTTTCTATGTGGCGTTCTAGAGACCAAATGCGTAGGCCGATTTTGATGATTCTTACGTCAATCGATTCGCCTTAACCTTGCGAATGTCACTAAAGACATGACAGTATCACCATAGCGACAACCAGACGCCATATTGTCTAAATGAAAAAAATAAAATTCGATGAACTATGTCAAGTGGCACCCCACTTGACATAGTTCATCGAATTTTATTTTTTCGTTGGATGGGTATTTTAAAATCCTCTTTAGGTTCTTTTTATCATTTTTTATTCTAAATAATAGTTTAGGATATATAAAGATTTAAAGTTGTTTACAAAACATTCTCGCTAATTTTCTTACTTATTGACTAAAGTTTTTATTTAAAGTATAAACGATATACAAACGAAAAAAAAAACAGCGAAAAAGCATGAAGAACAAATATTTTTGGTAAAAAAATAAAGCATATGTAGCTTTGAGCCAAGTTAGGTCTCTAGAGGGACTAATCATCAGTAGTTTAGACCACCGCAAGTTACTTAATAACCCCCACAATATTAACTCCCTCAATGAAATAACTTGATTGCGAAATTTACCATCTTATAACGAAGTCAACGAATCGTAACTAAAAAGTATAAAATAAAAATAAATAATTTAAAGAAAAACAAAAATCCCGACTGCGTTAAAACGAATTTAAAAAAATACATGAAAGAATTAACTGAAATTATAAATAAAAAGCCTTTGGGAAGATTTGATTGGTAAAATTTGAATGGGCCCCGACTATGAGTCGTTCTGTTCTATATTACTTAACAGAATTCTAAACTACTGGGCTTGTTTCTTTCTTTTTAGTTTTTATTTCAGTTAATTCTTTCATGTATTTTTTAAAATTAGTTTTTACGCAGTCGGGATTTTTGTTTTTCTTTAAATTATTTATTTTTATGATTTATCTATTCGAAACAGTTAACTTGGACTTAAGTAAAATTATTTTAAATGATACTACATTAAAAATAATAGACAACACCATACAATAATAGACTACACTAAAAAACCAGAATAAAAAATATTAAAGGGGACTCCCATTCAACAAGCGTGATTTTTTTGCTCGTTTCCAATACGGAACCTTTCGGGTGTGTATCCGACTCACACTTGACCGGTTTTTGACATGAGAGGCCTTATAATACCCAAATAATAACGCTTCACCATAAGTTTTAAATAATAAAAACAGAACACCAAAATCCATAACAATAACACGCGGTTTCTGAATTGAGAATTGAAAGTTAAGCACGTCTCAAACCGTACTTAAATTTAGACTTAAATTTTTTTACAATGAGTTGTTGCCAGTTTTATAAAACTAGGACTTTTCGATATTTGAAATGTGAAAAAACTTAAGTTATTGAGAACCATTAGTGGAGATTTTATACTTCTCTCAAATCAGAAATAAGTCTAATAACTTAACCCGTAGTGTATCTAATACTTTTATTTGCTTAAATGCTTATGAGTTATTGCCGGAACAAAAGGTAATAAATATATTAGCCAGTGTTTAAATCGAGATTTAGTGTGATTATAATGATAAATGTCATTCATAGTGAAAATAAATGACAGTATGTTCATTAAATTTATTAGGGAGATCTGCCAAAGCTGGGTGTAAACGAAAGACTCTATATCATGGGGCAGTGAAATAGATATTATTAGAAGGTTAAAAAATCATTTTCCTTATTAATTATTCATAAACCATTACGTTTATAAAAGACTTGCAGCTAGTCCTCGGCTGAAGGAATGTGTTTATCAATTTTCAAAAACAAATGTAACTAATGACGTCACATTTTCTCCCTTCGCTCACGGACACGAAACAGTTATCTAGTTATCTTACTGGATAAAGTTACGCTATGATCGACGTTAAGAAGTGTTGTGGGCGTTTCCGATTGTTGATTAAAATGGCCATTGAATCACGCCTCTTATGAATCTTTGTCGGAGATGAAGAGTGCGTCCACCTACAACGTAATTATTTTATTTTAACTACTTAACTGTTTAGACTATGTCAATCTCAATCATCTTTATTATTATAGTCTTTAGCAATATACTTAAGAATATTATTCTTTTATAATTTTATAATAAATAATTTTCTTTATAAGTAGATAAACCTAATAATCGATTAGGTAAATACATCAATATCAATTAAGTATCAAAGTAAATTTGATTAAAATATCATTTTATAAGTGTGTCAGTCACCTATAATAGAATAAAGACAACTAAAGTCACATTTTTAAAATAACTTTTTTTTTCATAAGCAATAAAATTTCATTTGTTAGAAAGGATTTCTTATAAATTTCGTTATACAGACACAGCCTTTAAAAAACTTAAATTGCATCTGACTAAGTATTTAAAATTTTTAGCACCAATTATAAAATTTATATACCATAAGCGTTACTACTTGCGGAAAATATCGCGACTCATTCATTTGACGTGGTTAAAACTTCATAATAAAAAAAAACTTTTATTCGAAAATTCAAATTCAAAAGACTGGTCTTCGAATGTATTCCCCTATATTGAAGTGAAGTGGACTCTTGAATGCTTTTATTCGTGAGTATACATGAAACTTAATGATGGATCAAAAAAGCTTAGAGCTATGATAATTCGGTACATTTTTTAAACACATCATAAATGATAATTTATATAACAATCGATCGGCAAATCGACACCCAATCGATACCTAATCGATTATTATTTTATTCTTATTAATTGTTGCAACAGCTTAAGCTTTTAAAAGTGAAACTTAAGCTACTCCCTATTTAAAGCATCACGTACAATTGTATCCTGTGATGTCATTAACAGTCCCAACTTGGATATGGCTCAATGTTATTCAATAGAATAGTCGGGCAGACAATAGCCAACAGCTGATATCCTGGTCTTTGTGCTCGTGACTGGCTTAATAGACTTATATGAGTGAATATATTTACGAAGGTGTCTTGTATAAAAGAGATATAGTGACTTCCCGTCGAGTCGTTATCTTATTAAAGCTTATTACGTGGAATTAAAAAAAGAACGTCACTAGAATTGAGATCTGTACTTATTTTTACACGACTAGTGAAAAAATAAGTGTGTTTAGGGTTGATATGTGTATGAGAGTTTATTTACTTCATCATAAATTTTGAAAGACTACGGATATGCATGTATAGGGTATCATTATAAACGTTACATCGCCGCGAGTGAATCTGGCTTATATATATATATATATATATATATATATATATATATATATATATATATATATATATATATATATATATCCAAAATGGCGGATGAATGACGCCACTTGAAAAATATAAAAAAGTAATTCTTTAATTATATGGTATATGGTAAAATAAATAATTTAAACATTTAAAACACAACTGCAGCAATCTTACAAAAAATTAAAGAAAGAAGTGGTACCATGATCACAAGTTGTATATTAGGGCATAGCTAAACAAAATTCTAATTGCATTCGGGGGACCCTTTAGATTATAAATGTTCCATGAGCGGTCCCCCGACTGCAATGAGAAATTTTTTAGTATTTTTTTACAGAAATAATTTAAAACCCATTGATAATTAAAAAATAGTGCTAGTATCACAAAATCTCATGTAAGTTTAAAATTAAATTAATACAGAAGATAGAACTTATCCCAAACCTTTTTGTACTCTTCGATGATAGTTTTATACACTTTGAAAAAAAAAATTACAAGCAATAAAATTGGTGCGATGATCTACAAAATATAAAAGTAGGCTACGAATTTTAAGCAGTATATGTCAGTAATTATTTAACATGATATTAGAGAAATCAATACACTCCTTAGCTACAACGACAATACGACAAAAGCTGACTGACCTGACTGATTATCAAGCCTTGGGCGGTAATGACCTGTTCATCACGCCAAGGGTTGTATACCCAAAGTATTAGGAAATACACGGTTGTTGGACTGTTATTATAGGTAATGAAGGTAATCTATCAGTAAAACTTTTTTCCAAAAAGGTTGGTGACCGGTGATAAAATGTGTTGCTAAGCATATTCGTTAAAGTTCCCATATGGTTATTGTAGATTAATACTGAAAAATAGTAAAAACTACACTTTTCTTTTCTCATAGAAACTGAGTGACATGAAGTAATAATCGTAGTATATTTTATGAGATACAAATATAATCTTAAAAAAGGTTATAATGTGGATCTTCGGGATTGATTAATAAAATGAAATAAAATTTCTATGGAATTATCTGTATCAGATGTATTCGAGATCGAACTAATCTTATAAAATTATTACTAAATAAAATTCTGCTCGAGTTACGCAGTTGACATTTCTTTGTCGGAACAGTCAGTCGAATCAACTAATTCTTTTTCAACTAAAACACTTGATTTTTATTTTCATTTAGTTCTTATAAAATGGTCTAAGTTACAAGGATAATTTATATTACTCTTAAGATATTCTATAGCTGAAATAATTATATACCTAGTTTTGGAAGCGGAAAACTACATAACCACACGACAAGATTGTATTTCTAAATATTTTATAAATTATAGGATTATAACAATAATTTAAAATTAGAAAAAAAAATCTTTTACATGAACCAAAATTTATATTTTATGTTAATTATTTGCTATATCTTAGTACATAAAGTAACTTTTTTTTATTATTTCTTTAATATTTTTATTTAAGACAAATATCAATCATTTCGTTTACCATTTCAAAGCATCCACTGGCCGCAAATGTAAATAAAACTTTTTAGAACATTCCAAATTCGAATGCACAGTTATCGTAAAAAGTTTTTCGTATAGAACTGCGATACACGACACGAACGCGACGACCCTACACGGGAAACTGGAAGCATGGCTCTCTCGCCACCGAATATAAACAAAGGGTAGTATAGAGTATCTAGGGGACAGAAGCTTTCAAGTAGAATTAGTTACACTCTCTGTACTGTAATAAGATCGATATAAAAACAGTTAGAGGTATGTTAAAGTCCCAGAAACGCGACTTCTACCTATTGTTGTAAAATGTTTGTATTGTAAATTCTAGTAAACGATCATTGTTAACAGTACCTACCATTCATGCGGTGCGTCATAAGTACGTCTTTTTTGTAAACAAAGTATTTATAAGTTATACTTTTTCATAAAAAAAAATGTTTATGCAGATATGTGTAAATAGCAAACCGTAGCTAGTATTGCATGTAGGGAATAAACATCAAGCTATTATAGAATAAATTTAAATCCTCTCTCTGCATTTCTTTAATATTCTATACTCAGTACTGCGCACGTGCGAGAGAACTTGACGTGACTTTAATTTGAATTTGGAACAAAATTAAATTCGCGCCATATTTATGGCTTTTAGGGGGAAATCGAGAATGGCGAGTAAAAGGTTTTCTAGAGCTTCGGAATATTGCTTTTTAAGCAGCTTTTCCTGTTGCTTTCATATCGTGAGAATAGATAATTTAATTGCATTATACGTTAAACATTATATTCACTGGGAAACAACTTTTCAGTTACAAAGTTACGGAACATTACATAGATTTGAGAGATAATGTTCTTTAAATTGTAAACCGTGATAAATGACTTAGAAACATATTAATTTGTTTCACAACCACGAAGATTTAGGTATTGAAATAGTGTTAGTAAACAAAATATTTACAAAACAATTAGATACTTTTATAGTACTTTTTAGGGTTACATACCGAAACGGTAAAAAAGTGACCCTATTACAATTTTTTTTACAGATGTATTTCTGTTGCCGCTAATACAACAAACACTAAAACAGAATAAAATAAATATGGAGCTCCAATACAACATTTTTTAAATAATGGCATGGAACCTTTATGCTATTCCGACTCGCATTTAACCGTTTCTTCTTTTAAAGTTAGGTTGAAATATTGGTACAAGTGGAATCCTTTAAATTCATTATAAACGGTGTAATTATGTACGTATATATTCTGTTGCGCTTACTTTTATCTGAACAGTGTATAATAGCATGTGTGTGTATTGTAGTAGATGCAGGATCTACGGTAGTTACGTGTTGCAAAATAGTAAAATAATACGTAAAATATATCAATATGTAACCCAATATGTTATCCTTTGTATTTTTGACCGTAAGTGTACTTATATTTTAACCGACTTCATAATCGAAAAAGAAAAGGTTGTGTTCAACGGCGATTTATGTTGTTTTTTTTGGTCGACTGTTGACCAATTTTCAAAATTCTTTTTTTTATCCAACAGCTTGATAGATCGAGGTGGTCCTATTTAAATTTTATTTGAAATCGAATAACTAGTTTTCTTTTCATAACAAAACAAAATACGCTTTCCAACAGATATCACTTAAATATTAACATTACATGTTATGTATGACATGCATTTTTTACTTTTTATAAAAAGGTTCTTTCCAATATTAATTACGAAACTTTGAAGATGGAGGTCTTTAGGGATATTATAAACTTTGACAATGCTATTAATAAACAAGGATTAATATTAGAGTAAAATTGCGCTAAAACTGCAATTTTTCAAACCTACCACCTTTTAGGAGTAAATGTTACTCCCATAGAACCTCGTACTAGGTTAACCTTTGATAAATTTCAGTTTAAATAATCTGAATTTTTACTAATACTAAGTGACAGTCACAGCGTAAATTTACTCCAAAGCTATAAACCTTGTTTAATTATAACACTGTTAATGGACTAGCTCAGCACCTACTTTAGTTGGTCTGTAATATCACTTGCCATATTGCAAACCACAAATCTCTTTAGAATTATCACATCATCTCTTACAACTCAACACAAACAGTGATAATACTATTTATTATTTATCTTTCATGGTATATTATTTTGCAATAACTGATGGTAAGTAATAATTCTCCAACTATTATTATATTTAAGTAAGCATCGTTTTTAGGAATCCGCATCATCAGGCAAAACTCGTATGTTCCTTACAGAGTCTGATCATTTGCTATAGATAACTTGAACGAAATATACACAAATGTAAATCTTGTCTCAAAGACTATCAAATCACATAATGTATGTGATTGCTCAGATTACAAGATAAGTTGCTAATTCCTTCTTATTTTGTTGTATTATATAAGACAATATTTTAAATGTTTTTTCTTGCATTGACCTGACCAGGATCGACCCGTCAGAGATAATGACACTTACGGTCAGTTGCACAAACGTCCATTAAGGTTAAAAGACGCCTTTAAGCTCTAATGAATGTCAAATTTGTATGGGTAATGTCGCTTAAAAATAATGAAGAATTTAATGGACGTTTGTGCAACTGGCTGTTAGAGTGGCTGGCACGCCACTCGACTACGGTTGTCAGAATTAATAGAACTACTTGTCTGTGAACTTTGTTTTAATCATAACTGGATTACAGTTATTTTATGTCATAAAATCAATCTAATTATAGTTGCAGTTTTCCTATAATATCAATTAATTATTAGTTACCAACTGTAACCGATCGGAGCCGCCGTCACGTCGACTCGTACGCAAATCGATGGTGTGGAACCCGTCGTCGGCACCTTCAAACGCTTTGTTGACGCATCCACCTTCAGATGAAGACATGGTTTCTGTAATAGAGGAAGAACAGTGTTACATACACTTAATAATCATTCGGTTCTATTATATTTGAAATAAAGTGTTGTCGCCTGGCTGGAAAGACACCATCCTTTTTTCTAAGTTTTTTATATGATATGTCATGTTTTTACAATTTGTTATTTTTTTTTGTTGCTCTTTGTCTGTTTTTGTGTTTTCGTATTTGCTGTGATTTATTATTTGTTATAAGAGTGTTACTATTCGCACCATATATTCAATAATTTCTATTTAAAGTCTAACAAGGACTATAGGCACTACCCACTTGAAACAAAAAACATTCAGTTGAATTAAGAACCCCCACCATGTTTGGGCTAATCCCCAGGTAGTATGTAGGTTCTCAATTCAATTATTTATACCATTCTACTATTAATTAGAATTAAGATGTCTTTGCATCAGATTCTAAATGGTAAATGCTTTGATTAATAATGTTAACATATTTTTTTTATTTTTTTTCATGTTGATAAATTAAAAGAATGCATTTTTAAAATAATGAAAACGAACAGGCTATTCGAATAAGAGAAGAATATTAGTTATATATAAACACACATCTAGCTTATTAACTTTCGTTCAATTCTAGGTATAGTCATGCCACTGATTCGCAAATCTATGGCAGAAGACCTCGTTGTTATTTAGACATTTATCTCAATAAATTTATATTATCAGATTCAAATGATTAAAAAATTTGCCAGTCACAAGTGCTCTTGCCCTGCAATCCGAATTTAGCTATTCAAGATTGTTGATTTTCCCAAATTTTTATTACTTTCCCTGGTAGTGAGTGGATTTCCATAAAATGTAATTTCCGAATGAGATGAAAACCACAAATACCTATGCCACTTGCACATCTCCCATGGGCAATAGACACAAAGGAGTGACTGTATTAATTCGTTTTGCTAGATTAACTAAAGTGTGATCGACGTGGTTTCAAACCACGTGGCGTTTCAACAGAGGTGACCTTACTTGTTACCAACCGTTGATCTGGTAATGACATAGTTATGTGAATGTGGTTACTCCGATTAGATCTGGTGAGTTTTTTGCTTTTCTTCTTATCGGCTACAAGATCTCTTGAATGAGAGGTAGGGAAAAATGTTGGACGATTCAAAAGTTAAGATTTCTATTTGGATAAATATAATTTTAACTTGGACTTTCACTTTAAACGTCTTTAAATCACATTCGAACACAATCCGCGGTTGGTAACCAAGGTCAACTTTGTTCAAACTGATTTGTAACGGTGGGGTAACACTTTGATAAGTTTCAATAAATCTTGTCTAATAAATATCAAAGAAGCGTTTTTTATACAAACGTATTGACTAAATTAATAGTTATCTTATTTATATTATAAATGTGAAAGTTTCTTTGTTTGGATGTTTGTTTGTCAATCACGCAGAAACTACTGAACGGATTTTGATAAAATTTGGTATACAAATAGGGTATTAGCTGACTTAGATAACAGGATACTTTTTATTCCACAAAACATTTCCCAAGGGACTATGCGGGCGAAGTCACTGGCGAAAGCTAGTAATTTAAGAAGTGGTTAGAAGGAAACGAAAATGAGGTTGCTCGTGCAAAAGATAACGTTGTGAAAACAACATTGTATAATATACTTTTATGGCTATATTTACTCTTTGTTATACCTCATGCGAGGTAATTAGTACGAGAAACTGGCACAGACTTCACTATCTTAATTATTTGTATTATTATTATAAATGACCTAATTTATTATAGTCGTTTCTATCAATTATATCATCTACATTGTATAGATGTTTTAATTTTAGAGCAATTTATGTTTTTTTCACCATTCAATTCCCATGTCCAAACTATTACTTTTTTATAGTTTTATCTTACTTATTTAGTAAATTTTTCCTTTTTTTCCTTTCAATATATATTGAAAGGAAAAAAACGAAAATAAAACGATCAACTTCATCCCTCCCAATTTATTGAGGGGTCACCTACAGGTGACACTGGGCAATAAGCTATACAATATATTAAGTTTAAGTATTATCTTGAAGTGAATGAAACACGGGATATATTTATGAAGAATAAATTTGTATTTAAAAAAAAAATTGTCGATAGTACCTACATATGATTTAATCTTATTTTTATTTATTTTGGAATAAGTACCAACACTTTTTAGGTTGATTAGGTGACACAAAATGTTGCATTTTACACACATTTCTTAGTGCGTTGATGGCAGTATCCACATCTTCGCTGAGAATAGTCGACTCCTGCATGAGGATGCGCATTTCCCTAAGACACCTCTGACTTCACAATCAGTATTGCGGATTGGCAGATTCCATATTGTTGTAGGTAGATAACGGCAACATAATGGCGGAAGACACAATAAGCCCAGTGATTTTCTGTTCGTCTCTTTCAACTCAACCCAAGTATAAAGAGAGGAAACCACATTCAAATACACTCTCATGGAGTCGAAATTTTCATCATAACGGTCGATGCCACCCACGGAAGGTAAATGGTTTGGGTTTGACTAGTATTCCTCCCTTCGTCGATGTCTTGCACATGGTCATGTCGAGAAACTATAAGTCGATTTTTATAATTCAACCTGACATCGAAATATGCAGCTGAAAAGATTAAGGATATATTAGCGTCGTTTTCATCGCCACTGTCTTCATAGATTTCGCCATTTTCTGGAGGGAATATAACGATATAAAATAGTGTACTACGAAATTCCACTTCTGCTGTGCTTACAATCTTGTATGAACTTGTTTGATTCTTCACCAATATAAATACGAATGCCAAAGACAATTATTACGCATTTGTTTCCGGAATTTTGAAGAGAAAAGTGTGAGTGAATCTATGTCAGTGTTTCCCGCTCCCGGAAAAGTAAGTACCTCCCTGCCTATTTGATTGTAATAATATTATATTTGTTATGTTTGCGTGTAGTAGGTACGTACCTAATAAAAATTAAATACTGAACACGTCCATTATTAGATTTATTTTGTACTTTTTATTATACAATTATTTATTTACCCGGCTGTAGTTATTCACTAAAAGAGGGATATATGATTGATTGATTAGCATATTTGTAATTATATTTTTTTTTTCATTTTTTGTAGAGTGATACAGATCTTGGCAGAAAGTAAATTATTCTAGCTATACTATACTATACACTTGATTATATTTTAAGGTAGGTAACTGATACGAAACATGGCTGAATCTAAGAAGAGATGTTGGCAGTACAGTATTGATTATTTGAAATTTGGTTTTCTTCCATCAAAGGCAGATAAACAATTACCGACATGCCTTTTATGCAACAAAGTTTTGAGCAATGACTCTATGAAACCATCGAAGCTCGAAGACCATCTAAGAAGGTGTCATCCTGATAAAATAGGTAAAGATATAAAATATTTTCAAACATTGAAAGAAAAATATGAAAAGAAACCTACCGTGCACAGTATGTTCGCTTCAACGTCTCAAAGTAACGATGATGGCTTGCGGGCATCTTACAATATCTCATTACTTATTGCGAAATCTGGGAACCGCACACCATCGGAGAACAGTTAATTTTACCAGCTGTTGAAGAGGTTTTAAAAACTGTTCTGCACATGACTTCACGTAACGTACTTAGAAGAACTCCTTTAAGTAACAATACTGTACAAAGACGTATTGATGAAATGAGCTCTGATATTGAAAGTTTCTTGTGTATCTACACTCAAGTATCTACAAACAACTCATTTTTCTATTCAACTGGACGAGTTAACTTTATTTGGTAATGAAGCATTTATTGGCATATGTTCGATTTATTCTGGACGAAGAAATCCATGAAGAGCTGCCCCTGTACATAAGAGGTTTAAGGTCCTACTTCTGTTGCGTCATAAATTATGAAAAAAATTCGTTTATTTCGTGGACAGACACACATTGATCGGCAATGCTATTCTGCAATAACACAACGTCGATCACAACGATTAAATAATGTCCAGATTTCGTAACCCAAAATAAAAACGTTTTAAAGTCAGCTTTATTTGATTGAACTTCTGGTGCTTCGACAGCGCTACTTCAACGCTATATTTGTAACAGAATGTTGATGCCATCAACAGCATTCACAATGATTAAAGTTGTTATAAAAATCAATGTTGCAATCTGTATGTCACACAATTAACGACGATTTATGAATGAACAAAGAGGAAAAGCGGGTCACGGGCGAAACAGTCCCACGGGTTTCCATACCATTTGTTATGAATAGCAAACGGAAAACTATCGTATACATAACAACGAACTTATTAATTAAATCAAATCAAATCAAAAATATACTATTTATAAGATTTTAATTAGTGACAAAAACTAGAAAAGCGGTCAAACACTTCTTTCCGATGGTGAATTTAAATAATAACTAAAAAAATTATATCGATTTGTATCTTGGCCACCAAGACGAACCAACAACAAAACGCATAAGGGCACTACCTACTTTTTCTCAAAACGTTTCATCGGATTTTTGGACCCTCATTACTTGTGTTGGGATTATACTAGATACATCAAATTTTCGCGATGCAATTCCAGTAACGTACTTATAAGCATATAAAGTTCCAACTATATAGCTATTATACTTTTGATTTTATTCATGTGGAAATAAACCCTATTTCGGTATACATCGCTCATGATATATAGGGTACTTTCTATAGGAATTGATGATCCTTAGTTCTCAAATAACAGAAAAAAAATCTGAAACTGGAACTTTCATCCTCCATCTTCTTAATCCTTTATTCCATACAGTGATTCTTACAATCGATGAATAATTGTAGAAACTCAGGAAATCAACACCTAGGATTGGTCTGTCAGAACCTGTATTTACAAGGAACTGCATCTTGGTTGTCCGTCTGGCCGCTGATTTCGACTGCCCAGTGCGTTTTTCGTCGACTGGAAATTATATGGCTTCCTACACTTCTTGGCTTGAGAACCAAAAGTGTAATGATAAAAGCAATGTGGATGATCTGGCGGAGTTTGACGAGGTCGTGAACTTGAACGGCTACAAGAACGATAATTTCTGCGATACCTTCCAGAACGTTCCAAAGTCGCATCTTTGTCAATTGACAAAAATGCGACTTGTTTAGTGAGCTCGCTGATTCGATTATTTCATCATCATTATCATCATCATCACCAGCTCTTTTACGTCCCCACTGCAGGGGCTCAGGCCTTCCTTATGGATGGTTAAGGAGGATGGGCCGATTCATTTATTTAATTCTTTGTATTAAGGATTCATAGGATTTGATGCACAACTTGATGAAGTAAGTGAATTGGATTCGACTTGAACATTGGACAGGGCGATTTCATAAATTTTGTCAGTGAGATCAGCTAGTTTGTTCAATGATAGGTTAGTTTGAGAAGCGATGACAGTCTGGATATTTGTCAGAAATCAGGGGGTTTTTATTTTGACGTCCCTCATTTATCTGGCATAAAGTATATCTAAATATTACCAGATAATTGGACTTCGTTTCATTGGTAGTTATTCGGTATAAAATAAATTGTTGCTCCAATGGAGAAAACTGGCTTATCGGGTCAAAATGGTGGTATCCGAATACGAACACGGTGAATTTCATTGCACAATGTACAATGATATTACAATAAAAAAAGGGTAGATAGGTTACTTGAATTCAAAAAGTGTCACCTTAAAACTATGATAATTAGCAAACCTGAGCACAGTCTGGCGAAATCGTTGGTTGTTGATTGTATCATAATAATTTTTAAAATATCATGTGTATTATGTGAAACTGTAGAAACAACATAAGTAAGTCATCTAAAGACCAAGCGGTCACATTTCATTCGTAAGTATACATTTTGAATTAATTTGCGTTTTAATAAAAAAAAAATAATGTGTCCTAAAAAGGAAGAATAATACTCCGGTTACAAATTATGAAAAAGTTCTGTCAAAGATTGTATAAAAAATACAAAGCTTTCATAATATGCTTGATGTTGCCAAAATCCAAAATATATAATTTTGTTTCTCGTAAGATTATTAATCATCATTGATCGTAGTTATAGGTTAGGTCAGATTATAATGATCTTTGTAAGATTAAATGATAATGCTTACAATTTAACGTAGACATATAATCTATCTATGATTATTTTGTTTTAGAAATTTACAGAAAATATCAGGTAAATGCTTCGATTTTCTAGGCATTTTTATGAATCGATCTAGTCTAATAGATAGAAAAAACTATTACCTAATTAATGAAAAGGTTAAGCTTGTCTGATTAATATAAAAAAAGACACAAAATTGACATTGAATCGTCGCGTCTAACCTCGAAAGTGATTGTTATTCTATATTTACGGTCTGAGAAAATTAAGGTGAAGTAATTAGTGAGAAATGAAGATATCACAAATTCTATATAATTTATTTTACCTCGTATAACCTCGTTTACCAGAGTTTTGGTGAATTTCAATAACATAAAGAATTCAAAACTATAGTAATTTTAAACGAATAGTTGTCTATATAAAGGCATTAAATAATATTTATTAAAAAACTCTACTGATGTAGAAAAAGTCAACAAAATGCAGCTGTTTCAATGTAAAACAAGGCCAATGAAACACAATCACATATTGTATTATTAAAATCAAATTATATAAATATCTGTCAGAGCCAATAAAATAGGTTGTAGGTTAATTAATTAAATGATAAGCGTCCAACTTCGATTGCATTTTCTTGAAGCAGTCGCTTTTGAGATAAGTATTATTAAAGCTTTTTAAAAGTTTTAGTCGATTCTATTTTTTTAGTTTTTGTTTCATGGTTTTTAAACGATATTGATATTTTAAATTAAATACTAACTTTCCGCCAATGGATTCACCCTCATGGTCCCTAGGGAACAGTTAAATTGTATATATTTTCTGTGTGATTTATAATTTGTAATCTTTGCCCTAAAAGACGATAAAACATAAATTGTTGTGATCTCATTAGATATTGCAGTTATTTGCTTTCTTTTTGCAGTCCACTTGAAAATAAGCAATTTTATTTAACCTACTAATAGTGACTAATTGTTCTTATGGCTTGATTGATTTATAAGTAGCAATTTGAACGCAAACAACACAGATTTAAATCTATTTAATTCCGCAACCGATATTTGTCTTTATTCTTTAAAAAAAGCATGAGTAATAATAATTTATATTAAAAGTAATAGTAAGTGATGAACGAAATCTAACTAGGAAGTGAACGTTTAAATCATTAGCAGTGCACAGACATCGACTAATCAATAAACATATGACGTGCATCATGGGAGTGGTGTCAGCAAGTGACGCGCCCGTTCTGGTCTGCCGGCTGGGCACAATCGTCCCACACCTGTAGTGAGCAAGGTCGAGCCCCTATACGGCAACCATTATCCTTCTTTAGATACTTTTATCGCTCAGTCGGGGCGTTCTATATTGATGATATAATTATCAAATAAGGTTCGGCTTAAATTTATTGGTGAACACTGCAACTAGTTATTTAAATTTTAATTTCAACAAGCGATGTGTTATAAAAATCTCTTATTTTTAAGGATCATAGAAAAAATATCTTCTTTAGTTGTATAATGTAGCTTTCCAGTGATGGCTTCTGATTTAGCTAGACAACACGTATAAACCGACAACTAATAACCCAAGTGACGTTCTGCTTCCAAACCCCTTCAGTTTTCCGGTACGTTATTGCTGATGTTGTAGAATTAAGAACTGCTCACTGTATACGGATAGGTGATTACTTCTAAACTCGTGATATATAAAAAATTTTCTTGTTTCCATTATTATTAAATGATTATGTTATCATTATAAGATCATAGTTTTTTTGTCTCTCTATTTCTAATGTATTGATCTGGTAATGACATGGTTTTGATCTATTAGAGCTGGTGAGTTTCTTGCACTTTTTATCAGCCAAAAGACGTCCTAAACGAGTGGTAGGGAAAAAAAATGTTGAGCGATTCAAAAGTACTTTTAAGTCTATTTGAATAAAGATTATATTGATTTTGACTATGGAATTCTTTACGAGACTGATCATCAGGATCCGATCTACTACGTCTTGAAACCGTTGATGAAATAATTCATATCTTATTATTCTATTTTTTCTTAAATCTGTGATCATAACGGATAGCCGCTCGATATATCCTTCCTAACATTGCACCTAATACCCCATAACGTCCTAATTTATTTGTCCTTAGAAGAGAATGCTTGTTATCAAAATTCGGATATTTATATGAGCGATTGTTTATTCCTCGATCTTGTATTTAAATGCATAATATCTAGGCGTTTAAAGAAAAACATGTGCGACGTCACAAATCACATGTTACTATGAATCGACAAAGTACTGAATTACCCTGTTGCAGTCAGCCAATTTTCCAGAGTGACGACGTCACTTCTTAGTCAGTGCCCCGGAAAATGGGCGTTGGTACAATGTTACTGACTTAGAAAATTATCTATGAGACGCATGTGAATATGCTCTCGGCTTGGATGATAAGCTCGTGGTAAAATTGACAGTATAATGTAGGAATTTCTTCTATTAGATTTTTTATGAAAAGTCATGATTGCTGTATATACCTTGTATATGTGTAAAAAAGCCTAGTGTGAGTCGTACTTAAGTCTGGTTTTATTGTAATAACTAAAGAACTAGTACATTTTTTAATGAGAGGTCTAGTAGACAGTTCAAGTAAATATTTTCGAATCTGTTATCTTAAAATTATAAAAAAATACCTTTTTAATACATATTTAAGCAAGTTCAGCAGTGCTATTCTGTTATAAAAACTGCCTAGAAATCGACGGCGCTGTCACTGCGTTGAGATTCAATCGCATAATACCAACGTAAGAAAGGATTTAATTGAAGTTCTATGCCGAGTTCGAGTCGTCGTCGAGTTTGAGGTAATTTCTTGACAGAATAGTATAGAAATACAGACTGGTCACACATATGCCATTGAAATAAGATAGAAAACAACTAACACAATAAAAACATTCTAACTCAAACTCGTGCACAGGCTTTAGTTTAGAAAATTTTTTGTAAAGCTTTACATTGCGCTTTTAGGTGAATGACAGGCCATAGTTTGTAAAACCATAATTTGTTTATATATTTTTTTTCTGAATTTTCCCCATGTTTGTTTTAATGAATACAATAGCATATGTCTACCAATCAATCATTAATAGGATGAAGCTAATAAGCTGTTGCTGCGATGGACTAGCCCTTAGTCCTTTTTTTACTATTTTTCCCTTTTGAGGGTAATATTTTTGAGTCTTTCTCAATCATTGTACTCAGATTGGAAATGCATGACGCAAGCAAACGCTATTATCACAGTTTACACTGTGCTTTTATCGTAATGAACAATTGCGATAACTTTTACGGTGTTATTTGCAATGTATACGTGAGCTGTTTGTAGGTTTATACAGGGGCGTAACTATCTCCGTATGTGCCGTATCAGTTAAACGGGGCCCCAGGGCGAGGAGGGGCCCCCAACGTGCGTAAGCAAAAATTAATAAAAACTTCCCAAATTTAATTTTTATCAGAAATGACAAAAGTAAAAAAACGCGTAAGCGTCCGTTTCAAAGTTGGCAACACCCTCGGTTTTCGAGGACTGCAGGATTACTCCTTTTAAGTCATTTACTTCAATGGGGGAATCTCACAATAATCGACGTACATACGATTACAATTCGCACAGTTTATAATAATAATCATTTAATCAAACATTTATTTTACTTTTGTGAGAAATCTGTACCCTCCATAAGGGCCCCTAAAAAATTATTATACGGGGCCCCGCCAATGCACGCTACGCCACTGGGTTTATAGTAATCTCTAATATTAATTCTTTGATGAACTCTTTGTTAACTTTGAATTAAAATGATAAGTTGAATCATAATAATGTGGCTTTAAGCCAGCAATTGTTATGTTTGTTTCATAATGAAAGATGTTATACCTACATAGGCTTAAGATAAATCTGTAATTGTTTTAATTACTGTAATAAGACACTTAGAAATAGATATTATTTTTTAATAACGACTCTGCTGGTGTAAGTGATAATTAACAAGAGTTCAGTTATGTGAAACTATGTTTAATACTGTAATGTAAATAAAAAAAAAGTTACAGAATAAATATTAATTGTGAAATTTTCAACTTGATAAATACTGACCAACTTAATAATAAGGTCACGTTTTTACCCCTTGTTATGGAACCCTAAGCTTCAAATGTAATAAGTGAATTAATTAAATTAAAATATCTAATTAAATCAGTTTAGTTTTCTTCTTGCATACGAACAGAAACACAGAACACAGAAAATGCGTTCTGTGAACAGAAATTAATAAAGCCTTTAGATATATAATGTACAGTATTCAACACAACATCCAGACCCGATTCAATATAATATAGTAACATCGAACCCGGGTTTTCAATAGCCACGACACCAAGATACCGACGTGCCAACTACTCCACCACTTTTGTAGCAAGTTATCCTACTTCCTTCTAATATTATACCTCGTGTGTTCATAAGTTTTGAGACGAAAAGTTGCGTAACTTTTTTAATAATTAAGTTATATTTCTAAAATTTTCAGTAATTATTAAATAGATAATAATCTACAGTAAAATATGTATTTTATTCAAAATGACCACCCTTGATGAAATTTGGTATAAAGACAAATGTTGGTCTGAATTAACATATAGGCTACTTTTTATCCTACTGAAAGATTCCCTAAGGATAGAAGTACTTTCAATGGCGCCTATTTTTGTGAACGCTCCTAAACGATAAGGGATATACGAACGTTTTCTAAAGTAAAGTTGGAGAGCTTTAAATCTATACTTATATTATAAAGCTGAAGAGTTTGTTTGTTTGTTTGAACGCGCTAATCTCAGGAACTACTAGTTCGAATTGAAAAAATATTTTTTTGTTTAATAGACCATTTATCGAGGTTGGCTTTAAGCTATATAACATCACGCTGCAACTATTAAGAGCGAAGAAATAATGGAAAACGCGGACGAAGTCGCTGGCGGCCACAAGTTATCTATAAAAAAAATCTATATTTATGTGCTAAGATTTAAAAAAAAAATACGAAAGTTTACGAAGGTTGTCATAAAAGTATATTAATTTTTTTTGTCCGTATTTAGACGTTTATTTGAATAAGTGATAATGAATCCTTAACAAAATAAATATGCTTATAGACAAAGAAATTAAATGCAAATAAAAATTGTCTTTTACACCAAATCAATTGGATGAGTAGTTTGGAATTTACAACGATGTGCTTGAGAAAAGAAAATAACACACGCTGCCGATTTTTTAAATTTATAAGGACTATAGTAGTGATATTATTGTGTTTCTAATAAAATAATGAAAACAATGATAGCTAAGAGAGCGTTTAGTAACAAGGAACACCTATTCAAGGTGAAATTGCCAGTTTACCAAGAAGATTATCTTGAGTAGTAAAAGGCTTTCGTAGTGTTGGAAAAGGATAACAAATTAACTGGACTGAAATACAATCGATTGAATAAGTATTGCGAATCGTCAACGAAAACAGACGACTATTAGGGTACCGCGTAACAACATTGGCTTCTATTTGGTTGACATTGTATTGCACTCAATGTTCAATATGTATTGTTAGATCGTATATAAAATATGTACATTATATCGAGTTAAATCCAATGCGTTGAGCGCATTTTGATTAACCACAATATCAATCAAATCGAAGTCAATGTTGTCAAGCGGTAGGCTTGCTGGAAACCATAGAAAACAGATTAGGAACAATGTATGTACACTTAATTCCACACGATGACTTCTTTAAAACCAGGCTGTGAGCTAAAATAATCTAATGACAAGTAAAACTATTTGACCTACCTTCCCGAGAATCATTTAGAAACGCAAGAAATGTTACGATAATCGTAAGAAATGTGAATCAACATTAGTTCAGAAACTCGCAAGATCACTTACAGCAGTACATAGGTATTGCAACATATGTAGATAGGTATATTCAGGTCCAAAAAAGTAATAGAAAACAACATGAACTGTGTCCATTGGTAATTCTTTAGAAACTACATTGTAAAAAAATGGTCAAGTGCGAGTCGCACTTGCACATGGAGGGTCGCGTACCGGAAACGAATAAAAAAACACGGTTTAGTATGGGATTTGCCTTAAACATTTTTTTTTTAATATTTGTTAGTATAGCGGCAACAGAAATACATCATTTGTGAAAATTTCAAATGTCATGAGAAACAGCCTAATGACAGACAGACTGTCAGACGGAGGGATGGAAAATGGATTCTTAACAATAGGTTTTCTTTTTTATCCTTTAAGTACGGAACTCTAATACGAATCTCATTACAAAAAAATCAAACTCGAAATTGTAACTAATATCGAGGATGCAGTATACTACTTTTCATATTTTCTGTATAGTCCTCTTCCTCAACAAAGTTTAAACTCTAATTTTTATATTTTATTAAAAAAGGCACATTTAACATGTTTTGCAGTAAGACATTGTACAAGAATAACGGTACAGGGTTTAAAAGATAATTTTATGCTGGCTACCAGAAAAACCGAATCGAATTTAAAATAATCCCAGGAATAAAACTTCACGTTGGCATCAAGCCTTTGAGGTTGGTTTACCACGAGTTGTGATATTTTTGCAACTTACCTGATTTACCAGAGAAGTGGTAATTTTTTTAATAATGCTAATACTATCAATGCAAACGTAACTCGGTCTGAAACCATTTAGATAAAATTTGTAATGATAAAGTATAAGGCACTTAAAAAGATATAGAATAGATTTCATACGAATGTTATGAAAGGAATGAAAATACGGGTAGAAAGTTTGTATGGGGATATTTTATTTACTTAAATTCATATGTTTGTTTCTACTTTTCTTTAAAACCAAATAAATAATAACTTTTTATGTCATTTTGAAAAGAATGTAAACTTGGAGAAAAAACGTCTTCATAATAATCGAATAATTAAAAATTCAATGTACTTAGATACTCAATTTTTAATCGGGCGATGATTTAATGGCTAAATTTTTACATGTCTGACTTCAAACGAAATTTTATTTGAATTTAAATTTCTTTGATTGTTGTGAAGAATCGTTTTACGATGTTGAGGTCTGTTTATTTATGAAAATAAACATTTTTACAATCGCCACAACAAGTTCATTTTGGCGATGTAGTTCATCCAGTTTTTTTAAACTAAAACAAAACTACTGATTTAATTTCGTCAAAGTTTTAGTGGGATTATTTCGAGACTCATTTAAACAAAAAAGTGCAATATGAATACAAGAAAACATTCAAGTTGAAAACCTTTTCTTGTTTTTTGAAGTTGGTTAAAAATAAACCACTGTAAATAGTACTTATACCACGCAAACGAAGTTGCGGGTAAAAGCTTCTTCATAATATCTGCCAGCCAATCAACCACGGAGGTCTTCAAACATGTTAACAATATCTTTTATGGCGAGAAACTCTTAATATGTACTAATGTTGTCCACATTAGTCAGTATACGTACCTACTTGCCTACTACTACGTCAATAACGCGGAGATAATAGAAAAAAATGCCATAATGCGATAAAAACTCTTTAGAATAATTTTATTTAGTAAACACTTTTGAAAATACACCGCTATTGACTATAAAACTCTACAATTTTTTTAGCGAAATCAATTATTTGGTTATTGTTACGACATAGGTACCTAAAGAAATATCTTAAAGTAATTTTTGAACTCGACACGGTGAAAATCTGTAGAAATAAGCATTTCAATGCAATAATTAGGTAAATAATGTAAACGATCTGCTCGATGGTGTTATGGTTAGCGCGTTTGACATGTGATGTGGTAATTAAGCAACTCTCGCAAGAGTCGGTTATAGGATGGGTGACCAAAAAATGTATTATCTCAAGCTCAAAGGCACCATTGCGGCCAAAGCCTTTTGTCTATTATATCTGCGGATTTTAACACCCATCAACGCGTGGTGAATCATTGTCCATTCTACCTATTCGATTCTATTCCAGGCATGTGCCCCAACAGTGGGGATATTAATAGGCAAGATCATGAATTAAATGTATATTCTGAAATTTCTTATATCTGAAATGATGTGTTTTATTATTCCTACTTGTGATTTGTTTGAAAAGCTGTTACGATTGAATAGCAATATTAACCTTATGCAAATATAGGTGGTGTACTGTCTGAACAAACTTACTCTGTAGTGTTTGTAACCTTGAGGGTAGAATCCGACAGTTACACAAAAACACAAAATTATTGACGTTTAAAGATTAAAAAAATAATTAACACTTCTTGATCACAATAATAATAATGTAAACATATTCACGCAACACTCATTTCCATAACTCTTACGTTCCATATACAGACACGATCACTCGATAAAAAAAATAGGTTCGATTACAGAATCGTAATCAGTGACGCAACTTTGAAAGTAAAAGTTTGGAACACACGATGTTCGAATGTCGAATTTAAATTCGCGCGCGACACGTGCGCCAGTTCACCTGCCGCGCGGCAGACTGTACATGGAGTACGCATCGCCGATTGGTCAAGGACCCAGGCTAGAGGCGCAAGCGCAACCTGTTTGACCGGACGTGTAGTGTTACCAACAACCCGGGAAACTGTGGACAAATTGGTACGCTTCGCTGCGCACTGCGCGGTATATTATTAAGCCTAGATGATGTTGTAACAAGTGTTGTAAAATCACTCAAGTGCGAAAAAAATATTATGGAGGATATAATTAAAGATTTCTGCATCTGCATCTAACAGAGATAATTCAGTAGATTTTTATTTGAACAAAGTAATTTTTGATAGCAAACTTTATTTCAATAGCTTTTTGAAATTAATTTACACAAGCAAATTCAAGTAGTTAAAATATTTTTGACAATAGACATAATCCGTGAGTGACACAATTAGTATGATGTAGGTACTAAAAAAGCTTCTCCAATATCTTGAAATTACATTCCAAAGCTAAATATTACGTACTCATAATAACATATTCGGAACGAAATTATTTAGGTTTATTTGATATTTTTTTATTTGCTTGTATCATTACTGATTTAGAAATAATTAATCAAACAAATGTTGCGTGCTGAAATTCAACCAGAATTAAATACACTATTTGTCAATAAAAAGTAATAAGAATGTGTATAGTAAGTATATTAATTAAACGAGTACTTATTTTCTAAGGCATACTTAGTCACCCTACCGGAAATACGCGAGCTTGAGAAAATAGTTCACGTGTAAATGCCATGGTAGGTGCATGCTTTGTAATTTCTGTATCATTCGATCTTAATGATACATATGTGCATTTTAATTAAAACCGCTGTTTTTTGAATTCTGTGGTTTTAAGGAATACACTTAAACAGTTTCTTGGACACTGAATTAAAATCGAGTAATTAAAGTGATCCATTATTCATTATTAAACTGATTTTAGGTTATAATATCACTAAACATTATTATTAAAAAGAAAAAAATTAAAATTTCTTTATTTATTGAGTATAAGATCAATTACTTAAGATATCAAGATAGATAGATGTCATCAGAATCTTTAGATTTTTGGCTGGAACTAATATTAGATACATTCACTCATCATAAAACATACAATGTACGATGAAAATGCGGCCAACACGCAATGATGAAAAGCCTGAAAAGTGAAAAGCTTTATTTGTGGAGGCTTACCATTCCATAGTAGGTCTTTAGGTCTTTCACACACTTTCCAGAATAATATATGCGGTGTTTCTAATATGTTTATTGTAAAGTATGTAAAAATTACTTGGCTGTTTGGTGAAAATACGATCATAAGTAGTAAAGTAATAACTGCTTGAGAAATTGTAAGTTTTAGAACAGTCTCCTGGTTTGCGAAGATCTTGAGGGTTTCAGTCCCGTGCCGGTGTACCTGTAACTAGTGAATTTTTTGAGTAGAGACTGGAGCATTTTTCATTAAAGGATAGTTTACGTGTATCTGTGTTAAAGGTAATTAAATAAAATGAAAAGAACGAGGTATACTCATCTTTAAAGTGATCATGAAAATTCAATTGAAGTCGGGCAAAATTCAATTGAAGTTCAATTGAAGCAAAATACGCGATATATTGTCTTTTTTCTATGACATAAATATATCCTTGTATTTTTAATATTGACGTGACGCTTCCATATATTTTATAAGAGTAAAAGTGCTTAGATTAGCTCTTTTACTATTTACTATATACTATTACCAATATTTTTTATGGGGTCACCTCATGCCCATGAGTTCTCGAATATTTTTTTGAAAACCCATCTACAGATTCCGGGAAAATAAACGCGAACATTTTCAATTTCGAAGTAAAAGATATAACTTAAGTTGAGCATAGCTTATTTAGGTCTCAAATATTTAAAAGATATTTTATAGGCGTTTCCCTTTTGATTATTGTTATACGATTGTATAATGTATCTGGTCCGTGGGGGGTCAGTTTGTTCTATAATTTCATATTATACATTATAAATAAAATAGGCTTATTTCACTGATAATTTATATCAGTAATAAATGAATACTAATAATAAAGCTACAATAACGAAATTATATACACACATGTCAAAATTGTAAACCCTTTTTTTGAGTGGGATAAAAAGTGTACGATACTCCTAACCCTAAAAGGCCTGCCAGTTGGCGCTAGGTATCTGGGCCACATGCACACACCAGCCCTTTGTTGCTTCCAAGTAGCTAATAAGGAAGTTCCTACAAAAGGAATTCTAATGACACTCTAGCCTCGAATAAGCAAACTGTAGGTTTTGTCATATGAATAAGAGCTATTTTGTGATGACTTATGGAAATGATTGATTATAATTATATTTATTGTCGATATTATTAGGAAAATCTTTGTATTTTAAGGCGAATTTAAAATAACAATAATTATATATATAAATATATATATATATAGAAAATAGAGACAAAAATATATTAGGACTACCACGGACCCATAAGCTGTGCGATTTCTCGAAATAATCGATGAACATAATATAAAAAAAATACAACGCAGGTGAACACATTTTGAAGTTTATAAAAAAACACAAATAAGTTTTATGTAATACACCTTAAAAGTTTTATATACGTGTATTAACTAAAAGACAATAATTCGAACAGTACAGTTTTACTACAGCATTAAAACTAGATTTGAAACATGAAAAAGAGTAATAAAAACAATTGATCCTAGCATAAAATCTATGCTTTGTACCATAGTCAAATGTAAAAGCCTATTCTAAAGTAAAAACATAAATAAAAATATAACCATAGATATAACAAATTCTGATTGTCATGGTTACGTTTTATTGACAAAATACACAAAAATACACAACTGAAACAAATATTTTCTTAGTACCGTTTTTCCCAAGTTTCTGCGACAAAACAATAAAAAGAGAAAAATGATTTTTATGACTATTAGAAACAAGTAATTCGGTCCTTTAAAAATTCAATACAATGAAGTTGTTGAAGTTTCATTTGAGATACCATCCACCGGGTATTACCTTGGAATATCTTCAAAAAGGTATCATTAAAAATAAAGAAATAGATCTTCTTGAACTGAACTGCAAGTAAGTAACAATATACTTTTTTTTTACTTAATTCATATTATACCTCTAGAGCAGAGTGCCTCACATGCCAATCTCTAAGGTCCTAGGTTCGAATCTGGTAAGATCAATCTAAAAAATGAACTTTTCGACATTATCTCGGGATTGAGTGTTTTGTTACCTTCATTGTTCCAGAAAACTATAGTTCAAGTAATTTAGCTACTTAATTTAAGATCTGAGAAATGTATGCGATGTAGTCTAATATTTATAGTTTAATGTAGTTAAGTAGCTCAGTGGCGTTGAGGATAAGCGCCGCTATCATTGTTGTTTAGCAAATTTCGCAAGGGTCGCTCACTGGATGGGTAACCAAAATATTATTTTGTCTTGCTACTCCGTGTTTCTGAAGGCACGTTAAGCCAACCAACTTTTCGGCTCTATTTTCAGTCGTTAATCGCCAGCGTGGCGGCTTATAGCTCACCTTCCTTAACCATCCGCAACGAAGGCCAGAGCACTGCAGTGGAGACGTAAAAGGGCTGATAATAATAAAGTAGTTATTAATATATTCATATTTTAATGGGATATTTATTCGGTATACTATTCTCACAACTTGGTTGGTTGCAAATGTTTGCCAACGTCATTGAGCGACGAAGTATAAGCTTTGTTAATCAAAATTAACAGTTGAAATTTCTTTTATTCCAGTTCAGATATAAAAGAGATAGCCAATCGTCTTTACCAAAAAGAAGTTCTTCTTACTGAAGAAGTACAAGACCAGCTCCTACAATGTCTAGATACTTTGAAGAAAAGGATCGAGCATGAAGGTCCTACTGGCAAAAGGTTCTACATCTACAAAACGTTGCAAACTCATATACTGCCTCTTACTAATGTGGCTTTTGACAAATCTGGGAAAAGGTGACTAATTTGTATTATACTTGCAATGAGCGTTTCTTTATGTTCTTCGATGTTTAACGTTATCAGGTTCGAAAGTTACGTTTGGCCGTTTTGGTCTTAGCTACATGCAAGGTAAGCATTTGTCGCCATAG
Source organism: Diatraea saccharalis (assembly GCA_918026875.4). Classification (NCBI taxonomy): domain Eukaryota; kingdom Metazoa; phylum Arthropoda; class Insecta; order Lepidoptera; family Crambidae; genus Diatraea; species Diatraea saccharalis. The sequence continues at coordinate 18,134,705 of OU893340.1, read as the reverse complement.
TAGCTAATTTATTGCTTTCGTTGGCAAATCCTGTGAAGGTAATGAATAAGCTATATACATCTATTCGGTTCAGAGCTGTATATATCCTTAAAAACTGTAATCGTAATCATATTTTTGCAGATGCATAACGGGCAGCTACGACCGGACCTGCAAGGTATGGGATGTGGATTCTGGGAAAGAGTTGAAGACACTAGAGGGTCATCAGAACGTTGTCTACTCCGTAGCCTTCAACTTTCCTACATGGTGTGGTTAAAGACCTTAAAATCAGACTTAGATTTTAAATGATATAGATCATATTTGTTTAGAAATAGTACGAGAGTTACTCTTTAAATTCTACGTAAGGAACGCATCTCGACTGCGTTTCTTATAGTTAGCTAGTTTCTTATATATTTTTTTTAACATTCTCCTTCTAGTATTTGTTTAATTCAACATAATACAAAATAGTGATCATTGGAAACAATGGCTTCTATTAAAAATAAACCTCTGACGTACAATATAAACAGCGATCGAGTCATAACCGGGTCTTTCGACAAATCTGCTCGGGTCTGGGACCCAGTTAGCGCTGAATGCCTCGCAACCCTATGGGGTCATCGAGGTGAAGTTGTAGCTGCACAGTTCAACTCCAAAGGAGATATGGCTGCAACTGGTTCTATGGATCATACCGCGAAGCTGTATGACGTGAAGACCGGTGAGAATTTAACAATTTGCACGACTAGCGTTATAGATTCGAACAACTCTAGTGAGATATTGCAGGGGTCCACCCGAGAAAAGTGTTATTAGGATGTAGTAAACCGTTTCATGAGTACGTCATGATACACGTGCTGAAGAGCGATTCATTTAAAATCCGGCCCCGAATTCAAATTCACTTATGTGTCCGTCACGTCATTTCACGTCATCACGTCATTTAGTATAGAAATTTTATTGGTTTCATTTTTTGTAGAAAAATATAAAACTTGATTAATTCACACGTGTCTCATATATTCTGTGCTTACGTCATTTCGAATGATGCAAAATATATACCCTGTTTAGAGTTAACCCTACTGTAGTTTAATAGCTAACCAGCAATCTAACTCGATGCTAGCTCTGGTTCTCACAATGTTTGTTGTGTTAGCGGAGCAGAAAAAGAAACACTTTTTTGCATGTCTCTTTCACTCCTTTACCACACCCAAGACGCTATATTAGTTTTTCCTCCTATTAAATGAAGATAATATTCAGGCACGGAGTTGCTGAACTACGAGGGTCACACGGCGGAGGTAATTACGCTGCAATTCGATCCTAATGAAGGTCAACGCCTCATCACGGGTTCCTTTGATGGTACCATCTCCGTTTGGGACACTAGGGTTAAAGAGTAAGGCTGTCATTATCATAGCTTAGTACTTTTCAAGAATTGCTTGAAACTCTTGTACTGGTTTTATTATATTACCGTTTCGGAGATCCGTAGTTGTTCGTCATCCATCTCAAACCCTAATCAAGGTGGATAAATAAAATTATTTCAATTTCCGTATTATTTATTCCATTAATATTGAACCTGCGTTACTGATCTGTCTTTTTGTTTATTATTCGTTTCTTGTTTCTTTGCCTCGCCTCGTCTCCTCACTATATATTTGCAGCAAATGATCTGGAACGTAGAATATTGCTAACATATAAGCTATCACTTGATTCTTGTAAATAAAATAATTCCACACAAATAAACAAGTATGGTTTTGGTCCCAGAAAGTTCATAAACCATACAGGCAGTACAATAACAAAATACAAATTGTACACCACAGATAACATCAACTAAGTTATTTTACAAATCTATATGCCAGTAATAACTATACACAACATCCTTAAAAAAATACTTATTCATAATATCTTCATTAACACCTTATAAAATGTGATATGGTTTTTTCAATGGAATTTAAAATTTTGGTTTTGAATACAGTGTTAGTAAAAAACATATTTTGTTATTAACCAGATCAGTTCTTTTGCCAGTTTATATTTAGTTTATAATCCATGTTGTTTTTGCAGCCGGGTCTCAGTTTTGCGTGGACACGATGGTGAAATCTCGAGTGTACAGTATAACTGGGACAGTTCACTAGTGGGCTCAGCATCTTTAGACGGCAGCGCTAAATTATGGGATGCACGATCTACAGTCTGCTTAGCGACTGTTGCCTCACACACAGACGAGGTATTATATAACAGATGATACAATTCAACTAGTTGAAAGATCTCTGGATTTTATATAGTAATTTGATATATTGAAACTAGATAGAAATTCTTCAGCAGAAACCTAAACTATTAGTATTTCATAGTCATTCATAGTACCAATTAAATACCAATGAAAGTTGGTTGTGGGATTGTAGAAAAACTAGATAACAATAAGGTCAACGGCATAAGATAAAAAACACTAAATCAGTAGATCATAACCTTATGTTAATAGTAAACAATCACTCGGAACAACTCAATGTGATTATATTCAGACGTATAGAATACAATTCAAATTAAAAAATGTCAGGAACTAAAATTATAAAATTTGGTACACTTATTTTCTAAGACCATTAATTCCTTGGGGTCGAAGTTAGTCTGCAAAAACTTGATTCGAGCGACTCGTCCAGATGAACACAAACAGTGTTATTAATAAACAAGGTTCAACTTTGGAGTAAATTTATGCTGAGACTGCACTTAGTATTAATAATCATAATTCATATTATTTAATAGAGACTTAGCAAAGGTCAACCTAGTATGAGGTTTTACGGGAGTAATGTTTACTCCTAGAAGGAAGTAGGTTTGTTGATTCTTTTTATAATATGAATTTGAACCAATAATAAAATGGTACTTTTAGCGAAAATTTACTATGACGCTAAACCTTATTTATTAATAGCACTGAAAAACATTTTGATCAGTGTTTATAGCACTTAAAAAGATTTTGATAGCACTGAAAAACATTTTGATCAGAACAGGCCGGATAAAATAGACCAAACCGAGTGTATGATACAACAAATGGTTTTCGGAGTTTTTGGAATTTCTCTTGTCTTAATACGGTCAGAGGTCTCGGAGTAGGCAGTTGAAGATTTCTTATCACTCACGTTCTATTGTGTAATTTAACACGAATCCGTTTATTTACATATTTATTTAATATCGTTATATTTGCTTAGTTAATTTTTATCCGACTTCCTCTATATCGCTCTTTTTCAATTAGGTGCTTGACATTTGCTTCGATTGGGCTGGCCAGAGAATGGCTACCTCTTCTAGTGACTGCTCGGCTCGCATTTATGATGTGCGTGCTGATTTCAAGGAACTTGCAGTCATGAAGGGTCATCGTGAAGAAGTCTCTAAGGTAAGATTATACTGTATGTCATGTTATATACCTACTACAAATACTTTGTTGATAAATACAGTCGAGATGTATTATTTATAAAAATAATACGAGAAGATAGATTGATAAAATTTATATACAATGCGATAATTCAAGACGTATTTTTCATAATCAAATTGATTGCTGTTAGACGGTGATTTCAGAAACTATAAAAACCGGTGTCCTTGTATAAAAAGAGTAATGGAGGCGAAAGATGTGTGCCTTGTGGCACTCGGTCCTCGGGATCTAGATGAAGATATAAATAGACAGTACCTTTTTTTTATTATTAGTGTTATTAATAGACAAGGTTTAGCGTTGGAGTAAATTTCAATATGAATTTTAACTAATACTAAGTGCAGAAGCTGCGCTTAGTATTAGTTAAAATTTATATTATTTAACCAGAGACTTCGCAAAGGTTATACCAGTACGAGGTTCTACAAGAGTAATATTCACTCCTAGAAGTATGTTTATTTATTCTCTGTATACTATGAATTTGGACTAACATTAAAATTACAATTTTAGCGTAAGTTTACTCTGACGCTAAAATTGTTTATTAATAGCACTGTAATTGTTTACTGTAATTTTTAAATATATTTATTTCAGGTGTGCTTTAGCCCAGCGGGCGGATGCTTACTCTCAGCATCTGCAGATCGCAGTGCACGCGTGTGGAACACTAACACAGGCAACTGCATTCAGGTATTCATGTGTACAGAGATTTGAGTTTATTAAAATGCTAAAGACACATCCACTATCGGCCTCACCGAAGAAAGGTATTTTGGAATCGTTTAGTTTAGTATGAAAACATATGAACCTCCGCACACCAGCTTTAAGTCGTATCGTTCGAAATCTCATGTTATCCTCATGTAAAGTGTAAAAATTTAGATTCAAGTCGTACAGTCAAACTCTGGAACAGTTTGTCGCCAGCGGTATTTCCCGACCGATACGACCTTCAAACTTTCAAGCGTAGAGCATATTCGTCCCTCAAAGGCCGGCAGCGCACTTGTAGCCCCTCTGGTGTTGCAGGTGTCCATGGGCAACGGTAATCACTTACCATCAGATGATCCGTCTGCCCCCTATCACATAAAAAAATTAGATATTGCCCTTACTACTTATACTTATTTAGTTTCAGTCGGCTATTTCATATTTTGTGTCCGTGTCTGAGCTCATTTAGCCACTCCGATTTCATTCTGAAATCAAAATATTTTCGTCATAAATAGTTATAATGGATTCCATATTCTCATTACATTTCCAAGAATTTATTATTTGAAGTACTACATGTTATTAGTTTTCTAAGACCCCATGTTTTCACAACTTTTCGCCTTTAGGTGTTGTCTGGTCACCAAGGAGAGATATTCTCCTGTGCATACTCTTACGCCGGAGACGCCATCGTCACAGCTTCCAAAGACAACACTTGCCGCATCTGGAGGTGATTCGACTGGTGGCTGTAAAAGAAGCGGCCGATCAACTACAGATAATTCTTATAAAGTTGTTAATAATAAAAATATCGAGTACAATACTTTATAGAATCAAAGATGTGGTGGACAGAAAAAAACTTTTTTAATCCCAATTTGGTATATTTATAATATTCATCAATCGCTAAATGTACTGATCCTCCTTAAATATATTTAAAGAGCTTACTATTGGATACCTAATAGTAAACATTTAATAACACGTAAATCAATGAAGTTATACTTCTAAACATTCCACGATTTTGAGAGTATAGAATCATATTTGGGTATTGCTAATTTAATAGATAAACAGCTAAGTTTTTTTTTTCTTACGAGCCATTTTATCAATGTACTTTTAGTGACTAGATATAATAATAAGCATTTATACTGAAGGTTTAATGTAGGCAATTTGAATATTTAACTCAAGTCTGATCCAAATTTTTATTGATTATTTATTCTTAATAATTTTGTAATGCATGGGAATTTTTATTTTACATTGTTGATCTCGTGAAGTATATTATATTTTAAACTTCATCATCAAAGCAAAGCAATTGTTTATTTTATAAATTATTAACCTATTGAAGTGTCACATTATTGCAATGTACTATAGATCCTATTGTGTTCTTGCAAATTTTATTTGAACTCGACGTACGATAGGTATTAGCGCAATAAAGATTATATTATTTTATATTTTACTTTACAAGACCTTCTTTCGTTGTTTGTGTAATGATTCAATATGAACTTCTATATTAATGTTTGATAGATAACACATGTATTAAGTACTTGAATCTGCACTTATAAAGAGAGAATATTTGTGTTTAGTATTGTTTGTATGAATAAATATAAAAAGTACTTGACCAATTTTTATAATTCCTTTATCAATAAAATGTTAAATTATCGCCCATCAAGATTTACTATATTTTAAATCGTATAGTTCTAATACCATTGCATAGTTCTCAATGAATTAGATTCTTACTAATTACTTCGTTAGGATTTTTTTTAGAGTAACGTTAATATGCTTTCGTAATGCAACACACGGTAAAAGGTAGTAAGTAGCAGATCGTGTTTAGCTAGTTTAGGAATATGGGGACTTTTTGCATAATCTTAGCCAAATTTACATTTTGGAACTAGTGGCATGAAATTAGTTTCATTGCATTAATTTCGCATGTAAACATCCAAAATCACAATGCACCCATACCTACGTTTTATGATACTTTCGTGCTATGTGCATAAACTTACGAGAAAAACTAGTGTCGCAGATTTTTATTTAAATAAAAATATATTTTCGTATTTTCTTCTGGGATTACCTTTTATTAATTTGATATATTATTTATTACTAAGTTATTATTAATAAAAAAAATACTTAACCTTTAATTTAATGGAAAAAACATATTCAACAATCGATAGAAGTTTGTTTCAAGCCGCCACATACTGCAATATCAAGCTTTAGAAACTTGGACATTTTTGTCACCATCTTCGCTGGATCGGTGAACATGCGGCATAGGCAACTAAACTTTATACTATTTTGTCGTTATTTAAAAATTATTTATATTAATAACTGTATAAATAAAAAATATTGATCAAAAATAGTTTCTTTTTTTATTACATGTTTGTGTTGGATCATAATTATAATTTAGCATAGTTTTTTTATTTGTGTTTTATTGTATTAATAAAGTTCTGTTGGTCTGTAGAATGGCAAAAAACGGAATCCCTTTTGCCATACGATTCATCTTTTGTCACGCTTGTCTGTCTGTCCGTCCATACAGCCACTTATTCCGAAACTATTATGAGTACACAATTGAAACTTATCATTCGTTTATTAGTTGTCACCCCTATACACGTCTTCGTACTAATATTATGATATAAACCTAATCGGTGGATTATTTGCACGTGTGCATTATATTTTTTACACCTCAATACTAAATAAAAAATTAAAATTTATTATTATCATATTATTACTTTATTATTAATATTATATCATATTATATGTACTTTCCATATTTATGCAGAAATAAATATATTATTATTATTCCCGTATCCATAATTTACTCTTCCCGACCCCTCGACGATTCGAGGGGTGGGAGGATTCCCCCTGGCAGAGGAGGCCAGACGGCCGGGGGTCAGGGCGACAAGAGAGAAAACGGCGGACGATCCTTGCGTTATCGAGCAAGATCGCCCGCTGGAGCCTCGCAATCATTGGTCCGTCACGGAGTCCCAACCTCTTCAGATGGTCGTGAAGAGAAGTTGGGACTAGGCCATTCGTTGACACTACGACTGGGATGATCTCAGTGGATGACACTCGCCACATATCGGTAACCTCGTGCGCCAGGTTCAGATATTTAAGTTTTTTATCTGATTCGGCTTTCACGAGGTTTTCATCGAATGGGACGGTGACCATCCACTACGAACACCCGAGATTCCGTCCGGTCCATCAGTACGATATCAGGCTTGTTCGCAGGAACAGTCCTGTCCGTAATGATGGACCGGTCCCAGTACAATCGAGCGCGGTCGTTTTCAAGAACTGGCTCCGGCACATACTTATAGTACGGCACCTTTTCGCCTATGAGGCCGTATTTGAAGGCTAGCTCGAGATGGAGTATTTTGGCTGCTTGGTCATGCCTGTGCAAATACTCGGTATTAGCCAGTACAGGACAACCGGAAGTAATATGCCTGAGTGACTCACCGGGCTGGTGACAGGCTCTACAAACGTCCTCTGTCCCATCCTTCAGGATATACTTCCGGTAGTTTCGGGTCATAATGACCTGGTCCTGTATTGCACAGACAAAACCTTCGGTTTCCCCAAAGAGGTCCCCGAAGCGCAGCCAATGCACGGAGGCTCTCGGATCCACGTGACGCTCGTGTAGCGCCTTATAGAATCTACCGTGCAACTCCTTCTCCCTCCAAACAGCCTCTCGGTCAGTGGTGCTAAGTACTGCCGGTTCTCGCCATTCCTCGGTGGCCAAAGAGAGAGGGGTTAGTCCTACATCACATGCTTTGACATCTCTATGCAACTCACTTGATTCCGCTTTCGCCAGGAAGTAATTACGGAGACTATGTATCTCGTGGTTGTGCAGGGTTTCGCACTGAGCAGCCCTCGACCGCCACTCTTCCTCGGGCTATACAGCCTCATCACTGACGATCTCGGGTGGTGCATCCTATGGAGTGTCAAAGTTGTGCGGACTTTCCGATCCAGGGCGTCCAATCGGTCTGAGTCCATCTGAGTATGCCAAATTATTATTATTATTATTATTATTATTATTACTAAATACCATTACGGCATTGTCAGATTGTTTCCTTTAAAGCTGTGCTTAAAAGAGCTTTTGCTTTAAAGGAGACGATTTCAACGGACCAGTCAATGAGACAGAAATAGAGACAGGATGATCTTTTGAGGAAAATAGGACCTTAAAATCTGTTTTTTATTAACTATTATTGTAAAAGTTTTCTTTCAAAATGAACTATGTGACAGAGTGGCTCGCACACTCGTTTTTAGGTCTAAGTCAGGTCTGGGAGTTTTATTATGAAGGACATTTCATAATGAAGGTCTAAAAGGTACATAAGCGATGTAGTCGAATATTTTAAAAAGCTCGGCTACAAAAGGTTCACATAGGGTTACTAGATAAATAAATCAAAAGTCCTGATTTCCATTAAAAATCCTGCGATTTATGTTGCAATTTGAGATTTTTCTCTTAAAAGTACTTAATGATTTCAAAAAGTCAAATTATTATCGTTTTTACTCACTGTGGATTTTGGAGGATCTTGTTCACTCTTTGCACATAACAAAGTTAAGAAGATTATTTTTAGTTGTAAAACAATTTTTTTTTTAATGCACAATATTTTATTAAAAATTCTAAATATTCTGAGATTTGCAAAGTCTGACCTCAATCAAAATCCTGAGATCACAGAACAAATTCTGAGATACGGTAACCTTAGTTTCACATAAGTATAATTTATTTTGCTTTGAAACTTCTGAAAATCTTATAAGCGTGCCCCGTTCTGCAGTAACGTTTTCATATTAGAGGATACTAGCTTCCTTCCGCATGTCGAGAAATGTATAAAAATCACTACTTACCACGCCATTGGCGTCATGCAACACGAACTACATTAAACTGACGCTTTCAACAGCTACCCCATGTGTTCCCGGAGATGGATTTCCAGACTTGGTTGCCCTAGGCCATGTAGTACATACCGCCGCTTTTTTAGCTCCAATAATTTCTCTCTCTCTCTATCAGTAAAGTTGTCTTTTCCAGTGCTGGATATATGCCTCTTGTTAACTTTTTCATCGTTCTCTGCTTATGGCAATTCTGTGCCAGGTCAGTCCAGCCATCTTTTTTTATACCGGCTGGTGATCTGACTAGACTTCGTCTTCTTGTTCGAGGCCTCCAATGTAAAGACTTTTGGCACCATCTGCCATCTACTGTACGACACACGTGTGCCATTTAAGTGTCGGTATCCCTTCACCTAATTGGGTGCGTTGACGGATAATGTTGTTTCGAATCCTGTCCCCGAAATTCTGAGCATTATGCATTCCATTGCTTGCTGAGTAACCTTAAGTACACAGCAACTCTCTGACAAATTTAATTTTATGTCCCGTATAATTTAGGCACTGCATAATTTTCTATCCGCCACTGAGTGTACTTACCCTAATTCTGTGAACTTCAAATATGTACCGATCCGTTTGTCTTCAAATGACAGTGTGCATTAATATCTGTAAATATAAACAAAGACCGCTCGCCGAACTAATGGGAGCATCCTGACTGGGAGCGGGGTCAAATGAGCACAGATAAGCTGAGCTGCGTGCGCGCATAAATGATAACTACGACGTTGCCTGCTAAGAAAAAATATTGTATTTATACAATATTTTTAAGTATTTTGCAATTTAGTTATAGGATCAAGAGGTATACTTGATACTGACTGGAGTAAAGTGAATACCCTGATCGGATATGAGGTTAATTTTACAAACATTTATCTTCATTTTTTTCTGATAATAAGTAAGCGTTTCAAGCTGGAATATAATAATTGTGTATACAACTAATTTTAATTATTGATATGAGCTGGGCCTAAGATCAACTAGAAATTAAAATGCAAATGATATTGTTACATACCCTAAGATTTATTATCTGTTAAACCAATAACACTGTCGACCAAAATTAAATTCCTACACTGGCACCAGTTAAAAAACTGAAATAATTCAATTCAATTTAAATTGATTATTTCAATTAAATAAATGAATAAAAAAACACTACCTTTTATTGCATGTGCTGCATGTTGTTATTTTTCTGAGGCTACATGTGCCATGCATTGCTATAGCTTATAATTTTCTAGTGCTACTCTCTGATACTACCCTACCTTGAAAAACTACCCACGTGTACTGAAGTTCTTTTTTTCTTGTTCCGTTATACACAGACATTCTGCCAACATCGCGTAGTCATTTTGTCTTTTTATTCGTCGATGAGAAAACGTCAAACAATCTGATATTGTCACATAGTGACAATATTGTCAGCCTTAGAAAATTCTTATCAGCGCCTAGAAACTAGTCATCCGAGGTAATTTTATAATAATATTTTAAATGTAATATTTATGTACATCATAGAGTGATCGATTATTATTTTAATTTACAATAAATATAAATAAATTGATGCTTGAAGTAGAGCAGAAATAATCAATTGTACAATGGAATTATTTGTGTTAAGGTAAATAACAACTACCTACATTTTATAATCGAATATTTTTAACAGACTTCAAAATCGAAAAGGAGGAGAGTCTTTGTTCGACGACTATGTGTTAGATATTAATATATTGGATGCAGTTCTTTTGTTACCGGACTTTTTGTAGGTAGTTAAACCTTTCCAAATATATACTTAGTTCACAACAACTTTACTGTAAAAACGATCTTTTTACAGAGTTAAATCATATAAGTGCAGTTACTGTACTTGCGAAGCCACCTTTTTTTGGATTAGTAGAAGTCTTTAGGTAGTATTATAAATAAAGATAATAAAAAAGGATGCAGTAAATTCATGATAATTCTACTAAAATTGAATTATTATGAATTGGTTGTAACCTCATCTATTCGATTCCATAGGGATTTCCCGTGCCCAGCAATAGGAATTTAATAGATAGGTGATGTAGGTATAAGATAAATGTTTTTGCGTGGGTAACTAATTGCTATTCTGAAATTTATAAAAACAGGACTTAAAAAGTAAATATTATAATATCTTTTTTAATAAAGGCCGGAAAAAGTGGCAGTCCAATTTCTGATAAAAAATCTGAAGATACCGCTTTTCTAGCTGATTGTACATAAACATATTACATATCATATATTAAGCGGTTGGCCAGCCGGCTAACATCTTCATAACATTTTGTGCTCGCACCAGTGAGGTCGTGTTATAGTGCTAATTTATTTTATAAACTTAACAGCGTAAATGTGCTGATATTTAAAAGAAATATTACGTCAACAGGAACGCAATTATGTGGGATAAATTGTGCATATTTATTATAACGACTGCTCTGGTCAAGTCTGAATACAAATATGAGACGAAGTATTTCAAAGTGCCTCTAGATCATTTTGGATTCCAAAGGAAGGAGACTTTCCAGATCAAATACTTAGTGAACGATGATTTCTGGGATAGAGGCTCCGGACCGATATTTTTCTATACTGGAAATGAGGTAATATGTATTTCTCATTGGAAAAATCTTTATTAAATAAGTAGATTTTATAAAATATCGATTACATAATTCAATTTCTGTAGTAGATTTGTCAAGTTGTTTCAAAAGAATAGGTAATAAGTTTTAATGTAAGGTCAATATTAACCGCATAGCATTAAATCTAGAATAGAATAAAACAGTACCCAAATACATTTTCTAAAAAAAACAAATCTTTAAGGTGGTTCAAATACTTAAGAAACTTTTAATAAAGTCTGAAAGAGCTTTTGCATCGGTTTTTTTTTTTATTACTTAGACGACATATGTATTTGCAATTGAGAATTTCTTCCAGACCTTTATTTTAATATCCATTCCCGTTAGAAAAGTGATAAAAAAAAATTATACGGCCACAGGTCTTAAGTTTTCGAACAAAAATAATTGTTTAAATCGGTTTTGTGATTCGCGGTGATAAAAAACACACGCCGATAAAAAATAATATTATCAATTAATGTCAACATTATAAATGAATCGATTTATTTGTTTATCCAGAGAATTGACTACCTTCAATAGTCAATTGCAACCAATTAGCGTCGCGAATGTCGCCATGATAACGCCGACTAATGCTTTGTACACACTTGTTGTGAGTTAAAAAATTCGACTCGTTTATGAAATCCAACTTCTTCATTTATTCGACATTTTGTCTGCATGTAATAAGAACGATACAATGATAGGACTGGGTAAAAAAAAACTTATAGGTATATTCCGTCAGTCAGATAATAGCAAACTATTAGATTAGTGTATTTTTTACTTCAATTTAACAAGAAATTGCTTAGATAATAGACTTTTAAGTTGAGGAGGGGCGGCTCGCTACGTCACAGCTACGTAGAAAATGCACAAAGCTGTGACGTAATCAATTATTTAAAACTAAGCAATAATTAAAATACTACGTTTTTAATATTTTTCAATATTCCACCAAACGGACAAACAAACAAAAATATCATCATGACATTGTACAGTGTTGTAAACCAGAATATTGTAAATAGTAGATTAAGTTCCTATAATTTCACAAACCGAACTTAAACTCACTAACTATCAATTGGTTTTATGCAAAATCCTGTAAGCTGTAATTAAATATAAGTAAAATATATTTTTAATAGTGCTGTCACATTTATATTTATAATAATATAGAAAAAAAAGATCTGAAAGTGAACTCTAAAAAAATTCATAATTATTTAATCTTCATGATACAATCATACATAGGTACCCTTTTTATGGAGACAATTTAATAAAGGTAGGGACTTGTGCGGCACTTATGCAATACACGCAATAGAAAAGCGAGCATTCATTAAAAAGTTTTGACTTAACGCCCACTCTCAAACATTAAATCATATAATTCTATTGAAAAGGTCAGTTTTTATCTGACTTCAAAATCCAAAAGGAGGAGGTTAGATGGTTGCGATGTATGATTTTTTTATGTATCTTCTGATAATGATATTTCCACCGGTTTTTAAAACTGTTTTTTTTATTCGACAGCTTAATGGACCGGGGTGACGGGCCCATTTAAATTTTATAGAAATCGGTTCAGTAGTTTTGCATTAATAACAATACAAGATACACTTTCGCACCAGATATCACCTCAGGGAAGATTTTCTATGTTCTATTTTCATGAAAGTATATATGTTCATACACCGAATTTTCAAAATTCTGTAATTTACGGGAAACTACTTCATACGCAAGTGACATAAGACATAATTTACACAGGCGGAACCTCGGGAGAATAGCTAGTATTTAATATAGTAATAAAAAAATATGACATCACTCTCTTAATATTATCATCCGGGAAGCAGAGTCAAGCAAAGGAACACACGTAAAAAGTGGAAGATTATTTATTCACTTGCTAAATATTTTCAGGGCCAAATTGAACTTTTCGCCCAACACACAGGCTTCATGTGGGAAGCGGCTGAAGAATTCAATGCGAAGCTCGTATTTGCCGAACACAGGTAACTAATATGTACAAATTAGAGATGCGCCGAATATTCTTTCTTGCTCTATTTGTATTCGGCAAATTATTCGGTTTTGGTGCTGAATAAATTCAAATATCTTGTCTACCCGACAAATTATACATCTACGTTTAAAAAGAGTACATAAACTAATTACAAGCAGACACCGATTACATTAATGCTATGTTTGAAATTAAATTACTATTATTATTCTTTCATTATTATTTGCCAGGTATTACGGCACATCTATGCCCTTTGGAAATGCATCTTTGGACAACAATAATATTGGTTACCTGACATCGTCGCAGGCGCTCGCAGACTATGCAGACCTGGTGGACTTTCTTCAGGACCACGCAGTTACTCCCAAGTATCCTGTTATTGCCTTTGGTGGTAAGAAAGTTACTGTTGTTACTATATACATATTTTATAACTATCTACATTCTGTAACATAAAGCAACATTACTATCTTTTAATCTTTACTGCTCTTACATAGTCCAGACTCTGCGGTAACTGGCAAAGAATGCCCAGAAGTCCAGTATCATCAAAAAAGGCATACGGAGCAGTAGTGACAAAATGCTTAAGATCACCTTACTTTGTAAGAACAATTTAAAATTATTTATTACTAATTTATAGTTGATCTAGTATTGTTATTCTTTTTACAGGCTCATACGGAGGTATGCTAGCTGCATACTTCAGGCAAAAATATCCTCACCTCGTGGCAGGTGCCATTGCTGCTTCAGCTCCTATCCATATGTTCCCGGGCATGACCCCATGTGATGCTTACTACCGTATCGTAACTTCTGCTTTCAAAATCGATGGCAGCCAGCAGTGTATGTCAAATATACAAAACTCCTGGAGTACGATCAGGTAAAGTGATCTGCAGTCACCGAGAAAATCACAAATTGGACGTTTACTGAAGAGCGCCGTAAAGGAAAGAACTTCACAGCTTTATTGTGATCTCTTTTACACGTTTTTAAAAAGTAAGAGACAATGATGAACGATTCCGTACGTCGTCTCGAAAACTAACTTTGTCAAATTTTGTTTCCATATATTTCACGACGACGCCTCTAGCGGAAACTAAACTAAAACAGTTAGATATCGATTAGCTTTTGAATAAACGGCAGTATAATTTACAAGTTTTACATCTAACTGAAAGTTATTCTAACGGAAAACGATATAAATATCTTAGTTTTGTTACTCTATTAAAATTTTCATGTGAGAAAAATATTTTGTGTTATAGTCCACAGAGATTGGTGAAAAGTCTTCGCATATGGTATGCATAAACTCCTAATAAAATCTTTCTGGCTATTATACGATATGTATCTGGCTGGTTTCGATATCATCAAAAAGTTTAAATTTAAAGAAGATAATTAGGAAAATGTGTGATTTTCATTTGTTTTTTACTATCAAAATGGGGGAACCTGATGAAGAAATTCGATACATTTTTATTACAAAAAAGGAAAAAATGTAACGCAAGCCGCGAAAATAACTTGTGACGTTAATGAGCGTAGTGCAGTTTCTGTGAGAGTAGCACAAATTTGGTGATGGGAAATGGATCACGAACGATGTTCTTATCGTTCGTGATCCGAAAAAGTGCGAAGAAGGTCGTGGTCAAAAGTCGGTCAGACTTGAATTTTCATATTAAACGCGAAGAAACTTTTTCTCCTACCTATTATTTCCCTCATAGATACTCTTCGTATCTTCAAGAACAGGAACGACAAACAAATACATTTTCCCATGCATATCTAAACAGTATTGAATCGCGTAAGCACGACAAGTAACTGAACAGTATAAACTAAATTAACTTGTACTGCCGTTTTTAATTCATTATGGTTTTCGCTAGAGGCGCTACTGTGAAATGTATGGTAACGTTATTAGTTTTGGAAAACTATAAAACTTGTACTAGAAGACTGTACACAGAAGTGTACAGTCAACAGCACTTCAGGCTATAAAAAACTGTCAAATTACTCTCCTCGATTTTATATCTATGTTTTGTATGTAGAGTTCAATATCAGTTGAGGAAATTTGACATATTTGGTAGCCTAACACAGTGGTTATATTACCTAAAATTTCACATTGTGTATGAATTGCGATCCTTGAGCCTCAATGGTTGCCAACAAAAATCATTCCTTGTGCAAATAGTCTTGATACTTAAACGATTTGGAATTGACATACAGCAATTCCAGATACCATAAAAAGTTAAATTTCTGCAGTCAAATCTGAACATAATTTTGTATACTACAAAAATTAAACTTTAATTTGGTAAAAATAATGTTCTGTTTGAGTATTTTCATGATCATATTTTACATAAAGAAATATATCTACAGAAACTTTGCATCGAACGCCACCAATGCCGAATGGCTCCACAAGAACTGGAATCTCTGTGATCCCCTGAAGAATAGTTCAGATGTGCAACAGTTGCTCGATTTTCTGCAATCTGCGTATCAGACCTTGGCGATGGTCAATTACCCTTTCCCTTCGGACTTCCTCGTACCATTACCTGCATACCCAGTTAGAGTTGTGTGCCAATATCTGAACGAAAAATTGTATGGGAATAAGCTTTTAGAGGTAAGACTAAGGCAAATAACTTCTTCAGAAAGGAGGTCTAAAGTAATTTATGCATGAGCAAGCCTCTAGCTGCTTCTTAAATTAGTACCAAAAAGACAATAAAAATGGCAATTGAATAAATTCGAGGGATATATGAAAATCTAAGTTTTGTGTTTGCAGGGCATTGGAAAACTATTAGACACATTCACGAATTATGATAAAAAAAGCAAATGCGTTGATTATAAGAAAGGAAGTGATTATGGAAATTTAGATGCCAGTGGATGGGATTATCAGGTAATACGATCCTATTTATTATTTTGACTGCTAACAGTTGCAATTTTTTCATTTCAGTGCAACCGGCAGAACGAAAGCCTAACTCTCAGGCCATTATTTTATCTAACGACATCTTGTCTATGTTATGGAGATTTTTCGTTCCATTTTACTTTGACATGTTTTTTAGTAACGACAAATGACTAATCAATAATTATGATTATAGATTTAATAGTAGTGTTACCAACTTACAGCCAGTTGCACAAACATCCATTAAATTTGTCGTTAGTTTAATGCGATTTTACCCATACATATTTGACATTCATTAGCGGTTAAGGCGTCATTAAACCTTAATGGACGTTTGTGCAACTGACCGTTAATCATTTAGCCAAATTTATCCACCAATAGACATGTCAAAGGAAAGAAACGAGTAAACTACTAAATAGACCATATCAAAAGATAAACATGTGAAGCTTGAATGACTCAAGCTCAAGCTCATAGTCTGCTCCCCTAGGTAATGAACGACCAACGAGCCTTTAGTTCCAACGGGAAATACTTCCTTATTGTAGATATACTGATATAAAGACCAATGTCACTACTTGTTGTTTTTAACAGTCATGTACAGAAATGGTGATGCCGATGTGTACCACGGGCAAACATGATATGTTTGAGCCTCAAGAATGGAACTTCACGAAATACTCTGAGGACTGCTACAAGAGATATAATGTGTACCCTTTGCAAGATGCCGCTAGAGTAACTTACGGAGGCGATAGACTCCAAGCAGCGTCCAACATAGTATACAGCAATGGTCTCAAAGATCCTTGGGCTGGAGGTTAATACGCAGCATTATTTACTATCAATCATTTACACTATTATAATGACTATTAACTTGATGCCCAACATTTTTCCCACTTCAAAATAGGAACTTTTATTCTTCGTTATTTATTTAGCCATTGGTATTATGGTTAACAAAACAAAAACATGAAAGTGCGATAACTCATCTCATTTTATGGGCTAATATATACTAATATAAAATCCGCGCCATGCACATCTTTATTCAAATAAAATAAAAGCACGCTAATATGTGATAATAAAGTATTAAATACCCGTGCCACATAGTGTAAGTACTTTATGTGATCAAAATATGTGCGTACGTGTCTTCCAGATTCACATTGATATACTTACTGAACATGATGATATTGTTGCGCTATTCATACATTTTTGAACATCAAAGGTACGATCACATCACATCACCACTATTAATAACCCCACTGTTGAGGTTCAGACCTTTCCTATCCCGAATAGAGAGAATGGGCCATGATGACCCACCATGCGGGCCCAGTGTGGATTGGTGGATATTAATGACTGCAGATAAAGCCGCGACCAACGACTTAACGTGCGTTCCTAAGCACGGACAAGCTCTAGATATTTTTTTTTCGGTCACCCATTAGGATAGGTGACCGACAATTGTGGGAGTTGCTTAGACCGAGCGCGCTAACCATTGCGCCATCGAATTCCTCAATCGAACATAGCTTCGTTAAACTGTTCTTATAGGGCGGCTACACAAGCGTTTGAATATGTGAGGTTTGGCAAGCGCCAAACCTCACATATTCAAACGTGTGGATAGTATTAATTTCACTTTTATACTATCGCGCTGCATTATTAAATATTTATAATACCGGGTATTTGGTTCGCGCAGGTTTGCAATCACTTGTAGCCAATGGATGTGGTTTTTGCAACACATCCAAGGGAATTTGGCGCAAGAGCTTGTGACTCATTCGCGCGTTTGTAAAAGTTTTATTAAAACTTCATGTATGTTGCATTAAATCGAAGACGTATACATAATCTAGGCATGCAGCACACAAACCTTACAAATAAGTGCCATCCGTCCTACAAATCTGCTACGATAGTGTTCAAGATTCTTAATGCCATGTTTTTTGTGCAGGCGGTGTTTTCAATACAGTCAACGAGTCTATTGAGACTGTGCTCATTATCGATGGTGCCCACCATTTGGATTTGATGCCAAGTAATCCCGCAGACCCATCTTCTGTGAAGATAGCCAGAGAGTTCCATAAGACACACATACGTCGATGGATCCAGAAATTTAGAAAATAATCACTTACTTTGCTTTTATATAAAAACATGTTTTTATAAAGATGGATTTTAAGGAAAACTGCTGTTTAATGTTGTACCTCTTGTCTGTCAAAATGTCACTTTGTGGCATCGTTATTTTAAGCTCGCGTCTGTCATGGCGCCATTTCGTGATATTTTGTTTCGCGTACGCATAAATGAATTATATCAATTTTAATAAAGAACTAATACGTACAGTGGTAAAATTTAAAATAAAGTTATCAACACTGTTCCGTAGTGGAATTAAAAAAAAGTTTGTAATGAAGGCGGGTGTGTAATATTAAACGTGCTGCAAGAATAAATCGTTCACGCATCCATTAGCGCTCTCTCCACACAAATACTGCCTGCTCAGTCGCGGGTTTAAAGGGGTTTAAACGAAAAGCACTTAATTAAGTACGTTTTTCTAAATAAATAATAAAAATATGTTAATGCTTATTATATGTCCCGCCATCTATCAAGTTATAATGTAACTACTAACTTCAATCAATTTTTCTATGTCGGCATTTATCTATTGTAGGGCAGCACTTTACATAAATGTATGTATTATATTATTACTATTACGCATAAGATTCATCTAGACTGCAACAATTTTTTGGTTGGTTAATCCAGACGCTTTTTTAAACGGACCTTAAAAAAAGACAGTACGCTTTTTGTTGTCGGAGTAGGCGCGCGTTGTGTTGAAAGTTAACTCATTGCATAAATTTAAAGTTAAACTTTGTTATATTTATTCCAGACAGACCTAAACCTGTGATTAAGTACGAAGGAAATTTCATTGATTGAAATATAGTACAAAAAAAATAGATGTTACCAATATTTTGTTTACTAACAACAATTTTGTTTTATACGGATTTCTATCTCGTTAGCTTAGAAAAAATATTTATTAATTTTATTTATTTTAGTCTAAGCAACTTAATTTCATAAATAACTACAACATAACGTTGTACTCTTATTATAACGATTTGAAAACGTCAGTTAAAAAGAATGTTTAAACAATAAGCCGTTTTAAAAACATTATTAAAAATTTTAAGCCGTTATTTCCATCTCTAGTTGCGGGCGCTTGACATTAGTGACTCGAAGCACTTATAATTATTGTCATAATATTCGATCATGACATAAAATTCATATTGATTGGAAACGAATCAATAACAAGTACGAATATGAGGTTATGAAATAAAAATATATAACCATAATATATTACGAATATAATGAACCTTATCGAACTCCAAATTTACAATACCTGAAATAAAAGTGTTATATTGTTTTTAAGTTAGTAGGTATGAACGTAATTAAATATATGTATTAAGAAATCGATATTTCGACAATTTTAAAATAAAGATAATGAACAGTCCGATATTATGATCTCTGTCATTATCTATTACCCGAATGTCCTACAATAAGACTAATGTTTTATTAAAAAGGGGATTAAATAATCGAAGAGTGTTTGTAAAGTCATTGTTAATTTAAATTAATAGTCCAGAATATTATTTACAAATAACAGAGTTTATTAAAAGTGTTCAAAAAAATTAATGCGCGCATTATTATTCTTCTAAAACAATATTATTCTTTGCGAGAGAACAAGTTAGTTCAATAGGTTAAAACCGAAATCGTAATGAGGAAGTATTTAAAAAAATAACGAAAGTGCTTATAATACACGTTCACTAGATGGCGACTCTAGCAAAAGTTGATTTTTGCAGGAAACGAATGGACCAAAGACAGTCATTTCCGTTCCTTTTAACTAACATATTAAAAAACTGAAATTTGAAAAGTTCAAAACTTAGATATCAATACAAATACGAAAAAATACAAATAGAATATGAGTTATTTCTTGAGTTTTGAAAACTAATTTACTTTTAAACATGAAAGAAAATCGGAAGGGTTATCATGGAGAAATCAAGAACGTAGCGTAGCGACACCTAGTTTGATTTTGGGAACTTTTTTTTAATACTTCCTCATTGAGTCATCTATTAGCTAAGATTAAAATCATGAATTTATTTGAAAAAGTAGCACGACTTCCCATTGGAGTCGAGTTTTCTAATTTGCTGTGTCTAATAATACCTATTTTAATGATACTTTTATTTTTGTGTACATCTTAATACTACATTGTGGAATGCAATAAAATAAATAAATACCATCATGATTCATGGCTCGAACAGTTAAATTCAATACGATTTGCATAGCTACTAGACATTGACATTGAGCATTGACGTGATGCTGCTTCTAGGGTTCGAAGTACGGCTTCTGGTATCAATAACGAGTACTCAAATGGTATGGTATGGATACCATGTCTCGTGGTATCAATACCACAAAGGAATCGCTCCCATAGTATTGATCAAACCATATCCGATACCGGCAATTTTTATAAGTACTTGCGAGTACTTACCTGCCGTAGTATCGGGTACTCACGAGTACCACTTTTGAAAGTATTGATATCTACTCAGTATCGAAAGTATCTTCGATACCTACAATTTGACATTATGCTGCTTGTTTACTATTTTAGTTTCTGTTTGTTTTTTATGTCTAATTTGTGAGTGATAACATAAATGGATACTACGTGTAAATACTGCAACTTGCTGGAGAACAAGCAAGACAACCCTGGTTTAATTTGTCAAACCTGTATTTGCTTTGTACATTTAACTTGTTTACGTAGACTCGGCACTCCTGGCGACTTCGCATGTGATGTATTTTTCGACTACACTTGTGCGGATTGTTCACCTGATAACAAGGAAGTATTCCTTAGGAACAAATTCCCTTGGTAAATATTATTTATACAGTCATAGATATTCTTAATTATTTTTTTTTTCCTCAAAAGCTAAACAAACGTGCCGGTGCACGTATGTCTGAATATAATCAATTTAAAAACTACGTAATAATTCATATGGTATTCACTTTTTATTAACCTATTCATGAGTAAGGTGTAACTGTTACCCTGTATAAAGACTCACTGTTTTCCCGCGATTTTACCTATGTCACCCACATGTGATTTAATTTCAAAATTTTTGTAAAAGGTACAGTAGTTTCAAAGCCTATTCAATGCAAACAAACAATCAAATCTTTATAAAATTAGCATAGATATATTAAAATTTTAACCCATCTCTCATCTGAACAACTTACCATTATAACACTATTTCAATTTACTTCTAATATCTAAGTTATTGACAGATTCAGATTAATTATTTCATTTAGAACAATAACAAATTTGAAAACTCCAAATGACTGTATTAGAACCAATTTTAGTCCAGTTTGTATTTAGTCATTTTTTTTATTATAACCCGCTCTTACAAATGCTACCTTGGCACATAACTTGTACCCACTCATGGTTTACTACTGCCATTATTATTCTGGTTTTACTCTTTCATTTCAGTTAAATTACTTTCACTAATATTATCATTCTGCATATTGTCTTTCTTGCATTTCTCCATTCATTCCTTTAAGGCCGGATTTGTCGCTAACTACTCCTATTCTATATTATTTATTATTTCATCTTAGTGTTAGAACAATTCACACTTCCTTTATTTATTTTCCTGCCTATTTAATTTATGTCTGGAATCCAAATGTTGTCTCACATTTAATGTTACACAGATAATTGTATGCACAACTATGTTTTTAGGGTTAATGTAATACTTCTTACATTGCATCACCTGAGTACCCAGTCTTATGGCATCAGTAATAATGGCTTCTTCCATTATAAAACTCATATCTGCTCTTTCATTGATAGATCTTGGAATCTACTTTTTGGACATAAAACGTAAGTAAAAATTGGACACATAACCATTCTAAACTTATTCTTTTATATGTACATTTTGATGGATGTTTATTTTGAACAGTTCAGAAATAAAATCTGTCAAGTAATATTCGCCACATAGATAGTGAATACAAACAAACTTAAATTAAAGAGAATATTTTATTTTTCAGTAAGCAGAAGAAAAATTGGGTGGGTACTATAGCAGGGGTATTATCTATATACAACAACTTTATATTTCGGTCAGGATCTATGGTACTTGGAGAAACAGGATGGTGGAAACTGATGCATGGTTTTTCACCTGCAGTTAGTGCTCACATTAGTAAGAATATGTTTATATTTATTTTTTATTAGATTAAGGGTGCACACTAGAATTTTAAAATGCGGCATCTATTAAACAAAGTGTGCGTAAGCTCAAATTGTTACTTATCTAAAACCATCACTCAGATTCCTTGCGGACAAGACCAAGAAAAGGCAAGGGCAAGTAACATGATATAATTTAAAGTTCTACATATTTTTCTTCTAATCTTTGGTCTGAGCATGAAGACATACATTCAAAATCATTAACTTTGCTTAAAATGAGAACTGCACTGCCATGCTTAGGGAAGCCACTTAAAAATGTAATGTCATAATTTTCTCCATCTTATCTTGTTGAAATTATATTATACTATTTCTTTTATAGCAAAATTATAAATATAACGCATAATTGTTAACTTTTTTTTCAATTTCATAATATTTCATTTGCAGTTCAAGAATTGGCTAGAGATAAACCTAAGGGAAAACCAAGAAATCAGTTGGCCCTGGACAAAGTGCTTTTCATCGGGAAAGTAACAGAAATGGGTATGTTATTGCAGTATTATATTATTGTGTTTTAAGTGCCTAAAGCTTGTAGAACCTGTAAACTTCTAGGTCTAATAATCGAGTATTAACAGAGTTTGTATTGAGCACAAATATGAAAATTTTATTAGAAACTTTACTTGTCTTTGTAACTGTACACTGCACATAATGTGCAAGCATCAATATGCTTTTAATATGTTCAATGCAGCTCGGTGGCGTAGTGGATAAGCGCCGCGGCCCGCGATCGTAGTCGTTAAGCAACTTTCGCAAGGGTCGGTCACGGGATGGGTGACCAAAAAATTACTATCTCGAGCTACTCCGTGCTTCGGAAGGCACGTTAAGCCGTTGGTCCCGGCTGCATTTGCAGTCGTTAATACCCTCCAATCCGCATTGGGCCAGCGTGGAGGGTCATGGCCCATCTTCCTTAACCATCCATAAGGAAGGCCTGAGCCCCTGCAGTGGGGACGTAAAAGGGCTGATGATGATGATGATGTTCAATGCAAATCCAATTCACACTATAAATGTCGGTCTACAGGTACAGATATTTCTTTTACAAAATTCAGTAACAATACAAATGCAACTAATTTATTCTACTTCTCAATTAAAATTAAAAATCATATTCCTACATGAAACACTTTCAAAATTTTTTATTAAAATTAAATTATCAAATATATTAATTTACTGACATATTATAAAGATAGACAACCCTAGTCTGTTAAATGTAGAAAATGGACTTTCATATATTATCTCAGTCTGGGTGTTGTTCTTGCTCAGATTCCAATATAAGTTGCCGTTTAGCTACTCACATTGGAATCTGAGCAATGTATGTGTCTAATTATTTATTGTTATTATTTATTGCTAAGGTTATCTTCATTTGATCAATGTTGAAGAGGAAACCGTTCCCACAATACCAGTCGTGCCCGCTAAGAAAAGGCGTCTAGAACATAAATCATTTAGTAGCAGTACTTCATTCTGTGATCAGTTCGATTCAGATAGCAGGTATTGTAGCAACATTTTAATTTACCACGCAATTTATCGCTTTCTATATAGGTAACAATAGGAAAGGTCAGTATGGCAAGTCCGAAACTAGAAGTTCTTAGTAACCATGTTATTGATTTCAGTGAAAATGAGTACTGATTTTAGTTACAGAATTTGCCATACTGCCATGTGGGGCACTAAGGACTAGCGAGCGAAAAATCAAGCAGATGATAAGAGACAGAGTTCCGCCATTAACTGTATTCTTAATTTAGCTCTACTGCAGAGACTGGGCCGGGCATATTTTTTTTTAATAAGTTGTTGTCCTAGCTCAATATTAGAGAAACTAATTTTGTAGTAATCTAACACGCTATCTACTGCACATAATCCTATTTTGCAGAAACGAGATTAACGAACTGTGCTACGACGTGGTAGCACCTACTATGGAAAATTCACAGTCCGACTCTGAAGGTGTTTTCCGAGGCTTCGATTATACTACCTCTGCACCGCTTTTTCACGTAAGACATTTAAGTTTTTATGTAAAAATTAAGAATTTTACCGGACATCACTCCAAATGTTAGAATGTTAAAAGCATATCAGCTTTGCAGCTATTTTCTATTTATTACTTTTGTAAGTCTATACATATTGACTGAAAGTTTCACAAAATCAGAGCTCTTACTAGCTTTTGGTCTGGACAAGCTGATTTTTTACTAAATTCTAAAACAGATCGAATCTAGTAAGAAACTTATTTAAGTTTGAAATGGTTTTGGGAGTAAATTTTTTGCTGGATTTTTGTTTTTAAAACAATTTTATACATTTAAAAAAGTTACCCTAAAGTGTTTTTCTCTCCTATTAAATTTAATCAAAATACTTACTAGGTTTGACATGGAATAGGCGTGCGCTCGTCGTCAAGTTTTTATAAAAAAAAAAGTCATAATTCGTTGAGTATACCTCTTAATGCCAAAGTTGAATCAAAATTAGGTAACGGAAATATGTAACGTTCTGTTGCCACTCACAAAAGTTAACTTTATATATATATTAGCGTTTAATTAAAATATAATTTAAATAAATTTACAAATAAAATAGCCCTTTTGCCATATTTTTTTCTTATATTCAATTTTTTTTCAGAGCGATTCTTCGAGCGTGAACTCTGCTCATCAAATTTCATACTACGACTCGGACACACGCAGTCTCTCACCGAACCATCCCAGCGCGGTAGAAATACAAATTGAAACTAAACCAAAAAAAGCAGCAGAAGAAAAAGCGTTCATATCACGTGATTCACTGTTCTCAAACGAACTAAACTCGGTAGAGTTGCCGTGGATAGAAAAGACTACAACAAATAATGGGAAAAATCTAGTGGAGATGACTCAGTATGAAGAAATACAGCTATTGAAGCAGGTGGAAAGTTTGATACCTAAAATGAAAGACCCTCAGAAGAAAGCGTACTTGTATAGGCTACGAGCGAAGCTGGCACTGAGACGACTGAAGAGACATAAGCATTTACCAATATTCGATATAGATAAGTGAGTGGTGCTAAAAAATTAATTAAATAAAAATGCCAAAAAATACCTTATTGTAAGGGAATACAGTTGTATTTGATATTACATTTCAGGGCTGTCAAACTGCTGGGCGGGTATATGACAGATGATACCAGAGAGGAGATAAATACTGACAGAGTTCTGGATAGGTTCCAAAGATCGGTAACTATCTGTTATGACAGATTTAATAGAAATTTAATAAAAATTTTTTTGTTTTAAAGAAAATTTTCCTGTCTGCACACAATATGGTTGATTAATAAAAAAATTTAACTCTTCGTAATTTTTAGTATAGCCTTTTTGAAAAATTCAAATTCAATATCTAAGCATTTTTTAATTAATAGTTTTTGTTCATTTATTCTCAACAACACACTCGCATTTCCCATTTTGAGTTTCAAATTAATGCCATTTCGTATTGAATGATTTACCATGATTATTAATTAACTAATAATACAAGAACAATTAACATTATTATTTATAATTACCTATTTTGCAGTACTTAGCAGATAATCTATGTGGCACAATCGCCAGTTCAAGTTATGGTATCATGTTGGTACCTCGTATCGAACCTGAACCTTTCCGATCGCCATACTCGGGCGCTTTGCTCAAACCTTACATCAGAATGGACACGGAATCTATGCCATTATGGCTGCGTTTGCGCGACGAGCTACTAACGAAGACACACAAGTAAGATTTACTGGCTCTATTTTCTTTTTAAGATTTCCTGCCTCAAATCAAATGTTACAGTCTAGTAGGAGTAACTTATTTAGGGGCCGTCCGTTAATCACGTGATGATTTTTTCAACATTTTTACCACCCCCTCCCCCTCCTCACTCCACCCAAATCACGTATATTTTTAGTACCTACAAAAATCTTAATTTTTGACGCCAATTTGTAATCGCGCATTTGAGAAAAAAAAATGAATACACCTGATACTTTCTTGTGATATTTTGTGCCTCACGTGATTAATGGACGGCCCCTTACGATAGACGGATGAACAGACACAACACTCGAGTGACCCTACAATGTTAAGGTGTAATTCTGTCAGTCTGTCACCGGACTGAAATATAATGAACCATTATCACGGTTCGGTAGACAGTTGGAATTTTCACTAATAATTTATTTCTATCGCCCCTATAACATGAATACTAAATAATAAAAAACGATAAAATAAATATTTAAGAGGGCCCCCTTGCAATAAACATGTTTTTTATAGATAATATTATGGAATCCTTCATCCAACTAGCACTTGGCCTGTTTTTAGTTAAGCTGCATTTTATAGGAAAATTGAGTTTAGTTTTAATTATGTGATTATATAAATAATGTTTCATTTGCCTTAAGCACGACGTGGGATATAGTCCCGTGTAATTATATAATGTTTCATTTGCCTTAGGCACGTAGTGGGATATAGTCTCCCAAGGCGTGGCACCCTGCAGTACTGTTACGTGAGACCTCAGCACATGGCTGCCATTAACAACCTCTGCGCACAGTATTTTTGGCCCGGAATTGATTGTGAGTAAAGAAGCAAAAATTGTGTATTATTGTTTAGAACCAGGTTGTTATGTTACACCGATGTACCTGGCCTAAGTTTTATTTGTGAAAGCCCTGAAAAAAATGTTCGGCAATGAAATGAAATGGAATGAAAATATCTTTATTCAAGTAGGCTATTACAAGCACTTTAGAATCGTCCAAAAATTTTTTTTCCCCTACCAATCATTACGTAACACCTTGCTTGCAAGCCATTTGGATGATAGATGGATCTGGCACACGTAGACTGGCATCCCTTTTTTGAGTTACCTACCTCAATATTTTTTAACCGACTTCAATAAAAGGTTCTCAGTTTGACGTATGACTAGCGTCTAGCGTTTGGCATAGTAACAGTAAAAAATAATGCATTTCTTTTTTCAAAATATAGAACCGACTTTAAACTAAAAGAATCGGGTAGTTGTCATTAAATTACTTACAGAAAACCTAAGCCTAACTTCAATAAAATACTTAAGCATTATTTCTCACTTTTTTTACTTTAAAATTGGCTCTATTTCAAAAAATAATAATGTATTAGCTTTAGGTAAAATCTTATACATTTAGAGAATATGAAATCCATAATCTGCTACATCAGGAATGTTTATTTAAAATATAAAATCTATTCTAATAGTGACAGAAGCCCTACAGTACCCAGAATTCAGTTGTGTGGTGACATACAAACGATTGGTGGTGGGATGTGCGTTTTTGGTACCCGACACGCGACCCAATGAAGCATACATATCATTTGTGTTCACGAGGCCTGAATGGAGAAGGGCTGGCATAGCATCCTTCATGCTATACCATCTGTTACAGGTATACCCGCTAATAAATTATTTAATATAACTGCTATTAATTTTATATTTTGACTATTAGACTGCTGTAATTGTCCAATTTTTTATCAGTACAATACGAAAGTAAAGAGATCACTATATGAAATGCTGGTTTTATATACCGGTATTTGATATTTATGTACCATAAAATTTGTTACTCTGTTTTAACTATTGACGTAATAAACATAGACAAACTGAAATATTATATATTTTTAGAAATAAACATCCCTTGTTTTTAAACGATCAATGCATCAAATGTGAAATCAAAGCTTTTTGCAGACTTGTTCCGGGAAAGATGTTACACTCCATGTTTCACCGACAAACCCAGCCATATTTTTGTATCAAAAATTTGGTTTCAAGGTAAGGCTAAGTAAAATTAAAAACAAGTTATTTTTTAAAGTGGTTTAATAAGAAAACCTTCAGATACCAAATGATCATAAATTTTTCTAGTTTTATTCACATCAATTTTGACTATTCTTCTAGCATCTAAAAGTCGTAAAAAGCCCATTTTGTTATTTTCTAGAATGAGTTGCTCTTTTATTTCTATATAATTTGTTGGAACCAAACGGAGATTTGAACATAAGCCTTTTTCAGAATCTGATAAAAGATGAAATCCTGGCAAATCCACTATGTCCAAAGGCATACATGTTCTCTTAACTTTCTTGATTTGGTTAAATTTATTAAGGAATGGGACCCTGTATTTAACAGGCGATTGGTTGTAAAATTTGTTTATCATAATTTGTGATGCTTGTTGTTGCTCCTTTAACATCAAATGATGATCTTTTTTTAACTGTTTATGTAACCTGCCAGCGATAACAGTTCTAATACCATTTCTTCTATATTCGCACAGTTGTGAAAACTTTTGAATAAGCTCATACTCTAGGTTTAAACCTTCCATAAAAGCATCAAATTGCATTCCAGTCATAAACTGCATAAAAGTTGTGAGCCTTTCATATTTGGGTCTTGTAAGGGTACTGTCGAAATTTTGAAGCCATGATGAGAATTTACTAAGTATTATAAGCCCATGATTTTGTATTATCTTATATCTTCTTTGCCGTTCTTTCAGTCGTGTATTCAATGAATTCACTAAAGCTATTTTTAATGAGTCCATACATTCATTATCATCATTATCAGAGTCAGAATAATTATCCTCAATATTAAATATACTTTCTGCATTATGGTCATAGCTTAGTTCGAATTCAGATCTGTGAGCATTATATCCTGCCAGGTGCTGATCACTTTGGTTATTTCGAGGTGGATTGCTACTTACATCCAAACTGTACAAATATGGTATAACAGGCTTTGGAAATAATGATTGTTTTGTCTCTGGCAATAACTTTAATTCATTGTACTGCACATTTTCTATGTAATACTTTTTATAGTGCTCTTGACATTCCAATTTAGAACGTGTGTGCACGTTTTTGGAAATCTCTTCCCAATTACCATAACCATATGTAGATAATGCTGTTAGTAGTTTACATTCCTCTTTTGCAGACCAGTTACAGTTGTCAAAGACCGGAAAGTCGTTGCGTCTGACGGCATATTTGTGGTCATTTTTATGATTCCCAAATTCACGCCCAGCCGCGAAACATGTTGTACATAAATAGGCATCGCACTCACAACACTCGATGTAGGGCTCGTGTGCTACCTCTGAGCATACACCGCATTTTGTCTGTAATATATCGATGGACATTTTTTCTGTTGTCAGGTCGAGGAGCTCATTCAAGACTTTTACGAAAAGTACTACGATATCGAGTACAAAGGCTGTCGCCACGCACTGTTCCTGCGATTAATTAGATGAATAAAATATACATGAAAATACCACGTTCTTCAATGTAAAACTCCTTCCACAAAATCTAATCCTTATCTGCTATTATTGTTTTCGAGAGTAAGTAAAAGTGTACCATAGATAATATAATACTATGGACCAAAGAGAGAATAATATTGTTCTTATAATTAATGGCGTTGCCCTAGTAGATTTCGCCAGAATCCAGGGTTTCGCTCAGTTTATTTCATATTTTATTATTTTATAAACTGCTTTTTGTATGTTGGTAGTGAAAGCAGAAGTTAAATTTAAAATTTTGTTGAAGATACCCGAAAGGGACAAAGTTATGAACTGTGTTTGTGACACTTAACATTGACCCGAGCAAGTAGGTATTCCTATTCCGACTCGATTGAATCGTAAACGATTTTTTTTTCAAAATTTTTGCCACCCAGTACCACCTTTACTAATCTATAGAATTTGTCTTTTTACGTAATTATTATCGGTTTACAATTTCCCTATTGTAATTATTCGATTATAGGTACCCCAATAAGGTTTTAAACGATATCAAAAGTAAATCGTTTGATAAAATGGTCTTTACATCATAGATTTCTTTCTGGGTCAATCAATCTTAAAGGGTCCGATTCGAATCTATACTTTAATTTAAATTTCTTGAAGCAAGCGAGCGAACACACAATCCAGGATAAATATTATTCGATTGTTTCAATTTTTTAAAGAGTAATCATTATTAATTTGTTTTGCGCTCTTTTTAAAGGTTTAACTGACTTAGATTAGACTTTTTAATTTTCGTTTCGGTTCGGTTTGTAGTTTTCCGTACATTTCATGAAAGCGAGTAATAACAATGTCCAGAGGAACGGTAAAAAATAGCTGAAGTCGGTATTACATCTTTATTATGTAGTGTGTACAAAAATGGAACGGTTTTATGTTTCTCATATTGCTTTATGGTCGAGTGCTTGATACAAGTGCCTCTAAGAAATTTAATAATTTCTCTTTATTGAGTTACTTTTGTCCGCTTTCTGTGTTTGTGTTGTTTATCTGTATTTGTAACGTATTGGGGATCACTAGGTAAGTGTTGTAAAGCTTGTTTAAAATAGCATAAAGGCAATTATGGATACCGATCCACCTGACCCTGGTGGCGGTACGGCTCATTCTCAAGATTTGTTTAGTTCTCAATTTGAGGACAATCAAATATCATCAAATAGAAAACGCACTCAAGCTTCATCATCTAACCCTATTCCGGCAAAGAAAAGTTCATCTGCCCAAATTACTGCGTCAGCGCAAACCACCTACATTCTACCAGAATTTGTAGATAAAAAAACTAACTACGCAAATGATGACCTTGGTCCATTTATTGTTCACATCTCAAAAAGAGAAGAGGCTTCTCAGGGGACGGTTTTGCGACCCATTAATTTTGGCAGATTTCTTCATACCAACAATATAAAAAACATTATATTAGATGGTGTAAAGAGGGTAGGGCGGAATCGCATATCTGTCCAATTTAAATCAGCTGCAGATGCTAACTCCTTCATGGTCCATCCAGCCATTAATGACAATGATTACTTAGTCTCAATTCCTTCTTTCAATATCTCTCGTATGGGAATTATTAGAGAGGTTCCAGTTGAGTGGTCCATGGAGGAATTAGTAAATAATGTTAATGTGCCACTAGGGTACGGAAAGGTTTTCCGAGCAAGACGCTTAAACAGGAAATCGGTGATAGGAGGCTCTACTCCAACATGGATCCCCACTCAAACAGTTGTGGTGACTTTTACAGGAAAAAAACTGCCAGAACACATTTATTGTTATTATACTTCCTTACCAGTTGAAATGTACAGACTCCCAGTAATACAATGCAATAACTGCTGTAGGTTTGGCCATGTAAAGTCCCAATGTCGCTCAAAACCACGATGTTTTAATTGCGGTGACATGCATGAAGGAGAGACCTGTTTAAGCCAGGCTCCTCCTAAATGCATCCTGTGTTCTGGAAACCACCTAGCCACACATTTTTCTTGCCCAGAACATGATAGACAGAAATCTATAAAACTTGTGATGTCGCAAGAAAATGTATCCTATATGGAAGCTTCAGCTAGATTTGCACCAGTTCGCAAAACATTCGCAGATACCACTCGCGTTAATTCACCAGTGGTTCATCCCCTCTCCTCTCAAATGAATTCCCCTCCTAGGCCACCTACCACCTCATATAAAAAAACTATTCTGACTCCCCACCACCCCCCCTCCCCAGCTTCCAGTCCTGGCTATGACAGATTGACACACAATAATATTATTCGTTCCCCTTCCTTTTCTCAACCAAATGGATGTGCTATTAATAGTAACATCTCTCCAAATATTGTGCCCAATGATAATCTAATAGAAATGTTATTTTTACAACTAACAACTTTAATTAATTTTATACAGCGTTTTAATGATATCGAACTACCGTACAATATTCGACAAAAACTTACTGAGCTTTCCTCCTTTAATAACATTCACTCCAATACTTCAGTGGAACTGCAGGAGTATTAAATATAAAAAAGCTGATATTATTTACATTATAAACTCCCACAGGCCTGTGATCCTTGCCATGCAGGAGACTTGGCTTGGACCGAGATCCATGTTCTGGATCCAGGGCTATGCATGCCTCCGGGATGACAGGAATGACGGCAAAGGTGGCTCCGCACTATTTATTTTAAGAAACATTAATTTTAATCCTATTGTTCTTCCTCCTCATGACCCTGATAATTTTAATATAGTAGCTGTCCGCGCCATGAATATTTCATTTATCTCCCTTTATATACCTCACCCAAGTCTTCCTATTTTACTTCAAATATTTTCTATAATCAAGAACATTGAAAAGCCTATTGTGGTTCTAGGTGACTTTAATATCCATAATGAAGTGTGGGGTTGCCATACTTCTGACCCTCTCTCATCTACACTATTAGATCTCATTGATGACTTAAACCTTTGTATTTTAAATGATGGCTCTCCAACCCGCAGGGTTTCCCCATCTCAAAACCCTAAGAGTGCCGTTGACTTAACCCTGTGCTCAGCTAGTCTGTGTTCTGGGCTTAATTGGCAAGTAATGCCTAATACTTATGGCAGCGATCATTTCCCCATCCTCTTATTTCTACCTGCACCCAGAAAGGAACCCCCAAAATATATAAATAGACAAAAATTTGTTTTATCTCGAGCAGATTGGAAAAAATATTATGTCACATCAGATGAAAAAATCAACAATCTATCCTCTCTAAACTCAGAGGATGTAGATGCAGATTATCAGCTTTTCAAGAAATCCATAGTGTCTGCTGCAGAAGAATGTATACCGATGCGTAAACCCCCACCGAAAAACCTTTCCTCCCCACCATGGTGGGACAAAGATTGTACTACAGCCTGTAAAAACCGCAAGAGCGCAGAAGCGATTTATGCCTCTTCAATGAGCCCGGAGAACTTTCTTAATTATAAAAGAGTTGCAGCAGAAACGGTTAAACTGTTAAGGTTAAAAAAAAAGGAAGGCTGGTCCAAATTTTGCTCAACTCTTTCACCAAAGACTCCCTCCACACTTGTATGGAAAAATATTAAAAGGTTTCGCGGGTCGATATCTAATATGTACCATCACAACACTTCTACAGACCCATCTCCTTGGTTAATACCCTTTATCCACAAAATTGCCCCTCCATCTGCCCCGTTATTGGAAGAGATTGTCAACCTCCCTTCAACTAAAACATCCTCGTCAAATTTAGAGGCATCTTTTTCTTTAGAAGAGCTGTCCTTAGTGTTATCTGGTTTAGAGGACTCCTCTCCAGGAGTAGATGGAATCCCTTACTCCTTTGTCGCCAAAAGCGGAAAGGATACCAAGCTTTTCTTTCTAAAGACAATCAATACAATCTTCAATAGAGGTACCCCACCTGATGAATGGAAGACACAGATTATTATCCCAATCTTAAAGACAGGCAAACCGAGTAACGACCCATCTAGTTATCGTCCTATCGCTCTATCTAACACAATGTGTAAAATATTAGAACACCTCATCAAAAATAGATTGGAGTGGTATTTGGAGAACAATAACAGCCTTGCAAAAACACAGTTTGGTTTTCGGAAAGGATTAAGTACTATGGACAGTCTCAGTACCCTTGTCACCGACATCCGTATTGCTTTCTCCAAACGAAAATCAGTAGTAGGCGTATTTCTCGACGTTGCATCCGCCTACGATAATGTTCTTCTCCCGGTGCTCAGGCAGAAGATGCAACAGCTGAACATCCCTGAGAAGATACATAACTTCATTTTTAATAGCCTTTCAGAAAGATCAATTCTTATTAATTACCAAAATTCTAATTCTTCCTCTAGAAGGGTGTGGAAAGGCCTCCCTCAGGGATCGGTCCTCAGTCCCTTATTATATAGTATTTACACCCATGATTTAGACCTCTCAGTTAACTCATTTTGTAATATTCTCCAATATGCAGATGATCTTGCTTTGTATTTAGAGGTTGATAATATTCAGGATGCAAGTGGCAGACTCAACTCTGCAATCTTCTACCTAAACAACTGGCTCTCAGATCACGGTTTATCCCTATCTATCCCCAAAAGCAGTGTGGTATGTTTTACTAGATCTAGGAGCATTCCACAGTTAGATATCTCCTGTGATGGTCAATCCTTCCCCATAGAAAACAAAGTAAAATTCTTGGGTATGTTTTTGGATACAAAAATGTCGGGTGTTCAACATATAAATTACATCACAAGGAAATGTGAGAAAAATCTGAATATCCTCAGAGCTCTGTCAGGCGTCTGGTGGGGAGCCCACCCAATCACGCAAAGAATGCTTTATAACTCTCTCATTAGAAGCCTATTAGATTATGGAACCCTTCTCTTAGAACCATGCAGCAAAGTTTCTTTAAAATCTTTAGATAAAATTCAAGCAAAATGCCTCCGAATCATTCTTGGTGCCATGAAGTCATCCCCCATAAATGCTATGCAGGTGGAATGTGTAGAACCCCCCCTAGAACTCCGTCGCCAGTATTTGTCGGACAAATTTATTTTTAAGGCCTACCAATGCTCATCACACCCTTTGATCGACAAGCTTCATCTATTACACCAGTTGGTCCCTTCGAATGAATACTGGTCCCACAAAAATCTTCCCTGTTTATTGTTTAGTTATAGAAAACTAATCCACCTCCCCTCTCCTGTTTACCAATGTAGACTAAATCCCCTATTTGAAACTCCATATCAGGCTTTAATTTACCAACCGAAAATAATATTAGATCTAAATATAGATAAAAATGCTGTGGATGCTCAAGCAAAATTTAACCAATTAATGTCGGAGAAATGGGCTGATTGGCTTTCAATATATACTGACGCATCAAAATTATCAGATGATGAACATGTTGGTTCAGCGGTCTGGATCCCAAAATATAAAATTATACTAAACTTTAAATGTCCCTCGTCCTCTTCAGTTTTTTCAGGTGAAGCTATTGCCATATTAGAAGCTTTGAAATTTATACAATCCCATAAGCTCAATAGAGTAGTTATATTTTCGGACTCAAAAAGTTGTTTGCAGGCCATCGAATCTAATCAGTTTCGTTGCAGATTTAAATTTCAATATATTTTAAGAATTAAAACTATTTTGTATGAATGTCATCGACAAGATCTACAAATTGTCCTGGTGTGGGTCCCAGGGCACACAGGTATTAGCGGTAATGAGACAGCAGACGCATGCGCCAAGCAAGCTACAGTTAATGGTTGTCTTTCTCACAGTGGCGTATACCCTAACGATTTAGCCGCTATGGCAAGGAAGGATCTACTGTCTGTATGGACCAAAGATTGGAAAAAGACCTCCTCATCAAAAGGACTTCATTACGCCAGCATTCAATCGGATATTCCGTGTACCCCATGGTTCAGCAAAATTCGTAATGTCAAAAAACAAGTAATTTCTACCATAGCCAGACTTAGATTGGGTCATGTATGCACTCCGGTATTTCTAGCCAAGATCAGGGTGAAGGACAGTTCCCTATGCGAATGTGGTCTCGACGAGGGTACCACAGATCATATATTTTTCAAATGCTCTAAAAATAGTTCATCCTTATACAACTCCCTTCCATTATTCGTCCCTCGTCCAACAAATTTTAAGTCCCTATTGCCATTGGTGTACACTGATTTTGTAAACGTCCTGTGTTCGTACATAGATAGTAATAATATTAAACTGTAACAGCTAGATAAATAATGCTTCTTTACTAAGGCCCTAACAAGAATGCTTTGCCATTGTTTCAGGTACCTCAACTTAAGATTTTAAAAAACATATTTTTCTCCTTTTATGTTTACTGTTTGTTTGCTTCCACCTCCCGCCCTTGTACTTGCATAACGCCCGGTTACATTACCAGCAGAGTAGTGGATAACAAGCAGAGTCAAACCGAACAAATAAAAACACCATTGCTAATGGATACCTGATGCTGGCTAAATCATAGAAGAGCCAATAACGAAGAAATTGAATTGAATTGAATAAACAAGAGTGAATTATCAACAGTTAATGAATTTAGTTTGTATAATATTCAGTTTTTATGTCCTTATGTTTTAGTTGGAAAATCAATAAGAGATGGCGCTTTTAGTAAAATTTTATGTTTATTTTCGGTCAATTTAATTTAATGTTTTTGTGTTCGATGATTTAAAGGTTATCTAATAAAAATAAATGTTCTTCTTGATCGGACATGTAAATTACACCCGACTCAATAGAATTTAAGTATATTGAATGTGAATATTTGCGAATAAAAATGTGAATGTTAAAGTACTTTTAAATATAAATTTTGGATCGCAGCTTGTCCGTGTCAAATAAATATTTGATTCCAATTTAATAAATAAATTAGCAATTATTATTGAAGTATTAATATTTAATGGTATTGGGGCCATTTTCGGCGATGTCGTTTTAAACTAACAAAAAATAATTGACGTTTGTGCAACTGGCATACAGCGAATTAAACTTTTTGTAATGATGACGTAAAAAATATATTATTAATTAAATTATTATGTATCATTATTTTATTTCTTTATTGCATATCTCCAAATACTATTATAGTCCAATTGCATATTATACAGAGAATAAGCAAACCTATTATATTCTAAGTGTAAATATTACTTCCGTAGAACCTCGTACTAGGTTAACCTTTGCTAAGTCTCTGTTTAATAATATGAATTTTGAATTTTGACTAATACTAAGGGCATTCTCAGCGTAAATTTACTCCAACGCTAAACCTTGTTTATCAATAAAACTTATACCTATTTATTATTTTCTTAAAAATATTTTAATATAGTAATTATTCATCGTAATTAATTGTTATTGAATAAAAATATTTTAGTTTTTTTAAAACCACAAACTTCATAAAAAACAAAAACCACGTTAAAAGCAATGAGAACAATTTAGCAGGGGGCTAATGAAAACAAATTCACATTGCCATTCAACTACTATTGCCCCGTTTTATGGCAATTCGCATTAGGCTAAATTAATCAAGTATTTTGAAAAATAAGACGAATGGAATTTTTAATAAAAAATAGGTATCTTTATTTTTGAAATCCCCCTCGATTTAGTATATTATGTTAAGGAAGTATATTATCTAATATCTAAGTAATTTTTACAGTGCTTCCCTACTTTGACTTAAGTGGAATGGTGAGAATGTTCAGCCTTATCATGGTATATTTATTAATTCAAGTTTCATTAAATCTTTTCCATTTTGTAGCAGTATTTTTAATTTTGAATAGTCTAGTCTCAGTTATGCTGAATCCTTACAAAAGATTTTCTATTATTTCAATAAGTTCCTATTCAAATATGTAATAATAAACCCATTATGATTACTCAATGGGAGCACTATTGGCATTCCAATATCGTAGCTATTTATGTGTTACTAATGAAAACTATCGGTTCAGTAGTTTCAAACCAATAAACTAGTTTAAGAATAAAAAAAAATACGAATAAATAAAAAAATAAAAACCGAGTTCATAGTAACTAGGTAAAAGTAAGAATATATTCAAGAAATATTAAAGTGGAGCATGGTTTTTGTGTGGTTTTACTACTATATTAAACGTTAACTCTAATATCGGAATACGATGTTATTTTATAACACAAAAACTGTTGGAGGTTTGTTTACTATGTTATGACATAGTTCATTACTATGGTAATGAAAGTATAACGACTCTAAATAATGATATTTAAATTCTTGAATAGAATGGGTATAGAAGTGAAACATATTTTATGAATGCGGCTAATAACAGCAAATTGTATTAGGACAGAACACAGCAACTTTAATTTTATTGATGGCAGCCCTTGAATAAAAACTCGAGCAAGATCATTGAACAACGTGACGTCAACCGTCGCGTAGCGTAGTTTCTGGAATCCTTTCGATTTGAAGTAACAAATTTATATTTATCTCTTTCTAACATGCGATTGATTCGATCCTTCAAATATGTTTTATCTCCTTTCGTCGTTAGTTGAAGGCCCTAGAATGTTCTAGACGTTTTAATGTATATATTTTGGCGCGACGGCAGCCCTGCGTTTCATTCATTGTTGAAATAGCGATTGTGAAGTGTTGTGTTGTGTGTGAGAGTTTGTAGATTTTTATTTCTTTATTCTTGAATTGGACTGCTGTTTTAAAAGTGTTTGGAGAGTTATTGCTAAAAGTAAGTGTATAATGTGATTTGCTTAGTGATTTTTTTATAGATGTTTTCGTATTTTAAGACATGATCATTTTCGTAGCACCGTTGCCTAAAATGGTGTCAGCTTATTGTCAGTCGTGCGAAGTTTAAAACTTGTGTATTTTTGTTCCAGATTAGTTGCTAAAATGGGTAAAGATTATTACAAAATATTAGGACTATCGAAAGGAGCTACAGACGATGAAATTAAAAAGGCCTACCGTAAACTCGCGCTCAAATACCACCCCGACAAGAATAAGTCTGCTGGTGCCGAGGAGAGATTCAAGGAAGTTGCTGAGGCTTATGAAGTTTTGTCAGATAAAAAGAAAAGAGAGATCTATGATGCACATGGCGAAGAAGGTCTGAAGGGAGGAATGGGTAGTCAGAATGGACCCGGAGGAGGCCAATCATTCTCATACGCCTTCCACGGAGACCCGAGAGCAACTTTCGCACAGTTCTTCGGCTCTGCTAGCCCATTCCAAGCGTTTTTCGATTTAAATGGCAGCAGCGGCGGTACAACGATGTTTTTCGATCGCGACATGGACGTCGATATGGATCCGTTCGCAAACATGGGCATGGGACAAACGAGGCCCGGTGGCCCGGCTGGCGCCTTCCGTAGTCACAGCTTCAACTTCCATGGTTCCCCGAGCAGGAAAGAGAAGACCCAGGATCCACCGATTGAACACGACTTATACGTGTCACTAGAAGACATCGCCCGCGGTTGCGTCAAGAAAATGAAGATATCGCGGCGTGTGATGCAGCCAGATGGTACATCTAAGAAGGAAGACAAAGTTTTGACAATCCATGTTAAACCTGGTTGGAAAGCAGGAACAAAGATTACGTTCCAGAAGGAGGGTGATCAAGGCCGCAACAAGATCCCTGCTGACATTGTGTTCATCATCAGAGACAAGCCACATCCATTGTTCAAACGAGAGGGCAGTGACATAAGATACACAGCTAAAATATCACTTAAACAAGTGAGTAGTTATTTATTTGAACACTTCATTTCCTCCTTGTTTATAGTGTGATCCATGTCTCTTGCTTTTTCAATTTGTCCAGTAAAGGGTTCACATTAAACATTTGTTAAGACCAAAACATGTTATCTATAATTGTAAATATTTCAACTCAAATTAGTTCACACTATTGTATAAAATTTGGATCCCTTGCTCAAACTCTATTATTATCTAGATTTATAGCTGTTATTAGGGAATCCATATTATGTTTGTATATTAAAATTATGTAACCATTCTATTTCTTTGTTGCAGGCTTTATGTGGCACCATCATCGAAGTTCCCACAATGTCTGGAGAGAAGTTGACAGTAAATCTTCAAGGAGAAGTTGTTAAACCACACACTGTGAAGAGATTCCCTGGATACGGATTACCTTTTCCAAAGGAGCCTACGAGGAAAGGTGACCTGATGGTTGCTTTTGACATCAAGTTCCCTGACCGCTTATCATCAGGCGTTAAAGAAATACTCATGGATACATTACCCAATTAAGATCTATTAACATCTAAGACTGCTGGATCTCTCATTAGTGCAGATTTAAGATAATTTATATGATTCTGATAGCCTGGTTTTGATACAAGTGTTTTCAGTGTATGTTGATGAATCTTGTTTATAATTTGGCCTCAAAATGAAACCTGAGTATTGGTTTTTATCAAAAAAAGGCTATTAGTATCAATCATGGTTTATAATAGCTCAAATTTTTTTTTGAGTCATTCCTACTAGTGAATTGTAGGAAGTTGTTTATTTTGCTGCCTAAATTATGGTTTGAAATCTTACTTTTAAGTTCCAATGTAACATGTCAGTAGGTTGTATGGGTTATTAGTTTTGTCTGGGTGGACTTTGTGCGTTTTAGTACAAAGAACAGTGTGTATGGATGTAGAAGTCTTTATTTAATTTTGTAAGCTGTAAATATTTTGTACTTTGTTAATTGTAAATATTATGTGATCCTTTTAACGGTGGTTGTAAGTTTTAGGTTTCATTGAAGGTTTGGAAACTTGGAACTGGCAATTGCTACTAATCTTGAATTGGAATTATGCTATTATTTAATATTATAATTACAATGCAAGATTGATTTGTAGGGCTTGAAATTCTATTACTTTAGTATTAATGACAGTGTGAAACGTATCACTTATAATTACTGTTGATAAATAATTATTAATAAACAAACACTCAAATTTTACTTTGTTGTTTAATTTTTGTCTGTAAACCTTGTGTCACTAGAGACAGTGTTTACCTATGTGTAATGAATGCATTAGGGTAGATAGATAACATTAATAAGTTTGTTGCTACTTTACTTTTCTTTTTTGTCTACGGTTGTCTTTCTGTAATAGATTGACCTCTTGACACCAATACATAGAGGTTTAAAATTGGGTGCGTAAATTTGAGTTTTGTATAATCGGACGTGCAGATTAATGTATAATAACATTTATTCTGATTTTAAGAAGACTGGAAAAGAATCAAATTAATTACTATAGAAGATACAAATCTTACGTTGTTGCGAAACCGTAGGTAGCTTTACTA
Source organism: Diatraea saccharalis (assembly GCA_918026875.4). Lineage (NCBI taxonomy): Eukaryota > Metazoa > Arthropoda > Insecta > Lepidoptera > Crambidae > Diatraea > Diatraea saccharalis. The sequence goes on along the minus strand of OU893340.1, from coordinate 18,093,920 downwards.
CTGGTATTGGACGAAAAAGATATAATTTTATAATAGGGCAGAAATATATTCTCTGTAATAAATAAGACATCGTGTAGATATGTATTTTTATTATGTTGTAGGTATATACTTTATTAACTTGTCAAGTCGCCAGGTCGAATTCGCCGCCACGGTCTTCCTATATTATTTTGTAAGCGCCATACCGTGCTGAAATATCTGACACTATCATTTTAAAATTAAGCTTCCAGAAGTTAAATTCGTTTGTAGAATCAGCTGTATTTTTCGTGTTGGCTGTGTTGCGATGAACGGGATTATAGATAGACCTTGGTATGCTGGAAGCAGGTGGGGCCATAAAAACCTCCTGTATAGACAAAAACATGTAATAGAATGAATTTTCATCGTTTCACCTCAAAAAATTACTCTGTAAACTGATGGAATCCGTTCACTACAAAATTGTTATGAAGGTCCTATTTCAAAATATTTAATTATCTACAAGATTTCTAATTATATTTTGGGGACTGAATAAGTCGAGAATTGGACATTCTCAGTTGTGTTTCATTCTAAACAGTCAAACGAACTTACCTGTACGTGAAGTTCGACTGTAATTATGTGAAGTTGTTGTCTCGTCCGAAGATGATGAAAGTTTACTAATGTAGTCCCGGCTTGTATTCTCAGGCGTCACACAATTTTAAAGCTAAAAGCAAAAAATAAAAGAAAAAACGGAACGCACACCACTAGTCACCGTGCTGCCATCTATATCCCAAATTCCTCATTCAAGTTCAAAGAATTAATTTTACAACATAGGGTTAGTACAAATGTTTTAACTTATTGTAATTATTGGGTAGGGAGGGACTCATCATCTTCGGACGAGACAACAACTTCACATAATTACAGTCGAACTTCACGTACAGGTAAGTTCGTTTGACTAATAATTATGTTCGTTGTTGTCTCGTCCTCGATGATGAAAGTTTACTAATGTAGATGTTTGAAGCATAAGTTGTAAAATTAAAAGAAAAAATAAACAATTGAAATTAAATATTCTTTTATTTCAATATCCTTATTGCACCTGATCAATTTACTTTAACAGACTTCAAGAATTATAATCTTATTATTATGTATCTATTCTAAATACAGTTTCTGCAAACTCCAAGTTATTAATTATAGGTCTATTATAAAATTTACCAAAAACCATAGAGTCCCCAGACCAACCAGCCGTTCGTCTTATCTCATCAATATTAACCCCTTTCTTATATGCTGCAGAAGTTGAAGCATGTCGAACACTATGTGTCGTGAATGTTGTGATGTCTATTCCACTTTCTTCCATACATTTTTTAATCCAACGGCTGATTGTGCTGGTAGAAACACTCTTGAAAGGTTTTCTGAAAGATGTGAACAAGACATTTGATGTTCTTATATCTTTAGTAACTTTTAAATAATTAATTAATGCCCTAGCTGGACAAATTGCAGCTCTATTGTTAAAAAAAGGTAATGTAAGAAAAGGTTGGCACCTATTAGGTGCCGAGGTCTTAACTAATTTATCTATTTTTATTGTTATACAATCATCTTTAATAACTATATTATTTATATCAATTAGTGAGATCGTTTGAACCCTTTGGCCAGTAGCTAATACTAGTAAAGTTGCAGTCTTTCTTGTGATTAATTCTAAATTATTATCATCTATATATCTTTCTTCCAATAATTTTAGTAGTTTAGAAACATCCCATGTCATATTATATTTAGGGGCACTTGGCCTTAATTTAAAAAAACCTTTGAACAATCTCTTTATTGAATCATCTGAACCTAATTGTGAGCCCATTATTAATGACAGTGCAGATCTATGTGAATTCAAACTACCATATGACAACCCATCATGAAATTTCTTAGTAAGATACACTATGACCTCAGGAATATTAGGACTAGTCAATGAAATGTTATTTTCTTGGCAGTACTTAGCCCAAGCAACTATACAAGGTTGATACTGTTTCAAAGTGTTGATGGAGATAGAAGCCAACATAATTTCTGCAGCGTCATTGTTGATTCCTAATTTCAGGAAAGCCTGCCTGATAATACTCCTGCCATCAGGCTTAAGTTCTTGTGCAGGGGATGCAGGTCTCTGGAATTTTGTAAAAATAGTAAATCTTTAGCAGGTTCAAAAATAATAGGTTTATCAACTAGTAGTTTTTCAAATAAAGGAAACCAGGGCTGGGTACTCCAATATGGTACTAACACTATTCCTTTGGCTCTATCTGTTATAATTTTTTCTAAGGTCTTAAGGACCATAGAGAAGGGGGGGAAGGCATAAAATCTTAGTCTTGTCCAACATAGAGTGAATGCATCAATAGCGAATGCTTCTGGGTCTGGATGCCATGATACAAAGCATTCACATTTGGCATTTGTCCTGGTTGCAAACAAATCTATTGCAGGTTTTCCAAATAAGGTGACAATTTGATCATAAGCTTTCTCATTCAATTCCCATTCAGTGTTACCAAGCTGTTTTCTTGACTCAAAATCTGCTATTACATTATCTTTGGTATTTATATATGTTGCAAAGATATGTAAGTTTCTGTTTTCACACCACTGCCAAATTTGTTTAGATATATTATGCAAATGAGGATATTGAATACCACCAAATCTATTAATATATGAGACTGCTGTTATGTTATCAATCCTAAGCAATACATTACTATCTTTGATGTTAGAAGCAAAACATTTCAATGCAAAGAAAGCAGCCAGTAACTCCAGAGAATTTATATGAAGGCTTAACTCTAGTTCTGTCCATGTTCCTCCTGTTTGTTTAGTACCACAGGAGGCACCCCAACCTGACCGAGATGCATCGCTGAAAATTTCTAATTTGTAACTATTTTTTCGAATATTATTATTGGATGTCAAAATCATTTTTGACCACCATCCCAGATCCTTCTTACAATGCTTAGATAAAGAGATCTTAGATTCATAATTGTCATTGTTTTTCAAAAGAGATAAAAACTTAGTTCTTTCTAATTCCTTTGTGTATAATAATCCATATTTAATGGCTGGACAAACAGACACCAATTTTCCAATAACATGGGCTAAAAATCTTATTGTTATAGTATTCTTTACAATTAGTTCAGTTATTAATTTTAAACAATTTTGTCTTTTTTCTGTAGAAATATTAATGGTCATGTTAACTGTATTAAAGATAAACCCTAAAAAAGCACATTCCTGTTTTGGAGTGAATTTACATTTGTCTTTATTAACAATGAAACCTAATCTTGAAAGCAACTCTTTTGTTATTTTCATATTTTCAAAACAATCATTATAATTTTTGCCTATACACAAAAAATCATCAAGATATACAACAGATAAGAAACCTTTTTTACGTAAGTAAGATGTCACTGGTTTCATAATTTTTGTGAAAGTTAGAGGCGCAGAACATAACCCAAAGGGTAATACATTAAATTGATAGTAATTGCCCTCAAAATAAAATCTTAAATATTTTTTACTACTATCATGAATACTAATCATGTAGTAAGCATCTTTGAGATCTAGGGATATTAAATAATCATTATTGTGTATAAGTTTACAAACAGTACGATAATCTTCTAACTTAAAGTGTTCACAATTAACAAAGGTGTTTAATTTTTTAAGATTAAGGATGAACCTGAATGATCCATTGGGTTTTTTGATAACAAAGATAGGTGAACAAAACTGATTATTAGTGGGTGTACACTTATTAATGGCTTTTATACTTAATAACCTCTTGATTTCTGATCTTAATTGTAATTGTTCTGATTTAGGAAAGTTATTGTTCAAGGGAACAAACTTCTGATGAGGTATTTCCCTGAATGGGATTTTATACCCCTTAACCCATTCCAATATAATGGGATCATTTGTTATTTGTTTCCAGTTATGAATATAATAACAAATTCTTCCTACCTCTACAATTATTTCTTCCCTCTCCTCGCAGGTGCCCTCTCTTCTTTCCTCGATGCCGGTTGGTGTTTGTTGAATGCTGGCCCTCCCAGCTTCTGGAACCTCTGCTGTGGTCCGGCTCGAGGAGGGCCCCGCCAGTTTAAAGTCCTAGTGTTAGTCGCCTTCTTGTTGTTTGCTTCAGTACGATTCACAAAAGGTTTCTTTTTGTCATCAACTTTAAGTTCCTTTCCTGATTTTTGCACAGCCTTAGCTGTCTTTATCTTCTCTGTAAGATTTTCTCCGAACAGGTACTCCCCTGTCTCCGTCTCTAACAGGAAATCTTTGAGATCCTTGTTGATACTTGATAAGATAAGAGATCTGCGACCCCTGGAGTCTAAAAATAGCGAATCACATAGCAGTCTTCCAGCATCGTTCATCTTTTTTATTATGGCAAGTTTATTATCTTGGCTGTTATGTAGTGACATTTGCAGAGCCTGTCCTATACAAGAGATTGCTGTAGAAATCTGCTTCTGCCTACTTTCAATTACCTGATCCCGCTTTCGAGCACTATCTATAAGAGCCACAGCTACTTCTTTATTAAGTTTTGGTGATATCATCTTGGGAACATTGTCAAAAGAACTATTTTCTTTTTGTAGTGTCTCTTTCTCTTCTTTTTCCAATCCTTTGCTTAATATTTCAGACCATCGGTCTGCTATCTCCTTGTGTAAAACTTCTTTTTTAGGAGCTGGGGCTGGAGCCACGCCCAATACGCTTAGAATTTCTGCATCTAAGGAGCCCTCTTGTTCATCGTCTCCTATGAGACTACCATCAGGAAATTCGTCTTCTGGCGGCAATGGAACATTCTCTTTATCAGGCTGTCCTTCTATTAGCTCCGTTTCGTCTGAAAAGTCGAAAGACATATTTAATGTCGAGTTTCGGCATGTTCATTCCCACAGAATGACCTAGCCTAACCTTTTTTCCAACCAAAAAACCACGTGTGTTCCCACGAAACACCCCTAGGTTTTTCTATTGTTAATTACTTGTCAGCCATATACATTCCCGCAGAATGTCCCAGGCCCAGTGTAAAAAACAATATTGGTGCTTAATTGCAAAATTCGTAGTTTCCGAGAGGAAAAAACAAAACCATGTGCTCAACCTCACCTTCACAATCCGATGCCGGTAAATCCATGATCTTCCTCTCTATCTTTCTTATTTTCTTAAGTAAATGATTTTTCTCTTCCTCTGGTGACCTCTTTCTCGACATTTTTCGTTAATTTTATTAATAAAAAACTAAAAATTATTAAGAAAACGAAAAAATGGACGCCGCATCGAAAACACAAAAGACCGAATGAGGAATTTGGGATATAGATGGCAGCACGGTGACTAGTGGTGTCGTTCCGTTTTTTCTTTTATTTTTTGCTTTTAGCTTTAAAATTGTGTGACGCCTGAGAATACAAGCCGGGACTACATTAGTAAACTTTCATCATCGAGGACGAGACAACAACGAACATAAATGTTTAATAAAGTGATAAGCTTCTATGCGCCACAATACAACACGACAGAGGAGTGTGTTTTTGCCATCAGATGGTCCCGTTCCACAACCGCTTAGTTAGAAATTATAACTAATAAACATCATCTAATACTGGCGACGTTTAAAATACACATGTAGGACTACGCGTAGGTATAAATTTCTTATTACGAGTATTTATAGAGTATTTTTGTAAAAAATCGCTTTCTGCTTTTTAATCCGCTGTTGCCGTGGCCCGTTTTGCGCCACGTGCTAAGTGTGGCCGCGATCGAATTCTGACGTCACTTGACAAAAATATCTCGCTGGATAGCCGACGACGCCCTACAATGCATTATTAGATATTAAATGTCCCCTCATTATTATGAGTTTTGGCCACTTGTCGATTTTGTTTTGAAGTGGGTGTATACAGCCAGATTGTTATTCTTCTGTAGAATAGTACTACAAACATGCCAAAGTATCTAGATCTGCCCTGCGATTCCGTTAAAAGCCAGACCCCGAATTATAATTCCCTCATGTGTCCGAACCGAACTAACGTCATTTGGTATAGAAATTCTTTTGCTTCCATTTTTTGTATAAAAATACAAAGCAAATTGATTGAATATACGTGTCTCAGATATTCTATTTCTATGTCATTTCGAAACTCACTTCACTTATGCCACGAAACGTTATTTTACCAATTTCAAGATTAAGCGGATTTCGTTTTTTGATGTGAATCCGGACATCTGAGTGAATTCGAATTCGGGTTTGGATTTTTACAGAATCGCAGGGCTGCTTCTGCATACATAAATTTAAATCAGTACCTACTCGAGATTGCTAATAAACTGTCAATAAAATGATTAGAAATGTTTTTAAGTTCATAGAACTCCAGGCGACGCCTACTTTTGTATTACATCATGAGACGTTGCTCTAAAAATTAAGGCTGGCTGTTTCATTTTACACAAATAAATTTTAGGTTCTTTCACCTTTAATTCTTCTAATCGGAAGTCTTTGTTTCCATGAATTGTATCCGTGTAGTATTGGCACTACCAATAGTTTTCTATTTTAGTTATGTTTACGTATTGAAATAGACTATAATTTCGTCGACAGAAATAAAATGGCAGGTCAAACGTCGACACCGTCATTAACATGGTCGTCCGTCTGTAACAACTCCTCAGTATTATTGTCCATTATGACATTATAGGGATTGTTTTATTTTACAGCTATCCATATCATTTCATCAATATAAAATAAAATACATTTTTTTTTATGTGTACGCAATAACTAAATAAAAAATATCAACGCTGAGATAATTCAGTTTTAAGTAGTTAAAAACACAATGCAATTATGTTTTAATGTATATTTAGTATAAATTTAAATTTATATCAATTTGATAAATTTTCACCACTTTTTTTATTCACGTTTAGACAGAAGTGAACTGAACTAACATCACAGTTAGGTACGGTTTTTTTACACATAATTATTGTTTTTTTTCTATTAAGACTTCGAAAGTCATATTTCTTTACAAAAACGTGTAGATTGTTGTTGAATAACGGGACGGATAGTAGTAAGTCTGTCGTGTGCGTAGAACAGTCGAGAAAGATGACCGAAGTGCGCCGAACGTTCTCGAGAGCTCCCGAAGCTTCGGTTCGGCACGGAAAGTACAACTACACGATTACAAACAAATGCAACTGAAAACCGGAACGACAACATTTGGTGTGGCAGCCATTTGTCTGCGATCTCCCTTTGTGCTGTTTATGAATCGAGTAATAGATATACACTTAACAAATTTTGTTATTAATGTCGACCTCAGTTGTATTCAAAATATAACTTGCCCAGAATGTAGCGGTGATTGTAATGTTTTTAGGTATTTTACATTACGTTACCATAAATCCTTGTTGATATTTATGACTTACTGTTTTGTTCAGTAAATTTTCATATTAATACACTATGTTTATGAGGTCCAAAGCTTGTCAAAATGTAAGTATAAGTAAATTTCACTATCGATGGCAGAAATATTTACTTCCCATACATTTTTTAAACTCCCTTATTTGTTGTAATTATCATCGGATGCTCTTTTGAATCGATTAAATCGTACACGTGAGCGGAGTCTGTCACGTGCCTTCGAAACGTGAGGCGTGACCGCTGCCACGCGAGATAGGCTAGAACTTTCGTATCCATCCATAATACGACCAGCTTGTGTTAAACACTTAGTGACGTTACAAAATGTACGACGAACGACCTATACAACTTGGCCCGATTATCGGTTTATCAGTGAAACACGGGTATGTCCTAGATATCGGTCGCTTACGGTATAACTTTACTTACAAGAACATCTTCTAGATATTTACTCCATTTATATGTTAAGTGGATGGATTATTTGCAAAATAATATATGAATAATCTGATTCTCTATTGTTTATATTAAATAAAAATTGTGAACATTAAACAAGAAATCTGATAAAAATAAACAAGATAAACTACGAACTACTAACTGATAATAAATTATAACAAACAAATACAATTTTGAGACGATGTTGATATAGATAACTAAATTAGTTATTGAAATCTATATTCAAAATTGTATTTGTTTGTTTACTGTAATATTACAAAGAGTTAAAGTTTCTACTTTACATTGTTTGTAATAATCTTTGCACATACTGATTTGATCATGAAATTTCTTTTTCCTTCGGGAAGCTACATCCATACGCGGCCGATATAGGTGAAGACAAAGTCGCGAGAAAACTGTTAGTGTAATATAAATACATAAATATTATACTGCTAAGTTGTGGTAGTAGGCAAAATAAAGTTTCAGCCGAAATAAGTTAAATAGTCAAAGCAATTAACCGATTGCATTGCATTGCGAAGCTCGATTGCATAGGTAAAAAAGCTTTACCTATGCAATCGAGCATATGAAGCATGACCCGACCAGGCTGCCTTACTCTAGAACGAACGCAAATCCGATCGACATTGCAATTGTGCCGCTTTGTGCTCTTGATTTGTTACACTAGCACCAGAGTATGCTAGTGAACCAATCAAGAGTGCGGAGCAGAACATAGTGACAACTTGAAATCAGCGTGCGAGTCACTCCACTGCAGACGAAGTATTATATATTATACTAGCTTTCCTCCAGCGGCTTCGCCCGCGTGGTCTTGTATTATACATAAAAACCTTCCTTTTGAATCACCCTATCTATAAAAAAAACTGCATCAAAATCCGTTGCGTAGTTTTAAAGATTAAAGCATACATAGAAATGAAGGGACAGAGAAAGGGACTTTATTTTATGCTATGTAATGATATTCTAGAAATATGATAAAGAAAAACATTATTTTTACCATTGTGCGTATAGTTTGTGTTATTAGAGTACATAGGAGTAGGAATGTTCAGTATCTTATAACCACTAGATTATATTTATATTTAAATGAAATATTTGGACTGATGGATTTGGTTGAATAATACATACTAAATTAAATAGGTATCAAAGTAAAGCTCAATAAATATTTAACCGTAAGAATCAACAAGCATCTTAAAGAAAAATGCTTAAAAAATTCACTAATTTTCCTTACACAACATAGGAGCATCATGAATGCATTTGCATTCTGTAAGAACATCTTAGATATTATATTTATAATATTTAAGTTTCAAATAGTCCATAGTTATAGTTAAATATCTATAAAAGAAAAACACTATTAAATAATGAAGGCGTTGACAAGTTGACTTGAATTTTAAAATAAACCCACTCTGCTTAATACCAGCAGTATTGCCGCATGGCGTGGGTATTTACCACTATCTATATCTGTGTTAGCGTCGTTTCGTTGAAAGAGGCAATTTTCCAAAACTTACAATCTTAAATATTTTGGTTTGGATAACCTGTTATGAAATTAGTTTTGATATATTCAATAAGTACCTACCTCGTTTAAAGACAAACTTTTTTTACCGATTTTGAATTTGGAATATCAACTTTTGGTTTATTTGTATCGCAAATTCATTTGTTTATATTTTCTCATGATGGAGGGAACGAAACAATCACGTGCCACTGTCATTACGCTATTTAAGGCGGAAAAAAAGCCGATGCAGATTTTTCGCGAGCTGAAAAGTTTTCCTGTAAGCCGTAACTTCCTCTATTACACAATCCTCTATACAGCGGATTTCGCCGAAATCCATGTCGCGCTCAGAGAAACTCGCTATGCAGACTAATATTTCGCGCGTTTCAGTGAACAGAATACTGAAACAAGATCTTAAAGTAAAAGCCTATAGCCGTATAAAAGTTCACTTTTTAAACGATCGTCTTCGTAATTTATGACGCGAACGTTGTCCATTGCTGCTGAGGAGACATGATCCCAGGAAGATACACGGCAGACGATTGGCCCTCCTCTAGCCTCGACCTCAACCCACTGGATTATTCTTTATGGATTGAATTAGAGCTCAGGGCCTGCCGAAAGTGCCACCCAAACTTGGAGTCACTGAAGCGAACTCTTGTTCGAGAAGCAAAGCGAATTTCGCTAGAAAAGATTCGTGCCGCCATGACTGGCCAAATCGTCTAAGGGCCTGTATTAAAAACAAGAGCAGTCATTTTGAATGAAATATATATTTTATTGTCGATTTTCATCTATTTAATTGTTACTGAAAATTTGATAAATATTAGTTCATCATCATCATCATCATCATCAGTCGGAAGACGTCCACTGCTGAACATAGGCCTCCCCCTTTGAACGCCTCGACGGACGACATTGCGCCAGCTGCATCCAGTGGCCGCCCGCGACTCGGACGATGTCGTCCGTCCATCTAGTCGGGGGTCGATCCACGCTGCGTCTTCCGGTTCGTGGTCTCCACTGAACCTATGATCTTTAAAATCGAGAATATTATCAAAAAAGTTACGCAACTTTTATTTCGTATACTTATTATATTGTTGATCCGTCAGGGTGCAACAAGATTTAAAATTTCCCAAATAGATTGAAAGCTTTTAGTTATAAGCACCTGTTGATATTGATAGAGGGTAGGAGAATGTGATTGCAGTGAATGTTATGTGGATACCTATATTGATCTGATAGATTATACTACAGAAATAAAAAATGTGGATTGCATCCAATAGAGTGTAACTTAGATAAAAAGGCTTGGCACATTTTAATAAAGGCCTGTTAGCATTGCTAGCCAAACATCTGTGAGCCAAATGCATCATCGAATTTATATCGTTAACTGTTTGTGTACCTATAGACTTACATATCAATGACCTATGGTAAATAATGTGACAAGTCATCCTGGCAATAAGGTTGAAAATTTAATGGCCAAGTATATAAGTAATTATTGTCATATGATTTAAATATAATTACAGATTTTAAACAATGCAGTGCTATCGAACATTCTGGAAAGCTATACATTTGTTGACATAAACACATACGCTCAATCTTCGTGTCAGTTGCGTACATATGAAAGAACATATTATACCTACTGCGTAACGCACACGTGAATATTTATAGGTATATTATTACAGGTTTGGTCTAAGCCAGTGGTTCTTATTTTCAAGACTGTTACCGTTTGATCTATTAAAAAAATATATTTGTGCAACGTCTTACTGTAGGTCAGGTCTTGAAAGATATCTCTATTTGCTCCAATTAAATTGTCTTTTTATTGTTACATAAAACACGTGTTATATTCCAAATTGAAAGAGTTTTATTGTTATTTTTAATTTGGCCTTCATTTATAAATTCTTTGCCACCCCCTACAGAATAACTGATTTACTTCCACTGATGTAATTACCTGGCCTAGGAACCACTAATTTAAGTGTATAGGCAAGTCTTGTTTTAGGTTTAGAAAGCAGACCCAAACGCGGAAGTTCAGTCAGTTTTAATGTAGATTTATTAACTTACCTAATTGTCTCACATAAGATTGTCAATGAGATAAAAATGTTACTTTTCGCTTTTTAAGCTTACTTGAAGTCTTGCTTTAGTTTTGTTAATATTTTTAAATTCTACGTAGTGTCCACTTTCGTCGGGGGCACAGTTACCAAGTGTGGACAAGACATTACTTTATTAATTATTTACACGAAAATGTCAATATAGTCCAAATACACCAATTTTTATTCCCTATACATTACACTTATCGCCAGTTGCACAAATGTCATTACCCCTTACGAATTAGACATTAATTAAAGCTTAGCTTAATTAGACTATATTAAACTACTAGCTTTACAGCAAGTATATATTTAGCTATATAACATAGTTCACATTTCCACCTACAGAATAAGTTTTTATAGCTCCATGCTACACCCATACATTTTTGTCCTTTCTTGTCTTTGGTGTATCTGTGCTCTGGTCGAGCTTTGTTTTGTTTTGCTATTGGACAGCACAAGAATTTTTAATATCTTTATATTTATGGAACAGCAACAATTATGAAATCTTATATGCCCTGTATTTTATATATCAATCATCCTCTTGAATCACTCTAGCTGTTGTTGAATACCATTATAATACGCTGTATAGTTTAAAAGATTACAGCTGGAAGTGAGTTTGTTTTCATTTTTTATTCAATTATTTGTTTGCATTGAATATACCATCCTAATTCACATCATTATTCATAACGCTTTTATCTGTCATTTATTAAATGCTTAATAAATCATCAGTCGCAGGTTCCACACCCTGGGGCTAGTGAATTTTTAGCAATTACCATAAGATTGATATTAAATACTCAGATCTTTAATCTCTTGGATGTTGGAGTTGTCAGAAAATCTAAGCCAACGCGATGAAAAAAAATCTTTAAAAATATATATTTTTGCTGCTTATTAAACACAAAAACACGGAAACATTATGAAATATCTTTGTGGCAGGACCCGCCTTATCCTTAGATCCTGACATCAGCCTTAATTCGTAGAGCAAAGATAATGGTTACCGTCAAAATGATCTCATGGAGACCTTCTACGGTGGGTGCAAGGTTTATAATGGTTTGATTCTTGTAAAAAACATAGAGACGTTTCGTAGTCTCTTTTGTATTGAAAGAACAAGGCCATCGCCCTCCTACAGATGCCTAAATGAAAATGCTAATGCATCTGTGACTCAGAAGCGTCTAGGCGGCTCCATAGAACTGTATCAAATATATGCTTTGGACGAAAAACAGGTGACAAAGTGACAAATAGCACATTTAATAAATTTTCCATTCAACCTGTCCTATGAAAAAATACCTAAGTACCCACTTACATAAAATATCGAACTTATTTATGACATGGTTTTTGTGAATGTCATTACTCCTTTTAGAGCTGGTGAGTTTCTTGCTTGTTCTTCTTATCAGCTAAAAGTGTTGGATTTGGAAAAAATGTTGGACGATTCAAAAGTACTTTTAAGAAGTCTATTCGAATAAAGATTATTTTGACTTTGAATCGATCGTAATCAGAGGTGCTGGTGCATCTAACACCTGTACTTGTATGGAGATAAAATTAATGGAAAACGAAATATTTTTTATCTACACTCAAATCGAAAAATTCGCATTACGAATTCAAAGATGATTCTATACATACGCACTTTATAAACGCATAAACGTAAAATTAAAAATTAAACTCATTATAGTACCGCCAACTGTATCATAAAACTCATTATCGCTATCTTTTTTTATTCATTAAACTAGTTTAAGGTTTTAGGCTGAATATGAAAAAAAGGCGCACGCATGCGTAGTTTGAACTTAATTTCCCGCGCTTTCCATGCATTTTTTTGCCGATCGTGTTTTTGTATTTAGGATTCCAAAAAATTACTTCCTTGTAACCTGCCTACTTTGTTTAGTTTCAATTTTTCCTATGAGTGTAAATAAAGTAGTGTATGAAACTGCATAAAACACTCGAGTCAACTTATTACTCGAGTAAACAGACTTTCGTGTTTTAATACCCCTTCTTATATGACAGTTGCATAAACTACTATTATTAAACCACCCCAATATTTCGGATGCAATTTGCATGGAGTGATTTTTTTCTGATATTTTAACAATAATTGTAATATTTTAGTAGAATTTAAGAAAACGTTTCAATAGATAAAGAAATAATTTCCGTTGCAATTTTTTGTCCTTTGTATTCAAAATCAACTTTTATAAAAAAAAAACACTTGTAATGATTAATATATTAGCCATTTAATAATTAAAATAAAAACAATAAATAAAACTAAGTTAAACTAAGTAGGTAATATGAGCAGTATGCGTATCTCCTATTTGCAATTATTATATTAATTTTCACACATCCTAAGCAAAAATTACAGTAGAAAATAGTAATCGGTCCCAAGATCAGCCTTAAATCGACAATATTTATTATTTACAATTTCTTCTTTAAAATCAATTTACATGGAACAATATTTGTGATATTTGTAATATATAAATTGAGTAAGGCATTGTAATAAAGCAAATGATTTTAAATAATGAAAATATTCGATATTTCCTTTTATATTATTTGTATTGAGTGTTCTTATCAGCGATAATACAAATATGATAAATTACAATATTAATGTTTTGCCCATTAGAAAAAGTATTACATTCAAAATGAAAATATCACGAGACAATATATCATGACGACTGAAATATCAGTGTTATGATCTTGTTGTTTTTCTATATCTCTTCTTTTTGTAATTGTATGTTTTACGAATTAAAATTACGCACGTTCTAGTGATACTTTGTCACAGAGACTTTTGTCTCCTGCTTGAGAATACTTGCGGCAGAAGTGCACCTAAATATGCGACGGTATGGTTACGCGTACACTGGGGACTTATAGTCACCGTGTCCTTCTGTCTCTTGTCACCATGCTTCAGAATACTTGCGATAGCGCGTGCACTTGACCACATGACGATTTAGTGAATTCCATACCAATGACAGCTAATCGATAACAGAAACAATAAATTACGGTGACAAACAGCCACCATTACGCGCGTAGCATTGCACTTAGGTAGTCATAATGTTAATTGATGTTTAGGACTTCACTTTCTTGTTTTTAGACTTGCTCTTTTTCCAAGGTGTAAAATCTGGTTGCGGCAGTTCCTTACAGTCTACGAGTGGGTTGGTCGGCCCAACACCCTCCATCACCCGCGGCTGAGCCTGGTCTAAGAGATCCTCGTTAGCACAGATCACGCCAGCTAATGTTGTTTTCCTTATTTCTACCAGTTGGGCTGAAATAAAAGACAATTAAATGTTTTTCAGACTCTTCTTTTAAACAATTTCTTGCAGCTTCTACGCTTATTTAACTATATGCTGCCCTACATTTAGTGTAAGTCAAAGTGATATTATATTTATTAAAATTTATTATTCCATTCAAGACATTTTTGAATGTGGAGAAAAATGATTCACTTATACTCACTGATTGAAAAGCCCACAGTTTCATCAGCCGTCTCGTACCAGAAACGATCACCAACTTTGAGACGCAGGAATTGATCGGAGACGAGGCAACTGAGCGTTGGTCCCAGCAGGCGACCTTTGGGGTCCTCTGCTAAAGCACCGGTGTATAGGTCTATGTCATCTACATTTCTGTAAGGGTAATGCGATTATGAAACTATTTAGTCAAGTTAAAATTATCTATTTTGTAACTATCTCAATAGACTGGGATTGTAATCCGTATCATTTTTTTTGAACTATTGAACTTTCCGAGACATTAGAACTTTAGATCAGTTAGTTAGAGCAGCATATTCAGTCGCACTGAAACTGTTGTTGGATTTAATGTATCTGTTACGCTTTGAGATCGAAATCGCTCACTGAACGAAAAAATAGTTTACAACGCGTTGTGGCAATTGCAGAATAACCACATAGCCAAATCCATGTCATGGCTGACATGTTATTTGACATCAACACGTTGTGGCAATGAAGAAAAGCCACGACGCGTTTTGAGAATTAATTGGTTTAATTAGCTTTTTCATATTACTATAGCGATTCGCTTCTGGTACTTCGCCGGCCGCTGCCGCGGCACTCTCGCTCTGCTCGCTCGGCCAAATATGGTTCAATACGTTCCATGTTTTTTTTTATTGTCATAACGCGTTGTGGCCGAATAGCATGACAACCACGGCACGGATTATGCTATGTGATTATCAATGAGTGATTTCGATTTTGAGCGTAACATATCTCTACATAATATAAAACAATGACGTTCTTCGCGGCTCGGACGAATTCGCTGGCGGAGAGCTAGTTTAACTTTAAAATAAATATCAATAAACCGAGATATGTTATGTATGAAATTAAATAGATAATAATTAAAAGTGAATGTACCATATAGTAGAATAAGTTAAACTTACTTATAAATTTTATAAATGCGACTGAGCGACTGTTCGTCAAACATATCGGAGAGGTCCTCAAATGTATGTGGTCGGGAGAGGCCGCAGTGTTCCCTCCAGGCGGGGTACGCGGGCAGGCCATGGTCCCTGCCGCGCTGGATATTGAGGGACACGAGGTCGAGGCCGCAGGGTCCGGCTTTATGCGGGAGAGTACTGTTAGTGTTGTTGATGGCCACTGGTCGCTCGAATAGATGGTTGCTTAGCTGGAAAAGAATGGTTTTAGGTGTTATAAGTTGTTAAAATAGTCTGATCATTGAAGGCCTGGTTTTGCGTATTATCCTTTATTTTAAGGTGAAACAGTTGGACAGCTAAAGAGACAGCTACCTCGGTGGTAACATGAGGGTCGACATTGTGCACGGGCGTGATCATAGCCGATGAGACGGCGGCCTTGGCTCCTCTTTTGCTGTATAGAGTATAAGGGTTGAACAGCATCTCGTGTAATTGCACGTAGTTGATGTTGCCCGTACTCGCGTCTACGTTGTGGATCAAACCCTATTGATGAATGTTTTAGTTTAAAAAAGAGTCTATTAGTCTTTGTTTTTATTGAAACCGCTCTGTTTATGGAGACTATTGACTCCGGACTATATTTTATGTCCATCTTCTTTCATTATGCATACTATAATTCATGAACAAGTATAATGGTACATCATACCAATAAGGAATATGCGTCTGATTCAAAAAAGGGTTAAATATATTTTATTACGATCATTATTGCTTTAGAATAAAGTATAAGTTAATATTTTTTAACATAAATTCGTTTTCGTTTTAAATATAATTATTAAAAATGCGGTAACTTCAAAATATTCAAACGCCATGCTACTTGTCAGAGCGGACGTGACGTATGTAAATGTACACGTATAGGGATGTCGTTGTTACAAAAAGTTAACATCGATGCAATGATGTCGCAAAATAAACAACAGATTACAATTTGAATGATGTTTTAGGCTTTTATTTTTATTTCATAAATTTGGTAAACTATATGATTTATTAAAAAAATCTATTATACTTAAAAAAATCGATTAGTTGTTAATCGATTTGGGTAATTGAACAATAATCTATCACTCAAAATCCATATTGATTTTAAATGTCATATCTCTAGTCGTGTACTTTGACGTCACGACAAGCACGCCAAGTATTCCGGTGTTTAAACTGCTCGTAGCTGTTACTAATTTTCATCAATGATTAATGTTACAAAATTTTAGTTTTACGGTGCCGGGTATTTTTTTGCAGTTATATATCGATGTAAATAATCATATAAAAACATTTTCCAAAAATATGCATATTCCCTTATTATTATGTTATTGGACAATGACTTTACAGTCTAATTAAGTTCCATTAGCTCGGTAGTGTAGTGGATAAACTCCGCGGCCCGCGATCGTTGTTGTTAGGCAACTTTCGTAAGGATCGGTCACGGGATGGATGGCCAAAAAAATATTATCACGAGTTACTCTGTTATTCGAAAGGCACTTTAAGTTGGTCCCGGCTACATAATGCAGTTGTTAATACCCAGCAATCAGCATTGTGCTAACGTGGAGGATGATGGCCCATCCTCCTTGACCAATTATAAGAAAAGCACCTGCAACTTCTTAGCATAATTTAAAACGGAGAAAAAATAGCCTTGGTTGAGGCTCTTTTTACTTCTAAGTACGAGGTCTTCCACTGCAAATTAAGGTACTCTAGTCATTCTAGACTGAATAAATTACATTTATTTAGTTTTATGTTACTTGAGCGATAATTACAAACCGGTAAAAGTGTGTGTGCAAATCTGAAGGCAGCCGCTGAGAAGTGGTTGGCCACGGTGGGATCCACGGATGGGTCGTATACATTTGAGTGTCCGTCTGGCAGTAACGTCAGATTAAGTGCGTACATAACATCGTTACCTGTAAACGTAAATATTGTAACTAATTAAAGCTCTTCTAAGAAATTTAGTCAAAGGTATCCACATCCATTGGAAATGCCTGTGCACCAGCAGTGAGAATATTACTCCGCTGATGATAAGGATGCCGTATGTTAAAAAGTAATGTTAATGTTAGTAGCTCGGTGGCGTAGAGAATTAGCGCCGCGGCCCGCGATCTTTGTTGTTAAGCAACTTTCGCAAGGGTTGGTCACGGGATGGGTGACCAAAAATTTGTATCGCGAGCTACTTCGTGCTTCGGAAGTCACGTTAAGTCATTGGTCCCGGCTGCATTTGCAGTCTTTAATACCCTCCAATCCGCATTGGGCTAGCGTGGAGGGTCATGGCCCATCCTCCTTAAACATCCATGAGGAAGGCCTGAGCCCCTGCACTGGGGACGTAAAAAGGGCTGATGATGATGATGATTTAAAAGCAACACTATTCAATTACTACTTTCTTTTTGGTTTCAGATTTTAGTTGAAAAAAAAGATTCAATTTTGAATTTGAACCTATTGAACTTCTTTCTCCTTTTTTATCGCACTTTAATTCGGTGAATTTGATGAATTCACAAACTATGTATGCATCTTGAATATTGTCTCGCACTTAACGTTTGTCATGAGCAGATTTTATTGTAAAGTTATGAAAGTTTTCTTAAATTTGAACAACACTGATTATTTGAAGCCGTAAAAGACCATAATAAATACCCGAATTGGTCTTAGTTTGTTGCAATTTACTATTTACCCAGTATTGCAGGTAAGAACTCGTTATAGGTGATATGTTGCATCTGTGCACCGACTATCCTTCTGGATTCCTGGTAGAGGATCTCGTCATTCCACATGGGGTTCAGCATCTGAAGCTCGCCTGCAATCCTGTTGTGTTGACGTGCCCAGATCAGGTGCATCGTTGTTAAATGTAGGTTTTCATTGGCGCGGTCGTCACCTAAATAACACAGTACGTATAATTTAATATTCGTAGATAATTTGAAATGAAAACTATTTTAAATCGTTGTTTGCTACATTATAAACACACTGTCATAATATTTTTATTGGTATCTTTTCTATTTTTGGTGAAAATAATTGTTAAAATTTAAATAGCCAAAAGCGCGCGAAAAACACTGCTCTATGTAATGGCGCTGATCGTGACGTCACAGAGCCAGTAAATATGTCAAATCGATAAGTAACAACTGTCTTTAGAGTAAATTGAAATATAATTTAGAAGAGAAATTGAAGAGTAGTCGTATTTTTTACGTTTTTTATTTTCCTCTGCTCTGGTTTTCTTTAAAAAATGAGCTACAAGTGGTGCGTAGTGCCACAATGTACTAATACTTCTATATATAACAAACAAACTTCGAGTCTAGAAGAAAATAGATTCACAATCACAATAGTATAGTAGCTATATAGAGTAGAGATGGGTGATAAAATTAGGTAAGGATTCGCTTAAAGTATTGAAACTTTTTTATTTCATATCGATACATTTGAAGGTTTTCTTTTTGGTTTTTTTCTTTGTATCATAAACATTTTACGACTCATTTATATTTGTTGACAGGGCTCGCACTTTACAGCCTGTCGACCTACAGATGGATGAGACATTAGTACGATAAAGAATGTTCTATTTTTTTTATACATGCATGTAGAATGTCTGTCCACTAAATGCTTGGCATTTGATAATTAGATATCAGATCATGATGATTTTTTAAAATTAGTTTTTAACTTGGAGAACAGTATATATCATCAAAATCGACTTTGTAATTTTGAATTATTATATTAGAGTAAAAAAAATGAGAAAAACTTGCAAGTTACTCTTTTTTAAATTGCTGGCGTTTTCTCTATTTCTTGGATTTTTTAAAAAGCTTAGTAAATGATTCTTTCTTTCTTTATTTCTTTTTGGCAGTTCTTATCAGTAGAAGCGGCAAAGTATTCTGTTATCAGTAAATTACTATAAAGTACTCGATACCTACAGGCATCGATATTTTATGTATATTATCTAATTAATCTTTTAACACTACTTTGACATGACAGCTGATGACGCCACAGGCCAGTAAACAGAATCGTGATTGGTTGTGACGACGACCAATTACAGGACGTTTTCGTCGTTGAATAAATTCCTAAAAAGATTGCGAAAAAATGAATAGACTATCAATATGATGTAGATTGCGTGTAATTAAAAATCACGGCTATCTTGTCCGTAATCAAAGTAAGAAAAATCAAGCACATCAGTATTTTTATTTTTCGTCCTCATCAAAATAATAATCAAAGCTCTAATATAGATGCAACCGAAGATTACAAATCTATCTGTTTTGTAATAGTATGAAGTAACTGTACTATTTGTGGCACTTGGAAAATTTTAATAAATATTATAATAATAAATGTGGGAATCCTACCATTTTCTGGGCTTTCTTTGACTGTTACGTCCACGTTACCACACTTTCCTACCTTGAAACTTATAATTTCTCACTTCTCGCCTCGAATAGTAATAGGTAAGTTTCATATTTAAAGACTTAGGATCTAGACTCTAGAGTATTCTAGAGTACTGACGACCTTATTTTGTATTATCACCGACCCGTCTCGAAGCAGTATCGTCCTTGAGCATTCATTTCCACGGTGTTGCAGGGGTCAGCGGGGTCCTCTGCGGGTGGCAGCAGCTCACGCAGTCCATCCCGCAACATTCGTAGACGACCAGTCGATAGCTGACGGAGGCTCGTCGCTCGTTCTTCTGTATATCCGTATACAGTGGAGCCGTCAATAAACGCAGTGGCCTGGTTCATTTGCTCCCGAGGACCTAGAAAATCAATCAAAAGAAAATAAGAGTAAATTGTTATAATAATTATATTTATTTAACAGAATTTACATGTTTCTTACACCATTTTACATATTTATTGATACAACAAAGTCAAATGTAGCATATGTTGCCGAACTAGATCTAAGTCTGTATGTCGGCGTACAACGCCATCCCATGAGCAATATTATTTGTGTATTTAATTGACAAAGGTGATTCCAATAGCAAGTAATAGATATTCAAACAATTTATTCTAGTATTATATAAATTAAGAGACAAGTGATTATCACTTTTTGAAATAATCTAGTGTTTGAATACGTAGAAACATTGAAATATTCATTTGATGTAATGTTACTTACTAATAAGGTAACTTTGTTGTTGAATTTAAGGAAGGTAATGGAAAAATTGAGTTTTTATAGCGTTGTTCAGTTATATTGTTACCTGCTTACAAATTAAAAAAGCTTTGCAGATCCCCATGTCATTTGTACATAATATTAATGTTAGCATTGTTAGAAATTCGAGCAAAATTACATTGTGTTATCATATACGCGGTCTACTTACCAAAATAACACGTCGGGCAAGGTGCAGATCGCACAAATTCCATACAAGTAAGATTGTACTCCTGATAGAATGGATCTTCGGTGTCCAATTGTACGGGAAAGCATTCGGGGTGCGGAGGCAAGGTTGGATCGCAGCATGATAGCGCGCTGCTGTTTTCACCTAAAATATTAGAAGAATTTAAAATCGTTGTCTTCAACTACTTGTACGAGAAACTATGTCACCAATTTATCATACTTTCAATAATTTCTTTTGTAAGATACGTGTTAAGTATGTACGTGCAGGCACACATAGCTGAGCAGGTTTAGTTGCATCTATCACATAGAGAATTGGTAAAACTCTAAAGCTATTCTTTAGCTCTAGAGCCATATATATCACACCATCATCAAATCATAGAAGATGACATGATAATGTGTGTCAGTCATATAAGCCGGCTCACATGACCATTATGACACCTTCCACAAGGCCCATATAATGCCCTTATATTGGTGCTGTGGTGATCTGAGGTTATTGCAGCTGTAAACTGACCTTTACTTAAAGCCGTGGCGGTGATGTCATGGTCAATGAATTGTCCCCATACGGCTAACATGACGGTGAAGGAGGTGTCGTGCGGGTAGCTTGGACGGTGCACTGTCACGCTGACATCACGAGCGCTCGGCAAGCTCGTGCCATTTGTACCGGTACGTGGTGAACTGATTCCTGATAATCACATTTAGATTATTATGAGGCAGAAGTGGATAACAACATTGAAATTTCAAATCATAAAGCAAATATCTATTATAAAAATGATAGACATTTCAGATATTGTCATCCTTAAATCTATATTCGATAAATAAAAATATTTTTTAACCATCAGTGATTTAGGTATAACTAATCTTCTTTTGGAAATGTCTCATATAACAGTGTAAACCGCATCGTATTTCGTAATGTGGTTTAGGAAGGAATTAAAAGCCGCTAAACAATAGAGGCGGAAAGCATCGTTAATTTATACCAAGTAGGGAAGAATACCTGGTTTTCGTCACCCTCCCTTTATGGTCATTCAGAACTTCAAGGCGTTCAAACTAACACGTTTTACATTATGCGAACGGTTTTTAAATGGTGTTGCATTATTGCAAAATTAGTACCATTGACACCTGTGATATGTCAAAATTAACTTCCACGTAACTCTTAAAATGGCTAAAACTACGTTATAACCTTAAAAATACCGAAGTAATGCAAAGTAACGAATGTACCAGTAGCATAAGATTAGAAAGAAATGACTACAAAATATATTTTCAATTTACCATCGCCATAATCTGGCGGGAGTGCCCTCCTAAAAGGAGTCCTGGAAACTCCCCAGCGGTAAGGATGCTCGAGATTATTGCAACTGCCATCTTGAGTTCTGTACTTGGAATTTGGGCACGGAGGCAGTGTAGTCTGGCAATAACGAGGTTCCAGGAAAGATCCGTTCGTCGGTGGACCCTGGAACGTTCCTCCAGTTTGCTTTGAGTTGTCTGTGCTGGAATAAGAATCATTTCACATGTAAAACTATAGAGAAACAGCACTTATTAGCTGCAATTAGAAGTATCTTGGGGATCTAATTCTAAACTCCATTAAAATAAGAGATCTGACAAACAAAAGGTTATTAGTTTCAACAAATCGAAAATATCATTTGGCTTTACCCTCTACTTGGAACGCTTTTTTTCTTTCGGATTCTCTGAAAATAAAGTGCAGTCAGCTATATCTGTTTTAAATTTCATTATACCTCTACATCTACGACTTATTGAGAAGTATTTATGATAGATTGTATTTATGAGAAGCAAAAGCTAAAGAAAACAAAACTTTGCCAATAATTGCCATATTGATATCGTAGTGCATGGTAGGATTTCGTGTTTGAGAATAGGTCTTTAGAGCTTTAGGCACCAACTCCCAAAACTCACGGATTAATGGTCCTCGATTCGAATGGAGAATAAACAGGTATGTATGTATATTTTATGAATCATGGCAACGACGAGAAGGTGATCAAGCCTACATAACATTCTACATCTAAGTTGTTGTACCGATCTGTATTGTTCTGTACACAATATCATCAAGATAATTATCATCATCAGCCTATTGATGTCCCCAATACTATGGATCCCTATGGATGGAATCGATTGAAAAAAAAACCGGGAGAATGGGCCATGACCCAGTGCGAATTGGTGGGTGGGAGCACGGAGGAGCTCGACATAATAAATTTTTGGTCACCCATCCTAGGACCGGCCATTGCGAAAGTTGCTTAACAACTTTACTCAAGTTAACATTTTACATTAAAACATTTGGCTACCTATCTAATTTTATCAAATCTATTTAATCACTATATAACATAAGGAACCGTTACATGAGATAATAATATCGTGATAGTGTTTCCTTCAATTTGGTAACATATCCTATGAGGCGTGACGAAGCCAGACCGGCGCGGTATTGGGTGTCCGATGCGGTCGATTGCCGACGTCATCGGATTGCGGACTTGCGGGGTAAAAGACAGCTTTCCATAAAATTAAAATAATAGCAAAATACTTTTCTGAAAAAAGCGTCAAACTATCCTAAAGTGCGGACCTCCATTTTTTTTGTCGGTTAATATATCTAAAATCTTCTCCTTAGTCTGACACCTTGTATTATAAGTATTTAATAATGCAGCGCGATAGTTTAAAACTGAATATGACAAATACTGAAAACCGCATCAAAATCGGTTAAGCCAAACGCCAGATAATCGCACACAAACATATACGTACAGTTCAAACTGAGAACCTCTTTTTTGAGTCGGTTTATAATTTAAATATAATTCAAAGGGTTGCATCGCCACAAATTTAACCTTCAGGACGTCTTTTGGCTGACAAAAAGGAACTTATAAAAAGCACATACAATTGTTATTACTAAATCAATAGGTAACAATGTAGACTAATCTATACTAATATTATAAATGCGAAAGTAACTCTGTCTGTCTGTTACTTAATCACGCCTAAACCACTGAACCAATTTGCATGAAAATTGGGATGGTGATATTTTAATACCCAAGAAAGGACATAGGCTACTTTTTACCACGGGAAAATAATCTACATATATATAACTCAAAGGTGACTGACTGGCATAGTGATCTATCAACGCACAGCCCAAATCACTGGACGGATCGGGCTGAAAGTTGGCATGCAGGTAGATGTTATGACGTAGGCATCCGCCAAGAAAGGATTTTGATTGATTGAAATTGGGGATAGAATTATCCCCAAGGCGATAAAATAGGGGATGAAATTTTGTATGAAACTTTGTCAATTTTAAACCGATCGGGCTGAGAATCAATTTTTAGAGAATGCCTACTATGACGTAGGCATTCTCTAAAAAGGATTTTGATTGATTCCTCCCCCAAGGGGATAAAATAGGGGATGAAAGTTTGTATGAAACTTTGTCAATTTTAAGGGCTGAGACTTTGCATGCATAAAGCTTCTATGACGTAAGCATCCCCTAAGAAAGGCGATTTTGATAAATTTCACCCCTAAGGGCATAAGCTTAGAGGATAAGACTATTTTTTCAGGTATTTTAAACGATATATAATGTATAAATATTCGTTACGAGGGTCAAACTGAAAGTTCTTAGAACTGGCCACTTATAAACAATATAATAAAAAAATAATTCTAAAATTTGAAAATATAACTCTTTGCCAATATTACTGAGTATATATTTCATTCATTTGTCATTTGTTTTACGATTTGGCGGCAAATTGAAAATTGTCTGTGTCACGTCATCATGAATTTAACACGAGAAAATTTTCGTGCAATGATTTTTTATGACTTTCGATGTCATTTAAGTCAACAAGAAAGTTATGATAGACTACGATTGGCCTTTCACGATGAAGCCCCATCTCGTGCGACTGTTTACAACTGGTTTAATGAGTTTAAACGTGGTCGCACTAATCTCACTGATGATTTACGTGAGGGACGGCCTTCTACGGCGACGACTGAAGATAACATCTGTGTTGTGCGGCGTATGATAGAGACTGACAAAAGAGTGACCTATCAACAGATTCGGACAAGCTTAGGCATCGGTATGAGTCAAGTGCACAAAATCCTCCACGAACATTTAGCGGTCAGGAAGCTTTGCGCCCGGTGGATACCTCATAATTTGACTGAGGCTCAAAAACTCCATCGTGTGGATTGGTGTCGTAAAATGATTGAAAGATTTAACGGAGGTGACTCAAATGCTGTGTTCGACATACTAACAGGTGACGAAAGCTGGATTTACTGTTATGATCCTAAAACCAAAAGACAATCTGCTCAGTGGGTGTTTCCTTTCGAGGAGTTGCCAACTAAAGTGAAGAGAGATCGAAGTGCGGGAAAAAAAATGGTGGCCTCGTTCTTTGGAAGGATAGGTCATTTTGCAACAATTGTGTTAGAGGATCAAAAAACAGTTTCTGCAGAATGGTACACTACCAATTGTTTGCCACTTGTCTTGGAAAAAGTTCGAGAGAAACGACCTCGCAGTAGGATCCTCCTTCACCACGACAACGCCTCGTCGCACACCGCCAAGCGAACGATCGACTATTTGGCGACATCAAACGTTGAATTACTGGGTCACCCGCCGTATAGCCCCGACCTCGCGCCTTGTGATTTTTATTTATTTCCAAAAATTAAAGAAAAACTTAAAGGAAAGCGGTTTATGAATGCTGAAGAAGCGGTGGCTGCGTATCGCGATGCCATTGAAGAGACCCCTAAGGACGAGTGGGCAAAGTGCTTTTCCCAGTGGTTCCATCGCATGCAGCGGTGTATTGACGTGAATGGACAATATTTTGAAAAGATATAATAAAACTAATAACTGGCTAATGTAATCAGTTTTTGATTTTCTAAGAACTTTCAGTTTGTATCGGTAAGTAATCATATTTTCTGTTTATGTGTTTACTTTTTACTAATATCTTTGATTCAACATGTTTTTTCCCTAAAAATGTATCGTTTCAAAAATGATACATTATGCACTAACGGCATAAATATTCTTATATTGTTTTGTGCGGCAATTTGGTGGTGGTTGCATGTTTTTATATGTTTTTTACAGCGATGTCGCCTAAAAACTGCAAAGACAATGGGATAGAAGATATACTTCGGAGGTTGGAAGCGGGGGATATATCCGACGATGATTATGAGTCGGAAGGAGATGATTTGATGGACTTCTATCCTACGAGAGAACAGCTCCAACATGTATTAGAGGAAGGTTCGTCAATACATGAGGATACAGGTAATGAGGATAGCTCAGATCCCCCTAAAGTATACGATGATGGACCCGGCCCAACTCCTTCTGCAAGTACTCCAGCTACGACTGCTACAAGTCGTAACGTCCGACAAATTATATGGAAAACCCAAAAATTTCAATTTGACGAGAATAAAATTAAATTTGAAGACAATAATCCTTTTTCATCTGACATTGCTAATTTAGAAACACCATTCCAGTTTTTCTCCTACTTTTTTAACACAGAATTTTTGGAAAGTATAGTACAAGAAAGCAATCAATATAGTGTTCAAAAAAATCCATCTCGGCCAGAGATTATTACTATTACCGAATTGCGACAATATTTTGGGATTCTCACATATATGTCTGTCTTTCGATACCCAAGTATACGTTCATAATGGAATACGAAACATTCTTTCACCCCTATAGCAGAAACAATGCCACTAAACAGATTTGAGAAGATAAGGAGTTTCCTGCATTTTAATGATAATGATAAGCATTTGCCCACAGGCCACCCCAACCACGATAGATTGCATAAATTAAGACCCGTTATCGATCACCTAAATGAAAAATTTGGTTCTTTGCCTTTCGAACAAAGATTATCACTAGATGAACAGATGTGTGCTACTAAGATGGGCCACTTTTTGAAACAATATTTGCCGAACAAACCTCATAAATGGGGCTTCAAATTATTTGTTTTATGTTGCTTACAAGGATTTGCTTATCAGTTTGAAATATATTCAGGAAAAATAATCCATGATCGTCTTCCAACTGAGCCTGAACTTGGTGCAGTTTCTGATACTGTGGTGAGACTTACACGAGGAGTGCCGAGAAATCGCAATCATATTATCTACTTCGATAATTTTTATACCAACTTACTTCTTATGCATTATTTCGCTCAGCAAGGTATTTACTGCCTCGGCACTGTCCAACGAAATAGACCGGGCAAAAATTGTAAACTACCACATAAAACGGAAATTATGAAAAACGACATACCGAGGGGACATTACGTGGAGAATGTGTCTACCTATGAGGGAACCCCAGTCACTGCTGTGAGCTGGAAAGATAATAAACAGGTCATACTGTTGTCCACATATGTTGGAGCTGAGCCAGTAGAAACTATTGAGAGATACGACAAAAAGAAAAAAGACGAGTGCCTATTCCATTTTTTTTTTGTTAGAAATGCTGCTTAAAGTAACTTTACCACGCGGACGAAGTCGCGGGCAAAAGCTAGTATTATAAATATTTAAGAAAAAAGGATTCGATTCTTTGTTTGTTTTTTGTTTGCATTTAATAAGTATTTGCATTGTATCCGAAACTGTTAGACCGAATTTTAAAAAAATCACCTACGGGTAGCTACATCATACGGGGTTGAAATAGGCTATTATTTACGTGTGCGGAGATGCGGGAATACAGCTAGTGTTATATAAGAAAGGAGGGAAAAAGAGTTGATCAGCGAAAAAAAGCAAATCATGAAGTCCAAAGCAAATTTATTTATTTATTAAGATGTACAAAACAGGTGACCAGATGAAAATACAAATTATAAGTATGTTTTACAGCTATCAAGGTTGCGACCCTTAACGTTGTACATACTGTAAACGCAAATAAAACAAAAACATGCATCTCTATACTTATATAAATAACTATTACATTCTTTATAATTAAATTTTTTTAATAACATCGCTAAGTCACTAAATATTAATAAAAGAAAAACAAGTAAAAAAAGCTTTATGAATTAAGTTTCAAGGATCATATTTTGTAAAGTTTCTTACTTTGTTTTTTTTGCAGGGGATCTTCGGAAACACTGATCCAAACATGAAATTTTTTTCACCTACGGCAATACATTCATACTTTACTATTGTTTTATTTTGTTATAATGTTTGTAGTTTAGTACGTCATTGATATAGTAGCACACAATTACTACAGGCTGGTCAGTCAATTGATTTAATCAACGACAACGTAGATCAACTGAGAAATACCGGTTGGCAACCGCAACCACAATAAGGAAATTAGATCATTCTAATATACTAAGATTTCTTTGCCAATTAGTTTCATCTGATTAGTTTAGTGGACCAGTTTCTTTACCAGAGAGATATATAGGTATACAATCAAGTATAATTATATATTTTAATTAAATGAAATGATTATTACAAAGTAACGATACCAATAATATTAATGTAATTGCTAATTAGCTAATAGGCTGACAGAAACTTACCCATTAAACAGTGCTTTTGTGGCTTCTTCAACAGCATAAGCAGTGTCGGCCATTGGTTTCACAGATGCTGACGTAGCTGCAGCTCTTTGAGCTTTTATAGCTGGTGTGTCTATAGACAAGGGTGTTCTTAGTCTCTCCAATTCTTGGCGTTTTTTTAATGCAGCCTCGCCATGCTTCACCGCTGAGCTAATGGCGTCTGGAGACGGTGGTTCAAACGGCCATTTCGGTGGTGGACTACCTGAAATATGAATAACTTTACTATGAATTACTTTAACAGGTTTACTTTAACCTACATTGAAACACTGCTAAATGCAGACTGCGAAGAGCGGTACATGGGCAAGCGTGTATTTCTTTGTAAAGATATTCTAAATCTTTTAAATTTTTTTTGATAAAATAATTTTAATCGAAATATTTAATTTTTACCTCGCATAAACTCGCAACTGAGTTTTAGTTTATCATCTCAAGACATAACAATGATTCCACAGAACGTAGTCTAAGGTAGGGTAGAAGGGACCAGACCGCTTGGGCGATCATCGATGCGATGGACAAACCAAATAAAGTCCATGGCAGGCATGCCTCTACACGAGTGCTTACAGATATCGAGTGACAGGGAGAGATGGCGAGATAATACGTGATGACCACGACCAAGGGTGTTTATTTACCTTCTAAAGGCCAGCTGAGCTTCAAGAGCGGTTGCAGTTGCACAGCTGTGAGATTCTCTGCCGGCGCTACAGTATCTGGTGGTGTGGTGGTATCCGTAGTGGTGTCAGTGGTGTCAATAACATCGTCACTGAGACTATACGATGTAGTTACTAGAAGTGCTACACCAAGGAGTGCGCTGTTCAGACAAAAGTGATTATAATGTTATTAGATAGTTCTTTTTTGATATCAACAGCGTTAAGGTTCTGTGGGGAACGTTTTAATTATGGTGTATTTAACTAGAAGTGCCTACCTTGTACTAAAATAAAAGAAACTTAGTAACAGTGGTGCCAGATGGAATAGTCGGATGCAAAAGTGCGAAGTCAGACACGAAGGTATTAAAGCTTTGAAAACTTTTGCATCATGATTCGATTAATCTTTAAAAGTAATTAATAAAAATATCGTATTTTAAGTTGGTATATAATGATTCCTCTTATATAATTTTAGAATTCTATGATAATTAAATAATATTAAATAGTATTTACTACTGGCATTGGCGTCTCTCTAATCTATTTATTTGTTTGAATGAATGTAACTGACTTTGAAAATCATTTATTTAATTATCACTGATTGAAAATGACCTTAATGAAAGTTAAATTAATTTGAATGGGATATTTTGTATCTACAATTAGCCTGTTAAATCTGCATTTTGAAAAAGTTTCAGTCACCCTCAGTTTTCTCGCAACTGCAATACACTTTTTTTTTAAGTAAATATGGTTGAAAATTGAATTTAATCAAGAAAAACAACTAACATTTGACTTTTATTCAGGATTTTCGGGAATATTTAGCGTCAGGTACATATCTTTTGAGTGTCCAACAGTAATCAGCCAACATGTTCGGACTCCACTTGCCTTGGTACCGTTTTTCCATGTTGGATATATCCTGATGGAATCGCTCGCCGTGTTTATCACTAACGGTTCCCAAATTTTGAGGAAAAAAATCCAAATGAGAATGTAAGAAGTGTATCTTTGAGCAGATTGTAAATTCGGATAGTTCACGGTGTGTCTAGATTTGTGATTAATACCTTTGATAGAAGTTTGGCAGAAATAACAATCTGATACATGGTCTTTCTGTTCAGACCATATCATTGGAACTTCAAACGGCATATGACGAGATCCTTTAGCCCCTGATGTTAATAAACTAACACATTGTGCACAACAAACACTAGGAGTCCAGGTTTTGTCCAAATTTCGCACCGGAAAGTCAAAATAATTAAAATAACAGTTTTTAACTAATGGTATCAAATTACGACGTTGACTTTTAATAGTAAGTTGGCCGCAAATGTATCAGGATGGTTTACACACACTCTGGGCATCTTATTACGATGTACAGAAACGACAATCACAAAAAAACCGTTTTAATTTCAATAATTCAATATTAATTTATCGGAAACATATGTCGGTAAGCAAAATTCCCGTAATTAATGTAGTTTATGTTTAACGAAAACTGAGGGTGATTGAACAAAACTAAGTATGAGGTTTATATGCGGGTAGGTAGTAGTGTTTAAAAAACCGACTCGATTTTGTTTAACAAAAATACTGTTTACCAGTGTTATTTTCGAGAAAAAAAATGTAATGGAACAACTTACATGAATCCAACGCAGATAGCGCATTGGAATTGTCGCAGGCGTTTCTGATAGGAGCGTGAGAAACTTGAGTCGAATACGTAAGTGGGCTGCACCAGCGGAGTCCTCTCCCCGCTGCTCGATGCACGTTGCATTATCTATGTATTACCAATACAGCTAAATCATCATCATATCCAGCCTGGGGCACAGGCGTTCCCTATGAATGGAATCGAATGGAATAGGGAGAATGAGTCATAACCCACCAATCGGGCCTCGCCACTGGTGGGTGTTAATGATTGCAGATGCAACCGCAGCTTAAAGTGCCTTCCGAAGCACGGAGGAGCTCGTGAATGATTTTTTGGTCGCCCATCCAATGAACGCCTGTGCGAAAGTTGCTTAACTACGTCGATCGCAAACCGAACGTGCTAGCCACTGTAATATCGAGAGCTAAATCAGAAATTAATTATTCTGAATTTAAATAACATTTGAATTTAAAACTAATGAGACTAGAGGAAACAGTTTAAAAAAAATATTTGTTTAATAAGTATTCTCACCACACTGTGATAGCTAAAATCGTTCACAAAATAAAACTTTATTAGTATAATTATTGCACACCTTACCTATAAAGAGGAGTGTGATAGTCTACTAAATACTAAAAGAAATGTTAAAAAGATATGCGGCTAAGCTGTTATAAGTATGTTGTTTACCTACAGAATGGTCTAAATAGATGTTTTCGTGTTATAAATAGGTTTATATATTATTATGCGCAAAACAAGTTTGAGGTTTCATAATCATACCTTTTGTGACTTTTGTC
The DNA here is from genome assembly GCA_918026875.4 of Diatraea saccharalis. Taxonomy (NCBI): domain Eukaryota; kingdom Metazoa; phylum Arthropoda; class Insecta; order Lepidoptera; family Crambidae; genus Diatraea; species Diatraea saccharalis. Next base: position 18,062,519 of record OU893340.1, on the reverse strand, counting down.
AATTAGATTTGTAATTAGATAATTTTTAAAATTATGAAGTTGTAGATTTGTAATTATATTTGATAGTCGAACGATTAATGAAACTTCGACATAATTGGCGTAAAATCAGTTTGATGGAGAAAGATGTGGCAGACGACCCGCTTTTGGCCATTTGTAACTTCAAAGTTTTCTAATTAACGCATAGACACATATATTTCGTTTTACCGTGAACCGTTTTACCGTAAAATGCTGTAATAAGACAAACTCATAATGTGTCAAAGTCCACTTCCTCGTAACTTTTTAAATGGTCAAAACTAAGTTGTATTTTAAAATGATTATAACCTGATCACCTGTCCAGTAGGGCAGCAAGTATGCTGCGAGGTGAGAAGGGTTCATCAATAGATCCTATTATGACAAGATTTTTTTTATATGATCATAAACAAATATTAGACAACATTATACACTTTTATTGCTTCTCGAGTAGCTAAAACGCTTATAGTTCTTACGGAAATCTAATACAACGAAGGTCACACCCAGATCCAAGACAACAATATAGAAAAGTTCACTTTTTGGCTGAGAATCGAACCCGGTGTCTTTTAGTAGATGGTTCATAATACTCCATTATAATAATACGGGGGCTATATGCTACTCATCTTGGAATCTGAGCTTTGTACGTGTTGTTGTCTATTCATTATTATTAAGGTGGTGGCGGTTTATACGTAGTCTGGCCATAAATACTGTTAGAATTAAAAATGACAAAATATCAATTTAGAGTTTTGAATCTGTCATTTTATAAGATTGTTGATTGTTTTTTCATAACTTATAAAACATTATAAAACGCCAATACATTATAAAACATTTTTTAATATTAAAAGGGAGTGGGTCGATAAATAAAACCGCATCGTAATGCAATCACCGTGCATTACATAAAGTAGGTATGGAGCCAAACCAAATACAATTTTCAAAACCTTCCATGCGTACCTATTGATAGGTACAATGAAACATCCTCATAGTGTTCTTATGAAAAATTCGATCTAAGCGATAAGGGAAACAATTCAAAGAAAGCCGGTCCGAAAGCAAAAAGATTTTATCGCAGGAGATGAAGATAGCTTAGAACCAAGTCGCGAATTTTAAAAGATGACTTAGGACTTGCAGCCTATAAGAGACAGTGGTTACTTCTTATCAGATTATTAAAAAAGAATAGGGTGGTAAAACTAAAACAACTACTTAAACGATACACAAAGAGAGTTCACAGAAAAAAAATGTTTAAAGATGAGATTTTTTTTTACAATTTAGCAATATTTTAACCAAGAAAATGACCGTATTTATGCTTTAAGATCTAAAGAAGCTTGAATATTAGTCAAAAGAGTACAACTTGGTATTATCTGACTTCAGTGACGGTTGAGTGGGGTGTTAGCTATGAAGAAGAGACCGAGACATATTTTTGTGAAAAAAGCATCAAAACATTGGCACAAGTGCATCAAGATATCATTCTCAAGAATGTAAATAAGCTCGTTAACAACATCATGTTCAATAACCAAGAATTATCATTTCAGAAAGACTCGACGCTACGCCATAAAGATTTATCAGAGCTCAAGACTGGCCGTCGTCTAGTCCAGATCTTTAGCCGCTTGATTATGATTTATGGTCAGTTTTAGAGAGCAAGGCTTTTAGAGCAAGCCATGATAATTTGGAGCCATCATAATTTGGAGTTTAAAATAATCCATGCGATTAGAAAAAGTGCGTGCGTCTATTGATCTATGTAGTTATCAACGTTTACTCTATTACAAGTCAATGGAGACCATTTCGAATAAGCTACATATATTTTTAATGGCTTTATATTAATAGAGTACTTCTAAATCCTATTGCCGGTTGTCACATTATGTACAAAACAGAGGCGACCCTAACAATTTAAGACTTCCGTCCAATAGCCAGTTAGTAAATAGTAGATCAATTGGGTCATAAATGGATCAGTCAGTTGAAATATTAACTCATTGTTTACTGCTGAATTTCGACTGCTAGGCGACCGCAAAACATAAGTATCTCCTTATTGGAAAGGTATGGTTTGAATCTGTTTGAATCATATTGTATGATATACACTTTAGATGATTCTAGAATAGATAGGAAGATAATTCGGTCCGTAATGCGGAGACCAAGCCACTTTCATAAGAGCCAGTTATATGATAGTTGACCATCTTTTTTATCTTGAACTTTGCCATGTTTCGTAAGCCAGAATTTGAGATTATTTATTATTGGATACAAGTGTAATTTGAGAGGAGCACGAAGCCGCCACAAACAGTGACCGGGCCCGCGTGATGGGTTACGATCTGTCTCCTTGTTGAATTCTAATATTAGGGAAGGCTTGTAAGCTAATTTAGCTATGTTAACGTAATAATGACATCACAATGTAATACCGACTACTTGCACTTTGCCATTGTACTATCTACCTGAAGTCCAATATTAGTAGCATTCTATGGAAAAACTTTATTATTATCTTGAGCTCCTCCGTGCTTTCGAATGAAAATTAAGCCGTTGGTCCCGTCAGCAGTCGTTAACATGTACCGATTGGGCCCACAGAGTGGGTTATTGCCCATTGAACCTTTTCAATTCGATTCCATCCATAGGAAAGAAAGAATTCTCCTAATATACTTTCCCACACAGACGAAGTCGCGGACACTTAATTATAATGTAATAATAAGTTAATTAATAATTTAAAAATTCATTAACCAACATAGCAACCTGATTTTTTTATAATTGTAGAATTTATAGAAACTTTATTTTGTGTCGACTAAGAACCGGAAGAACCGGATTTCCAGTGAGATCGTTATGTTTTATAATGTTAACTAAGTATTTGGAAATCATTAAGTTTTGTGGTTTGCATTGAGTTGAATGACTGCATTTTTATATTAAGTAATAATTATTCACAGCAACAGCCTATTTCTATGTAAGCATCTATTAAGAGGGCGCGTACATCAAAAACACTAATTTTAAACTTTTTTTTAATCTAAAAACTCCAAACAAGCTGCAATAAAATTAATAATATAGCTTAAATAAATATACATTTTTTCCATTTCTTGTTGTAACTATTTTGTTCTGTATCATCTCTGGGTGTTGTGTTCTTGTTGTTGTAGTCCATAATATTAGTGTTCTATCTTCTTAATTCGAGATCTTATTTGGTCTGTCTTATTTGGTTTATTTGTTTGTAATAGTTTGCGCGTAATTAATTAAAAACCCTTTAATCCGGAAAATTCGTCACCGCAAGGGATGATATCCCTACAACATAATAGGGGTTAAAGTATGAAATTGCCGATTTGTACTGAAAATCACAATTGATTATTTACAAAATAATTGAAAGTCGATATTCAAATGTTTCACATTTTTTTAAAAGAAGAACATCATAGAAACCACGTGAAAAAAGTTTCTTTCGTAAACATCAAACCATGACGATTCTAAGTCAATTCAAGGAACCTATTACAATAAAATGGCAATTTCATACTTTAACCCCTAATATCGTCATCCCTAATTATATCAAACTCTATACAGATAAATACTCATCATTTACGGTCACTCTTATTAAATCGTAAAGATTTTAAGTTGTTTTTTTATGCTTCTACATATTAATAGGTGCTGGTTTTAAGATAGTAAGTAAATAGACATATTTGTCACAGTCCGAATTGGGTAGAGATAAAAAACATTATTATTATTAAGTGAATTTTGAATTAATTATATTATACATAACTTATTTATCACAAGACATTATATTATTACACATACTTTCACAATTAATGCATATTATTTATTCCGATTTTCATTAATTTAACTTTAGAATACGTAATTTTTCCCTCATATTATTAGTTCAGTCAGGACTTCTTTTAGCCTAGAAGTCTGGTTAAAACGATCTGTGTGTCATTATATTTCTTTCTTATTTTGGATGGTTTCTAGAATTTAAATTTACACTTTTATTATTATTATGTTTAATAAATTTTTGATTTCCAATGTTATTATGTTGATATTACCCGTGATAATTTTAGTTTTTCTTTAAGATTTCTATTCACTATCTACAGAGATTCAATAAAAAAAAAACTTACCGATTATATCTAAAATTGTTTCAAAAACTTTCGTAAAAATCACTTTTAGTAAAAAGTCGATATACCTAAGAATTTTTAGGACTAAGTACGTATTATACGATACACAATGAGTAACTGACAAACAATAAATTCGATCAGTATCGGCGTTTAGATCTTTACCGGTCTATCCACATTTAGACCACCGGTTAGGTTGGCCTTACGGAATATACTGATGTTTGTTAATGTTCCTAACGTGTCCCGCACGTGGAGCGTTGATAGGGCTTCAGACCGGTCCCTTCTGTTTAGGTACACGGTTGAACCCGTAATGTACCAAGCGGATAAGAAGCTTAGCTGGTTAAGACCGAAGCTTAGTAAAGCTTATTCCATAGAATTCTGGAATAGAACAAATGGAATAAGAGTTTTCCTTTTCGAACAAATGGAATAAGAGTTCAAATAGATGTTGGCCGATTCTCAGACCTACTGATACCTATCTATCTATTTTTCATACCCCTTAGTGATAAGGGTCGCGGTAATCCGACTTCCACGCGGACGAAGTTGCGGGCGGCCACTAGTTCAAATTAAAAAATCATTAAGTTTGACATAAAATTCCATTTGTTATCGTAACTATATCTCATTTCTAATGAAATTATTGATAAATGTGAGTTATTTTGAAGCCGAGGGGGTTGTGCAGTATTTTTATCATTCCCCTTACCCCATCTCTCATCAATAAGCTTGAACGTTTTAAAAACTTTTGTTTTTGAATTCCGTGGGCAACTTCAATGGCTCCCCATTCGTCGTCGTATGGATATGCATAAGCTCTCGCTATTCTATACTGCCCTGTGATTTTGTACAAATCCAAACCAGAATTCGAATCCACTCAGGTGTCCGAATACATTTCAAAAAGCGGCATCTGCTCATCTTTGGATTGATTGGTAATAACGTTTCGTGGCTTAAGTAAAATGAGTTTCGAAATGACATAGAAATATAATATCTGAGTCACGTATACGTATATTTAGTCAATATTTAGTCGCATTTAGGACCGTTGCTATTTGCGATATTTGTCAATGATTTAGCGGAACGTCTCACTTGTCCTTGCTTGCTTTATGCAGATGATCTCAAAATCTACCACACCATTCAGAATTCCATAGACTGTGTCAAGCTACAGCATAACTTAGACCTTGTGGCTGGGTGGTGCTCGGATAATCGAATGTTTATTAATGCTAGCAAATGCTTCGTGATTTCTTTCGGTAGGGGAAGGAATAAAATGGTGTATGACTATCATATAGAAGGCACTTACCTACAGCGAACTTCTGTGATCAAAGATCTTGGAGTTTACTTTGATGAAAGCCTCACGTTTCGAGACCATTTTGATTATATAATTCCTAAGTGTTATCAGCTACTTGGTTTTTTATCTTGCGAACCACTAAAGAATTTAAAAACCAATCCACCTTTTTGTATCTTTATTACTCATTAATAAGAACTGTATTGGAATATGCCTCGGTTGTTTGGAACCCTCACTATGAAGTTCACTCGAATCGCATCGAAAAGGTTCAAAAGAGGTTCCTTAGCATTCTTTCTTTCAGGTTGAATTTGGGACGAGAATACAAGTCCTACGAGTCAAAGCTACAAAAATTTTAAATGTCCAGCCTTTCGGCTCGGCGCAAATGTCATCAGTTGATATACCTATTTAAAATAGTGCATGCACTCGTCGACTCACCGTATCTTGTCTCTTTAATAAATTTTAATATAAAATACAAATCGCGTAATCCTCATAAAAACAAAATTTTCTACCTACATATCTATAGAAATAACACTTCATTTTATAATCCCATTACAAGTATGTGTCGCCTGTATAATGATCTTGTAGTCGAGCATTGTTCACTAGATATCTTCAACTGTAAAATACTTACTTTTAAAAGACAAGTCCAAGGCATCCTGCGCTCTTAGAAGCATGTGTTTGTCTGTATTCTTTATATGTTATTTAGCTGTGTTCTTTTTTTTTCTTTTTGTATATTTATTTATTTTATTTATTTATACTTTATGCACAAATGTACATAGGCGGACTTAATGCCTGCGGCATTTTCTGCCAGTCAAAAGTATAATGTTCTGCGGCTACGTTTTAATGTTACATTGTATATTTGGTCCATACTATGCTCACTTGTTTAAGAGTTACGGTATGGTTTATTCCTTAGTTATGTATATTTATTTCAATTATATTACTGTAACTTGTTTTGTGAGCTAAATAAATAAATAAATAAATTTTGTTTTGTATTTCTATACAAAAAATAGAATCAATAGAATTCCTACACTATATGACATAAATTCGTACACATAAGTGAATTCGAATTCGGGTCTGGATTTTTACCGAATCGCAGGGCAGTTCAATCCCATGATACCTCCATATCCCAAATCACGCTTTAAATTTCTCTAATGTAGATGAGTCATTTTTTGCGCAGGCATGATCTCTCTCTTCGCTCTTCTAATAAACTATCGATTGTACATTTCTCCCAATCTCACAAAATTTTATAGTTAATCTTTTATAGTACAAGCAATACAACTGGAATTTTCTCTCTGAATCTATCACACGGGTGAAATCTTTGAACTCCTTCAAATCACAAAAAAGTTTAGTCGCCTTTTCTATATTTTTTTGTCACATATCGCGCTCTGGCTGCCACTCTTGTTTTGAGCATTTTATTTGACTTTATGTACCTTTTTTAGTGATACTTTACTAATACGAACGTCGTTCTTCTGTTTTGTTTTTTTTTTTTAATTTAAATTGTTATTTGTTGTATGCACAATCTGCTATTTAATGTTTTGTTCTTTCTATCCAATGCAAGGTTCCCTGGAAGAAATCGCTGGCTAGCGATAAGGCCGCCTTTTGTAAGTTCCTATGTAAATATTTATGTATTATTTGATGCTTGTACCTGGGTAAAAAAATCAATAACTCAATTTAGTCAGTTAGATAATAGAAAAATATTAAGCGAAACGTTTTAGTTCTACATGCATGACTTTTTAAAAAAAATATGCTAACAAACAACAAATAAAGACCGGTCATGGGTGTTAATAATGTTTTTACAACAGCTCTGTGCGTGAAACACGTAAATATTTTTGTTATTTTCCATATACCTCAATATTTACACATGAATTGATTCTTTTCCAAAAAATTCAAGCAATAAATTAACAAATAAAATGTTAGGTCATGGGTAGATTAGTGGTTAGAGCATACACCCGCATTGCGAAAGGTGCGAGTCCCATCTCAGAGTGCCAGGGACAAAGTGGACTTTTTAAGCATTTTTCATTAAGAATATTTTTCAGTGTAGAATTGTGAGTGAAAAATTGATCAAATATTATAATTTAAATGAAAAGTAATTCAATCATTTTAATAATGTTTTGGGAATTATTCATAAATATTTCAACTTTTAATAAATAATTTATCTCTTGCTTTTTGTGCTATCTTTACTTTCTATTTTCATATGACGTTCTACCGGGGTTATTTATACAAAACAATAGCAATTTACGGGACTTATACAATAGGTATAAAATTCCTTCTCTTTCTTCTTTTTATCGGTACGTTCCATTCGGATTAATTTTTGTTTACCTTAAAATCTTAGTTGAACGCGTCCATAATTCGTGGCAAAACGTCAACATGACAAATAAAATAAGCTGACATCGCTGACATTGACAGATTGATCAGTTTGTGGATGTGTCAAGCAGTTTCAAGAGAGTGAAAATCTAAGGAATTTTAACATATTTTGGTAAAAAAATATAGTGGAAATGGCTTCTGTGGAAGAACTGCAGCGGAAGGTGCGTGAGTTGGAGGTGAAACTCGCTGCTGCTCAGGGTACAACAGGCCCCGTGAGGCAGAAAATAGATGTAATGTCGTCTGAAGTAGTCGATTCTAATCCCTACAGGTATTCTCAATAAACTACGCAAAATTAAGCACATTTCAGAACACCTTATCCGGCGTATTATATGACAAAGTGCTTACTATGAAATTTCGAACTGTATGTATGTTCAATTATGTCAAGTTCATTTATTATTTTAGTCGTTTGATGGCTCTCAAGAGGATGGGTATAGTTGATAATTATGAGAAGATTCGTGAGCTTTCTGTGGCAGTAGTTGGTGTTGGTGGAGTGGGCAGTGTTACTGCTGAAATGTTGACACGGTGTGGAATTGGAAAGGTATATCTTCTTGCCTTTTTAAGGTGCTATTTAATTAAAGTATGTCAAAAAGTTTAATCACTGGCTTGATAGTTTAAACTTGAAGTCTGTAAGCACGTTAATTAAAAAAAATAACTTGATTTTAGTGTAATTTAAAATATCAAAATTGTCTTTTTCAGCTCATCCTATTTGACTATGACAAAGTAGAATTGGCTAATATGAATAGGCTGTTTTTTCAACCACACCAAGCCGGTTTAAGTAAAGTGGATGCAGCAGCTGCTACTCTGCAGAATATTAATCCAGATGTGACTATAGATGCATACAACTACAATATTACTACTGTTGAAAACTTCCAAAAGTTTTGTGATACTATTAGGTATGTTTAAATTTGTTCTATTTGCTTCTAATATTATTATAAACCTGACCTGTTTTTACATGCGTGATACATCTTCCTTACAGAGAGACTAACAGAGATGGAGATAAATAATTAAGTTTGTTTATAGTACACCTAGTCACAATAGTTACTATTATAGATCTTTTTTATCACTGTATGGTTACTACAGGCCTTAGTTATGAAAAATAATGTTACTTGGGGATAACCGTTGCTCTAATAGACAGCTTTTATTTATATTTTAATCATCAAAATAATTATAAATACATACCTAATATTAGTAAAAGCTTTTTAATAATGTTTGATGATGGTTTGAGGTAAATAAAACCCTGTATTTCTTCTATAGAACTGGTAGTCTAACAGGAGGGTCAGTGGATCTGGTTCTGAGTTGTGTAGATAACTTTGAAGCACGAATGGCCATAAACACAGCTTGTAATGAGCTCAATCAAAAGTGGTTTGAATCTGGTGTAAGTGAAAATGCTGTGTCTGGACATATACAATTTATTGTACCCGGAGAAACTGCATGTTTTGCTGTAAGTTGTATGTCTTTATAAGAATAGTTAACTATAAATATTATTAATCACAGTCACATCACATTCTTATTTTGAGTTTGTCCTGATAACTAATTTACAAAGATTATTTAACCGAAAAGAAATTATTTGAAAGTAGGAACTACTTTTGTGCTACGTATTAAAGTGTCTCATTCAGCTTCAAATGTGATCAATAATTTAACTGTTGTTACATAATCAGGGTTATATGTTGTATTAAAGTGATTTTATTGAAATATTTTTACAATAAATATCTCTTCCAGTGTGCACCACCTCTTGTAGTAGCATCTAAGATAGATGAAAAGACACTGAAAAGGGAAGGAGTCTGTGCGGCCAGCTTGCCTACTACCATGGGCATTGTGGCTGGGTTTTTAGGTATCTTATACATTACTTAACACAATTATAGTAAATAATACAATAATAATCAAAATGCAAGTTTTTATTATTTTTTTCATGTTAAAATTCAATTGAATGGACAATGTCTTTACTATCATTAATTCTTAATATTTTTAATTACAGTTCAAAATACATTGAAGTACCTTCTAGGATTTGGTACTGTTACTCATTACTTAGGATATAGTGCATTAACAGATTTCTTCCCAACAATGGGTTTGAAGGTGAGCAATGTTACTTAATTTTTAATAGGTTTATATCTATGTAATTTATACATTCCTTTCACATGTCATAACTCTTTTGCATGTCGTTTGATGTGAGTATTGTGACAATCAAATTATAATTGTATATGACAAATATTTAAATCCAAGTTTGTTCTTTTACTATGAGTACCACACCCATGATTAAACTAAAGAATACTCTCAAAACTAGTTCTGTATATTTTAACAGCCCAATCCTCAATGTGATGATAATTATTGCCGTATTCGACAAAAAGAGGTACAAGCTAGACCACCAGTAGTGGAGTTGGCTACTGAAGTTACAGAAGATGATTCACCTGTGCACGCAGACAATGAATGGGGTTAGTAGTTTGTGTCTCAAATATAGGATAAGTTTCAGATAATAAGCTCAACTATAAGAACTTTCAGATAAGAACACTAGCACATTAAAACTTCCATCTAAATTAATTACTTCATTTTGCAATTAGTGAACATTTGAAAATTTGTTATATATCCTTGCTTATGTTACTTTATGATTAACAAAACATAGTTTATGTTAATAGCTGATATTGTAATATGAAAATTAATATTTCTTAAAGAACATATAAAATAGATACAGTTTTTTTTTCATTTCATTATTTTCACTTTATAATACTTTAAAAAACTCATCAGATCAGTCTTATGATGTCTAAGAGTAAAAACAAACTATAGAACCAACTATAGATGAGTCTGTATTTTTGTATTCTACAGTCATGTAAATTATTATTTGACTGTTTTGAAAAAAAAAGACATTTTTATTACAGGTATCAGTTTAGTTGACGAAAACGTACCCGAAGAAGAACCCACTAATTTGAACCTCGTTGACGGTGTTCAGGTTAATTAACTTTCATTACCTACTTAATATATAATTTAACTTAAAAGTAATACTGTTGCAAACAACTAATGTTACGTCAATGCTGTATTATGGAAGTGAGAATGTCGGAATTGACTCTTATGTGTAAACTTCTATATAAAAATGCAACATTCTGTTTAATCGCATGATAATGAAGCAAAGTTGACCAATTATACAGCAATTACTGCTTTTTATGTGCGCATGAAGGGTTCCATGACATTATCTACAAAAAACAAAAAAAAGAACATGTTTGTTGTACGTCATGGGAACTCTCTTGGGAGTTTATTTCATTCTGTTTTCAGTTATTTTTATAGTGGGAACAGAAATATATCATAACAAAAAAATATCAACTGTCTAGCTGTCATGTTTCATACGATACTTGATATTGCGTTTACACCCTTCCCCTCACCCCCGCTAATACGCCTGCTAAAACTACGAAACTAGACATAAGAAACATAAGGCAGTACAACCCCAATTTATAATTTGATCAAGAGAACTCTCTGCCATTTGGAAGTTCCCCAGGACAAGAGGCCCGGGGAGGACCGCCCCTTCCGCCCCTTCCTTAATCCGCTACTGCAGACACGAACGCTACGGACAGTAGACCACCTGTCAGCATTTCTTGCCTAAGATTTGTGGAACAATGGCTATATAGGTTGTGAATACTAATAAATGGCCCAAACTTACGAAATATTTCAAAATTTTCATTACAGTTGGCGTATAGTGTTCCCGTAGACAATGAAACGCCAGAATCGAGTACAGGTGGAGCTGTTGCTGCATCTGAACTTTCACTGGAGGAACTCATGAAGCAAATGAAGTCTATGTAAACATATCAGGCGAACATATATAGACTGCCATGCCATAAATGTTTTAAGTTCTATTTTCTTGCATTTTAATAAAAAAAAAAGAATATATATATATATATATAAAGAAACAGACAGATAATTTAACACAAATTTTCAGTCATTAATGAATTGAATCAGTCAAAATGGAAAATATGAACCACATTATTAAGTTTAGATCCATTGTTTATGAAGGTTCTTAAACCGTGTCTCCGTAACGTATAACATTTGTTAATTTTGATATGAATTGACTCTTTTTTTTTTTAATTTAGTCTGCCAGGGGTCGATAACCTATGTATAATCCGTAGGTCACCGACTGACACCTTTGGTAATTTAAAGCGATTTTAGTTCCAAAATGAAGCGAAACAATTGCATCATAAAACATAAATTGTCACTTTCAGTTGTAAACACTGTACGTTTTCGTTTGCCAACCCAATTTACATCATAGGCAATTAAATGTTATGATAGGCTTTTTAAAACATTTCTACCAATCCATATTAGAAATATAAAATGTTTTTGAAAACTGCATACTTGTCATGGTTTGTCAACTGACGTTGTCTGTCACAAAATATGAATTATCAACAAAAGTAATATAATATACGACTATACGAAGTTACGTCTTGATTTCGACTATAAAACGCATTCCAGTTAAATAATTTATTTAAAAAAATGGATAGAAGTAAGTGTACTCCTCATGATATTGTAGTTGGTGCTATTGCACGATGCTTGAATTTTATCAGCATTTAATTTATGAAAGGAAGAAGAAATTGTGGTATCAAATATGTTGAAAAATTATTATAGAATGTGTATAATAATGAAGTATCTCTAAAGCTTTTAAGTTTCTTTTGTTTGTTTCTGAACTAAGTATGTCAATACTTTTTTATACTATTTATATTGTTGTCTTAAGAAAAATACACATTATATAAAGCGTGTCAAATCGAGTGAATTCATTAAAGCGCAAGTTGTGATTATTTTTTATATTATATTTTTAAAATTTTATATAAAGATTATTTATTGCTGTTAATCGCTAAGGCTATTGAAAATATCGTAACTTGTATTTTATTGAGCGAATTTTATCAAGAATTAAATGTCTTCTGATAGTAGTTCGTTCTTTATTATTTCGATGAAGCTCTGCAATTTTGTTGTTATTTTCTTATTTTCCGGTGGTAGTTTATTGTTCTGTAACAGAAATATGTAGACTTTACATAATGAACATAAGACAAATTATATAAACCTATCACTATTCTCCAATTAATTTTGGATCTATACAATTTACAATTACAGTTGAAAATTAATTATAGTCCAATTGTGTTCCAATTTTTTGGTCACCCATCCCGTGACCGACTCTTGCGAAAGTTGCTTAACAACGGTAGTCGGCTGCGGCGCTTATCCAATATACCACCGAGCTACTCATTAATTCAGTACATATAATAACGAAGGGAGATTTTTTTAAAAGTAGAAATTAATTATTTTTGATTGAAATTACTTGTCAGGTCATTTACAAGATGTAACAAAAGAAAATTATGTATTGTTAATCGCGTACAATTTTTTTATAATTCTAACAGCTTTTATATACAAATTACAAGCATTTTGAGTAAAATATGTATGTTATAAAACAACACGTTGGGCGCCAACAAACCTTAACACAGTCGAACACTTGCTGAGCACGTTGCACCACATTGGGTGTTATACCGCTGGCTTCGGCCACTTGATGAGCGAAACTGCTCTCTGCAATACCTTCCACTAAGCGAAATAGAAATACTGGTTCACCATCTTGGAGGGTATGTTCAAATCTCTGTTTTAAATCAAATCTTTGTATATTATGATAATAATATGAGTAATTAATTCTTTTTAGTACGAACATTGAGACAGCACGCAAATTGTATTGATTTTTTAAATATGTCAAATCATGTGCGCATTAAAAGGCATTCATCGTACAAATGTGTTCATCTGAAAAATGTATAAGAAAAAATATTTTTGTATTCTTTTTAATTTATCTTGGTCAAAATATGAAAATCCCCTATTTTCCCCTATTTAAGCATTTATCTCTTACAAGCTGAAAAAAAAATCTAGACGATATTGTACGCCTAATGATTTGGCCTTTTGTATATGAAACGCTCAAAAATGCCATTCGACGCTCACAAATGATAAAAGTGTAGCACGTACCAAAAATTTGGCTATAGGTGTGTTTATTATAAATTTCTGTATTTCTAAGAAGTGTGTCGAGACGAACAGATGAGGACACTGTTCTCCTTGGTACAAGAATGTATTGAGACAAGCGGCTAAGAGGGATAGGCCGTCTACTTCGGATGTGCCTTTTCCGAATTCGTCGATTATAATCAAGGAGTTGGATGTAGATTCTTGAAGCGCTAGTGCCATCTGTTGGACAAAAATTGACTTCGTTATTATTACGTAATATTGTGGGATGACTATAAATATTAGGATCCACGTAGTTAAGATTTTATACTGCTGAACACCTACGTCAGTTACAAACCTCTACTAGTGAAAGAAACGTCGGTAAGGTTTTTACTCATTCTCTTATTTATCTGAGTTCCTAAGACGTTGCTCATACACCGCACCTATTACCATAAAAAAATTAACATTTGGCAGTAGGTAATTGATCACTGATGTTTAAAAACTAATAAAGCCAGACTATAATAACCATATAGCTCGGTGGCGTAGTGGATAAGCGCCGCGGCCCACGATCGTTGTCGTTAAGCAACTTTCGCAAGGGTCGGTCACGGGATGGGTGACCGAAAAATCATTATCTCGAGCTACTCCGTGCTTCGGAAGGCACGTTAAGCCGTTGGTCCCGGCTGCATTTGCAGTCGTTGATACCCTCCAATCCGCATTGGGCCAGCGTGGAGGGTCATGGCCGATCCTCCTTAACCATCCATAAGGAAGGCCTGAGCCCCTGCAGTGGGGACCTAAAAGGGCTAATGATGATGATGATGATGATAACTATATACTCGTAGGTATAGCTTATATTCTACTAGCATACATCTGCTCATGGCTTTCGGCGAATGTTCTGATGGGTGTGATCTGTTCTAGCCATGGCACTACTCCAAAAAATGCGCAGGTCATGTATATAAACTCTACGACGGCATACTCCCTGGTACTCAAAAGTCAAAACCGCCAGTATTTCGCCAGTTCAAGCTTTTTTTTTGTGGTCAGGCTACAGCGTATACGACCTAGCTCAGCCACGCTTATATACCGATAATTTGGTAAATATATCATTTCTAGATTATTTAAGTATTAGGGATATCGTACTTATGAAGTACTACTTGAAAATCTGACATATTTCTTAAAAAATATAAGTAACACGAATTATATGTATATAAATAAAACTCTGTGATGTAAAACGCCTAGCAGAAATAAGAGAGCAAGATGCGATTTCGCTTTTATGTACGATTTTTCTTATGTAGTTAATTCTTAGATATTATAAGAAAACCCATATAAACAGTTTATTTTAAAAGTAATTATCATAGAATTAACTGTTTATTTGAATAGTCAATTGACTATTTCGATAAAATTTAATGAAATCACGTTTTATGCAAATAAATTAAATTCAATTGAACAATGTTTTCAAATATTGTAAATAATTGTAATGATATAAGTGAAGCAAAGTCTGTAGAGGCATTTCATTTTATATAAAAGTGTTAATTATTATTTTATAGGCTGCAATATATGGATTCATTAGCCCTTGCTTTGTTCTTCACTGTTCAACGACGACTATTTATATTTATACATATATTGTATGCTATGTTATGCAGACAGTGATAATATTATATATTTTTTGTTTGGTCACCCATCCCGTGACCGGAACAATCGCGGGGCGTAGTATCCGCTTCTCCACCGCGCTCGCTAATCTTACTCTACTAATCGCATTTGATATATACGAGTTTCCTACATACTTGTATTTTTCAAACGAGATTTTTACCTGACGCAGGTCAATGAGGAAAGCCGACATATGTGCAGCAACGCATTCAGTGGAGTGTATTCTGGTATAGATATGAGAGACCACACCGATGGTGGCGCGCTCTGCTGGCACAAAGCTGCCTATGTGGGCTAAGTACACGATTAGTCCTGTCGAACAGTCATGCTAGTTATAAATATTCGTCCATGGTATTTAAGGCTCAAAATGGCCCGAATGGATTCAAGAAAAGGATGGTACGGCCGTGCCCTTTTTATTTTTTTGGTCGACTTGGTGGGAGCACTTTCGTGCCCCCAGATATTAACAGAGATATAATAAAACAACTTGCTGACCAAAATTTATCTATTCTAGTTTTGCTAGCTGTCTCCTGTCACAAAACTTTCGCATTATTCCGAATATTTGCGCATAATTGCGAAAACTGTATTTGGACTACATACTACCAAAAACACGCAGGAAATAACTGTTCTATGAAACCCTATGGGTTTCAGAATACTTACCGATTTGTTTCATGTAGACAGATTTCCCGCTGGAGTTTGGTCCGGTGAGAATTTTGACGAATCCAGTTTCCAGGCTGCTGTCAGTATCGTTTGGCACGAACGCTTCGCAAGTAGCCGCAGCCAGGGGATGGCGACCCTGTTTGATGCTTAGTACTTTGTCAGATACTAACGTTGGTTGTATAAAGCCAAATTCCTTGGATACTTTCGATATTGCTATAAGGCTGATGTGGATGGACGAAAACATTAATTAATCGGTTTGGGTACTTCAAGTTCCAAAGTCAATACACATAAAGACTAGTTAAAGTGGCATAATTGAAGCAAAATTGGAAGCTTGACATTTGAACGGCCCGAGTCCATATCAGATCGAAGATGTGACGCGTGTTGTTGGTTGCGGAATATCAGAACTGACATATATGTGATATGACATTAGCTTCACACGCTCGACGATTCATCAGTCGTATACCAACGTGACGTCAACGTGATACGCTTGACGGATCTTCCGTCAGATTTACACAAATTTTTTGGAGTGGCTAAAAATGTAAATTTGCGCGTCTGTTAAAGTTTCTATGACCTGGGAGACAGGAAAAACCTAATAACAACATAATGCGTTTTGCTTTCCCAGCAGAGGGTACACCGTAGGGGTTTTGGTGGGTAGGCCGGTGATGGGGGAGAATCCCACACCTCTTTTGTTGTTTTTTGTCGCAGTTAGTCCATAATACGACGGCATAGCTAATAAATTTGAAATCTGAACAATGCCAGATACATTGCTTAAAAATGTGTTGTCTAATATTTATTTTACTTATCGAATATCTTTCGAAAAAAATATTTAATGACTAGCAGATAATAACAAGTAGGTAAAATATTGAGTTGAAAACAAACCAGTCTAATTCTGTGCATTTATCTACAAGTCCAGCCAGGGTATTTAGATTTTGTAGTACTATGGTGGTTAGCCGCATCATAATACGTGTCTCGTGAGCCACTATCTCCGGATATGCGTCACCTATCATCACGTCAAGCTCTGGAACAGTTGTTATATTATGAACATCTAGCACTTCTGTTGCCTTATATTGTTGTATAGTATCAGCGTTTGCTGTAGTTTAGAAATTAAGGTACTTTATTACGTCTTACTTACCTTCGCAACCCTTGCTCTTATAGTGAATGTAGTCGTTATTCTGGAACTGAAAATTTTGATAAAGTAAAGGTTTGCTCGCGCAGTAGCTCGGTGGCATAGTGGATAAGCGCCGCGGCCCGCGATCGTTGTCGTTAAGCAACTTTCGCAAGGATCGGTCACGGGATGGGTGACCAAAAATTATTATCTCGAGCTACTCCGTGCTTCGTAGGGCACGTT
Source organism: Diatraea saccharalis (assembly GCA_918026875.4). Classification (NCBI taxonomy): domain Eukaryota; kingdom Metazoa; phylum Arthropoda; class Insecta; order Lepidoptera; family Crambidae; genus Diatraea; species Diatraea saccharalis. Next base: position 18,045,253 of record OU893340.1, on the reverse strand, counting down.
AAGCCGTTGGTCCCCGCTGCAGTTGCAGTCGTTAATACCTTCCAATCCGCATTGGGCCAACGTGGAGAATCATGGCCCATCCTCCTTATCCATCCATAAGGAAGGTTTGAGCCCCTGCAGTGGGGATGTATAAGGGCTGATGATGATGATGATGCTTTCAAAACAGAGCAAACCTTTGTTTGCTCTGTTTTCAATCAAAATTATTTTTGTATTTTCATATCTTTAGAAAAAAATCTGACCACATTATTTGTTGCCATGATCGGAATTTTAATAGGCTCTGACACCTAAATGGTTCAATCACATCGTGGACAAGCTTTGATCGATTGGAAAAATAAATAGCGATTAATAAAATTTTTCATTAGACGATAAATTGGTCTATATAAAGGATTCGGGTACTCCCCGAGTACCTCCTGCGATTTGTTCTCCTCCTCAATTAATCTCTCAATTACAAATACCTGCAACATGTATGTGGACATTTTGTGAATCACTCACCGAAACCGGACTTATCGACACATGTCCATTGTGGGCATTATCGAGTATGTAATTTTATAATGGTTGATTTACATTTTTGGACAGGGCCCGTACGCGGAGTGTGGGTGATTTCTGTAGGTTAATTTCCGTACCATTTCCATAATTTTGGAATGCCAATGATTTAAAAATTACTATCATTAGCATAAGTTTTGTTATTTAACACTCCCACATTAATAACATTCACCCTGCAAGTGATTTAAAAAAATATACAATCACCATGAATTTCATGCCAGGTAACTCTTTCTGTCCTGGCACCATATTCGGCCAGGCTCGTACTCCAAGCAGGTAGCCGAGGTGAGGCATATAAAGCATGGTACATTCCTCGACGAATTCCGGTAACCTTTCCAATTCAATTTTCGCAGTTTCCGACATCAGTCCGTGGAGACTCGCCATCGTTTGTTTCTCTTCAAATTAACAATTTGGTAAAAATATTTACAGGGTTTTAGTAAAATCTGACAAAACATATTATTAGGTACTAGCTTTCTTTTGGTTATTTATCTTTTATATTGAATTTCGTTATTATCGCTCTAAAAGCTATTCTATTTCCTTTCCCAAGGGATGTGTACGAACTTTCATTAAAACACACGTACATGGTTACGTTTACATTTATTATAATATTTATATTTAAACATAAATATTAATTATTAATAACAGGAATTGAACTACATAGTTATCATATTTGATCAATTTTAAATTTACAAAATGTTACCCAGTTATTGTTGATCTTTTTAAAACTGTTTTAACGTTAATGTCTTATTTTACAATCGATCATTAAGTTTTAAAATCAATTTGTATAACCTGCTAAGGAACACCGCAGTTGTCATCGTTGTTGTGTGTAGGTACATCGTCATTACATTTATAGGAAGTCTTCATTTTGTATTATAAAAGAGCAAAATTTTTATAGTTTTTAATAGGTACCTATAGTTTCCGATTATATTACAAAACTGTTACTATAACTTTTACTATCATCAGTCCAAAGCAGTTCACTGCCAGACATAGGCCTTCCTAAATACGGTTAATTTTTAGGTTTTGAGTAATCTTGACGTACTTCTATTCACTACCTTCGTCATATCATTACTCCATTACTATAAAAAAGTGATAATAATTGTATTGGTTGGTAGAAAAATATTACTTCTATCAAGTTCGGGGTCCACTCCAGCTTTGACGGTGAATTTCCCTTCGGACTTGGTGAGATCGAAGTCTATAATTCTGTTCATATACAACGCCATCTATAAACATTTGACATCAAAAATTCATTGAATGAAATAATTAAAAGTGGATGACCTAAATTTGGTCATATTCAATAGTCTAAGAAGATTTAATGGAATATTAGATGGTAGATGGGATGGAAATACCACGTGATGATGTTGACGTCCAAATAAATATAAAAGACAATGATTTGAGTTTTACACGATTCTTTAATGTATCTTGTGAGACTGAATCATCTGTATGAAAATAACCTATAGGATTGAAATAAATATAAATTTAAATATATACAGCAAGCAATTAAAACCACTCTCCAAATTTGAGTATGTTAATCTTTACGACAAATAATGAAATACGTGTTTTTTCTTTTTATGTCGTTTAGAACAAAAATGTTGAGTTATATCGTCACCAAGTTATTTTCAAAAAACCTACATTTGTGGACGCTCTCGCTGCCCAGTACATGCGCTTTACGCGCTACGTTACACTTACCCCTCCCTCCCTTGCCGCAATTCATTGATAGTAATAATAGCAGCTACCTAAAATGTTTTCGTTTTGTCATGCTTGGGGAAATGATAAATAAAGTTGAAACCTCTTCATACTTTTACGGGCTTAGGACCGTCAAATTGCATAAATCCTATTAGATACCTACTATTACAATAGCTATACTGCTTTAAATTTATAAAGTAAGTAGGTAAGTAAATATCGAGTTACCTAAAATTCTGTTTAGTTAAACCAATTCAAAGTAGGTACTTAACTCGCTATTCTTTTGCAATCGGGCGTATTTAAAAAATCATCAACTTTATGTACTTAATCAACTAATCAATTTACCTACCTACTTTAACTATTTACCTACGTATACTTTAATAATTGTTCAAAGTACATACCGTTCCTCTCCAAACAGAGTCTTGCACCTTTTCTGCACATTGTCTTTTAATTTTGCGAGCACTACCGTGTCATTTTTCACTTGGTAAAATGCCGCTCTGATTTGCACTTAAGTCCTCGAGGCTTTGTGCTTCCTCAACATACAAACGTCTTTTAATTTCGCCCCACAAATAAAAGTCACACTGTGATAGGTCCGGCGATCGCGCAGGCCCCACGATGGGGCCTCCGCGTCACGTTGATCACCATGTATGTAACACTGCACCATTTCATAATATTCGCGATTGGAATACATTACGACGCGCGAAATGTGGCGCTGCGACGGGCGGTGCGCAACACGGAAGCAAAGGCGGAAGCGCATGCGTTCAAAGGGGTTGTGCGCGGGCGACTGACTGATGTGCGCCGACAAAATAAAAAACCGAGCAGACATTGTTGTTGGCGCATGCGCGTACATCCCCCGCGCCCGCGCCCTTGCTACCCCTGCTGCCTTGTTTTATTCATAACTAATGTGACAATGCGAATGTTATAATTATCTTGTAATTGCAACAAGTTTACATTTCATTTTGAAAATTTTACATACCGTTTTTTTTTCATATATGTGATCTATTAACGATACCTAATGCCTAGAAAAAATTTGGAGAGTCATTTTAAATGCAGTCGGTATAGATATAATAAATTGTCACCTCATATAACTTAGTGTTGTCACTGGATGCTAGTTGTTCCAAAAATGCACTGTTCCCTACTGTATTCTCGCACATCTCACATATCAATACTGCATTGTACAAAGTCTGAAACAGGCAAGGCATCAACCAATATCACTTGCAAATGCTATTAGGACTTACCAAGCTATCATAAAATGTCGTTTACTGGTAATAAGCATAAAGCAGAAATCAATGTTATAGAATGTTCTGGAATTCTTACATTATAAAGAGCCTTCCACTGGTGGGCTTTTGCAGAGAGTGCCTTTATTTTTGCTAGTATACCCTGAAAGAGAAGTATGGTGTTATACTTATATTCAAACTTTCAAATAGACCCCTACTATAATTTCCTTAGTAAAACCTTCAAAATTTTGTAAAATGAATAGTTAAGAAATCTACCACTATAAGAATCTTTTTCATACATAATGTCTGACTGATTTGATATCGCACAGCCTAAACATAAGAGATTTTGTTGAAACGAAAACTATGAAAATAGATTTGTTAAATTTTGAAGTAAAAATAAAATTTTTAATTTTAAACAATACTGGAAAAAATATGCTACTGGAAATACGAATTCCCCGCAGATTGAGTAACGGACAAAAATTAATTATGTTATATTGCTGAAGTAACCAGTATCTAGACTAAATTCATCTGCTGCAAATGTCTTTGTGATAAATAAAATAATACAAGTTTTAAGTGCGCTTAAGCTCTACTAATATAATACGACTAACATTGACATTTCTAATGTAGCGTAAAGATGAACAGATATTCCTGGAGACGACATCGCTCTGTGGTCGCATAAAGAACGCCACCACTTCCTGTCGTCGGGTCAATATTTCTATGTCTGTGGTGGGATGCTGCATGAGCACTCTAAGGAAGAGAATAAACTAATGAGAAAGGGAAAAAAATCCCATTCGGAAAGGATTGTTAAAGACTAGCTTTCCGCAACTGTTTTCGCCCGAGTGGTCTTGTATTATATTATAGTATATTCTTGTATTATACATTTTCCTCTTTGATCACTCTATATATTGATGAAAACAGCATTAAAATTGGTAGTGTAGTTCGAAAGATCTCAGCGTACAGACAGCGGCAAGAGACTTTGTTTTATACTATGTATACAGATGAGAGCTTATTAATATTTCGTTCTTATTTTTTAGATTTGTGCCATTTCTGGCCATACAGCGAGTTTCAGTTGAAGTATCATTTGTTACTAAGTATTTTGAATTCGTTACTTAGTAAGTACTTATTAATGATCATTTTATGTTGCATTTTAAAAATAAAACAATCTTTCTAATGATTTTTTTTCAATATTTTCAATTTTTTGAATATTTTGGGTAAATTACCTTTTACACTAGGATAAAGTCAAATTGTTTGCAAGATTTTCATAAAATTCAATATTTTTTTTTAAACATAGATAAATTCATAAATGATTCCTTTTTATTTTTGTTTGATTAGTCCTCAAATATTTAATTGTCGGACTTTACCTGCTAATTAATGTATTTCTGTTTTTTTATTAATTATTGAGGCCAGAAGCAAATAGAACTTCTATAGGCATATACGCACCAAAAAGTATGGAACAAAAAAATTAGAGAGCTTAACCTCATTCTAGCTTGACCGATCCTGGAGGAGCATCTCTTGAACATCTGGTAGAGGCTGAGACCCTCACGGCTGGTGCCTCGTGCGCCTCGTTTGAAGCCACTCGGGTGCGAAACTGGACTGAATATTTGTAGACCGCGGTATGTGTCTTCGTCAATGGTCAGTATGTCAGCTCTATTTTTTTTTAATAAAAATAAGTATTATAATAACTAATAAACATTATTACAATAAATAATAATACAGTAAAAGTTGGAAAAGTATTACAGCGTATGTTATTAATTCATTCTAATATTACAAAGATGAACGTTTGCTAAGTCTCGTGAAAATATGAATCGAATAATATTGTTAATAAAAATAAGTATAAGTTACATTAATACAGGCAGTGACAATAAATAATAAAATCTAGTAAAAAATTGGAAATGTAGTACAGCGTATGTTATTAATTCATTCTAATATTACAAAGATAAACGTGTTCTAAGTTTCGGGAAAAAATAATATTATGAATCGAATAATAATACTTCATAAAGGAAATTTATTTGAAATATTGCGATTGTGAACTTTATTTATTCTTTGGTTCCGTCTGAACTCAAAAGGTTTTTAAAATATAAGTTAACAAACAAATATCGTTAGAATAGAAACACGTGTGTATTTTCATTTTTTGTCTAGTTGGTAAAAAAATAAGTGGCAGTTTTTTATTATTCTGTGTACCTTTCCTGTTAATTATAAATTACTGAAAATAACAAACTTTTGGTTTAACGGCATTGTTACTTAAATGTGCGAAAATTGTGGTGACCACTTGAGTGTTGCAAACTTGAATGGACAGATTTAACTTACAAAGAAATCTTCTTGAGACTCATGTATTCTGGCTTGCTATGAAGATCCATTATTATAGCTGACCAGTTCAAATCTAGGTACCGCAGCAACGCACCAAGGGCATGTACGCTCTGTGTCTGACTGAAGTCTACCACGGTGCGAAGGAATAGACTACGCTCTTCTTCAGAACAATTGTTGGGTTCATAAGGGAGAGAGAGTGAGTGGATGCGTCTCTTGCACGCTTCGAAACCTGACATTATATTCAATAATGGTCTGGACTTCAGAAGGAAATTATGATCTTTAGCATATTAAAATATCCACTGCTGGAGCAGAAGCCTTTCCTGTGAATGGAATTGAATCACATAAGGCCGTGACACACCACGCGTTCCCAGTGCGGGTTAGTAGGTGTTAAAGACTGCAAATGCAGCCGGTTCGATGGCTTAAGGTAAGAGCTTCGAGTTAATCTCTTTATTACACATCTTATGTATGACCAATCTTTGAAAAAAATACTTAACTTCATCTCCTCATCAATCGTTGACAGCACCAGCAATACGGGTGATTTGATTGGTTAGTTTTTCTTAAGTACTCCTTAGGTACTGCTTTTTAGAAGGAGTATACTTACTGTATTCCCGAGATGATATAAAAATGAGTTTACACGTAGCTTCATCGTCGCTGTTACCGAATACTGTCTTCTTGACTGTCTGCACGAAGGAGCCTTGCGCTTTGCCCTCCAAAAGAATACGAGAAGGATCCACTTGTCTAAACAGGTTCAGAAACATCTGGTACTCCGGTGGGCGATCAACTATTTCATCGAGTATGAATAACTGTTTGTGAAAGATAATTAAGACACATTTAGACCTCAAAATATTGAGATCTGCTTCTATTGTAAAATTATTAAATTACAAATTTTTTTTTTTCATAAAACCGACTTTAACTCTTCAAATCTCACTCGGGTTATGTAGTCATTAATATTAACCACCCGACTTAAAAAGAAGTTACACATTCTTCAATTTTATTAAGCTTTTTTAAAGTTTATTATATTTTTTATTTGATTCTTTTTATATTTTCAAACTACTAATTGTTTTTTTTTAATATACTATTTTTTAAGTTGGGCGTTAATAAATAAAACAAGAAAAAACCCCGTTTCAATTGATAGCCTCAATTTATTGGAGTCGGTTAAAACTTGACTACCTATAGTCTTTGAAAAAAACTTTACCGGGTCTCTAGGAAGGTCACAAGTTTCCATGAATAATAAAATTTTAAAATTGGTATAGATGTTTTTAAAAGATAAATATGTTGCAAACCCTATTTAATAAGCCTATTAACATTATAAATGTGAAAGTTTCTTTGTTTGGATGTTTAGATGTTTGGATGTTTGTCGGTCAATCACGCCGAAACTACTGAACAGATTTTGATGAAATTCTTCTCAGCTAATACCCTATCTGGTATACAGATAGGGTATTAGCTGACTAAGATGACTTTTTATCCCACTTAATATTTCCCTAGGGTCCACGCGGGCGAAGCCGCTGGCGAAAGCTAGTTACTTATAAATTTAAACAGTCAACAAACTAATCTCGATGATTTTAAACTTTAAACTATTACAGATCATTGTAATTTTGTGGTTACATAATTGGCTAATCATATTAATTATGCGCACGTATGTACATAATATTTTTGTTACAAGGTTTTATAATTAAATATTGGATTGGATATCGTTATAATATAGAAATATGTATGATTAATTCAACTCACTTCTCCTGTCTGAATTGTGTGATAAGCTGCGCCTAATTTTCCTCCTCTACAATAAACGGCGAGCAATTTCTAAAATAAAAGAAGCGTTTGTTATAAAAATTCTCTTATCTGTGACTAGCTTGACCTCTCATAACCCGCAACCCATTCTAAATTTAATTTCAGAATGGATAGTAATTATGTAGCCATAGATATAGAGAGCACTCAAAGCTAGAATGAATACCAACGCTATATAACAGGTTTTATTAATATTTATAAATGAAAATGTTCATTTTTTTATTTTTTATTTTATCATTGCAAATGCAGCTATGACAAACGACTTAACGTGTCTGCCAAAGCATGGAGTAGCTTGAGATAATAATTTTTTCTTCACCCATCCCGTGATAGGCCCTTGGGAAAGTTGCTTAACAACATCGATTGCGGGCCGCAGCGCTTATCCACTACGCCACCAAGCTACCCGAAATATTATTTAAGATATTGATAAACTAATAAAACTATAGCTCTGCTCCAGCTTTAACTTCAAACATTCGCGGCGCAGGGGGCTCTATCACAGAACACAGAAGAAGAGAAGAAGGTTTCTGTGTCTGATCTTCCGCACGATTTTTTCTTCTGTTACTAATATTGAAGTCAACACTATATTCGATATTACCTATACGTAAAAAAATATTACTTTTAGATATAGATACTATAAAGTCCAACACATAATATGGAATGCTTCCAACGAGTCATAATATAGGGATCTGATCGTATAAACGTTCAAACAGATTATATACCTAATTGTCTACAGCTAAGGCTATGAAATTTCTCCCTTACAGAAAACTGTTTATATATTTTTTTCATTGCTTTCTTTGTTTGCTAGTTAGCATGACAGAGGTAAGATAATAATTTTATCCTAAAACATTTTTCATCTAGAGTCGCTGGTTCCGGAAGAAAAATATTTTGGGATAAAATTATTAAAACTAGATACTGTGTATGAGACAATATCATACACAGTATGTTGTTTTGAACTTAAATGTTCATTAACATCAGAATTATTGCTAAAAACGAAATTGCTGTATATGTTGTTTTTATTAAGTTCCCGATATTTCAGTGTTGTGGCAAGCGCCATTATCATAAAAAGAAAAAGAAACATGATAGTAATATCGTTTTTAACAATCATTCTGAACATCATATACATAATTTGTATAATATAATTATGTGCCCGAGATAATATACCCATAGAGAACTTTATTTTCTATATTGATCCGATCCGGAATTGAACTCGGGACCTTAAAGATGGCATCACTCGGCTATGTAGATCGTCGACTATTTTACAACTTGTTTTGTTGTATGATTTTTTTAATACTATTATATTTTATATTATTACTATCAAAGCATGAGAATACTTACTTCTTCCGCGTCTGACTCCTCGGAGGTTTCTTGATTATTTGTAATATTTTGATTTGTCGAAACATCAGTGTTTCTGAAGGAATCAAAGATAAGAGTTGGTATAATTAAATAACTACAGACTAAATGACATCATTTATCTTTATTGGACGCTGGTTAACACGAATTAAGATGATAAGTAGTTAATTGAATTGTTAACTTCAATTTTTAGTGATTAAGTACGTGTAAACACACTTTAATTATTTAAAACTACAATAAATAGTTAGCTACACATCAACTTACGAGTAATATGTGTAAACCAGCAATAAAAAATCTATTTAATCAAAACTAAATAATATAAATTTAACCTAATATGAATTAGATAATAAAAAACTTTAATAGTTACAAACCTACGACATTCGGCGATAATAAAATGACTGTTTGTTTGATTAGACTCTGGGTTCGATGTTGAACTGCTGAAGACAGGTCGAGCAGACGTATTCTCCGTGTCGATGTCCATAACGTATCTTACTAGTTTAATTTGTTTTAGCTTGCTATTTTATATTTTTTAGAAAAACCAGCTTATGGATTTCGTCTTGATCTCAGAGATGTTCAAAAATTTTCCCCGCCAAATTTTATTTCTGGTCTGTAGAATATTTCTTTGTCCTTTGGGACAGGCGCCGGAATTCAATCATACTGCCAATTTTTTATAATTATTTTTGTTTGACATATTAAATTAAAGGTAGTATTGTAAAAACGTCACATAATTTATATATTTCTACTCAAAGAAAAAATACAAAAAAGTTCTTTATATATATTTATGCGGAACTTTGTACGCGATTTAGATACGCACGGTTTTTTTTTTTCATAGAAGGAGGGTCACATTTTTTTGTATCTTAATAATAATTTTAATAATCCAGTTTTTCTGTCTGTAATTTTCTTTTTGTGAAAAGACATTTCGCAAATTGTTATAGTTATATCAAAAAAGTAAATTTTTGAAAAGTTGTTTTTAAGTGCACATATTTTTATTCGTGATTCAAGTTTGTCCTCTGTCTATACATTTATAAAGAAAATTAATTTTCCCTCGTGTTTGTATAAATCGTAAAAGTGACATGCATATGGCGTGCTAGAGTAACATTTGAGGTGCGGTTATTAGGGCAATCACCTGATTGCCGTGCGGAACAAACATGCGGCGCCACAACTTACTCATTGACCTGAATGGGTTAGATGGTTCGAAAGCCTAGCCCAGGCGCATTTGATAGTTCTGAGGTAATATTAAATTAAGCTGAAAGCTCTCGCTTCTCTCTATATTGTATACGAAAATACCAAAAAAAATATAAATTAAGTTATTATTTTTTGATAAATATACAACACAAATAATCTAGTTTGACATGCTTTTTGTGAATGTCGTACCTTCCATTAGAGCTGGTGGCTGGTGCTTGAAACAACTGTATCTGAATAATCGTTTTTTTATTTTAAGTTTGAATTTACGTTTTGTGAACTAACACCTAAATTTAAGTAAGTAATTACTTACTTAAAAGAACTTACTCAACCAAAGATATTGCATGTTTAGTAGTTTTTCATATCTTTAAATGTACCATTTTTCCGAGATAACCACAATTCAAATAAAAAGTCACATTTTTTTTAGTAAATAGTACCTTTGTATTGTTAGTGTCCATAGCAATGTAAATGGGTTTTGATCCAATTACAAAGAAAAAAATACAATTTATTTTCTTAACTTATATATTAATAATATTCTATATTCATAATACAAAAAAATACATGTAACGACTCATTTTAAAAGCTCTCATATTTATTATGGTGCTAATTTTTTCCATTTTTTCATTCGTGACACATTTAACATTAATATCTTTTAAAGGCACTTAGGTTATTTCAATAATTTTACCTTTTATACTTTAACGTTTTAATAGAAATCATTTGAATTTACATTTATTTTAGTGTTTTACGTCAACATTATACCAATCACTCGATACATCAGTTCATCGCATTCAACCCAGCACTATAATAAATTAAAAATTAACTAAATGACCAGCATGTCGCGTTCTTCTGGCGCTTCCTTCCTCCAATTGATGCGGATATGTCGGCAAACATGGCCGACCGCTTCCGACGCTGGTACAACGGTGGCAGCCATGCACGATGCTACCATGGTGCGGAGGGATGCGAAGTAAATTTTCACGCACCGTAAACATGGCGCTGTACACCAAATTTGCTGAAAATAAAGTTCATAAAAATTTCAATAAACAGAATTTTGATATGTTTCCAGATATCTTGAATGATATCTTGAAGCCTTGGTATAATCTATACTATAATAAAAACGTAACCGATCGATGTCTGTACATTGAAGATATATGAAAAAAACTGTTATAAGGGACATTTATAAACGTAATAGAATACAAAACAACGATTTTTATTTTTTTTGTCTGTTTGTCTGTTTGTCGGTTTGTCTGTTTGTCTGTGCGTTTGTGCACGATAATCTCAGAAACGGTTGAACCTATTAAAATGCAGTTTTCACTATTATGTTGCGGCATTCTTCCGTTAACATTTAGTGGAAGATTTATTACAATCGGTTCACAAATTAAAAAGTTATGTCAATTTGAATCGACGTGGTCGCCAAAATTGCTATGAAATATTCACTGTTTTATAAAATTTTCGTCTTTGATATGTTGATCATCATCATTAACTCTTTCACAGCCAAACTACAGGGCCTCAGGCCTTTGTTTAATAATTTTTGGTCACCCATCCCGTGAACAACTCTTGCGAAAATTGCTTAGCAATAGCGATCGTGCGCAGCGGCGCATATCCATAGCGCCACCGAGCTATGAATTAATATTGTCTATGAAATGATAATTTGTATGATGACAAATAAAAAAATAAGATTCCAAAATTTTAACATTCCGAAGTTGACCTCATTTATATATGGCCAATCATATTAAATAGGGTTCAGCTTATAATGGACAAGTGGTATACGATCACGCGAGTAGGAGAACAAGCGGAAAGAGATCTATTTCTGTGGGAAAGAGCCTTCCGATGATGCAATTAAGCCTCGAGTAGTTTACAGTGAACGCATATTTTTATCAGATTAGGTTCACGTCGTCGTCGGGGCCAGCGGAGGTGGTTGGCAGCCGCTCCCGCATTGCATGATTTCGTCTGTCTGGGAGAGGCACTCGATTTACCCGAGTCTCTAAAATTTTCCATCTGCAAGGGGACCAATGGTCCAATACTTGAGTGTCCTGGTGACTCGGCCATAGCTTGCCGGTTTTCATTTCCCATGAGAAGGTGTAGCTCACTGTCGGCTTCACGGAGGAGAATCCTACTCATCCCTGTTGCTTGCCAGGTAACAGAGACAATGTCAGAAGTTTTTTCACGACGTTAAAAAAATTAGGTTCACGTCAACTGAAGTTAAGAACGTAAAGACAACTCGAGTTATATATTTTTTTTCTCTTATTACTTTTTTTTCATGTTAATACTCTTTTTTTTACATACAAATTGCTGAAGATACGTACTTCAAAGTTGGTATTTTCAGTCTTCGCTGGAAACAATGGTTTATTCATTGGTCACAACACATATAATATTACGCGAGTCTGAGGATCGGTTCAGAGAAGCTTGGTGGCGTAGTGAATAAACGCCAAGGCTCGCGATTGTAGATATTAAGCGACTTTCGCAAAGGTCGTTCACAGGATGGGTGACCAAAAATATTATTTCAAGCAACTCCAAGCTTTGGAAGGCACGTAAAGTGATTGGTCCCGGTTGAATTTGTCGTCGTTAATATCCTCCAATTCGCATTGGGCCAACATGAAGGGTCGTAGGCCATCCTCCTTAATCCATAAGGCTCCTGCAATTGGTGACATAACAGAGCTGATGATGATGATGAGGGCCGTTCAAATCTGACGGAAGCTCAGTTAAGCACCTCTCGGAAGTATATGTTAGTAGGCGATTTCCTTCGAGTGTGGAAAGTCGAAATTAAAATATGTATATATTTTTTTATATCAATAAATAAAACTCCACGTATCTTCCTTCAGATATGTACCAACCGACTTTTATTGACAAAGAAAGAGATCGGACGGAAAGCGCTCGGTCTCGGGAGACACCTGAAAAACGCGAAACGTATTTCATACGTTCATACGCTAAGCTCATGCACTATAAAGTTGAATCTGAAGCATTTACCGTCAGGGACAATTTCTTGAGCTCTCGGAGAACTCATACAACAAGCGTTTGATCTAAGGAAACTTCTGAAGATCGCATAGCGCGTCTAACTGCTGATCGTAACATACATGCAGTATGGTATGAGTATAAAACTTCCTTTCATAGAGAAATGCGCTTGGTCTCGGAAAGAGCTCGCAGTTTGCACAATAGAGATCGAGAAAGTAGTTTCGATTATCGCCAACCCGTGTTGCCTTCATACTCCACAGGCGTATCGCAGATAAGTTTTCACAAGGTATAATGAAGTAGCTGTCTTCCCACGATTTTGCCGCAAAATTATAGCCTATGACATCCGTAATGTAACGTCCCGTAGATAGAATCGCTCTGAAACTATCGGTCCAGTAGTTTTTGGGCAAATTCGATGCAAACAAACAAACAACCAAATCTTTCCTCTTTTTATAACGAGGAATGATTTGGTTGTTTGTTATTATTAGTATATCTTAGGTATAAGAGGTCCGATGGCGTAGTGGGTTAGCGCATTCGATTTAAATTGCAGTGAAATAAATGAGTAAAATTACTGCACAACAAGGATATACATGAATACTTATTTTACGTAACTAAGTACAAACAACAAACTCATCGCTAGCAAGCGATTTCTTCCAGGCAACCTAGCATTACATGGAAAAAAGAACAATAAAAAGCCGATTGTGCATACAACTAGATAAATAATAAAAAGATCAAAAACAAAAGAAGGACAGTTTCAAGGTATGAATAAAATTCTCAAACACAAGCGACAACCAGAGCACGAGAAACAAGAAAAAAGATAAAAAATTACATTCGTAAGGACAGGATGGGTGACCAAAACATTATTATCATGAGCACTGTGCACAACACTGGCACAATGTACGTTAAGCCGTTAGTCCTGGCTGCATCAGCAACGTTAACACCCACCGATCCGCAATAAGTTATGGCACATTGATCTTATTTGATTCGACTCCATCCATAGGAATAAAAAAATTCTACCAAAATACTTCCCACGCAGACGAAGTTGCGGGCACAGCTAGTCATACATAAATGAGTGAACTGTTAATAACAAAAAAACTATAAATGTATGAAGTATGCAACAGTTTTTAGCAAAAAAAACACAGAAACAACTTAGTTTAATTCTGTGAAGTCTGTGAAGAACTCTTCTTCTTCCGTACTATAACCCATTAAAAAAGTAAAAAGTAACGTTTGTTGTTTTCTATGGAGTTGTTCAAATACTGTTGGTACTAGAAAGTTGGAATACGGCATGAGTATACACGTTAATTACACCGACAAAGGGGTAAAGTAAAATTTCGAAAAAAAAATGTAAAGTGGCATGATATTCTTTTTCGTCTTTCTCACGTGGAAAGGCCGTTTTTCCATTTAGTAAATGGTTTACGACTTATTAAGCTTTAAAGAGCCAGTTTTCGTTAGAGTCAAGTGTCTTCCCCCCTCTCTACTATCTAAACGGTCGTTGGTGAAAATTTAAATGTTACGGCAGAAGTACTTATATACGAGTATAATGAAGTTAAAAGGAATATTATCACACTTAAGTTGGTTACAAGTTTACGAGTAATAACCGAAATAATAACTTACACCTCGTAAATTTCGAACAACTCAAAGAGAACGAACGTGATTCTTTTTTAATTGATAATGGTGCGGAATCTTTCGTGCGCGAGTCCGATTCTCGCGTGGCCTATTTTTGTATGTAGGGTAAGGTGCTTTGGTTATAGCCACTTTTTATAGTTTAAAGAATAGCACATGTAAGTTGCTTTGTATTAAAATAAAAAATAATTTATTCACACTCTAAGTGTACCATAAATTAACTGAAATTACAGGGGGATATGTTTCAGACATTTGTAAAACAGGTAGCTCTTTGTGGTTGTGATTTTCAGTTACTACACGGAATGGTAATGTTATGTTACGTGTTTATGAACGGCTATTTTTTAGCAGTTTATATAAAAAGAAAATATTAACGCATGCACGTTAGATGACTTCATATCGATTTGATATCTTTATTAATCGTCATTAAAGTCCAAAGTTGAATGAAGAAATTTACCTTATGTGGTAACCTGGTGAAATAGACAAATAAATATGTATGTAATACTAATCGACGAGTATTATTTTTTAGATTTGCTATTTTCCTGTGACTATGCACGCGTAAATTATAGCGTATGTCAACCCCGTATGATGTAGCTACCCGTAGGTGAAAGAATTTTTAAAATTGATCCAGCGGTTACGGAGCCTATATATCCTCTTTATAATATTTAGTATAGATAAAAGTAGCTATAAAATCGCTATTTTATTAAGTTAAAACAAAATATCGAAAAAGATACAATTTTTAAAATCTATTGAAGTCAAGCGGAGATATTGTGTAATAAATTAACATTTACCGAACCGCCTGGATTAATTTAAAAAGTGACTTGGTTAATTATAAAAAAATAATAATAAGCATGATTTACCTCAAATGCAAGGCATGCAAATCCACAACCTAGCAACAGGGCACAGGGTGGAGCTATTACTACAGCCAGCAGGGTGTAGCACCAGTTCCTGGCGTATTGGAAGCAGATAGAGCTCAGCCTCCACGAGCATTCTGGGCTGCGTGCACCTTCTGGTTCACCGATTATATCATCCCATACTATCTGGTGAGGATACAAATTAGATAATTATTTCTAAAGTAGGAATATTTATAAATTCCAAGTATCTCAATTTCTAATATTATTTTACTAAGGATAATAGTCATTGTGCAGTCCACTCAAACATACAATAATACATGAAAGATCTTATGTTATATATATTATTAGCCACTTATTATTTAGAAGATGTAAACAATTTTACAAGTCTTATGGAAATGTAATTAAGGGAGGTGTAACATATTATCACCCCAAATCATGACATTAAAGTAACGTAAAAGTATTTCCTTCATTGACTCTGCAAAGAATCTGATGGCGGTATATAGAAGTGAGATAGTATATAAAACAGTTGGAAATTTGCCGTCCTGTTGCCTTACTTCATGTATTATTCCAGGATAAGGTTATTAGGAAAAAAAATGTAAATATTCCTTTGGGGCCGTCCATTAATCATGCGAGGCTCGAAAGAAATTCGTCAAAAATCACGAACTTTATCAAGGGTCGAGGGGGATGGTAGTAATATATTACGTGTATTTATTTCTTCCTCTAATGCGCGATTACTAAACCGAAAAGTGATTTAGTCTTAAACCTCACCACGTATCACCAGAGAGGAAGGGGTTCAAAAATACTGAAAACACATCACGTGATTAATGAAAGGCCCCTTAGTCGGTATTTTTGATTGACAGGTCATACCTATATGAGAAAGCTGTCTATGAAGCCAAGGTTATTAATGTGAATAACCTTGACTTCATAGAAATGACAGTTTTATTGTATTATTTAATAAAATTTACTAACGAATTCTCAAAAGAAGGGCATATTAATTTGATAATCATTTATCCATTCATATATAAAATCCTTATTTTAAAATGTTCCTGCTTATAAATAAACATAGGTTATGTAATTTATATTTTGACATTTTGTATACGTCAGACAATAATGAGTCAGACAGTATTAAATCTTTGATTAGACATATTGGTGTAGGTTAGTTCTCCGATTAATTTATTATTAACGCCATGGCTACATGGTTTTAGGGGTAATAAAATATTTTACTCACGCGTGTCTCCATCTAACATAATGTACAAACACCGAGACGAACCAAGACGATAGCAACTAGTAATGAATACTATTACGGACTACATTTGTTTGCTCGCCATCTCTTCCGCCTTACTATTTTGAGCTTAGCCTAATGAGCTAAAAGATTCTTCTTATTACAATACCTAGATCGAATAAGCCATGAATGTTGTTACCGACAGTTAAGCGTAGACTGTTTTAAAGATAAATTAGACAAGAAAATAAGAAACATAGTGATGATATGACTATAATATATAAACATAAGAAAATACAAAAGTTATGAAAATTCTAACAAAAACTTATCTAAAGCTCTAGTCAACAAATGTATTACAATTGCAAAGCTCTTAGATAATTTTGATATTCTTTAGCTATTTAAAATGGCATCTCGATCTCCCACCAAATCTGCATTTTTTCACAAGTAAAGAGTAATTCTAGAGATATCTTTCTTTAGTAATACGACTCATTTTTCACACAGAAAAAAACATATGGCACTATGAATTGTATACGTAAGCTGGGGTTGGTCATTATTTTTGAATGTCTCTTAAGTTATAGCTTAACGAAAGAAGCTGATTCTGATGTAAATTAGGATGTTGCTTGAGGATAGTTTTATCTTTCGATAATATGGAATTTATGGATTGTTTGTAATTTTTATTGTATCTATCGTATTTTTTATCGGAACATCGCATGTTCGGTTGTGTTGTAGCGTGTCGAAATTTCGTGTTGAAACCCGCTCTATTTGAGACAATACAGTAGTATTCTTAACTCAATAAATTATGTAAAGTGAACAGAAGGCATTCTGAAATATTAGCATCACTTGTGTTGGTGGGCAGGTTGGGAATAATCAAACCTACTGTAATGAAATTGATCGATTCATTTGTTCAAGCGACTTCTATTGAAGTAGGGCGGAGATATTATCGCTTTGCTTCAATTGAAGTTGTTAGATAGATGAGTTACTATCTCACTTTTTGCAGTCTGTAATTAATAAAAAATCTTAAGTTATACATTATGTAGGTCGTAGGTACATCGTACACACATTTGACTAAAATCATAGAAAAACAAAATACATGAATTTGTTTACGAAGATGACATAAATATTAATCAATGAAATCACAAAGATTTGCTATTTCGATGAAATCATCCAGTTATAAATACTACTTCAGGTTCTTTCGAATGAAAATCTTTTAAAAAATTAAAACATATTTGAAAGCATTTTGCAATTCGTGGGGGAATTGGTAGTCAAAGAATAGGATCTCCTCCTCTTTGATTTCAGTCAGTTAAAAACAAGAACTTTGGTAATCCTTTGTACCATATATGACACTAAAAGTTATTGAAAATCAATCGATGGCCTTTCAGTAACGTCAGGTGACCGCTCGTCATTTTCACGATGAATCATACAATGATGGATTATTACTTAGAGCGCTTCCCCTCAAAATAAATATCTGCGTCTATAGTTAAGAACGTTTATTATGAAAAATGTTGACCCAATACATATAAAGTAGCGTAAGTTACGCGTTTAGAATTATTAATAATTAATGATCACTCAAGTTACACTATTTTTGTATGCAATATTAGTTTTGTTTTAAACGTAATTGATCAAATATATATACTTTAGAAGTCGCTTCTTTAAAGACATAATTTTGAACTTCAGCGGCTTAGGTATTTCGTGACTAACAATTATTATCAGATTTTGATAAATACTCTATTAATGTTTAATAAATAAAGCAGGGAATCCATTAGAAGAGCATGCCCGCGGACAAGGCTGCCTGCAGACATTCCTGCCAGACCTCGTTTAGTCTAGAGCAGGCGAGTTTGGCTAGTGTAGGACCGTCGTCGTTGCACATACCGTTGTCGTTGTATATGTTTGCAGATATGCTCGCGGGCATACCCGTCTAGTGAATTCTCCTTAAAGTAAATATATGATAAGGAGCTGTCTTTAGCATAATTCATCTTATTATATCAATTTGATTTCGTCAGGTTTTTGCTTTACGCACATTAATGTAGAATTGCCTTTATAACTATTCAATGCTGATTGTAGACAAGGCTGATTGATTGTTGTGTCAGTATGTCATTGCCTTTTTCAAGGACATTATTGGTGAAAAATAATCAATTCGTAATGCGTAATATCGATATCATTGACTGTAAATAGTAAGTGGAATGGTATATATTAAAACTTTTGTGATATTAGTTTTATCATTTACAATGGTTTTGTTTGTCCAAATACCATTTAATTGTGAAGTGAAATATTCGTAGTTGTGGTACCTACTTGTTTTCTATTTTTAATCTTTTGAAAAAAAAAGGTAAAGAATTCTAATTGTAGGTAAGCAGGCAGTAAATATTTTTTTAATTTACTGCTCCTAATAAAAAAAGAAACTACTAAAATAAATGTCACTAAAATGAATAAAAATTTACTGTCACAACGATGACATTGAAATGGAACAAAAGGTAATTTTCATTCTTTCAAAATTATACATTATTTATCTTTATCTTAAGTTCTCCTCAAAGGTGAAGGTCATTATCTTCTTCCTCTTACCAACATTTTCGTTTTGCCAATTATTATGTCTGTTGGAATCACTCAAATCCTAGAGAAAAAATAACTATTGCACGACTACTTTGATTTTCTTTTTTTAACATTCTAACAATTACGAGTAAAATTAATTCGTCTATTATTATCTAGGTTTACTTATATTATTTTAAAAATGGGAAAATTGGTGTTCTTTTTTGAAAGGCTAGGAAATTATTTTATCGATTATAAAAATTCGTTCACAGACGTGACGCAGTGTGACATCTAGTATTATTAAAAACTTAAGTAAGTAATTTTTTTTGTACAATGAACTTAACATTATACAAAATGCACGAAATATATTTCTAGATAAAATGATAAACGAAGCGTTTTAAATTAAAGTGGCTACCTAGAGTAATCTATGTAGAGTTAATATGATGTCAGCGGACGGACTGTGGTCACGCGATTGTTAAGAATTATACGAGCTTTCTTTTGTTATTTTATAGGGTTCATTGACTGAAGGTATAGCTTAAACTTAAGATAACCTATTAAAATTAATATATACGTATACATACGTATTCTATTGAGACAGGTTTTAAAAACACAGTATACAAATTGGTTTATATTAACACCGCTCTAAGCTAAGAAATGGTGATTAAATGATGAAAGATTGAATGTCAAACTTTGGTAGATGTATTTCAAGGAATTAATGATTGTAATAAATCATTTTGGTATTTGTTTCAATGGATAACAAGCATACACAAGTTATTTTTTGTTTAGTATTTATAATAAAACGAGATGACGACAGAATTACTGTCAGTAGATAGATACATTGGTAGATTTGAAAATTCCAAAATCCATGACATGATATATGAGAACACATACAGCCATCCATTAGCTGTATGTTTTCTCATACTGTATTTCATGCCATGTTATTCTATAATATTTTAAATTGATATTACCTATGTACCTACCTAGTTTTAGCTAAGCTAAACGTATAAACATTGATATACAAAACAAAAACTCAAGCGTTGCGCATATCTAAAAATAAAACAAAACAAAGAAAAAAGGATGCTTGCGTATCGTTTCATATAAAAACTACGTGTAGGATTTTTGTGGCATGTGGTGTACAAAATTTGGAATAATATTTGTGGGTATTTTTTATTATTATTCCGAAATCGCCTCACGGTATACTATAGTTATTTGAGTTGTAGAGCAGCTCTATCTTCGGCAATGTGTACACTCATTTGCGACGACACGCGAGCGCTTTGATTCCACAAACAACATACTATGTTGATTGCTTTGATTTGTTTCCTGTTTTCAGAGCGGCATGTGGGTATAATTAATATTATGAATTTCTTAGTGCTTGGTGCTTAAAGTTTCTTTTTAATGATTCTTTACTAATATGCTTTTAATTCGCTGTAAAAAATCAATACTAATATTAAAGAGGTAAAGTTTTTTTTTTCATTTCGGTTATTTGTTGTTTCGGTAATCTTCAAAAATACCTACTGATTCATAAAAATTAATTCACCTATGGGAAGATTTTATAATTAACTAGCTTATAATTAGCTAACTTGGTCTTGTATTATACGTAAAAACTTTTCTTTTGAATCACCCTATCTATGAAAAAAAAACCGCATCAAAATCCGTTGCGTAGTTTTAAAGATTTAAGCATACATATAGGGATATAGGGGCAGAGTAGGCGACTTTGTTTTATACTATGTAGTAATTTCTCCCAAGACGAAGTGAAAATCTTGGAATGGAATTTGAAAGAAGATATTTGTCTTAATCATCATCCTTTTACTTTTTGACGTCCCCACTGCAGGGGCTCAGGCCTTCCATATAGATGGTTAAGGAGGATGGACCATTACCCTTAACGCTTTCCCAATGCGTATTAGAGGGCATAAACGAATTGCAGCCCGAACTAACGGCTTTACGTGCCTTTCAAGCTCGAGTAACTTGGAAGTAATAGTTTTTTGGACATCTATTCCGTGAGCGAACCTTACGAATGTTGATTAAAAACAACGATCGCGGGCCGCTTATCCATTACGCCACCTAGCTATTCATATTATTTTATTTAACTAGTATGGAAGGTAGATTCTGAATGAAAATTCTACCGAGTGGTAGTTAGAAGCCGTCACTCTAAACAAAGATTGGTGTGGCACGATAAAAGCTAATTACTACCCGGTTACGTACAACTATGTAGCATAATATAACACACGTATAGTTTCATGTAAAATATAAATAACATGTTGAAATTTTATTTTACCGCACAAGTTTAAATTTGCCTATTCATCGTTTATTTTTATATTTAAGTAAATTGTTCTATTAGAAATTTTCAATTTAAATCTATTTAATAATGATATGATTTTAATAAATTTTAATTCGAGTTCTATGAGCAGGTACAATACATAAATAATTTGTAATTAAGTTTACACACAGGGGTTTGCAGAAACAGTAAGTTTATTAACGACACTAAGTTATATAAACAGAATTAAATTGTAGTTGAAAGGATTATTAAGAAAAGGAGTTCGATATCACAGTGGTTACCACGTTCGATCTACGATATGGTTGCTAAGCAACTTTCGCATAGTCGGTCATAGGATGGGTGACCAAATTTTTTTTATTACCTCCATCTATTTCATATTTCTAGCACCTCCATCCTTCGGAAGGTACGTGAAGCCGGTGGTTCTGGCTGTTTATGTAGTCGTTAACACCCATCGATCCGCACTGGGTCCATGTGGTGGCCCATGACCCATTCTCCCTATTCCATTTGATTAGATACCATCTATAGGGAAGGCCTGAGCTCTAGCAGTGGGGATATTAAAAGCCTGGTGGTGATTATTATAGAATTATTACATTAAAGTTATTAATTTGTTCAAAATGAAGTTTTGTATTTTCATTGTGTCAACAGAAAATGTATATATATGAAATAGCAAACTTATTTATGTTCCAACATGTTATGTCAGGGGCGAACTGGGTGACCTTTAGATACCTGCCACATGTCCGTCTGGCGTCTTTCTTTGTGGTGTTTGTTAAAATGTAAATAGCCTTCCTTTGGCAAAATACTCATTTCTATTTTCAGTGCCGAATTTGCATTTATACACAGAAATCATTCATCACACTCTAACATTTATGAGTGACTTGGACTTGGGAATGACGCAGTGTTTTTATTTGTTAAAATAACAAATTCTAATTTAAAAAAGGTCCAATTAACTATTTTTAACTTTTCACGATGCTAATTGTCGCTTATTAAATAGTTTAATAGATGATAATAAATTTACGAGTAATACATGATAAAAAATTCATACACAAGTTTCAAAACTGAAATATAGAATGGATTAAAGGTATTTCATGCCTTGAAAGTCGTAAAAGTCGACTGAAAGAAGCGGCTTAAAGTCGTTCTTTTATATCATTGATCTTTATCGCTTAATATTCTTTTGGTGACAGGCTGACAACCTGTCGCCAATTCAGCGACGAGTAAGAGAAGATAATCTGTTACTAGACGTGGCTTAATGTGTATCCTTTGATCCTCATGAGATTTTTATTTAATGATAAATTATTGTTCATTAATTATTATAATGGTTCCAAAACTACATATTAGTATTGTCATATTATTAAATAAAAAAATATATAGGTGAACTTTGTCCCTTGGAAAAAAAGTAGTATTACTATTTATACTTATTATTTTTCATCCAATTTCAATTTTTTTCTCACCATCTTACTCAACTTCTAATAAGTTGTGATAAAAAATAGCTAATTTAGTCCATTTTTTCTTAAGTTTTGCATTTACTCAACACATTTTTATTTACATCTACGTAGTTTAAAAAAAAATGGTATTATTGGATAATATCGCATTACTATTTTTATTTACTTCGTTAAGGAAATAAGAGAAAAGGTGCCATTGTAACGAAAAATTTTGAAATTTTCTTTTTATATATTGTTTGAAAATTAAAGTTAATCCTGGATCTCTCAGGATTCGAACTCTTTGTTCCTACAGTAACGAGCTGAGAAAAAATCTATTTACGTATAAAATTTTGTGAAAGTAAGACTTTATTTTTTATTGTTGTGTGTTCCCAAGAAAATCTAAAAGTTGAATAAAATTATTTTTTTTTTAATTACAATATACTGCCTTGTTTTTCATTGAAAACAAAAATTCATTATTTTTTTATCTTCAATCATTTTAGTTTTTTTTAAAACAATTATTGAAATTCCCACATCAAAAGAAATCCTATAATAAAAGTTAGTTTAAAAGAATAAAAGCAAAATGAGTAAAATGATTTTGTACCCACTCACCTGTACGTGCTGATTCAAATTATTAGGGTCTCTATCTTCTAGCGCTTCTCGCATGTTTTCCGGCTTAGCGGCCATAGTTGGAATAGTCGGAATGACCGGAGGCGACACCCTTTCCTTCACCTCCGGTTGGTACACTATGGGTTCAGGCGATTCTAAGATGGGCGGGGCGCTCGCCGACGGGCTTGTGATCGGTGGGGCGGTAGCCGGTGGGACGTATGGGGGTGCGGGTGCCGATTCAGAGGTCAGCTTTGCTTTGTGCGCGCACGCGACGCATTGTCGGGATGTGGTACGGGCTAAGACGGCACCGCCGCCTCCCGACCCGAGCGGTGCTTCCTCAAAGGCCACGGTCGGATAGTGTGTGTACTCCGTAACAAGAACTTCTTCGGAATGATTTTTGATCGTCGTGCTTTCTTTTGAAACACCCGTATTATGTTTATTATAGTAGTATATAATTTAATATCGGATAAAAAAAGTATTTTAGAGAAAGTGAGATTTCTTATCGAGACTATTGTTAGTCGGTAATAGACTTAACTTATTAGAGCTGTGTTATGTTTTGCCTTTTAATTACAACTATTTTATATTGTAATATACAAATCTATATCTCTATATACAAATTCAAAAAATAATTTCAAGCATGTTTCAACTGTAAATGGTTTTAAACTTGACGCGGTCAGCTAAAAGCTCGCGCTGAAACTGGAGTTTCCCTCCAAAAGCTTTCACTTATTTACCTAACGCATGCGTGTTGTAAATAACTTGAAAAGCTGGCAGGCGGTATTCTCTACTAGAAATCAGTACATTGCCCAATTGTTATAGACATGGAATGGAAAAGGATTTAATAATACGCCAATGAATGTTGTTTTTTTTTAATTTAACGTATCATTTTTGATTATCCAGAAACATTCTCAACCTCGAAAATTAAGGGACGGTAAAATTTAGGCGGAGGCGGATGCCTTCATCGTGAATTCAAAGTTAAGCCCATCTCATGTCAACGGGCAATGACTCATGTGATATTTGAAATTAATATGTGATATTTGAAATGATATTAAAAAAAACGTAATTCTAAGAGGGATGAATTTACTTATCGAACAAATTTTTCACTGTGTAAATACTAAAATAAAACAACATGCGAATTAAATTTAGCTTATATAGCTTTTTAAAAGGAGAATTAAAATTCTGAACAAATATAATTGACCCAGTAAGTATATGCTATATTATTGCTAATACGATAAGTGTGCTATATATATTGGTGAAAAAATAATCATGATAGGTATGAAAAAGTACAAATTCAAGTAAAATCACAAAAACAGGAAAATTAAATTAGCATATTATTGATTGAAAATAATAAACTTAAATCGAATTAAATTTCTACATGTATTATTCCCATAACGTTAGAATTATTATCTGCAAATTTCTGTGGTTTTGATGATTGTCCTGTATACACAAGGAAGATATTGGCTATTTATTTTAATTATTATTCATTTTTAAAATTTAATGTTTAAGTAACCTTATATGGTGGTCTACCTTTATTATCTAAGACCAATAAAGTAAATAGCTGCTCTATACTGTGGTCTGAGAACATTATCAGTTAAACATAAACGTCAGGTATAAATAATAAGGGACGCATATTGCGTTAAAGATGTATGGATCAAATTTTTACATTATAAATCAGAATTCCCAAAATCCTAATAGACAGTGGCTTTAGTTCCTGTTTTCTAAACCCAAAAATGTTATTTTATTTAAATATTTTGAAATGCAAAATCTGCTGTAAAAATACCAATAATGCGTTTTATTAACAACTAGCTGTGCCTGCGACTTCGTCTGCGTGGGAAGTATTTTGGTAAAATTCTTTTTTTTCTATGAATGCAGACGAATCGAATAAGATCAATGGGCCATAACCCACTACGCGGGCTTAATGCGGATCGGTGGGTGTTGAGGTTGCTGATGCAGCCAGGACTAACGGCTTAACGTGCATTATGCCAGTGTTGTGCACAGTGCTCAAGATAATAATGTTTTGGTCACCCATCCTGTAAACGGTCCTTACGAATAATATTTTTGTATTTTTTTCTCGTTTCTCGCGCTCTGGTTGTCGCTTGTGTCTGAGCATTTGATTCGTACCTTTAAAAGGTCCTTCTTTAGTTTTTGATTTTTTTTTTAATTATTATTATTATTTGTCTAGTTGTATGCACAATCGGCTATTTATTGTTCTATTTTTCATGTAATGCTAGTATGCCTGGAAGAAATCGCTGGCTAGCGATGAGTTTGTCGTTTGTACTTATTTATGTAAAATAAGTATTCATGTATGTCCTTGCAGTATTTACTTACTTATTTAACTGCAATTTAAACCGAATGCGCTAACCCACTACGCCATCAGACCCCTTATACCTAAGCTATACTAATATTATAAAAAGGAAAAATTTGGTTGTTTGTTTGTTTGCATCGAATACGGGAAGCTACATCAGACGCGCATGTCATAGGCTATAATTTTGCGGCAAAGTCGTGGGAAAATATCTAATTTATTATACCCTGTGAAAACTTTTCTGCGGTACGCCTGTGGAGTACGAAGCCAACACGGGTTGGCGATAATCGAAACTACTTTCTCGATCTCTATTGTACAAACTGCAAGCTCTTAAAGAGACCAAGCGCATTTCCCTATCAAAAGAAGTTTCATACTCCGTAGCCGAGTGGTTCGCACGCCGGTTTCAAGGTGTCGCCATCTCTGAGGTCCCGGGTTCGATTCCCGAGTCAATATAGAAAAGTTCAATGTAGAAAATGAACTTTTCTATATTGACTCGGGTCTGGGTGTTGAGGTACCTTCGTTGTCTCATATACTCCATAATACGGGGGCTTTAGCTACTCATCTTGGAATCTGAGCAATGTATGTGATGTTATAAAAAAATAAATACTCATACCATACTGCATGTGTAGCCTCGCGATGGGCAGTTAAATACGCTTCGCGTTTTTCAGGTGTCTCCCGAGACCGAGCGCTTTCTGTCTGATCTCTTTCTTTGTCTATAAAAGTCAGTCAGTACATGTCTGACGGAAGATACGTGGAGTTTTATTTATTGATATAAAAAAAAAATTACATATTTTAATTTCGACTTTCCTCACTCGAAGGAAATCGTCTACTAACATACTTCCGTGAGGTGACTAACTGAGCTTCTGTCAGATTTGAGCGGCCCTCATCATCATCATCATCATCATCATCAGCCCTTTTACGTCACCAACTGCAGTTGCTTGAGATTATATTTTTTGGTCATCAATCCTGTGCCCAACCTTTGCGAAAGTTGCTTTACAACTCCAATCGCGGGCCATGGCGCTTATTCACTACGCCACCGAGCTACTCTGAACCGACCCTCAGACTTGCGTAATATTATATGAGTGTTGTGACCAATGAATAAAGCATTGTTTCCAGCGAAGACTGAAAATACCAACTTTGAAGTACGGTATTAACATAAAAAATAGCAATAAGAGAAAAAATATATATAACTCGAGTTGTCTTTACGTTCTTAACTTCAGTTGACGTGAATCTAAGTTTTTTAACGTCGTGGAAAAACTTCAGACATTGTCTCTGTTACCTGGCAAGCAACAAGGGTGAGTAGGATTCTCCTCCGTGAACCCGACAGTGAGCTGCCCGGTGGGTCCCCAGAGGCCTACCCACCAAAACGCGTACTCTACACCCTCTCATGGGAAATGAAAACCGGCAAGCTATGGCCGAATCACCAGGACACTCAAGTATTGGACTATTGGTCCCCTTGCAGAAGGAAAATTGGACAGACTCGGGTAAATCGAGTGCCTCTCTCAGACAGACGAAACCGTGCAATGCGGGAGCGGCTGCCAACCACCTCCGCTGGCCCCGACGACGACATGACCCTAATCTGATAAAAATATGCGTTCACTGTAAACTACTCGAGGCTTAATTGCATCATCGGAAGGCTCTTTCCGCTTATTCTCCTACTCGCGTGATCGTATACCACATGTCCATTATAAGCTGAATCCTATTTAATAGGATTGGCTATATATAAATGAGGTCAACTTACTTCGGAATGTCAAAATTTTGGAATCTTATTTTTTTATTTGTCATCATACAAATTACCATTTTGTAGACAATATTAATTTGTAGCTCGGATATGCGCCGCTGCGCACGATCGCTATTGCTAAGCAATTTTCGCAAGAGTTGTTCACGGGATGGGTGACCAAAAATTATTAAACAAAGGCCTGAGGCCCTGCAGTTTGGCTGTGAAAGAGTTAATGATGATGATCAATATATCAAAGACGAAAATTTAATAAAACAGTAAATATTTCATAGCAATTTTGGCGACCACGTCACTTCAAATTGACATAACTTTTTTATTTGTGAACCGATTGAAATATTAATGCCGCAATATAATAATGAAAACTGCATTTTAATCGGTTCAGCCGTTTCTGAGATTATTGTGCACAAACGCACAGACAAACAGACAAACCGACAAACAGACAAAAAATTTAAAAATCATTGTTTTGTGTTCTATTACTCTTATAAATATCCCTCATAACAGTTTTTTTCATATATCTTCAATGTACAGACATCGATCGCTTACGTTTTTATTATAGTATAGATAGATAATACGGGCTAATTAGAACGGACAACAGACTAAATATAAAATGATAAATTCCCAATTTGATAATGAGCGGGAAAACCGACAACACTAGTTCCTTATAAATGAATATATTTATTCGCTTTTTTAATCTATATAAGCGTTTTCCAGTAGGATCTACTATCATATCGTCCACGGAACTACTGAGGGTAACATTGTACTTTCTGTAAAATGAGCTCGGATATGTTGAGCAACATTTTGGGCCAAGATAAGTCTCAAAATAATAACACAGTATTACATCTTATCGCCGCGTCGAACTGTAACAATATTATGGACTGTATATGGAGCGGTACCAAGGACAATGCACTGGCCCATATTTTGAAGCTCAAGAATGACAGCGGGCAAAGAGTCTACGAGGCGATAAAGCTGAAAGAATGATAGCTCAGGTGTTCGACATGGGCTCAGATCTGAACGCCCAAGAAGATGGAACAGGAAACACAGTTTTACACACGGCGATCGAATACCAGGACTACCAGTTGTTGCAATGGGTGCTCTCTATATCTTTCGAGACAGACATAAAAAATGAAAATGGATTAACGCCATATGAATTGGCGGAACAGAAAAATGATCAAAAAATGATGGACCTTTTTTAATTGTAAACTTTCCAAAGTATCATGTATCACTGTATCATGTTATTTATCACTTGTAGGCTTAAACTTGTTATTGTAATATATTAATAAATTCAGTTCAAAATAATGTATGTTTTACCGTTTTAATTATCCTCTATTCCTTGATTGTATTATTAGATTGTATCATAACACTATAATAGAGAGGAGGAGCTTGTTAATTTGATGACAAAACATTAATTTACCCTTGGGATTATTTAAGAAGTTTTTACGAGTTTTTTTCAGGAAATAAATGATGAGTAACATCAATTAGTTTTATGTCTTACTGTATGATCGCTAATTCACGCCAATTTTTTTGATCGTAAAGTTCTATTGCTGTTTAAAACACGTATATAAAAGGCAAAGGGTATAAACAACCGACATAACATTTTCAAGAATACTCGAGGAAAATCATCATCATGTCGTTCTATAACGCCCTAGAGATTTTGTCCATTATTGGTGTCGTGATATCATGTGAGTATTTTTATTTTGTGGCATTGCTTTTAAAAAATAATAGGTAGTAGTTCAGTTATAGTTTTGTAACCGAACCGTGAATGTTGTGAAAAGACGGGGTAGTTTTTGTAGGGACTTTTTTTTCCTTACCCATAATTGAGAATTGACTACGTCAGACGTAATATCTACAGGTAATTTATTATTCTTACATAGTTTGTCTTTGTTTTTTACCCACGATCTGTGTTAATTTTTGCGAAAAAGTTTCCTAATGTGTACGAGATTTTATAGCCAGCAGTACTATCAGTATATATGTCAAAAGTAAACACCACGTTGGTTCTCAATACTCCGCCAAGTTCGTTTTACATAAAAGTTTGAATACAATAGTCCCTGCCTAAGATATTTTAGTTCTGTCTTTATATTACAATTAAATTAAATTTAAAATATTTTATTTCAAACAAAAAATAAATTCCCAATTTTAATTCTAATTATTTTACAGTAAAATGACTCAAAAATTTACGTAGTTAAATGGAATTGCTGATTGTTAAAATCCTTTTATTTTACTTTAAAGGGACACAAGCAGTACCAATTCAAATTACAACCCCCGAGAACAATACCAGTCTCGTTTCGAAGATAAAACGACCATAACATTGGAAGAAATTGAAGGCATATACAAGGAAACAAATCAAAACATCGTTGCTGTTACGCACAGTCAGCTAAATGAGAACCAGATGCCCAAACTGTCAAGGATTGTCCTTGATTAAGATTACAAAAAATTACAAAATTGGAACGTTGACATAATTCTAATGATAACATATCGGGACCAGTGTCGCTGGTGCACGGATGGTTAATAACAGTCCCGATATCGATCAGAATTACTGCGATGGTTCTTAATTAAGTAACCACGGTACAACACACCACAGTCGGAAATCCCAAGAGGACTTAACTTTTTTGCAAAGAACGATCAAAACATCGTTGCTGTTACGCACAGTCAGCTAAAAGTTAAGTCCTCTTGGGATTTCCGACTGTGGTGTGTTGTACCGTGGTTACTTAATTAAGAACCATCGCAGTAATTCTGATCGACATCGGGACTGTTATTAACCATCCGTGCACCAGCGACACTGGTCCCGATATGTTATCATTAGAATTATGTCAACGTTCCAATTTTGTAATCTTAATGTGCATGAAAATGTTTAGTAATAACTTGATATAAGCCTTTCACGTTATTAACAATTATTTGGAGAGTCGCCGGAAAGAGGAACCATCAAAAATTTATATCATTATTGTATAAGTTGTTCCTTAGGTTTATAATTACTTAAGTATGGCACCTTATAATGTTAAAAAGAAATAACCTTTATTAAACCAAAAAAAATATGTTATAATTTTACAACGACAATTGTGTAGTATTAAGAAAAATATTAATCCTATACTGTGCATGTAACAAGGAAAATTAAAATCATTTATTATTTTGATTAAATAAAATTTAAATGATTAACATGAGTAGTTTTATTTTAGGCAGCTATTCCTGACTACATCATCCTGGTTTACCCCAACGACATTCGGCTTTTTGATAGAGTTATACGATTACATAGGTAATTGTCGCATGTATCTAGATACATCTTGTTATGAGTGCACATTATTAAATCATGTCAGTTCATTCCAAACTTTTTGTATGCCTTAAGCGCGAGCGCACATAGGTATACTCTACTGAGGCCTGATAAATCACGTCTACATGGTGGGTAAACACGATAACTAAAAAACTATTTACCTTTTAAACTTCATTTTTTCTGAGTTATTTTTGTGACCCTTCAAGGTTATAAGTTATAAGTTTAGTACTGATGTCATAAAAGAGAGACGAACTAAAATAACGTGCTGTCAAAACATTTATTTACGCTTCAGTAAGGTAGATAGCTCCCTTGAATATTGAATATTTTCAACCAATATTACATCATTAGCTGTAGGCGTATTTGGTGTATAAAAGGTACTTTACAGGCTTGTAGAAGTACCATTTAATTAAGCTTAATACTGAACAGTTTTTCGGAATCGAACCGACGTAACTCCCAGAAACAGAAATTTTCTGAGTAGAAAACAAAGGTGTAGACATATGCAAATTTGTTTGGTCTGACAACAATCTGTATTGCTATGAGAAAAGGCATCTTGAGCCTGTTACTAAATGTTGAATATTCGGAAATGTCAGTCGGTTCCATGTGGTTAACAAGTACAGTTAGGTAAATACTGTAAACTAAAATAAAGTCTTCGTTCAGTGACTGTTCATCACCAAGAAGAGCAAATCAAGTCGAACCTATTTTGACGCCAAGAGCTTCATTGCATTCATGAAAAACCCAAATTCGATGACCCGAATTTTTGTCGAGCACGTCAAGGTGACCCCATATTCTTAAGCCAACCAAGACTTTAAAATAAAGAGAGTCTATAAGAATGCTTCACATAATATGTCGCATAGTCAAATTTATTAGTATTGTAAGTAATGATGGAATCAGTAAGTCAAGTGAATTTTGTCTCTTAAGTATGTGTATTACAGAATTCAAGTAAAGCAAATCTGTGTCTGTATTAAAAGCCTTAATAATAAAATGATATAGTGTTTTGTAACAAAAAACGTAGTTTTCTGGCTGAGTTATAGAATTAACCTTTATTTTTATAATTTTAATTAACAATAAAATGTAATTGAAGCTGACAACGTTCTAAATGTAAACTTGGAAATTCCCAGTTCGATAGCGAATAATATTTAGAAAACAAACTAATGAGTTTTCATAAAATGGCTAAAATAAAAAGATTTTTTTCTCTTCTCTAAAGACATTTTCTTATTTCAAACGGAAGCACACTATGAATGCACATAAGCAGCTCGGGACTGCGGATTAGACTGTAATGGCTTTTATTTCCCAACGCGTAAAGAAGCAATCATTTCAAAATAACCTTATTCATCTTCGCACACTTGACCTTAGATGCCAAAAGTTTTTATATATTTTTTACTACCCAAGGCTTGATTACTGAAAGATGTACAGATTATTAAGAGCGTTTCGAGAGGATACTAAAGTCATGCCTAGACGTTAAACAGATATTTTTATTTTACGTTCAGTCGTAAAAGTCGTAATAAATTATTCCGTAGAAGCTATCAAAATATTATAATCATATAACTAAATTGTTATTACAAAAAAAAAAAAATTACATGTGCTGTCATACTGCGATTTTAATGAATCGCGACACGCGATCTGAATCAATACCAAGTGGTAAAAAGGGTAGTCAAAAAGAGACTAACGTCAGAGGACTACAAGCTGTCACAGCTGTGATTTTAATTAATTAAGGAATACCCAGTATTTTGGTAGGCGACAGCATGTCAAAGGTTTGGCGTTTTATTGTGATTATGTTTTACGGTATCTACGGTATTTATTTATGGTATCAGGACAGTAAATAAAAGAAGAAAGTCTGGACATGTTGAAACAATTCTAGATGTTTACGACAGCACTACCGGAAAAAGAAGACAAATTACGTATTATTTGTACTCTGACTGGCCAAATAATGGACCAATCATCGTCCATTGCAGTAATAACTAGATATAAATAGTTTAGATTTTATAAACTTCATGTTTAAAAGCTATTAGAAGAAATGTGTTATGAACACTACGACCTTTTTTATTCAATTAGGTTCATATGAATTCAGTATTTTCGTTCTAATTTTGAATTTATAAGCCGTAAATAAATGGTTGCATTAGTTAATTAATGTGAGTAATTAATTTAGAAAATCTCCTGGGCATACAAAGCTTCAGCGAACTGATAATTGCTTCTTTTTACAATAATTGGACCGTTGATGAAAGTATTTAATTGTAAAACCTAGTAATTGACGCAGTTAGCATCCAAATTAGAATAACGACCCGAACTCTTATGACCTTTTTCAAGGGTATAAAAATACAAACCCCATCTTAATGAAACCCTGGGGTAAACATTCCACTAACTTTTCCATCAAATCTACTGAGTGCTGCCCGCTATGGATGTACACAACAATATGAACGCAGTGCTGCCCACTTTAGTTTTGTTCTTTCAGCAAAAATCTTAGGGAAGGTAATATAAATTTGCCAATTCGATCAAGTAACGTTATAGAGTCGAGCGCCGCAATTTCGTAAAAATGTTTGAGCCAGTTGGTTTCGTTCTACCAAATATATTTGCTATGGTGGCGGGATCCATTTTCCAGACTAAAATCTCTGATTTTACAGTACTGAGACAACAAACTGAAGTGCTGAAAATCATGCACGTCCTCAATTATACCATCCATATCAGGATACTGAGATCAGTTTAACAATGAGAGCTCATAATAGATGTTATCTTAAAATCATGTAAAGCGTAAAATGGAACATTGCAACCAAGTAACAGATTTAATTCTTGCACTAAAAAAAGCTACTTTACTTATGTAAAATATTTTTGATCCAAGAAATAGAATATTTAATTCGGATTTAAGCCCATGGAAAGGCATAAATTAAGTAAAGAAGCTTGGCACTACAGATTCGCACTAGGTTGCGCTGTAGTACCAAAACTTATAGTATACACTGTGTGTATAGCCTCCGTAAGTAACAGTTTGATTTTTCTCCAAATGTAGTAGGAATTATCTTTGCATGTGGAAGAAAGCACATTTTTTGAAGAAAGTAGTTTTTTTTCAGTCTAGACTGATCTTCAAAACTGAAATAATAACATGCGCATCATTTTATTTACAAAAAATAACAATAGTAATTCTTATTTTAAATATTAAGCGCTGGGATTTTCCTTTGTTGTTGAAGGATATTTTTGACACTGAATAACTAACAAATTTTTCCTTTTACATTGCGCATGTACATCATTAAATTATTAAATTTCACAATTATTTAAATCCTATCTAGGTATTTACTTAACTAAAGGCTGCCAAGTGCAATTGAGTAGCTTACATCATAAATTCATAATAATTTAGACTTATATTTTAGGGACCATTATAATATCAAATCACATCGAAAAAGATTTCAACCTCTATAATTAAAATAATTGGATATCTTAGTCTTTACGAGCATTCTTTCAGTATATATCAGAAAGCTTGAGACAACATTAGCGCAAGTCAATAATTACAAATGTAAAAAATAAAACTAAAAGAAGTTTTAATCAGTCTAGTAAACAAACGAATATCGAAGTACGTGCATTATCAAAAAACCATTAGCCACCGGCCATTGCACCATTGCACCACTGAATCTTTCAAAAGTTCAGGAACATACCAGGGACGCTCTCAATTTCGAAACTTAAGATTCCAAACTCAAAAAAATGCATCATTTTAATTTTTTTTTCACTCTCAACGGATGTGTGACACTTGTGTTAGCTTATTTGGCTCTATGGGCTCTCACAAATTTATAAAAAATGATAAAGAATTTGTTATTGTAAATACTAATTGTTGATAAAAAATAATAACGTCATCGGACTGATATGGTTGTGTGATAGCAATAATTAGTTGTTATAATGAGGAAAAAGTTACTAATTAATTATGCGTTTATCAATAACGCAACGTTATGGATATTTCATGCCATAAGGAAAATGAAATCATATAAATTGACGTTCCCGAACTAAATATTTCAGTTAGCGTTGGATCGTCCTTAAACTCACTCATATTATTCCAGAACCTGCTACTTGGCATTATAATTACAATGGGTGGCTGGAATTCGAAAAGACTTACCCGTGCGAACTTCATGAAATATTTTGAAGGTTTTAATTCCTGCAATTTAATTTGCGACGATCATAAGAAAATAATAAACTCCAAAAACCAAAAAAGAACTCTGTGCCTCGTTATTCGCCGCTGATAACCACCAAGAAGGAAGAACCGACTCTGATCACAATCTCGTGGTCCTTTCGAAAGAAGAAGGATTTTCCAATTACTACAACGCCAGCTATATTGATGGTTTCAACCGACCGAACGAATACATTGTCGGGAAGTCGCCGACTTCAAGCACAAGTTCAAACTTCTGGCAAATGATCTGGGATCATCAAACTGAAATGATCGTCTTGCTCAATGACCCCGAGGACGATGGAGACTACTTTTACTGGAGTCAAGAAATACAAACATCGATCCAGTTCGGGAAGCTGACGGTCCATACATTGAAAGTGCTACCTCATTTTAGTTTTCAAATCACGTTACTACTTGTAATACATGAAGACGGCAGCACCCTGCTCGTCAATAATTTTATGTACAAGTGCTGGCGGAAGCACGAAATTTCGCCCGTAGAAAGTGAATTCTTTAATCTTTTATCTATGGTATAGTACTATATATGAGAGACAAGAAATATAAAAATAAAGAAATATAAAGAGAGAATAAGAAAGTGAATTCTTTAATCTTCTATCTATGGTGCAACTGTACTATACCATACCATATATAGTACTATGCCATAGATAAAAGATTAAAGAATTCACTTTCTACGGGCGAAATTTCGTGCTTCCGCCAGCACTTCTACATAAAATGATTGACGAACAGGGCGCTGCCGTCTTC
Organism: Diatraea saccharalis; assembly: GCA_918026875.4. Lineage (NCBI taxonomy): Eukaryota > Metazoa > Arthropoda > Insecta > Lepidoptera > Crambidae > Diatraea > Diatraea saccharalis. The sequence continues at coordinate 18,009,541 of OU893340.1, read as the reverse complement.
ATGTATCACAAGTAGTAACGTGATTTGAAAACTAAAATGAGGTAGCACTTTCAATGTATGGATCGTCAGCTTCCCGAACTGGATCGATGTTTGTATTTCTTGACTCCAGTAAAAGTAGTCTCCATCGTCCTCGGGGTCATTGAGCAAGACGATAATTTCAGTTTGATGATCCCAGATCATTTGCCAGAAGTTTGAACTTGTGCTTGAAGTCGGCGACTTCCCGACAATGTATTCGTTCGGTCGGTTGAAACCATCAATATAGCTGGCGTTGTAGTAATTGGAAAATCCTTCTTCTTTCGAAAGGACCGCTAGATTGTGATCAGAGTCGGTTCTTCCTTCTTGGTGGTTATCAGCGGCGAATAACGAGGCGCAGAGTTCTTTTTTTGTTTTGGTGTTTATTATTTTCTTATGCTCGTCGCAAATTAATTTGCAAGAATTAAAATCTTCAAAATATTTAATGAAATTCGCACGGGTAAGTCTTTTCGAATTCCAGCCACCCATTGTAATTAAAATGCCAAGTAGGAGGTTCTGGAATACTATGAGTGAGTTTAAGGACGAACCAACGCTAACTGAAATATTTAGTTCGGGAACGTCAATTTATATGATTTCATTTTCCTTATGGCATGAAATATCCATAACAGCACCATAAAAGTAAAATTGTTACTATAATTGCAAATTTATGTAGTATCGGGAAAAGGGTGTAAGCCGATACTCCCTCGTGTTTTAGCATTTAGGTATACTATGTAAGTTAGTTTTAAGTAGTATGAAAGAGTGCAGAGGGGTGGAGAAAAGATGTTGAGGACTGAGGGTCATTTTCTGCCCTGAGGAACGCAGAATAATTGTGGCCGACGACGAGCTAATAAGACGTACGTTGCGTTATTGATAAACGCATAATTAATTAGTAACTTTTTCCTCATTATAACAACTAATTATTGCTATCACACAACCATATCAGTCCGTTGAAGTTATTCTTTTTTATTAACAATTATTCTTTACAATAACAAATTCTTTATCATTTTTTATAAATTTGTGAAAGCCCATAGAGCCAAATAAGCTAACACAAGTGTCACACATCCGTTGAGCGTGAAAAAAAAATTTTTTAAACTAATGCATTTTTTTGAGTTTGGAATCTTAAGTTTCGAAATTGAGAGCGTCCCTGGTATGTTCCTGAACTTTTGAACGATTCAGTGGTGCCATGGTGCAATGGCCGGTGGCTAATGGCTTTTTGATAATGCACTGTACTGCGATATTCGTTTGTTTACAAGACTGATTAAAACTTCTTTTTTACTGTTGAAATGTTTGGGAACGATTCTGAATTCATGTTGATATACTTTCTTTAGTTGGTATACTATCTGTAGTGGCGTAGTGGATATGCGCCGCGGCACGCGACCGTTGTCGTTAAGCAACTTTCGCAAGGGTCGGTCACGGGATGGATGGCAGGCACCTTAAGCCCTTGGTCCCATTAGAATCGTCAATACCCGCCAATCCATATTGGGCCAGCGTGGAGGGTCATGGCCCATGCTCCTTACCCATTTATAAGGCTTGAGCCCCTGCAGTAAGGGACGAAATAGAGGGCTGATGATGATACTATCTGTCATATAGTTAGCGCTAACTAAAGATATTTAGGTTTTAACAGAAAAAAAATTGCAATATAAAAAGTTTATTACGATTTCAATAAACAATACTTAAGTACTATGTATATACATGCACCATTAATATTTTATGTACAGGCTTTATATTATTACACATACATAGCGGCACGTCAGTACATATTGTTAAATTTCTGAAATTGACTTTGAGCTACATACGAAACTTTAAAGTTTACAATAAATTGGAGAAATTTGACAGGTTTTAATAAGACAATGTGCTTTTGACTGTACCTATATTGAGTTACAATTAACGCCATGCTACAAGAAAATATTATTTCTCAATATTCATCTGCGCTTATTTTTAAAAATCTTTGCAATAACATACACTTATGTACATACTTGTTTAATACTTCTGATATAAAAATAACATAAATTTCTGCTCTTTGATAAAAGTATAAATGAATCGACGAGAAAAAATATACAAGGGATTTTAGGTGTGTTCCTTTCACAGGGAACCAATAAAGGGGTGGTCAGCAATAAAGAAAAAATATTATAGATCGCGTGGAGCGGTTAAGTTAACCCAGTTACGGCCCGCCCGGTCTTTCACACCCCTCACAAGCATGATTGATGTCCAAAGGTTATTCTGACCCTAAAAGGGAAAGTCAATTAATTTTCTCGACGTTGTTATTGTGTTTTGTTTGATGAACCGAAATTTGGTTATTGTTTTACAAAGGAAGAGTAATATTTTGATGGCCGCCTAGGTGTATGACAACCAGAAATGTTATTACCTGCCTATGTAGTTTTATTTTTATCCATCAGAATATTGAGAATTACAATGTTATTTTCTTGATATTTATATAGTCATTAAATATTAAATTATTTAGCACCGGTGCTTAAAAAAATCTATGCTATATTAAAGCTTCAGTATTTTGCTTATAATGGAAGACGATAACTATTGCATTGTATAAGATTCCTAACATTATTCTATATAAAGAAATATTAATAATTTTTTAAACTATGTTAAAATTTAAATCATTTATACAAAAATAATTAAAGCACTCTTCGGAGTTACAATAGCAACAAAAAAGAAAATATTCTTAATGTAATTTAACTAAAAATAAATGATACATTTAATATCAATATTATATAAACATTATGAAATTATTCTTTTAATATTACGTTTACGTATCATTAATACTTGTTCTAATTTTTATTTAATATAATATTTATAGCTCGTTAATATTAAATTATTTTTACATGAAAAATCTGGTTTCACAATCCGAGAGTTTTTTTTATTACAATGCATAACCACATGCGCTTGCTTGAAGTGTTCATAGCAATAATTATAACAACTTTGAGCAAATGCTAGCAAAGTTTTGAGCAAATACGTGCATGTTCGGCGGTTAATTAGTGAATCGCGACTGTCGCTCGCGTTGGTCCCGATGGTCGGAGAGTAGGCACGATGGCAGGTTCTTCTGGCTCTTCTTTTGTGGCCTCTCTGACCCCATGTGCAAGCGAAGGGTCACTTTTGAAATAAATAAATTCTTAGTTTTCCTATAATAGTCCTAGAGATAAGTTATATTTTTATGGATTCATAAAATAATTAAACACACTCACAAATTGCAAAATATTGCAAACATGATCTGTGTTTTATATTTTAATACGTATTAGTAAAAAAAGCTAAATTATTTAATGTATGTTTTACGTTCATAGGTATCAAGCAGTAAAAAGACACATGCAAAGTATATTACGGCATGAAATATACTCAAGTAAAAATTTATGTACTAACGTTTAGTTAAGTTTATATAAAATCTACTGGATTAACGGTCAGTTGCACAAACGTCCAATAAGGTTTAATGACGTCTTTAGGCTCTAATTAATGTCAAATTTGTATGGATAATGTCGCTTAAAACTAATGAAAATTTTAATGGATGTTTGTGCAATTGGCTGTAATACTCGTAGTATTAAAAACGATCAAAATATTTACAGATCTACGGAACCACGATAATTAAAATGGATTGAGGACCATAAGGACTGATAACTATTCAATATTTATTATTTTCTAAGAATTAATATTTTAATTTATAATATCCTATTAAAAAAAATAACTGGAGAGACAGAATTTCAATTTTGTTTTTTTCTATTTAAAAAGTTTCTCAGAAATATGACGTTTTGTTAGTTAAACCTACAAAATTATGTATACTATAATAATATACTCGAAATAGCTACTCGGAAGCCAGGTCTCAGTTTAAACAGGTTTCCGTTATCGTGAAGTGATAGGTGCGTATTCTAATCCGTAAATCGTCCTGGGACACTTATCCGTAATCGTAAAAAAGTAAGGGACACTCCGTAAATCGTTCTTCATCTTCGAAGTTAAGAGTACCTACACCGTAGAGTTTATAGTACGTAGGACCCACAATGGAGAGGCTCACACCGCCCTGTTGCTAGCAGGCAGCATAACGCACATTCCTTGCAATAAAAACTACATCTTATTCTCTACCTTATATCCGCGAGATGCCAAAAGTAAATGAAACATTATTAACCAAAGCGTATGCTCAATGCTGTGGTCGATACGTATTAATTTTCTTAGAAGAGCCGCCAGTTCGCATGTACGCGCACTGGCGACGCTTCCAAGTTTCTTAGCTGCCTGCATGTTGTAATATAAGTTCACCTGTGGCCAACTTTCTAATTTTAAAATCTATCACAAGCCCTTTCAAACGTATAGCGGTTGTGTTCGCTTTTGGAACGAACGATGATTTGAATGATATAAATGTCATAGACAATTCATTTCGTTTGACGTTTCCCAATAGTTTTCAAAGATATTTGTAACTATTACTTTGCTTAGATACTTCCGATTAACGTCAGTTATACATTATCGTTATTGAGTAGCTCGGTGGCGTAGTGGATAAGCGCCGCGGCCCGCGATCGTAGTCGTTAAGCAACTTTCGCTAGGGTCGGTCACGGGATGGGTGACCAAAAATTATTATCTTGAGCTACTCCGTGCTTCTGAAGGCATGTTAAGCCGTTGATCCCGGCTGCATTTGCAGTCGTTAATACCCTCCAATCCGCATTGGGCCAGCGTGGAGGGTCATGGCCCATCCTCCTTAACCATCCATAAGGAAGGCCTGAGCCCCTGCAGTGGGGACGGAAAAGGGCTGATGGTGGATGGTGGATACATTATCGTTGATTTCGTTCAAAAAATCATATGTCAAATAATTGTAGCGTAAAGTTCGTGAATATCATTCTTGTCTAATTCAAAGTGATTGTGATAGAACTATAATTCGACGATCAAGCCACTGTTTTGGTTGACATTACAGAAGTTGTTGCTATGGCATCCTTACGACATATTAGGGATAAAGCTATAGGTTTCTAACTATCGTGGTTCAGAATTAGTTAACTAAGCTTTTAAGCACTCACCGTACTGCGTAGGCTTAAGGCGGTTAAGGGTTAGGTAGCGCTACAATCCGCTATATTATCACCACCTTGGGGAAATAAGGAATCAGAGTTAAAATTCATCTTTCAAATTCTAGCTTGGTAAATATTATACACAAGTCAATGCATCTTTTGTATATAAATTCCACTTTTTGTTCAGCTTTGATATTTTGTTACAAATATAGTATCGAAGAGAGCAGCAGTGCTATTAATACACAATGTTTAGCGTCAGAGTAAATTTGCGGTAAAATTGCAATTTTAGTATTAGTCCAAATTCATATTTTACAGAGAATAAGCAAACTTACTACCTTCTTGTAGTAAATATTACTCCCGTAGAACCTTGTACTAGATTAACCTTTGTTAAGTCTCTATTTAAAAATATGAATTTTGACTATAATACTAAAATCAAATCAGTCTCAGCGTAAATTTACTCCAACGCCAAACCTTGTGTATTAATAACACTGTAGAGTTTTAAAGAAATAAAATATTTAATACTACGTCAGTTCTGTGTACGTCACTGTATTTTTAAAAGTATAGCTCTGCTTTTTATGAAATAAAAAAAAATGATCATAACTATATGTTTCTATTATTAAAACGCATAAACTTTATGTTATGAAGTTTAGGACTCTATTCAAAGATGTAATTGAATTTTATGAGCTTATGGTTTTTATTTTAATTAAGAAAATCAAGATTATTCAATTTCTAAAAAACACTAATTACATAAGCAACCATAACCATAACTTTCTTAAGAGTCTACATGCTTTTGGTTGAATCATGCCTTATTCTGTAGGTAGATGCGAAGCCCTATGTCGCAGTTGCAAGCTTACTTTTTAAGGACAAGCTTTTATGTACTAGTTTTATAATAAAAGGATGCTTTCCTAATGTAATAATTTTATAAGCGTTTACAATTTTTTACGTGTTACATACCTGATCTTGATAGGTTGTCTCAAACTAAGTTCAGAACCGGACGTGGAAGGCGAACGCGCGGCCGCGAGCAATCTCGGCGGGCGCGGTGTCCGCGGCGAACGTCCGCGAGCGAACTCCAACCTGTAGTTATCTGAACGCGGACTGCCGCTGAACGCTTCCACCTCAGCAGCCGCTGTGGAAATTAAAAGAATTCTTTAATGATTTGAGTACAATAGTTAATTATATAAAAGGAAATTTAATAAAGAAACATTCAAAATAAACATAATATTACATATAATCGAGGACGCAATCTGCTAGGATGCAAATCACACGGCAGTCAATATGACATTGGATCATTATAGACATAATATCGACAATTAGATGAGACCAAAGAGTTTAGAAATAATTCCCATTTTTAGGAACATATATTAAACTGAAACGGTTTATTTTCTACTGGTAAATCCCTTAAGTATTGCTCTTGACTTAAAACTGGTTTTAAAATTCCCACTGCTTTCAAAGTTCCTAGAAGTTGAAACTGCTTCAAAATATCAGTGTTTTTTTTCGATTAATTGGTCTACTTTACTGTGCATACTGTAGTAATGTTCTGAACCTATAAGAGTACCCTGGGGTGCAACATTTTCAAGTATATTGATTATACGTGTAATTTTTATAAATATTTTTACTGATTCATTAGACAGCTTTAAATATAAAGTTTAGTACATATATGCCATCTATAGGTAGAATCATACGCTAAAAATTTGCTGGCATATATCCTTGCCTTAACTTTAAGAGACTGACTGATCTGTGAAGACTGTCTATAGAGTTGTCAGCAGTGTTCATTTTGATCAAATACACATACTTGTGTAGCCATGTGCTGCTAATATATATAAACCTTTATTTACCCACGTTGCTATACGGCTTGCTTTTTTACTCAAGGTCAGGCCGCATTTATGGGTGCGACGCACTAATGTGTTTCCGTTGTAGACTATTGTTGCATTAATGTAACGATCCACTGTTACATTTATTACAGTTTGTGTGTCCGGCCAGTTTCTTTTATCAGTCTATTTTATGGGTCACGTGTCAAGACTGCAGATTACCTGGAATGGTCACTTTAATAGGAAGGTGGGAGATCTTAGGAGATCGATGCTTGAAGGTTACATCGCTATTAATTCTTTATCTTGTTTCAAATTTATTTGGGGTTCGTTGAATTAATTTTTCCTGTTCCATATAACGTGCTCTTTTTAAATAGTTTAATGATATTAAACCTTTTCAAAATCTCCTTAGCTGTCGCTAATAACGTAACCGACAATCTTAATTCTTTTATTGGATGTAAAGTTTTAAAATGGTCAACAAGTGATTTAATTTGTTATTGAAACCTTCCTTTTGTTACGTTATACAACCTAATTCATTAAACATTGCAGAAATGTGTTTCCTTTTGACCTTAATTTAAATTGATTCTTACTTTTGAATTGATTTATTTATGACGAAAGAAAATGGAAACGACTTTGAAATTTTTATATTAAAAGTTTGTTTTGTGTATGCTAGGTGTTACACAGTAGGGAGACTATAATACTCATAATGGTTTATAGTTATTTATTATCATTATGATTCTTATCTTGAAAACTCTGTATTCTGGACAGCATGTAAATTACTTTACAATGTCATTATTTTTCAGTAAACAATAGCTTTGTGTTCTAACAGAAACCTTTCATATTAGTTTTTGGGCTTTTTTCTAAAGTATTTTTATGTCTGTGTTTTAAGACTTACGCCGTCAGTAAGAATAAGATAATATGATAAAATTAATACAAAAATTTACCATTGTAAACAACATGTGTTGACATGGGCATGCGAGCGCACGCAGGTGGATGCGCGTGCGCTTGTGTGTGCGAGCTCAGCCCTGCCGCCCAATCACGGTAAACGCGCGCTTCACTCTCTGTCCGCCACTCGCTTAGTTCTACGCTACGGATCTAAATAACAATTCGTACTTTTATTTTTATATTTAAACTCTTTTGAAAGATAGAGATATTTTATATTAGACAGGTCTCGGGACTCAAGTAAATAATTTTGATCAAAAATGTTGAAATATTCTTACCGGCGTAGTGCTCTTGCTTCTACCACTGATCTCTGACGACGCGTTACTATGCCCTTGCCTTTTCTCTCTAGTCCTTTCTGGAGCTGGTGAATCTCGACAAGATCCATCTGGTTCATCACGAGTCTGTAAAAAATAAGATATCATTGAGATTTTATTAAAAATAAACCAGACGTTGCCAGACCAACACAGATATTAAATCATTGTAGAGCAATTTGTCGACCTCCGTAGCCAAGCGGTTCGCATGCTGGTTTCAAAGTATTGCCATCTCTGAGGTCCGGGTTCAATTCGCGGTCGGCTTAATGTAGAAAATGAACTTTTCCATATTGTCTCGGGCCTGAGTGTTGTGGTACATTCGTTGTCTAAGATTCTCCATAATATAAGGGCTATAGCTACTCATCTTGGAATCGGAGCAATGTATGTGATGTTGTTTCTTTTTATTATTATTTAGGAAGAAACATTGATATTTATTGATTAGTATCAAATATCTGAGAACAGAAGATGTGCATTGCGTTTATGAAAACACGAAAACAAAGTCGAATCCACAGTAAAACATAAATTTCGTATTCTGTATAAAACGAAAACGCCACTGGCGCCTCACTTTCGATACAGTAGTGAATTAAACTAAAATGGGGGAGATTAGGACGTTAATCAACATTATTACAATATTCATACATAAGTATCTCATATATTCTATCTCTATGTCATTTTGAAACTCACTTAATTTGTGAAATGTGTAGAGAATACCAATTCAAGGTAAATCGGATTCGCTTTCGAAGTGAGTTCGGTCACCTGAGTTAATTCGAATTCGGGTTGGGATTTATACGGAATGGCTCAGCTGATGTTCAAAGATAATTTGATCTAACCTGCATTAATATTATCCCTCAAGTTTTCTTATTGAGGTGAAAATAATATCAGTACTTCCTTAGAAATTGCTGATTTATTTGGCTTTATGATAAGCGTTAAATAAGATTTTAATTTAATTCATTGAAATTTGTCCTCTGAGAAAGAGAAAGGGAGAAAGTCCAACTGCTCTTCTAACGGGTCGATGATGATTATGGTGTTGGAAAATTCGTATTATAATTTTAGGTTTCTCATTCGTAATAAGTTTTAAGGACCTACATCATTATATTACGTTAAGATTTCTAAAAATGCAAAAATGAAAACCTTGGTGTGATGGGTGTTGGTTGGTCGATGATGATTATGGTGTTGGAAAATTCGTATTATAATTTTAGGTTTCTCATTCGTAATAAGTTTTAAGGACCTACATCATTATATTACGTTAAGATTTCTAAAAATGCAAAAATGAAAACCTTGGTGTGATGGGTGTTGGTTGGCATACTAGCGGCGCCACTGCTGACCAGTCGCAGTTGTTGTCTGATGCTTGCCTTTTCTCGAGCACGTTTACGTTGAAATTCTTCTTCGACTCTGCGCAAATTATAAAAAAACAATAAAATATTAACATTTATTGCATTTATAGATTTTGAATCTGATAAACTCAATCTTATAAAAACAAAAGTCGCATCTTAAAACAAAAACATATCATAATAATTTACGTCACTAGGGAGTTTTTATTTCGCTTTATTTTGCACGTTCGTCTGCTTCTTACCTTCTCATGGCTTCTAACTCAGTTCTTCTTTGCTGCTCCTTAAGGTCAGCCTCTTTGGAGAGCTTCTCGGCCAATCGACGTCTCTCCAGCTGTCGCACTGTTGACTGGAATGTGAAACGTTTTCCTCTACTTGGAGCGCTCGATTGATTGCGCTGTAATAAAAAATAAAGACGATATTTATATAAAGCCTTATTTATGTGGGTATTATATTTAGAAGTAGATAATTACATTATATTTTTACAGAATAGTAAAAGAGCTGCCATAAATACACTAAAAGGCCCATTGTTTTTGGCCGCTGAAGACCTAAAAGCTAGAATGCGTCTCAATTATAGTTGCGGATCACTGCTTAATAAGAACAGAACAATGTTATTCGAAAAATAATAATGTTGGATTTTTAGTAGTTACTTCAGCGGCCAAAAATAATAGACCTTATTATGTGACAGTACCTTAAGTACTGAATTAATGGTATAAACGATGAACATAATAAACAGACCAAGAAGAACGGCTGATTTCACACTTTAATTCTAAACGTGCTCTTACTTATGCACGGGCGAACCATATTGCACGGATGCGTAATGCAGAGCGACCATTTCCCTTTGTTGGAAACCACACTTTGGAATCGCCAGCGTATTCAGAGCGTGCGAACAGCGATGCCAAGATAGAGTGCATTTTGTGGGCTAAATATGTGTTTAGTTAAAACGTGAATGGGCCGAAAAGATGATGATTGTGGATCCACTGCCCTCGATAATAAATTCGAGTTTGAGTCTATTGTTGCTGTCCATTTTATAGAAATGGTTTTCTAACGCAATTTACGAGGTTTCGAATTAAACTCGTAAGTTTCACCACGGTTAGCATTTTTTCGTGCCTTAGAAATTGGTGTTAAAAATAGCTTTACAATTGTTTATAAAATAGAAAGAAATGGATTATTCAAATTATAATATTGTTATGATTAGGAAACACGTGTCACAGATTAGCGAGGAGGCAGTCTCTATTGATTGTAATCTAGCATCCTCTGCTTACGAAATTTGACCTCTAATAATGTTCCAAATCACTGATAGACTTTGACGTTATGGTTCGAAATGATAAGCCCAGACTGTTAAAAGATATTTTGTTTTATTATATTACAGTTTCCATACACCGTTTTCTATTTGTGTGGAACTTTTATTGAATGTTTGTCTCATATTGTATTTGTTACTGTAGGAAGAGGTTGTACGTCTAATGTTAATAATATAATGAAATAATTTATCTAGATATATTTTCTTAGTTCTGTGGACTTTTGTTACTTGAGTATGTGATTTTGTTATGAGATTTTTTAAAGTACATATGTTAGTTATTTTGACGATCTGTAGCAGAGTTTCTCACACGTTGATTTCAAGTTGCGACATCACTCAGATCCTGAGTTAGATTTTAATTCGGGTAAATATAAATTTTTTCTTATCTTCCTACAAATAATATACAATGGATCTTTTTGAGCCGAGTTTTGATAACGCAAGGTTCTATCAGGTTGGAAAAAACTTAGTTGACATGCCTATCACAATTGTATGATTGATCGATATACCAAGGTATATCACAATATTTGTACTTGATCTCAGTTTTTGCGTATAATTCAAGATTTTCCATGGCCCTGATCCGATTTAGTATTTGCATCCAAAATGTCACCATCTCATTTGTGTTTAAACTTGGCAAATATTTCGAAGAACCTTTGTTTGCGCACATTGTGAAATAAAGTACATATTGTCCAGCCTTCGTCAACGTTGGTGACATTCATGACAAAGATCTTTATTTGTATGCAATTCTTTGAATTATGATGAGCAAATATAAAATCCCTTGAATTTTAAGATATGGGTTAAAGCTTCAGAAATATGATATCATTTTCCTCTACCTTTTATTTTTATAAAGAACTGACTGATCAGCTTATTCGAAATAAATTGATTTTAAATAAAAAAATATGGAGATTATAATTATTTGAAAATACCGTCCGTTTAGTAAAAACATCGGTAGCTTATGCTTTATAATTATTATTGTATGTTATAGATAACAATAAAAAATCTTGTAGTAACGTATATCAAGGCGATACAGATTATAAGATCTCATGTTTTAATGACATAATGTTGGTAGGAGTTTGAGCTGCCTATTCATTTTATTTTCAGTCTATTATTTTTAATGTTTATTTATAATTAACAGGACATTGTCCAGAATAAATACGTCTGGTATTCCTTCAAATACATTTATATAAGTAACTACGGATAAAATTTTTGTTTGTACTAGTATTAACATTGGCATTGCGGTGTACATGTTGATCGTGATCTTCAACTGACGGTGATTGTCACGTGAATCTAGATTATGCCAGCAATGTCCCTGGTCGTGAAACATGGTATGATGTTTATTGGCGCGCCGTGAGGAGTTCTAAACTCGACTCAAAGATATAGGTGTGAGATTTTGAGTGAGATTTTCTCGTAAATTGTTGAGCTCAAGTATGATAGCTTCACGGGTAAAGGACCAACCTTATCAGGACTGTGGTTGACAAATTCGACAATAATATAAGAGTAAAAAGAAGAAATAACTTCAGAAATATGCATCAAAGGTTTTAGTTGGATTTGGTAGTAAATAAATTGCTTAGTTCTTAATTGATTTTAAAGACAGTGCATTAAGTAATGGCGATGTTCACATTAGTAGTGGTGTGACAGTCGGTAAATATTTAACTATAAATGAGATATTAACAATTTGACAGATTAGTAACAGGATCTTACTTAATATAAAATATAATATACTCGTAGGTTTGGTAAATTTACAATGAGAAACTTTTCCGAAAAGGATTTGACTTCTATTTCAGAAATATTCAAACGTCTACTTATGGTTAGCTACCTTAATACTTATATAGTAACGCAGTAAAGTGTATTGATTAAAGTATTTGAATAGGCTAAATTGTCTAATGTAATTACTTGACCCTACCTACTTAAATAAATAGAGATATATTCTTCTACATCAGATTAATTTTACAAAAATAATCTCCATCCATAAAATGAGTACTTTGCAATAATCTCACGTCAATCTTTTGTTAATAAAATTAAAGCATATCATGAATGGCTCGTACATTTAGTGTGTCTTTTTTAAAAATAGCACAAAGTTCAAAATTATAATGGAAGTTATAGACAACTCTGGTAGTAATCGTTAAAAAAATTTTAGGGTTCCGCACAAAAAAGGAAAAATATTATAGGACCACACGGATGTTTTTATCATAGCCTATTTTTATTATACTATTTTAAGATTTTGTTAACTCTTGTTTTTATAGATTATTGTCAGTCTCTACATTGCTCTAACACATGAATATACATATTCGGAAGTAATATCTTTTAGTTAGGTCTTCAATTCCTTAAACTCGGTTCAACATGACACAAATCTACAAATGTATGAAAACCAGCTGCCCGCCCGTGGCGCCTCGAGGTGGGGGCTAGATGTATTACTTCTTAACTACGCAAGATTTCGATGCGGTCTCCACTGTTGCACAGAGAATTTCCTAGGGAAAGTTTGTCAGCCATTATTACAGATTTTCATAACAATACATTATAAAGTTGTCTTATTTCCATGAATCAGTAATACTTGTTATGTGACAACAGCACTTACACGCTTAATTTAAAATGGAACAACTTAAGTAACTATTGTGAAAGAGAACCAACAGACAGGTGTATGCCGTAATGGCATAGACAATAGCTTACCATCACGCATCCAGCGAAACGAGACCTACAAATAGTTTAAGATTCATATTTATTTCAAGTGTCAACTAATGTTTTGTGGCTCTTGCTCTTTTGGATGTTTCTCGGTTCGTCTTCATCATGACAAGCGTTGACTGTGTCTGCTAACAAATAGGCTGTTTACACAATATTCTGTGCATAATGTTTTTACAGATAAAAAATACATTAAATTAAAATTTTACCGCTGACCTGTATTAACGTTAATGCTTGCTTGAAATCACGATTTCGTTGTTTTTATTTAAACGGTTAAAGACGTTTCGAATGCGTTAAACGTTTAAGTATGACAATTCGGAGCTTTTAATGATGTATAACAATTCATACTAATATGTATATTTAATTGATTTTCATTAGTTTAAATCAATGAAGTCTTGTAGAAAAGGAAGTATTTGTAGGTAGGAAATTTGTACCTTGTCCTTCTTACGACCGTTGAATCATAATAGTTTTTGCAATGAGGATAGAACTAATCAATCGCGTCCGATGCCATGCGACATCGATTGAGCGTTTAAATGCGTACTAGACATTCATTAATTATTCTGCAATCACGGATTCATACGCGATGTTCCTTGCAACTGCAGTTACTAGGAAATAATAACTTCTGTTTACATTATAGCTAGGCGAAAAGTCGTGGGTTCGAGTCCCATCTTCGCATATCTGGGGCTGGTAGATTTTTAAACATTTTTCATTAAAAATATTCGTAATTAATCAGATAAAGTAACTATTAAATTTTATTTATAAATATAACGAATTTCCTAATCTACCGTCCTTATTCGTTCAAAGTGTGTTTGCTTTATTTAATAATTCACACAGAAGGTTCGAGTTCACACAGAAAGTTCATCTGTTCAAACAGTGTGACCGTTTCACAGTTCAAATATTGCTTATTTAGTGACAAACGAAAACCTACACTTGATCAAGCACATTGCATGTATTTATAGCCCAATACCAGTTGAAGGCGCTGCTATAATGCTACCTTCGTAATGGTATTGGAACACAATAATATTCATTACAAGTTTTAACTTTTTTTTACAGTTTTAACATTAATCTATAACTACAGGCAATCTATGAACCAATACAATAGTTAAACAACAAAGTTAATAAGTAATATTAGCTTTGTACAGATTTTTTTCCAATTTCTCTTTACGACTTATTATATACATATTAAAGGACCCTTTAGGTTTTCTCTTTCGTTTTTAATTTTATACAACTAATAACAATTATAAAATTTATAAAGATAAAACAAATAACAATACATATTTTTTTAAACTGAAAACTTGATTATACAAAAACATTCGTAAACTCCATTTACTGTTATTGTTTTTGTCGTTCGGTTGCTTTTCTTATACCTACAATATTTTAAACAGATATGTTAATATATACTAATGTTGTAAAGAGGTAAAATTTATATCGTTTTTTGTCTGTTTAAAGATAAACAACTAGCTAATATTGAGAAATACTGTTCACTGTTCTGTCGCTGGTAAAATATAATTTAACTATAAGCGGGGGTATTTTAGGAAACTTTAGGAATCTAACAGCAGTTTTCATATTTATTTGAATGTTAGTTTTAAGTACAAAATCCATTAAAAATATACGTTTCTAATGTACGCGTCCTCTTCAACAGAAAACGCGCAAAAGAAGTAAATAAACCACATTGGGTAATAATTATTAAAAAAAAAAAAATTTCATTTCACTCAACTTGCTTAATAAGTGTGTTCTATAAAGTACCATAATTATGTCTAAATATGCCGTCTTATAAAAAAACGATGACGAAATCAATACTTGGCTTAGACTATTGGTTGCCTAAAACAAATTGTCATGACAGAAGAAAAAATATTAAATTGAGACGTGTTGACTTATTTTGGTAGGATAATGGTTTAAAACAGTGGCCTAATTGCAAGGAGTTAAATGTCTTATTTCAAAATTTATCGCAACCCTTTCGAATTGGATTTGGGAATTATGTAACGTTTAAAGTCGCAAAACGATTAGAATGATGAAGAGATTTATTAAAAACTGTGTAACTTAAAGGAACGTAATTGTTATAATAACTTTATCGTTCAATTATCATCTTTCAAAAAAACATCGCGGTCCCAATCGCTATCTTCTGTCAAATAGTTAGAGTGTGAAGTTTCTAAATATCTTTTAAATGTCAAAATGAAAAGTATTCTTATCGAATGTAAAATTAGACAATTAGATTAAATTAAGTCACAATTAGGCCTCTGCCCTGCGATTCTGTAACAATCCAGACCCGAATTCGAATTCACTCATGTGTCCGAATTCTAGTCATTTAGTAAAGAAATCCTATTGATTCCATTTTTTGTATAAAAATACTAAACAAAATCGATTTATTAAACGTGTCTTAGATATTTTAATCCTATGTGATTTCGAAACTCACTTAACTTATTTCACGAAATATTATTACCAATTCAAGTTTAAGTGGATGCCGCTTTTTGAAGTGAATTCGGACATCTGAGTGGATTCGAAATCGGGTTTGAAGTTTTACAGAATCGCAGGGCTGATACTGAAGTGAGTCCTCGTTTCATAAACAAGACGGGTCTAATCTGACAGCGACTTGTTTAGTTTGTTAGTCACGTACGTATTCAGGACACTTCCATATTGCACTAAATAAGTGCACAATGGACATTATGTACGTCAAGTAATCAATATTAACCCTTAATCTAATGAAGGTACGGTATATAATTGCGTTAAATATTAGAATTGAAATCACCGTTTTCAGTACACAGCATGGTTTCCTCCAGTCCTTTGTGGGACCACAAAGGGGACCACGGCCTTGACGTCATTGTGGTGGGTCCGATTGTAGTAATGGACGTGATATGAATAGTGGCATATCGATTATTCGACTGTCATTGTCTCTTCACTAAACAATTACAGATCCTATGTCATCGGGAATGCAAAGTTTTTATCGATGTCTATTCATGAAGATTGTTTGGTTTAAAATTGTCTTGTTATGAACACCATTTAAAATAAAACGATAAGTAAACTTTTTTAGGTATTTTATTTCTACGCCCTTATTGGTGAAGATTATTTTTATCACGCCCATAATATGGTTTCGAGTCAAACAATGATTAGGTTATAAATAACATAGAAATGAAGATTAAAACTTTCTTATAAACTAAAATCAAAATTTATTCACTTGTAGTGGAGTTTGGCCACCTCCTTATTAAAAAAAAATTCAAAGTATAATGAAGATAAAATATTTTAATTGTTATTTTCATATGTTCGTATTTAAGAATTTCAATTTCTATTCTATTTCAATATTTATACCTATTTGAAATAGCAAACTGTATTCTTCGTATAAACATTGGTGGCTTAAGTATTTTTTAAGGAACAATAATGTAGTAATGTTAATACTGTAGGAGCACTTATAATGATACGTGATCCTACTTTAAATGCGTTCAACAACACAAATTCTACTCATAACGAGAAGGTTAAATGTAGTGATTAAATTCACTTTACAGAAGGTCTAAACAGAAGGTTTACTATGAGAAAGAAAACGTAATTTTCGAACTATATTTTCTTTTTTAATTTGGCAATATTCGTATACATAATTTGTCTCTTAAGAATGTAAGAATATAATCTATTCTTGATTCAACTAAGACGATTATGAATGACCGGACTTATCTGCAATTTCTGCTTTTATATTACGGCGGAAAAGCGAAAAGGAGGGTTATGACTTTGGCCAGTATGTATGTAAATTTTGGCTGGTATGTATGTAAAAATGTACATCTGTTCTCTCATAACTTTGAAAATACTTATTGTAACGGTACAATTAGGTATAATTAGAAGCGTCTTAGTTTTTCGTGTGCTATAGGCTCTATGAAGTTACATTAAATTAGCAATAGCGCCCTCTAGAGAGTATTGCGTAAGAAACTAAAAAATATATATTATTTGATCCTATTTTCATTCCGTATAGGTTATCAAAAAAAAGGGTGTATCAGCACATTTCAAATAAATAATTGATAAAATATATGCCACAACAGTTTGTTTTGTTATCGCTATTATAATATATGAAAAAGCTATCGCTATAAAATAAATATCTCGTTTAAAACTTATTAGAGCGTGATTTAGGTGTAGTCAGGTTTTAGTTTTTGAAATTCGTTTTTTATTTAATACAGTTATAAATTAACAAATATTTTTGCGATAAAAACTTGACATTTAATATTATTATGACATTCTAGTAACATTTGACATTCGATTGCTAAAATCAAGGTTAGAATTGACTAGACTTGATCAATTTTGCATTCGTAAAGCTATATATTACGAATGCAAAAATGCTTAATTAATTCACCAGTCCCACCAAAAATGAGATTTCAAAATAATTGTAATAAAACTCAATGATTAGAATGCTTTATTGTTAAATTGGTTCAAGAAGGATTATTATTTGAAAATTACATTCTACCATTTTCTACTATACTAAGAAAGGGTTACGATACGTTGTATTACCGTTCCAAGGTCTAACCAATTGACATGTAGTAAAACACGTGTTATCGCATCGCGTAGGCCCGTTATGAACGGTCTTCATAGCGTAAAGATCGTATTTAGTAACCGCGAACGGAACGTGTGGTTAAAATACTTAGCGATAACTTACAAGTTAAGCTTCGCTTGTTCAGATTAAGTGAACGGGTTATGTATTCTACATAGCGTGTGGAGGATTTGTTTTTTAAAGGCAACGTAAACACTAAAGACTTTTAAAAGGGGAAGAAAAGTTTTTCGTGTGTGCAGTAGTGTTTGATAGAGCGTACTCGCAGATTAAGAGGTTCAAATAAAACCCGAGTTCAATAGGTTGAAAGCTGCAGCAATGCTATGTTCGATGCTATCATCGCCAGCCTATGATTGCCCTTTGCTGGGGCTCAGGCCTTACCTTTGGATGGAATCGAATTAAATCGAATAGGTATCTCTCTACATGTGCAGATTGGTCGGTGGTAACGATGCCGCGACAAACGGCTTAACGTGCCTTCCGAAGTACGGAGCCGCTCGAGAAAATAATTTATTGGACATCCATCCTATGACAGGCCCTTGTGAAAATTACTTAATAACCGTATCGCAGACCGAGCGCCCTATCACTACGCCAGCGAGCTCCTCGATTCAGTTTCTTTCTATTCGATAGTGTATTTTTACAAACTAGCAAAGCGGGATACATGCCTTTCTACAGGTGTCTGAGTGTGATATTTTATTCAGATTCGGATAGAATTTCCTCTATTTATTTATTTTTAATTTGTTGTTGTTTGTTGTATCATAATCAACAAATTCCTTAATGAAAGATAACATTGATTTTTCGAAATTAGTTACTATTTGGGTACCTAAAAATTTTTATATTTAGAGATTTTTGTAATTTGCCACTATGTCAAAGCAATTTTTAAGTCCATTTCGGAAATTTGTTGTTGCTAACATAATATCAACACAATTAAAATTAATTATTAGTTCGTTAAGTGGTGGCTAAAATGGGGTATCTATAAAAATGAATTACCACTTCACTGAGTAGTATATATTGTATAACCTGTTATGTTTTGGAATTGATTTTGGCTATGAAGATGAGTTTGTAGACTGTGGTGAATGGAATACGTAGGTGTGGTTATATAATGCTTGTTCTATTGTCAATTACATTAAATTACGATGTCAATTATATTGTTACTCAGTGTGTAGGTTGATATTTTTCATAATATTATATGTCGTTTTTTTTGAAGCGTCAGCTCGCTTAAGAAATAATCTTCATAAACTTTGATACTCATAGATACATTTTTATTATATACCTGCCAAAGTTGTTATGTATATCTCCGAATTTTATTTTTTTAGGACGATAGACAGATCATTTTAATTATCTCAAAATTATAGATTCTTGTTATTATTTGCGTGTAAAGGCCACCAACGTGACAATAGCGAAATTGTGTAAACGCAAACATGCAATACATTAAAAAAGAAGCTGAAATATTTCGCCATCTTACTAAAAAAGAAAATTGTATAATTATTAATATTTCATTATGATTGACATTTATTTTAGTTTATTATATTCTATTCTGTTGACATATTTTTAACTATAAATTGCTGTTAGTTAGTGCATGAATAGAAAGATTTTTTTTTATGTAGTTGATATTTTTTATTGGATTTTGTTAGTCTGTAGGTAACCACATGACTTAAAGAAATTGATGTATCTTATTGTTAAAATCAAGTTTTACAACACGGAACCCTGATTTGAGCAATTAACACATTTGCTGCGGTGATAATTCTAGCGGACCATAGTAACGCAGGAAAATAATTTTGTTATTAAATTAAATAACTGTATACAAGTTTCTCTACAATTATGTTGGGAGTTGAACTAAAAGTGATTTGGCAACGTGAAAATTTGTTTATGCTTTCATAGTTTGCTTTTATCAAAGCTGTTCTATTAAGTTTAGTTTGTTGCTTAGAAGAAAAAAGGTAAAAAATTCGAAGCTTTACATATTGGGTGGAATAATTTATCTTACATTCAAAAAACATAAAATATGATTAGCTGTTTTCCCGCGACTAAATATTAGATTAAGTTATTTGTTTTTCATATCATAATTTTAATATTGCTTACACTGACATTATACAATAGATATAGTTGTAATAGCAAAAAAATGGTACTAGATTTTAATTTGACTATGAAAAGCTATATCAAAGTTAGCTGTTACATGATAATTTCCAGTGCTAACCAATTTTAAATGAAGGAGTCATCAAAAGATAAACCATAGGTACATGTTATAAGTGTTTAATGAATGCTAACGAAAAAGGTTATATGATATCTTACTTTGAAGCCATAGCTTTAATTTTTTTTACCACAGTATTTTTTAATGTGGCGCGTCAAAGAGTTTCATTTATTCTATACATTATTCTATATTCTTATTCTTATTGTTAATTTTGCATTGGCAGTACTACATTTGTGTTTATTTTAGCTATGTTTTAGCGATATGCTGTTTTATTTAACAACTTTAACATGTGCTTGAACACCGACATGTCTTCGGGTGAGTGAACGAGTATTTTTTTAATACTGCTATCATATCACAATATTTATTCCTTATTCAATATTTATTAAAATACATGTCAAACTAGTGAAATGAAACTAAATATGGCTATAACATCGAGAAGATTACATTCTATGACTAGGGTTACGGAACACAGTGGCTAAAGTAATAACTAGAGTCAGCCTGATAGATTCCTAATACCCGTTTTCACTACACTTAGGAGTTGCCTTAATCTGTCGGCTAAATATTTAGGAATTGCCTAAGGTAAAAAATCATTTCACCATTGATAAGAAGCTACCTCACGAAATTAAGCAATATCTAAAGTTTTGATATTCGGTATGCGACGTCTTATGTTCATAGAGTTATAGGAGGTTAGTTAGGCGGCCACTGTTCAGGTTCTAGGTTGGTGAAAATGTATCCCTTTGAAATAATTTCGGTGTACTACAGATTGAAAACTAATGTACTCGTATGAAATATATAGTTTTCAATCTGTATATAAATAAGGAACGCTGTAATTATAAAACTTTGACCCCCTTTTCACGATAATTACGTATGCGAGTTTCCAGCGTGAACTACTGGACGTTAAAATATAGTGTTAATTAACTCTTAATACTACTTTTCAAACAACATATGTTATCTACATAAAATTTGTCGTCGTCTACGACCAATTTACGACTTAATTTTATAGATACACATAAAAATTAAGTAAATTCATTCGAAACATCGTACCTAATTAGGATTAAATTCACGTTTCTCGTATATGTTATAAATTACTTTCACGCATACCGTTGGACGTTTTAACACTTTAATGTACTCGTTTTAGAAACAAACCTCATCATAAAATACTTTTACCGTAGATACGTGCCTTACGAAATGTTTGAAACGTGAAACAACAGTTGTAATTGAATATTTTGGTGTTGAATTTACATCATGTAATTTGATATATTCTAAGGCTTTTCTGTGGCTTGATGTTGACGCTACATTTTGTAAACTATAGACGCTACTCGTATCTATAGTTGAGAAAAGTAATAACTTCAGAAATTAAGCAAAAATACATTTTTATATATGAAACTTTTCCGTTATACACGGAAATTATGCCAATGTCCCGTAGTGTAGGAGATACAAAGGCAATTGCTCGTTATGTAAAGTTTTACTCTTTCTTGAGTATACTCTTTCTCTGACCCTAGAAAACAGAACAATGCAAAAATCACAAATACTATTATAAATAGTATTCTAACTTTTTAGAGGTCTTTATTCAAATTCTTGTTTACTCGGTAAAAATAGGTGTTTAAGTTATGAAATTTTCTCAAGTAATTGCTTCTCTCGACTAAAAATGATACGAGTGTTGCTGGTAGATTGAATTCATTAAATTCTTTTGAAAGAACAAAATAAACTTTTTAGTGATCTCATCACGTCATTCCGTCGGAAGGTGTGAAGAATATATGTAGTGTATAGGTAGTAATGCAAACTACGTATTTGTAGAACAATTATAATAATCTTCACATATTATAAAATAAAGTCAAGTCGCGTGTGTTTGTATACGATAAAGTAAAAAAAATGTTAAACAGATTTTTATGTAGTATTTAGGATGAGCATTTCATGGGAAAGTTTTAGAAATTTATTATAAATGTTATTGTGTATTTATGTTAACTGAAGTATAAAGGTCGCTATGGAAGATGTGGAAAATCAAAGATATTTTTTTCATATAAATTGTAAGTATTCGTTTCAATAGTCAAGTTTTCCACCTTACCATTTATGCTATTCTGTCAATATATCCTCGAACTCGACGTCGAGTGCAGCGCCGTGATAGCGTTTCGATAAAATACAGACTTTATTACCTTTTCAAGTAGGTTTTATTTAATTTAACCTCTATGACGTGACAGCGTGCACATCTAGTTCGAGGCAACTGCAGGAATTTTTTCAGCCAAATATAATATTTACATAGAAAATTGACAGACTACATTTGTGGGAGTAAAAATCTCTAATATCATTGAACATGGAAGCTAAAAACTATAACATTAATTGGATTAAGTTTACATGACTCCATTAAATGCTAATTATACAAAAATTTCATATATTGGCGTAACAATACAAGATGTACTCGTATCTAAGTACAATTTATGGAATCTTGAAATCACGAGTCAAGTATTACGCAGCGCTATAAACATATAGCACACAAACTAAGTACTATACATAGTTTGACGCCGCAATATCTATTTATGATATATTTGTTCTCTAAAGATTAATTCTTTAATTTGAAAGTATTGGCTTCACCACCACCAGCCCTTTTACGTCCCCACTGCAGGGGCTCAGGCCTTCCTTATGGATGGTTAAGGAGGATGGGCCATGACCCTACACGCTGGCCCAATGCGGATTGGAGGGTATTGACGACTGCAAATGCAGCCGGGACCAACGGCTTAACGTGCCTTCCGAAGCACGGAGTAACTCGAGATAATAATTTTTTTGGTCACCCATCCCATGCGAAAGTTGCTTAACGACTACGATCGCGGGCCGCGGCGCTTATCCACTACGCCACCGAGCTACTACTAGTATTGGCTTATGGACATTTTATATCTACACTCATATTACGTATTAGTAACCAATAATGACGTGGTACCTACAACAACGTAGAATACTTCAATTCCTTCTTAAATTACTAGAAAAAATTGTGTTTTTTTTTAAAGTCGTATTTTCAGTATAGTATTTTGAATGCGAAATTTATTACATATATGATTAGAACAAATTTTCAACTTTATCGAAAGTTTGAATATTTGTAAAAATATTTCTTTCGGCTGTTTGGGTGGATTGATTGACGAAAATACGCTCAGTAGTAGCGAGTGCTTGAAAAATTCTACAGTCCTATTGTGTCCTGCGTAGGTCAGTGGTTAGAGCAGTCTCTGGATTGCGAAAGGTCATGGGTTCAAGTCCTATCGCCTGGGACAAAGTGGATTTTTCAAACATTTTTCATTAAGAATATTGATAAATTCTACTAATATGACACATGCGAAATTTCGTAAGTATGCGTGTATGTTTGTTACTCATACACAGAAAAACTACACAAAGGATTTGAATGAAGTTTAGAATTAGAATATTCCTAAGTATCAATTAGCCTATATTCTACTTTATCCTACTAGAGATTAAAGTAGAGGTTCCCTAGAGATTAAAGTACGTGGACGAAGAGGCTGGCAGAAAGCTTATTTTGTAACTATTGGAATATTTATTTCTTCGCAGAAAACTATTTTTAATGTAAAATCCTTTAAAAAATCCACTTTATCCCAGGCACTCTGAGATATTTTTTATCTCTGAAATGTATTTAAAAAACAAATTTCTTAAATAAATTAATGAAAATAGATATTTTAAAAAACATTTACAGTAAAATTTTCTTTAAATTATTATTTTTTTATCTAATAATATTCTAAGGATTTGCAATCCAAAACAACCCTGAATAACATAATTAGCTATTATTTATGTTAAACAACTGGTATTACACTTAACATATTTAATATGCAATTACATATACTGCACTTTTTAAACAAATACACTATTGGCATTAATTAATGATCTGGGATTACGTTGTTCAGTCATCATTGCCAACAGACTCGTCCACAAGGTAAACTTCTTTGATGGAATCTTTACAAGATAAATTATTTTCTATGAACAACAATATAAAATATAATTAAAACTTAAGATTATTCTCGTTGAGTTTTCTAACAATTATTTTGTTTTCAATTAAAATCGGGAGTGCGGAATTTATAATTTATTATAAAAAGGTTTAATTACACTTAAAGAGACAATCTTTATTCCCCTGCGAACCATTATATTATTAGAGGATCCATATCCCTATTTATTATTCCTAAAACCAATTCTCGCTATCATAAGCTTCATTTTCTTACCATATGTTATTAAAATTTGCAAATTTGCAAAGATTATGACCCGTAAAGAAATAGACGCAAGTTTAAATCTTTACAAATTGTGCGGCGATAAATCTTATGTCGACTTTTAAGAGTTTTTTATAATTATTAGCCGATTTAATACTGCGTGTGCTGAGGGCATAGCTTCCTATGGATTCAATAACAGAAATATCGAGTCTTGTTCTTGTTGTTGCATAACTTTTTTATCATATAACTAGCTGTTTTCCAAAGACTTTGCTCGCGTAAATTATAGTCTGTGTCATCCGCATATTATCTATTTTTAGGTGAAGGAATTTTCATAATTCGATAAGTATTGCCAAACACTAATAAACAAACAAAATTGTAAACTAACGATCTTTATAATTTTAGTATAGACTTATGTGTTTACGTTGAATATACCAATGTAGATACATATTGTACATATTATTGCGCAAATAAATACTTTGACTTTGACCATGTGCGCCAAATTAAAATGAAAAACTTTGTGATAATGTTGTTCCACGTCAAATCAAAGACGATAGTTTTAAACAAAATAAAACAGGATATATAATCAATTATTGTAATATATAATCAATTATAGATGAAATTATATTAGACAACTAGTAGGAGACATTAATATTAATAGTGCAAAAGTCTGACCTAGTAGGCTTTAACTGTAATATTATCATAAAATATTATATAGCTTATTAATAATTTATCAATTTCATTAAGGTTTGGGTTTCTTATTCATAAATTTAGATCATTACTAGGACATTAAAATATTGTAGTTATAATTATTGTTATTACCATAAGAACTTCTGTAATTAAATACACATCATTACACTAGTCAAGGTAGAGTTTTCTTTGATGTGTAGTATTTTATGGCGTGTGCAAACGAATATACAATTGTCTTCCAAATGATTTAACAAATTTTCCAAATTATATTTATGATTCATTAACGATGGATCTTAGATAGTAAAGTACCTATGAATATTTTATCTGATTTAGAATCAATTTTCTGTTGCAACCCTTTGCATACATAAAAAATCATAAAATTAACCTACATAAGGTATTGTGTCTGAAAAAGCTCATTGTTATTGACCGCTGGATTATTTAAAGGCCAAACAAAACATGTTTCAATTACAATTCCACACTGACAATGTAATTAGAAACTATTTCAGTTAGGTTTCAGCACTGTAGGGATAAAAAATAGAGGGCCTTATTAGGCTACAGAACTTTATATTAAATTTATTCTATGATAAATTATCTTATGATTTGTATATAAAAGTTAATAAAAATTAATTATAAGTTTTCAATAATCAGAGAGCTGACAGTGATTACTTGCCTTAGGAAAAATAGCTTAGTGGTAATTTTGTATAATTTTGCCATTGGATAATTTGGTAAATATTTGTGTACTTAAATTATAGATCAACATTTAAAAAAAAAATTAGCAATACTTATAGTAAAATTTCTCAAAGGATTTTTTTTTTACTGGAACTGGCAATAACAGTGTTCGTAAGAATTTATTCACAAAGATGTTATATTTTTATAATTTCTATTTGATTTATTAACCGCTGTCAGTGTTTGAATAAAAAGTTGAATATTTATATATGATTTTAAGATTTTGGCAATTACTTTTAGTTTTGAATGATTTTTAATTCGTTAGGGACATCATTTTTATCAAAAATTTTCATTATGCGATAGTAATAAACAGCTGGAGTGGTAATATTTTGTTAATTTGTGGATATATGTTTGTTTGTTGTTCTAAGTGGACAAGAGCTAAAGGGTTCACTTTATTTCTTAACTATTTTATTATAATTTATTAATTAAGGGATTTGCCATTATTGTGCTAAATTTAAATGGCCAATCCATTAAAATAATCACTTTTCATGTAACAGGTATTCCTGAATACTTAAAATAAATAATTTTCATTTTTATCATTAAGTAATACTCGTATATACATCACTAAATATGTATTTTAAATAGTACAGGCTCGCATTTTAAATTACATTTAGTGAAATGTTATTATTAAATCTAAGTAGTATTCACTTCAACATTAAAGTTAATGAATGCGAACTGTATTAACAGTTTGACTACGTAACATTAACTTTTACTTATGTAAATTATAGCGCATCAGTATTCAAAAATAATTATATACTTATGATTATGAGTAATAAAATAGTGTTACGTAGCCGTTGTGGAAGTACGCTCACTTAAATATAATTGAGTTAACAAAGTGACAATGTGAATAATGAAGTGTACGATTTTCTATAGGAAGAGACAGTGAATATTAAAATAGGGCATGTGCGAATCGGTTTCGTACAAAAAATCACGTTTGTTATAAAGGAGCCTCCTTAATTTTTATTTTGTTTTTAGTATTTGTTGTTGAAGTGGCAACAGAAATACATCATCTGTGAACTTTTAACCTTCGCGGTTAACTTTCAGTCCAACATTCACGGTTCATGAGATCTTCGTAATAGGATTCTCGTTTTACCATTCGGGTACGGAATCCTAAAAACAAATGTTTGATGAGAAGCGCATATAGGTAATTTTAGTGCTTGCCTAATATAGTTGTAATACCTTAAAATTCTGTGTGTACGTCTTTTTAATCGACTCGAAATAGAAAAGGTATTTTTTTTATGTATGATCACCGATTTTTCTTCAGATGTTTGACCGATATTTTTATTTGTGATTAATTTTCCATTTACAAATCTATACTGAAAATATTTTTATTTAAAAATGCTTAAGAAATCCACTTTGTCCCTGGCACTCTGATGTGGAACTCAAACCCATCACCTTTCGCAATCCGGGCGACTGCTTTAACCACTGAGCTATCCAGGACCTAACAGGACTGACGAATTTATTTTTGTTAGACAGCTAACTGGCCAGATATGGCCCATATATTTTTTTGCAAAATTGGATCATCAGTTTTGTTTTGCATATTAAAATAAGGGGTTTTATGTATGTTTAACGATTTTGCCGCGAATGCTTAACCAATATTCAAAAATCTTTTTTATTTGTTTGTATTATTTGTTTTTAAAAATTTGAGGACGGTACTATTTTTGAAAATGTAAATAATAACATTGTAAATATTAATTATGCCCCTAAATACGTGAATAATCAAAAAATATCACTATTGTGTGTCTTCTTATAATAAGTATTACAATTTTGCGTTACAATTTTTTATTTGTTATTGCGTTCCAACTTTGTACAGGTGTTTAAAAGACGAATCATAATTTCATTCGAAAATTAGCATTTTTCTATTGTTTATGTGAAGTATGTTCTCATAAATATTTTATATTCTACTCAGCTATATATAAAACTTTTTCCGTTCAAAATAAATAAATAGTATTGTAAGTATACTTCTTTATTCTATATTATATGCAAAAAAGGAGAGCCAAATCTTCAAGTTTTAAAATTTCTGTTTGCATAATTTGTATTATTAGTAAGAGTACATAAACTTTATTATGTATTTTTAAAATTATTTTAAAAGGCTGTATCATGTAAAGATTATCGTTCATATAAATTTATTTCAAGCTTTTAATAATCTTAAAATACTTTGTAGTATGCACATATAGGTAGACATTAAAATAGAAAAATAAGAATTATTTTAAGAATTACGGTTTCATTTTTATATTAGCATATTATCTGATTTATATGAAGCCAACGAATAATTATAAAGAGAACGAAGGACATCAAAACGAGAATAAAAATGCAAGAGGTATTTGAAATCAAGAATATTAACTAGTGTTTAATTATGTTAATGTGTTACTGAAGCGAAACATCTGAAACAGAACAATAGGTGATGAAGATGTAATCAAGATTAATAATGAAATAATATTAGTGAAAAATACTTCTTCCAACTTTATTTATTAAGTCATTTAAATATAAAAAATGTATTTTAAAATACCTACGCTAATTTGGAGTATAAGGGTGATGTAATATTGATATTTGATATTTACAATAAGTCGTGGTATTTATACTAATATTATAAAGAGAAAACTATTTTTTTTTTTATATATTGAAAGGGCTTCAAAGTTACTGGACCAATTTTTTTTTTCACTTACGGAGAGCTACATCATATGCGGGTGACATAAGCTATAAACGATGGCTAAGTCGCGGAGAAACAGCTATAGTTTATGATATAACGTATAGTATTCTTTAAAATAATGTTTACAAATATAACACACGTTAATTACGTAACTGTGATGAGTAAAAAACAATCGTGACATCTTAGCTGACGAGACCACACAATATAAATTAAATAACAACAAAAAATATCCTAAATTGTTGTTAAAGATATAAAAATAACATTACTGACCGTCAAACTGTCGAATGTCGCCTTGATTGAACACAGGTTTGAATATTTAATTTAATAATTGAATATGAGATTATTTGTTTCTACGGCAGGTGAGCGCGCGCGTCTTCGCCACGTGCGTGCGTGCGTATGCGCAGACAGTCCGGCGCGCAACTGACTCGAGGAAAACGCGCAGTTTTTCTCGCGGAAAACGTTCAGTTAATTGCGTTGCACCGATTTTTCTCTCTTCATAATGTTTAACTTTTTTGTAAATGAGCTAGGTAAAATACAGTGTTACAAATTTTGCTAAATTGTCTTTTTTGTCATATGGAAAATGAAAACGACTTTTCTTATTAACAACTAATATTATTCCCGCGACTTCACTCACGTAAATTATAACCTATTTCAACTGCGCATGATGTCACGTAAATTATTTCACCTTTCTATAGGTGAAATCATTTTCTAAATCGGATCAGTATTTTCGATGATTGCCCCCACTACGTAGAGTTCAACGCTATTTTTTTTTTACAGAATTGCAGGACTGGTGTAGATTTTCTCTATGAGTACAACTACATAGGGGATACGTATCATAACCCACCGCAAGTTCTCAGTACGGGTTGATTAGTGTTACAGGCAAATCAAGTTGGAGTGCAGAAATTGTCGGTCACCCATCCACTGGTGGGCCTTTGCTAAAGTTTATAATCTACAAAATTGCTGACCGTGTTTACTATCAACTTGACTATCGAGTTAGAATATGTATAAATATGTTATGTGAAGTCGCCTAGCTATTAACACATCAATATATATTATTATATACGACACAAGTTTTAAAGATAATTCAAGATTTAAATTCTCGAGCCCTTTATGCCTCATCAATAAACATGAGTTCACGAACAATTTGTCAAGTTGTTGTCTATTTTAAAACACGAATATTTTAGAAGAAAGCTTCGGTTGGCTTCTTGAAACCTCCATTGTAGTTTTTTTTATGTTAATGTTAACGTAATTTACTTGCTCAACTATTTCTTGACTGGTTTTAAGAGCTATTCGAAGTTAGGTTATGTGGAGCGGAAAGTCAGACCGCGAAGAATGTTTGAAATGTCTCGAAAGTAGGCATTCGCCAGTCATTTTCGTTTTGTTGACAGTCGCTGTGACACTTCCATTTTTGAATATCATCATTACTATAAATGTTAACACAAAATCTTCGTGTGTTTTTATATCGGGATCTATAACTAAAAACTTCTTACAACACTTCTTAGTGAGTTTAGAACGTTAGGGATAATATTTTAAAGCTTTTTTTTTTAATGACGCATTTTGGAAAGAGGTAGACAAACATTGAGTATCTCCATAACATATGACTTTGCAACTGCATTGATAGAACAGTGCTAATAAATCGATAAACTGTCTGGTGTGTATCAAAAAAGATGTATTTAGATTCTCTTTTTTTTTAAGATTTTAAACTTTAATGTCTCAGACAACTATTGAGATGTTCTATTTGTTAAAGAAACAGTATTCCATTAATCAGTAAATGACACTCTTTTTAAAATAGACATTTAAAAGTTTGGAAAATACTGTCCAATTCAATATGGATAACTACACCATAAATTATTACTTATACGTGTAGAAAGAAACATGTCTTACTATCATAACTTTTAGTAAAAATTTATTTAAACCATATAATTGTTTTTTTTTCGCACACAGATAGCAGCGTAGATAAATAAAAAAAAATATTTTGACCTTAAGAAAATAATGGAAGAGAAATGATCGATGATCATATGTTCACACAAGTATGCAAATGATTTAGGGTCTTTAGCCAACATATAGTGAGGTCACCGGCGCTGCGAACACCGCAAACAAAACCAAGTCATGTTGGGCCTACGGTATATGATATAGGGCTGTCACTTCAGCTTCACAGCTTACTTAGGTGGCATTTTAGTACTGACAGCAATTTTTGGATTCGTTTAACTTTAAACATGTTTTATATTATTGCATTACTTTATCAAGAATCAATAAAGTTTATTTTTGAAATTGATCTCTTGGTCTCTTTTTTCTTACTAAATATGATGTAGACGATTTTTTTGCAACGTTAAGGCTGGCCACTCTAAAGGCTAAATTGTAACAATTTAGGCTACTTTGTGCAATAGAATTGCTACCATTGGCAATTCAGTTTTGTAACTACATCATTTACTTAAAACAGACGTTAATATTTTACTCTTAATTTACTTTATAAATATGATATGATATCATTTAGATTAATAATTCAGTTCATATCTGTTCTTGTTATTATTTTTTATGAGGCAACCCTAGAGTTCGTATAGGATGACTAGTGGCATGTAAACGACAGACAATCAAACCATTACGGCATACTAATACACTCATTTGGTTTGGCGCATAGTTCGTGATCTATAGATCAAATGTTTGAGCGATCGAGTTCAGGATAAATATATTGATTAACGGTACTGTGTGATCTGATTTTATCTACGTTTAATTTATGTCTATTATTATTGTTTGTACTTAAATTATAAGAATATTTATGAATTTCCAACTTGATAGTTAAATTGGTTAGGTCTTTAAACCCTTATATTTACTACCTCGTCCAGGACTTCCCAGGAGCATATTATATTTTATGAAGCTAGGCTCTCCCAAGGCTACGAAACAGGTTTTTATAAAGTTCCCTTAACAGTTTAATTCATTCTTGATAAATGTTTTGGTGTATGAACTCACATATGATTCAATTGGATAGTTCAAGGTGTCTAAAAATGGAGCCCTTTCGTGATCTACAGACCAGAGTTCACTACAGTAAATAGTGTCTTTTTTAATTTTATTCTAAACATTTCCATTCTAAATCAGCCCTTTTACATCCCCACTGTCGGGGCTCAAGCCTTCCTTATGGATGGTTAAGGAGGATAGACCATGACCCTCCACGCCAGCCCAATTGGCCGCGGATTGGATGCGATTTATTTTGCGGCCCAATTGGAATGTATTAACGATTGCAAATTCGGCTGGGGCCAACGGCTTTACGTACCTTCTGAAGCACGAAGTAGCTCGAGTTACTAATTTTTTGGACACCCATCCCGTGACCAACCCTTGCGAAGTTTGCGTAACAACAACGATCGCAGGCCCCAGTGCTTATCCACTACGCCACCGAACTAGGTCGTTAGTTTATTAATGCGGAAGTTGTCTAACGGGCTATTATAAAAAAATTGCATCGCGAATTAAGTGCTTTTAAACTTACGATTTCAAGCTTATTTTATCTTCAAATCGCTACAAAAATTAAACATTGATGTTATAGAGGAGGAGAAAGTGATTATAATTATTATTTCAGGAGATTTACAGCTAATTGCACAGTTGTACATTGTTTAAAGCGACATTACCAATACAAATTTGAGATTCATTAGAGCTTAAAGGCGACATTAATCCTTTAATGGACATTTGTGCAACTGACCGATAGACATGTCAAATGATGTGGTAGACATGTTAATGATAATTTGTAAGTAGGTTAATGACAATGAGCGCAGGTTAATGACAAATGTGTACGAATTATACTGAAGTTATTAGCAAGTCTATTAGCGAGAATGAGTGTGGGTTATAAGAAAACTAATTTTAGGTTTAGATACTAAAAATACTGGCTGAGCCAAGCGCCTACGAAGTTTCAAAATCTGCATATTTGGTTCATAAATTAACTGCGGGCTGCCTAGTACTGAGAAAAATCTACAAGGAACTCTGCAGGATCGACGACAGACAAAATTGCAGATTATTTTTTTTGGGAGAGAATCATGATTCCTTGTTTAAGTATGCACTTAATAATATCCGAAAAATATAAAATAATAATCAAAATTGTTTATTTTAAACAGTTTTCTTTATTTTAAGAAAAAGCCTTGAAAATCCCGAGGAAAAAATTTAAAAGAAGTTAGTATTCCGTTGGATATAATATGAGTAACAATAAGATCTTAAATTATAATTGATACTTGGAAACCTGAATCTCTAACGAACAACCTACATCTTAGAGCAGCTGCAAATCATTTTTCATCTTTGAACGCGGAAGATTTTAAAATACTCCGAAGAAGGACTCGAAGATATTATTAACACCTTTCAGTACCAAAATATCAGTACCATTTCAATGAGACACGGAAATCACTTAGCGAATGAAGAACCTATTGTGAATCTAGCGTGGGAATGAGCTTAACGTGCTGTTTTTGTGACACAATGAACGAACTTATAGTATCCCATGCTACAGATCGACCTTAATCTTCAGTAAATAAGAGTCAATTTATATAATCTAAAAATTTCTAAGACAGGTGTTGTGAGGACGTCGCTTCATCAACTTTGTCACACGACGATTGACTTTTGTAATTACGTATGAACACAGACAATGTTTTAATTTGCGAAAAATTTTGCGTCAACATAATTTTGTGCTCAAATTACTTAGTATTGTCGAGAAAACAATGGTAGGAATTTGATTTAAGTGGGTTTGGGCAAAAATATGATATTCATAAAAAGTATGAAGTAGTTTGTAGGGATACTGATCCGATCATGATTTTTTTTTACCTACAGAAAGCTACGTCATATTTCGGTGATATAGGCAGTTATTTACTCCTTTATAGGTAAAGCCGCGGGAAAATAGGTAGTAAATATATCTAAAGATAAACACGATTTGTACACAAGAAATGAAATAAAGTTTACATTCTGAATTTTGTCAGTTAAAGTAAATAAAAAAGTTCTTAGACATATATAATCTAATACTATTTCGGGCATGAAAAAATCCATTTAATCAGACCTTCGAACATTCAAGATCAAAAAGACGTTGCGTCATTAATGTCTGTATGTAATCTCTTATAAAAATAATTGCAAGTTATTTGAATGGTAACAAAGCTTACTTAACAACGGACAGGGAAATTTATCACAGACAATATATTATTGTAGCGTAAAATTACACTAGGGTCCATTCACATAAGCTACCTTATCAGTTGTATATATTACCGTAAATAAGTTAGTATCGTTAGCTTGTTGTCTTACTAGAATAAGTGTAATCTAACTTAATGGTTCCTAGACTAGGAATAAGAACCGGCGTGGTAGATAAATCAGCTATTTTTTGGGGTAACAAAGAATCTAATAGCTAAAACAAAACGTAATAAAAGGAGGAGACTACCTCAATTGATATGACTATAAGACGTATTTATGCGAACAAAAAATTTCGATCTAACTGGTGAATTTAAAACAACAATAACCATAATTTATAAGGAAAGATATCAGTATTTGGCATTTACTTCTATTTGTATTACACGCATTTTATGATTAGATTAAAAGCAGTTTTCATAATGATTCAAAACAGGAACAGTAATGAAAATGGGGACTGATACGGGATCCCTTGACACAGGAAAACTATTTTTCACTTAGATCTTTAATCTTAGTTAAAAGCTGACAGTACCTTAATATAGCTAGTTTTTAAGACCATAGAAACGTTATATGAACACAATTATCATGATATGCTAATGGTTCGGATTGGTACAGAATAATATGTTACTGTCGTTGCGACTATTTTGTTAATAATTCCATATTAGTTATTTAAATATAATAATACTAATATTATATATTAAATAACCATAGAATTGAATATATTCTATTATTTTATTGATATTTATAAAAAAGTTTTACTTCATTTGAGTGCGTAAAATGTGAACGGACCTTTAGTGTATACGCGATCAAATGTGAAGCATGACGTAATTGTTAATTCTAACTATGATAGCGATTTATCATGTCGAATATAATGCTTAATGGCGGCTCGATATAGTGTTAGATTTTGGGAATGAAATTTTATATATTATTTTATAATATTCATAAATGCAAACATATGTATTAGATGTTATTTAACATGTTTCTTATCTTTAAAGAACATATTAAGTGTGATCCATTGATTTTTAATAAAAAGGTATGTTTTTATAATAGTCATTACGTGATGAGCTATTTATGTGTTAAAATGTGTCATTAATCATCAGATCAATAATTTTAAAACATTAACGTAACTAACGTTTTTTGTTAATTTGTAGATTAGATCTGAGTATGGATAATAATAT
The DNA here is from genome assembly GCA_918026875.4 of Diatraea saccharalis. Classification (NCBI taxonomy): domain Eukaryota; kingdom Metazoa; phylum Arthropoda; class Insecta; order Lepidoptera; family Crambidae; genus Diatraea; species Diatraea saccharalis. The sequence goes on along the minus strand of OU893340.1, from coordinate 17,974,914 downwards.
TTAACTAAAGTAAACTTTTTAAACCGGCTTCAAAACAGGAGAAGGGTCCTAATTCAACTGTAAGTTTTTTTATACGCATTTCCTACTACACTTTCCTACTACTTTCCTAGTGTTTCGATTTTGTTCATTCTGTTTATATTCGAAAAATTTATTCCACTAATGTTTACTTAATAATCGAATCTCGATAGAATCTCAACGGCTTGCATTTTGCCCTTATACTATCTACCTGAAGTCCATGATTATTAAGGCTGCCTTCTCCACAAGTCAGTGATGACAGCTATATAATATAATATAATTATAATCTTATTAGAATTAAAAGAAAGAAACTACATTAGTTTTATATGAACGTCACTGATTAGCAAAGCAATCAGAATAAATAATATCATGTAGATAAACAATAATAACACTTCAATAATGAAAAAACAATTAATTCTCTAGCCATGACTGTGGTCATAGGATACGTCATTTTAGCGATATATCGTTTTATTATACTTTTATAACGAACGAATGATAAAGAATAAAGATTATGATCAAATACGACAGTGTGACAGAGTGATCGTATATTTAAAAAAATATATCTATGTAGAATATGTATCAATATATTTCAGTGCTAAACCTTGTTGTTTTAATAATACTGTATAAGACTAGAAATTGATGTGAGTCTTCTATTTCTTTTTAAATGGCAAATTTTTAACTGATATTTACAGCAATGACAGTGATATCTGATGTGACTCACGCTAGGCAGCGCTAGATGGCGTTAGTGACAAAGAAGGTTGGCGCCATTCCGTCAAACGAATAAAAAACATGTGGATGGTAAAAAACTGATTTGATAGAAAGGCGAGATGATTATTACTATTTTCAATTAATATCAGCGTTATTTAATGGGGTAGCTTCACAAATCAAATTATTATAACAAAGAAATGAAATAGATTATGGTTGATATAACTTTCCATATATTTAACTGGCATCTACGTCTCAGTAGTCGACATTTAAGACGCATATATATATATATATATATATATATATTTTAATAATACTCTTTACATACATTTTTAACTTTAAGTACTTACCGTATGAATGGGTTCGACCCGGGCCGGCAGCGCACGCGCAAGTTCCGGCGAGGCGGATCGCTCACGTTCACGCATTTCACTTGCGAGCGCCGCTCGTGCTGCTCTCGCCGCTGCTTCTAAGCAACCGCTTGATTTGCTCCTAAATATGTAAAAAATATGAATACGTGTATATATTACTGCATGTCTAAATATCTTAAACTTTTTTAAGCTCTTTAATGTGACAAAATTTAAACAAAGATATTTTGTAAAGTAGAGTTTTCGTAATCTATAGTTGAGTTAAATCTATACTAATATAGATACATTATCAACAGGAAAGATTTGATTGTTTGTTTGCAATGAAAAGACTCAGAAATTAATGTGCCGATTTTAAAAATTCTTTTACCTATAGGGGTGCGACAGCCTAACCTAACTCCCTAGCCATGGGATCCTAGCGAATATTATACCGATACTCATTTCAAATTACTACTTTGATATGTGTTTCGGTGGATAAATTTGGGATAAATTATAAAATTGTTTTCACAGCTGTCAAATCCGTATTCATCATTCTTATCGTTCGTTCTTCGTTAACATGTAATTTATTAAAGTACATGTTAAAGTCGTAAGATGAAACAAAATATCGTTTAAATGTCATATCTAATGGCTAGAATTATATCTAGAGGAGTTAAGCGGTTGCTCTTAAGGTAGCTACATCATACATGGGTGATGTAAGCTTTAATTGATGCGGGCGTAGTCGCGGGAAAACAGCTACTATTATTATAAAAATTGACATCTGCACTCATTCAACTTAACAATACTTAAAAGGAGGTCCCAACCTATGTACTGAAAATGTAAATCAAGTCAAAGTCAATAAAATATTTTTATTATTATTCAAACACTTCAGCTATCAACAGATGGCGCTAATGTTTTAAGCTGTGTTATTATTATTATTTATGCACTGAATTATGAATTTTCTTAAAGAAAAATAATATTATTTTACCTAATAGGCCTATCAATAGGGCCCAACATGGAGAGAGGTTGGTCGGGTGCTGCGGGTGCAGGGGGCAGATACATCACGTGACCACCCCATGACAAGTACGAGTTATTGGCACGCCACGCGCCGCTTTCCTCCTGACACAAGGAATAGGTAACATTGAATTACAATTTAACTATTATACTATATAACAATTAGAATTTAATGACTAATTCTATTTAAATTTCCAACAAATTAATGAAGATAAATAATAATAATTATTATTATTAATATAGATATACAATTTGAATAGTTTATTGTTATCAGACCCATAACTAAATTAAGTTAGTAGGTACTTGGTTTAAACACATCGCCTAAAGCAAATTGGCAATGACAATGAAAATGGCAATTGGAGAAGTGTTGACTTATTTTGGTCGGTTAATAGGTTACATCTGGTATTAATATTAGTCATCGTCTTATATAATAGGACGATTGAACCCTTGAAAAATATTTACGATTAATAATTAAAATATAGAACCATTACTTCTGAAATATTAACTTAACTAAATAAACTATAAATAGTAGTGCCGAAGTGTGAGTCACAAAAGCAAAAAGCACAGTGATTAAACAGCTAGGTTTAATATCCAGCCAATTAGATTTTTCACACAGTTGAAATTATGTGTATAAATCAAATAATGTAATACGAGTGTAGACAGTAAACGAAAACAAATACATATTATTATTTTTATGGTAGTGTTTAATATATTATTACCGATAATCACACTTTTATGCTTATTAGCTTTATAATATTGCTTAAATTATTTATGAAAAAATAAATATTTTATACCCGTTGTCACGTGACCGTAAACAGCATGTGACGTAACGACATTCTTATTAATATCAGAACTTAGATAATTCAATCTTATGCATACATAGAACGTTATTAGTTTCAGCCGTGATGTCATTGCGACGCCATGACAGTTTTGTAAACAAAATTTATTTTTAGATTCATCTTGCATGAATGATACTTTTTTAAATAATATAATGAATTATTAAAAATATAATGAAGTCGTCTACACTCATATTGCAATCGAATAGCGTGAAACCTTTTCGGACGGTGGTGTCTCTTCCTTGATGTCTTCTTCCACTGGCTTCCTTTGGAACAGCAGTGGATTACTCAAAGAGTTCGGTGCTGACTTTGTAAGGAACCAGTTCTGCTCCGGCTCCTGCAACATTGGCTCGTGTTCCAGATCAAACCGCCTGGAGCCGAGAGCTGCGCCCAAAGCACCCGACACTGATTTCCGCAACTTCTGCAGACTGTTGAACCCTTGTTGCAACGGCTTACCCTGGAAGCATTCGTAGAAGCACGACATCCCTTTAAACTATGAGGGGCTCGGGCTGTTCTATGGGGCTGGTGAGGAATAAAGGCCTAAAAGTTTCTGATGCTGTAGCCGTAACAGCAGAACTAAGAGGTAAAAATAAAAGGAATAAGATTTCCAGCTGTCTTCGGAAACAGGAAACAAGAGGTAAGAAATTAACATTAATAAAGAATATAGGTCAAGGCTCTAAGGTATAGCGGCACAAAAGCAAAGGTAAGAAATTATGGCATTTGAAAATGTATATATTTGGATGCAAAAATCCAACTAATGTGCTATAGAAAATTTCAATATTACTTTAATTTTTGGTAATATAATTTGGAAGTACAGATATTAAAAAGAAAGGTAATAAAATTATTGTACAATTTTAGAAATTCAAAGAGAACAGCCCGAATATAAATTATGCGTAGAGCGGTAGCAGCGCTGACGATAAGTTTGCAAGCAAGATAAAGAGAATAAGGTGCAAAAGTGTTAGTTGGTAGCAAGATTGGCAGTAGATATACTTCTTGCCCTTTACTCCTCAGCAGCAATTTGGGAGGTTAGGCGAGTAGTTTTTCCCGTTGCTTATTGTTAGTTAAATTAGTTATTGAAAACATATATCCAATCATATTTTATTGGTTTCGGATAGCTTATTGCATTTAGAGCGTATTTACCTCTGTCATCTGTTACTAGTTGATCTTTTTTGTTTGTAAATATATTCTATTAGTACCTCTGATGGTTTATTTATCCATGAATCTGCTACTCAATATTTTTCCTTTCCTCGATAACAACCATAGTCTGTATCATTAAAATAAAATTATAAGGTTTACCACTGGTTGCACAAACATCCGTTAAGGTTTAATGACGCTTTTAAGCTCTAATTAATGTCAAATTTAAATGGGTAATGTCGCATTAATTAAATAACAATTTTAATGGACGTTTGTGCTACTGACCGGTAGTGATAAACGATAAAATTAATGCATTCATTCAAGCCGTAATTCTTGATTAATGTTTTACGAGTATCTTGGTAAATTAAGAAAATTTATCATAATTGAATTGTCATAATAAACTACCCGAAACCATCCCAAACCACATTAAACTAGTCCCCTAACGTCCCAGGAATCATGGTTTATAGTCTCACCCGATCCTGTCCGTCTCTGGGTAGGGAAAGACTGAAGGGCTGGGCGCCAGGACTATAGGTGGCAACACGGCCACCAACTTGGCCACCTACATGGAGGGAAGTTCCTCCAGCTCCATCCGAACTGCTGTCACCGAGGTCTTGCTGTGGAGTCCATGCGGCTGGTGACGATTCTTGGGTCTGATAACACACAATATATTGGATTCCAAGAAAGTCTAGGGCAATGTTATTGATTTTTCTGTATACAAGACTTTTGATATACCTATAAAATTACAGGTGACAGGTATTTATGTAAAACCTTTTTCGGAGAATGGAATTCATACTGAATATGAGAGAATAGAGTAAAACAAAAACTATAAAAACTATTAATGCAACAACATTTTTTTTAAAAATAGAACCGATTACGAACTATAAAAAAGTGTTTAATAATACTTATCTTAAAAGCGACTTATTCAAGAAAACGCTATTGAAGATGGGTGGACGCTTTTCTTGAATAAGGCGCTTTTGAGATAAGTATTATTTACCACTTAAAAAGCTACATAATACGTGAGGGTTTTATAGAATGGGTTTTATGTGAGCTAGTTTAATAGAATTTGGTTCACAATTCAAGAAAAAATCGATGAATATATCTACTTTTAACATTTCTAAAAAAATATACATCAAGAAGTAAACTAAACATATTAGTTGAATATAGAAAATCCTCCTTTAAAAAGGATTACTACATATATATAAAACGAAAACTACTAATTCCATTTCGATAAAATTTAATTTATGTTTGAAAATCGACAACCAACTGATGGAAATATCGGTGAACGTACTTAAAACATACATCGCCGTCGAATAACCACCTCCTTTCCGATTTTGACGTCGGTTGAAATACTAGAAGTATAATGATACGATTGAGTTTCGTATGAAGATTTGTCGATAATACGTATAAATATTTTAAGAAAATAACAAAATGAAGTATCTTTGGTAATCACATTATGCCTGGAGGGTGAGTCCACCCTGTGGTCGCTATGTGCATGGTCACCCGAGATGCCTGAATCTCCCGACTTATCCACTGACTGCTCCGATCTCGGCGACGATTCAGCGGTTATATCTGCTGACATCTTTGTTTCCACAGCCAGAGGTTGAGTTTCTGCATATCATGATAATTCGCCAAATTAATTTATATTTATTAAATATATATATATTAAAAAACTTAAATAGGAGTCCTAAAAATTCTAAAAGAAAATGTTATTATTATTACCAATAGCTAGATGAGCGTCTAAAGTGGCAAGCTGCCGCCATGCCGCTGCTGGTGAAAAACGAGGCATTGAAGGCTGTTTTTTGGGCAAAGTAGGTCGCAGTCGTAGGGCAATACCCAGTGAACCGTCCGAGCCTTCACCTTCCGAGCCATCCGAAGATAAGGCTGACTCCGATGACACTGACAATAATAAAAAATATGATAGTGGTAAACAGATGAAGAATATATTATCCTAGCTATTAAGATTATTGTTATATATAAAAAATGTTTGTTATTTTAGGGATTGCTATCATGTACATCTAGTTCAATAATTATATGATGGTAACAATTCCGTTAATAATTGTAGGTAATAGTAATAAATAGCTGATATTAAATTTATCTTCTTATTTAATCTCCAGTATATTAAAAAGCTAGGAGGATATTCGCCTTTAAATCAGATATGATGGCGCAGTGACTAGCGCGCTCGGCTTGCGATACTGTTGTTAAGAAACTTTCGCAATGGCGGGTCATAGGATGGGTGACCAAAAATGTATTATCTCGAACTCCTCCGTACTTCGGAAGGCATGTTAAGCCGTTAGTCCCGGCTGCATCTGCAGTCGTTAATACCCACCAATCCACGCAGTGAGCCGGAATGGTAAGTCGTGGCCCATTATTCCTATTCGATTCGATTTCATACATAGAGAAGCCCTGTGCCCCAACCGTGGGGTCAGTAATAGGCTGGTGATGTGATGATGGAAAGAACTGTAACTCTAGTTAATTTTTTTGCAAAAAATGGAAAAGATGTTGTTTTGTGCAATACTTACAGTTTTTTACTTTACAATCTTCCTTTAATTTCGCATTGAATTTTTTGAATTCAGCATCTTCATCTATTTCTTCATTATAGCCTAATAGCTTCTTTTCGATTAGGTGGAAGTTACTGATCTCTTCAATGATGGGACTGCCTAGACCCGGGAAGTCTTTGAGGTGGTCACGTTTTTCAGTTTGCTTTGATTCAATCATACCAAAATAGAATTGTTTTGAAGGCGCTGTCTTTGATTGCCTGTGTAATAAAATGAGTAATGTTTTGTGTATTAGATCTAAGGTGGATCTTGTATTAAAATATAATCATATATGAATTCTTTCAATTCTAATATGAATAAAATTGAAAAAAGAAATACTTTTATGCATTGACATTAAACTTACTTATCGTGTATGTTTTCATGTGTGATGGCATCATTCTTTCTCGTTGGAGAATGTTCGGGTGACGATTCCTTACCAGAAGCTTGTCCTCTGTCAGGAATAGATCGACCATTTTCTTTGCTATTATATTTATGTTTACTAACTGCTGCAATATTCTTTGCAATAATATTAGTTTGTGGGGCTGTTGTTTTGGTTTTAGTTTCGTTTAATCTATTCAAAGGACGTCTGTTATTTATTAAGGCTTTTGTATCCTGTTTATTGACGTTGCTTTTCGTATCTTGTTTATTAACAACGTTTGTTTTAAGACTAGACTCTTTGACTTTACTCTGGACTGTTGATTTCGTTGGGTTTGGTTTTTGCGTACTCGATTGTTCATTTTGACTAGTTTTATTTTCACTAACATTAATTTTATTGCCTAATTCGTTCCTAATTCTATTAGTAGCCTTTTTGAGTTCGGCTTGGAATTCATCTTTTTCTTCATTATTTTTTAATAATAGTGAAGGAAGAGATTTTCTCATAGGCTTACTACTATTAGCTAACGGACTGAGTTGACTGCTTTTTAATTGGTCACCTAAACTTTTAATCTTATTTTCATGTATGGCTGGAGAGTCACTTTCTTTTTTATTCACTATTAAAGTATTATCGAAAGTCTTTTCTCTCCTCAGGGACGGCTGTTCACTGTCTTCTCGTTTGAATCTTTCAGAATATCTGAAATTTCTATTAAGAAGTGGCGTCTTCCACGCTTCACTTTGTTCGATAGTTTTGGATGTTTTCGCTCTACACCCACTCACTCTATCGATTCTCGTTTTTTTATAATCCTGTTTCGTTTGTAATATTCGTTCTTCTCTTTTAAGTGACGCGTTTGTTTGCACCATATCTTTGCTGTCAGGATATTTGTAATGTTGTTCTTTATCTTTACAAGGTGATCGGTATCGTCTTTCAAAAGCTTGATTTTCATTGAAATCCAAGGATCTATATTCTGTTATTATATTTTTATTTCTATAGATTGGCAATTTATTATCTACTTGACCGTTCAACTTTTTGGTTTCATTTCTGGTTTTGAAAAGCCTCAATTTTCTTTGGGGTTCTAATCTCGCGTTTCCTTCACTGGAATCAGGTGAAGAACCCTCGATAACCTGAAATAGACGGTGCATTTTAATAGAATGTTTAATAACAAAATCAATTGATAATTAAATTAATCGATCAGTCACTTACGTCATTTGTTGGAGGCGGCGGAGCTCTGTATTTTTTTCGGAAATGTTTATTACATTTTGGTTTTTGTTGTTCTTCCTCAATTCTCAGGTCAGGCTCTGATCCAAATCTTTTATTTAAATTGCTATCTGTAAATTTACGAGAATATTAAATTATATTCGTAAAATTTAATATTGTATTATAAAATTTATGAGTAGTATACTTACTGTCATTATGCCTTAGATCAAGGTTTGTATGTGACCGATGTAAGGGATCCCGTTCTCTAGCTCGTAACTCGCTATTATCTCCAGGAGCTCCCGCCGAACGAGATCGGTACATGTTAGCGTGCTAGAAATAAAACAATACATATTATACTTTTTAAACAAATTGTGTTTATATAACAAGAATAGTAATTTTTCTTTCGTCTGATTGATTGCATTATACTAAATAAAAAAAAAATTTTTTAACTAATATCTGATCATCAATTAACAATGGATAAAATTCCATTGGTGGTACATAACCCACCTCACAGGCTTAGAGCAGATTAATAAGAGCTCATGACTAAAGACACCTCTATTACTGACAGCTTTATATGCTTTCAGAAACACAGTTCAGCATCTTCATCAAGTTCTTATATCGATGTTAAATGATCTGTAGAATAAAATGTTTTCATAAAATTTACGCACCACATGTCCATGGGGCACTCTGGTGACATCATGCATTATGGAGACAGGTCGACGTCCACTGATGGTGCCACCAGATTGCAAGATCGCGCCGTTGTCAGTGCTGCGAAGCCGTGGTGACTCCGGCAGCGACGGTAGAACCTGAAAATTTAAATCGGAAATCTAAATATTGTATCTTAGCTATCTATTATTGCAATTAAATAAGCTAGTAACATATAAATTAGGGCAGTTGTCAATTCCTCTGGTTAAGTAGTTCATTTTTTTCCTGATAGCTGTAGTGGTATACCTAACTGATTGTCAAGATTCAACGCATATCTGAATATATACGTAATATATACTACTTCCATGACGTTTGACTGATCATGCTTCAGATATATACCGAAACTTGTTTATATTATCTTCAATCGATATGCTACGTTTCTATCGATGGTTTCTTTAACTTTATTCTGGTGATTCAGCTACAGTTTCCTGTATCTTTTACCCAGAGGAGAAGTTATCAAGGGGTCTTTAATTATCTAATAGGTCTTCGAGGAACCATCCTGTCTTTTAGTCTGTTGAATTGGCTCGCCGAGATTAATTTAACGGGATAAGAGTAATGCATTTTCCTGATGATAAAATTGCGGTTTCTTTACCTTGGGTGCATGCCGTGGCGGCTCATGCGGCAGCGTGTGCGCACGTCGCGCCCGCAGCGGCACAGCCGGCGCTGGCTGGCTGCCCGCCTGACCCATAACGGCTGACTACACCCACCGTCCCATCTGGAAACAAAGGGAAAAGTGTCAATCATATACAGATCATCATACTAGAATAAGAGCGCTTATCTGTACTGAATATTTAGTCCGTTAATCAGGTAATAGAAAAATATTAGACACGTATTTTTTTTACTTCAATTTAACAAGAAATAGCTTAGATAATAGCTATTAAAGTGGAGGAGTGGGGGCTCGATACGTCACAGTTTTGTAGAAAATGTACCATAACGTGACGTTTTAACTCAATAGTACCTATATGATAAAAAAAAAAAAAGTGTTTAATATATTTTAACAATCTACATGACGGACAAAAAACAAAAATTAGTCGACATCCCTATTATTTGTTGCATTGATAAGCTCCGAAATTATAGAACCGATTTTAAAAAATTTTCACCTACAAGAAGCTACATCATCCGCGGATATACGCTGCGCTAAATTTTCGCAGGCAAAGTTGCGGAAAAACAGCTGATTAGACGTAAAGTTGGACAATGCCATCCCATTTACTCATATTCTTTATATCGTTCGTATACAACCTTTTTTAGATGTTCTATTTAATTCGAAATTCAAACTATGTTAAGGATTAAACTGTCGAGGACTAAATATAATACTAAACCAAGTATTTTATTCTGAACTAAACATTGGCTGCTTAAAGTAAACTATACTATAATAAAAACGTAACCGATCGATGTCTGTACATTGAAGATATGTGAAAAAAACTGTTATGAGGGACATTTATAAGCGTAATAGAACCCAAAACAATGATTTTTACATTTTTTGTCTGTTTGTCGGTTTGTCTGTTTGTCTGTGCGTTTGTGCACGATAATCTCAGAAACGGCTGAACCGATTTAAATGCAGTTTTCACTATTATATTGTGGTATTCTTCCGTTAACATTTAGTGTAAGATTTATTTCAATCGGTTCACAAATAAAAAAGTTATGTCAATTTGAAGTGACGTGGTCGGCAAAATTGCTATGAAATATTAACTGTTTTATTAAATTTTCGTCTTTGATATATTGATCATCATCATTAACTCTTTAACAGCCAAACTGCAGGGCCTTAGGCCTTTGTTTAATAATTTTTGGTCACCCATCCCGTGAGCAACTCTTGCAAAAATTGTTTAGCAATATCGATCGTGCGCAGTGGCGTTTATCCGTAGCGCCACCGAGCTACGAATTAATATTGTCTATAAAATGATAATTTGTATGATGAAAAATAAAAAAAAGATTCCAAAATTTTGACAACTCCAAAGTAAGTTGCTCATTTATAAATTGCCAATTTAATATAAATAGGGTTCAGGTTATAATGGACGTGTGGTATACGATCACGCGAGTAGGAGAACAAGCGAAAAGAGCCTTCCGATGATGCAATTAAGCATCGAGTAGTTTACAGTGAACGCATATTTTTATCAGATTAGGTTCACGTCGTCGTCGGGGCCAGCGGAGGTGGTTGGCAGCCCCCGCATTGCACGGTTTCGTTTGTCTGGGAAAAGCACTCGATTTACCCGAGCCTCTCCAATTTTCCATCTGCAAGGGGACCAATGTCAAGTCCAATACTTGAGTGTTCATAGCTTGCCGGTTATCATCTCCCATGAGACGGTGTCATCATCATCAATATCATCAGCCCTTTTACGTCCCCACTGCAGGGCCTCAGGCCTTCCTTATGGATGGTTAAGGAGGATGGGCCATGACCCTCCACTCTGGCCCAATGCGGATTGGAGGGTATTAACGACTGCAAATGCAGCCGGGACCAACGCCTTAACGTGCCTTCCGAAGCACGGAGTAGCTCGAGATAATAATTTTTTGGTCACCCTTCCCGTGACCGACCCTTGCGAAAGTTGCTTAACGAAAACGATCGCGGGCCGCGGCGCTTACCGACTACGCCACCGAGGGTAGTTCACTATCGGGTTCACGGAGGAGAATCCTACTCACCCTCTGTGGCTTGCTCCGTAGCAGAGACAATGTCAGAAGCTTTTCCACGACGTTAAAAAACTTAGATTCACGTCAATTGAAGTTAAGAAGGTAAAGACAACTCGATTGATTTTTTTTTCTATTATTACAATTTTTTATGTAATAATAATATTACTTTTGTTTTTTTTAACATACAAATTTGCTATAGATACGTACTTCAAACTTGGTATTTTCAGTCTTCGCCGGAAACAATGGTTTATTCATTTGTCACAACACATAATATTACGCGATTCTGAGGATCGGTTCAGAGTAGCTCGGTGGCGTAGTGAATAAACGCCATGGCTCGCGTTGTAGTTGTTAAGCAACTTTCACAAAGGTCGGTCACAGGATGGATGACCAAAAAATATTATCTCAAGAAACTCCAAGCTTTGTAAGGCACGTAAAGCGATTGGTCCTGGTCGTATTTGCAGTCGTTGATATTCTTCAATTCGCATTGGGCCAGCATGTCAGAAGGTCGTGGTCCATCCTCCTTAATCCAAAAGGCTCCTGCTGTTGGTGACGTAAAACGGCTGATGATGATGTTGAGGACCGTTCAAATCTGACGGAAGCTCAGTCAAGCACGTCTCGGAAGTACGTGTTAGTAGACGATTTCCTTCGAGTGTGGAAAGTCGAAATTAAAATATGTATATATTATCATTAATAAATAAAACTCAACGTATCTTCCGTCGGACATGTACCGACCGACTTTTATTGACAAAGAAAGAGATTTGACGGAAAGCGTTCGGTCTAGGGAAACACCTGAATAACGCGAAGCGTATTTAACTACCCATCGAGAGGCTCATGCACTATAAAGTTGAATCTGAAGCATTTACAGTCAGGGACAATCTTTTGAGCTCTCGGAGTACTCATATAACAAGCGTTTGATCTCAGGAAACTTCTAAAGATCACATAGCGCGTCTAACTGCTAACCGTAACATACATGCAGTATGGTATGAGTATGAAACTTCCTTTGATAGAGAAATGCGCTTGGTCTCTGACAGAGCTCACAGTTTACACAATAGAGATCGAGAAAGTAGTTTCGATTATCGCCAACCCGTGTTGGCTTCATACTCCACAGGGTTACCGCAGATAAGTTTTCACAAGATATAATGAACTAGCTGTTTTCCTGCAACTTTGACGCAAAATTATAGCCTATGACATCCGTGATGTAGCTTCCCGTAGGTAGAATCGCTCTGAAACTATCGGTCCAGTAGTTTTGGGGCAAATTCGATACAAACAAACAAACAACCAAATCTTTCCTCTTTATAATATAAATATATATCTTAGGTATAACAGGTCCTATGGCATAGTGGGTTAACGCATTCGGCTTAAATTGCAGTGAAATAAACAAGGACATACTTGAATACTTATTTTACATAACTAAGTACAAACGACAAACTCATCGCTAGCAAGCGATTTCTCTCCAGGCAACCTAGCATTACATGGAAAATAGAACAATAAATAGCCGATTGTGCATACAACTAGACAAATAATAATAATTTAAAAATATCAAAAACAAAAGAAGGACAGTTACAAGGTACGAATAAAATTCTCAGACACAAACGACAACCAGAGCGCGAGAAACGAAAAGATAGAAAAATTACATTCGTAAGGACAGGATAGGTAACCAAAACATTATTATCTTGAGCACTGTGCACAGCACTGGCACAATGCACGTTAAGCCGTTAGTCCTGGCTGCATCAGCAACATGAACACCCACCGATCCGCATTTAGCACAGTGGGTTATGGCCCATTGATCTTATTCGTATTAATAATATAGTCACCTAACCTGTTGTCTGAGTTTAGCGGTGTTACAGCATAGGGGTTCATTGAAATAAAACTATTATTAGCTTTAGAAGTAGATTTAATTTGATTTATCTTTTATGATGTGACAGCGATGTGCTTAAAAACCAAATTAGGTGATCTATAACAAACATTCTAAAATAAAATTAATAAACATTAAAAGGGTAGGTAACGTATTTATTGTAATGTAACTAAATAATACTATGCAGAGGCATAATAAAGACTTTTTTATTATTTAAAGGAAGTATTAATGTTAATTTAGTAATACGAGAACCGAGCTCTTCTAATGATAAAATGAAACGAATGCTAATGGTCAGTCATATAATATAATATTTAATTATCAATGGACTGAAATCCTCGGATTATCATAAATATTTATGGTCTTGGATAATTGTCGTTGGGAACTAACTTTCTTTAATTTAATGAGATTGTAGAATATTCATAGCTTGGATTCTTTGATTAAAAGAATAGTTAATTTTAGTTAGTTGGTTTTAAACTTGTTTGTGGTTGGCTTTTTACCTGACTGCAAAGAAAGGGTTGTGTTTTTTGCGCGTATCATGTATGTATGTAATATTTTTGATTAGCGCATATATTCAGAATCTATACGGATTTACATGGTCAAGGTATCAATAAATAAGTCAAAGCAGCCCAAGTGTTCTTAGATAGGTGAAGTTAAAATATGGCGGCTATGCAACGCCATTGTAATTAATGATATTCTTTGTTTCAAATATTATAATATGGGTATTAAATTAAAGGGCTCAATACAAGGATTTTAAAAAGTATGGCATGATGCATGTGAATGCCTCCGAATGCATGTTATGTATGATGTCGCATAAAATTCGTATTTTGTTTCAACCGTTTCAGTTAGTTGTTTTTCACGCAGGCGGGCTTTATGTTTTTTTTTATTAAAAAAATATGTATTTTTTTGTTATGAACGATTTAAGAAATCTAAATTAAAAAAAATTCAAACATTTGGTGACTTTACAGGATATGAATTCATTATTAAACATTTAAACATCTTTTTATAAAGAGTATTTTAAATATGACGGGCGGAGGTTTTCTGTGGGTTATTAATTAAATGATAAGCGTCCGACTACAATAGTATTTTCGTGAATAAGTCGCTTTTGAGTTAAGTATTATTTAACACTTATTAAAAGTTTGAAGTAGGTTCTACTTTTCAAAAAAATGTTTTAATTTTATGCTTATTAGTGATATTGATAGTTTTTATATAATAGGTGACATTAAAAAAATTAAATCTCTTTATAATAAAAATATATAAAATAGTGAGTCTTAGAATAGAAGGTTTTGTTAATTTGCTCAACAAATTTTTTTCCATTAATCTTTATTCATATTTAAGAGAGGAAAGATTTGATTGCTTCTGTGTTTGCATTGGATAGGCCCAAAACTATTGGACTGATTTATAAAAGTCTTTCATTTATGGGAAGCTACATAATACGCGGTGGACATAGGTTATAATTTATGCTGGTGAAGTCGCGGGGTAACAGCTAGTTTGATAGAAATTCGTTCACAATAAAAGAGAAAATCGATGAAGAACATACCTACACCTATATATATATACTTTACTCATTGATACCTACTATATATAACTTTCATAAAAAAGATACATCTAATAGTAAAGTATACATACTCGTGAAACATAGAAAAACTTCCTTTCAGATTTTGAATTAATTTTAAATGCGCAATCTTTTGTTTTTTAGCTGAAAAGGGATGTTATAACATATCATCTTAATATTTAGGTGATATTTGTTGGAATGCGTATTATATTTTTTATAAAAATAAAACTACTTATTTGATTTCTAACAAAAAATAAATGGGACCACCTCGATCCATCAAGCTGTCGAATAAAAAAATAATTTTTGATAATTACCGGTTAAAAATTTACGAAAATATCGGTGAACATACACTGAAAAAAAAAACATAGATCGCCGTCGAGCATATAACTTCCTCCTTTTCGATATTAAAGTCGGTTAAAAAGTGACTCATATCCCTTTTTCGATGTCCACTTCATTTACTTAACGATAGAATTTCCTAACTAGGTAGCATTGCTTGTAGTTCAATAATTTATGAAGAAAAGTGAAGTAAAAATAACTGTTATGTTTCTAATTAAATGTTAATAGTAGAGCTAGAGGCATATTATGGCATATCGTGTAGACAACACCCATTTTTCTGAGCGCTTTGTGTGGGTACAAATCTATAATTTATATAATTTCAACCTCCTAATGGCATAGGAGATTTATGTGGAAGGAAAGCGACGCACGCGTTACTTAATGAGGGATTAAAAATAACTGACAATTTGTTTCGGGGCGACGCGACGGCCCGGGTTGGAGGCAGTTAAGTGTTAAGAGGTATACGAAGCTTTTTTAATTGAAACCAGTTAAGAGTTTTATTATTAAATAATGCGATTTATTTTCTGTTTTCTGTTTTAAGCGATAAACATTATAGATAATAAATAAATTAAATGTTTCAAATTTTATGATTGATTATGATTCTAATTTATATAGAGATCAAATCCGTGCAAATGATGTTATAAGGATCTTTTTAATAAATTCTTATTCTTTTAACCGTTTTATTACCTACTAGCTGTTCTCGCGACATCCCTCGCGTAAATTATAGCCTGTCACCCGGTATAGTTTTGGAGCCTATTTAGCGTAAACAAAAAATCAATAAAATCTTGTCTATTTATGAAATTCTAGCTTTCCGCCAGCGGCTTCGAACGTGTGGTCCATAGGGAAATTTTTATTTGGATATCGATTCATATCATAACACCAACACATGACACGGATATAATTACAATGACAAATTGAATAGTAAACAATCATAATAAGTAATAGTAACATCCACTCCTATTTTCATGCCTTATTTACTATTTTATATTGGATAAAATATGATTCCCGTATCTATTCGAGTATATATCCGAATCTATTCGATGAAAACAAACAATTAATCTTTCCTTTTAATAATTTTAGTATAGAAGTACATATATTAGTTTAAAACGTAACGTTATCTATCGCTAATACAGGCATTGACTAATAATACTAGGCAACGGTACAGGCTTGTAATGTATGAACATTAAGTATGTAATGGGTTGTTTAAAGGATAGTCACGAATGTAGGTATTCAATGAACGCTTGTTACATCATCGCGAAGCCTGTGGTTTGTTTACATGTGTCGCAACAACTGTGCGCCGGCGCGGCCTTGACACCGACGCGGACGCCACCTAGCGACGCTCAGTATAACCCGAGTGAAGTTCGTGCTATAGACCTAAACGGCGAATCACCACCTAACAAATAAATAGATACGAATATTAAATATCTTTTACTTAAATTATTTTTAAATATACACTTGACTTATAGTATAAGAATAATAATTCATTCTTCTTTCATATACATAGGTATTGAATTAAAAAACAACTAGTAAAATAACAACCTATTTGTCTTAAATAAAACGATTATATTACTTCCAATATGATTTAATTAATACCATCGCAACATATGATCGATCTGTTGTCTTGTTTAGGTTCGGTTGGTTGCTTTTATATATTAAGTCCATGAAACCTAAAACAGTTATTTTTCTCAAGTGTAAGATAATATTAAGATAATAACAAACAAACACAAGGGATTTGTTTTACAATTCTGTTTAAAATAAAGCAACGAATACAGCGGTGTCACAGCATTGAGCTCATAAATAAAACCTACTTCAAAACAGTAATGCTGAGTCGATAGAATAAGTAGTATGACATATTGATTCGATGGGAATTGAACTATAGTTTCTAAAGAGTTTTTACTATGGCATGTTAATATATTCATGTTACTAAGTTGTCGGACAGAATTTAGTAAATAACTTTATCGATACCTCCTACGTATAAGATCATAACTAGATCTAGGAAATTAATTAAATTATTTTACCAAGTTTGCAGTAAAGCCATATAAAGTTTTTATTGTTATTTGTGAAGTCAAATATTCTTAGACGTAAAATACATAAGTGGTAACAAACAGCATTTTTTTTGTTTGATTGTACTGAAAATTTGGCAAATTACAAATCACTCTTCCTGTTCTTTAAGTTCTAAACGTTTATAAGTCTATGGCAGTTCACGTGCACAGATGCGCTTGCGCACCCTTGATCTTAGACAATTAGTTGAATTATTCAAGAAAGTAGCAATTTACTTAGTAGAAATGGTATTATTACCGACCCACATCAAACGATACGCGACTTTAATTACACTTGAATGTACAGTACATATTTGTGATTATGATTAAGCAAACTATGTTTGGTAACTCATAATAGTTAGATAGACATAACTCGTTCGAATTAGCATGATACCTGAGAACCTATGTGGCTACACGTAGAAAATCTATAACTCTTTGGAGTGACAAATGATAAAATCGATAAATACTTCATCGGTGATAATTTTGTGTGAGCAATAGTGCATCTATCTCTAAATAGTTTCCAAATGCGACTTAATTTTTAACTTCTTGTTTTATACTGCGCAATCTTTTCGAAACGAGGGTCAAACTGAAAGTTCTTAGAAAATCAAAAACTGATTACATTAGCCAGTTATTAGTTTTATTATATCTTTTCAAAATATTGTCCATTCACGTCAATACACCGCTGCATGCGATAGAACCACTGGGAAAAGCACTTTGCCCACTCGTCCTTAGGGGTCTCTTCAATGGCATCGCGATACGCAGCCACCGCTTCTTCAGCATTCATAAACCGCTTTCCTTTAAGTTTTTCTTTAATTTTTGGAAATAAATAAAAATCACAAGGCGCGAGGTCGGGGCTATACGGCGGGTGACCCAGTAATTCAACGTTTGATGTCGCCAAATAGTCGATCGTTCGCTTGGCGGTGTGCGACGAGGCGTTGTCGTGGTGAAGGAGGATCCTACTGCGAGGTCGTTTCTCTCGAACTTTTTCCAAGACAAGTGGCAAACAATTGGTAGTGTACCATTCTGCAGAAACTGTTTTTTGATCCTCTAACACAATTGTTGCAAAATTACCTATCCTTCCAAAGAACGAGGCCACCATTTTTTTTCCCGCACTTAGATCTCTCTTCACTTTAGTTGGCAACTCCTCGAAAGGAAACACCCACTGAGCAGATTGTCTTTTGGTTTTAGGATCATAACAGTAAATCCAGCTTTCGTCACCTGTTAGTATGTCGAACACAGCATTTGAGTCACCTCCGTTAAATCTTTCAATCATTTTACGACACCAATCCACACGATGGAGTTTTTGAGCCTCAGTCAAATTATGAGGTATCCACCGGGCGCAAAGCTTCCTGACCGCTAAATGTTCGTGGAGGATTTTGTGCACTTGACTCATACCGATGCCTAAGCTTGTCCGAATCTGTTGATAGGTCACTCTTTTGTCAGTCTCTATCATACGCCGCACAACACAGATGTTATCTTCAGTCGTCGCCGTAGAAGGCCGTCCCTCACGTAAATCATCAGTGAGATTAGTGCGACCACGTTTAAACTCATTAAACCAGTTGTAAACAGTCGCACGAGATGGGGCTTCATCGTGAAAGGCCAATCGTAGTCTATCATAACTTTCTTGTTGACTTAAATGACATCGAAAGTCATAAAAAATCATTGCACGAAAATTTTCTCGTGTTAAATTCATGATGACGTGACACAGACAATTTTCAATTTGCCGCCAAATCGTAAAACAAATGACAAATGAATGAAATATATACTCAGTAATATTGGCAAAGAGTTATATTTTCAAATTTTAGAATTATTTTTTTATTATATTGTTTATAAGTGGCCAGTTCTAAGAACTTTCAGTTTGACCCTCGTAATAAAAAGCGATATTTTTATGTCATAGATATATTACAGAGCTCCAAGTAAACGCTTGTGTACTATTTATATGTAGATATTTGAGACACCGCTGTAGCAAGTGGCTCATAGGCCGGTCAAGGTGGCGTATCTCTGAGGTTTCGGGTTTGATCCCCGGTCGGCACAAAGCGCCTTTGCCCACTAGAACTAAGAAATTTCCTGTAAACTTTAATTTGTGTGTGAGCAATAAAGAGTTCATCTATTTATCTATAAAATTTTATAGTCTCGGGTCTGAAAGTTGTAGTACCTTGTACCATCGTTGTTTTACATATTCCATAATGAGCATCATCTTGGAACCTAAGCAATGAATGTGTTGTTGTCTAATATTTATTTATTTACTTTATTTTGTCACATTTAAGTTGCATATTGTCACATGTCATATTGATGAAAAACGTAAAAATTTATGCTAGGTAACTCAAAACCTCCAGAGAGGTTTTGCGTATAATTGAAAAGTGGCCCTGCATATTATTGTAGTCAAACTCTTGAAGCATAAAATCAGATACTGTGTGCACATTATTGTCGCACTATTAACCATAATGCAAATCTCAACCGGAGAAAATGTAAGTAAATGTGCATTCAATTGAGACAGATGTCCGCGCAAGCGCAGGTAGCCTTGTTACAGGGTTCCCAACGATTGGTAATAAAATAACACTCTGTATTTATTTATTACGATATTATGATGATTATTTTTTGTTTGTCACTCTGTCGAGTAGATTATTAAATAACTATTTTTCATTACTATTTAAACACATTAACCTCCCAACTACCGGTAAGATTTGTAAAATTTAATTGCAATATGATAGTATTCTATTTCCTCATCTCTTTACTCTTCTGTATGGAAGGACGCTAATGTTTTTCCTGTACCGAAAAAGCTTAAGCCTGATACCTTTTCCGATTATCGTCCCACCTCAATAATGCCCTTCCTATCCAGTCCTTAAAAAACTAGTCGTCAACAGTTTTTATAGATTTCAATCTCGTTTTCCTCTCAGTACGACTACTGCACTTGTCATGATTGCAGATGATATACACAATTGCCACCACTAACGCAACTCTTCAGCATATTAGAAAGTGTTTGGTGCATATAGCCCGCTCAAATGGCTTAAGAATCTGTTGCCAACTATGACAAAAATCACTTTTTCACAGTCTCTAGTTCTCCCATTGCTTGGCTATACTGATTCTTATTATTCTGGTCTAAGTGTCATAAATCTAAATAAGCTTGAGCGTTTT
Source organism: Diatraea saccharalis (assembly GCA_918026875.4). Taxonomy (NCBI): domain Eukaryota; kingdom Metazoa; phylum Arthropoda; class Insecta; order Lepidoptera; family Crambidae; genus Diatraea; species Diatraea saccharalis. The sequence continues at coordinate 17,954,527 of OU893340.1, read as the reverse complement.
CAGAATTTATGTATCCGTTTCATCTTTGGTATACGCAAGTATGACCATATCTCTGATTATCGTACCCAACTTCAACGCAACACTAAAAATTTTGGCCGGCCGATGTAACCTGGTCGAAACGTCGGGAAAAATAGGTAGGTGAAAAACCTAACTATCGAAATCTATTGCGTTAATACCCGTCTTATACAATCTAATATGTTTTACTGGGCAATAAAGTATATTCATTCATTCAATACCATTCCATAGTTTCAAATTTATTCGATAGGTGTTATATAAGTTTTACGAAAATATTACACAGATACAATATATATAGATTTATTAATAAAATGCATAGTTAAAGAAAACGAATTATACAAGATAAGGTAAAACATGTAAAAATACAGAACTAAGTTTATCCCCCGATTATAGCTACGTACTATATTAAAACTATTCATAATTCCTACTAATTTATTTTGAGTCCACACGTGGGTAAGCTTTGTGAAAAAATGTAACAATCTATACCTACATAAACATTAAAATGTGAGAAGCAGTATGGCACAACTTTACATTTGACATCCCTGCGCTTGCGCCGACAACAGCAGTGATGAGTCGGCCCGGCCCCCAAACACCCACTTTCTATATGGTAATACGTGAATCAAGATGAGACAAGAATCAGACAGGTAGCGGATATCGAATTGAGCAATGTTAATCGACAACTTAGACTGCTTTAAGTAAATACTAACGATTTTATATATTATTTAATTTATATATGGGTAAAATTTATTATGAAAAATAAGTACGCTAATTCTAGCTTTAAAATAATTTGTAGTAACTGTGTAGTAAAATGCATTGACTTTGTCCATATCTAGCATCGTACTTTCTACGCCCTTAAGTCTTATACACGTATATAGTCGAGAGTACTAATAGATACTCTAAAATACATACATTATATACGTTACATTCATATACGATGTGTTAAAAACATAAAAATATTTATTATCTGTGCTTCAAATGTCATTCTCTTTGTAACTGAAATGTCATTTAAGTTTTGTTTTTCTTCTTCAACTAAACGTCGTACAATCAACACGTTTTTTATTTATCTCCAAATAAACTGTTTTTCATGGTCCTTCGAGCCGGCTTGATAAATTACCTCTAGGTCTGCGAGAGTTAAATCCTTAATTTATAGGTAATAAACAAATTTTTGTAATGGAAGTAGTGTGGCATTTACCGTCAGATTTCCTTACTTCTAAGGCTCGGACTTTACCGTCTGTGCCAGGGAACACCTTGTTTATTCTGGCCATTGGCCAGTTCATGGGAGAAGAATTTAGCTCGCGCAATATTACCAAATCGCCTACCTTAACATTAGGTACATTACTTTGCCACTTAGGCCGATTTTGCAAAACATTTAGGTATTGTTTTGACCAACAATTCTTTATATTTATGTAGGGTTGATGTAGTTGTAAATGGCGCCAAATAATAATTAAAATGAAATAATTAGCGGTAAACTGGTGAGTTATGTATACGAAAGTTAGAAAAGTATTCTAATAAAATTAAATAATAATAAAAACAACTCTTTACAATCACAGAACGTTTTGCTGAGCCATGGCAATATCAAGCGAATTGTTTAGGAATTAGTATTCATATATTTTCAGTGTATTTTATCCCATAATACGAGAGTTTTTCTACTAGTATCCAAAATATTATTATGTTATAATAATTAAAAACGTGTTCAAGATAATCTATGTTAGAAAATACGTATCTGATAAACATCTATTACAAAGTAAAGGTCCAGAAAAACGATGTACTTCTGGACAATTATTGTCTATAATTTATGATGGTAGCGGGAATGCAATAAATAAGGATTAATGGGGAATATCGGGCTTTGTGTTATTTATAGGAGGCTGGTGAGTCAGCCGGTTGAGCGGACAAGCCGCCATGATGAGATATTATGCCTTGTACAAGTGAACGTTAGAAAACAGAATGTGTTTTCAACTAACAGGTAAGTACTTAAATTACTCGGTACGGCTGTTACCGTTAGTATATAAGAGAGGATGTTGATGAAAACGTTTTATAACGTTTTTGTATTTAATTAAAGCGAAGGGATCCAACCCATAGAACCTATGATAAGGTAATATTTTCTTTGATTCGCGAAAAACGTGAAAAACTGAACTTTACTGAAAGGAATCTGGTGTCATGGCTGTGTAAGTTCGTAAGCAAAAGTATAATTATTTAGCTTTCTTACACTTCAAGATAAAATATTATAAGTAATAATATAAGAGGCAAACTGCAAGACAGTTTTTTATGAATACTTTTTGAAATGAAATATGCTGAAGATCTTATATTGTGAATACTCCTTTAGAAAAGGATGTTATATTGCAAAGTCGTAAATTATAAAAATCACTCTCAGAAAATTTGGCAACTGAAATACCATGTACTATACTTAGACACAATGTTTATGTGATAATGACCTAATACTTTCACATAGTTTACAACTATAGGAAGCTTCAGACCAATCTTCAGACAATGTGAGTTTTAATAATGGAAGTATAGCCGTGCGCATGCTCTTAGAGAATAGATTCTCATAAAGAGCGCGATCATTCTCGGCGCGCGCCCGCAGCCATTATTAAGCGCGAACAGTTACAGCGGGAGCACGGACGCGGAAAATTATTCGCGCGGGCTATGCGCTTGCGCTTCCGCGAGCCAAGACGTGGCGGGAACATCTAGGAGTACAGCGGTTTCCGTTACTAAAGCCTTTTCCGACTAATTAAAGTTTATTATACCTGTTTTTTATATACAAACTTTTTTTTAAATAGATATATATTAAAGAATCCAAAGCGTAGTCTAAAAGCGATTCCCGGTCTTGTCGTGGTAGGAAATTATTCTATATCACCTCGGGTTTGGGTGTTATGGTACCTTAATTCTTTCAAATATTCCTGATAATTTGGTTAAATTGAGGGGTTTTTATCTTTATGAACTATTTTGATTTTATGACGACATTTCACTAGAGAATTTTTAACATTATCTTTAATTTATAAGTAATTTACAATTAAAATTATATTCTCAGATATATAGACTTAAGCTCTGCTAAAATAGTTTGAAACAATCCAATATCTAAAACATTTACACAATTAAAATTCTTTAATAAATGACTCCCATTCATCTTTGTTTCTAATACACTCCATCAGCAAATGATGTATTACGTCTGCAATTTATTGTAGGGACATTTTGATTTTTGCTGCATTTTGCAAACATTTTGCAAACTTTGCTGATTTGCTGATTTGCTGAATAACGGAGTCTTATAATGAAATCAATGTATTTTCTACTTAATTTACTATCATCAAACCAAATTTCACGAGGAGGCTTACTTTGAATTGTTTTAAAGCATCTATACACTATTCTATAGATTTTTTGCCAATGATATTTTCAGGTATTAAAACTTTTTTTTTTAAATTTAGGTATAAACTCCGAATAATATTTATTTAATAAGTTTTTTTTCTGTAGCCGAGCATTTTACACGTCGACTTGAAAGTTGTTACAATCACTGAGATTCCAGAATTTTATTTCCGTCAATATTTCCTCGGTTCAATTAGTTTATTATATGTCTTGTTCACATTGTTGTATAGCATCTGGTGAGAATTAGATGTTCAGCTTAGATTGGGTGATCGTGTCGAGTAAAATTGCGAATTACGTGAAGGCACGCGAGCTACTCCGCTGTGCGCATGCACATTCCTCAGTAGCAAGCACACCAGCTGAGACTGCTAAACTAACTCACGAATTCACTAAAACTATTTTTGATATTAATATCTCTCCTGTATACGATGCGAAAGTGGAAGTATGTAGAAAATGTTCACAATCGAATTCATCACGTGCTATTGGAAGGAGATTGCAGAAGTCATAAAAATGGCTAGCATGTATGAAAATGGCTATGAATGTCAAGCAAGACTTGTTGTTAGGACTATGCCTTTTGGCATAAGATATACTCTGCCTATTCCTCACAGGATTGGGCGTGAAGATATAAATTATCTTATCTCTTTGTCTTTATAAAAGTTAGCTAAATGTCTATGATTTAAGGGTTCTTTTTTTACTATCTATATCGCCCACTTCTTAGTCACTGGTCAAAGAGTAGATAATAACTAAGAGATTTTTGCGATAAAAAGGAGCCTACGTTCTCCAGACTCTCAAATATGAAAAATTACCAACACGACCATTCACTGAGACGTAGATGAAGTACAAAAACCATTTTGGTATCATCTATAATTTATTTTACAAATAAAGTTAACAGAAAATTCAACGTGTAACCAAGAAAAGTAAAAACAACTTACAAACAACTTGCTAAAAAGAATCGTACAATTTTTAGCTGAATCATGGTAAACATTCGAATCACCAAACCATTGCATTTTTTTCAGTGTGATTTTAAAATAACTTTAAATCTTTTAAATATTAAAACTTCATGATTACTTTTATTCACAAAGGTAAAATAGCATATCTATAATGCAATAGGATTTGATTTAGTCATACATACACATAAACTGTAATTTAGTCTAGTTTATAAAATACCTTTATCGTGATTCAAGAATTTTTTATATTGCTTCGGGTACGTTTTCTTAGATTAGGAGTACATTTATCTCAACAAATAAATTGTTATTATACTGTAGAGTATTTAATTTGGTGTGAGTCAACACGAGAAGGAAATGGTTGACTGTCCACCCTTTGTCAATTGTAGACATGGCTCATCTACAGCTCATTAATCTAAAACCAAGCTAACATCCTGAGCGCTTCCGTGTCCCGCATCTGCAAACAAACGCTGAGGAGTTACTTACCATAGTGTATAAATAATCAAGTATAGCATGTTATTTATGTATTAATTATACATCTTTTCTAGTTTTTATTTATTTTACTACTGGTTATATGCAGCGAACCCTCCCCCTTCCATGAAGCCAGTTGTATTACTATATTTTATTACTTATTATATTACTATATTTTTGCAGTGTTTTTTTTTTCTTTATTTTAATTAAGGACTTTGAAAATATGTACACGTCCCATTGTAGCTCACAATGAACTATAAAGATTCTAAAAGACATTTTTGTGAAGCTGTTTTTAACTGTAGGTATTTTACTAATTATATTATGATTTTAGCGCCCATTTGACTGGCGTCCAGGGCACTTGCACGCAGCTACCCCAACCCCTTAGATACGGCCAGATGAGAAAGTGAATGTAACTCAAATTTAAAGTCACCATTCTAGTCTTTGGATGCAGATGAGATACTGTCTTAGCTTGATTCTAATGCCGGCAGTTACGGCTGAGTAGTTGGCTGTGGGTTCAAAATCGTTTGTCGCCGGTGAACCGTGCAAGCAGTCTCGCTTCACCATGCGACGCGCCGGCTCAAGAACACTGTAGTTCACGGAAGCACTGCAAACCTTAGTATACATCAAGTATTTAACATAATATAGTTAAAGGCTGGTGACCGAGAGCAGTGACCTTGAATACAAAACTTAGAATCGCATGTTCAAGGGCTAGTTTAAGCATATCAATATTGGAAGCATTTGCCTGACCCACACTTCGAGCCTGATCGAGCGTTCAGATATTCATGAAAGTTATCGTAATGAAAGATCACTGACTATCACTACAAATGAGATAGTGAGTGATTGAAACCCCAACAATGATGTTCTTTTTATGGCGTAGATGCTCACTAATGGCTTGTTTACTCTTGATTAATACGATTTTTACTCAATTTTAAAGTATGTGTAAGTAAACAAACAAATGAGTAATAAGTAGCAAGTTAAAATTTTGTTAACTACTTATGAGCTTACTTATCTACTTAATTACGTGCAAACCAGTCATAAGATGGGACTTCGCTAAAATGAACTCCTAAAGCGTTGTTTTTGAGGTTGATAGTTTGTATAAAACTTCGGTACTACAAGTGCTAGGTAAATTTTGTATCGGGATTCTGTTTAGGACGGAGGTGCTATCTAAGATGTGTTTCACGAGAACCATGTAGAAGTAGCTAGCGACAGCTATGTAATTATGTATGTATTTAATTATATTATAGTATGGTATGAAATCTTTTGTTTTGAGCATAACTTTAATTTGTTTGGAATTTATAAATGTAGATATTAATATACATGAGTTAGGAAAGCATCTTTTAACTGCGATGAATGTTCAATTTCTCTCTTGCTTTTGCAGGAAACAAATCATGCAAGAAATGGTCCGGAAATGAAGGCACGTATTAACTGAACACTCGCCTCCAGCCACAGGCACTAGGATTATAAACGCATATTACTGTCATTTTACCAAAATACAGAGTTAATATTTTTAAAAGTTTTATTTAAGAGTAGCTCGGTGGCGTAGTGGATAAGAGCCGCGGCCCGCGATCGTTGTTGTTAAGCAACTTTCGCAAGGTTTGATCATGGGATGGGTGAAAAAAAATTATCTCGAGCAACTCCGTGCTTCGGAAGGCACGTTAAGCCGTTGGTCCCGGCTGCATTTGCAGCCCTTAATACCCTTCAATCCGCATTGGGCCAGTGTGGAGGGTCGTGGCCCATTCTCCTTAACCATCCATAAGGAAGGCCCTAGCCCCTGCAGACGTAAAAGGGCTGATGATGATGTTGATGATTACCGAATACATATCTCAATTAATATAATTTTATTGATACAATCCCCATTAAAAAAAACCTTCTGAAAATTGGAAAGTTTTATGTTTCAACGGGTATTAATGTTTTAAATTTTAGAGGGTTACATTTCAGTAATTATAGCTATTAAAAATTTATTTGTGTCTTACGAGTAATATGCAAATTTAAATAAACTAAATGTCTAATATATACACTATCAAACTACTTTTTATAACGATGGTTTTTAATTATATTTCCAAATAATTCCCCCCTGCAGTGGGGATGTAAAATGGCTGATGATGATGAAGTTTTATAAAGGGCATACGTAATACACAATAAGATATAATGATAAATTTGAAGCTATATCCATGAGTTACATAATTTCTCAAAAAATAAAACTATAAGAATGGACAAGGAATTTTAAATCTATAGACGAGTTTTGTGTCTCATTTACACTAATTAATAAAAAATCGCCGGCAAGAAGTACTCGACCTTCACCGACCAGTGTAAATACGCCAAAAAATTCATAAAATGATACTTATATTTGACTAGCTTGCCGGCTTCATGATGACGTTGCAATTTCTATGATCCCAGTACCGATTGTCAGTGCAATTCAATATGCGCAATTAACTTTTTCGAATCTAAATAATACACGTGATATTATATATCTACATTACATTACATAAGCTGCTCAGATAAATTTATGAAACTCATTATTAGCCTATGTTAGAGCACAAGTCCAATTGATATAATTACAGAGGAAGAAAGGGCCATCAGCAACTACGCGGACCCTCTGCGTATTGGTAAGTATTAGCGGCCGCAGATGTAGCCGTTACCAATGGCACATCGTGATATTCGAGATAATATATTTCAGTCACCCATCTTATTACACGCCTTTGTGAAAGTTGCTTCACATTTATAATCGCAGACCAAACGCAGTAATCACCATAGCTGAACTATCTACTACCTATACATAAATATGATAACATTCTATCTCACTGCTACATAATATTAACATACATCTAAAATGTACGGTCGCGTTCACACAGTTAACAGACCGTGGCACGCTCACAAAACTGTGCGGTTTTGCTTTTAATTGCATGCATTAAGTTGACGCACAAATGGACAGACAATGAGTCCATTTATCTCGTTAGTAGTTCACCGGGTTAATCATAAACGTGTTTTTATATTACCTACCTCTGTTTAGCCTACCTGCCTCTGTTTTCCCGGTATCCTATAACCCAGGAATATTTAAAGCACGAGTGAATAGGTTCTGGGCAAACTTTACGCCTGAGGTCAAGAGTGAGCCCATCTCGGATAAAAAAAGACAGAATTGAAAAAGATTTTGAGCGGTTTTTGCTTTTAAAACTCAAAGTGTTTTTTGAAGCGATGTGGATGTCAATTCTGATTGTATTTCATGGGTAAACAATGTGGTGTAAAGAACTTAGCGCTATTAATTTTAAAATTCATTATTTCTGTAAAAAAGTAATATGTCTGCTTATTAGTTTTATTATATGTTGCATTCAGAATGCTATATTGGTATATTATAGAAAAATAACTAAGTTAAGTTTTAAAATATTGTTTAAAGTATTTTCATTTAATAATAAGTAGAATGGTTTGTAAAAAAATAATTAAAAAAAATATTTGCAGACAAAAGGTATGTATTATGCTTATGATTATGGTGTTACTATTTAATTACGCTTGCCATAGTCAAAGATTAAAAAAAAAAGTAGAATCATAAACGTGACAAAAAAGGTTTATATAACTCTAATTCACCAGTATCTAGAATTATACTGTAACTTATTTGTCGGACACGACGCATATTTAATTTTCCCCACAAACACCGTTACAATGCGGTCTACTATAATGATGTACACAAAACAGTAGGTACGTCAGGTAACCGCAGTGTGTCAAATTTCCACAGTTGATTTTGAATTTTACGCCAATGCTAAAATAGTTTAGAATCAAGTGGAGAATATAGTCGGATTTGTATAACTTGACATGCTGACTGTAGATTTGTGTGTCACAGGGCCGGGCCGCTAATGGAACCGTTGAACCAAATGATTAGTACCTACCAGCCCTTCTTGATCTTCGGCTTATGTAAAGGAGCTTAATCTACTTTTCCACGTTAGAAAAAAATAAATTACGACATAATTTAAAAATTCTTTCACAAAATGTAGACTTATATTCTGTACTAATATTATAAAGAGTAAAGATTTGACTGTTTGTTTGAATTGAATAACTTACGAAACTATTGGACCGATTTCAAAAATTCGTTTATCTACGGGAACTGCATCATACGCCCGTGACATAGGCTTTTATTATAAGTCGTGGGAAAACAGCTAGTAAGATATATCTTTATTCAGATGGTAGTAGTGTATAATTCAACTAAACACACGCACAATAACTGAAGACCCTCTGATATAGTGCCACTCTCACAACTAGTTTGGGCTGTTTGTTCGTCTGATTTCTCTGTTTGTGGACAAACATGGACTGATCAGCTTTGTGGACATCCTAAGGTTTCACATTGCATGGAAATACTAATTATAAAACGGTTTTCTTTAAATAATAATAATGTTTGAAGTATGTAAATGCATAAGACTAATTTACCCACAGGAAATGGGTGTTTGAGAAAGAAATGGTAATAAATAGTGCAAAGTAAATAAATTGAAAATTTTGAACTTCTTATTACAAAAATTGCGCGCATGGAAAAAAGTATGATGTTTGCCACAGTTAAAGTTTATGCGGAGAAGAAGTGGAAAACATATTAATATGCTTTTTTAAATTATAATATTTTTTCTTTTTTAAAAATCCTTTTAAAGAGTTTTTTATTTATGGCACAATAGTGACGTTCTTGTATAGAAATAAATTGATTGTATTTGTTTTAACGTAATCTTTTCAGCGAACTCTTTTAGCTGGGTTCTATGCTTAGGCAAATTAATAAAAGGCTGACTAAGCTTGAAAACTTGATTTAATTAAGGGTAAACAAAAAAAAATATAACAAACAAAAAAGGAATATTAAAACAGTTCGTATGGTGACCTAAATAATAATATTAAAATAGTTAAATAGAACAATTGCATACCCCTTTTATTCGGGTTAAGTGAGTAATTTAACTTTATTATATTAGATTTGAAGAAGGAAACATTTTTTTTTTACAACAAATTGCTATTGATTGAAATTAAGTATGTATAATGTTTCTAACTCGACGAATTTTCACGAACTGACATTCAAAAAGAGCATATTGGATTATTGAAAATTTCAAATTAGGAAAAGTGAATAATAACAAAAAAATAAGTTGAAGATCAAAGACTGCATGCGGAAACCTAAGACGAAATAAACGGTGATACGACGCATCGTTACAAAACTAATTCAGCACGCATTTTTTTACTTTTCAGCAGCAGATATTCTTATGATTTATAGCTGCTTGGTAATTTAGTCACAACCTTAAAGAAGTATAATATCTTTGATAATAAATCTTACTGAGATGACGACAGGGTAAAAAAGTAGTCCGTCAGTCAGATAATAGAAAAATATTAGATGCATATTGTTTTTACTTCAATTTAACAAGAAATTGCTTAGATAACAGGCATTAAAGTTGAGGTGTGGGGGCTCGCTACGTCACAGTTTTGTAGAAAATGCACAAAACCGTGACATCATGTGACGTTTTAACTCAATGTATCGCCGTAACTTAACGATTACACAAAAAAATACGTGTTTAATGTTTTTCAACAATCTATTTGACGGACAAACAAAAAAAAATCGTCATTTTTTCTTGGGATATTTTATTTTATTTTTTCTAGGGATCTTACAGTATCATTCACAATATAGTGTAAGCCTATTATTATTATAGTTACTTTGATTAATAAAGAAATACTTGTAAAATGACGATGACTGTAATTAATAGATTTGTTATGAACAGTATCCTACGCAGGCACAAGGACGTGCCTTACATTCCTCCTAAGCGCAGAAAATTTGACGTTTGCAAAATAATTCCCCATAAAACAGCTCTTGCGAAACGCCAACACTATGTTATTAGTTCATTTATATATAATGCTGCTAATAGAGTGACTAACATCTACCCTCTGCCCCTTAGCAGGTGCAAGGATTTAATAAAAAATTGGCTGCTAAAATTAAATTTCAAACAAACAGAAGAAACTACGTACATAATTGTTTCTCACACATCTGAAACTGACAGTGAAGGTAAGCTAGTCCATATCCCTTTCCTTTTGGACTAATTGTTATAATGTTAAGCTCCAAATTTCTAAGTTTCAATACTACTGGAAGACGCAGGCAGCTGTGCCTCAGTTTAACACTAGTACAGCTGCCAACGTTAACCTTTAATTATGGTGTGCTCATAAAATAAATCATTGTAATTAGGTAAACTATTTGTAAACTAAATTGCTCAATAAATTATTATTATTAATAATAAGTGTAGTATTGACTTGAGAATGTAATTGTACGAAACGTATTTGCATTCGTAAACAGTACAGATTATTATTATTTATTGTATTTTATTAATATTGTTACAAATAAAAGATAAATATTGATCACTGCGTATTAAAAGTATGATATTGATTTAAGTATGCAATGTTACAAAAGGATACTAATTATAAAAAGTAACTTCTAATGTCGTTCAACTATATGTATTTTTAAAAGGTAATTATTATTAAACAACTCGATTTAATAATTAACAAACCTAAATGTAAGAAACTCAAACAATAGAACATTGTATTGAAAACGACATCTTGCGAAAAACTATGACAGTATCGTTTTTTAATGTTGGCAGTAGAATAAAACATGGCAGAAATGTAACGCCAATGAACGGCGAATCAATGTGAAATAAAGTATTTATCAAGTAATATTGGTTTAAATCAATACATCGTCCCAACTTCTGAGGTCGGCCAAAAATAATTACATCTTTAATACTTCGCTAATTACAAGCATATGAAATTCCGCGTATAGAAGTTAAATTACTTAGTTTATATTATGAAAGTTGTTTCTTTAGCCACATCATTTATTACGTATATAATTAACTATCAATAAGCTCGGGTTATTTATAGACTTTTGCTATCTTAACGCAAGTTTTCCAGTTAAATCTATACTTTATAATAATATAGAACAATACACCACATCCGTAGTTTCTAGTAATAAACGGTTAATGAAATGAGCACGCAGCAAAACCACAATATTACAACACATCGTAGTGGTTTCCAAACTAGGGGAATGAGGAACCACCCATGAGAAATATGAGACATGGAAATTTTTACATTCCAAATTATTGTTTAGTACAACAAGTTATTATTCCATTCACTAAGAATATACTATTTCTATTGTATTATAAATATAATTCTTTATCCTTTTGTAACGGTGATATATTATCCTTTTGAGACTAAAATACATAACATGAACACTGGCGCCAAAGTCGAATCTATATTCTTAATGAAGAATGCTTAAAAATACAATTTGTCCCTGGCACTCTGAGATGGGACTCGAACCCATGACTTTTCACAATCTGGGCGACTGTTCTAATCACTGAGCTACCCAGGATCTAACAGGACTGATGAATTTTTCAAACACTTGTTACTTTTTTACTACTACAGGCTGTACTTTATTAAATGTTCAGGCAATCCACCTATCCGAAAGAAATATTAAAACTTTCGATAAAGATGTAAAAATTTGTTAAAAAAAAGCTTGTTTGAATCTATATTGAAACAAAACAGCTTGTTTTTTAAGATAATAATACACCTGCCACCTTTACAAAAAATATTTAGCTTAGACATTCCAGTTAAATAGTTGGTAATGGCAAATATCAAGTATATGGAAATATTACAACGATATTATAATATATCTCGCCCATATTATAATCAAAATTTCCAATTATGTTTTGTGGTAATATATGTCAAGTAAAATAAAATAAAATAAAATATATTGAGCGCGTATAGATCAATATAAAACGTACAGTCTAAAAAATATTTCTAAATTAACACAATTATTATTCATTAATATATGATTTAACGCTCAAGTCCTTAATACGAATACACAAACAATAAAAAGTGGTTGATGATCAAAAATTTTGGGAACTACTGACATATTATAAACTTAACAGACGATGTTTAACTGTTTTGTTCGTGGAGACAACAATCGTTATTCTGTTGCGATTGTTAATTGTTATGGTTTCCCTCCTTAGCTCACTTCCTATTGATATCCTATTACTAACAAGTGGACTTGTGTTTGGAAATGTAGATTTAAATAAATTGTCATCGACACCGTACCATGCGATGTTATTTTAATAGGAACCTCGAAAGTTTTTGATATAAGATATTCTAAACTTAAAAAGAATACTGTCAGAATAACACTTTTAATTTTTTTTTATTAAAAGATACCCAAATAAATACGAATGAAGAATATAAGTTTTGCTTACTTTCATTATACTTAAATAACAACACTAGTCTAGCTCATAGAAAAAAGATAAAAATACACTATCCAGAACTTTCTCTGTATGTTTACTAAAAAACTATAAGAACCCTGTTATTAAATATGTTTTTAAAATATAAATTTGTTCCCATCGATGCGCGACTCCGACTATTTTCGGTCAGATTTTTTAATATAGTAAAGCCTGAGCGTAACGATGGCCACAGGCGTATATCAAGTGTTGCAATTACTAACAGCTGAGATACGTTACAAAGTGGTTCAACGCCCGCATTCAACTGAGTCCAACTAAATTAACTCAACACGTTCATTGCATTCGACTTCTATTGAGTAATGCAATCAACGAACAATTTAAGTCTTTTTTTTACGATAGATATACCTATACCTCAAAAAGGCAACGAGATGAAATGGCGAAGCTTTTCAATTAGTAAGTAGAAGTAATAACTTCGTCGTTCTTTAGTTTTATCTATTTTCTAGTTTAGATTAGTAAGTAACCTTGAATTGCTGTTATTTGAGACATTATGACGATATATTAGTAGTTAGTTTAAGTGCGTTTTACTCAATTACTTATGTAACTAAACTTTAATACAAATACGTAGTAAAATTAAATAACTATGAATAACGAACAAAATCAAAATAATTTCCAAACGCGTGTGACACTTGGGCGTGCCGCTTATTACTTGGTAATTCAGCGCCGGCGGGCTCTTACAAAGGCTTAAGAGGCGCTATAATTCAGTAATAACTACGAGATTGGGCAACTGGTCCATGGGATAATCACCATGGATGAAGGTCCCGTGTGAAATCTGGGAGGGGCGGTGACTGTTGAAAATATAAGATAGAAAGCGATGACAAGGTAGGCAGGGTATTACTCTTCATTGGCCATCATATTGGTGCGTGATTTATGGTATATGAGTTTTGATTTTTTCGGCAAAAAGATGGTGCTAGTATCTTTATTTGATTTTTAATAACTATTGAGGTGATTTCGTTTTTATTATTTAATCATAAATGAATGCAAAGAAGACAAACATATTTGAGAGAAACGATACCAGAACAAAAGTAAGGATTACGATTGATGACGTGGTGTTGAAATAAATGAATGAATTATATCTTGGGTGTGCTTTTAGTAGGAAAGAAGGTACACCGCTGTCAAAGGAAGGAGAGCGGGTGCTGGGAATAGTGAAAACGGAGCGTAGGGAAAACTTCTTGTCAGCAAAACCTTGAGCCAGAAAGTGCAGTTTGCAGAAAGAGGTCAATTGGTAACCCAAAGATGACTTTTAACCTAAATAAATAAATTTAAAAACATGTCGGATTTTATGGGTATAGGGGTAAATTACAAAGAAAAATTTCAAATTATTTTCAAAAAGGACCTATTGTGAGCATTTCATATATGTATATATTTTTAAATCGCTCTGGTCCGGCTTATTTCACATAAAAAAGCAGATCATTTCAATTCAAGCATATTCATACCATTCATTTCGATACTCAAATATTTCGAAATATGATATTTTTGTTATTAGCCTTCACGATCCGAAAATATGGGATTGTTTAAGTCGTTTAACTCGTAAAAGTCAATGGAGACTAATGTAACTTTACGTTCTCATGACTGATCCGGTAAAACCGATGAATTCTGTACGAGCATTACTTAAGGACGCTCTTAGGCAAGAAAATAGTATGGCGATCTAAGTATCTTATTGTTTTGATGGTTATTTTTTTAACCCGGTTATGTAACGCATTTTCCGGAGGTAACCTATAAACCTCAGTATTTCTAATTTTACATAATGCAGACAATTAAGTTATTTATATTAGGATATGAGTAATGTATTGGGAGTGAGGTTGTTTATTTCTTTATAATGGTCGTTCTAACCAATCACGTGACCTACAGGACCAAAGTAACTTCGTTGTTGAACGTTTTATGTTGTTATCAACTATTGTAGCACCAAACTTCGAAATCGTAATAAACATACTAATACAAACGCAGTCAAATACATTGCTTACTTTCATTTTCAATAGATGGCGCTGTGGCCTGAATCGCGGTATATCTTCTCTTTGTATAATTGTATTAGTATTAAGAATTTGTTATGAAAGTTTAAGTTTAGTCTATTTGTGTTATTATTGTGTATTTAAATTTCTGTATTTTAATTTCTGTATTAGATCATACGGACCATTAACACGCAGCCGCGAATAAACAGTTTGTTGTTATCTTTTTGATCAGTCGTGTATCTGTATCGATTACAGATCAATATTTATTTTACTTCTAATCCTAGTTCTTACCAATAAACTTTGGTATTCCCGATAAATTGACAGTTTATTAATCGACTGACTTTTCTTCAGTCAGTCAGATCAAAAGCCAGCCCGTTAATTGAATGCTTAATGTGCCTTAGATCCACGGAGGAGCTAAATCCCTAATAAATGTTTGGTCACCCATCCTATGACCTGATAAATTGATTATTATTGAAAACGCCTTGTGTCATTGAACTCCTTGATTGTCCGAGCGTCGAAAGCTGTCGAAACTCTGCACTATTGTCCTCTATACATACTTACTATGTGAATAAATCTTATTTATATCAACGGTTCTGTACTAACCTGAAACAAAGAAAAATTGTAATGAGTTATATTTATTAACAACCTTGACCGCTGTTATCGCGAAAATAGTAAATTGTTTTGTTGTGTAAATAAGTTCGTTTATGTTAAGAAATGTGGAATGTTATTTGAATTTTAGGAAATGGTCATGTAAAGGAAAGGAGATGTACTGATTTTCTTAAACGTGGTTTTTTATTCATCTTTGGAGCGATTATGTAAAAATCTGAACCCGAATTCGAATTCACTGAGATTATGGACGTATTCACTTCAAAAGCGGCATCCGTTCAACCTTGAATTGGTAATAACGTTTCGTGGCATAAGTGAAGTGAGTTTCGAAATAACATAGTGATAGAATATCGAAGACTCATATGAAAAATCAATTTTGTTTTGTATTTTTATACAAATAATGGAATCAATCGAATTTATAAATTAAATATGTACACATGAGTGAATTCGAATTCGGGTTTTTGCAGAATCGCAGGGCTGTATAGTCGGAATGCACGCAGTATTCACATGGAGTGAACTGGGCGCACCTACACCGCTAGTGACCCCAATTCTTCCTTTCCTATTTCTAAATTAATTATTAAATCACTTTGCTTTTTTATATATGATACTAACATTAATGTACGGCTATGAAACAAAATACAAACAGTCTTGTATTGGCAATTTGATACATTTATAAGGAGGAGAAGTGCAAAGAAATATTATCTAATAATAACGCTTAAAAACATATTAAATTGATAATAAGCTATTACTTATTTCACACATTACCATGAAAAACATTATACACATTGGTCGAAGCATTTTTTTTATTGACACTTTTTTCATTGAATGCAATATAAATGTAAACAATTTTATAGAAGCACACTACCCGGCACGACTGTAAACTCGGTGCCGAAATAAAAAAGCGACTCTAAAAACCTTAGAAAAGTTAAATATTAAAAATAATATAAAAGGCGTCTCTTTCCTATGGACTTCTCTATCTTTAGCTTAAAATCTCCGAACTACTTAACGTTTGTGAAAATAGAAAAAAATAAAAGAAAAATTAATGTCTGTTTCGAAGCTGGTCTGCAGAATCAACGCGGTCGTATTTTGTAGGATATATCATAGTGAATTTAAGACTACGCGCACTAATATAACACTAACTTTAAATTAGTTTTGATAAATTATAAAAAGGAAGGAACGTTCAAATAAGCTGATAACAGCTTAAATTTTCAATAATAAAAATTAAGAAATAAGCCATATTTTTCAGATTTTTCGTCGAAATAAAAAACTTGAATTTATAAATCTTCCTCTATACATAATCACAACTTCTAAAATTCAATATGTTTTTTATTTCTTCCCGTGTTTATACTCTGTAGAATTAGTAAACACACGTGTCACTTTGCAGCCGTAAAGAAAAAGCCTTCGCTTTAATACGTCATCATCTATCCCTATTTAACCTCATTGATTTGCGTTGTCTTCGTCTCGTATCCTCTTTAATGTCGTGTCTTTGCGCCCAGTCTTAAATTCTTCGGGAACTGCAGAAATCGGTAGAATATTATAGCGGCCAATAAACCTGTCGTTTAGAGTGCGCGCGCGCGGGCGGCGAACGCAAGGCCGCCGAGCGCACGCTCCTACCTCAACACAATTTTCCCACACCTTAGAGATATCAATCTGTCGGCCACTAAAGTAGACAAACTTAACAAAGGAAATTGTTCTGCTTGAAAGAGTCTTATGGCCATATGAAATTTCCTGTTTTGAATGTGATTTCTATAGTACATACGTAGAGTAGGTATTGCTTAATACTAAAACTACTACTTGCTCAAAAACAAATAACCGCTTCGTTCCACCTTAAGAGGATTTTAAAAATTAAGAATAAGAACATGACAAGTTTTTAAATAACAAAAACCTTATTTGAATCGATCAATATAAAAATATAATACAAAATACATAAAAAGATCCGCAAATTTTTTGAAGTCTGCATTAAGGTTCAAAATCAAATGTTCAGAGTTTTATATAGCACGAGATTCTATACAATAGTTGACAATTTGTTCGAAAGCATCACGCAGTTTTATAGCGGGGTTTATTAGTCCTACTTTAGCAAAAGTTCACTATGCACTTAGTGACTTCATTTATATTCAGAGAGCTATCGAAAAGAAATAAATTTAGTTTTTCATCTTGACTATATAAATGTAAATATCAGATAACATTAAACGTTTCAAAAGTTCAAATCATGTTTATAAAATCGGACTTAGTCAATTTCACAATATTTAATTAAAAATGAATGCATATTTTATAGAATTTTTAAGCAATTTTGTAAGCAATTCATCCCAAATATAATAATTCATTATTATCTATTGAATTACCATTTCTTCACATTAACCACCTCTACTGGTTCATTAGAGATGTAAACTGCCCAGTTTTTAGTGAATGGCAAGTTGTGTGTACCTGAACATCAATTGAATAAACAAAAACAAACATTATATAGTAACGAATTCATAAATAGTGACATTGTCAGCTGAACGCTAATAAATATATTTTTTCTGCACAATGGTAGAACACCTGTTTCGCAGAGGTCGAGAACGTGTAATATAATTACTACCGAGCTGTCCGTGTGTCTGTCACGAACACGGCACGCCCACAGATCTCTATCGCGTGGGATTTCGCTGATTCATACAATGTTATACACATTTGAGCATCTTGGTAATCTTCTATCGATAAAATAAACAATAACTGAGGTTTTAATGAAACAAATAAGCTTATTGAAAGTTTACCCGCTCTTATTAGAATTCATAGTAATTACATTTTGCTATTACCAAATCGATATTAATTGTCTATCGAACGCAAAAAAATAAAAAGATAAAACGTAACCTATATGTTAATTCAGAAAGAATTATTTACTACTGCTAAGTTTGAAGCACCCATTTTTAGTGTAGTGATAAATCTGGTAAATCTAGATGTAGAGGTAAATCTTGGATTAAAAATAAATGAATGATTTATTCTGCTACATAAAATAATGGCGCAAAAGAACTTCCGCATACAATAAATTTATTTAAGTAAAAACTGTTTCATTTTCATTACATTTAACTCTCAAATAATTGATTTAACTAGCATTTATAAAACGTTACTAACCCCTTACAGGCTGACATAAAAATGTAAAAAAAATCATCACTATTGAAGTCTAAGATGACGCGATTAAAATATAATACTCGTGCTTGATTATAATAACCTCCACACAAAGATTATGATATGCATTCAGGTGCAAATTAAAAGCATGTCATGTAATGTTAAAAGGTTGCATTATTATGTTGGTGAAACAATAATAAGTTTCCACTCAGCGTGGCTCACTGTAAAGCAAGCGGCTGATCAAAGAAATGTCACGAGCGCTCGACACGCCTTGATAAAGTTTTACACAGTACGACAGCGGGTGTTGCCAGATTGTTTTATTTTACGATTTTAGGCTAAAATGTATATGAGGAAATGTCATCTTTGGATAAATTCTTTATTTCCTTTATGCAGCTAATGCAAAAAGGAAATGAAGTTAAATAAGAATATAATTTGTCTTTGAGAAAATAATGCGAGTATATAAAAAAGGGTTGGGCTAGGTTCAGAGACAGTTGAGATGGATTAAAAATTAAAAGGCCATGTTAGTGATAAACAATGAATATTCACTAAAATTATAAAGAGGTAAAGTTTCCAACTTTGTTTGTTTGTTTATATATAACAATCTTCGGAAATATTTATTCGATCATGACATTTCTTTCACCTACGGCAATTTATACCACACGCATTTGACATAGGTTATAATTTACGCAGCCAAAGTTGGGGTATAACGACTAGTTTGTGACGTATGCTACGATAATAAAAACAAATTGATGAATTTCTAGGAAGACTCGAATGAACATAGACAAAGTATTTTACAAAAATAAACCTGAATAGGGAATACCTATTTTATTTTTGTATCTCATCTAATTTTTATGCACAAACCGTATATAATCACCGTCCATGTCGACGATCACGGTTGATAGGTTTCAATTGCTTACGAGACGGAAGGGTCAAGATTCAGTTCAAATCTATTGCAATAAATTATTGGCAGAATGTTACAATATAAAGAAAATTTTAAAATAAGATAATACGATTGCTTTTTACCTTTGGTTTTAAATTGAAAAAAAATATATATTATCACTACTGTCTCTCAATACAGTTATGTCGAATGAATGGAGACAAAAAACTGCTTTCTTATTCTGTATAGAAATATTGATATACTTTAAAATAAGTGATTCCATATACCGATAGCAAACTTCATGGACTTTTCCTCCATAAGGAATAATTTAAGAAAGCATTTCAAAATTATTCTTATAGCTAAGCCTGTCATTTAATTAATAAAACTGCAGTAGATCTGCGCTATTGAGATAAGTACTATTAATCACCTTTTTTTTTGTAAATTTGAAGTCGATTCTATTTTTATTTTTTATTTTTCCGATGCGATTTTGAAACAAAATATCTTAGTTTCAAATACGAAAAAAACATGAAACTAACTGTTCCCCTGTCCTCAATGTGAGGTTTTAAATTAATCGATTTGTCTTACAATAATTAACACTTATCTTTATACCAGCGAAGCCGCAAAAAGAGCAAGACACCACTGACACGGACCGAGGTGTTTATGGGTTGTATTTTAGCATACCACAAGAGCCGGGCTCCTACTACGAGCTCTAGAGTCATCATCGTTGTCAACCACATATTTATATCGCATAAGAATTTTTCTTCGAAAGAAATATAGGCAGATAATAGTAAGTCACCACGCAGCAGGCCCAGTGTTAACGCATTGGGATCAACGGCCTTACGTACCGTACCAAACACCTTCGTATTTTTAATCACTCGTATGATGATCAGTGTATGCAAAAGTCGCTTTAGTTCACTAATTTCAAATCAACCCGCTAATCATAACACCATCGACTTTATTTCTATTGCTCTTGGTCTTGACTTTGATAATTGAAACACTAACAACCGTTTTCTAAATTGAGTACAGTAGAAAATCTCAACTGATTATAAGTCAAAATTTCTATTATAAACAACCTGCTATCAACTTATCATTAAACAAAAAGTAAGTTCAAAAACTAAAACCCAACTACAGATAAACCACTCTCTTAAAAAGTTTGAAACAAAAAAAATATTTTATGGTGATAGCAATATTATAATAGCTATTACCAAAGGACAACGTAGACGTAAGCCACTGATTAAACTTATTTTTTTATTTAATTAACTTTCGGATGTATTTAATCAAAATCGTAAGAAAAAGCTATTAATATAAATATATATTTTAAATGTGCTAATTTATTACTTTAATACGAATGAATAATATATTTTCTTAGTTCAGTAATTTATGCTCTCTAGAGGGCGCTGTTGCCAATTTAATGTGACATCACATAGCCTATAGTACGCGTCATTTCGCTTCGCCGTAGTCGGGTAAAAACTATGAAAGTAACGTCTAAGTACAGTAAGAGAAGTTCATAACTATAAATTCTCAATTCAGACACCGGATGTAAATCTTTATTATAAAGATATTCTCTAACTGAAGAACTCAGCAGAACGTCGAACCTTAATTGGATATAGATCGTAAATGGATTCCACTTTTGTACGTAGTTATGTGATAAGTTACTTTTATTTTCAGGTAAACATGCACTTAATAAAGTTATGTTGATTTCTGGTGCAACATAATATTTTTCTGGGATGACATACTTTGGAAAATATAATATATAATACCTAGACTTGCAGGCTCCCAGTCAAAAGGAAATACTATGACATTTATGATAAGTAACAACAGATGTATGATTAAATCACAGATGCAACTTAATAAATGTAATAATAACGACGACATTTTACTAAGATGCTGATGCCGATGATAAGATTCAGCAGTTCATAGCAATAGTGAAATATTGCTATAGACTGCTGAACTATTGTAATTCAAAAAACTTGAATGTGTTTACTAGCTGTTTACCTGCGATTTCGCACGCGTATTAAGAGGCTTACCGTAAGTTATTTTTTTAAATGGGTCCATTGGTTTCGTAGCTTGTTCAATGCAAACAAACAATTATAATTTTCCTCTTTATAATAGTAATAAAGATAAGTCTTTGTTTTAATTCGAGTCGAGAGCTCATGGTAAGGGTCCTTAGACAGAAAATAGAGCAAGCTAATGAGACTTAAATGAGCGCAAATTTACTTGATATTGTTTCTAGATACGAAACGCACGCTTTTAAAAAAGCTAATTGCGTTTCGTTCTGCCCTCAGTAACGTTGATATTTCTGGAAAGAAGCGCGTAAAACGCTTTAAATTATTTGTTTTTACTAGTACGCCGCAATTACGTGATATTGTTTGGTTAATTGGTAACATGGAAATGAGGTGTACTTACATATGTATTTCTTTTTTCAGAACGTGCTATATTTTTATGAGCTTTTTTTAATCTTTCTAATATTTTCGTTCATTGGTTTATTTAAAGTGACAATATATCATTTATATTTTCCGCATTTTCACGGAAAAATATAAGAATAGACAATTAACGTGAAGGAAGTGATCATTGTTATGTAAATTTACACAAAGGCGTAAAAACAAGAAATCTAAAGAATTCTTGACAAAAAGTAGAAGAATATCAATTATTAATATATTAATACATACACTTAAAATATTAGTTTTGTTTACATAATATATAACAAAACCTGATAGCGGTCTCTTTCTGACGGCGATTTGTTCTCTGTTGGGGTAGCAGTTCTAACCGAACCTTACTCCTACTATTCTAGTAGCAGCTCGTTTCTGATAAAGGCTCGAATTCTGATATGATTACATTTTCAAAACTAAATTACTCGTGTTATAGAAATAAAACCATATTACAAACGATAGTAAAATATGTCAAATCTTTCTATTTATATATTGATTCAACTAAGAGATCTCGAAAATGAAAACAATATTTCAGTTGCTCAACATAATATAAAAGACAAACTTGCGATAAGTAAACAATCTCTCCGAGGGAGGTTTATTTTTCTTTTATTGTTAAAAAAATAATTACAAAATCCACTGCAAGCGGTTCTTTAAATACACACTCAATAAAACAAGACGGCCTTCTCGATATTGTCAAAATATTGAACAACGCAATTGTTACGTACAATTAGCAAATAAAAACTACAAATACAATATTTTTATTTTGTTTTAGTGTTGTCTTTTGTTTATTTATAGCTACTAGTAAACTGAAACTGTTATTAATGTAGAAATAATGAAATGGTTAGCTGACTCAGATTTATTTGACTCATCATTGTCTAATTTTAAAGATTATATAAAAATTTATGCTGAATGACACATTGATACATTGCAACTTTTTAAAAATGAAATAATTTGTATGATTAAACGAATACACTTTATTGTAGGAAAAATAAATTACATAACAATTGGGCTATGAAAGTATTAACAGTACGATCTGTGTTCTTATCGCATTCCGAAAGAAAACCAAAATAATCATTTATTTAGTTAATAAAATCTCAATATTTTTTTTCATTTTGTAATCTACTCAAGTTCAAGAAGTTTATTATAAATGAAAGAATTGAAAGAAAAAAATTACTTTTAATAATTTAAAAATCATAATCAAACGCTTTATATAAATAGAAACTGGGACGAAACTTTTAAATCATTATTATGAAAATGTTACGTCATCGAATTTTGCATATTTTCCGGCGGTACACGCCACTCTCTCCCATGATAAATTAATGCGTAAAGTTAAATATCCAGCATATTCGGAATGTCGCTGACCATCTCCAAAAAAGTTTTAAAAAAAGCTTAGTACACACCACTGCAAGACAAGATTGAGTGAATGAATAAACATAGGATTAAATAATTTTTAAAAATAAAAAATAAACACTTATTTTCTTTTAAATATTTTAAAGTTACTGTTAAGTCTTAAGTATATCCTAGTATACCGTTTAAAGTGGGATTTGATCGAACTCTTGTAATATTCTTTATTAAATTCGAAAAATATGTTATCCGTATAAGAAAATGCGAGATTTCAATGTTACAACTGACCAAACATAGATATTAAAAAAAATTACTGCATTTTAAAAAGTATTCAAAAAATAATATATAAAAGTAATCGCACATTTTTTTATAAATATTTGATAATTACCATTAGGTCTTATGTTTAATATTACACTAATCATAGTCGAACTACTTCCTTGACTAAAAACATGGTCACGAATTCGAACGGCTCTTGTTGAATTCCTTCTGTGCCAGGGTTTAAATCTGTCTGCCATTCGCCCACTTTTCGTGTAAACAAGGCACGTGTTTACGCGCCCGGCCGCTTTCACGGCGCACAGGGGGCCAATTCTACTAAATAAATTTTGTTTAAATCGAATCGAAAACGGAACGAAACCGAACGAAACTACAACTTTTAGTGGTTTTCCTATTCTACTCGGTGTCAAAATGGCGTCAAACGATACAGTTCCGGTTCTATTTTAGTTTAGCTAACTATCGATCAACAGAAACTGTAAACGGTATTCTACTCGCTCAATCGAACATAGAACTATACAGATGTAGTTATGCAAACCGGAACCAACCCACAAATCTGTCAAAATCGAATTATGTGCAGAGAAGCCTAAAAGTGTTGCAATTAAACTCACATGTTGTAAATTCACAAAATTTCTTGATAAATAAATAAAATAAAATATATTCTACAAACAATTATTACTAAAAACAAGAAACCCATTTTTCTCAAAACTGACATCATGTGGCTGGTTTGCATAACTACGTCCATATACTTGAGTCGATCGTCGGCCCTTATTCCACTAAAATTTTGACACTTCGTTGGATCGAAACGCTACTGAAACCTTACTAAATCCGAACGTTTCATCTGTCAAAATTAACGATTTCTAAAAAGTTGCAAATTTCTACTTTTTGACGATCGATAGTTAGCGTTTAATGATAGATGTGAAACAATTTATATTATTTAAAATTTTAAGAGGTGCAATTAGGTACCCCCAATTGCTGAGTGAAATAAAATACCTTGATCCATCTTCAGAATTGATAATTAAAAACATTTTGCCCTACAAAAGTAACTTCGGCAAACATATTTGTAGTGTTTGTATAGAAGAGGTTTTATCTCGGTACATTGGAGAGCTGCGAAACGTGTTCTTCGGTACCTGAAGGCTATAAAAAATAGGAAACTGACCTATAACAATAGTGGTGATCTAATCGGATTTGCTGATGCCGATCATGGTGGTAATCTGGTGGACAGACGATCCTATACAGGATATGTTTTCCAAATGTGTGGTTCAGCAGTGTCATGGGAATCACGTAAACAGAGAACCGTTGCAACATCAACAACAGAAGCTGAGTACATGGCTCTAAGTGAAGCCTGTAAGGAAGCCATCTACATTCGCTCATTACTAAGCGACATCTTTTGCTTTTCGTCACCCATCACCATTAATTGTGACAATCAAAGTGCCATCAAATTAACAAAAAACAACACGCATCACGCCCGCACAAAACATATTGATATTAGACATCATTTTGTTTGTGAGTCTATATCCACTAAACAAGTCAATGTGTCATTCATACCATCAGCTCACCAAACAGCAGACATTCTCACAAAGCCACTGCCTAAGCTGAGATAGTGTCTCAGCTGTATGTGCCTAACTAATTTAGGATTAGTTTAGTGTTATTTGTTTTGTGTTATTAGGTTAATTAGGTTAGGGCATCAGTGTTAAGGTACTTTTGATATTATAGTGTTTTTGTACATACAGTGTTTATATAAAGGGTGTACATAAGTGTCCTGATTACGGGGAGGTGTAGATAAAACCTTTTTCTATATTAATCAGACACTGGCATCTTTTCGTATACCTTTTTGAATTAGTATTTATACACTGTTTATTGTTTTTTATGTCACTCTCTTTTTTACTCTCATCTGACTTTTATGTATTTACAACGTGAAATATATTAAATACTCCAATCCACTGTGACTTTTAATTCCTACATTTTAAGAGTTTGTGAGTGAGTTATCAATAGACTGTAAAGAACATAATAAGTTGTGTAAATCCATTGATATGTTTGCTTTATCATTAATTATTTATAAAAATACCTTATGTTAAGGTACCAAAAAATTTTAATCTTTATCTAGCACTTCAAGCATATAAAATTTTCTATCCAATATTATTTATTTCACAAAGATACAAGGATACTTTCAATGAGCACCCTGACGTCTGAAGTAAATATACAAAATCTGGGTATCAAACACCAGATTCCTCATCTACATCATGAAAACATAGCAATCCATGTGATATAAATTATGTAAAATGAAAACTATGGAGCTAGATAAACAAGTGTGATAATGCATGCATATGTTTAATAAACTTTTTATGTACACCGTTTCATCTATTTGTTATAGATAGTTCTGTAATTTTGTGGTTGCTTATTGATATGTAAAAATGTTGGCAGACTTTAAAAATAAAATAAATTATATCTTGATTATTAATCTTAAATTATTATTTTTTATTAAAAACTTACATTTTATAGATAAATTAATAGGTTTTCATTCCTCTATCAATTTGAAATGTTGAATTCATATTATGTAGATTCTTAACATAAATAAGGTCCACCTAGTTGAGGCATGTAATGTAAATTAAAATTGAAAAATTATATTTCTGTTAAAACTTTACATAATTATAAACAATCATTGTAAATAGGAACATCATAAAAATCATTATTAGATTGTAGGGGCTTTTGGCTTTAAGTAAACTTATCTATGATTATAAAAACATGAATTTTTGAATATTTTGTATTGAAAAAAGTAAACTATTGTAGTATTTTTACAGGAAAACTTAAAAGTGTGTATTTACAAGCATGTGTGGAATTCCAATAAAAATGGCACTGAAAAAGTCCTTGTTTACAAATTAATTAATTTATCATTATTTTTTCTGATCACTTTTGCATTTGCAATACTATATCGATATTTATCTTAAAGGAAAATAATTAAAAAACCCACTTTAAGCAATTAGTGCTTGAGGTGGGATTTAAACCCATAAACACTCCAGTCTGGGCGTCTGCTAAAACCAATTTAACTACCAGATAACCAGCAGGTTTTGTGAATTTAAGAATTACTTGCATTACTAGTGAGCATATGCTCATTTATGTTTAGGAAGTTCACCAAAACTATATTAATAATACCATTATAGAGAATAGAATAGAAAATTCTTTATTGTTAACATTACACAAGTTATATAGGTATACAAATTTAAAACAGTTTAACAAAATAATGTAACAATTGGCGGCCTTATCGCTTAAAGTGATTTCTTCCAGGCAATCATGGGATGGAGAGAGAGAGATAACAATTTATGAAGACAGGGGTGTAAATTTTATCAATAACATTAAAAAGAAAATATGATCAAATAATAATCTTAATTAAAAAATTATAATTATGAATATTTTTTTTCTGACATAAGTATTACTCACTTTTTTATTTGAAGATTATAATATTATAAAGGATTATTACATAATATCATCATCATGTTTAAAGGATTGTTAAACAGGTAAATATACTGTTTATAAGATTTTATTCTGAATTATTTTTAATTTTAAAAATTACATAAAATTGAGCTTAGCCGCAGCTCAGTTTTATGTAACATTTGAAATAACATGAGGCTTTCTGTAACCATATATTAAGTTGCGTGCAAGATAAATGTTGAGCCTAATTAGTATTACCTATATAAAAAATACATATTCTACTGTTTTTGACACAAAGTTAAAACCAACCACCAATTTTAACCCAAAGAAAACTGTCATACGCTATGATGGATTACAATTTGAAACAAAAAAAATAAGCCTGTGAATCAGGAGCTCTTGTTCAATTTTGCAGGAATTTATATGTGTAAGTTCTTTTATATCAGTTGAAACTTATACTTAATTTGCTCATAGTCAGCATGGATGACAGCTGCGAGCAGATCTATGCAACTACAAGAATTTAATTTGTATACAACTTAATGTGAAAGATATGTCAAATCATTAATAATTTTCTCTGATCTTACTTATAATATCTAGTCAATAATGACATTTCTAATGGGTTTCTATAACAAACATTGTTTTAAATTTAATCTTGTATAGATTTTCCACAGTATATATTATGTTGCCTTGCTTGATTCGGTGTACAGATGTAGGTATAGCCAGATTTCGAAAGATATTGGATTCATTTCATCATCAATAATTCTCTCTTAAATGTCTACTTTGAGTCGACTATCGTTTATCTTCTTCACTATGTTATTGATACGTATGCATATTTATTTTCAATCGAAAACTTCTTCTTTTATTAAGGGCTTTCGCATAATTCTGCCAATTTCACGTGCGTAGCCAATACATTATTTTATAAAATTAATTTTGTAAATAATATTTTCAAGTATAATGTTTCACTTTCTATTACAGTTTAAAATTACAAAAAAATACACATATGCGGATTGTTTTAGTAGATATCCCATATTAAATTGTCATTTACAATTCAATTTTGTCAATTTCATTCTTCTTTTATTATTGGTATATCTGCGCATTTCACACAATTCTGCCAAAGTCAAGTGAATAAATTAATTTCTACATGTAAAATGAAAAAGTAATGAATGAAAGATTAATTAAAACATTGTCTGTATCATTGTGGTTTGTATTGACAAAAAGTGAATTGGTGTTGCAATATGAAAATCAAACATCGATTGGAAAATAATCGATTAATTCACTATATGTAATAGAACTGCAGTAACATTTATTGAATAAAAAAAACTTTAATATACTTTTAGTTAATTTTGGTGCAATTTTGCATTTTTCCTAAGTTTTACGGACTACTACGGTTGTTGATTCAACAACGCCCAAATAAATAAATATATATATATTATTATTATTATGTAATTTCCAATGCCCGTAATTGGAAATGTTATATGAAAACCTAATGAAGTCCCATAAAGTCACAATATGAACTATCCATGTAGTTTGATGAAGTCCGATGATATTCAATGAAGTTTAATGAATTCTGTTTAAATGGATTGAAGTTACTAAAGTCATATGCAATCATCATTTAACTTTAACATTTAATTTTTAGTACAAACAAATATATAAATTTAATGATTATTTTTGTTGTACATTCTTTTGAAACGGAGTTGTTTAAAGTAAAGTATACACCTCTGGATTAATGCTCGTCCTAGTCTTGGACTGATTGCATACCTCACTTATTACAGTTTGTTAGTGACCGAAAATGACTTTTCTGTTCACGACCTACCTATGTAGGTACCGTTTTATTTTACGGAATCATATTATTCACTTTCATGCTACTTTATCTCACATAATAACATTTATTTTGCGAATTAAAACTCGGTATAAACAATAAAATAAACCAACACCATTCGAATTTTGAAACTTAACTCTTTAAGCTTGACGTTATCTTTAGTCGACGCCAGGATTTATAGTATTTCATCTGACTTTTTTGTTAATTAAAAGACTTAATTATATCGGATTTATGCTTTAAATATTAAGCATGTTTAAAGTTGAGTGCTTAATAAAAGTTAGAATTGGGTATATGACGATTTTCTGAAAACTAATTAATTAAAATAGTTGTTTGATACATTATAAACACACTGTCAATATATTACATGAGAATCTGTTCTATTTTCGATGAATATAATTGTTTAAATCTACAGATTCTAAGAAATAAACTTTTATTAGATTATTTTCTAACATGATGATAATAGTACGAAATTTATTTTTCTAGTGTCAAATACCCATAATGATAAAAATATTAATTATAAATTCGCGTTTCGGGTATTTTCCCTTATAGCTTAACACTTAGGTATGCACTTTCTTAATGTAGCTAATATTCGGGTGTTTCGTCCGTATTTTAAAACGTTCGAATAAGAATATAATAGATTCATTACGTACAGAAATGATAAAAAAATGAAGGAATGAATAATCATTAATCGTCTCCCGTTTAACTAATAATTTCATTTATTTTATTCTGGTAACACTAATGACACCTGTTTGGTTCGGCTGCGATTTGGCTCCGATTACGTTTCAGTTTAGTAAACGTTCGTTTGATAATTTACGTTAGCGGAATGCAAATTTACAGCAAAAATCGAAACGTAACCGTTACAGAAACGCTATTGATGATCGATCGTTGTAAATTACAGGTGCTTCTTGCATACTATGCGTTTGCGCAGCTCGGGCCCGTACTGTCTGATGGAATGGTGCTTTATTGATTTACAACTCAAAACATTGTTGTCTGCAACACGTTAACTGGCACTTTCGCTTGCTTCCATTATACATTTCTGTTAAAGTATACTTGTTGTTAAGTGTTAACAGATAGAGTGTAATATGTAGGTTAAATAGGAATAATTGCTATGTTTGCATGGTAATAATATATTATTGACAGGTAACTTATTTCCTCGATTATATTATAAGTAATTTGAAAACACTGAATTGTTTTATTGTTAATTCATCGATACATTCAAAATGGGAGGAAAGTAAAGAAGCATGCTTGTAAATTCCTTCAAAAGTATTTTCATTATTTTTTTTTAATTAACACTTAAGTGGTTCTGTAATAAAACAACAGAATAAGAAGAAATTTTATGATTTCTAATCAATGGACCTCTACTAAATGAAATATGGAAATCAATTATTTATTATTTACCCGTAATAAACTATTTGCTGTGTTAACGTCATTCCAATATCCAAGGAATAAATTGGTTAGCTATTTTAATATCAACCGATCACTTGAACGAGCTAACACATTTATTATATAAACAATATCCCATTTATATGCGATTTTATGACGGTAGAAATTATGTTGCAAAATGTAGACCAAATTTGGTTTAAATACTGTCAAACTGTATTTTAATCAGTTTGACAGAAGCAAATTTATTATAATATGCAGAACTTTAATAATAATACTATATTAACATACACATCCAAATTAAAATTTTTTTTTTTTTGTAACTTCAGTTTAGATAATGATACAGCAGAATTGTCATTATTGCGAGTAGTAAAATCAAAACAAATTATATCAATGAACGTTCATGGGTCGCTCTAATCAACGAATCTCTACACCTGTGTATATTACAACATAGACAAATGGACCGGTTAGTTATATTGTACGACGCAATGTTGAGTGTTGCTCAAGTTCGATATCCCAGTTATCGATAAATGCGAACGTTAACATTCATAACTGAGATAATATCGAGCTTATCCTCATAAAGTTTGCAACTATTGACTTTGAGTAGGCAACCCAATAGAAACGTAATAGGTCTCTCAAATACCCATTAGTTTTATCTGATTTACTGTTATGTAATTTTTCATATGGTTTATAGGATTATCATCTATACTAATATTATAAAGAGTTAATAGTTTCAAACATTTTTGTTTGTTTGTTTCTAAGTATAATCTTCGGAAGTACTGATCAGATCATAATCACACGCAATCTTACATAATAGTTAAAGTTCTTAGTTATATAGGAAAGGTAAAAAGAACCGTAAAACCAAGGGAGAAGCCACTAAGGCAGTGGAGATATAATAGACTGATCATGATGAACTTTCTTTCTTAAAACGTACGAAAGTAATTAAATAAATCGTATAATAGTAAATGCTATAACAGAATTAAAATTCCACAAACACAATTAGTAGCTTCCAATTCTTATGTATCGCCGGCAAACAAATTACGCGTGCACAATCAACAAATCTCGCAACGAATTATAATGTTATGTTACTTGTAACTCTCTACAGGTCATCAATAGCTATTTAATTTACTCTTATTTGTGGGTGATGCACAAATATTCTACTCACCGACTGGGTGTAGAAATTGCAAAATATCATAGTTTTTAATTTACCGCTAAGGTTATTACACACTTTATCGATATGATATTTGCTTATGGCGCCACCGTGTTAATATATTTGTCGTAATTTATCGTATCCACGCCCCGCGTAAAGGAATGTAAATATTTATGTAGTTCGTATCACCTTGGCATTTGGACGCAAGGTTTAGCCTAATACGATCCGGTTGGTTCCGAGATCGTTTTATATTTCGTAACAATTAATAAATCCATAATGTACAGACGTATCTAAATATATGATCGAAAGTTTTCATATTTCCTGTTCTTTATTGTTTTGACAATAGGGATGATGACTGGGTAAAAAAAATGCAATTCTATTTAGTCCGTCAGTCAAATAATGGAAAAATATTAGATACGTATTTTTTTTTACTTCAGTTTAACAAGAAATAGCTTAGAAAACAGGCATTAAAGTTGAGGAGTGGGGGCTCGCTACGTCACAGTTGAGTAGAAAACGTACCCTAACGTGACGTCATGCGAAATTTCAACTCCATTTAACGCCGTAATTTTATTATTACAAAAAAAATAAAAAAATACGTGTTTAATATTTTTTAACACTATCTGACGGACAAACAAACAAAAATTAGTCATCATCCCTATTGTGAAAAGTGCAGAATTTATCTTTATGACTTAACTGCCAGTATTAGTAATTTTGATGATAAGCTATTGTCTGTAAGTAGTGTCGTAGGTCGCGGCGTGATTTCTAGTAATGAATTTAGTTCGTACTTCTAGGATGTCAATCTAGCTATTACAAAATTCGAGCAATTATTTCTATTTGACTATAGATACGAGTTAACACTCGTGTTACCGAGTTAACGAGTGTTAACTTGTATCTATAGTCAAGTAGAAATAATTGCTCGAGTCTTGAGTTTTGAACTATATTTAAATTCTGATTCATAGGTTACAAATACTTGCCCAAGTTATTACTTTTACTCAAGTAATTGCTTTAATTCGACTTAATATACTTTTGAGTACCTAATTACTAATTATAGTTTGATTCATTAAAACATTGCCATATAAGGTGAGTACCTCCAGGATCTGATATAAGTCCCAAACCTTTTATTTTTTTTATACATAAACGTGAATTATATATATCAAACATGATCAACGTAAGTGCTTACCACGAGAGTTGTTATCACATTCGCGATCAGAACGGGTCCAACAATTTGGCCAAGGCGATCCGCTGACCCGCCATCTGCTCATTCATTAAGCTCTCACAAGTTGGTATTTCTTTAATACTCGTTACGAAATATCTTTTTCACGTTAACAACATTACAACTACATATTTATTAAGTAGATTCATAATTTTAATCAATTTTTTCCTAAATGGCATTTACACAAATTCTTACTATTTAATTGACATGATGTACACAAACTTAACACTAGAAATAAAAACAAGCTAGTAATGCCTTCTTACAGGTTACAGAAGGTATTCGGTTCTTTAATGGGTCAAGGTAAACAGTGCTTTAAAAAGATCCCCAGTGATGTATTAGATTTGTCAATAAATCATTTTAAAATTTGTATTAAAAATTGTCTACAAAGTAAAGGATATTATACTGTTAAAGAACATCTAAATGACAAAAAGGCATGGTGTTACAAATTTTAACTTTCTGTGATTAACTTTGTACCTATGTATTATGTGCCGTGCCATGCAGCTACTGATAGATGTATTAGAATTAGCTTCCTTAATTCACTGCATAAGTAAACTTACCGAGAGTAATCACGCTCTCTTAAAAATCTTTGCGGTGGTGTTGTCTGTGTCGGGTCGTTACGTTCCCTAAAATATGGTTGAGCGTAGCGATGGCTGGCTCATGCGTCATGCTCGTGAACGAGTGCTGCCACTGGGGATGAGTCTGCTCTGGGCTACTTAACTTCGCCCATTTTCTTTTATAACGAATATTGTCTATTGATTTGTTATGTATGAATCGGCAATCGGCATATTAATCACTTATCGAAAATATCTCTCTAATTTCTGATGGAATGGAATATTATAATGAAATGTGACTTCATATTCTAATGAAGTCACTTTTTAATAAGACTTCTCTGTGTGAAATAAAAGCAGCCCTTGCTAAGTTTCTTGCCGGTTATTCTCAGTACAAGGTCTCCCGCTGTAGTTTTGCGAACCAATGGCGTAGTTTTCGACTTTCACAAGTACTCCGTAAAAGCCTAAACTAAATAAACAATTTTAATTTAATTTGATTTGAGTAAAAGATTAACTGAAATATTAAAAAAAAATTATAAAAGACTTGTAAAATATACAGCTGTGGCTATGTTCAAGGAAATTTTAAAATCAATGTAATATTAAATCTTATATAAAAAAACAATGGCTGGAGTGAATGGCGTCTTTTTAAATTTTGCCCAAACGAACATGGGAAAGTCAATAAAATAATATATACCATTAGCAATATCAAAATTGCGATGAAAATATAGTGTCAAAAGCGATATGCGTGTGTGCTGATAAGTTGTTTGTTATGTGTGCTCGGTGGAAGGACTAAGGTAGTAGTAGTGTTAGGTGGCCGACGGTGGTTCACACCTCCAAAAGTATATTACGCTGTGAGTGTGATCCTAAAATAGGTATTGAAACTTTTAATATAGAATCGAAAGCAATTGCTAAGTCACACCACCCAGACTCGAGACAGTATAGAAAAGTACATTCTTCATTACCAATAAAACTTTCTCGTAATTTTAACAGCCTAAACGAACATAAGGAAGAAGTAAATATACGACCAGAAAGTATCAAGGAAGTTAACATCTAAACACCTGTGACGTCATAAAGCTGAATACAAATTGTTTATGGCCAATAACTGGTAAAATGGTCATGTAATAAAGCACCGTTGTGTCATCGGCTTTTGTTTTATTAATGGAACTGAGATTTATGAGTGAAAATGAAAGTAAGCTTGGCATTAATCAAAAAGAAACAAAGATAGGACTAATGGTGGATATTTCAATTAAAAATAACAATGGTTTTTATGAAAACCTATGAGAAAATCTGTAATTTAAGTGATAAAAACAAAAAAATTAATTAAAACAAAATCTCTCACAAAAAGGTTTTCTTATTTTTTTTCATATTTAAGTTTTTTCTTATCTTATCTTAAAATATTAAAAACAATCAGGTAAATGCGACTACTGAAAATATCTATATCAATATCTACTGGGAAAGTGTAATAAATGGTTAAAGTATATTTATACCTTCGAAAAAAGTTATTCCAAGCACAAAATATCGTAGGCAAATTCCAGTGTACTATATTTCAAAAGACAACCAAGACCTCACATAAATTGTCTATAAAAATATCTGGTGTCGCATTGCCCACAAACAAAACACAAAGCGCATCTTTAATAATATGCCGATTACGTAGAACTATTATAACAGACATTTTTCCACGTCTAAATTATACTATTTTAATAACAATGCTTAAGACGCCCTTTACAAAACTGACAATTATTTCAAAATGTCACATAATTCGAGTTCAGAGTCACTTATAAAAAATATAGCAACTTAAACTTACCGCAAGAAGAATTGATATTGCTTGAGTTCATCTCTACAAGAACTATTTATTCTGAATGTATGATAGGATAGTAATTATTGGTAGTTTATAATTAAAATGATAGGCAATTCATTCACACAAAAGCTTAGGTTTCGATTACTCATGGACTGATGCATAATGATGAGTGAGACATTCTCTTTTAAATTATATATTTTATTATGTTTTATACTTCGATATAATCTCGTGTGATGTGAATGAGAGTGCAAGTATCGGTGATTATGAATCGATTATAGAGTATTTAATTGAATGCGAGTACTTTTTAATGTTAATTTAGTTTAAAACAGACTTTTCACAACTATATTGAAAAAATTACAAAATAAGCGTTTAGTATTGTTTTTTATATACGTAGGCGTTATTTGAAATAAATTACTCTTCTTATTCTTAAATGAATTAATATTTAAAACAATACAAAAGGCAACTGTTAAGAATGATGAGAGTGTGAGAAAATTTTTCATGGATGTAAATAATGAATATCAATTTTATTTCTAATAACCGATTAACAAGAGATTTGAGTTTTTAAGGTGGTCATGAAAGTGAAAACACATATCGAATAAAACAAGAAATGAGTATATTACCGGTAATGTATTTATTAATCTTTAAAGAGGTTAGTGAAAACTTTATTATCTGTATTATATATTTTTTTTATTACATATTTTTTTGTTGATATCCTTTGTAGTAATAGACTATATATAAATTTTGGAGCCGATAAGAAAAGTTTTTAGTAGTTTTTGGCAACACCAACTATCGATTTTGACAGATGTCAGATTGAGCTGGCAAATTTGATTAAAATTTATAAAAATAACTCTGGAAATTAATTTTTTTTAAAAGTATGTTATAATTGGAGAAAGCAAGCGTTATTTTATTTAGTGACATACAAGGAGTTTTCTTACAATTTTATCTTACAACGAAATTACTAATCAAATTCTCATGAGTGCAGACATCATGAAATATATAATTATCTAGCCGAATTAAGACTTAAATGCTGTCAAAGATTGCTTTGCAAGCGGCTTTAAATTTGCGTTATGTATATTTTTGAATCTATACTATAGTCAGTGATTTATTTGAGCCACTGATACACTTGTGTGCACTACATATTTCAGTTTGTTGATCTTTAAAGACAGTCATATCTTCAGACGTGTGACAGTTAACTTTGCAAAACAATAATTAAAAATACCATTTATGAAAACCGGTTAATTTAAAGCATCTAATTTTGTAAACGGTATTTTTATTTTTTTACACTATTTGATCGATGATTTTAAATCTATAAATGAATATATACAAACAAAAATCTAGGAGTCTTGAAGGCACAAAACATAATGGAAACCATAGCCATGCCCAAAGCCTAACATTTTTTTTTGTGTGACGACATGGGTGTATGAGTGGCAATGACATATTTCATTTCAAATTCTTACTCCAAAATTATTGCAATCAATGCTTGATGTTATATGAGCCGCTAAATTTACCCTCAGCTGCATCCATCATAGTACATAGTTAATAAGAAGGTACCTTCCAGTGTGGTCCGAGGTCTTTTTGGCCGTGTCATCAGCCGGCAGCGCTTGCCGGAAACAATGGATGCAATCTAGCATCTCGCATATTGTCTACCAAACGCTCTAATAGCAAGCTGTTTGGAACAACGAACTATAAAGCAATGGATATGCTAAAAAATCAAATGTGCACACTAGAAATAATTATACTTTTACCTTTAATAGCACGTAACCAATAGAAGTAGAGTATTTATTTTACGTTAAGGATTAAAAAAATAGACAGAAGAAAAATCAATTAGTTTTGGAAATCCATTCATGATGGATTTATCTTTCAATTTGACTACTCTTTTACTTTTATTATAAGTATAAAATACTTAAAAAATATGTATGAATGCAAATTTATCAAAAATAATAGCAATACTAAGTGTGAATATATTTTTAAATCTGTAATTATTGATATTTAAAAAACAGTAAAATGCCATATCCTTTGGTTTTTATATTCTAACTCTATATTGTATCGGCCGCGGGCGGCTGGGCTCTCGCATTGTTCCTAGGAGCAGCCCTATTGTTCATTT
This sequence comes from Diatraea saccharalis, assembly GCA_918026875.4. Classification (NCBI taxonomy): domain Eukaryota; kingdom Metazoa; phylum Arthropoda; class Insecta; order Lepidoptera; family Crambidae; genus Diatraea; species Diatraea saccharalis. Next base: position 17,917,464 of record OU893340.1, on the reverse strand, counting down.
TTCGCCACCTCACCACTAGCCCTCGCATTATGCAATTATATATCAAGGGTGCATTAGCAAGATTTATTTGCTGGCATGTTATATCTACGTAGGTACACCTATCGATATACTTGATGAAAATTTTATTATAAGTATAAATAAATGAAAGAAATGTGCAGTGCAAGGTTGAGATAACTTAAATATATCTCACGCTAGGAGAGGACGGTTAGATCAGTAGACATTAATACCGTCATGCCTCTGAAAATAATGGTGGACATAAAACATTTCCTTATGTTTATCCTTTATTTATCCTATGCGGTTAGTTTATCCTATAATTCATCACAACCATCAAGCTTTTTACGTCTCCACTGCAGGGGCTCAGGCTATCTTTAAGCATGGTTAAGGAGGATGGGCCATGACCTTCTACGCTGGCCCAATGCGGATTGGAGGATATTAACGACTGCAAATGCAGCCGGAACCAACGGCTTAACGTGCCTTCCGAAGCACAGAGCAGCTCGAGATAGCAAATTTTTGGTCACCTAACCCGTGACCGACCCCTACGAAAGTTGCTTAACAACATCGACTTCAGGCCGCGGCGCTTATCCACTGCACCACCAAACTACTCTATAATTAATATGCACTTACTACACAAACCGTTCCAGTTATTAATCTAATATTAAACTCGTATTATACATAGTAACGTCAACAAATTAAGTTGTAAACATTGTAATATTAAAATAACCAATATAAATAACACGGTCGATTTTCGCTGCATAATTGCAAGTCCCGTGGATCACTAAAAATCATTCTTTTACTATTTCTAACGACTTCATTCTACAGATTTATCTGCAGTTAGCGACAACGCAAACAGACAGAATGCCGATATAAACGTACAGGAACGTCATAAGGGACAAGTTTATAGTCATTATGCTATTTATTTAAACTTTATTGCTCACAGAATTATACAAATGGCGGACTATAGACTTTAAATTTAAGATTGATTTTATTAAATAATAGCGTACTTTTTTATTGTAACTACCGATACATTTTTATTTATATTTATTTTTTGCATGCGGTTTTTCTTGAAGATTCTCAATATTAGGTCATTATACTTATGAAATGATTCCGCAGACGTCGTCACATTACGCACATGACAAGTAACTTACATCACTTTCAATGTTAATAATAATTAAAATCTTTAATTAATTAAAAATCACTTTTATTATAAAGAAAAGCGGTCAATATCCTTAATGAAACTTCAAAAATCCACTAGCATTTTTCATTAAAGATATTTATCGGTATAGCATTGTGAGTGCTAAATTGATAAAATATAATGGAAAACGAGTATTCAAAGAAGTACCACTTAAAAAAAATAATAATTAAAATAAAAAAAAAGTTCAAAAACTAAAACCCGACTGAGCTAAATCACGCTCTAAAAAGTTTGAAACAAAATATTTATTTAATAGTGATAACTTTATTATAATAGCGGTGACCAAAGGACAGCGTTGTCGTATGCCACTGACCATTACAAACCAATCTGTTGTGGTATACGACTACGTGATTTAGCTGTAGTCGAGTTTTAGTTTTTGAACTTTTTTATTTAATGAATTTTCGGGTGTATATTTTTTTTTGTTTTTTTAGTATATGCTCTCTAGAGGGCGTTGTTGCAAATTCAATGTAACAGTTCATAGCCTATAGCACGCGGACAACTAAGACGCTTCTAATGATACCTGGTTTCGAAATTATAATGGAACAGATAAACATTCTTACATACATACCGGCCAAGATTATAACCTTCCTTTTCGCTTCGCCTTTGTCGAGTGAAAAGTGAACATATTTTATCTATAATAAAAATTGAGTTAATAGATATAAATAAAAATTTATCATTGAAATATACGTACGAATTCACCAAATTAGATAATTATTTTTTGTTGCGTTTGTTGACAAGGTTTGTATAATAGACTGTTTTGAAAAAACTTAAGACGTAATTTTCTTCTATGATTAACAAAAGGAGCTATTGAACAAAGTTAATGTAAGTATTAACAAACGAAATATTATGCCTTGTGTGCCACCTGTGTAAAGCCGGGTAAACCTATGAAAAATATACGTTAATTTATATTGAAAATAAAATTTTAAGTTAACACCAAACAACGAGAACTGCTGCGATAATTTTTATTTGAAATAATAATTTAAAGCTAATAAAAATTATATTTACACTTTTACTGAACACGATATTGTAATCAACGCCGCTAAAACAATGAAATCAATATTAAGTAAATAATAGGTTCCGCTGAATGAATTTTACTTTAACGGTTCGGTCACATCACGACGATCAATTAACATAGATAGTATTGTTTTCACGTCTTTTTAATATCTATCATAATATCATAAAGAGTAAGTTTCTCACTTTGTTTGTTTGTCTGGCAAAATCTTCGGAAATATTGATCCGATCATGAAAAGCTACATTATTCGTAGGTAACATAGCCTACAATTTAATTGTAAATTTATGCGTCAATAAATAAGTTCCTCTTAAATTTTCTTATTACACAAATATATTTCTATCTTGAAAACAAGGTACTTTTAAAAATTGATAATTTTATAAATAATATCACATTTTATTTTTTTCAATTATAAAATAAAAAAGTAGCAAATTGTAAAAATATTTGGAAGCCTAGGTGCGTCCCTGTGTACATCTTCAGAGATAGTGTTTCAGAGAAATGTTTCCAGATGCGGTGGACGACGGCGGCGGGCAGGTGCAAGTGATCAATTAACAGGGATCGATGGCGGAGATTAGTGCGCGTGCGCCGCCGTAGACGATTTTAACGTGTGGTACAAGCAAAAGCGTTAGTAATCGTACATAAGAAAATTGATGAGTTTAAAAAGTATTTTTTATTAATGACATCGTAATAGTCTGAAAATAAGTAAGTAATATACTATCTATAACCTATACCTACAGTTGTCTCAATTAAAAAAAAAATGTAATTTCATATTCACATAATGATATTTTCATAATTAATTTAATTTGTATTCACAGTATAATATTTATTTTTATTTATCGAAACAGACTGAAAGCATATCATTAAAAAGCGGTTATTAACCTCAAGGTAAAGTTGGGAGATAATAAGTAACAAAGCATTTATAGATCCCGTTTTCTCCTTTATCCTCTATTACCGTTTAAGTTACCCATTTTTGCTGATTATAATGAATCATGGTTTTATATGCTTATAAGATTTATCAACAAATGATTATTTTGTATTTTATTTTGAAATTTTCATAATGGCATAGATTTTAAAGCAGGCGATCTTGTTGAACGCCACAGTTTTACATTTGCACCACATGCAGTATCGAAGATAGTTGCGAGCGCTCCAATCATTCGATGCTTGAGTGGCGCGGCGCGATCGGCTGCCGATAGCGATGCGCTGTAAATACAAAACAGAGAGACGCGCAGACTGCCATCTGGCGGGAAACCACTCAACTTCGGTCGTGATACGTGAGAAAACTTTACTAGCTTTATAGTGACCGACGTATGCTAATTTCATTTACATTAGCATACATCAAAAACAATCAAATCATAGAAATGATAATTTAAGGGTTGGTTGCACTAACTGACTTTAACAATAACAAAGATGTACCGGTTAAGTAAATCAGCTGCAACAAGAGTTGGATTACGTCATAACTTTAATTATTTAGTATAGCCGCCTAAGCTTCGCTGGATAAAGTTGAGTTTTACTATTAAAAAGATGAAGGTCGAACACATCCCGCAGTAAACGTTTAAAGTCAACTTGAAAGTTATTGTCAAATTTAACATAAAATATAACTTTAAGTGTATGGTGCATCCAGCCTTGGTTTTTTAATTTTACTGGCAAATGTATTACTGCACCCCGTCTTCTCAGCGCCTGTCAGCGAATTTATATAGGGTAATTAAAAAAATTAAAGTCATAAATGGTTAATGTAACGTCGTTTTTTATCCATTTACATGTGTTCAGCAAGATAACCAAAAGTAATGATTAAATATACACTTAAAAATTATTGGGGCTAACAATTTGGCTACATAGCACTGAGTATGGGGTCGTGGGTATCATTTTCTCACTTTAGTTCTGCTCGTTTTGTTCGTTTGTCATTCATTATCCCCACCCTTACAAGTAAGAATAAACAATGCGACGGATTTCACCTAGCATTCTGAACTACAATGTTCCCACATTCAAGTAATTTAGGTTACATTTCAATCTAGATCTAAGTAATTGTTTTTTTTTATTATTGAATGATAAAGTCGGGCTGTTTCGTAAGTTATCCAAATTGATTAACGTATATATTATTAGAATATTCGAAATGTAATTTTTTTTTTTATTAAAATACGAAAGAAAATATTAAACATTCACCTTATTGAATTTCCAAACATTAATTGTTTTTATAAAGCTAAATTTTACAAAAAAATCCTTCAGACAAGCGGTCTTTCCTGTGTGCAAACAATGTCGGTTTATAATTCCATACTTTGGAAAAGAAGAGCGAAGTTAAATAGAAGAAATGTTGGATAAACATATTTTGGTTTTTCATAAATACAATAAAGATACTATTGTAATCAATGACGTTTAATAGGATAGTAAATTTTGAGGGCTACAAAACCTACCACGTGGTCCTCTCTCTGCCTGCAAACGCATTTCCGTCCCCCTCACGATAAGAAAAGGCTGATTCAAAACCAGCTATTTCTAAAATAAATAATTATATAGTGAATCCAAAATATTTAAAAATTAATATTCATAATACGTTAAGCAGGTCAATTCTGCTCACGTTTAAGTAATAAACGCATATCAATAGAATATAAACTACTTGCATATTGCAATTGTAGTATTTACATGAAATTCGATATTATTATATAGGTATCTGTCACCGTTGCTGTATGAGGAAGATATTGACTAATAATGTTGTACTTTGAGTAGATATAGTACAATGGTAGAATATTAGGTCCTTACATATGAAAATGGCGTTCTGTCGTACTGGCCACTTTAATCACAAATTTCTCCTCCTTGGTTGGGAATTCCAAATTCAAATTTATACAGCCATTTACACGTGTATTTGTGTTTCGTCAGGCGGCATTCATTTGTTTTTTATTTCTGTTTGTCCTATTTACGTCACCCAGAATAAAAATGGAAAACTTGAAATATCGTTTTATTTACGACTACCAAATTAGAAGAGCTTCAAATGGAATGTCTAAGATATCCACCGTACTCCCCGGACCTTGCTCCAACAGATTACCATTTTTTCGAAATTTAGATGACTTCTTGCAAGGGAAAAATTCTGCTCCGATGGGGCAGTGCAAATCGCCTTCAAAGATTTTATTAATTCCCGTCCGAATGGTTTTTTAGTAAGCGGATCAATGAACTACCTATGAGATGGCAAAAGTGCATAGATAACAATGGTTTATACTTTGATTAAATAAATATATTATATTAATATTCGACTTTTTGTTCCTATCATACCAAACACCAATTTCATGTGTAAGGACCTAATATTATCAGAATTGGCCTGCTGTTTTCTTTTTGTTGTTACTTATACAAAGACACGTACCTTTAATATTGCTTCAGTTGATAAATCCAGTATTGCCTGTTGACAAAAAAGAAACTAATTAAATAAAATCAATGTGACATAATTAGAAAATGCAACTACCTCAAGTGAGGAACTCAGCTGTCTTAACTGTCAGCTACAGCACTGATGTGTAATTAACTGTTCTAGGGTCCTACTATCAATTTTTAAACGCATTACAATGTAAATGACGAAGCGAGATGGTGCAATATAAGCGTAAAGAGGTGTCTCGCTTTCACAAATGCGTTTGCATAGCATTTAAGTATTTCAGGGTAAGACCTCTGCTCGATCGTGACTCGTGGATAAACATGAAGAATTAATTTAATAACAACTTTAATGTTTTCTTTTGTACGATACCTATTAGACGATGTATATCTGAAAATGAATATTACTTATATTAAGCTTTTCAATATTTTAATATGGTAGCTACAGTGTTGCCAACCCTACTGTTTTAACATTGATGCCCCTGTTTTCCGTTGTATTCCTAATTTTTACTGTTTTACTATTAGCATTCAGCGCCACCTATTGCACTATGCAAATATAATTTGAAAATAACCGATTGCTACTCATTTGAAACCACAGAAAGGCACCTGAAGAAATTAAAAAAGAAAACTATGTATGATTTTAAAAAGAACATGAGTCAGATGATACAAATAAATAATATAAAATATATATATATATACATGTACATATAGAAGAAAGTGAAAAATAATTTATTATTTTATTTCGTTTCATTTTTCTTAGATTTTTTATTTTATGATCAATACTAGCCCGCGACTTCGCCCACGTGGTTTAGTTTTAAATCCAGAAATGACAAAATTCCATACAAACTTTAATCCCCTAATTTACCCGTATAGGAGTTGAATTTCGTAAAATCGAGCACCTACATCCTAAAAGAACCCGCATGCAAAATTTGAAACTCCAAGGAGTTGTAGTAAGGAAGATTCACGCAAACTTTCATCCCCTATAAATAAGGGGATAATACCTACGTCCTATAAAGAAACCGCATGCAAAATTCCAAACTCCTTGCACTTGTAGTGTAAGGAGTTTGAAATTTTGCATACGAAGTATCATACAAACTTTCATCCCCTAATTTCGGGGTGGAATTTCCAAAAATCCTCTCTTAGTGCTCCTCTACACTCGCTAAGGAACCTTTATTCCAAATTTCAACTTTCTTCACTCTGTAGTTTCGGCTGTACGTTGTCTGTCAGACAGTCAGTCACTCAGTAAGTAGTGATATAGTAAATCAGTTTTATTTATATGAGTACAGTATGGAATATGCTTTTTTACATATCATACTGTTTTCACCTGTTTTTTATTGATGATCTGACGTTTTCTAGTTTCTTAGGGAATATGACGTAAGTAAGTATATCTATGTCAATGTGCGCCTCTTATGGCACTGAAAAGGCGGTCTCAACCTACATTGGAAATGAAAATGTAAATATTTGGAAAAAATACAATATTTTTATTTATTTATATAAATTATGAACTTTGAAGATATTAAAATGGAGTATCGCATAAATATACGCGCCGATTCGAATTCTAATGTCACCTGTAGAAAAATCCGAAATTTAGAAAGTTTTATTTTTCAACAGGTATTGATGTTTTAAACTTTTAAGGGTTAGATTTCAGTAATTATGGCTATTAAAAAAATATTTGTGTTTTAATATATAAATTTAAATAAATATCTAATATATACACAGTCAAACTATTTTTTATTACGATGGTTTTTAATTATTTGGAAATACAAATTTACCTGAAATGGATTTGTTATCAAACATCGTACGCATACTATGTGAAACGGACTATAATATAAACTTACGTAATTATCATAAGTATTATTTTAGTGTTCCAAATGTTTCTCATTCAAAATTAGTGTACAACGTAGCCAACGAGGTTTAAATCCTCAAAAAGTAAAATTTTATTACAGTAACATTTTATCTATAAACAGATTATCTACCACAATTTCTCTTTTCGTCGGTTTTCTTTTTTCATTAAAAAGACTTAATGAGGTTCGCCCGCCTGTTCAAAAGATGACATTTCTCTAACATGGACCATTAGCTGCTTGCACCGTTAACTGTAATCTTTCATACTCTTTCGAATCATTACCCATACAAAATTCACTTTAATACCTTGACCGTCTGCAATTTTCTTAATCGACGTGATATCCAATCGCGGCTGTGCGGTGTCACTTAAAGGTGTCACCGATGACAAATGACGACGTATCGTCTCGTGTAGAGGAATCGACGAATCAGAAGCAGTTATCTTATTCTAAGGTTATAATTTAGAGTCGAGTACCATAAGTAGACACTTCTGGCGATCCAATGAAATTTAGTAACCTATTTACTGACTCAACATTTTATCAGTATAATCTCGCAACCTCCACGAACTATTACCGTACGAGATTTTGGTCGCCAGGCTACCGAGCTATTCTACTACGCACTATGTGGGCATACGAACAGTGCACAAATATATTAAAGGTGAAACTGTAGTTTGACAATTAATGTCGAGAGAGGTTTTGTACTGAATACATTTTGTCTTTACATTAAGGTGATGTTCTATGGTAAGTAGTTGATAGACTTTTGTATTGCTTTGTTTTTGGCTTTTCTCAATGGTTTTTCATGGTACAATACATTTTTTGTGGATTATAAGGTTTTTCATTCTTCAACGGAATCACAATTAAAATACGGTTTCGGCAATATCCTTATTCATGAAATAAACCTCTAATAATAAACAACAAAAAATAAATATATCACGACAAATTTATTGTTTTCAGTGTTGTATTCTTACTTGCCTTCTTTCTTCACAATTATAGTTAATCTAAACCCAATCAATGAAAATGCACTCTTAATCAGAACATATTAAATAGAGTAAACAATGTATGTATGTAAGTAGATGTCATAATAGATATTCACGCTAGTAGTAATGTCAAGGTTAATGATCAAATGGAGTGCTTTAAGTGCATTTTCAACAAGAAATCATAAGAAAGGCCAAAAACTAAAACTACTTTAAAACCATCGAACAGTTTAATCGAGAGTATTTTTGGAATTTCATTTTTCAGATTTTTAAGTTTCAATCAGTTACAGGTTTAGGTTTCACTAGTTAGTAGTTTTAGTGAGAGTACTATAAAACTTTTTTAAATATAGTTTTGTTAAATAGGTAGTGTGCGTGAAAATATTTAGATAAGTTTCAAAGCCAAAAATTTATTTATGGTAAAAAATGGAGTGACACAACCAACTCTGAAAATGTTATTGTGAAATGCACTTTTGAATTTTTCGTTGTATTGTTTAATAACTCGTTAATATTCCATTTAAGAAAGTATCAAGCAAATTCGAGCTATTTTGAGATTTTATTTGATTTGATTTTGAGAGTAGTTCATACTAATTGTCGCAGCTGACGACAAAAATCACATAGCAGTGACTCATATTCTATGTATCTAGAATCATATTCATATTTTATTTTTGGTAGAATAGAAATAAAACATGCCTTTCCATTTATAAATATTTTATATACATTATATCACCAAGAAGAAAGCTGCCTAATCGATGATTAAATAATAAAAATCATGTCGCCTAAATATTTATTATAAAAAAAATATTCATTAATAAATTGGTACTTTAATTTGCATAAACTTTTTTTATACATTTGAAACTTTCAGTATAATAATAAATTAATTGAACCGGCCTAACCTGCGCCCGCGCATCGAAAGTGAAATTTTTCGATCTCGGAACATACGCAACGGAGGTCGTCGACCCTCATTACGAAACTCGGACTGAGGTCAGTGTTAATAATGTCATTTCTAAGCGTCGACACTGTAACTATGCGGAATTTACGAAATGCGTTTAGATTACAACAGTTCATATGGCATGAAGCTATATTTTAAGAATGTTTACAATTTATGCATATAATACGATACGGTTTTGTAGGCGTATATAAACAATAGCTATATAAAATAACTTTCAGTTTCGATAGTACACAGGTAATAGTTTCAGAGCTTATTCACTCAGCACCTGCCCGTCCTTATAGGGAAACTAAACCCTCAGGATTTAAGCAACACTCCCCACTGGATTCCAGGCCCTTTTCCCTAAAAGAGAGAGAATGCACAAGGTGTTTAATGGTTATGCCATTCGCGATTCGACTAGCTTTCAAGCGGATCAGTGCGGATGAAATGTCCCACACAGCCCCTGCCGCCTGTCAAACAGCAGGGACAGTGAAAAGAAAACACTGCCTAGCGCGCTAGTATTTCGGGGATGGCACAGAATAATTGAATTTACATTAATTACATGTTTTGTTCTTTGAATATGAATGTATGTCCGTGGTATTTAAAAGTAAAAAATTCTAACTTTTTGAAAAGAGAAAAGTATCTTTAGTCATTGGCAAAATGACATTGTTTAATCGGTGCACATAACTTTAGTCTTATATTTTGTTATGATTTTTATGGGCGTCATCCCAGTATTTTGCGTAGGGCGCCAACTTCATGAAACAAGTATGTTTGTTTTCATTGAATACTTGGTTCAATAAAAACAAACAATCAAATCTTACCTCTTGATAATTGAGTTTCATGGTTAACGAACAGTTTATAATTGTCGTTGCTATAACTGATAATTGTCTCTACTTTCAGTGCGATGACGCTTGTTTTTTGCTATTTCTCGTGTATGCAGGTGATTATACGCGGCTTGAACATTCAATTCTGCAACCGTGTATCTGAATTCTTGTAAACATAATACTATACTTAGAATCCCTTTGCTGTTCTAGATCAACTTTTGTTAAATAATTGCTCTGTCCAGATTTTCGATATGAATATGCTTCTCCCAGCGATGTACATACATAAATAGGAGTTGGTTTGGTGGATTATCTGGATATTGATGAAAATACGGTCTGTAGCGAAAAAGTAACGAGTGGTTAAAAAAATCGTCAGTCTTGTTAAGTCCTGAGTAGGTCAGTGGTTAGAGTAGTAGCCCAGATTGCGAGAGTTCGTGGATTCGAATCCTATCTCAAAATTCCAGGGACAAAGTGGATTTTTAAGCACATTTCATTAGGATTTGAATACTTCAAAAAAATAGTTACAATCAATTTTCTTTATTTATTTATGCGTAAAAAAGTAAAGTATTCATAGTCTGTTACTTAAATTCAAACTAATATTATGAAGATAATTTACCCGGACGAAGTCACGAGGAAAGGGCTCGTCCTGAATAAAGGAAAATAAAAATATAATAGTTTAATTTATAGATAACTGTACATAGCAACTTAGTGTTCATATAGTAATTTCTTGAATTTTCTAAATCACGAGAAAGCCGCTCCCACCCCTCGGAACTACTTCAGATAAAGAATGCAACGTCCAGAATTCATCAAGAGAGAATCGACACCCTTTTTGATATTTTTTATTATGTTCTCTATTTTTCAAAAGAGGTTTAAACAGAAATCAATTTGCCTAGAACTATGCGTTAATTAAAAGCATTTCGAGATACATTCATTACTCGTAAGTAACAAGTGTTACAAATAAATAAAACGTTTGCAGCAGTGAACTTCATCTCGTGTATAACTTTGCAGCATATTCTTCTGGACAAGGTCTAAGTCGTGATGAGACTAACAGCGAGTTGCACAAACGTTCATTAAGATTTTCATTAGATTAAAGCGATATTACCCATACAAATTTGACATTCATTAGAGCTTAAAGGAGTCATTAAACCTTAATGGACGTTTGAGCAACTGACCGTAAGACACCTGTCGCTGCGACATGCGACAGTGTATCACTCATATCACTAACACAAGAAATACAACTGAATTAAAACATTCAAACGAACACAATTGAGATTAATTTAAAGTGAAACCATCTGACTTATAAATGTAAAAGTAATTTACTAGGGATTCGTGGAATTGATGTCCTGTGGAGATAATGGCATGGAAGAATCATTAATTCATTAGAGATAATTTTTTAATCGTTGTCTATGCCGTACGTGACTTGGATGTGAAATGTGTTTTGACTATCAACAATTATGGTAAACATTTTTAAACAAATTATGCTAAATTGATGAGCTTGGCTTACTCTCTAATGGAAAAAAGAACTTATCAGTTTTCTAAATGTCAACCAAAAATATTCGTGTTCTTGGAAAAAATTGAGTTACAAATTAAGATATAATAAGAATGAATGAATTGGAATGTAATAGCAACGGACATAAAATCGTTCGCAGAGCTTAGTGTTGCAATTCCTAAATACTATTTATTTCATTAGTGAATTTTATCAATATAAAGAAATAGTCTTTGAGAGCATACGTAATATTGTAGACGTAACATAAATCAGATAATCCAATTAAATTAAAAATTAATTGTAAAAATAAAAAGCAGTATAATTCCATTTTGATTTATAAATGAAATAACGACGAAGAACTACTAGTAATATAAAGAGGAAAGATTCGATTGTCTGTTTGCATTAAATAGGTTCTCAAACTACCGGACCGATTTTAAAAATTCTTTCACCTACGAGGAGCTACATTATACGCTGGTTAAATAGATTATAATTTACGTGTGCGAAGTCACGGGAAAACAGCTAGGGAACCATAAAATTGTAAAATCACATAAAATCACGTACATACCAACAAAAGAATGTTAAGAATGTTCTTTTTTCAAAATGTAAAATTGGTGTTTTAACTTTTATTTTCCCAATACGGCGTAGGCGTCACGTTTCGCCTCCACCACTTTCGTTTAACAACGAACTGGCGTATTACATTGTATGGGGTTGTTGCAGTCTCACGTACTGACAACAATAACATCACGTAACCATCGAATGCAAACATCGAGAAAAAAATCGGTGAGAGTGAAACTCATTTGATGCGTGAATAAAGTTTGTGGTGTTACCTAGGTTGACTTTGAACGGCAAATAACCTTCTTGGAGTGACTTGAAAGCTTCTTGGGCTTATAAGAACCGTGTTTAATCTAAGAACAAATATATTCAAGTGTCAAACCATTTACGCACAATTTTTTGTTACCAGCAAGAAGCCTATATAGGATGTCGTTGTTCACTATAAATATTTTAATCTAGAATAAGAGTCGGTGCAAATCTGGCAAAAATTCGTCATTTGTCACACGGAAGTATGCGTTAGTATGAGACGGATCAGCCGTCGAGTGTGCAAGGTTAAATATCATATCCAATATTCCATATTCAGTTACATTTCTACTGACCCTAAAATCAACAGAAAATAAGTGATTTGAATTTTTCTTTTCAAAACGTAGTCTTATGATTTGATTTAAGATTTTTTTACCGAAGGTACCTCAACACATTAAAGATGCTATAGAAACTTAATTTTGTCGAACCCAATCGAACCGAACCCTTAGAGATAGCGACATTTTAAAAACAGCAAACAAGTCCCTTAGTGGTGCGTCCCTTAGTAAACCGATGCGCGAATCACAGCAACGGAGGTGTAATGTCTGGAAAACTGTCTAAGCATTCCTGTATTCCATTTTATGACTGATTATATCTAAAATATTTCAACGTTATGAATAAAGCTATTGTAGTTATATGTTGCATAGTGCCGGTATTCAGCACGTGAGAACATACACTTTTTTATAGTAACGTCAATGGGACTTCGGCTTTGTTACAAAACTATAGTGCCTATTTACGCCGCTTTGTTGGGAATTACGTACGGTGAATATTATTATAAACTGTTTAATGTGAACTAAGTGCTCGTATAAACCCGAAAATGAGCATGTTATTTAGGTTAAGTTGTGCTAAATTGGAAGCATTCGACATACATTTCTATGTAGTTAAATACTCAGAGCTAAAGATGGTAGCTAAGGATGGTATTTCAATTAAACGTGGATTAGTTGACATTTTTAAGTAAATTTTATTGGTTTTTTTTTAATTACATTGCCTTTTAACCTCTTTGAACTAGATTTTTATATTTTTGCAGCGTTTTGAGATTTATATTGTATTTATAACTATATTTCAGTTTTCCCATGATTTAGCTCGCGTATATTATGTCACCATCGTATTTTTAAAATCAATACAGTACATTTGAAGTCTATTCAATGCAAACAAACAATCAAATCTTTTTTCTTTATAATATTAGTATAGACGCAGTTGACGTCTTTAACGCCATTTCCTGAGGTTTGTTGAGTGGTAAATATTTTTTTTACAAGTAGCGTCATGATTTGAAAATATTTAGACCCTTTTGAATTACAAATATTATTAAGAACATTCACTACAAAAAGCGATTCGTTCATATGAAGTCTTCAGTTTTCTTTTTTAAACTACCGCGACTATTATCGTACTTTTGTTAAACTATTTGTTCCAATAAAAAGACTTCCAAAAAAACTCACAGTGCACTTTAATTTTACATGTACTATATAGTCAATTCTTTGGAAATAACACAAACACTAGACACAAACACAAAACTTTCTGCATAGATCTCGAAATCGATATTACTTATAATTATGAGTTATCTTTAATCTCTTTAAAAAATCCCCTGACCGTGCAGATTAAATTATGATACGATTCTGATTAGTTTCTATATTTGGTAAAAAAATTAACTTGCGGGATGCGATCCCGCGGATTTAGCTAAGCCAATCACAATGTCAAAGTCAGACCAAAGCTCTTCTTAAAATGTTTGATCATTATTTGAAAAATCAAAGTTAATTTTCTTTGTACCATTCAATTTCTCTGCATATACGACTAATCAAACGCGCTATTATATATTCGTCAAGCTCCACATTTCCAATTATCAAAAATTCTAAGGCTGCGTTCACCATCAGGCAATCACGTTAACAGTTTCACGTGTGAACTTATTTTAGTATTACTCAACCGGTTGATTGGTAACTCACCGTAACTGTCACGTCATCATCAAGTAATAAAGTCATGCGTTCTATAAGCTAATTCAGATTATGTCTATGTCATCTGTGGCAGTAGCACCAGGTGCTACAGTAAAATATGCTGTAGGTACACATCACAAATGCAATTTCAAAATATAAACAATATCTGCATCAGATGGATTGTCAAAGGTGAAATTAATATTAAAATTAGAATGATGGTTATATTTTTAGAATTCCCGATATCTCAGAGTTGTTTGCAAGTACCATAATCATGGACTAAAGACTTCTGGGTAAATGTTATTAACAAATATATCGATATTAATGTAAAAAGTAATTAAAGTTTAAAACAATAAATTTATATTAAATCTTATTTACCGGTTAGATTATATGTAGTACTGTATATATATTAATATTCTATAAATATAGATAGCTTCGCAACTGCTGGATAGATCTTCAAAATTATTTCACCTACGGGAAACTGCACATGGGGATGACATGGAAACAGCTAGTATGAAACATTCTGAAATATCCTGGTCCAAAATATTTAACATATTTAAATAAAAAAAGATTTTTCTTCAACTCTTTTCAAGTTATAGATAAAGATTTTTCAATTATCTGAATGTCATCATAAATTCGAGTTGATTATCGAAAATAATTTTATTTTGAGTTGACTTTAAAAAATGCACTCAATAGTAAAGTGGACCACCCAAGCTATAATTCAACTTTATCACCTGGAGCTTGATAAAAAAATATATATTGAACTTCTGTTACAAACTTGCCAGATGATTTACAAATCGACGTTGCGTACAATAGCTATCAGAGAGAAAACAACTGTAACGACCTTGCTGTAAGGCTGTAAATAAATACTTAAAGATGCATCACCAAGATACGATTATTCCCAGCGCCCTTAAGCAACATTCTAATGAACTATGAGTTATAATTGACGTACTTGTGACTTCTTCAAAGAAATTATTACTGTTTGACTTGAGGGTACGATAAATATCGTCATACGTATAAGTCACGAACTGTTTTGGATGTTAAAAGGTTTTTTAAAATGAGGTAGTTTAATTCTGGAGAAATATGGTGGCCCATAACTTTTTTTTACAGATGTCACAATATAGATCTAAGTAACGTTAATTAATCATGAATATTAATTTTCTGAGAGAAACAGTGTTTTTCATTCGTATACTGACTCTGTTTTATTAAACACGTATATTTATAGAATAAAATAGATGGGATAAAGTAATACAAATAAAATATTTGTGTGTCAATAAAAAATAAAGGTTACTCTACAATAGGTAACAAATAAAGGCCATTTGTATCCAAACATAAGACCATCCTTGGTTGTAGGTCGCTACGTGAGGTTAAGCAGATAATTTGGCATTAACTGAACATCGTTTATATACATCTGATCGCACAGATGATGATTGAGACATAAACATGATTAACAAGCAACTGGTTTTTATAACGGAAGCTGGGGTTCAGTACCTACTTATAAATATATAAAAACTATTTACATTTCATGTTGAAACAATATTTAAATAAAAAACTGGAAGACTGGGGTCGTAACAAAGACCTCTCGCTGTCCGGGAAAGAGTTCTTTCAGCTGAAAAACCAAAGACCTTTCAAATACTTGATGGCTAGGCTAACTTCGCCCAAATCTATGGTGCATTGGATGATTTAAAATAAAACTTCTGTATAGCTGTAATTAGTTACTAATATTATGTGATGAAACTATTGATTGCTAATCAAATACGAATCTACATATATTGTTTTATATAAAACAAGGTCTAACTTTAGTACCAGGTTTAAATAATTATCCGGCCAAATAAATCATAGCGTCATAATTTGTCGTTTTCTTTTTCTCGTTTTTAATTTGTTTTAAGCAGCCAATGATTTAAACCAATTATGGGCAACTTTAGACATGTTGTGGGCCAAACTTAAGTGTGCAAATACGTTCGCGGTCTGCGCTTAAAAGTAGTACATTTTAAAGTAGTGTTGTAGTGCTCATATTTTTTGCGATAGATATCAGACATGAAATAATATGACAATGTTATTATAAATTAGGTTTTTAAAAATGTCCGGCGGGCCGACTGTTGCCCACCGTGGGTTTAAACAAACTAACTTTAGTCCTCGCTTTACAATAAGAGTAGATACAGAATAGACATTTATTTTGTGAACACACAACACATACACAGTTTAAAACAAATAAGACGGTTTATGTTATAATAAATAAGGCCGTATGACCGCTGGTGGGTTAAAAAAATTTGAAATCTAAGCTTAAGTCAGTAGTAGGTACTACTTTTAAATCGTCTTAGATTTAGTAGTAAGATAATGCTTAGAAAATATCACGCGGAATCCCAAAAAGTATACTATCAGAATCTATCATATAAAAAAAAGCTTAATTGCTATTACCGGTTCAATGGTCTGTTACCAAAATAGTTTTTGTTTATCATCAACACCTCTTATTCTATTTTAAACTTTAACAGAATAAAAATAAGGGTAATTGAATTTAATAGATTATCGTGTAGCTACCAGTTATTCGCATGAGCGGTTAGATGATGACGGTAAAGGTTAGATTGATGAGCCGTAGAGGGCAGATGGTTAAACGTGTTGTCAATGATAGTTAAATTGTTGAGTTTTTGTTCGTTGATTTTTTGTAACGTAATACAATATTTAAGTTACATGGTAACGTTATCTATTTAAGGCGCGTCGACATCTCTATAGAACATAGTCAACGAACAAAAAAATCATAAACAACTGTTCTTTCGATCCCGCAAACTTTCTTTATTCTAGGTACTTGCAGAACTGAATGTTTTATCGAATAAAAATAGGAGGTGCTAAGTGTTTAAAATTAAAAGTAAATATTTATCTACTATTATCTAGCGTTGGAATAAACCGATTTTGATACAGTTTCTAAAATATTATACGTAACATCTCGGAGAAGAGACTCCAAAAAAGGAGATTATTCATAAGAAGAAAAGTATTATTTATCACTTTTGAAATTTGAGGCCGGTTCAATTTCTTGAAAAAAAAATTAAATCCTGCGGGATTTCGGATTTGCGGGATCCCGCATACCGTTCAATATAAGTGTCAAAGTTTTATCCTTAATCAGTAATGGGGTTCTGAATTATAGTTTATATACGCTCATTGTCGGCAAAAACAGTTTCCCAGCCAACTGTGGTCCAGCAAAGTGGCCATTTCGTAATTCTTACCGATCCAATGTCAACATGGCCGTACAAGTAGATATTACGAAGAATTTACATAACAACCGGCATGACGACCGGCGATTATAAATTAATATCTAGCTGGCAACACTTTCACGGGTGGGATGGGCGCGGGCGCAGACGTTGCTTTCACATAGCGGACACAGCCGAATGTTGAGAGGAAATGCTTTTAATTGCGGATATTTTTGTTTTTATTGTGGATGCCGATGAGTTTATTATTCATCATCATAGTATCATTTTCCCATCTTTGAGGTAGTGAGATCTAGTTTCACAATCGTGATAATTTTAAAGTTAGTTCTTTTAGTCTCAATGCGGAGTATGTGGCGCGCCTCGACGGCTACGAAACACTCTAAACTGATAATGTATACAGGAAAAGCCCCTATTTGTGTAATTAAATTCAATAATAAACATTGAAACATATTTTAAATAGTTAACTATGGTTAGATAAACTATTAACCATATTAAGAATTGTCTACTCAGTAAAGGATATTGAATGGAAAGGATATTTAATGAATATTTAAACGACAAAACTGCTTGGAGTTAAATATGGCTCATTTTTCATATATATTAAATTGTTAATCGATGAGCTTCTTTGGCTACAAATGTGATTGGATTGACGAAAATACTGTTTTACTCTAATATTGTGTAATATTGTAATGGAAAGTGACTTCAAATTTTAATGAAGTCATTTTTCAATCTTGACGCTCTGTATGAAATAAAACAGGGAGAAAAAAGCAGCCCTTGCCGAGTTTCTTGCCGGTTCTTCTCCGTACAAGGTCTCCCGCCGTAGATTTACGAACCGATGGCGTAGCTCTCGACTTTCACAAGCCTTGTAACAGCCTAGACTGAATAAATGATTTTGATTTTTGATTTTATTAGATTGAAATAATTTTATATATAATTTTTTAATAATTGATATTTACAAAACGTTTAATGCGAAACGTTTATTGTAACAGATACAATGAATACACTAAATCAAAATTTTATTTTAAAAAATCAACGCTTTGGTAAACATCAAAGCTCGAATATTTAAGAAAGATTGAGCACCTCAGATTTCAAACTATATGTAGAATCGATCGCTCAAACAATTTTTGTCAAGCAGATAAACTCATTATTATTGATCCCATTCAAACATCTTCAATACACACAATATCAGTTTCAACGTTTGTCGGCAACAAATAAAAGTGCATCAATATTGACTTAGGATTTTCAAGAATTCGCCTACAGGCAAATATTTACCGTTTACATTAGAGCTATCTAAACTTTTTGTATCGGTAAATCCAAAAATTGATTTATGATGTGAATTAAAATGCGTTATTACAAATTTATCAATTATAACTTATACTTAACCAACGACATGTTAGGCAAATACGAACGCCTGTTTAAATTTACAATTTTTTCGTTCACGTGAGCCCCTTGTAAGTAAAACACAATCTATAGGGTTGAGTTAGCTTGTTGGCGTAGTGGATAAGCGCCACGGGCAGCGATCTTTGTTGTTAAGCAACTTTCGCAAAGTTGGGACACGGAATGGGTGACCGAAAAGTTATTATCTTAAGCTATTTTACAATGAGATTTTATAAGCATTTTAAATGAAAAAAAAAATTAAGCATTGTACATGCAAAATTGATTAAATATAAGAAGGTGGTTTAGATTTTTCTTTCAAACAACTAATTCAAATATAATTAAGCAAAAAACTTAGAAGTAATGTTATAATGTTATGTTATAAGATATTAGATATTTTCATGTTATTATTAAATTATTTAATACTTTACCAAATCGGTATGATATGGTTGATTTCAAGGGGTCAACCCCTTTGTCGTGATATGCCTCCCAAACCTTCACATTTACAAGTCTTGACTGTCCAGTCTAACATAAACCGCGCCCGTAAAACGATTACGATTTCAATGGTGTTATTCATGTGTCAATTAACTCTCAATTCCTATTGAATTATAACGAAAATAAATTAATTTTCAATTAATATAAAATCGTAAATTAAAGTACCTAAATGTATGTGACATTGCTCAAATCACAAATTAAGAAACTTAAGTATTTCTAATATAGATATGTGAGACTACGAAGATAACAGAAGTATCTAGACTTGAGACAGTATATAAAAGTTACTTTTGCTACAATGACCCAATCGAGAATTGAATCTGGGATACGAAGGCATCCTATCGCCTTGTGAACCACTCGACTCCGGAAATAAATCTTTGAAAATATAATATGAGACATGAATGTCGAATGATCCATCGATTACTTTTAGAATATTAGAGAAAATAACAAATATGTTGAATTTTTGTTTTTTGACCTACCTAGTATACATAGATATAAATAAAACCCATTTATACTGTCTCAAGAACGAAAAAAAATAAGTACGCAAAATGAAAGGATTAAAAATATTACAAAGGCAGGCCGCGAGTAAGTCAAAGGTTAAATATATATATAAGTGTAACGAAAGTAAGGAAATAAAAAATTAAATTATTATATATATAATAACCTCCTTAGGTTATTGTACCTTTACTGCTATATGTGTTAAGAAACAAATACTAATTGGATTTTTTATATAAGTTAATTACGACAATCTAAAGGCCATTGATTCTTGCAGTTTATTTAAAAATAAGCAATATTTAGATCAGATAGTTTATATAAATGGAGATTATTATCTGTTTATAAACATTATCCACAAAAACGTTCTAACAAACAATGCAATTTCAAGCAATTCGAAAACGTTTTGTTTGTCTGTATCTATGCAGTGTCCGTTCACTTTAGATCGAAGATCAATATCAAATTTGTAAATAGACACGATTTGTCATTCAATTACTCGTTTTTTAATAACATTAACAATGAATATTGATTTTAGATAGCATCTAAATAGATCAAATTAATTGATAATTTATTCCTTATAAGTAGTTGGTGCCCGCTACTTCATGAAATAGTTAACTGATGACTGAAAATGCATAGGATCTCTTGACATACAACATTGGTTGTTTTTTCATATATACAAATCTGCAGTGCTACTGACTCACGAAAAGGCTACGTAAAAGCTAGGTATCCGTGAGAAAAAATCAGTTCTTAAATCCACTCCAACACGTGAAGCGTACCCTATAACTTATTTACCGTCATGGCGAAGGAAGTAGTCTCAGAGAACTGTGTGCGTTGGAATTCAAACTAAAAATTGATGGGAATAAGTGGAGTGCACGGTATTAGCACAATTTCACCCGAACACACAGCCGGAAAGAAACCCTGCTACGATAATATTCCTCTACAAAGCAATAACTTTCAGCTGGATTCCGTTGCATTACTTCGGTGGAAAAAAGTTTCTCATTAGCATTATGGGTACACCAACTTTGAGCATGATTTTGTGAATGGAATCGTTCAAGATTTTTCGCAACATGCTGAAAAATTATTGGGCTGCAAATTATCGCCAAGTTGCACTTTCATATTGATAGTCAGTATAAATATTTGTATACGTGGCCAGCGGAATGAATTCTTCAATATAGCGTTAATTTCATCTGCTCTTGTTTCTTTATTATTGCGGGAAGATATCAACAAAAATCTCTCGAGAAGAGACTTGTGGCGTGAACCATTGACGAATATCTCTCTATATAGTTTTTTTTTGGACTTGGTACATTCGTTTCAAACTATTAAACAGCAATCCTGTAATACTTTCGCTTTGTCCCAATTTCGCGTCATAGAAGAGGTTGGTGTTTCAGTTCTGTCTAAATCGATTAGTATTTTGATATCATCACTAAAAAGGTATAATAGTTGCTTGAAAAATAATTTTCAAAAAAGCAAATGAAATTGGTCCTAGAATTGTATGGAGCAACAGGTGCAAAAACTAACATTCTCCATTAATGAGATAAATTGTTTCAACCTAACCTAAAACAGCAAAGTGAAATATTTAAAAAAATATAAGCTAGTGGTGTTAAAATCAGCAGTAATGAACGACTTTCACTTATGCCTAATTCCTTTAAATGTTATAGAGTAATGTTAAGCTTTTGGAAATCCACATCAGATGTTCTAAATCGTCTAAATTTAATCGCTACAGAAAATACCCATCAGAGTAAACAACTTTTGCTAAGACCTCTGTCTTGTATATGTTATTGTGTTAGTGGTCTATTAGAGGACTCTAAGAGACCACTAACACAATAACACGTTTCAGATCTTCGATTTTTATATGTCAACAGAAAATACTCATTATTTTGAACAACTCCTGTTAAAACATCGTTTCTCATTATATTATAGTGCAGCGAACTCTTAAAGATCCACATCAGATTTTTCATATATTAAAATTTTAATCATGCAGCAAAATATGCTTATCGAATGGATAAATTTTTCTTAAGGCACCATTTCTGTATCTCTTACTGTTTCGTCGATCTCTTAGGGTTCCATATGATGGAGATCGACCACTAAAATGAATTATATACCATACCGTGTTACACCGTGCCCATGATTAATAGCATCGAAATAAATAAAGAACTATTAAAATATATTTAATGTACAGACACATTATTTTTACTGTTTCATTATTACATAATATTGAATTATAATAATTAGGTACTTTATTTTACATTCACTTTTAAAATTTATATTTTTTACGTTTATTATTTCTAGGTATTATTAATGATAAATGATAATACCTGATAATAATAAAATGATAGTAAGAGAATATGTATAAAAGTTAAAGGTACTCTCAGTTCTATAAGCAATCATTTTTAAATGACGAACTCCGCAGCCAAATACCACGTACTCTAGTCTTAACCCTCGGATGCCGACACCTTGTACTTATACTTGTATCTTTAGTTCCCGAATTCTGGGACAGTCTGAGGTACGATTCCCGGTGCTGTGGTACTTTTGTTGTCTCAAATATGTACTTCATAATGCGGTAGCTTTGGCTACTCATCTTACAGTCTGAGAAATATATGTGAGGTTGTCTAATATTTATTTATTAATATTGTTTTATTAAAATTAGGCTATGTAAATAAAAGCTCATATTTACATAAGCCAAACAGGACAAGGACCTGCAATGATCAATTAGCGTGTTGATCATTGCAGGCCCTTGTCTATGTTTGTGTTTTTTTGTTAACGCAGAGGAATTACACCCATACGCCTCAAATTAGGGCTTTCCAATTTAGTGGTTGTCCTAGTCCTAGCGCTCGCAACCCCAAAAGGGTTAAGATGAAATGTAAGTTTTACTGACAAACCCTATCTCATAGCCCTACGTGGAGGTAGTGGAGGGAGACACATACCAGCATCTTTGTACTGCCTTCATATATTTCACGCCATGTTCCTCGTAAGGTAGGTAGGTAAGCTTTCAATACTAATATACAATAGGTATTTAAAATCGCATAATAAAACTGTCGCTCGTAAACATTATAGATGAGACACTGCCATTATTTTTCTTGTCAACATTAGCGTATCTCGTGACAATATAATCAAACCGTTACCAATCAAATATAGCCCTTATTTATCTTTCATATTAGACTGTCAAATTGTGTAATATGAGCATGTCACCGCAGGGAAAGCGAATAACGTAGAAATATTTGTATTGGTTTGGGAGGTATTATTAGCATAGAATTTCACTTTCTAGCCCGTAGTCCGTATCGCCGTGGAACTTCGCCCCTGGCTGTATCGCGGACCTGTTTTGAACACGTGGATTTGTATACGCACGATTTAATTTGCATTCAATTTGTAGGTAAGATTATACATAATTTATGTAAGCCTCTATAAGATGTAGTGAGTGAGGGAAAATAAATAAATGAATACTGCTCATTGATAGTTTTTTTGGAGGAGTTGTAGTTGGAGAAAATTAACAAAAATATTATCTGTAAATTTTTCATATAAACAGGTAGTTAAGTAATAAAAATGTATATTATTAAACTACCTATTTTCAAACGATTTCACCTGCTCAAACTATAGCCTATTTCGACCGCATACGACGTAGCTTCCTGTAGGTGATAGAATTTTGAATTTTTTAAGAATTTTGTATTAAGAATAAAAGAAACAAAGTTAGATATTTCACTTCTTAATAATATTAGTATAAACTTACAGACAAACCATATTTCTTGTGACTTTGAACAATAAGGCTCGATGCATACTTACGGAGAAGCTCAATACTTTGACTACATTGAATCAGAACATAAACAAAATATTACTGAAAAGCAAAGAAATATAATCTAGACTATAAAATCCTATCAGTTGGTCAACACAGTCTAGGCAGCTATTCGCATAAACCAGGCCCGCCTAGCAGGATACCGGAGTGTTCTTATCCGCGTGAGGTTTTACCAGGTAGGCCTTTTCAGGTCGGAGAGTCCTGATTTAACGGTTAACATGCAAATTCCCTACGTTATAAAAGGCAGCTGTCCACATCGCTAAAGACAAAGTAAGATCCAGAAAGCAATGTCAGCAATTAACATAAACAACCCGAAGGAATGTGTAAATGCGCATTCACTTTCAGGACTGTAGTTAACTATATCGGAATAAATAATGATATCAAGTTTGATGCCTTTCCAAAACAAAGAGGATAGTCGACAATGGGAATTGTGGTCTTATTGTAGACATGTTTAGATTGACATCCAGAAAGACTAAATCCTTGAATTTTATACAAGTAATACAACCGCTTAAAATCTAATTACAATATCTAATTGTTGCTTGATACATTAACCAACTCACAAGTTAATTACATATTGAAATAGCTCTACTAACATCAATGCATCACTCTTATAATTCCCATTTGACAACACAATTACCAAAAGAAGAACACTAGAGTTCATTTTAAAAGGTAACCTTCTTTGTTTCGCTTAAGGTGCATAATTTTAAAATGACTTATTACTTAACGCAGTGTTGCCGCCTCAAAAAAACTGTTACTTATTACTGCATAACAATGCCTTATTAACTAACAAGACTCGCAAACTGGTTCCAATCATTTGTCTACAAACTATCACATACGTAATTTCCTATAGCTACATACGCCATTATCAAACTTAATATAGTCAGTTTTAAAGTCTATATTGCTCTGTAGCCAAATGAGATTGGTGAATTTAATCTGGTCCACATACTACGCCCATTTGATAAAACACTTGACCACTTTCGAACCTTTCTAATAAATAACTACTATTGAAGGCTTTCTATGTTTATAAAAGGTTAGATAAAACCATTGAAGGTAAGATTTAATTAATTCGGAGATCAAGATTGATTGCTATTAGCGATGAAAAGTATATAAACGTGTGTAGTTTTACCTTTAGCCATTCAATAAAATTCAAAAGAGTTCGCCTGGGAGGTGTTAACGCATCCATTAGCCCGTTCGTTATAATTCAAGGAAACTTTTTTATTTAATAGAAATTCCATGTCGCTAAGCGAAAATCTAGATTTTTTTAAAGTGTTAATTGATGAGAATAAATCAAAAAATAAAGTTAGGATAGTAAAAATAGCATTCCTTAGTTTTTAATCATCAGTGAAAGTAGTTGTATAGCACAATATTTTACAACTGTAAAAATAAAAAAACACCACATTAAGATTGTTGCATATATTTAAATTTGAATCCATAAAGTTATTCATTGCTAAACATCATAATGCTATCGCGAGAGAATCAAGCTGAATGCGAAAAGCGTTATAATAACTTTCATCATATAACTCTGTTATAGCACCCATTAGGTAAAGAAAGCCTTCGTTTCTCTAAAGGAGTAGAAATCTACTAGTCACCCTGGAGAATACTGAGGTACGCCTCACGTCAGTACACAATAGCTGTGACAAATTATATTACTTATGTT
Organism: Diatraea saccharalis; assembly: GCA_918026875.4. Classification (NCBI taxonomy): domain Eukaryota; kingdom Metazoa; phylum Arthropoda; class Insecta; order Lepidoptera; family Crambidae; genus Diatraea; species Diatraea saccharalis. Next base: position 17,892,104 of record OU893340.1, on the reverse strand, counting down.
GTGGAAAACTGCTTAGAACATTAGAAGAGTGACTTCAAAGATGTGAAAGTAATAGAATAACAAATTAGTAAACTTATAAAAGGCACTACGTTTGTGACTTTCATGAAATTTAGGGCATCCCGTCAATTCTTATTGTGTCTGATTATGCATGTATAAAAGTAACCTTCTATTTTTTACTTTGCTGCCGCAGTATTTGGTCTAAAAAGAGTATATTCATACAGAATATAGAGTCTATAAATTGGTAACTTTTCAAATAGGAACCCTGGTTTGGAAGATCATTATAAGCCATAAAACGTAATTACAATCACTCAATTAATTTTCCATTACATTATATAGGTTTTCTCGTGAAAAAAGAAAATAATACATTTGAATCTTAGCGAAAACCAGGACTATTCTACTAGTACCAACGATGAACGGCAATTAAACTTTGTTTTTTAATTCCTCAATTAATAGACTCTCATAACATTAATCTGTCAACAGATATTATAATGTAAACAAAAGTTCAAAATGGAAAATATGAGGGCAATGGCGCTAAAACCACGCCTATACAGACTTTAATTACCATTCATAGATATTGCTTATACACCTAGTGGTAAGGACATTAATAAGCTGATCATGATATTAACCTGACCCACATGATCCAATAAAACAGTGAAACCTCCAATAATTACGAAACATTGAAACAACTCTCACTTGCTTGATTTTCTTCGTGCGCCACCATCTAGAAAAGCTAAAGAGGCTTTCAATCAAAGCTGTTTCGATTCTAACGAGAACTGAAAGTGAAAAGTCTCGGACAGGTTATTTTGTTAAATTGATTAAATTTTAAATCTATTACAATCCTTTTTAATTCGACATTTAAAAAATATTCCCAAACTTTACGCTGCAAATATTTGACATGTAATAGCCACTGCTATTGAGACGTTGTTTGCAAGATATTAATAAGAATCATCTTCAACATTAAATCAACCATCATCAATATATCTCTTATTAGAATGAGCTCGCGGTAGTTTATAATTAGATAATTAGCCCCTTAGTTACCGAGCTGAGTCAAGAATTCGGAATTCATTGTGGTGTGACGTGTGTCATTCATACGAGTATATAGCAAGAGAAAAGATGACGCAAAAAATTAGCAATGGTTTGTTTATGTGTAAGTTCAGACGATAATTCTTTTACTATGTAAGTGCTGTTACTTTTTCCTCAGCTCTTTCTATAATTTTATCATATAGATATAATTTTATCCGTATCCCCGGAGACAATTAAAATAGATCGCTGAGCCGATGAATTATTTACGAGTTAATGATTTCAACGGGTCCACTCAAAAAGTAACTATTTGAATCTCGAATTACGTCTTTAACAGAGCATTAACTATTTCATGTTAACTCGCCATTTTAAAAAGTGAGATCTTTCAGTGTGCCCACATTTATCTATTTCATATTTAAATTGAAAAACGTATATGACATGTAATACTACTGTTTTTAACAAATAAGCACCTACACTTATTTTACATATTAATTAGTTTTTTAAATGAATCACTTACCTCACAAAGGCCTCCTACTATAATGAATTAAATTTTCAATAGGAATGTTTCTTATTATATAACACAAATTATAATCAGCTTTATAATCAATTAATTAAAATAAATACTTATTATATCATTACCAGTGGCGGACTAACCGATTGGGAGCCCGGGGCGGCAAGCACCCTGCTGTTACTTATTTGTCTACGGGGCCTCCAACCCGAATTTATCATTTGATCAGTGGACTTTGCAGCCATTTGGAGGCCCCTCAGAACCGAAGGCGCCCCCTTTATCCGCCACTGAACACCACCACTGATATTTTTAAAGTAATAAAGTTGTACGAAATTTATATAATCGACTTTTCCGGTGGTGAGTAAAACAAGAAATAGGAAGCTATAAAATCTCGCCTACAGCACCATCTAACGGCTTACAAGGGAAGGGACATATTATAGAATAATTATAAATCAACACACGAACATTTCTAAGAACCATTTATTTAATGCCATTTCCTTTCGAGATTGCAGTATTTATATTAAAATAAGTGATTGGATTAAACTTCGCAGTTATGATTTAAGATAAAGTCTCTTAGCATGATTTTATTAGTCATATTTCAGCTAATTTAGATTAAACTTAAATGACATTCATTCCTTTATTACCAGTCCCTTTAAATCCCCACTGCATTGGCTCAGGTCTTCCTTATAGATGCTTAAGGATAATGAGCTATGACCCTTCACCTGACCTAATGCAGATTAGAGTTTTAACGTCTCAAAATGCAGCCGGCTCTAACGGCTTAACGTACCTTCCGAAACACGAAGTAGCTCGAGATAATAATGTTTTGTTCACCCATCCCGTGTCCGACCCTTATGGAAGTTGCTTAACAACAACGATCGCGAGCCTCGGCATTTGTCCACTACGCCACCGATTTACAACATAACATATTCCTTCCTTATTAGTTACTTCATGTATTAGAGAAAGAGATACGAGAATCTGCTCAATAATTTTTAAGTTTATCGCGTTCAAACGAACAGATGGACGTGGCGATGGAACTTGTTTTATACTAATGTAATATAGTGATTAAAGATAAGCAACATTTGTAGCGACAAAGTTTCTCAGAAGAGAATTCTACAAAGTATCACTAACATATAGAATTATATAAAAATCTTTAAGTAGATTAACATCTATCCCTTTTATAGAATAAAAGAGACAATGATTAATCAAGAAATGATTTACACTTGTATTAATTAATAAACATTCGTAATTATAGGTTTCCCTCGACTTCGTCCGTATAAATTATAGCCTATAACACCTGTGTATGATGAAGCTTACTAAGTGAACGATTTTTTTTTATTAGCCCAGTGATTTTGGAGTCTATTGCAAATAAACAATGCATAATCAAATGTGTTACTTCCACATGTTCAGAAACAATTCCCAGACGGCATTCAGTCAAACTAAAGTAGATTAAAACAAAACGTAAATATAAACCACTCTTAATCTCTCCATAAATTTCACTAGCACTATCTACCGGCTAATTACAGTGTGAAGATAATTATTATAAAATTGTTAATAAAAATGTGAGCAAACTCAATTATTTACACCTCATTTAAAATGGAATCAAATAGTAATAATATATATGCTACGTTTATATATCCATAAATTTTTCTCAAATTATTTGTGCCGAACAATTGCTACGCGCTCTGTGCTTAGTGACGCAGAACAAAACCATCTGAACGCCCAATACGATAGTGTAACTAGTACTTTATACTTAGGGCTGCCAATAATCTTCTTGGCAGCACTTAGTATGATTGATGAAGATGTGTATCAAATTACAAAGTGTCCAAATTTGGCGTAATATGTAGCCCCTTTTTAATAGCTAATTTTAGTAATTTTTATTAGTTTCTTCGCTCGCTGTATGAGTGTGTATATGTGGCAGCCTTACTATTGTTCTACAACACATGCTTGAATGGGAAATGGAGCGAGACGCAGCATCAGTCGCGCGCCGCTACCCTCACACAGAGGCGGAGAATGCACGCCGAGAAAGGAGGCCAGCTTCAAGGAAACCACGCCATAGAGTAAACTGTTTTTTTTATATACCAAGGAAATTGAAGAATCATCCAATAAAAGTTTTATTTCAAAATAAGGATCACATTTTCATTTTATGTTGCCTTTCTCCTAATTGTCTGCGATTTCTTAATCTCAAGAAATACGTATTTACAGATGTGAATAGCTTCTTAGCTTAGGAATAATTTAAGTATATTTTACTGATAATAATAACTTCGTCACTATTGTAACATTTTGGGATTTTGATATAGATAAAATCAAAAACAATAAACTTTAGAACAGATAGATACATTAGACGGAGGCAGATAAATAAAGCTTTTAATGAGAAACTGGCCAGTTTCTCGGCTAAAGATAGTAATTAGGTATTAATTATAATTTTCACTGCATTTTAAAAAGATGGTCTACTTAATCGTTCGCGTAATTCTGCATCTACTGATTTTACCAATAATAAATAAATCAACGGCGACAGCAACTAGCTCAGCTCGTGGGAACGTCTCCATCGAGGAATGCGTACGTGACGACTGTAGCCGATCACATCAAATACTCCAGATACTTAACTACTAAACGATGAATGTTATTGGAACTGTACATTCACAAGGAGGCCGAGATATTCTGTAACGTTAAGTAGTTTCAGAAGACTAAAAGAAAGTGAATTCACTACTAATTTGAGTGAGAGTTATTAAATAAAGTTCAGACATGAGTATCACCCAAGGTGGCGAAGAGCATTATATTTTTCTTATTCTGTGATAAGCGATCTATAAATAGCAATTCAGTATACTAACATCTTTGTAACGGCAATTATTCCAAAACGTGACTTTTATTAGATGGAAGATAAAAATAAAAGAACTCTACACAGTCACCACACACATGAACTAATAATTATCATACTAAAAAGAAAATTAAACACTTAAATTATTATATAATAATTATGAAAAATCGTTGTATATTATTATAGACAAACGTATAATAAGATAAGATTTTATAGATCACTCATGTAAATTGTATACATGAAAAACCTGGATAAGCGGCTAGTTAAGTAGAAATTTGTTAAATCCATATAATTAAAAGAGAATTAAACAAAGCAATAATCCGTTGAGAAAGAACTACACAGATCCAAGAATTATCAGCTACTTTACCATTATGAATGTCCTCAAAAAATATATAAGAAGAAAAACTATTCCTTTCGCGGTGTAACATTTGTATTACAATGTATGCGACGATTGTTGTAATTACATAATTGATACCAAGAAGGTAAGATTAAAAATAGCTAGTAGACATTGAGCTTTTTTCACCTCAGCGCAGTGTTCAAGAAACAATTATACTTCATTGCCTTGATGACTCTATGTTTGCAATATTGTTGCAAGTTTGGTCACAAATTGCTTATAACGATGTCTTGATCCGACATGATCCATGGCGTTTCAATGTGCGCATGAAATGCCGGAGCGGCTAGCGATCTGTGCGGCGCCTACATAGTGTTACAGTCAAAGTATAGAAACCATCTTATAGAAAAATACAAAATATCGTTTTGAATTCAATGTTTATCAAATATAATAAATAGATACGGTGAATTTGTTAATTACAAATATATATGTTATTTATCTATACTTGATTACTTGTCCTAATTATCGAATTAATCTTTGCCGAGGGTAAACCATTGAAGTAGGATCCATGATCGGGTTAGAAGAGTTCTATTGGGGAGTAGACAGTCGCAAAATAATTATTTTTGTAAATTCTAAGAGTGTGAAATAGAGGTTAAAAGTTTTTAAATTAAAAGCATAAAACTTTTTGCTTTGGTTACTAATAAAAAAATGAGTAAATATAATATGTACCTTAATATATGTCGGTTTCAGAGCTTTAGGAAATTATACCCCTAAAGAGTAAAATTTTGAAAAAAAATTTTATTTTCTACTGCAAAAAGATTTGCCAGTCTAAAAGATATAGACAAAATGTTGTAAATATTTTAAAAATATTTTTATATTTTCTAAAATTACATGTTTAGGTTCCCTTGTCGTAATTTGTATGATTTTTAGTAATATTTCGTATTACAATATTGTTAATTGTCATATTTGAACAATTTCGCATTTACAGTGCTATATTGGAAAATATCCTTAATGAAAAATGCTTAAAAAATCCATGGTACTATCAGATGGGCTTCGAACCCATTCGTAATCCAGGCGACTTAGCTACACGTGAATTCTTCAAGCACTTGTTACTTTTTCACGACTACAGAGCTTATTTTCATAAATGTTCAGGCAATCCACCCATACAGCCAAAAGAAATATTTTTACAAATATTTGAAAGTTTCGATTAAGATGAAAATTTGTTCTAATTATTATATTTGATCAATTTCGCATTCACAATGCTATACTCGAGAATTTTGTTATTGAAAAATGCTTCAAAAATCCACTTTGTATTTGTACCAGGGAGAAAATTGTAATTTTTATTAAGGATATTACTAATCGTATTTTTTTTTTCCCTACTGTGACAAATAGTATTTTGTTAAGCTGTCGGATTTATAGGTTTGTCTGAATCAAACGTAATTACATAGGTATACGCAGTGGCGCCCGATTCGATGTATAATGAAGGGAAGCACCCGCGCAACTTCCTCTGCCCGACGGTTTCATTCCCGCGCATTATCAGCGAAAAAACTTCAAAACACAGTTAGGTCGTCTCATTTCGCCAACAACTATTTTCATTAGAGGTGAAATAATTCAAATTGTAATGCTTTAACCATAATACAATTAAATGAATTTTTCATACTTATTTTAAAGATAGGCTAAAAACATTTGATAATGCGTCAATTTTATTTTTGTAAATTTAGTTATATAACTTATTTATAAAAAAACATATGTTTAATTTAAAATATTCGTTAAAGCTGTAATATTCCTAAAGAACTAGCTGTTAGATAATTGTTTGCTGCAAATATTGACCAGCAATCTGCAGCATCTCAACGATACTAATCTGTTACAACTCACAGTCCATCCAAAGAGATCTTATTATATGTCTATTGCATCCCTTGAAAAGACTATACAACATTTTTTTATAAATGTATAAATAGTTTTGGCTAGTGTTGCGTAACGGACGGTGTTATCGACAGCTTATGAGCGGACTGTAGGTATACTAAATTAAATCAAAGATAAATTAATTAAGCAAAAAAGTATATTTTTAAAACAGTTTGATGATCACAACATTCAGCAAGACAAAATAGCAATAACAGATAAACAATAAAAGTGACAAAAGGAAAAAAGCTTAGCTGTCATTAACAGGCGGCGCATAAGTTGATCCAATATGACGATTTTATTAGCTGCGTCTCACCGCCGCACCCCGTTTGAGATTCGAAAATGTCGCCATTTTGTCTCAACTTATGTGCCACGCATTATATTTAGATATAAAAATTGCTTCTAATCACAACTGTATTTCTACATCGACAGTATGAAGTACAATTTCAATGAATATTACAACAGTAATATTATTTCTATTTATTTTTATGTAAATTCAAAATTAACATATCTGTGCCAGTGTGGTGCAAAAACTACTCTACTCTCAATTCATACGCTGTAATCATACACGCGCCGCGCCATTTAGTTAGTGACATAGAATACTGGCGAAGCATAGAAACTATGTCCACGTACACTATGAAAAAATAATTGTTTCAATTTTTACCTTTATAGTTTAAGTACATGTATGCGACGCTCCGTGTTTGTAAACAAAGAATAATTCATAAATTTCTTTTTTCGCCTCTTTCGGAGTGTTCCATTCTGATAAAGATACTATCCCTTTGGCTACAACACATTGCGCTTTACAATCGTTTTAAGTTCTATTTATGTAAAACTAACAATGACTTACGGTAAGTTGAAATTAATCTTCCATGAATATTCACGAACCTGGAATAGAAATAAAAATATGGATAAGTTAATATGTCAATCTGTGATGACAACCTATACGGCTCAATATCTAGCCCCCCTTCAGATCAAAGGCCACCTTCCCAAAGGAAGAATTCCAAATCTAACAGCAATATTATTATAATTCGATAAGCAGATGAACAATTTCGTTTATTTTTCGCTTACAAACAAGAAGCATATGTATAGCAAATTATATCTACACAAATACTATAAAAAGATAAAGTTTCTAACTTTGTTTCTTCGTAGGGGTAATCTTCGGTAATACTGATCCCATCTTGAAATTTCTTTTACAGAAACTAAATCATAAATAGGCGCTACTACTACATAGGCTAAACTTAATTAGGTGCAGTCGCAGGAAACCAGTTAGTGAATTATATTTTTGTGTCATTTAAATATCTACACGACTTTTTACTTTGCCAAAAGAAATCTTGTCGCCCAAAATACATATTGCGTAAGACACTTTAGTGTTATATAATAACCCGTTAACATCCTCAAATATTTATCTTAGTTACGTTCGCATCGCAGTTATCATGATGGATATTTGTACATTAGTAACTATGCAAATAACTTTCACCGAAAGACATGGAAAATAAAACACTATTTTGATGAATTAAATGGCCGTGGCATTTTAAGTTTTACGGTCTTCCATGCTTGGAAGCGAAAGAAAAATACTAGCTACGTCAGTTGCTTGTCTATAATCAAAAACTGACAGCTATTTGAGATAAAACGTTTGATTTATTTTTCAGTGCGACTTTTTTTTAATCGACTTCAAAATCCAAAAGAAGGTTATACGTTCGACGGCGATGTTTTTCCGTGTATTTTCACCGATATTTTCGCCAATCGTTAACTGATTTTCAAAATTATTTTTTTTATTCGACAGCTTGATAGACCGAGGTGGTTCCATTTAACCTTTATCGAATCGAATCAGTTAGTTTCCTTTTAATAGCAAAACAAAATATATTTTCACCATACATCACCTATAAATATTTAGATGATACGTTTGTATTTCATTCCATGTATCTCAGCTACAAAGCAATCCGAAAGAAGGATTTTCTTTGTTCAAGGAGTATGTATATTTTTTTATGAAAATAGGTATGTCAATCGATTTCTTCCAATTTCTATCAAACTAGCTATATCCCCGCGACTTCGTCTGCTTAAATTAATGCCTATTTACACAGCCGAAGTCGCGCTGGACATGTGTATTATATAGCTTCCTGTAACTGAAAGATTTTTATAAATAGATCTAATAGTTACGAAGCCTCCAATGCAAAAAACAAGCAATCATATCTTTCCTCTTTATAATATGAGTATAGAATTATTTTAAAAAAATATATCGAGCAAATAAACAAAATCTTCTTTTCTAAGACTTTCACAATGTTGAACATTTTTATTTAGATAGATCTATATCAGCTCTATGTGTAGCTTGGTGGAGTAATGAATAAGCGCCGTGGCCCGTGATCGTTGTTATTAAGCACTTTCGCAAGGGATGGGTGACCTAAAATTATTATCTCGAGCTACTCCGGAAGGTACGTTTAGCCATTGGTCCCGGCTGCATTTACATTCGTGCCTAGTCATTAATACTCTCCAATCCACATTGGGCCATCGTGGAGAGTAATGGCCCTTCCTCCATAACCATCCATAAGAAAGGCCTCAGCCCCAGTAGTAGGTAAGAAAAAGAACAGATATTGTTATATCATTGTGTGTCATGATATGAATCGATATCCAAATAAACAGTTACAGCCTAGGCACCAATTCAATTTCATATTCAATAGCATGTTCTTGAATGAGTGGCTTTTGAGATGAGTATTATTTATAATTTTTTAAAGTTTTAAGTCGGTTCCATTTTTTTAAAGTTTTATTTGAGGTAATAGAGTACCTTGTGTTTATATCGCGCATATAGAAAATATTTCAATAATTTTAGAATAGGATATATCCTTCTGTGACACCATGACTCGAGGAAAATAATAACTAAATTCCTTATAATAACTAAATCGTTTGGAAATTAAATTATTTTTCAAAACACACGCGATAAAACCGTTTAACATTTCCACATAAATGAAACATTGTGGCTCAATTACACTAGTCGAACAGATCCGCGTGCGGCTTGCAAGCAATTTTTGTTTCTCGCATTCATTGGTTGGTAATTGTTTTATTGATTAATGAGATGAGCCCACAGAGGTCGCCCGCGTTCCGTATGCTGACTTCTTCGACATTAGATCGCGGTCAGATATATTTTCTGTCGTATCCTAACTATGTTATTCAATCAACCAGTTCTGGACTTCCATATTATGGTATTCAACATTATATCCGTTTCCGATTGGGTGAAAGTTGTTGTGATACATAAATAAAAATGATCAGGTGACTCTTGGTAGTGATTTTGTCGATATTTTTGTATTTAACATCTATCATAGTAGGCCTAGGCAGCCAGATATTAGAGGCCACCGATAATAACATAAAATATCGTGTGTTTTAAGAAACACAAGTTATTGCAGAGCGATTACTTATCTTTCTAAAGCTTTAATCATAGCTATATTTTTTATATTATTTTATAATGATCTTGTTTTAGTTTTAAGTTGTATTATTACACTGTATGTAATAATACAACTTGTTCAATCACTAATGAGAGTTGGAATTTAAATTAAAATAATAGATGTTTATTATAGTCATGCGGTTTACACAAATTGTTATACCCTTGCTAATAAGAAACTTACAACGGTTAGTTACACATAGCTCTCATTCAAATTTAACTTTAAATTCCAGTAAAAGGACAAAACACTGTATCTATATATTGCTTATTGATAAGGCCTTTAGGATTTCGTCACGAAATAACTTATTGATTTTAAACTTAATCAATAATCAATACATAGTATAAAACAAAGTCGCTTTCTATGACCCTATATCTATATGTATGCTTAAATTTATAAAACTACGCAACGGATTTTGATGCGGTTTTTTCATAGATAGGGTGATTCAAAAGAAAAGATTTTATGTATAACACAAGACCACGCTAGTAGTTCCATAAAACGTAAATTGTGTTACACATGTTACTGAAAAAAGATTGTATTTTAAACATGTAAATGCAATAACAAAAACAGTTTTAATAAAGAATTCTATAGTGCTACTTACAGTTGTTACATACAAAATTGATCGATAGTTTGTGAAACTATCAAATATCAGTTTTCACAGAATTTTATTTAGCTAACCTTGTTATTATGTTAGTGCGCAAATCTATGAACTCCAATTTGCCCACTTCCCAATGTTCGATAGATTTGATATTTTGTATAGACATGTAAGTCAGATGACAATGCAATATTATGGTATCATAAATAATAATTATATCAAAGACAATTTAATAACGTTATTATCTATAAATCGGAGACGAGGAAATACACATATTATTTACGCACTACGAGCTTTTGAAGTCAATCGCTTTTGTCAATTGCAAAATTATTATTTTCGTTTCAGTACGCACAAATAAAAGCTTGTTTTTAAAAAACTTTTTTATAATAAATTTTTTGTCTCGTTTGAGTTTTATTATAATACCAATTAAAATAGCTTATAGCTAATATTTTGATTATAAGTACTTTAACAATAACTTTAACGTAACGCACAAATAAAAGCTTGTTTTGAAAAAACTTTTTTTATAATACATTTATTGTCTTATTTGAGTTGTATGTTATCGCATGTCATATTGATGAAAGAATTTAAAAATATGCTTTTGTACTTAAAGGAACTTCTCTGCAGGTTTTGCAAATCATTGTTAGGTAGCCCTGCATATTATTATAGTGCAACTACTTATTGTTTATTGACTCGCATAGACAAATTTTTCAGACTTATATGTCTATGTTTATATTACGTATAAAGAGGAGAGATTTGATTGGTTGTTTAATTTCACTTATTTTAATAATTATTTCACCTACGAGAAACTATATCTATTAGCTATTTTCAATTAGCAACTATTAACGACCTTCTTAGCTGTAACAGGAAGAAACCCTCAGCGAACTATTATAAGCAATAAACTTATTGATCATGAAGAACACAAACTAACAGAACCCATTCCTACTTTAATACTTCTGCATCCTTGGAGATATTCAATCACGATTAAAACCAACATAATATTACGAAAACCAGCTAATTGTCCAATTGTGTGGCCCAAGGTGATACGGTCATTCGGGAGCCGTGGGAGACTGGCCTACTGTGTGGCCAAGGTACAGCTTGTAGCGACAAAGGTCAATGGCAAATTATACCTACAAATTGGGCCTAGTGTAACAATGGGATATAATTATTGCCTGTTATACAGCCTTGTTCGTGAAGAATTATTTGAAAAAAATTTTTGTAATTACAAAAGCACTCCTTTTAACACTATTATTTAAAAGTTGTTGCCTTATTAGCTACTAATTTTAATTGTAAAAAAACATTTTTAACCTTTAAGTAGTTTTATAGTTATTCAAGTACCAACTTTGCTATTCAAATATTCAAAGAAACAATTGACATCCAGCACAGAAGAAAAGCGCTGTCACAATCACATAAAACCGTAACAAATTGTAATAAAGATATTATTTTATAATAAATTTTATAAAACATTTTGAATCTATTGTTGTCAGTAGATTCGCTTACTTACAGTTGGTTTAAGTAAAACAAATTCTGAGCTCAATGTCAAATACAATCTGTACCAAATCTTCTAACAAGAAGGGATTCAAAACGTCTTATAAAGTATATTAATATAGATAATATAATAAATCAATAGTATGCTCTGAAATATGAAAAAAAAAATCGCTCTCTCTTATCATATGCGCCAAAATGTCTGCAGTTTACGCAAGATGTGCGGGCGCACGCGATAATATTACACCAATTTTCGGTCAAAAGATTCGCCGCAAAAACATTCACTGAACATTTACATTATTGCCTTTACAAAACGGTCTGGGGCAGTATTTCCCAAACTATGGGTCACCCACCAGTGGGTCGCAAATGAATATTGAGGGGACCCCGATGGTTGATATCCCTCTGTATAAGACATTTTTTATTATAAAAATAATAAATAGGACGGCAATTAATTGATTTTTTTTCTATAAGACAACTAAGAAGTGGATTCCACATATTGAAAAGTTCTGGTAGATGGGTCGGAGACCAATGGGAACTGTTGGTCTAGGGACTATTAAAAGTAATCCATCATTATCATTAAAACAGTTTCTCATAATACTATTGTTTGTTAAATAGTTTGTTTGGTATTGTATAATAGTCGAATATAACTCTGGGGTAATTATTACAATCTTCTTAAATGTCTAACGTAATATTATTTCTCAATGATGTTTGTTACAACATATCGTGTATTTTCATTTATAAATAAACACATAGTATACCATACATTTGAGAGCCTTGATGGCGCAGTGGTTTGCTGTAATGCAATTTTTGCAATAACCGGTCATAGGATGGGTAGCTCATTGGCGTAGCTCGGTAGCGCCGCAATCATTGTCGTTAAGCAACTTTCACAAGGGTCGGTTATGGGATGGGTGACCAAAAAATTATTATCTAGAGCTACTCCGTGCTTCGAAAGGCACGTTAAGCCGTTGGTCCCGGCTGCATTTGTAGTCGTTAATACCCGCCAATCTGAATTGGGCCAGCGGGGAGGGTCATAGCCCATGCTCCTTAACCATCCATAAGGAAGGCCTGAGCCCCTGCAGTAGGGACGAAATAAAGGACTGATGATGAGGATGGGAGAGCAAAAAATTTACTATCTCGAGCTTTTCCGAGCTTCGGAAAGAACACGTTAAGTCGTTTGTGCCGGCTGCATCGTTATCACTCACCAATCCGCACTGGGGCCGCGTGGTGAGCCATGGCACATTGTCCATCCAAAGGAAAGAGCTGAGCTCTAATGATGATACCGTTTTAAAAAGGTTTTAAAGTGCGTATATTAAATCTATGGTGTATTATTATTTGTTTTTAAATTGGTAGTGTCTTTGGATGATGATATTCCTAGATTGTTTTCAGAAATAAACATAAATACTATTACACTTTTTAACTTAAATCAGTAAACGGTGTGTTAATGTAATCTCTAAGTAGATATTACCATTTGATAAAGACATATTTGATAGGTTACTTTTTATCACAAACAAAGTTGTCGATGGGGTTGTCGATCCTGTTCTCCATTTAATTCAAAAATATGCCCATATTTTAATCACATTAGAAAATGTGTACTTACATAGATATCCCTTACTTGGCTAAAATTCTAAAAGAAATTGCGCCAGTATTCACTGTGTAATGTATTAAAAAAAAAATACTAAAAGCTAATTAATTTACATAAAGAACAACATTATGAAACACTTCTGTATTGACTTTATTGTTTTAAATTGAAGAGACTGTTTTATTTTTATAACTACTAACCAACAACGTTTCAATAATAACTCGTCGTTGACTGTCGACACGCAGAATTTTTGATAATTTTCTACCATTTTCCCATACGCACACGTAATAATCAAAGGCGAAGTTATTGTTACATAACCACTTGTACTTGGGTAACTGTTTAGTGTTGCCACAAAGAGGAAAGTTTCCCTAATGCTGTGAAACTCTCAGGTACAACTGGACAATGTTTGCGTCTAATTAAAACGTTTAGATCATTACATCAATGCCGCCATAGAAAGCTAATGGATAATGATGACGCGTGTGAACATTTACTTCTTTATTTTCAGTGACAATCTATGTATGAACATTAAATATTAGGCACTAACTATTATTATCTGCTCTATATATTTTTAATATATTGATCTTCCGGGGATCCGAATACGGAACCTCAGAGGTGACTCTACGGATTAAAGAACTCAACTGAAAGGTCAAAAAAAGTGAACTGTATATTCTGCCATATCACACTGTTACATATTATTTAAATTGTAATGCTAACGTAAAGTAAACCACTGAACAATTGAAAATCTACTATAACACCTCACAACTTGACTCTGATTTGAATAAAACAATAATAAACAAACATAACAAAAAACAATCAATGTTGCAATTTAAATTTCGAACACTTTGCAAGAAAGTTTCTTTAAATTAAATATTTGATTCTTTTGCAATTTGCAAAGTCGATTATCAATTTATGGAACTGTAACAAACCATTCGCACGAATTACCACGTATTCGGTCGAAAGTGATAAGCCGTTTACTGTAGTTGTTGCTACGTAAATTGCAAAATCGGTATAGTTGTTTATCTTCTGGTTTCTACAAGTCGGCAATGGCAGGTCAAACGTGACATTCCTCTGTGGTAGGTTGTTGATTACTTTTAGCTCAAATATTACAGTTAACGCTGGAATAATTATTGTTTCTTTTTTATTACGTAAAGTTTGAATTCAGTCTCAGTTGCATGAAAATACGTAGACAAAAATTGACTTACAAGGCATTTACAATGCCACCTCCTATTCCCCTATTTGTCCAAAGACTTTTTCATAATTTAATTCGGGAAACTACAACAAACAAAATCTACGATTAAATATATAAATAAAAACCGGCCGAGAAAAAATATACATTTCAAAATACTCAAAACACGTTTTTTATTATTTATGAAGTTGTTTGAAATAAATTAGCAACTTAACTGTGATAGTTATACTTTTAACTTCAGAGATCTTATCTCATTCTAGCAAAATGTGTTACTGACATAGTAAAAGACAAAAGACATGTTGAATGAACGCGACTTAATAGGCTGTGTAGATACAATAACGGCCCGATTGGCACTTCGTCAACCTCCACTATGTCATTTTCAGGCATCACCGACCGAATATAGGGTACAAATACACCTATGGATAAGCTTTAGATCTCAATATCCAACAAAAAAATCTAAATTTAACTTGTTATTGTACCTATATTTTTATGAAATCGAAAGTCACAGAAGCTTCACTTTCTATAATAAAACAATAAATATTATAAAAAATTATTTATACTTTGGCCAGATCATTAAGAAGCAAAAACACATTGATTATTTGTATAATCCACACATGGATTATTTGTATAATTTTAGATTTGTATCTGAAACAAATGAAGAGACCACAACACCATTTTGCAAAATGAGCTAGCTATGTTTATTCCTTCTTTGTAACTACAAGTAAAAAAAAATCCTTATCCGAAAAGAAAAAAGAAATCTTCGTTAAATAAATTTCAAAAAAAAAAACAAAATCTCATGATTATATAAACCTTACTATCTAGAAGTGCCTTAGACATAGTTTCGCTATCACCGTGAAGCACACACCTTAATGAGAACTGTTACGTTCACTGTGACAATATTATATTACGAACACTGCATTCCGTCGATTTAGTTTAATGGAGTTTGTTCGAAATGAATCGAGATATTGCGAAATTATTATCTCATAAGTGTGACCTGGTGAATATCTTACGACATACAAGTTGGTGACATCGAAACGAGACATAGATTTTAACAGAAGAGTCTACATTATAAAGTCTGGTATTTCAAATATATTTTATGTTAATTCGACATTTAATAGATGCTGGACGATAAAGCTATTAAACGCGATTCGACATATAATCAAGAACTAGCTTTCCCCTAACCTTCACCCACGTGCTAGTGTATTATACATATAAAATTCATCATGAATCACTCAATCTGTTCTTGAAAACGACATTTGAATCCTTTGTGTATTTTATAAGATCTCAGTGGCAAGCTACTTTGTTTTATGTTATGTATTAACGAGTATAATATGTAAAAAAGTATCGCAAAGGAAAATCGTCGAAAAAAGAGCTAAATGTCTAACTACTTGACTCATTTATCTTTAAATTTAATTCCACCTAGCCTATAAAAAAACTAGATCTCTGAAAATGACCTCTGCGACTCGTATGAAGCAATCATATACCTCTACAAATGATAATAATAGGAGTTGAAATGGAGCGCCTTTGGTCTAAATAGAGCCAAAACTTGCTGGATATAGATACAATTAATCATTTTAAGCTTTTGTAAAGACCAGCCGCATGGCTAATCAGAAATAATGTACATCGAAGTCTTCTATGATCTCGAAAACACCAATCAACCCACATGACTAGGCATGTGTGAATTATGGCCTATTTTTTATATCTTTCTAATATTAGAGAAGCCTAGTTGTTAAACAAGTTGATGATGGTAATAATAGTGTAGAATCATCAAAGAAGTATCTATCCCGGCGATTAAATACAGATTTCCAGGTGCCACTCGCAACTTAAGGCTTTTTGGTGAGTAGAATCCGGCCTTTGACTGTGGCTTTCCACTAAACCACCTTGATCAACTGAGCAGGTCACATAGGTATCTACATTGTACAAATATATGTCATTTCGAATAGGGAATTACGTGGATTCTCTATTTCTTTGGATTGAAGGTAAGAAAACAAAGAGACAAATTTTATACGAAATATCTAACGTACCTTCGACTTACACATATAAATAACAATGAAATCATAAATTTTAACTTCTTTACGTGTTACCCTTATATATGTTACTGTTCAAAATAATGAACATGTTAAAAATGTACTTTGTTTAAATATTGCAGAGGTTTCTGTAAAAGTCAGTCAAGAGTTAAATGATTTGTGGTTAACCACTATAGATTAGCACAAAAGTAATACAAATGCAACAAGGTTTACAAAATAGTTCCCTGTGTAGTAGTTTCTCCGGTCACAGTATATAATTTCACGTGTGTTCTGGGGTTAATTTGTTGTGTTTATTTGAACTACAATAAACAATAAGCATTCCTTAGTCAATCGATTACGTTTTCTGACTCTCATTTGTTTCATATTTCATCCACATTATAGCCTTTTTACTCATAACCTCTGTGATTTCATACTCATACTAACGGGTACCAACTTTTTTGTAGAGGGCAGTGACATCATTTTTCTTAATAAAGGCAAAAGGCTCTACGCACTATTTTTGCTGCGTTTCTGAGTCCCTTCCGTTATAAGGTAGCGGCATCTTAGATAATTTTCAATTATAGGTAGGGTAAGATGGGGCATAGTGTGACAAAAAAGATAAATCGTACTATAAATCTGAAAATATTTATTAAAGGAACTTTCTATGAGTCTTAAAATAATCAACAGTTCTTAAACTATCATTTGACAACGAAAACAATTCCAAAAATAATTAGAAATATTTTTAAAGAAATATTTATTGAGATCTGTCGATTGTCACAGACTGCCCTGGATCCGGAATACAATGTGACATACTATGGGGTACTTTGTGACATTACTTATTCTAGGAAAACTTAATAATAAGATTTATATAGATATAAGATTTATTGCACAAATAATTTCTACATCTTCTATTCCAACTACCGCCAAATCTGGCTCAAGCGCGCAATAAAAACTGTTATCAACCTTATTGCTTTTATGTAAGTTGCTTACATTGTAAGAATCATCTTCATTGCTTTTCAAGAGTTGTGACATTGTCACATAGTGCCCCGTCACACTGTACCCCATAGGCTCCTAAATAACGAACAATCATAGAAAATAATTTGTAGGTTACAATACCGGCAAACTATCTACACGTATTTATCTACAAGAAAAAAACGTTTACTTACATAAAGACATCAATCAACACATTAGAACGAAAACAATACAGGCACTTTATGAGAAAAAAATAGACCAAAACACATTTTTTCGTTAAATTTATGCAGCGTGCAAATAAGAATCCAATTGACAAGTGTTCCAAGGTTTCATCTGATGCGCTTGTCTGAAATGTGTCTAAGCGATCAAGATATATCAAAAAGAGACGGAAATATTGAGTGTCACACTGTGCCCATTGTCACCCTACTGACTGACTAGTAAGAACATAGGACTGCAATGCAAACGCATTTGAGATAGATTTTATATTAAATAAATACGTTATTATTCAAAAAAGAAGAAGAAATTTTATGCCAATGTTGCACATATTATTAGTGACAATTTATATTTTTAACAGACATTAGGTAAGCAAAGTATACGCGAGGGAAATATGAGAGTAATATCCAAAATTTATTACACCTAGTTAAACCTTGTTTATTAATAACACTGTAAATGTTTATAATTGGAAATTCTCTCTCAATAATTTCTTCGAGTCAGCCCCTTGGCAAAGACAAAGACAATTACTTCTTCTAAATTTAAATTCACAATTGCGATCAATATTTGTGCTTTAACCAAATGTGCTGCTGTGTACACAAATGTATTCTTGGGTGTCTCTCTACGTCTTATGTGTAAATCAGTCTGTAGATTCGCTAACACAAACCAATCCCACATTGTTTCGTCACAGCTCGGTTAGCATCAGTTTTCGCAGGGTAATTAGACACGAAGCCGACTTTATTTCACACTTTCATATGTATTAATGTTTTTCTGACCTTCTTTCTTCAAATATTTAATCAGTTTGTTTTTAAAATTTTACATTAAATTGGGTAGATTTTTTATAATGGATAGGAGATAAATAGTGGATATTTTATAGTTTAATGAAAATTAGTTTTATATTTTGCACCAAAACAGTCTACATGAGGCTGAGGATCACGGCAAGTATATTTTTTTAAGTAAATTTCACCTGAATCATGTGAATTTCCATAAGATAATGCCATTGGGCACATACCATGTGTTGGGGTACTAACGAAAACCCGCGCGATCTTAAATAAATTTAATTTATTTTCTTATTTCACGTTTCCTTGTCTCGTCATTTAAAAAGCAAATTCATTAGCTCCTAATCCCCTAACTGAGGGCCTTTTAAATAGGCTTGAAAAGAGCTATGCTCGGAATTTATTTGCGAGATTCGAAGACTTACCGATGTGACTGACATAGCCCAAATAATTGCGAGTCAAAAATGGCAATGGGCAGGGCATATAGCTAGTAGAGCAGATGGCCGTTGGGCACTAAAGTCCTCGAGTGGCGACAGACCGGAAAAAGGGACGTAGAGAGACCTCCCGCAAGAGGGACCAATTCGTTCAGGATTGCCGGAAAGAGTAGGATGAGGCCGCACGCGACCGATCGACGAGGTTATTTTTGGAGGTTGCCCTTGTGGACGTCAGCAGTGATCATTTTCCGGCTGAAATAATAGCTCCTAACAAGTTTCATCATCGTTATCAATACAGTCTCTACTGCTAAAAGACAGGCGATGAGTAATATCACATAAATTAAACAAACTATCAGCGTAGTGTGAATCGGTGAGCATTAACTACTGTAGATGCATTCCAAAATAAGATGAAGCTCAAGATAATAAATTGGTCACCCATCCAATGATTGCCTAACATCTATTACAGTCTGAATACTCTAACCTATTCACCATAAAGCGCCTCACTAACAGGTCGTCACTAACAAGGTTACTGCTCAGAAGGTAATCGTTTATGTTTAATTTCTACACAGCGATTCACACGAGACGCCTATGTCACAACATGTCTAACAATCGCATGCAGTACAATTACTAATGTTGCACGCTCATCTTCGTATTACTAAATGACGAGAGAGCTGGCTACATCAGTTCAGGAGCACAGATTTATTATTAAAATTACCTTTTTACACGTCGATATCTTAAGTCTGGTAAATGCTTTATGATCTAGATCTTATTATAAACAAGAAAGACGTTAGCACTTTATAATCTATATCTTTGTGTCAAGGCTTTTCTTTTGGATTAAACAATGGTCTTTGTCGTAGAAGTTATATACTCCAAGTAAAAATCGAAATGTAAAAACTTATGTATACAGTCCTCCAAATAAAAAAAAGAACGATTTTCATCGTAGACACGAAGCCAAGACAAAATAGGGCGCCCTTCTTTTAGCATAAAGTTCTTATATCTATTGAACTTTGGCACAGGCCCATCTTTATCCATGGTGCAGGGGGTGCAATGCACCCGGGCGGCGCGCCGATGATGGTCTAATCTTGTAGTACCTACTCGTCGATGACTTCGGTAATGCGCCCTAAGTTGTAATCTTATTTCAATATATATTTTTTTTATTTTAAACAAACGACAACAACAACAACCAAAAAGAACAACGAATATTTGGAAACAGCCGCCGCCGTCGCACCACCAATTTTTTTTTTAATAAGAATATGTGTTAAAAAAGATTCAATACCTTTTCCCTGTAATGAGGGGAGAGGCACTGCCAACCCAGGCGCCTGTTGTGCTTAAGACGGGCCTTGGGCATAATTGTTTTCCGCATAATCATTTTATTACATTTATCTTTTAGGTTAGGTTTACTTATCTTATCTATTATATTTATATTATATTTAGACACGAGAGTATGAGTTGGTTTGGTTAGAACTGTGATCAAAACAAAAAGCGAGCGCGCACGGCGGTAGCCGGCCAGCGACATATATAAATTTTTATATTTGTTATTTTGGATGTTATGCATATATTAGAATAAACAATAGTACCTATACCTATAGTAGTATATAGTAATAATATACCAGAGTAGTCTTAATATTTTATGCAGATGTGTAATAGGAAACCGTTTATGTGTAGAGCTTGATCTACGCAATCGCAATTCGCAATATTCTCCAATATTAATTAATATTTATTTCTTATATCATGAGCTTGCTCTTGATCTTAATTCAACTTCATGGATGAAATTCCTTAATCTACAACATATTTATTATCTTACTGAAAATTTTTCCACAGCCCTCAGGAAATACAAGCTGAATAGTATAGCATCTAATCTTTTATCATTACCCAACTCCTTCTCACGTTGTACCTGTATACGTCGCACGCTCCGGTTTGCGCACAATTATAACGCGCATTGTACTGTTGCACAACTCGCGACAGATAACCGACCGTTATGTTCATGAACTAGTCTAAATTGTTTAAGTATAAATAAATTCATGTATAGAACAATCACAAGATAGCCAGTAAAGGATCTGCTTAGATTTTTAAAACAAACGACATAAATCCTCACAACAAACTATCTGCGTATGGGATGTAGCTTCCCGTAGGTGAAATTATTTTTAAAAACAGTCCAGTTATTTTGCAGCCAATTCGATGCAAACAAACAGACAAACAATCAAATCTTTCTCTTTATAATTTTAATATAGATAATAAAAAAATGTATAGAGTGATGTAATCCTATTAATATTATAAATGTGAGAGTTTCTTCATTTGGATGTTTGTCCGTCAATCACGTGGAAACTACTGAATAGAATTTGATGAAATTTGGTATACAGATAGGGTATTAGCTGACTTAGATAATAGGATACTTTTTATCCCACAAAACATTTTTCTAGGGACCACGCGGGAGAAGAAGCTGGCGAAAGGTACGTTTATACTTTTATTATACGTTTATGTGTTGACTGTTGTGTGTTCTTTGGAATTTATCTAAAGGGCTTGTGCATACTTGAATTTGAGTTGTTTTGTTTAGCTTAGTTTCAAACAAATGTGGACAAAACGGGAAATTGTAGATTTATTATTAATCCTGTCTTACTGCGTTTTTAATTCTGTAAATAACTAAGATAGCAGAAATATAGTAATTAGATTATAAACGAATAAAATTTATTTCTTTGACTATGGAAGAATATAACACACCTAAATTAAAACTAGATTTATATAGAGAGTAGCGCAACAAAATAGTTATCAGTGTTAGACAAAATCTTCTTAAATGTCACGTTTAAGCACACAGAAATATTTTTGTATATACGTTTCTCTCTCAGATGCGTAAAAAACGTGACTCAATAGAAAATTTATCAAACAAAGGTATAACTCGTACGAAATAACATGAGCGAAAATATATTTAAACGAAAATTCTAAAAAATCCCAATCATTCTTATAATTTTTAACCGACCTCTAAATCGAAAATTAGAAAGTTACATGTTCGACGGCGATGTGTTTAAGTATGTTTACCGAATTTTCCGCGAATTATTGTCCGATTTTCAAATTTTATTTTATTCGACAGCATAAAAGCGACTTCTTCTAGAAACTGCTTTTGAAGTCGGGAGCCTATCATTTAATTAATAACCTATAGAAAACTTCCGCCCAGTTTTAATAGCAGTTTCTTTGTTAGATCGCTTTTAAGATAAGTAGTATTTACACTTTTTCAAAGTTTGAAGTTCTATTTTAACAAAAAATAAAAAATTCAGGTCCTACCTCCACTGCATCCTAAATTATTCAAAAATACATTTCTTTGGGGTCGTATTTATATTTCTCTCATACAATATTTCATTTCGAAAAAATAAAGTAGGCCTTCAAGTGTTAATTCGTATGAGTAGTAATATCCAACGTTATAATTCTAAGTACACACGTTATGAACTATCCAAGCCAGTATCGTTACTCAATTCGGTTTTTGCCGGCGCCTGCGCCGCTGATGCAAGCATGCGGTGACGTGTACGGCGTACCTTACAACCGATCCAATTATACAATGGTAGTGTAAAAAATACGCAATTCCAAATTATTGAATGAAATTTTACAACGCCATTATGTAGGGTTCAAAGTCCTATTTGAATTCAATTTATTACTTATACTGGAGTTTGTACGTTAATGAGGTCGTTTATTTTAATATCTAAGTATATAAATCTATGAATACAGTAGGATTAATAGAATAACGTTTAATTCGAAAACGCTGTATGTTTACTAATGTAAGAAACGAATCAATTTTAAAATTGCATCTTTGATATGACATGCTTGAATTTCTTTGCCATCCCAATAATATAAAATAAAAAAATGTTACTTCATCAAAAAATAAATATATAACCTTCTTAAACTAAACTTTTACATGTAAGACAATATGTGATCATCACATACATTCGTCATGCCACAAATATCATTATAAAAACGTTAAATCACAACATAACCCTATCTATTGAAATTACAATGCTACTTTACATTATAGATAATTTATTTCGAGTATATGTTGCACATTACGATTATGTTAGGTTAAAATTACATTTTAATACAAAGAACATACTAACCAATGACAAAGCTGTATACTCTATTACGTTAGCTTGTAGATATGTGAAAAAAGATAAATGCCTGTATGTTAACGTGTTAACACAAAACGCAGTTAAGATCACTACACATTAAGAAAATATTTATTAGCATTTAAAACAACACATTTTGCGACAAGCAAACAAGTGACAATAAAAACATTACGACATAACAATGGTCATAAAGTGTCTGGATTTACTGGCAATTACATATCCATTTTCTTGTTCTTACTTTATTTATTTACATTACATTGTGAAATGTTGGGAAAATAGTTTTCATTCATTAAATAAATAGACTTAATGAATTTTTTTCTTATTATGTTTAGATATAAATACATCCTGAATATTTTAACCGACTTCAAATAAGAAGGTCCACATTAGACTACGATCGGACATATATATAAATTTTACAAGACATCTTTGTGTAGCTCGTTCTTTTTAATCATATTATATTATGATGATTTTGGCGTCGCCCTAACATTTAAACCCGGGGCAAGTACCCTCACTTGTCTCCCTCTAGATCCGGTCCTAGTGTTACAACTGCTCACCTTCTTCTTGTCAGACAAATAACACCATCGACGTAGGTAAAAAAATGTAGCACGATTAAATAAGCTGACAAAATATTTTGATTTGATTAATATAAAAACGTTTTACAACTAGTATCAAGATTAAATAGTCGGTCCCGATATATTTATGCAACAACTTAAAACAATGCTTACAATGACCTTTCGACCGATCGCAAAAACGTTACAGACATATTGTCTGTTCTAACAATATAGTTCGGACCCTGTATTCGCATTGTTTTAATAGAAACTCGATAAAATTGCAAAGAAACAATTTCTATAGCAGTTTAATTGTTGTTCGTTTTTTCTATACTTAAATACAATCCGACTGAATGTGAGATGTGAGAATGACATAGTTTATAAGGCAATAGTATAGGTACTATTTATACATGAAACGCTCGATCATAACTTTGCAGTAATGTAATAGTAATACTGGGCTATGAAATGGGTTTTGAAGATGATTTAAAGTATATTTAACTCGTGTTCAAACTGTTACGGTGGAATACCTTGGATATTCTTAAATGTCTTTATTATTGGACTGAAATAATCTATGATTAAACATTTATATTTTAAATTAATATGAATATTAACGTAACGATAAATCTGAAATCATAAACTTTTTCTTTGTTTGTGAGCAATAAGGATTTATATATCTATCTAACAAGCTACTCTATTTAAATTGATTCCAAAGAAGTCAGCAAGTATGCTATAAATTAGTTTATTATTGTGTTTCTGTTAAATAAACCATAAGACAAGTACTCATTAGAAATAATCAATAAAATGAAATTTCCAATCAAAGCCCTTGATATTAGACGTTAAGATCGCAGTTCCGCGATCGGAAACGCCGTTACTTACTGTAATGAACATTAGCCTGAATACAAACTAAACTAAGCACAAGTATGACTGTTCGTTCAGATTTTATATTTAAACAATTTAATAACCAATTAAGTAGCTCGGTGGCGTGGTGGATAAGCGCCGTGGCCCGCAATCGTAGCTGATAAGCAACTTTCGCAAGGGTCAGTCACAGGATGGGTAACCAAAAAAAAAAATTATCTCGAGCTATTCCGTGCTTCGGGAGGTACGTTAAAACGTTCATTGGTAAACCGTTGGTCCTGACACCAATTCACACTGGACTCGCGTGGTGAGTCAAGCCTTATGTTTTGCCGAGTGAGGCCTTATTAAATTTGTGGAGAAAATTATTTTATTTATATAATGCGCTCCCTTAAGTCGACTTCTATCATAGGAAAAGTAAAGAGTAATGAAACTCAAAATTCAATATTCAAATATTAAAGCGAACGCGGAATTATATTTTATAAATTAAGGCTGTATGTGATCAAACATAGAGACGAAGTTAGAATAAATCTATATTACGTTCTAGAACATTGCATTACTAGAGTTGTTCTTCATAAATACTTATAATGTTTTGTTTATCGTCAATATCCGCATACATTTCCTTATAACTTCTAACAACATAAAAAAATCGAGTTACTTATTATTAGAGGGAGCAATTGGTGAAGATCTTTTTTAATCGATCAATACTCCTGTACATTCTTATAGATTATGATTTCATCCAATTGCTGTGCAATAAAGAATACAATGATCACCTTGCGGTGCTTGCTTGCGGTAAACAGAAGTAGGGTTGTCACAGTCTTATTAAAACTAGTTACTATGTAAATATTCACTTAAATCAGATTTTTAAATTTATATGTGTTTCTTAATTTTTCTTTTGTCTATCTTATTGCTCTATAGAAGACACTAAATTACAATAATTGGTTCATAAATTAATTGCTGTATAACAATAATTAGAAAAAAAAATGCATTACATCAATTTCATCTTCCAGTGAATTTCAGACTTTGTTCCGTTGGCATCTTTAATTAAATTGGACAAAATTTTATTCTAGTTAGATATTCGTTTAACAAAATGGTCTTCTCATTTATAAATAATAATATATTATATCAATCATCCAAACGTCATACATATAAACGATTACAAATAGCAGGAATAAAAAAAGAGATCTCGACAACCCTAACTTCAAGTTACTGAGGCGAAACTTAACGCTATCTGCTCGAAGATTAGTAATTACTGCACGGTAACAAATCAGGCGCGGACGACGCAAAATATTATTGTGATTCGGATATCTGGGGCCTTATTTTAAATGCAATCCAAAAGTCGTAGAAGGAAGACCAATACTAACCGCTGTACAACCCCCGACACAACTTTCAACAGTTTTCTTTTTTACCCAAAATATTTAATTCTCGTTGACATAATATGACGTATATATTATATTCACTTTAATGAATTCTCTTGATTGATCTTTCGCGGTCTTAACGTATATATGCTAAATTTAGATTTAAATTATAATATTTGATCAATTTCATGAAAATATTCTTAATGAAAAATGCTCAAAAAACCAAATCTAAGATTTTTATCCGTGGGTTTATCAAATTTCATCAAAATCTCTTTAGTATTTTTTTGTGTAAAATAGTAACAAACAATTTTATATGGACGCTAATTATAGGCTTCCATATTTCTTAAGAAGTTTCAAAGCTTTTTCAAATTCAAAACTTAGAAAAAACTAACAGGGCGATATGTGATTATACATTTAAATTCTTGATAAAAGTTAGAACTTACCATTTGCATTGCACCAGTGAGCCCAAGGTTAGACCCAGTTCCCTCAAAACTCGACTACGACTAGTCTTGTATAAAACATTTTCCCTCCATAACTTGCCGTTATTGTAATTGAACTATTGCGAGATATTACGAAGACGCGAACAATACGTAAGCGAGCTATATTCTGAATCGAGATACGTAATTAATTTTAGAAAATGACGCTCAGATCTCTTAGGCACAATAATAGCTTACAGATTTGTATTTCTGAAATTGAATTTGTTTGTATACATATTAATAAGTGAAGTTGATGATTGAAATTATATAATTATAAATTATTACATAACTGAAATAGCTTAAAAGTTTATTTTATTTTACAAATCACCGTAAATGTTTACGGAATAATCGCATCTCAATAGAATGTCAATGAATTGCTTTTTAGCATTGCACTATCTACCTAAAGTCCAATATTATTAGTGCAATATCTTCCTCACACATCAATGGTGACAGATGCATAATAATATTGGACTTCGGGTATATAGTACAATGACAAAGTGCAAATAGTTGATATTCTATTCATGTGCGTTTATTACGTAAACGTTAGCAGAATTGACCTGCTGCGCTGGGTTTGCACGGGTGCAAATATTATTTATTTATTTTTTATTGCCAAATCAAAGCAAACGCCAGAGGCATTTTCTAACACTCAACCGGTGAGGATTTGCAAAAAAAATCTTAAGTCAGGTTGGTTTAGTGGAGTTTAAAGTAACGTTAATATTCCTGTTTTATACAATATTTCCATAATTTTGGATCATCCATCTTCTTTTTGGATCACTCTAAAAACCGCATCAAAATCCGTTGCGTAGTTTAAAAGATTTAAGCATACATAGGAGAGAAAGCGACTTTGTATTACACTATGTAGTGACAATACATGTTTTTTCTGAAAACCAATCAAATATAACCAATTATTATCTAATATAACCAATTAACATATTCCACAGTTCCGTAAAGAAAACTTTTACAAATTTAATGTGGTTTGTAGTTGGTTTATGAAGAAGATTTATCACTCGTGCGAATTCTTGTAATTCAATCAATAACTCGCAACCGATAATCCTGTTTTACAGTAAACTCAAAATCAGTGAGGCGGACCGTAAAAACAATAGCAACAACATACCGTTTCAAAGGTACGTAAACTTTTAACAGGGACTTGCTAAGCCCACTGGTACTGACGGTGACGGAAGTAGGTACGTGCCCTGTTAACCAAACAATGTCGTTGCCACTTGGTGTTCGACAACTTTACAATTAGTGTAAAATCGCTTACCGAGCTTACCGAACCAGCGACATAACTCCAAGGCTGGGTTGCACAATTCAGCAATTAAAGTTAAGGTTTATATCAAATATAACAATAATTGTTGGTCAATGTTAAAGTTATCTACTTTAACATTGACCGTGGAATTCTTTGCACCATCCTCTTTCTTTGCACATTAAAGCTGTAACTTTAACTAGTGAAGCTTGGTCGGTTATAGTTAACAGCTAAAGTTATGACGTCTGTCAAATGACGAATAATAACAGTTCATTATTTACTTAAACGGTGCTTTAACATGCTTGTTATTGTTAAAGTAATTTGATGCAACCGAGAATAAAGATGCAACCGCACTGCGCTTATGTACACGTTGTTTAGATAAAGCCGAAAACGCAAAACTGCATACATTGTAGCTCATGTTAATGAGTGTGCGTTACAAACCTGCAAAGATTCAGACTAACGGGTGCCGTCTGAGCCTAACCTAATAGAAGAGTATAATACAGAGTACGTTCTCTTCATACATACGCACAGAAAACAGTTTGTATTTGAGTACGCCCGTGCGTACGCGATGTCGCACGCACACCCTGAAAAAAAATATCAATAAAGGTATTCTTAAAGAAAAATGCTTTAAAAATATACTTTGTCCCTGACACTGAGATGGGACTCGAACCGTGACTTTTCACAATCCGGGTGACTGCTCTAAACACTGAGCTACTGAGGACCTAACAGGACAGAAATTTTTAAGCAGATGTTACTTTTTCGCTACTACAGTTGCAATTTTTAAAGATTATTATTATTGTATTAAAGTTCTACTTTGTATCCTGATTCGAATTCATGTACACAATACCGAATGAGTCAGTTAGTTTAATGCTTTAAAGTATAAAAGTAAAAATTTTCTATTGGAAATATTAGTTACCTT
This sequence comes from Diatraea saccharalis, assembly GCA_918026875.4. NCBI lineage: Eukaryota > Metazoa > Arthropoda > Insecta > Lepidoptera > Crambidae > Diatraea > Diatraea saccharalis. The sequence goes on along the minus strand of OU893340.1, from coordinate 17,863,364 downwards.
TACGGAAGCAGGTGGCGTTGTGTTACTTTCAATACACCGATTCGATGCATCGGTCAAAATGCATATGTCATCTATCTATGCAGCTATGATCCTTGGATCATAGATATACACTATAGACAATATAAAGGAAAATGGCTTCTTCTGTTACCTTCGCATAAACAATAAACACTCCAAACTTAAGTTTTCGAAGACCACATAGACAGATTGAAACATAGATCTACAAATAGGTTTTAATTATGAAATCCTTTAAACCTGAAGTCTAACAACTTCTCAACATATGATACGAACGACAAAGCTCCTTTTTAAAGATTAATAAAATATATATCGTATCATTTTCACACATACATAAAATGAAAGAAAGCACTTAAGCCAATAAAGATGATTGGAATTTAATCTGATTTCCTGGACAATAAACAAATAGAGTAAGATAAAACCAGCGAAACACTATCTGGGTAACGACTTTAAAACAAATAAACAATGTTTGTATAGTGAAGTGAATATTAGACGTACCATTAAAGTAAATTTTTATTTTACATAAGAAAGCAGCAGCGAAATATAATTTATTAGTAAAAAAACTGAACCTAAGTTTCACTCTTATTACCAAAAGCTTATTAAAAGATTTTGGCGCCATTAAACTGTGGCAAAATTGACGTCCATTTTGAAAATCTTTAAATTGTTATTTCTCCCACTGGCTACTTTCCTGTGCCTTTGCCTGCGTATTATGTAGCGTCCCGTGGTAAAAGAGATTAAAAATCGATCCAGGATTCATTGCAAACAAAAGAACAATGTAATCTTTCCTCTTTATAAAGGTAATGGAAAAATATTAAACTTTTTAAACCTACAACTTTTCAATTTGTAAGAAACATTACAATCATTTGAAGTACTTATTTCTTGGTATAATGCCGCAAGTATACATATAAAAGGATTTCAAGGCATAGATGTAATTAAAAGACCAAAAGTTTACATGCTCGATTCTTAGCTACTATTAGAAATAATGTTATGTTAACAGAAGAATAAAATTACGTACGATCTAAATTATTTGATGAAAGTCACTTTTTTAGTCATTAGAATCATTAATCACTTTCTAAATTAAAAAGTTACTTTTACAAAACCTTTTTTTTGTGTGATAGAGAAAAAAAATACCGTTTTACCTTCATTACCATTACGTCATCAAAGTTGGCAAATACCCCAATAAGAACTTAGGCTGAACTTCAGTATAGATTGCACAGTTATAATAATGAAGCACCGACACCGAATTAATTTTACGCGAGTCTATGCAATCAATTTACAATGTTATTGGCAATTGTATAACTGATTCATTGATACGTTAATAAGTATTAACCAACTTTTTTATATTAGTTGCACAGTTGCAGATTATAGAAACAAGTACCTACGTCTAGTTTTTCTTCGAAAATGAAACCTTATGCGACCTCAATGACTGAAGTAATTCATAACAAAACTTTTGGTGTGAGATGAGACTGTGATAGATAAGAATATAGTATCTGGACGACAGGGCTTTGCCCTGTGTTATTTGGAAAATGAAACCTAGCTTGATTGGTTTATCGCGCCTGATACCCCTGCATAATGAAATTCATGAAAATCATTGTAGCCGGTCCTGAGATTTAGTTTTTATGTATATACAAACTTTGATTATTTGTCGGTTTACATTAAATATGCCCCATAATTACTGAACTGATTAAAAAAAATACCTATGTAAATTACGTCATATGCGTTTGATATATTTAAATTGCACACGTGCGGTCATGTTTTTTTTTAATTAAAGATAGGCTTTGGTGAATATTATCGTACTCAGCTTAAATTAATTGACATATTGTTATGAAATAATTTACGCTTTTTTTCTTCTAACGACAAAAGAAAATTCACAAGCGTTAGTAATATAACAAGAATTTGCTAATTCAGTTACAACTCAAAGTTCAACGACACGAGTGAATAATGAAAATTTATGACAAATATTTCAAGGACAACTATTGTTTTGTTTTTTATTCATACGGAAACATTGTAAGTCGTATACACATAATAAGATCTGCCTCCCTCACCTTGTTATAAGATCTCCAGGTAAATCTGTGATAACTAGAATGTAATGGTAAGTAAAATTTTGGCACAGGCACAGACACACATAAGCTATAGGAACTCCCTATAGAATCTATCGAATAGAATCAATAGAGAGAACATGTCGAATGTGGATTTGTCATCAGCCCTTTTTCGTCCACATTGCAGGGGCTCAGGCCTTTCTTATGAATGGTTAAAGAGGATGGACCATGACCCTCGATGCTGCGGATGCAGATTGGAGGGTTAACCGTGCCTTCCCCGAAGCTTGAGATAATAATATTTTTTGGTCACCCATCCGACCCTTGTGAAAGTTGCTTAACAAAAACCATCGCGGACCGCGGCGCCACCTAGCTATAGAATGTGGGTTGAAGCATGGAGGAGCTCGACATAATATATTTTTTGTCACCAGGATGGGTGATCCAGCCCTTACTTAAGTTGAAATTCGAACGCGCTTACCAGTGCACAGTAAAGTTTCTTACAAATATACACAATTCAACCCAATATGAACTACATTGTCTTGCCGGCATGCGCGTTAAAGAAGGCGTTTGAAATCAATCTGCGACTCGTATTAATACTCCTATATGTAGTCAAGAGAAGTTATTACTTGAGAACATGTCATAACTGTTATTTTATATAATACAGACATAATTTAAGCGTGTGTTAGTAATCCTAGATATTCACGTTTGAAAATTATGTAGTTAAATATAAATCAACTTGGCCTAATAATATTTTGCCGTAATTATGAAAAATTAACATTATAAATTCTAATAAAAATACAGAGCATCTTTACACAAAACACCGGTTTCGAGGTGTCGCCATATCTGAAGTCAAGGTTTCGATTCCCGTTGGGATCAGTGTATAAAATTTACTTTTCTATATCTCGGGTCTGGTTTGGTAACGTTGGGGTATCTTCGTTGTCTCAGATTCTCCATAATACGGGGGTTTTAGTTACTCATCTTGGAATCTGAACAATGTATGCGATGTCGTCAAAAAGTTTATACGGATCCTTCCTAATACATATACCTATTTAACAACCACACACAAATCCTCGTCAGTAAATTTCCATTGCGTGCTTTAAAAAGAGTTCAAAGCCAAACTTACATGTTGAAAGAGACGTCTAATGATTTTAATTTTAATTGATTGTTTGAAAAGCTCACTAACATGGAAACTATATGTAGAAAAATTAAAGTATGAAATATCTTATTTTCTCATTACTTGTACAAAGATTAGAAATCATACGTTCGCGTCTTTTACTCGGGAAACAGACGCACACGCAATGTTACCGCCCAGTAGAATCATTTAATGGGAAAATATTTTAGTTAATTACATTAAATACTCTATAATATGGCACACATAACTTTATAACTTTGAGAGTCTGCGATGCGAAATAGGATGAGTGATCAAATCTCGAGCTTCTCCGTGCATCTGCAGTTCGTAACACTCACCAACCCGCACTAGTTCCGCGTAGTTGATCATACCCCGTCTTCCTATTATATAGTAGGGACATTAATCCTGTATTATTTCTAATATTTTCAAAAACGATAGGGTCCTGGATGTGTGAAATACCCTTGCGAAGTCGTGCCTTTAGTAGGTAATTGCTATATGTAACGATTGTTTTTATTATACGAGAAAAAAATTTACGATTGCACCGTCAATTTATTTCATTACAATATGTTTTTATAACACTATTTATTATTTATACGGCACATAAAATAATGAAAGGCATTTCTATTTCTAAACCACTGTGTACTAAATGCGCATGCGCCACTTAGTTAATTACAGTATTATGATTTTTCTACATCAACCTTGAATAATATGATAATAAATATTTAAATCATAATTAAAGGTGATATTTCTACGTTTTGAAATGTATGCTCAGGTGCGTATTGTTTAACATAGTAACCTGGACAATTAAAAACCTTATTTATTAATGATAAGATTAAAAATTCAAAAGAAATGTCACTGCTAGATTACGAAGACCAATTAACAATTTAATCGAAGGCAATAAAGTACTACAGTTTATATATATTACTACGTAGAAAAAATAATCGGAATACAATTCTTTTGCACGTCACAAAACTATTGGACAGTTTTTCTGCTGATATATATTTTTAATTACAGTTTAAATACAGTTCACACATTCACGTAGTAAATAAATACCGTAAATTTATCCAAAATTCCTCACAAAAAATCCAAAAAGTTTACACAAGCGAAAAGTTCAAGACCATAGAAAAACTAATCTCCGTTCAATTAACTCCGTTCAACTTTTCGAACTTACAACATACAGTTAAGCGAACGGGAGAATTCGCAATTCCGACTTAGATTAATTCCTAAACGAGACTCTGATAGTAATGGTAAACTATTCTATATTTAAAATAATTAAAAAATGATGCACGTGAACTCACCTGTTATTTATGTTTATCACTAATCACAAGCAACAATACACAACACACACTCGTGTCACTTCACTCGCGGTTACGCACACTGCAAACGTGCGCATGCGACGGTCTATCGCTCCGTTATGTCGAGAGAGTAGTTCGAAAGCGGCCGTGCCACTCTACAAACCAAAGACGCGACAAACAATTCAGATAGGACAAAACAGAGAAGTAGGCAGAAAAGTTTTAATTGAATAGGATTTTAAAATGCCTAAATTAATATTACGATTAGAAGTATCTACAAATGTAAATTACACTTTATGTCCAAACTTTTCTTTACACAAACACTTTCTATTATTTTATAAATACATACGAGGGTCAAACTGAAAGTTCTTAGAAAATCAAAAACTGATTACATTAGCCAGTTATTAGTTTTATTATATCTTTTCAAAATATTGTCCATTCACGTCAATACACCGCTGCATGCGATGGAACCACTGGGAAAAGCACTTTGCCCACTCGTCCTTAGGGGTCTCTTCAATGGCATCGCGATACGCAGCCACCGCTTCTTCAGCATTCATAAACCGCTTTCCTTTAAGTTTTTCTTTAATTTTTGGAAATAAATAAAAATCACAAGGCGCGAGGTCGGGGCTATACGGCGGGTGACCCAGTAATTCAACGTTTGATGTCGCCAAATAGTCGATCGTTCGCTTGGCGGTGTGCGACGAGGCGTTGTCGTGGTGAAGGAGGATCCTACTGCGAGGTCGTTTCTCTCGAACTTTTTCCAAGACAAGTGGCAAACAATTGGTAGTGTACCATTCTGCAGAAACTGTTTTTTGATCCTCTAACACAATTGTTGCAAAATGACCTATCCTTCCAAAGAACGAGGCCACCATTTTTTTTCCCACACTTCGATCTCTCTTCACTTTAGTTGGCAACTCCTCGAAAGGAAACACCCACTGAGCAGATTGTCTTTTGGTTTTAGGATCATAACAGTAAATCCAGCTTTCGTCACCTGTTAGTATGTCGAACGCAGCATTTGAGTCACCTCCGTTAAATCTTTCAATCATTTTACGACACCAATCCACACGATGGAGTTTTTGAGCCTCAGTCAAATTATGAGGTATCCACCGGGCGCAAAGCTTCCTGACCGCTAAATGTTCGTGGAGGATTTTGTGCACTTGACTCATACCGATGCCTAAGCTTGTCCGAATCTGTTGATAGGTCACTCTTTTGTCAGTCTCTATCATACGCCGCACAACACAGATGTTATCTTCAGTCGTCGCCGTAGAAGGCCGTCCCTCACGTAAATCATCAGTGAGATTAGTGCGACCACGTTTAAACTCATTAAACCAGTTGTAAACAGTCGCACGAGATGGGGCTTCATCGTGAAAGGCCAATCGTAGTCTATCATAACTTTCTTGTTGACTTAAATGACATCGAAAGTCATAAAAAATCATTGCACGAAAATTTTCTCGTGTTAAATTCATGATGACGTGACACAGACAATTTTCAATTTGCCGCCAAATCGTAAAACAAATGACAAATGAATGAAATATATACTCAGTAATATTGGCAAAGAGTTATATTTTCAAATTTTAGAATTATTTTTTTATTATATTGTTTATAAGTGGCCAGTTCTAAGAACTTTCAGTTTGACCCTCGTACAACTTACCAAGTCACAAATATACGAGAAAATTTCCACAAATATTTTTAAGGTCGATTTTTTAATTGGCATTATTCGTTATTTATTTATTAGTTAGTACATTTTTGTTCTAATTTATATTATAACAGTTCTGTTTATTTCCTTGAACTGAAATTAACGTGAATCATCATCCTATCTCCCCATTTTTCACGCGTTTGTTTATATTTCCTTATATGCAAATAACTATTACGGAATGTTATTACGAATACAGCATGAAAACAAAACAGTAGTTAAATAAACCTTAATACTTAGATAATCTAATCATGTAAATAGTAGGAAAAATACTGAATAATATTGCTTTTTCTAATTATAAATGCAACATAATGTTAAAAAGTTTTGATCTAAATAAAATATATAAAGCATTATGACTTTAAACACTTAGAGAATTACAGAAATTTATTTATTGCAAACATCATGTAGTTTTACCTAAGGGTACCTACATTCTATGTACCTAAAGAATAATTTCTATCAAACTATGATCCTAAGAGAAGCAGGAAAGCATTCTGATGGAAATAATAAGCTGCCAAAAATCTGACGGAAATTTATGTATTGAAAAAAAAATGTTGTCTAAATATATTCATGAGATTTTCGCATGTCACAGAGTCAACAGTCTACGTAACTAATCTTTGGCCGGTCAGGTTATCAATGAAGATGGGGAGACCTTATCGACATTGATCGGGAGCGAAAGTGGACGCCCGCGGTAGGTTATGGTCTGAAACTCAGATGGTCACTTAAGAGTACACCTTACCAAATACTTGTTGCCGTAGTTATATTCTGTGACCTTGTTACAGTTGTAACAGGTTTGTTGTTGTAACCAATATCTAACAAAGAAGTTGGAATTATAATGCACGTTTATAAATTAGCAACATTTTGTTTTAGAGGCAAGTAGTCTTCTTTGCTACGATTTACTAATCTCTACCAGATCAACTCAGAAATATATAAACCTCTTTTCTTTAATTGACGGAGTAGGTAATTTTAAAGTTTTGGTTTATTGTAGCCGCTGTTACAGAGTGGTTCGCATGCCAGTTTCAATGTGTTGCCATCTCCGAGTTGTCGGGTAAATGTAGAAAATGAACTTTTCTATATTGTCTCGGGTCTGGGTGTTGTGTTACTTTCGTTGTCTCAGATACTCCATAATACGGGGGCTTTGGCTACTCATCTTGGAATGTGAGCTGTGTATGTGATGTTGTCTAAAATTCATATTAATTTATTCATTGTGTCAAACTAAGTTGTTTTGTTTTAGATTTTTACAAAAGTTCCTCTTATTTATATATCTTTGTTTTTATTAACGCCGGGGAAATACAACTTATACATCAAATCAGGGCTCCTGCCAACTTCTTGGAGTAAAGTCAGAGTGTGTCTTGCATTCCTGATAAAACTCACTGGAGAGTAACCTCACATGGGAGACGGTTTCAGCATCCGGATCCGGATTCTGCAAGAAGAGCGGCGGTCACAATCCCACCGGCAGTTACATATTACTCAAGTCCGGTCATAATTTATGATTTTAGAAAAACATATCTAAGGAGTAGTTGAATAATTTCCAAGAAACTTTACTGAGTCATTCCGCTATCTCTAAAATACCGAAACTTTCTTGCTACGCATCTCCAACCACAATTTTATTCGCAAGACGTATTCGCAACAAAACAACGATTGCATTGAGAATAAGCAGCAGCGGATCTAATAAGACGACGAATGTATTGTACTAATGATTCGCCCCAGCTTTGCTTAATTTTATCCGTTTGGTATGTGAGTAGATTAAGGGTGATGGGGGATCTTTATTCTCTTTTAGAAAAATATAATATAAAAAATACCAATATTTTTACACGAAAGAGCAAAGGAGTCTCGATAGTTCTTACTTAATTTCAGAAAAATGGACAAAGTTAAGGTCATATATACATTCTCTTAAATTTATAAAAATATGCTCAGAGTAAATAAAACAAAGGTTCTTAAACGTAATACCTGCTTTAAAAATATTGGACTGCTCTACATTCTTATTCTAATCATAACTAATAAAACTTTATAATTAAAAAGCAGCTTCCGTATGTACACTATACTTATTTGTAAAATTCAACTGACTGTCGAGGCTGTCGATGGATCGACTTGGAACAATGATAATTAATTATACAGTAAATATTCCTAATTAAATATATAAAAAAAATAAAAAATCCACCATTATCAGGTACTCTGAGATGGGATTCGATCTTTCGCAATCCGGGCAGAAATTCGAGTCCCATCTCAGAATACTAGGTATTCTGGTGGAATTAATAAGCATTTTTTATTAAGAATATTTTTCTATATAACATTATGAATGCAAAATTGATGAACTATAATAATGATACAGTGTTGAATATACAAGAGTGTTTTTCTACTTTTGTATAGTAAAGTTTGGCCAGTCTCATTTTGTCACTTTAATTGTAAAATATTACTAAAATAAAGGAGAGTTTTTCGAGCTTTTCATTATTTATTATATTTTTAGAAGACAGTGTAACGGTTAAGCTGCAACTTGCAGCATATCTCCCTACTACCGTCACTCTATCCCTTCCTGTTGCTCAACACAAAGAAAATGTAATTTTATAAAATAATAATCATTGCTGCATTTTTTAATTTAAGAAGAATGGGAATCATTAATCTCTTGAAGAAATTCTCGAAAAAGTTTGTTTACTACATAGGGTAGTTAACCCGATTTTGGCCATTTTAAGTTTAGTTTTGGCACATTGCAACATTTTGAAGACCGTACACGGTAAAGTTATTTGATTGCTTATGCGATTATTAGAACGACTTGAAATCCCAAATGGCCAAAAAAGGGCCAGTGACCAAAACTGGGTCTTCTGCCGTATTCTAATGCAGCTATTTTTGTGTGATATTCCCTATACAAATAAGTTTAAAAGGAGACTAAATTATTCCTCTTCCGCTTATGCTATAAGCTTATACCACGGCTTTTATTCTATATATCGATGAGTTTAACATTCCGCATTCAGTGCACATTCTGATTGGCCTTGAGACGCACGCCGCATTAGTGTTAGAGGGAAACGACCATATCCTGTTGATGTATTTATGCGGCAAGGACGAGGAGAGAAAATAATGCTAATTTATTAGAAAATTCTGAATTGACCGCTCTCGTAGAAAGCTTTTGTAGTGATAGAGTTGATAGTATGTAAATTAAAATTTTATTAAATACTATCCGTTTTATTAAAATAACCCATGACTTCACCAAACTAAATTATAGCCTATGTTACCCGTGTGGTATTGTATGATATAGCTTCTCGTATGTGAAATAATTTTTAAAATCGTTCCAGTAATTTTGAACCCTATTCGATGGAAAAAAAGATCAAATCTTTCTTCTTTATGATAAAAGTTTAAATTTATTTCCATTATATAAACTTAAAATAATTATAGTTCAATTCAATTAAAAAACTCTGAAAACAAATAGACGAAATAAGTAATTTTACAAATGAATGTCGTTGAAATCTTTTGTATGGCGTATCATCAATTTGGTTGTTCTGTTGAAGATGCAGCGTCGAATACAGCAACCAACACAACGTTATTGCAGTATTAGAACTTCAACATTCAAAGTTGTTTATTGTACTTACACATTAGTTTTTGTTCATGATTTCACTTCGTCAAGAAGTCAATGATACTTAAGTTATTTTTTTTGTTGTAAACTTTAAAATCATAGCTTATTACTTTATCCATTAAACGCTCAAAAAGGTTCTAATATATTTTACTGTAAACTTTTAATATATTTTACTGTAGTATATCAAGAGCAAGTAATTTTTTTTTTTTTTTTTGTTGAATCTTAGTGAACATCCTATTAACATTTGTATTGCAAGTATTTTATTTCACTCATTTTTTTTTTTGTTTTCTGGAGCAAATATGTTCATCTGTCATTATGTTCCACTGTACTATTATTACCACTGATTTACCGTAGTAATGCTGATTGTAAATATATTAATGTTGCTAAACGTGAAAACATTTTAATGGCCATGTGTAATTTTATTTAAAATTTACTTATAGGTAAATGCTGTTCGTATTCCCGGATATTTATAAAACAATAAAGGGAGCCCTTGTAGAAAGGCGAATAATAGTGTTTTAAGTAATTAAATATTAAACTCAATCAATCAATCAATCAATCAAAACATTTATTTGCTCAAATATTGTGTCAGTACAGTTGTTACATAGGTTTCATGCTCAACAATATTTTGCCTTATACAGTAGGCGTGCAAATATTATATTTCTAATGTCATTAAATTTTTAAAATATCATATAATTTAAGTTTGATTACAATGTCCGTGATATTATCCAAATACAATATAAAATTCTACAATGTCATATACAATCAACATACACAAATTTGTCAAATATAAATCAAAGAACACCAGAATAGGTCATTTACATAATAATCAATATTATAATGTTTAATGTCAGTTTTATAAGATAAAAAAAAATATACAATAATAGAATGTCAGAGATATTAATAATTTTTTATTGCAGTTATTTGTCATTCAAGTATTCATTAATAGAATAGTATCCTCGTTCTTCAAGCCAATGGCATAATGAGTTTTTAAATATATTTTTTTATATGGAAGTTTCCTAATATTTTGTGGCAGCTTATTATACACTTTAATAGCCATACAGTACACATTTTCACTAAAGAGGGTTAAATTAATTTTTGGTATACATAATTTATTTTTTCTGGAATCCCGAGCGCCTTCATTTCTTTGTTCGTGTGTGACAAAATATTCAGGGTAATGTTTTACAAAGAGACACATCTCTGTTATATACATGCATGGTAATGTAAGTATTTTATGTTGTCTAAATAAAGGCCTACATGATTCCCAGCTTTTTATTCCACACAGTGCTCTGATGCACTTTTTTTGGGCTCTAAATGCTCTTTCTACGTCAACACTATTCCCCCATATTATCAAGCCATAGCGCAAAACTGCTGCAACATAGCCGTGGTATGACTGTAGAGCTATATTAAAAGATGCGATTCTCTTGATTCTACCAAGCGCAAATACAAATTTATTTATTTTTTTACAAACACCATCAATATGATTTTTCCAATTACAATTTTCGTCTAGTACAATTCCAAGAAAGGTAGTGGAGTCCACTATGTCAATTTTATCATTATTATATTCTAAATTAATATATTTTTTTTTACTTTTATATGTATGAAATTGTATTGCTTTCGTCTTTTTTATATTAATTTGTAAATTATTGTCATTCATCCAATCAATAATATATACTTTCCCATTTATAATCAAACTATTTTTCAATATGATATCGAAATAAAATCGCCCAAGTACTATTCAGATACACAGAGGGTTTCCTACTAACGCACAATATTAACACTATGCATGTATTTAATTTTTTATTATTTTACTATATTTAAGCTAGCAGCGTGGCCCGTGAAGTTTATACGATAACTTAACAGTATATTTATTTAGTGGCACAAAACCTAACCTCACCAACAGAATGAATAAAGATGGGTCAAATCGTACATTTACATTTTTAATATTCAGTTCGATCAATAGACGTACAATTTCAATAATTATGTGTATAAGAGAAAGCTTACCTTTTCAAGCCAGAAATATGTTTATTTTGAGATATATTTCATTAACCATATGTTATTAAAGAGCCTGATAAGGTTCTCAGTAATATGAGTGCTTAATATTCCAAGTTACAACACCCACTCTTCGATAGCTGACTGGACCACACTTATAAGGAAACGTGTGTTAAGTCATATGTCGAAGCACATGTTATTATTGCGCAGCTCTTAACAGGAAACAATCTATTTTTATTTGTATACTAATAAAGAGATATAAGTTTCTCACTCTGTAAGGCGTAGTCTTCGGAAATGCGATCGAAACAAAAATATTATAAAAAAAAAAGTATCTGAACTAATTCATATAAATTAATTCAAATGAAATAAAAACATCCAGAGAACTTTTGATACTTAAAATTAGCTATCGATACACATTTCATTTGCATATGTTGTTTTTTTTTTACAGTATTTCTCACTTTTGTTTAGAAAGTAAGTCTTCCTAACTCGGAAAATTATACAAAAACAAATTTTAATATTTTATCATGATACGAGGTATTAATAGACAATAAAATATACGGTTAAGTTACTATCGTGAACGGGTTTTGTGCGAGGTTCGATGAAATATCAGTAGCAACTTTTTTCAAGCTTGCTGTTACGTTATCTAGCTAGAGTAATATCAATGAGTCTCCGTAATCAATCCCACGGTACATATAACATTATTAATTGAAAACAAAATTAATGTTACAAGTCACATAAGTTAGCAGTGAAGTACAAAAAAGCTAAATTTATTATTTATTGTTATTTTAACAGAGCCGCCTGCTGGAATCATGCATTCCCGGCTACCTTTGACTTTGAATGTAACCAGACAAGTATAATATCGATCAGGGAGCTCGATGGCGCAATCGTTGCACGAGGGCCAGTCATAGGACGAGTCACCAAAAACATATTATCTTTTGCTCCTTGTGCTCCTCCGTGCTTCGGAAGGCCGATTGCATCTGCATCCTTAATACCCACCAATCCGCACTAGATTCTCCCTATCCGATTTTTTTCGATTCCATCCATAGCGAAGGCCTGAGCCCTATAGAGGGGACATTACTAGGCTGATGATAATTATGATAATGAAGAATAACATGCCTTAACCAACTACGTAAGCATGATACAGTCCAGTGGATATTAAAGAGGGTGCATACACAAAAATGTATATTTTATAATCGATTTTGTACTAAGAAATAACATCCAAAAAATCTACAACTGTGAAACTATGATATCTAGTGACCTCCAAACTCAGTCTCTGCAAGATCATGTATCTGTAGTAGCACGAAGCATCCTCGAGAATTGTTAGACAGCGCGAAACTCGTGTTTAGTTGTTATTTTAGCGAGAATTGTCGCCGTATGTATGTATATACACGGGAATTTGTTAGCGGCGGTGCACAATTAGTCTTATGGATACTTACTGGGTGTGGAAGTTACTACATATCAGTTTCGGTTATCGCAACGAATTTCCTCAAAGTAACTGGAATTCAAAATGAGAAATTAACATTGTTTTTTGTCACAATGACGTTGATCGGAAATAGTATAAAGAGTCTGATGATGAAACTGTGTAAAGTCATCATGAGACCTCTGTAATGTAATAACGCAATCCCATCGAGTTCGGGCTCGTATACATAATTTGTCTATAGAAAATCACTGGTCTAACAAACCCTTGTATAGAAATTAATTATAAATAAGTTGGTATACATCAATCTTTTGTGTGACCTATTTGTCCTTTTTTAAAAAAATCTGAATTCTATTTCCGTTGCAGCATAAATTATCGAAAAATAGGTTTCTTTGGAGACTAACTAGCGTTTCGAAAATAAACGAAATTTCTTCTTCGGGGAAACACAATAGACCTTCTTATTATATCGCAATTATATTCATGTTTTGTTGCATATGTGACCCTATTTTACCCATTATTACACTATCTTGTTGTATAAACATCGTAGTACCTATGAATTAACGAATGCCAATAAACGCGTAATTACGAATGGTTACAGTTATTTGCTTGATTGATTATATGTTGCGTCACTTTCGTAATCAAACTACATAATGTAACTGTTGAGGATTTCATAATCTTCCTTCCTAGATGGTATTACTTTTATAGGGTCTCATAAATGTGTATTTAATCGTCTACGATCTTCATAATTTATAACTTTTTAACTTAGATTTTTATTACATATAGGTATTGATTAAATAATTATCTACATGCCTTATTTTAAAACCTCGATTGAAAGGTTTAAGCGTTCGATTAATAGATATATTTACCTATAGATGTTTTATAAAATTTCAAGCGACATCGAACGTTGCATATAAAATTCCTCCTACAACAGAAAAGCCTTAGTGGTAATAAAATGAACCGAACTAAAGTTAATAAACATCCTACCATTTTAATGAATAAAACAAAAGCTCTCATCGTCTTTATTAATATTTAATTATAGTGTAAAATAAAACATTAATTAAAATCGAATACCATGTATGTCTCTTAATGTACGACGAAGTCCAGAAATTCCTTTAAATAAAAAATCTCCCTCCTTATTCCCGTATTCATAACTCCACGTGCCAACGAGGCGTGTTTATGAAAGAGGCTAAACAAAGGACCAGATTATCTCCGTTACCGTAAACGACCGAATTAAATAGTTAAAAGGGCCAAGAATCCCATGGACTCCCGGAGGAATGCCTGCTTCGGGTGTGACTTCTTGTTGCTGACTCCGCGTTTGATGCTTATAGTAAAATATTTTTTTTACACTATTACTATAGTATATATATTAAAAAACAGATATATACTATTCTAATATTATATAGGGGAAATATTGCATTGCTTATTGCATTGAATAGACTCAGTAACTAGTAGACCGATTAAATGAAACAACTTTAAACGTTTACTACCTACTACATATAAATTTTCAAAAATAATAAAATTTAATAAATGTAAACGTTTCCATAAACAACATATATTTTTTTTTTGTATTGTGAATGTGTCCAATAATATTGTTTTGAAGGTAGCTATACTCTATTAAAAAAGACAATCGACAGCTTAGTCTTTAGTGAACACGGAACCTGTAAATGGTCCAAATAGTCATGAAAACAATATAAACGCACTGAAACTCGCCTTTAAAGTGATTTTATTTCGTGAGTATTGCGCGTGAAAATATAAGAAAATAGTAAGGGACCGATTTTAAAAATTCTTACACTACATCAGAAGCTACATCATACGCGGGTTACACGGGTAATAGGCTATAATTTACGCAAGCAAACTCCCACCCAAACAAGTAGTATACCATACAGTGTAATAAGATAGTACCATCCATTGTTTTTGAAACCTAAGTACTAAAAAATCTTTCTTTCTTTCTAAATATCCACTATTCTAATTTGTATTAAAGCATCAAATACAATATTCGTAACGCGAACGATTCTCCCATAATTTCGCGCTAACTCACTAGATTGCGCGTCCTCAGACTATCGAGCGATCTCCGGCCGTCGTTCGTTCCCGTCAGGAATATTCCATCGTGCATGCTAATTGGGAACAGCCATGCTCCCGCATTTTTTGAATAGTCCCCGCAGGTTGTCTATTATTTATACGGCTTTGTACGGTGCTAATGATCGCCAATGAGATGTGCAGGTACACGATAATCAGATAATGCCGCCTCAGTGTTAGGATTTCTTTGAACACTACACTATACACTACTTTTTTAGTATTTTACTCAAAGGTATTTGAATAGCCAGTAATTTCTGCAGCAAATAAAAGTCTTTAAAACTTTATTGAACCTTCCAGCCTTAATCAAGTATGAACATGAGTTAAAGTCAGTTTATTATGTTGTTACTTCATTTGAGTTATTCACATCAGAGACGACTAAGGTGGCAAAAATCTCCCTCAATACGTATACTATATATTAATGAATGCAAAATATAATTTGCCGTGGACCAGAACTCAATTTATAAATCGAAATTATTTCATTGAGTTAGCCAGAGATAAAAAGCAATTCTCACCAGTACCTATTTCCGCAAGAGAAAATAATTTATCTATAAGTTCGCCATTACTCAAATGGTACCATTCAGCAGCGTCTAACAAAACATCTATTGCGCGCAGGAGCAACAAAACGCAACCAAAGATTTATGAAGCGCGATTTTCTATTAGCCCGCACGGAGTCAGCCAATTTAATTAGACGATCACACGAAAGGATGCAATAACAAAACGTAGACTTTATGGCGAACCTAAACTTAAGTTTTATACAAACGTTAGGAAGATTGTAGAAAAGACTGAAAGTTACCAATAAAATAAATGTATTTTGATACTTTATTCCGAAAAAATCTAACCACTATAAAGAAAATGATTATAGCATCTAGACTCAATCCTTTATCTTTAAAAAAATAGTATAGTTTGTCTAGAAACACTAGTACGCACAGCCATAAACTCATTTGAAAAAAATAAAGTGCAGAAAATTAAAACAAACGCAAAGGGATCTTTATCTACAGCCTAGCTTTCGGTAGGGTTTCGGTTAATATATACTTTATGCTTGGTTAGTGATAATTTGAATAAAGTACCAGCCTCCATACAAAATTTTTTTTTTTATTTTAACCTCTTTCGTTTACCGAATAATGGCCAATGATCTATGATGAGACCCAACAATGATTTGTAACACCCTAAGAGTTTCGGCGAGTAGGACTTCCGTAACAAAAAGAGTCCCACACACCCCTCTCTCTCTCGCCAGATAGCAGAGATAGCAATCAATAAAAAAGGGGGCTTCGCACACTTTCAGAAACACAGTCTCATCCTAATCAAAACTAACAAACGAATCTGCTATTACAAGTTGTACCTATCTGGTGCAAAATTAATTGCTATACGCTGCGCACGCGCCGATAGTACTATAGATCGGTCGCTCGATTTGTGAAAGAGCATGCTGTAATGCTTATAACTTGTATCGGGAGGAAGCACGAAGGTACAAGGAATTATAACCATGAACTTAAGTTTCAGTTAACTTAAAGCTACATTACGTCACCCGTAATTTAACTTGAACCAACTCGCTAAGTTGCAAACATAATTTCATACTGTCATAATCTATTTTTATAAAATGTATATATATGGCGGAATTTGACTCATAAAATATGACATTCAATGTCGCACACCCGACGGATGAGTCGCGTACTAACGTACTCTCATGAGATACTTAATGGCGTATTTACACTGTTCTGACGATTTCTGTTCCTCGCTTTCATAGGTCGGTCGTTGTTTTTATGGCTAATGAGATGAGTGTACAGGGTCGCCCGCACTTCGCGTGCTATCCCTACCGACCAGTGTAAATACTATATGACGTTTCTTCTTCCGTTAGATTTCATATCTTCTGAGAATAATAGACAGCCAGTATCACTTTGTTGTGTGTCCGCCTTTTTCCTTTTTCGATGCATTTTTTTTTACCAAAAGTAACTTATTTTAACAACGCAAAGGAAATGCACTTTAAATCTTAAACTAAGGCTCGCAGACCACCGCAGAAGAATCGACATGCCTTGCGTAAAATACAAACAAATGAGTTCTTAGGAAAAATAGTCCTTTTATTGAAGTCGTTTAATAATTAAGCCGTCCTTTTGCTTAGAGATTTGATTACTGTGGTCTTAATACGGCCTGATGCTTTGTTTGTGCATGATTCTTAGAATGGTCATCAAAGCTACTCAAACTCAGCGGTCAACTTGTTTTAGCTTTCTCGATTCAACATTTTCAGAGATTATAGTGTGTGCCACCAAATTAATTTTTGCCATCTCTTCAATTTGTAGGTATCAAAGAAATCTAGTTTAGTTCACTCAGTGTTTTTATCGCCCAATTTATTAATTGATTCTGATACTTTAAATTTGATTTGCTACTTCAGATAAAACTATTTCCTATTATTAGTAGCTCATTGCAAGTATTTTTTTATTTGTAGTAATTCATAGTTATCGGCAATTAAGTAAATTATTCGCAAACATAATTCAATGCCCCTCGGATAAGCATTAAAGGTTAATAATCACCCATCCAATATTATATCGTCCAATGATTAATTCTCAATTAAAATATATTATTATAAAACCCGGGCAAGCACAAGTCGGACTCGTGCACGAAGGGTATGGTTTGAAATTTTCGAGTTAAATACATTTTGGTTGACTATTACTTGTAAATTTGTAAATATAAATATACTACGTTCGAGCTCGGTGGCGTAGTGGTTAATCGCCGCGGTCGTTATTGTTAAGCAACTTTCACAAGGGTCGGTCACGGGATGAGTGACCAAAAAAATTATTATCTCGAGATACTCCGTGCTTCGGAAAGCACGTTAAGCCGTTGGTCCCGGTTGCATTTGCAGTCGTTAATACCCTCCAATCCGCATCGGGCCAACATGAATATGAAAGCAACTTTGTTTGATAGAAATCTAAAAAACAATAAAGACAACAAATATTTAAAATAATCAAAATCTCATTTTAAAAGTACAACAGCGTCATTTAGCGAATACAGTCAATTGTAACATTAATTTTTTGCCTGATCAACAATTCCCCATTAAATTATGTTAATATTCCATAAATTTTCGTATTCTAAAGCTACTTTGTTTTATAAAAGTAGGAAAAAAACAAACATTACAAATACAAAAATAAAAATCCCGTTTTCAAAGTACAGTAGCGTCATCTCGTGATCAGTAGTGTCAGATAATTGTAACATATTATTAATAATTCTCAATTATGTTATTGGATCTTATAAAAATTAGAAACGAGTAGAGACATAACAAATTTACTATGCTTCCACTCCCATTTTTATCTCTTTGTGTACTTTTTTGGGATAGATAGACATATGCTGCTGCGCACTTTTTTAGAACTTTTAAAGGAGATCAATTTTGTAATCCATGATTTTTGCGTAACTTTTACCGTTTACGCATGCATGTTGACGTGCATGCACACGGAAAGATTTAAAAAGTAATATATTCACCCGTTTTTGCAACATTTTCCATCGCTGCTCCACTCCTATAAATCATAGCATGATGTTATATAGCCTATAGGTAGCTATTCAACATAAAAAAATATTCAATTTGTTCCAGTAGGTACTTCCCGAGATTATAGAGTTTAACCAAACAAACAAACTCTTCGGCTTTATCATTAGTACACTATAGATTAGCACATACTTAGATGCACCTCACTATAGTAAAGTCTCTAACGACAGTCATCAAAGTGACATTCCACTTTCTCTATTATTATGTTACGCAAACATCACAATGGTTGAGTTTAACTAGAGTATTTTTTTCCAAATAATTCAACTAAACAAATGAACGTTAGTAATATAAAAGTAAGTAATATAAAAGTATGGGTGGGGAATTTTCGACATAGGTATGTCATTTTCTCATTCAGACTATTGGCAGGCTATTTATTTATTTTCCTAGTTCTTTTCTAGATCTCGGTTGGAGCGTATAATTCTAACCAAAAAGATATGAAAAAAATAATAACGAGAGAAAAAGATATATTTCAAAATAAATACACCATAATAGAACAATAAAATGGGTATTAAACAAAAAAAGGGACAAAAGTCACAAAAAATAAAATTAAAATGCATAAAATCACTTTTTATCTGCTGAGATGGAGTCTATGTTGACCGAACTGTTTTATTTGTTGTTTTTTGTTGCATATACTTATATAACTATGGGGTCAATAAATTTCCTTCCTTTTTTCTTTCTTTATCCTTTCTTCAAGAAAAGACAGAAAGTTCTTTTCTTTATCTAAAGAGTTGTCATCAACTGTCTCTATATATCTCATTATACACGAGAACGAGAGGGATACCGACAAAGCAACTGTTTTGAATTAATTACTCGTAAACTATTAACTTTATTATAAAAGTGCAGCATAACACTCTCGACTACAAAGTATATAAATAATAAATGGTATAATTTGGTATGGCATAGTGGCAAAAATGCAGCGGTAACGGTAGTTTTTCAGAATATTCTTAATATAAATTATTAAAAACTCCACTTTGTCCCTAGTACTCTGAGATGGGATTCGAACCAACGACCCCTCGCAATCCAAGCTACTGTTCTAACCACTGAGCAATCTAGGACCTAACAGGACTGATGAATTCATCAAGCACTTGTTACTTTTTCACGTTTCAGCGTATTTTCATATATATTTTCATAGTTTTAAATGTAAATCCTCAGAAATATTATGAAGTTATCTCGTATTTAATTACACCTAATTTGGACTTTATTTATTTGTACAAACCAGTCGAACATTAGTGAGTTCACTATTTCTTCAAAATTATACCGAAAGATCAATTTTTTCAGCGAATGCTGAAACGATATTAATACATAGTTATTTTTTTTAATTAGGTATATTTGCACGATTGATTCACGATGCTATCTTGACTTCTGAATTTAATAAATGTAGTGCAGCTAAATCAAGCTTATTTATTACTGCTTAATTATTATCATATTTTAAAACACGGAACTCTTTTGACTAAAGTTCTTTTCTATGAGATTTATATCAATTATTCATTGCAAATTTTTCAAACATCATATAAACAACTTAAATAGAATAAAATATGGAGGACGGACGATCCTTCTGTGAGTAATTCCGATGGAAATACTCACCGAAGGATCGTCTTGTACAAGAAAAAAATAAAAACCTGGGGAGCGATTCAGTAGAAAATTCCGAACCAGAACACGAAATCACTCATGTGTCCGAATTCATGTCATTTAGTCAGTGGCGTAGCTACCAAGGAGCTAGGCGGGGCAGTGCCCTGGGGCCCTCAAGCTCAGGGGGCCCTCGAATCTTTACCAGAAAATCTCAATCGAACTCAACTTTTGAAAATTTCTCCCATTTTCAAAATAAATATGAACGCCAAGAAAGAGAAGAAAGTAAACAAAAATTGCCCAAAATTGACAAGTTTTTTAGTCAGCCTTCTGCAAGTACTTCTGAACAAAACATTTCTATTGATAATTTTTGTAAATAGCTTGCATGGCGATAGGTTAAATAACAGTAAGCTGGTGCAACGTATCTATGAATAAATAAATATATAATAAACCCTTGAATCTTTTCTATTTCTTTTTATTGCCCAATACCTACACCAAGTATAAAAATAATTTTCATTTATGTTGTTAGTGTTTAATAGTTTTATTACCTGCCCATGAACGAAAAAGAGCTGATGATAAAGTTGCTTAGCATTTTTAAAGTATTTGTATATTTAATGATTCATCTTCAAAAAACCTTACCAGTTTTGATAGCAGTGGGCCCCATTTTTTATTTGCCCCAGGTTACCTAGCTACTACTGCATTTAGTGTAGAAATTCCATTGGTTCCATTTTTTTTATAAAATTACAAAGCAAGATTGATTGATTCATACGCATCTCAAATATTGTATATCTATTTCATTTCGAAACTCACTTCCCTTATGTCACTGAACATTATAACCAATTCAAGGTTGAGCGGATGCCGCTTTTGAAGTGAATTCTGACACCTGAGTGAATTTGAATTCTGGTTCGGATTTTTACAGAATCGCAGGGCAGTACAAATAATATATTAGTGTTCGTAATAATAAATCATATCGCGCTTAAAAAACATTTTAGTGTTAAACTTAGTTAAATGTTAATGTAAAAACACAGAACATAAAAAGAATCAATTTGTATTATGGCTTTGCTATACCATATCCTCATTGCAGTCGGGGGGACCTTTTAGATTACAAATGTTCCACAGAACGACTTTCTTTCGATATAGGTATATTTATATCCATAAGGTCTTTTAAAAGTTATAATGGAATAAAGGAACTCACATAAACACATACATTAACCCTAAACCCAAACACTCCTTCTTTTAGACAGTCTTGTAAAAAGTAATCAAATCTCGAGTAAAGCCAAGCTTCTCATTGCACAAACATACGCTCTTCACAAAGGCTACACTGTTAAATTTTGTTTTATTGCTAAAAAAAATCAAGTAATTCAAAAACGGCGAAGCGCTTCGAGAAAATGTAGTAAATCACTACATAGAAACCACTACATACAAATAATTAATCATTGGTGTATAATAAGGTAAATACAAACTATAACAATGATCTGAGCTTTCTACAATAATTTAGGAAATGTTACACTCAGTTAACCCGTCCTCACTTAAAGTTAACCCGTAAACGAACTAAAAAAATTTGTTTATTCGTTAGTGTGTGTGTACTTCCATTGTCCACCCACATTATATACTCGTTGTTTGTTCTTTCATAAAGTTAAGGTATGAGTTACAGTTGATTTATTTACCTTTTTATAAAATACTTCTTTTTCTTCATATAAATTTTATTTCTTTTTACAGTTTTTTTTTTCTTTCAGACACAGGCGTAAATCAGTTAGTAATCTAGCACCAATTAAAATAATAAAAAATAATCAGCACTTTGCGACGAAATAATTAAACTATGAGTAATATGACAGAACTTGAAGCTAAAGAAACAGCACTTTGTGACGAAATAACTAAGCTAAAATGACAAAACTCGAAACTATTAAGAAATTAAAAAAAAACCTATTCGCTTTTGATTGGATAAAATCATTCTTGTAATAGTACAACGGACCAATGATATCGTAGTATAGAAAATCGAATCAAAAATGGCCGGCCAATAGAGAAAGGCGTCCAAAAAATAAATAGACGAAAAACTTGACTTATAAAAATAATTATTTACTGTTCTTGTGCATTATAAAGTTTTGATTTCTTACAGGATATTCATGTAAAAAAAAGAGAGGTTTTTTTATCTCAAAAAGTGTAGATGCGATGGATGATGTTGAAAAACTAAGTTGTAGTAAGTTTCAAACATAACCTTTTTAAAGAGTTTTGTATAAAATATTTATTTTTTTCCATTATGATTACAGAAGAAGAATTAGAAAATAGTGACATAGAAAATTCTGCTAATGATGATAATAAGGATCGTGATGAAAAACCAAAAAAGAAGAAAAGGAGACGACGTGAAATCGATATGGTATGTGGCTTACATAGATGTTCTCTTTGATAATGATGTTTCAATTCCAATACAATATCGTTGATAGAATGATATAGTAATATGAAAATATTAAGAAGGCAAAATCTTTCAACGTTTCACCCCATTTCCCTTATAGATAAAACTGTCCGATGATGATGAAACGGATGAGGAAGGAATACCAAAAAAGCTGTTACGCAGATTTAGTCCTGGTCCTAATTCACCAGCTTCTCATCGGGAGCCCCGAACATGTGTTCTTAAGGTTTGTTGTATTAAGTAACAAATCAAATTTGCCAAGCTGATTACCTATGAGTGCCAAGATGCAAATGCAAATCAATTTTATTTTAATAACTCAGCTTTGAGCTTATGTGTATTGTCTATTTCTTAAGATGTATTGTCTGTCAAAACTTGTTCTTTTTTATATATTAAGGCATATACAACAGACATCAATCATAAAAATTACATTACAAATGGATCTAAATAGATCTTAAACTTGACTGACATCCTTAAATGTGTTATGCACAGATTCAAAAAACAATTACAATGATTTTATAGGATTATTTGAAATGGAAAATTGTTTGTTAAATTGTATGTGGAAATAAACAGATGTGTAATGCAACTTTTGTTAATATTCTCTTTTCAGGCTAGTCAAAAGCACCGTCCACTAACTCGCCTTCTAGAACAGTTACTTCGCAACTTAGAGAAGCGAGATCCAAATCAGTTCTTTGCTTTGCCTGTAAATGATAATTTTGCACCAGGATACTCTACTATCATCAAACGTCCGATGGACTTTTCAACAATGAAACAGAAGATTGATGATAATGAATACAAATCTTTGAACTGTTTTATTGTGAGTATTTCTCTTTTCCCTATGTGCATAAGAATATTGTAATGACCACTATAGAACTGTATTCACATGTCTTTATATACAAATAGTTGTATCAAAACGTATTTCATTACAAAATATTTAAAATGTGAAAGATTTTGTAAACCTTCTTTCAGCAGTAGCTGCTCATCTAAGTTTAATGTTATTAAATACCCACATATTTTAATTTGAATACTATTTGTCCCATTAGGTCTGCAAAATATAGACCTGGTATAAAGATAAATGTAAATTTTGAAGGTCACACTTTATTGTATTTGTTTTAGTTAAAGTGCTAACAGGTGTTTTTAAGTTTTCTATAGTATTCAAGTTATAATGAAAAAATATGTTTTGCTCAATATACAAAATAAATTTTCTGTTTATCACAACCACTAATATGTGTTACAGAGTGACTTCAAGCTTATGTGTAACAATGCTATAAAATACAACAAACCTGGCACTGTCTACCACAAAGCAGCAAGACGTTTGCTGCATGCTGGACTGAAACAGCTGACGCCACAGAAACTAAGGCCACTTGGCAATATGCTTACGTATATGTATGAGATACCAATACGAGAGCTAGGCTTTGACATCGGAAAAATGGATGTTGTAAGTTTGTATTTATACATTATCATAGTAATATACAATACTTTGATGTTAAGAACAACCAAAAGGCAAATGCAGTATGAAATTCCTCTGATAATATAACCAGCTTGAAAACTCAATTGAAATTATTGATGAAATTTTTCTGTACAAGGGAAACCTTTTTCTTTGGGTTTTTAATGTTTTTTGTGATCTGACTGTATCATTAATTACAATTTAAGATGGGTATATACTTTAAATAGACAGCCTGAATGCTGACTTGACCTGACATACCTACATGTAATTTTTAAATAATATTGCAATCCTTAGCTATATTTTATATTTTATTCTACTTTTCGAAGGTAGATAGATAATTATTTAATAATTTCGTAAAATGCTTTTGTCTACCTTCTTATTTGTTATTATTTTTCTTGTCAAATTCTTGAGCCTATTAAAATTTCGTGCTTACTAAAGTTTTGAAAAATCACTTTTTACAACGCAGCCACTTAGGACATACGGGCGCAAGGTGATAATTTACAATTATTCATTTAAAAAGTTTGTTCCGTAGTGGATTGTTAGAAACTAGCCATTTTATTTTGCTTTAAAAATCGATGTTGTTTTGTGAAGTTTTGACAACTAGGGGGATCCGTGACGACTAGTGCCCTAGTGTTTGCATGTAAAGTGATTTGAATGCGTACGATAATTGAATCAACCTTACAATTTTTCATGTTTGGAACGAAGTCAACGGGTCAATTGAAACATTCAAATAATTTCAATTTTTCACATAAGTTTATAACTGCCAAATTCGATAATCGTACTGTACTGTAGAGATATAGTCGCTCTGGCTAACGTGCCAGATGAAATGAACCGTCGGCCTACAGCACAAGGTGTTAAAGCGCACGAGCCCAATGAAGAGCGGCGGCTCGGAGGCGGAAGCTGCGTCGGATGGAGGCCTGGAGCGACCGGACGGTGACAGCGTCAAGATACAAATGGAAGCGGCAAGGGAGCAGCATAGGAGGAGGCTAGCGAAGAAAGGTGAATTTAAGATACACTTATGAGACCCGAGTGACCTCGTAATTACAGACTGTGATTGTAATTAACCTGTTGAAATGATTATGCTATAGAGTGATGAATAAGTAACGAAGATTGTGCTATGTAATGCTTGATCAAGTGCTTCAATTTTGGATCTCGGGTAGCTCAACGGTTATAGCAGTCCCTTATTGCCAAAGTAGGTTCGAATCCTATCTCGAGGTATCTGAGTCTGGTGAATTTTTCACTTGGTACACTATTTTTATTTGTGTAATTTAACAGTGACATAATATATAATGTCTTTTATTAGCTTTCCCTCGTATGGACGCTGAGGGTAAAACAACACTGTGCCTGGTGACTAACACCGTGGATGCATCTGCTGAGGACAAGCCTATGACATTGGGCCAGTACATTGGCAAGCTTCAGCAGGGAACGGGAACATTGCACAGTGAGTATTCATAAAACATTTTATGATGCCTGCTAAGAGCTGATGTATGTCGTCATTCTAATGTTTTACAAACTATATCTACATATAATAATGACACACAATATCACCTACGATGCTCAGATTCCAAGATGAGGAGCTAAAAACCTGTGACAAGGAGTATCTGAAACAACGAAAGTACCATAACCAGACCTAAAATATAGAAAAGTTTATTTTCTACAATGACCTACTAACTGAGACTACAGAGGTCAATCTATATTATAAAATTATATGCTTCTTCATATGTGTCTACGATAAGCGGCTGATAACATAAGCTTTAAAAAAACTCTCAGCCTACTTCACCCGCGTGTAATGTAGCTTCCCTTCGGTTAAAGAATTTTTATGATCAGATCATATTTCCAAAGATTAACACTACAAAAAAAGTTACAATCTCTGAAGGTGCGTTTTAGGATTGTAAATAAAAAAAAATAAGTTTAAAGTGCAAAATTTGTCATACAAGTTGATTCTTTGTTAATTTATTGAATAAATAGCATATAATTCTAAAATTAGAAGGACAAAATATGCAAAAAACATTTAGATTACATTGATTATAGTATTATCTAGCCTTTTACAAACATTGTTCATAGTTAGAGTTATATGTTTTTACATGAAATGGCATTCCAATGTATTTTTGGTTCTATGAACACTTTACTACCATTACGGAATAAAAGGGCGATTGTAGTACATATTGTTTGACAGCGTCTCGTGAAGATCGACGTAATATGGCGAAAGGTGTGAAGCCGCTCAACTATGGACCATTTAGTTCGTACGCTCCCTCCTACGATGGAACTTTTGCCACTCTCACTAAAGAGGAGTCCCACCTCATCTACCATACTATGCGTAAGTTAATATTTATAAACATTTTCATATAAAGTAAGCACCCTTGCAAATCTAAGTTATAACTATCAGATTTCCATAAAAATAGTAATGTAAATCATATGACACTGGATCACCAATATTTTGGTATTTTAATGAAAATTTGAGACTTATTGTAACATCTTTTAAACTATATTATAGCTCCAGGAGACTGGTAGAGAATGCCTAATGGCATTAAGTCCTCCATTTATACAAACCTCTATGCCAGTAACTTATTGCAATATTTTGTTTAATTGTAAAATATCTTAAACACAAATGGTGTCATAATTGATTAAAGTAACCTAAGTTTTATTATTAATATCAATATCTTTATTTAATTTTGTATAGATGCAGAAACTGGTCAAGGTAACGAGGAGATGCTTCGGTTCGCGCCCGACTCCCCATGGAACTTGTTCTATGATATGGAAGCTTTATTCCCGGATAAGAAGAACCAACCGGATCCCGCGCAAACTAAGGATGACTTTGTATGGATATTTTGTTTTCTTTTTTAATTCTAAAATATTCGGCGCAAGGCCGTAATATGCGTTTTTATATTTTTCATACATCCAATTATTTTATAATAAAAATTCATAACCAAAAACTACACAAAAACAACAATATTTTCATTCTTTTGTCCGCATATTAGTTCTAATCCTGTAGATAGATGGCGCTGTAGCGTTTTAAATCGCGCTATGATTATATTTAAACAAATATAACTTATAGATTGGACACTGCGCTCCGATTAAGGGTTCCGTACTATTTTTAAAGACGGACGGACGGACAATTTAGATATTTTTGCTAGATCGCTGATCATCGAAAGATGTATCAAGCGGTTCATGTTATTCCTTAAAATTATTCTTTTTACAATAATTTAATTAATTAATATTCAATTAAATACTATAGGTGTAGAGTAGACACTAGTAGAGATGGGTCGTTGACAGATTTTCCGTCGACGAAACGAAGCCGTTCATGGACCTTGATCGACTAGTCGATCAACTAGTTGATTTTAACTATAGTTGACATATAGAACTACGTCAACGGGTACGAACTTTGGACGAAGTTTAACGGTTTTAATTGTTTTATTGAACCGTATATCAATATTGAAAAGTAAACATTGTTGATCATCTGTACCTGGTTATGATTTTTTATTGTCGAAAGATAGCGCTAGTATTCTAATTAGATATTGTTTTGGGTTTTGTATTTTAAACGAAACCGTATTATTAAGTCTTCGCTATCCGTCCGTCTGTCTGTCACTAGGCTGTATCTCATGAACCTTGATAGATAGATAGTTAAAATTTTCACATAAGATTCATTTCTTTTGCCAATAATGAACAAATACTAAAAACAGAATAAATATTTGCTTTTATTTAATAAAATAATGTTTTTGCTCGATATCGATACTTGCAGCGAGTAGACCCTTGAAATATTTACCGAAGATTTGTCTATATACGTATTCACTTTAAAAATAAACAGTTAAATTAAAATAAAATAAATACTCAAGTTGGCTCTCGTACAAATACAACAGATTTAATTTTTTTGCCGTTTTATAATGGTATGTACGGATCTCTTCGTGTGCGAGTCCAACTCGCACTTCACTTAGCCGTTTTTTAAACATACAGTTAAAATAAATATTATGTAAATTTTTCTGTAATAGGATAATTAATTTAATTAATAATTAATTAAAATAATAAATTAATGAATCACTATATAATTCGGATGCAAAAAAAGACTAAAAATTACTTATAGTAGAAAAAGTTAACTTATACTAAGTAGTAAAATTCTTAACACCGCCATGTCAAAAATCGTATAACACCATCTATCGGGGATTAACGTAAACAAACAAAGTCTAACATTTATTTAAACAAGGCCTATGTATTAGATACGCGTGTTCAAATATTTACTTACTTCCTTTGACTTTAGAGTTTAAATTATTTCAGCTGTCAAAGTTACATGAAAATTTAATAATGGAAACAACCGAATTCCATTGTATTATACAGATAAAGTTATGCGTTGCAGTTTCGTAACATGTTTATAGATGAACGGTGCGTTCTTCGTTTAGCCGTCGACTTTTTAACTGGTTGTATTATTGTATTATACGACAAAACTAAAGCGTTGTAGACTAGGTGTACGTTGATCAACGAACGTAACGCTCTTTATCTGATCATTGAAAATTCAACTAGTTGAATTATCAACTATAGTTAACGTATGCAACTACGTCGACAGGATAGACGTGGACGGATGGGAGTGTGCGTTTATTTATGAACTACAACCAACGTACAAATATTAACCGTATTGGATGGACTATATAGACTTTCGCAGTTGGCCGAACTACTTCACGTTAATGGATATAAAAAATAATATAATATTTATTTTGTGTAAGATCGTAGTTACCTAGGTGTAGGTATAATAGAAGAAATTTACGGTTTCATGTTTTTTAATAATCTAACTAGAAATCTTTAATAAATATTTTATTATATTTATCAATAAATATTATTTTTCGTTTATAGTGATATGTTTTACTATTTTAACATAATATTATAGATATACTGTACTTTAGGTTTTGTTTGTTTTGGTTCAAAATAAAATTATTAATCTTAATATTCAAAATTATTGATATAACAGTTGCCCAGAGTGAATTAAATTCTCTAAAATAAAAAAAAAATCTATAAACGTTCTTTCAGAGAAAGAAAGGTTAGATAGATTATTCAGACAAAAAAAAATCCCAAGGAAACCCTAATAAAACACACAATTAGACGAGTGTATGCAAAACTAAAAAAAAAACCTTATATTACAACAATAGTTGATCTATACTAACTAGTAAAATTCTTAACACCGCCGTGTAGATAAATACAAGAACTGTATAACACCATCTATTAGAAACAAATGTAAACAACAATCACATTTGACATTCATATATACAAGGCCTATGTATTAGACGCGCGTATTGAAATATTTACTTACTGCCATTGACTTTAGAGTTTAAATTATTTCAGCGATCAAAGTTACATCGAATCTTTATGAATGGAAAATGATGCGTTGCAGTTTCATAACATGTTGTTAGACGAACGGTGGGTTCTTCGTTAAGGCGTCGATTTTTCAACTAGTTAACCAAAGAACTGTCAACCGTCGACGCGTTGATTCTACGTTAACGGTTGATTTAACTAGTCCGTTGATTCAACGCCCATCGCTAGACACTAGACATCTTGACTTGAAACCAGCTATATATTCTACTACGGAAGTTAAAGTGCAATCAAATTAATTATTTAATTTAAAATTTAACAGAACAGTATAAAAAGTTCACTTTTGACACAATGTAATGTAAATACTAGATAGTGGGTCGCCCATCGCTAAGACACCGAATATTATTTAGTTTAACTTTTAGCCGAACCGGATATTCGGTGTACCATTTTTCTGATTTGCCACGTAAAAAGGTTTTTAAACAAATGTTAATTTGAAGTTTAATTGCTTTACATTCTTCATAGGATTTCTTTGCTATAATATAAGAAGTTTTGTCTTTTAGCCATATAATGTGTCATGTAGCCAAGAAAATAGAAATACTTGAACATGAATGCTAACTACTAAGTTTCCAACTTTCATTTGGTTATCTTTAGAAATACTGATCCGTTCATGAAAATTCTATTGCCTACGGGAACTACATCATATTCGGGTGTTTAAAACACCAAAATCGCTGTAAAAGTAATCGTTAATGGAGCAAAATCGCTGTAAAAGACCTAGTGCCAAATAAAATGAAAAAAGTACTTCCAGTTTGAAATAAATAAAGTGTTACTTTTCAGTTATATATATATATTTTTTTACTTAACAGGATATTTCAAAGGTCAAAGTCGATGTAGAGCAACTCCGGAGTCTTTCCGAATTGGGAATCGACATGGAATTTTTGAACGAAATGGAGGAAGACATTGTTTCATCGCAACACGACTACGGCATTGGGCCTGCACTGCGGCATACCTATGAACTATTGCAGAAATTGGAAAAGGAACAAAGAGACAGGTATAGTATATTATAACGGTGGGAAGGATATAGGAAACAGACTCTAAACCCTTTGTTAAGGTTAAGAGGGTTAACCAGGAGGCATAGAACGGCCTAACCGGTTAAAGGAGAAGCCAAAATCACTGCTCTTTTTTTAATACATAAAAAAATATATATTAAAGAGAAAACTGGTCGCGGGAGAAAGTTCTGGAGGCGTAATATAGAACGAAACAGAAAAAAGTGCTTGAAAGATTAGCCCCATAAGGTCCTGGGTAGGTCCCATTCCCATCTCAGAGTACCTAGGGGAAAGTGGATTTTTGAAGCATTTTTATTAAGGAAATAACATAATGGTGATGATGGGGATGACTACATTTTTTTTGTTTTGTTTGTAGATTTTTGCAAAATATTAAATACGTTACTTTTTATGATTGATGTAATTTAATCATTAAATTACATCAATACATCGAGTTAAAATGTCACATGACGTCACGCTTTTGTACATTTTCTACAAAACTGACGTGGCGTGCCCCCACTCAAATGCAAAAAAAAATACCAGCCCATTTAAAAAAAATACACGAAACTAATATTTATCTATTATCTGACTGACGGACTAACGGTCAGTTGCAGAAACGTCCGTTAAGCTTTAATGACTTAAAGGACGTTTGTGCAACAGGCTGTAAATGGGTGTTTTTTTTAACCCAGTACATCATACGTATGATGTTGTGTACACAGACTGTCGGCGCCGCCGCCGTGGCATTTGTCGCTGGCGGCGCGGCCGGGCGGCGCGGAGCGCGAGGTGGCGCGGCAAGTGGCGGCGTGCCTGCGCGGCATGGCGGCGCGCGTGCCGCCCGCCCCGCTGGCGCCCCTCGCGGCAATACGCCGCGCGCTGGGGGTCACGCTCGACCACCTCGGTCGGTCTCATCTCATACCTTCACTTACAGTATCGCGACTCAATTAACATTCTTTTTATTTTTTTATTGAGGAACAAACAAAAATGTGTTAATTATAAAAAAAAGATGTACTTAAAAACCTATAGTTCCATATTTCATTACTTAAACACACAGTTAAAAAAGTAAGCATTCCAACACAAAAAAAAATTAAAACCAATATTACTCACAAAATAAATAATTAAATGGGACTATAAAAAAATACACCCCTCTTCCTCTTGCACATTTCCACATTTGCACATTTCAGACTCAAACCCGTGACCTTTCGCGATTCATCTTTATCGAGAGCTTAAATATTTGTAAAAAATATTTCTTTCAGCTGTTTGTATTGATTACGTGAACATTGATGAAGATACGCTCTGTAGTAATTAAAAAAAAGTACTTGAAAAATTCAACAGTCCTGTTAGGTTAGCTCAGTGGTTAGAGCAGTCGCCCGGATTATGAAATGTCATGGGTTCAGGAACCTTTCATCACAGGACCCATCTCAGAGTGCCAGGGATAAAGTAGATTTTTTTCGTTATAATTTTCGTTTGTTTATTCGCCAGGTAGATTATTGAAGAATTATAAATGTTAAACACGTAATTTTTGCGTAATCAATAAGTAAATGTGTGGCGTTAGTGCATAAGCACCTCGGCCCGCGATCGTTGTTGTTAATATAATTGAATTTTCATTTAAGATGAAAATTGATCGAAAATCTTTCACTAACGCTGCTAGTCCTGAATAATCTGTCAATGTTACGCAAACTCGTGTCACAGGTTTATCGTCACTTTCAATAATTATCCTAGTTTTTATAAATCAATATATATTTTAACAGATACGCCGATGTCACTAGATGACTTCGAATTGGAGCAAGAGGCGCGTGATGTCATCTCCGATCCTGATTCCCGGTCCAGTCACGACAAATGAAGATGATATTAAAAATAAAATGCAAAATTGTATGAGCATTAATAAAACAAACCTTAGGGTATCCAACGAGCTACACCGACATTTTGTATATTACAATTAAATATATGAAATCTTAACAAAGTGACCTTGATTTATATTCTTAAAGCGCTAAGGATTCAAATGTTTCTCTTTTTTGTTTTAAAAACGTAATAACACCAAGGGTTCCATTCTATACATCCGAATACAAAATTTTCGGCGATAGCGAGTTTCTTATAACTGCGTTAGGGGAATGAATTCGTTACACATTTTTAACATATCAGACATTTAAAATATATAATATAAATAAAAATCGCAATTAATTCCATTAAACCTATTTTAGTTTATGGGATTCCCACGCTCCTAGTGCATTTTGTAGAAAGTGATTATTTTTTAAACCATGTTTGACGTTTTATTTATTTTCAAGATCGATACTCTTACAATATACTGTCTTCGGGGATTTATAATTAAAATTAATCTGCACTTGTGGTATAACGACGCCTGTTACAGTTTTCAAATTCCTAGAACCAATAATAGTTTTAGTTGTGCGTTAATCGTCAATAAACGGCATTATGTACTTTAATTATGTTAATTTATAACTAATATAAGTAACGTTGAAACAAGGAATTTTATTTATTTTCCTCCTAGACTTAACTTCAAACATAAATACACTATATTTATATTTGTTTTTTTTTTTATTATTTATTGATTGTAGCAAATGGCAAAACAATGTCAGTCCGTCAAAAACTATTGCAACCTGTAGCGACATCTAAAGGTGAAACCTAAACATCTTAAAATGGTCTAAAGTGGGTTGCTTGCTGTGCTTTTAAAATATAGTTTCGCTATTATAGGAAAGATAGCGTTGCCAGGGGAAATTCACTACTTTTCGTTCTCTTTAACTATCAATAGATGGCGCTTTAGTCCCAAGTTGTCCAAACATTTTTCATTGTTCATATTTAAACAACTAATAAATATACAGACAAACTTACAATTACTTAATCAAAAAAGATATTCGAGTTATTTTGTGGCTCCCGTGCCGGTTTTAAGGTGTCACTATCTCAAATCCCGGATTCCGAACCCGGGATTTGAGATGAAAATATTGTAGCGAAAAAGAAATTATTGAATGTAGAAAATAAAATTTTCTAATACACTATCAACGCAAATACCTATAGTGTCTCAAACGTGTTGTGCTACCTTCCTCGTTTCATATTTCGATAATACAACTAAATACTAGAAACTACTTTATTTTGGATTTAAGCAATGTACAGGGTGATCGGTGCTTCTTTCTTTCGCTTGAATGTTCTTGAGGGTCCTTAATGTTCTGCTGGGTCCCGGTTGAGGTGTATTTAAGGCCGATGATGTTTAGCAAAACCTTTGTACCCACGATCCAATCAAATTAACGCTCGATCCGTCAATAGCGTACGCACGCTGCTGCCTGACTACTGAGCATTGTTATTAATGAATCCATACTTTCGGAGCATCTAGTCACACCACCCACCATGCGCCGTCAATAACTTTTTAGATAAACCTTTTTTTTAACATAAATCAGCCACCGGACACTCTGTAAGTGATGTAACCATAACAGCAATTACCATTAAAAGGATTGCTAAGGTACTTAGCCGTTTAGCACTTGCAACAGTATTTTAGTTATTCTTTCAACCATGTGACTTTTAATGAGGAAGTATTTAAAAAAAACGAAAGCTCTAAAAATACCTCTACTAGATGGCGACTCTAGCAAAAGTTGATTTTTGCAGGAAACGAATGGACCAAAGATGGTCATTTCCGTTCCTTTTAACTAACATATTAAAAAAATGAAATTTGAAAAGTTCGAAACTTAGATATCAATACAAATACGAAAAAGTACAAATAGAATATGAGTTGTTTATTGAGTTTTGAAAACTAATTTACTTTTAAACAATAAAGAAAACCGGAAGAGTTGTCGTGGAGAAATCAATAACGTACAGTAGCGACATCTAGTTTGATTTCGGGAACTAATTTATTTTTTTAAATACTTCCTCTTTAAAATAAAAGTTACTTTACACAGTATAAATGTAAACACTACGGAATGATATCGATTTTTTTATTTTCACGTGACGTCACTATCGCACTCGCTAAGCGCGCGCCATTCTCCAGAGTACTTCAAACCTGTGTTCGGGTCAAAAACTAACATATCGAATCCACAAACAAGGAAAAAGCTTACTGTGTTGAGCCTAAGGTTCTTTACTCATGGCTCGATGAGATGCAATTCGATATCAAGTAAAATGTATGAAGTAGTTACTCATGAAATTACACACTAGAACCGATATCAGCCCTGCGAATATATAAAAATTCCAATCCAAATTCGAATTTAGTCAGGTTTTCGAATTCACTTCAAAAGCGACATCCCCTCAACTTTGGGTAATAACGTTTCGTGGCTTAAGTGAAGTGAGATTCGAAATGAAAGTGACAGATTATCTGAGACACATAATAAAACAATTTTGTTTAGTATTTTACACAAAATTAGACTCAATAAAATTTATACACTAAATGATGTGAATTTCGACACGTAAGAGAATTCGAATTCGGGTTCGGATTTTTACGGAATCGCTCCCCGTATTGTGCAATCTCACATGCATATATTGAATGTGAAAATATAAATATAAGAATCATGTTATATATACATATTATTCAATTTGACAAAAAATGAATGTATCCCTTCTATAGCAACAGGTAAAAACCTCGATAGTCTAGTAGGTAGTGGTTAACGCGTTTGATCTGCGACTGCGGAGATTAAGCGACGATTGCAAAGGCCGGTAATCGGATAATCGGATGGGTGGTAAATTATATTTGAAGTTGGCGAGGCGATATAGGTCGACCATGCGGGTCCAGTACGAATTACTAAGTAGATTGGTTTCACCCATTAAGTATACTTGTGCTTTAGCACCACCAATCTGCTTTGGGTCCTACACGCGGTCCCAGTACGGAATGCTGGGTGGATTAGTGTCATCCATTATGAATACCTAGGCTTTAGAATTACCACAAGGACGGCACACGACTTAAATTATTGTTATTGTCGTCAAAAAACTGGGTACAATGCATGACTGACTCAGTACTGCGAGTGCGTTTAATTAACGTGACGTCACACTCAGTGGCGAAGCGTTTCTTAGCGGGGCCCCGTATTAAATTTGTTTGAGGGCCCTTATTTAGAGTAAAGATTGTATAAACTGTACGAATTTTAATCATATATACATCAATTATTATGGGATTCCCCCGTTTAAGTCTAACTTAACTGGGGAGATATCCCGCAGCCCGCGAAATCGGTTGTAGGGTGTTGCCAACTTTGAAACGCACACTCTACGTGAAAAAAGAAATTGCTTTTTTTACTTTTGTCATTTCTGAAATAAAAAGAAAAGTTGGGAAGTTTTTATTGATTTTTTCTTACGCACGTTGGGGGCCCCAGTGGCCCGGGGGCCCAGTATAATTGATACGGCATATACGGCGGTTGCTACGCCTCTGGTCATACTTTCATAGCGCGCCAAAGCGTTTTTTTTTTTTAAAGACATATTTCAAATCAATCATAACTTCAAAACTACTCGCTCTATTTTTATATGATAAAAACGAATGTATACATATATTAATGTAAAGACTACACGAACACGATATCAAGCGATTTAAAAGACCCATTGATATTCCTCATTGAAAAAATCAAAGGTGACCATAATATCGTATAAAAGACTACTGAAAACTTCTTGAAAAAAAAAAACTATTTTCTCGTGCACTTATCTAACCAGTCCCTTTAATCAATAACCAAGTAGCTGACAACAAAAGCCGCAATAATACTCATCGAACCATCAATAACCCCAATGATCAATAAAATAAGTACCTATCGATAAAAAAAAATGCAAATAACCCGTCACTGTTGTTGGGGTCCCGCGTTGGCGCGTGGGACTTCATGCGCGGACGCAATCACACGCGACCCGCACGCGCCACGCACGAAGGGTGATTTGTAGGGCAAATAACGCGTTACTCTTAATACCCTTGAAGATACTTAGTTGCAAAAAATGTTGATAATCTTGATTGAAAAAGTTTCGTCGATTATGGAGTGAACATGACGTTTCCATATTTTAATATGACACGGGGTTCATGAATTTTAACATGAATTTCAGCATTTCCGGAATAAAAGTAAGATTTTTTACTTATCTGCTACTTCTAAAATGAAAGAAGTGAGCAATTCCACTGATGATTCTTAATGTATCTTCCAAGAATCATCTGACGAAGATTCGTCAAAAGCGAAGTTTCTTCCACTGATGGTAATGAATATATTTTTATTTCTTCGTAAATCTGAAAATTTTATAAGTACAAAGTACAAACATGGTCTGCACAAATAGCAAAATAATAATCCTTGATTCTTTTTTTAATCGTCTCTCCGTTAAGTGGAAGTTGGAAATTCGACTTCGAAAATTCGTACCTACCGGTTTTTGCTTTCCTAAATAACTGCTCGACATTTACAATTTGGCTGGTTGAGAAAGAGTAGTCGTGCGGTTAGCGATTGGTCATAAATTGAAGTTCCAAGACAATTGATTTTTTAAGTATCTACCTAAGTAGGTAGAATAACAACATATTTTATAAATAATCTATTAAAACAACAATAATAACTCATATTTATAAAAAAGAAACTGTTTTCCGCATTTACTTTAAAAACAACCATTTTTTGATACATTTTCAAACCAATTCAAAAATAAAATGTCATCGTCATAAACTTAATTTCCCTTCACTTTACATTAAGCTTTTCCATTACATGACTTTAATCAACCTGTTCAAAAGTGAGTACATCAAATAATAACACAAAAGCATTGTCCCCACGACACCCCCATACACCCCGCATTCACACGGGAACGCTACGCCCATACCAACAGGAAAAAACCCATGAGTTTGCTTAAAATCG
The DNA here is from genome assembly GCA_918026875.4 of Diatraea saccharalis. Classification (NCBI taxonomy): domain Eukaryota; kingdom Metazoa; phylum Arthropoda; class Insecta; order Lepidoptera; family Crambidae; genus Diatraea; species Diatraea saccharalis. The sequence continues at coordinate 17,826,104 of OU893340.1, read as the reverse complement.
ACCTTACGCCCTTAACAATAAAGCCTTGAGAGGTACATTTATATATTTGCTTTTTTTACCGCTAATCGTATTTATTCGGTAACTTAATATTATTGACTGCACATTATTGTTATGTGGAAGATATACTTTCGTGTGTAACCAACTATTTAATATTTTATAACAAACTACCTACTTTCCTGCCACTTCGCCTCCTATATCACCCTCGTATGATATAACTTACTCGTAGCTTCTCATAGGTGAAAGAATTTTCAAAATCATTCTAGTAGTTTCGGAACCTATTCAATGCAAACAAACAAACAGTCAAATTTTTCCTCTTTCCACTAAAACGAGGTTTTTTAGCACATTGGCGGATCAACGTGAAACTAAATTTTGTCATAGCAAAATAAAATCAATGAGTTGTAAGTTATAAGTAATTATAACGTACAACTATATGTGAAACAATCAAATACGAAAATAAATAATGAGAATCAATTTAATCATTCAACATTTCTATTTTGAGATATTTAAGTATCTACATAATTATTAAAATATTTAAATTAAAGCTATTCATAATTTTGCCGTATTAACAAATTATAATTTATTATGAAAACACCTGCCGCGCTAACTCAACTTTTAGTATCCGATATGGAGGGCTCTTCTGCGTCAAAATCTTCAAGGTACTCCAACAATCGGAATATCAAATAAGTAAGTGCTTTCAGCTTACTTATTCCTAGACTACTACATATAGCCATGCTATTATGCTATTATGTTAAAGAAAAACAAATTCTAACTCAATATCGTGCGCAGCGCTATCATATTAAAGGGCTCCAGTTTAAATAAAACCTACTTGGAAAGGTTATAGAAAGTTTTAATTTCACTGAAGCTTTATGTATGTCCTCACTCTAAGATTCTGCAGTGCTATTCTGTAATAAAATTTGCGATAAACTCTACGTGGAACACACCGTCATCACAGAAGAGAATAGGTTAATTTCAAAGCGTCAAAGCTCCCAAAGTTGCAAACTTTAATAGTCTTTAGTTCTAACAGTGGCATAGAAATCAAATTACATTTCTTTTTATCACTTATGCTAATCCAGCTGGGCTCATCTTGATCCTAACGTTATTTCTAACATAAATATTAATTACGACTCTTGATTACAAAGTCTAAACCGCCACAATATTGTAATTTCAAATTATAACAAGATATTACAAAACTCCAGTTATAATTCAAGGATGTTTTATTATTTATAAGTATCCTTGATTCTCTCAAGATAATTTGGGTTGACTTTTAATTAATTTGGAATATTTATAATTATTTTTAATTAAACGTACCAAAAATACCTACACCAAAAATTTCTTACGTTTCAATTGGTTTTGTACAAACAATAGCACGCCATGCTATACAAAACTGTTGAATTACTCCAATTGATTTTAAACCTTGATGGTTTTCGTAAAAAAACAAATTGAAATGTGAAATATTCATACTTTATATCACATCAATTATTTCTAGTTTTTCTGAATTCCATCATTTTCTTAGAGCTTTAAGATAGAGGAGATCGTGATCAAAGTATTAGGCGTTCAAATAAAGGCAGACGTTTTTCAATCAAAAAACATTGACGACGTCGCTTTTGTTATTACATTTGCTTGGATTTCAAAGCTCGAATCAACAACCTTAAAATACATAAGTGCAAACAAAAATATTATCTCGAGTCGGTACCTTAAATAACACCCAAATACCCAATCACATTCGCATAAACTTAAAAAAAAAACTCTTTTAAAAGCTATTCAAGATTTTTTGAATTTTTTCGCAAGGTTATATTAGTATGCGAAAAATTTGATGATATTTTGACTTATTGAAGCTTATTGGAGTACATAAAGATGGTATTGGGTGCAAATATAAGTTTGTGATATCTACAAGATACAATAGGCCCGTTTTGTAAGGATACAATGCCCGACCGAATTTGGCACCTGTCTAAAAGTCTCACCGAGTCTTCTCACGCCCTCAAAAAAACGGGTTACTGCACTTTTGAGTACTTTTTTTTTTGTATTTCAAACTGATCTTGACTTGTCATTATATTTTTTATTTTCTATAAATGCTTATTCAGTCAGAGATGAAATAACACGGATATTCATATTTAAATGTAAGTACTTTGAAAAATATTTTATAACATATTTAATACAAAATTTCCTACAAAAAAATAATATACCTCTCTCGTGACAAACTATTCTTATCTGCCAATAACACACAGACAGATAGTGTTTCGCACGAAATAATAATTAACAAAAAAATATTTTTTTTCTTGAAAACAAATCTAAACTGGCTTATTAATAAAATTATGCGGCCAAGCCAAGGATTTCGAAGTACAAATAAAATTTAAAAGAATTTTAATCAGTCTGTTTTTCACAAGTCGCGGACTAAATGTTGAACATACATAAAATAAACACATGGAATGCGCTCTTTTTTGAAGTCGGTTAAAAAAGAAAGTAAGGTAAATGTACCATATTACGCATATTCGAAAATAATTTTAAAAAGTGTAAGGAAACTAAGAATAATTCTACGTACACCGCTAGATGGCGGTGTAGTCTGTTACAACGCGCTAACAAAGTTTTTGCCGTAAATATGACCTTCCCCAGCCGAGTCAGTTTAAGCATACTTACCTGGCGTAGGGGATACCGTGATCAAGAAGGCGGTTCCCCCAGGGCGAGGCTCCTCCATTGCACTGCGGTGGGGTTGACCCCTGCGATTATCCCTAATGTGGATAACTCGGACGCGTAATTTTTGGTAGTGGGGACTGCGTACGCGCCGTCCCCCCATAATAAAAATTATTACTTTAGCGTTTGTGTAACACTCAATCAATACTTAATTTATTGTTTCCTTATTAACCCTTCTTTCTTTTCCTTATTTTTTATAATATTTCATACAAGTCTATAATCAAAATTATAGTGTATTAGTAGAAGATCCGAACCTAAATCGACCTTCACCGGGTTGATAATGGAATAAAACTTATTGTATAACTAATTTAGTATATTAGATAATATATTAAAAATGGGTTGGCTAAAAAAATCCTGGACAGAATATTTTTAATTATTTTTAAAAAAATATTTTTTTATTAAATGTTGCGACATCAAGATAATAAGAAAAAATTAATTCTGACTTAAAGTATAGAACATATAGAATGTGCAGACGTTGGGTTGTCTATTATTTACCTGGACGAACTACTGGGTTGTCAGGTATAAACAGGTATAACGATGCCAGTTAATTTCACTTGATTTGATAATAAAAAAAAATTATATCAACATAAGCGCTGTTTCATTACGAACACATTGATATAGGGTTGTCTGCAAAAAATTCGGTCCTAATACGGGTTTGCGAATTTTAAAAATTAAAATTTTAACGCGTGGGAAAGTGAGTGACAGATATGACTCATAAAATCTGTAATATTAATGACATAATTCTATAGGTATTTATTCACAATTCATACATAAAGCCAAAATAAACAATAAACTATTAGTCAGGTACTCACTGTCTCTTAATAAGATTCCTTTCATTTGGTTTTGAGGGAATAATATATTTTCTTATAATACCTATCTGGTGAATTGAGGATAGTCCTAACCTCCTAACACCGTGAAACTGTTTGTTGGGCCGTAGGCCCATCCATGTTTTGAGATACGAATCATTGGTAACTACCTCGGGCATAAAAATTCAACGCTGTAAGAATCATAAAAATATGAAATGCATAATGGTAGGCATGCAATTTTTTAAAATTTTAACGCGTGGGAAAGTGAGTGACAGAGAGATCCGAGGAAAGTATACCGTGTAATAGTAAAGGACCCAACATTGCAGTCGCATCAGGAAGCCTACTCTAATTCACCGAAAAACGAAATATCGTTCGAAATTTCGGACGTTTCCTACCACAATTACGTTCGTTCCGAATATTCAACGAACGAAAATGTTTGACATATTTATTTTCTAAACCTACTCTATTTCACGAAATGACGAAACGAACATTTGAGTTTGACATCTAGTTGTTCGGAATTCTTACCTTAAATTGACGAAGTAAAAAATGTTACCTTTTCATTTTCGTTAGCAATTTTTTATTTTCGAAATGGGGTCTGTATTACTATTAATCGAGTCAGCTCTCAGAAAAGAACGATTAGACCGTAGAAGAAATCGGCGGCGGCTTCGAAAACGTTTGTAAGTAATTACAGACTGAGTTGTGAATTATTTCAAGAACTATGCCAGGAGATTATACATTTACTGCGTCCACAGGCAAGATCTCATGCCATCGAGTCCACAATTAAAGTTGGAAGATATTTTATCGTAGTTCTTGATAAAAAAAATTGCATGCCTACCATTATGCATTTCATATTTTTATGATTCTTACAGCGTTGAATTTTTATGCCCGAGGTAGTTACCAATGATTCGTATCTCAAAACATGGATGGGCCTACGGCCCAACAAACAGTTTCACGGTGTTAGGAGGTTAGGACTGTCCTCAATTCACCAGATAGGTATTATAAGAAAATATATTATTCCCTCAAAACCAAAATGAAAGGAATCTTATTAAGAGACAGTGAGTACCTGACTAATAGTTTATTGTTTATTTTGGCTTTATGTATGAATTGTGAATAAATACCTATAGAATTATGTCATTAATAAGGCCCACACTCCACCAAAGCGGAGACGAGACGAATGCAGAGGAGATGATTTTTAAACAACCAATAGAATTTCGTTATTCATACATCTCGTCTCCGCTAAGCTCCAGTGGAGATCGCTAAGCGGAGATGTTTTATATTTGTATGGTGCGATGAAAGCGGAGATGAGAGCTGTGCCTTGACGAGACGCAGCGGAGACGAGAAGATGTGTGCTTACGTTTTTGTAAAAGCGACATAACGTCTACCTTTCGTGTCAGAACGCGTACTGAGCATTCAATGCCTTGCACAATCTCAACGCTAGCTAACGCACATCTCCGCGACACAATACGCATCTCCGCACAGCTTCGGTGGATTCACCCGAACAAAATAACACCTCTTCTCGTCTCCACATTGGACATCTCCGCACATCTCCGCTTTGGTGGAGTGTGGGCCATAATACAGATTTTACGAGGCATATCTGTCACTCACTTCCCCACGCGTTAAAATTTTAATTTTTAAAATTCGCAAACCCGTATTAGGTCCGAATTTTTTGCAGACAACCCTATATCAATGTGTTCGTAATAAAACAGCGCTTATGTTGATATAATTTTTTTTTTATTATCAAATCAAGTGAAATTAACTGGCATCGTTATACCTGTTTATACCTGACAACCCAGTAGTTCGTCCAGGTAAATAATAGACAACCCAACGTCTGCACATTCTATATGTTCTATACTTTAAGTCAGAATTAAATTTTTCTTATTATCTTGATGTTGCAACATTTAATAAAAAAGTATTTTTTTAAAAATAATTAAAAATATTCTGCCCAGGATTTTTTTAGCCAACCCATTTTTAATATATTATCTAATATACTAAATTAGTTATACAATAAGTTTTATTCCATTATCAACCCGGTGAAGGTCGATTTAGGTTCGGATCTTAGACTATATCTTAAAATACATCACATTATTTCATTTCTTTCTATATATAGCATATGACGAATCACATGCAAGAATATTATAATAGTTATTTAAGATACGAGTGCGGAAAGTAAGGTTTTACGAGTAAAGGCCAACGAATTCGAAAAAACCTTTTACGCTCAAGTTTATTACAACATTTTTCAATGCTTTTTGCGAGGAAATAAAACAAATATATAGGTTAATAAAACTAAGTATGTATTAAAGGTAAAAATTATTTGTTAAAATTAAACGAGATATTTGAACATGTTTTCATGTCATACATTTTTATTTGAAAATATTCGTTCTAGGCTCCTTGAAATACTTTTAAATACCTGTTTCACATGTTCGAAGAGTAACTCTAACATTGTTTGAAACAATATTCCTATGATTACGTGCGATAAATATATAAGTATATTTTGAACTTTTATATCAAAAGCTTTATTGAAAATAAATAGTCAAAATCCAACTGAATTCAGTGTAACGGCTAGCTAGACAAAATTCATTGTTCAAAAACTGATCGAAACGTGAAAAATTTAAAGCATATTATGCTTATAATTTTTCTCTCTTAGGACTTCTATAGCGGACTGAAGAGCACTCACCTGGATAACGAGGAGTCGTTGTTACGAAAAAAATATATTATTATATTTATGTAGAATTAAATTAAGTGTCATTCTTTAGAGTAAGCCTTGCGTTTTTGTATCTATTCGAAGAATTTAAAACATATTATGGGAAAATGTTGAATTAATCGTGAATTTTAGGTATCTTTACATTTTTTCATTATACTTTGCAGCTCAGTTAAATCTCATTCATTAATTAAAGCTGTACCAAAGCCTGTGAACGACTTGTGAAAATCATAATAAAAATCGTTCGTTATTTTTGGAGGTTCACGTGGTTTTATAAAAATATTTTTAATAATAAAAGATATTCTTTTATTAAGCTCGTCTCTTATTCAACAATGCTCTTAACACGACATTTATAAAAAACATGCGAGCTTTTTGCAGCATCCAATGAAGTCACAATACATATTTTATCGTGTTCACGGGATCGTGGAATTCTATTTTTAGTCCCACTTCTAAGGTGGTATTAGAAAATGGATTATGTATGGATGTATGCTCGCTAGAGGGATAAAGCGAAACCTTATAGGATTAATGACAAGAGGTGCGTTTGTGTAAAATGTTGCAAAAAATACTCATGGAATAAGGCATCTGCGAACGTGTGCAAAAAGAACCATACTATATAACTAACTCTACCAGCTTCGTACTGCTTGATGGCTCAACTCATATAAATTGGTTAATGGGCTTCGCATGAGGGGTCCACAGAGGCCGTCACTCTTATGGAACCCATTGAATAAAACAAAAAGTAACCAATTACGGAATAGAATAGTATCCTAATTAATAGTACGAAAAAGTTATCTAACTTATTACTTAAACATTCTACTGATTATTGGGCGGGTGTATATTTTTGTGTATATATTGTTTCTTATCACATTTTATTGCTGAATATATATATTTTCAATCACTTTAATCGTGTGAAAATTAGGGGTGCAAGATTTATAAAATATATTGAATTCAGTCTATATCAATATGGTCTTCATTTTCTTCGTCAGTGTTACGGTTGTTACTTTCAGCTTCTGCAAGAATTTCTTCCTCAGTAGCTAAGGCGCATACGGCGACACTGTCATCTATTCCAATAAATTCCTCTATCTCAATTCTTTGTTCTGTAGCAGTAGATCTTTGCAACTGGGTAACCAGCTCAGCAAGTGGTACGTTGTCTTCTTCATCTATAGATTGTATCAGTCTCACTAGCGGAATATCATCGTCGTCCTCCGCTTGTGATAGAGAGAGATCTTTGAAACCTGCATGGCGAAAGCAGTTAGCTATAGTGGTCTGTGTGACCTTTTCCCAAGCTTCCGATATCATTAGAATTGCATCCAGAACAGAGAGAGTTTTAATGCTGTTATCAATATCAATATTCTGTATCATTTGTAACACTTGAAGTTTTCTGTATTGTGTTTTTAAAGCTTTTATCACTCCTTGGTCCATGGGCTGTAAAACAGAGGTGACATTGGGCGGTAAAAACACAAGCTTTATGCATTTCAGATTGGAGACTGCAGGGTGAGCAGGACAGTTGTCTACTAGGAGAAGATTTTTTTTTCCTGCAGATTTTAATTCCGCATCCCAGTTACGCAGCCACTTTTCAAAAATTTGCGATGTCATCCAGGACCTAGTGTTGTTTTCATAAGTTACAGGCAAACATTGAATGTTCTTGAAGCAACGCGGTTTTTTAAGCTTTCCCTATCACCAACAGTTTTCTTTTACATGAACCAGTCATGTTTGCCGCAACCAATACTGTTATTCTTGTTTTGGACAACTTTCCGCCCTTGCATTCCGCGCCTTTGAATTTAAGTGTTTCTGTCAGGGGTTAAATTGTAAAACAATCCTGTTTCATCAGCATTAAAGATTTCTTCTGGCGTGTATCCTTCGCACAGTACAGGCCACTTATGAGAGAGCCACTCTTCAGACACTCCTTCAGGAACGCCAGCCGCTTCACCGCAAACTTTTCCTGCCACAATAGTATGACGAGCACGAAAACCAATGAACACTTAAAATTTTCCTTACCAGTAAGACGAGCAAAGTTTGCTTTGTGTTGCAGAATCAGATCACTAATTGGGATGTTGTTTACCCTCTGATGTTTAAACCAAGGTAATAAAGCATCTTCTATAACCTTATGTTCACTTGTCTTCGATCGTTTAAATTTTAAAGAGTTGTTTTCGAAAAGAGCTTTTATTTTTTCTCTATTCTTCCAAATCGTTGATACTGTAAAGTGACAAACTCCTCTTTCCTTTACAATTTTACTATTTCACTCCCCATTTTGTAATCTTCATATAATATGAGATTTTTCTTCAATAGTAAACACTTTCCTCTTTTTTACAACATGGTAATCAAAGCCAAAACTTATTAATCAAGCTATCACTCACGCAATCAGTTAGCGCAATAAACAATAGGTGTGAAATATACAATGACCGGGAAGAGGTTCGGATGGGGTGGGAGAAAGTACATAGTGCGCCTTCGCCTTTATATCACTTCATAGTGCCGATATTTTTTAGTTTTTTTAATATCTTGTTTGCAAGGTTTATGTAACTAAAATTCGTTTATTATTAATTTTTATTTGTTGTAGTATTTGTTTTATAATTAATTTGTTTAAAAATACTACCCATAATGTATAGCTGCCAATGTAATAAGGAATAGTAGCTTGACAGCCCATTTCCGTGAAGCGGGTTGTTACGAGTACATGGAGTGATGGTGGTTTTTGCTTTTAAAGAAGTTATTCTATATCGATATATATCAATATTTAGGCGGCAATATATCGATTATCCTCGTCATCAGCACCTGGTCGTCCACTGCTGGACGTAGGCATCTCTGAGCGCTACCCATCGAACGCAATTTTCGGCTAACCCTCACTTAGTTATTTCCAGCTATCTTGCGAAGATTGTCTTACCATCTTGTCTGAGCACAGAACACGGAAATGTGTTCTGTGAGTCTGAGGGCGCCCCACACTGCGTTTACCGAGCCGCGGTCTCCACTCAAGTTTGTTTGTCCCACCGATTGTCGGTTCTCCGACTAATGTGACCTGCCCATTTTCACTTCAGCTTGCTAGTCGATTACTTTTCTTCTATGACACCACATTTCGGATTCGATCCTTCAGAGAAACACCGAGCATAGCTCACTGAGGGAATTTCATTTTAAAGACAGGTCCCACTATGAGCGTCCACATTTCGGCTCCATATGTCATAACACTGATTGAAGACTTTCGTCTTTAGACTTTGTGGGATAAAACAACACACTGTGTTCTTCTAATGACCTCCTTTTCGAAGTGGTTTTTCACCCCGTTTTTATTATCAAACAAATATATTTCTTGATTTTCGGACATCCAATGAAAACCTTAACGAATACAATATCAGGTAAGCTTATTAATGAGCTTTTCTCTCCAATCAGGAATTAAGCTTAGCATTAATGTAAAAAAACCATTGAATACATTGACATAAAACATGAATCAAGATTTCTTAAAATATTCTACAACTTTTTAGAATCTTACGTAAAGAAAACATCAAACACAATAACTTAAATGACTCCAAATGAATGCAACGATATGTTATCTATATTTTGGGCCTACGAAACACGCTCCAATTCAATTTAAAGTTATAGAAGTGGCCATAAAACATGGTAAATGTAACGTCAAAAAGAACAGTGGCCTTTATAGAATTAAGAAAGTAGGCCTATCGCTTGGGGATCTTGTACCCGCCTACGCTTGTTCCCCGCATTATCATGATTTGTCCGCAAACTTTCCAACTTATCTAACGGTGTAATCTTCGTATTAGTTAAATACGTTTTGAGAATGATAAAAAGAAGCTTTGAAATCACCTCTAAATTTTGTTTAAAATTATTCTTAAGAGGTAACTGTATAAAATCATAAATTTATTTGACTGATATAGCTGTCAAAATTATCTATACGCATTTTGGCAAATACTAGAGGTTCTAATTCTGATGCTGTCCTATTTTAAACCTTATACTTGATCAAAGGGGAAGAAGCATAACGAAACAAATAAATAGTATGTTTTCAACACTAAACATGTTTTTTTTTGTATCCTACAAGTAAATGACATTTTTCTGTTATATGTTCGGTAAATATGCACCATTTATAATAACTAATGTTTATACACTAATTTGGAAAACATTACGCTTTGAAAACTTGAACAAAGTAGGGAATATAAATTACAAAAAAATTTAAAAGTACATGTCATTAAATTAGTTACATAAAACGTAACAACTCTCATTATATCGACTATAAATATAAACGCACAAATACCAAAGATATTACAAAGACTCCCATATGTTTGTCACTTAGTGACTCGAATTTGTAGGGGGCTTTTCGGCCAACAAGCAGCAGTACCACAAACATAGCACCGTATCTCTGAAACTATTAATCGCAGACATACTATTACTTCTACATTATTTCTCATATATTAATGGACTACTTATTAATAACATTAAAAAAATTATCAAATAGCCTTTATCCGACCATAAACAAGTCGACACTTCTCAATTAAAAGTTTTCTCTTCTGTCATTGTCAATTTGCTTCAGGAGGCTAATGGTTAATACCTTTAAGTTCTAACTTAATATGATATCTCATTTTACTGATTAGGATCAGTCTATTGTAGGCAATAGAATATTTTAAAGTTACCTATTTCTCAGATAGAAATTAGTTACACAATAATTGTCGAAAAATTACGCTAACTTCTTTGATCTCAAACTGAAATACTTTGATTGGAACAACGATCTACCGTAAAAAAAGTTTCCTTTTTTTATTATTAGCTTTTAGACAGGAACTTTTACTCTATTCCAGAATACATTTATATAAATCAGCGATTCCAAACCTAGTAGAAATTAACCCAGCGGGGGTTAATCAGCTTTTAAGTTGGGTTATAAGATATAATTTAGACCAAATAAAATAAAAGAACAATTTAAATAAACGTCTCATTGAAACGGAACAAGATTCAGGAAGTTAGTACTTTTAAATGAAAGTAAACCTAATATCGAAAAATTATGAATGTACATTGATACACGCCGTTTTTTATTAATCTGTATTTGTATTACAAACATGATAAAATATCACTAAGTTTCATCACCAACCTAAAAAATGTGTCAAAAAGTACTTTTGTATTGAAAAAAGATGTGTTGTAGAAATGTTTTAGATTCCCGCTGGTCATTTGTCCGCAGAAATGCATCTTAGTTAATTTTTAGCACTCGGTTTTTTTACACTAATAATTCACAGCAGAATCAGACAAAAGCTAACTTTGAACTAGTAATAGCAAAATAGCGACTATCTGTCAGTTACACAAACGTCCATTAAGGTTTAATGTCGCCTTTAAGCTGTAATGAATGTCAAATTTGTATGGGTAATATCACTTTAAGTAATGACTATTTTAATGGGCGTTTGTGCATCTTGCTGTATAATATTTTAAATTTAGGAAAATATCTAAATACCAATAAAGGACTAAACAGGACCTGACAAGACTGACGAATTTTTCAATTACTTGTTCCTATTGGGTCCTGGGTAGCTCAGTGGTTAGAGTACTCGCTCGGATTGCGAAAGGTCGTAGGTTCGAATCATCTTCGAACCATCTCAGAATACCAGGGACAGGGAAATATTGAAAGAAATTATTGAGATGAAGAATTTAATAATGTAAATGAGTCACTTTGTAGATAGGGCTGCCACATCCTGAATTTAATTAATCTTAAACATTGAAAGACAAAAAATAAACACAACTTATATACTATAACATTTATGTCTTAGCTTTCTAAAAAAACAAAAAACTATACTAAATTAGACTATTAGAATAGCTACTGTAAGGATAAAAAATATTTTTGGACGATTCATATTTGAATGAAGAATTTTTATTTTTTTAAATTAAAATTAACGTTTTTATCATAGGCACTGAAAAATATTGCTACAGGAAAATAAGAAAATTGACGTAGACTGTTCGTGATTATTTTGCGTGTATTACAAAAAATATAATTCTAGTGACCCTGTTGACGCAAGGATATGAAATGACGTAGGCTCCATGACGCCTGTACTTAATATATGCTACATGCATATATCAGAAGCCCTTATTATCAAGTAATATGGTCCACTTTAGAGCTAAAACGTGAATAGAACGGTTATTTTATTTCCGTGACATTTATTAATATTCATGCCTGAGGTGTTGTTTCAAATAATTAAGTTATAAACAAATAATTAAGTTTTGTGATGTTATGAGTCGTATACCGTTTGTGTTTTGTTAACAAAATTAGTTGAATGTGTATACCATACACCCGATCAGGGTGGAATTGAACTGCTGACCAATTCCGTTAATGTTTACGTAATTATTGCATCTCATTAGAATCACATCTAATTGTAGCAGAATTAGAATCAAATAACATTTAAATCAAAATATATTTATTGTACCAAAACATTATCTTTTGAAAAAAGTTTTGAACTACTAATGCTGCGACAGTGCAGCTTGACTCGTTGTTCGACTCTGTATTCGATGATTTTTGAACGAATAGCTTCAGTACGGATTCAGATGTGCTAATGACGTGCCAGCGACTGCAGATGCTAAAAAGACAAACGAAACACGAAGCCGATTAAGATAACAATATTTTAGCTAACTTTAACCAACCCTTGTGAAAGATTATACAATATATAATCGATATAATATAATAGATTTACAATATATAATTAGTTACATGCATGCGTAATAAAACAATTTTAAACACAGTGAAACTAGTCTCGTAATGGCATGAAATCAACAGCATCTCTAAGACACTAGTTCTGACAACATAGTAGTTTTATTATCCGCAGATGGTGTCGCGCGCAACACTAGTTTCACCATGTAAAGTGTGATGATATTCGTTGTGTGACACTATTTTAAAACAAAATTGCAACAGTGATTTCATACCATAAGCCATATACCTGAAATTAGTGTCATCAAACGAATGCACGCATTGTGAAACTGTTATTGAACTTCATGTAATTAGTTTCGTAAGGTAAATTCGACTTCATAATATACAATAAAAATTTAACTGTAGATGAAAAACGCTAGTACCTATCGCTGTATTATAATGCCACTTGTTGCTGAAACGCCACGCTGCGCACAGCGGGTGACTAACTTATTTTATTGGGGACATATTGACCCAGCTTCCTCCTTAATATTAATAAAAATTTGATACCCTAATTACGTTGAGGTTAATATAATTCCTAGTAAAGTTGTGAAAATAAAATTAATTGTTTCGAAATAATATTAAAGTTCAAAATATAGTAACCATATTTGGTTCGTATCTTGTTAACTCCATTTATATTATCTGAGTCGTATCAGTAATTAATGAATGAAAAAACATTGTAATCTTCCTTATTCGTCTTTATAAGTTATAAATTTAATGAAAAATCTGGTCTTAATTACCTAAGTACCTAATCTTAATAAAAATATTGTCTTATTATCAAAGTAATATGATAATCTTCATCATCTGCTTTTTAAGTCCCCACTGCAGGGGTCCGGACCTTCCTTAAGGATGGTTAAAGAGAATGAGCCATTACCCTATCCCGCTGGCCCATTGCAGATTGGAGGATTTTATCGACTGCAAGTGTAGCCGGAATAAATGGTTTAACGTGCCTTCCGCAGCACAGATTAGCTTGAGACAATAATATTTTTTGGTCACCCATCCCGTGACCAACCGAGCTATTACTAGATAATCTATATGAATAAAAATGAATCGCAAAATATTTAGCTTAGCTCAAAACTCAAGAACGGCTGTACCGATTTGGTTGATTTCTTTTTTGGTGTGTTTTACGAAATTTTAGGAAGGTTCTAATGGACAGAAAAAACGTAAAAGATAGAGAAATAGGGCAGAACAAGGCCTGCCGGGACAGTTAGAAGTTATTAAATAAAGTAAATTATTTACTAAAGGTATTTTCAGTGCGTGCACACGTCACGCGAGACGCAGCTGCCGCCCGCCCGACGACCAACACGTGTACTTACATGCCGCCCGTCGAACGACAGATATCTTTCACTTATTATTAAATATTAATTGGCATTTAACGACAATAGTTTACTCCTGTATAGACACACCTAACCTAACCTAACATTATAAAAAGAAAAGATTTAATTATTTGTTTGCATCGAATTAGCTCCAAAAGAACTGTACCTATTTTTAAAAAAATTACACACAACGTGACACTATTTAACAACAGTTAACACACTTAATTATAATAATAATAATCAACAGCAAAAATAACAATTAAAAATAAAGAATTAATTTAGTATTAATAATAAATGTGTTGAAATTTCTCAATCGTTTATGATTATTAAAAGGAAATGTTAGATGTATATGGAAGTACCTACTATCAACATCGGAATATTTAATTTTGTTACAACTTGAAAAGTTTTAAATTAGTGTAATCAGACCATTTGAAAGTTTTTGTTTTCAATTGCACGAGACAAAAGTTATGTAGTTTATAATTATAAAGTTTATAATTATGTTAATAAAAGAGAATTATTGCTGAAAAACCGCTACGGATTTTAGAATAAATGTAATCTTTATCTTTGACTGTAAAATAAAAGAAATATTAATACGTTCCTTTATAATATGTAACACATCAGTTTCTGAAGCTATCGCCGAAAATTATAAGGCGTGGATACAAAAGCGGACTAATTCTTTCCATTAGTTTTCCGTTAGACTTTTCCATAGATAGAGATATACAGTTTTCCATTAGTTAGATTTCAGATTTTGCTGGTTTGGTTCAATCATCATAATATAAATACTTTCATCCTTTTAATAAATAACAGATAAATATTACAAAGATAAAAATATCTAAGTACATTTTAATCTTTATAAATTTTCCTATTGCTAATAGCCAATGCCTGTCGCTATCTTAATCCGTGCCTATGTACTCCGACCGTCCCACGGTCGAACCCCCGTCTAAAAACATTCACACCAATAGTTCGCGAATGGAATTGCATTTCCTAATTGCTCCTCAGTTTCCCACCGTGCGCCGGACACGCGGCACTTTGAACCACCCAAATTAGAGCAAGCCATTGCAATTTAAACTCTATAATGTTACTTGCAATGTCTATTTTTAAAATTAGTGTTGTCAAAACTAATAATCATACTGTTTAATATCTAGCTTAGCTATTTGGTTCGTCATATATGAGTCTTATTAGCGAGGTGTAACAACTATTATACCGTGGTGCAGCTTTACAGCTTTATTGCAGAGAAGGATTCATTTGCAATTTGGATTGCGAAAAGAGTAACCGTTTATACGTTGTAATAAAACGCATTTTAGTATATTTTATTCGTAATATGCAGTTGGCGGTGGTTAATCGCGGTGGGCATAGGGTAAAAATGCCGTAGGGTGATGGCACACGGGGCGGCACGCGGCGCGCACTCCGCGTCCGGCCATCCACGCGCTCGCACGTGGCGTGTGTGCACCGCTCTTTACCGCGAACGTCACGTGACTGACAAAGTTTCTTATGTGATAACATCAAAAGTTTTTCGGTAACTTCAGTGACAGTTTAACAAACTCTTTTATGTTATTTAAAAATTGTGTTTAGGACAAGTTTGAGTGTTTTCTTCAATTATGGAATATCATCATCGTCATATGGAACAACCACCATTGCAGGGTCAGACACAGCCCCCCCAGTGGGGGTACGGCTGGGGTCCACCGGCTGCTCCTGCGCCACCTGCGCCAGCGCAAAGAAATAAAAGGACTCACTCTGAAAGTGAAGACGATGCCTTTTCTGAAGAAAGTAGTAGTAAAGATGCACAGTGAGTACTCGCTTCTATAATAAGATGTATAAATAAGAAATCTTATTAACTATCCGTAATTTATTAGACAGACATAATAGATTATGTTAAAATTAACAAATAATGTCAATTTCTGTTATTTAAAAAACTATCAATAAACTACACTAATATTATATAAAATTACACATTTCCAATCCCGTTTACATTGTGTAATTTTCAAAAGGACTGTGATTAAAAACGAGATAATAGCCCGTAACAAATAATTTCACAATAACAAGTCAACAATTTTACAGTAAAACCGCAACACATACACAAAAATACAGCCTTCGTAGCTACGACGTAGCACGTAGATCAGTATATTTCGACACGTTAAAAACTTTTTACCTATCCATATTTCGATGTTCAGTTATTTATTTCTTGGCCCTAATGAGATCGAGATAGATAAGATATTCTTTATAGTGCACCCAAAACAAAAAAAAATGAATAAATTTAGCCACGATGACCTATAAATGCTGCACATAATTTTTAGAATCCGAGTTTTCTATTCTGCAAAAAGGTACTATTTGTTAGTTTTTTCATGTTGAAGATAATGTCCGAAACTCGTCGAAATAGAAATAGTCTTTGACCTTTAAAAAGGTCTTCAGGTCACTGATTGCTATGGGATTTCCTTATATTCCCATGAAAAACGAAATACGTTTCGTTATAACTGCGTGGGCATCATTACTATGTGATAATAATAAGATTAACATTGAGAGTTTACATGCTTCTAAATAGGTAGAAAGGGTTTAGCCGGATACGTATGACGAGTCGGCCCCCAAATAGGAATCGATATTGAAACTTATGTTTTAATATCGACTTGATGTTCAAACACGATTTATGTACTTTTCGCGACTGACTTCCGCTTTGACCTTGAGATAAAGAGCAAAATATCCGTATGCTTGACTATTACTGAATGTGATATATCTCTAAAACTAATTAAGATAAAGAAGTGAAACTAACGCGAGGTGTTAGGTTACATTACAGAGTATATCACATATATTTTTTTATAATTTTTAAAATAAAAAATTACATTAAAAAAATAAAAACAATAAAAAATCATGTTTTTTTTCTGAGTTCTCTGTGACTTACAATCACGAAATTAATATATGTTATGCTCCTTTGTGTGCCCTATTACCCATAAAAATTGCGTGAAAAAAAAGTTGGTGCAACACAACGAAAAAAAATTATATGTGATTTCTGTCTTATGGTATACCCTTGTATTATAAGGTTTTCACATTACATCATTGTTTTTTTTTTCGAAATTTCACATTAGCTTGTTTTAAAACATAAGTAACTAGTCTTAAGAGATGGGATAATAGTTAAAAAAGAAATGAAAAAAAAAACAGCCAGTGTTCAATACTTATTATTATTACTTTTTCGTGTCTATCAAAATACAAGAAACAAAATATTAATCATCGTCACTGTTGTAATTAATTACAATCGGAACACTTTGAGTCGCAAATAACTTAGTTAGGACCTCAGCAGGACGTACGATTTTGGACAAATATCTTCCATATGATAGATAATAAATAATAGCTGCTACATGAGAACAGCATCCCACTGTACGTTTGCCATTGGGGCAATCACAGCAATAACGAAGAATACTATTGTAGTCATTACCTTCGGAAATATAGTGAATGTAAATTCGATAGACTTTTCTATTTATATGTCTTGATTTTACTTCTGCTTTGATGATATTAGGTGCTGATTTCACATATTGTACTGAGAGATTATTTTGATCGTCCATTATTTCGGCCAAGTTAAATGCTGCACATTTAGAAGTAGAAGCTTTTTTGTTAATATATGGGATAAGTCAACACTTCTTACAAAAAATATCATTAACTATTACGATTTTATTCAAACAGTCACTAAACACTTTAGCTTCTTCTTCATTCTTCATAATTTTTTTATAACCAGGAACCTTACACAGGTACTTGTTACAATTTTTACACTTTCTCGACATTATTACTTAATAATGATTTGGTTCGATAGTTAATTATTTAGAAATGCTGATACAAAATACCTATGACAGAATTTGAGTCCCAAACTGCCTTCTTGTGTAATACAAATGACTGCTACTTTAGCTAAACAAACGATGCAGTAAACAGCTCGATAACAAGTTCGAACTTGTTTGTTTATACACTCACACTACAAGGCGCGAATCACATATAATTTTTTTTCGTTGTGTTGCACCAACTTTTTTTTCACGCAATTTTTATGGGTAATAGAGCACACAAAGGAGCATAACATATATTAATTTCGTGATTGTAAGTCACAGAGAACTCAGAAAAAAAACATGATTTTTTTTTATTTTTAATTTTTTAATGTAATTTTTTATTCTAAAAATTATAAAAAAATATATGTGATATACTCTGTAATGTAACCTAACACCTCGCGTTAGTTTCACTTCTTTATCTTAATTAGCTTCAGAGATATATCACATTCAGTAATAGTCAAGCATACGGATATTTTTCTCTCTATCTCAAGGTCAAAGCGGAAGTCAGTCGCGAAAAGTACATAAATCGTGTTTGAACATCAAGTCGATATTAAAACATAAGTTTCAATATCGATTCCTATTTGGGGGCCGACTCGTCATACGTATCCGGCTAAACCCTTTATGGATTCTATGTTTGATTAAACAAATATATTTTTTTTAACAATATTTAGTATTTATTTACTTTCTATTTAATTTACATTGTAAATATCTTCGCTTAATTCTTGAAAGATGGTATATATAAAACAATGGACGAATAAAAACTGGATTTGAATATAAAAAACTTTGATTCTAATTTTGAAAGTACATTTACACAGTTTAAAACAAAGTCGCTTCCCACTGATATCTTTTGCGTTACTCAACAGATTTCAATTTGGTTTTCATAAATATATAGATTGATTCAGTATGAAGGTTTATATCAATAACATAGGACCAAGCCGACGAAGCCGCTGGTGGAAAGCTAGTATACCAATAAATAATAGATGAAAAAAATAGATGACTAAAAAATGAATTCGATGTTTGAATTTACTTGTAATTCTTATTTTAAATTTCGAAACAAAGTCAACTTCTTAATCGGCCTTATTTTCCCGTACAGATCTCCAGGTGGCGACTCGTGTCAGTTAATGACGCGTAAGCGACGTCGCGGGGTCATCGAAAAGAAGCGACGGGATAGAATCAACACATCGTTGACAGAACTAAAGAGACTGGTACCAGCCGCTTGCGAGAAGCAGGGCAGTGCGAAACTGGAAAAAGCTGAAATCCTACAACTTACTGTAGACCACCTTAAGATGTTGCATGCTAAAGGTAAGAAATTTTGTTTGATTTTAACAAGAGTTCGTTTCAAAAATCCGGTTACTAAAACTCGTGGAACGTTCCAAAAAATCCGTTACTAAGCAAATTAATGAACTGTCTTATGATATGTAAATATGTATGACACGCTGTACGTACATAATAACATTTCCAGGATCTAGGCCCAATATCTATGTTTAAAAATATCAGTAACCCCAAATTGGTTATTTGTCCTTAGACGAAGATTCAGTTTAGAAGAAAGAATAATATAATACCCATGGGTATGGAATTTAAGATAAATTATTATCGGGTAAAATCTTATTTAAAAGAAACAGGGACTCAAACCATCTCTTTAAACACAACACATATTCTGGAAATGTTGCCTAATCGTGGTGTTTGAAACAGACATATTATTATAAACTTTTTTTTAAGCTATCCTCCGAATTCCCGCTAATCATATCTATTCCTTATAAAAATGACAGGAAGTATCAGCCTTGAAATCTTTAAATCGAATGTGCACAATCATGCCCGTTACGTTCGTATAAAGCTGTCATTCATACCCTCAACTACTTACTTCCTCCCCCAATAAAAAGTAGGCGATAAAAAGATATAACTTTTTGCAATATAAAAACTTAAAATGCATAACGGGCCTGCCAAAAATCAACTTACATACACTTTTTCTTTCATAAACTCTTCCTTTTTAAATATTACTTTCTGTTCCTATTACAAATGAAAGAAATAGTTAAAAAAAACTGTATTTTTTTTCTTTAAATGGATCTGAAATAAAATAACATTCAAAAAGTTTCTCTTAGTTTTGAAATCATAGTTTTCGAGTTTTACTCGTAATCGCTGTTCCATTTTCAAATAAATTGCGGATAAATAATTATTAAGAGTCACTCATACATAAGTCCTTATACATACCTATTATTTATTTTGTAATTGACATTTGATTCGATGTATGATATATCTATTAAAAGTGTAACACTTAAAATTTTACTTCAAATGAAAGTAGATCAAATATATATTATTACTTATATCAATTAAACCGTTTTTTGTACCCACACAAAATTTCATGTAATATGTCTATGGTTTTTAATAACGTAATAGATTTTTTTTTAATTAAAAAGAACATATTCAATCAATATTTGGTAACGTAATCCGTATATCCCTTCGATATATGTATGATAAGAATTAAAAAAAAATAACTAAACTCTCCCTGGAGAGCAGGCGCGCATACGGGCGGGGGACGTGTGTTACATGCGTATACGCAGGCGACCCGTTCCGGGTTCCCACGCCGTTTCCGGGTATAACGACAGGTGGACTGCGGTTTTTGTAGATCTCTATACTAGTAGCCCAGTATTTTTTTACCTTAAAAACAATTAAAAAAAAATCTATACTAACATTTTACATTAAATAGAAATAAGGTTAAGGTTTTATTTTCGTTGATAATTTAAAATTTAATCCTTATTATAAAGAAAGTTTGTACTCTCATGAAATTCTGAACAGAATTTCATTAGGTTTCACTAATAGACAGAGTCATTCATGAAAGGTTTGAATTTATAATTTATTATGATTTTGTTTAAATTTACATAAATATAACGAAAACATCAGGTAAACCCGTGAGTGATTTTTAATTAATAATTTTATAAAAACTAACTATAAAACGGTTCCAAATAAAAATAATAACTTTACAAATTTCATGAATTAATATAAAAACTTCAAGCTTAGAAATCATTTTGGTCATAACATTGAAACGTCCTCTGCAAACTCACTTTCATTGACATGTAATGTGCACGTGACATTCAAAAAAGAAATTCCGTTGAATAATTAAATCGTTGATTTACTCTTCCTTCCGCTTTTCGATTCAAAATAAAATGGAATGTGGTTTACAGGCGTACAAATTGATTGCGGTTACCACGTACTCGTACGGTTCGAAAATCAAACTAATTATACCTACTTCCGAAGTCATTTTTAAATTGGAATGATTTTAAAAATAAAAATTATTATTTAACGTACATGTTGAAATGTTTATTTTTCTCTTTTTGTGCAAAAAAGTTTATAATACAAGGAGTTTTGTACATATAAAGAGTTTCATCGTCTTTCAATAACCATATAGACACGAAGCTTTACTTATTTATATTATTAGTATAGTTCACACGCAAATCTATACAATAAAATAGGCCATTTTAAAAAGTCATTCACAGATTTAGTATATTAAAATCGCGTTCGGGCCACAACAAAGCATTAAAGGCATGTCGGCCATCTGACCGGGATCAGTTACCAGGTAGGACAGACAAACGGACGGACACCTGGCGCCAACAAAAACTACAAACAGGAAGATAGAGATAGATATGAACGAATGGACGCGCCGCCTTTTTTATGTATATTTACTCGGTTTTAATCAGGCTCGGTTTTATCAATAGGAAAATAATACTTCGAAGATTTGAGGCCTTAAAATGTTGTGATATAAAAAGTTCTTTGTTTAAATTAGGTTAATGAAACACATTTGAATCATGCAACACATTTTACCTACCACCCATTCAGTTCTCATTGGTGACATTATTAAACTCAAGAATAAAGTTTAAAATCAATTCGACAGTGAACCTTTGAAGTATATCTTCCTTATCCTTAATTTAGATCGTGACATTAATTTAAAACTACGCAATAAGAAGAATCCTAAATTACGTTTTAAATCATTAACATAAAAAGTTTAGATATGCTTAATCCAGGACAAAAATCAAAGTACATATAAAGCATAGACAACGGTGTCGATGATACTATGCTCCGAGAGTACAATTTTTCATGACCTTATCCTTATTTGGTTTTCAAATTTTCACTAAAAATATCATAACAATATGTTAAAAGACCAGTAATAAATTCCCAGTCACAAATGTAAGATAACAATTATCTACAAGTCCGTTTTGCGAGGGCGCGTGTGGGAACGTCGATGACTCCCAATCCCACTCGCCCCTAGCGGGTCCAAACGGGCTGAGGGTGACCTCCCTCCTCACATATATTAATTCCAAGCTTCCATTCACTATTTTTCCACATTTAACGTCCGTGAGAAACGATTTCAAATGACTTCATTTATAGAAGTTGAACGTGTAAATCTAAATTTATTTAATAATTACATTACTATTGTAGGTAAATAAATGAAAACTTGTAATCGGTCTTCATACATAATATTACCTAGCTTTAAGTATTTCGATGATATAAAAAATAGGACTATTTAAATCGCATCAATTTTAATGATATCTGTATTTTATTTGATCTAAATCAATTTATGTCGTTGGATGTGCTGCTAATGAGAAAGTATTAAAAAAAAAAGAAAGCACCAAAAAGCACCTCACGAGATTGTGTCTCTAGCAAAAGTTGAATTTTACAGTAAACGAATGGACCAATGTTAGTAATTTCCATTCCTTTTAAATAACATATTAAAAAAGTGAAATTTGAAATTTTCGAAACTTAGATATCAATACTAATACGAAAAAGTACAAATAAAATGTAAGTTGTTTATTGAGTTTTGAAAATTAAATTACTTTATTACATGAAAGAAAACCGGATGGGTTGTCATGGATAAGAGTCAAGAACGTCCCGTAGCGACATACCGTTAATCTAGTTTGACTTCGGGAATTTTTTTTTTTTAATACTTCCTCGTTGTACCTATATAGGTAAAATTAGCATAGGTATAATTCTTATAACTATTTTAAAGTTTATGTACAAAAATTAAAATTATAGAAAAAAATATACGTTTCTTTAACAATAACCTAAGGCTAATAATCATATTTTTTAAATCAAACTCGTGATCATAAGACATTTACTCTTAAGCTAAATCCAATGCATTCCAACCCCAAA
This sequence comes from Diatraea saccharalis, assembly GCA_918026875.4. Classification (NCBI taxonomy): domain Eukaryota; kingdom Metazoa; phylum Arthropoda; class Insecta; order Lepidoptera; family Crambidae; genus Diatraea; species Diatraea saccharalis. The sequence continues at coordinate 17,803,017 of OU893340.1, read as the reverse complement.
ACATAATGTTTTCTAAAGCCGCAAATAAAATAATACTTCAACAGAAAGAATAAATAACCAATGCCTAACTCAGATCAGTAACTTAAAAAAAAGAACAATCAAAAACAGATTTACATGAACGTAATATACTTTTGCGTTTAACATAATAAAGTCACAAGCGGAAGCGGATTAAGACGCTAAGAAGAAGGGTTGTCACACCTGCATAGAATATAAAAAAGCCTATTACAACCGGAAGGAAGGGAGACCGACCATTGTAAGAATAGTAGAAGCTTAAGTGGTTCACTTTGATATTGAAATAACTTCGAAATACAAAGGAATGCCTTTTTTATTTGTATGAGAAAGGTGAATTGTATAATTAATGTTAGATCTGTAGATAAACAACTTCAAAAGGCTTAATTTATATGTCACTTTGATCACAAAAAGATTTATTAAAACTTGGTAAAATTTCTGTTAATGAAATATAATAAGTAAATTCACAGAGAAGCTAATAATACCAAAAAGCAACATAATATAAATGGAAGAACAAAATACGGTAAAATTCATAGAATTGAATTTTAATTATTGTAATTCTCAAGAGAATCAATTTGGTTCACTAGAAACTATAACAAAACTTGGGTCCGTTTGTTTATACCTGTCTATTCACAAAGAAATACAGTGAATGTAATAGAATAAAAAAAATAAAAAAACAGATAACTACATTTCGCGCATACCCCTGTCCCCGTGGCCCAGTTCACCATTTAACCTAGTTCCTCCGACCTTTCTCCTGCATCTGCGGAAGGGGATAGCGGCCCATCTTTTTTTGCCAAGCCCTCGAAGACGCTCCTCATGGGGTGCCGTTATTACACATGCATGCCGTTACCTCTCTCTTTCGCACTTTAAACTCACGTCCAACTATCTCTGTCTACTTGTTGCGTAAGTGTTCTTACGAGGGGCGCTATGAATGGAATCAAGCCGCTTTGTTTTCCTTAGACTTGCATCTGGTCCACGTGGGGTGGTTTGCATCATTTAAGACATAAAGCTTGTAATTGGAATACAATTTTATTTTATAACAATAAGATTCAATTTCGTGAGGCCTATTTACAATGTTTAAGTAATAATAATGGCTTGTATTGTTGCAGGACTGGACACGTTCGCTTACGATCCACAAAGATATGCTATGGACTACCACAGTATAGGCTTCAGAGAATGCGCTGCTGAAGTAGCGAGGTACCTAGTTAGCTGTGAAGGTCTCGATATCCAAGATCCCCTTCGGCTAAGGTTGATGAGTCACCTGCAGTGCTTCGCTGCACAGCGAGAGTTAGCAGCGAAGTCAGCAAACTGGGGATACCCTCAGTATCCGTCAGCGCCCGTCCCTCCACAACCACAACATGGGTACACTGAACTAGGACATAGACAAGAGCCAGCGACCTCAACAGCAGTAACAGCGGTGTCGGCGCCGGCGATAGCTCCACTCTCAGCCCCTCCAAGCTATCCACATTATCCTCCGGGGCCACCAGCGCCTCCTGCACCACCCGGTCCTCACGCTGCCCCTCCTGCACCTCATTATCCAGCGCCGTACCCCCACCATCCTCCCCATCACCAGTATTCACAGAACAGTTCCAAACCTTATAGACCATGGGGTGCGGAATTAGCATATTAGCTATATTACAAGACAACTTAGAGACTCTAATGAAAAGGATTATAATTGGTCACGATCTTTTTGTTTTACATATTTCATATGTATAGATATGTTTAATTCTGTGATACTCAGAAACTTTCCAATATGTCGATTAGCAGGATTTTTTGCTGTTAGTAACAAAAATACCATTAAAAAATTTTCATTTGACAATAATTCTTTATCAAAGAAAAATTCAAAATGTTATGTAGTGTTTTGGAAAATTTCTTCGAAATAAGATGGGGTTATACCTTTAATCATTATAATCCTTGCCGTTGGAGTGACATAAATTCAATTTTGTGATAGATCTCAGAGTTTAATCAGAAATAGCAAATTATAAAATATTTTTCGAGGATTTTTAATGTTGTAAAGATGTACAAGTTTATAAATGCTACGTAAGTTGTGTGATAGCAATATAGTATATTAACTAAGTTTATTATGAATAGTCACTAGAGTTTAAGACCAAAATTTAAGCTTTAAACGGTTGTTCGATGTATGGACTAGCATTTATAAAAAACAAGACTGGTCGCATTGTACACCAAAGACTGACTTATGTCAAATATGTTGAAATAATAATAGAATAATAGAAACCGAATACAAAGAGACGTAAGTCAACGAAATCTTTATAAATATGTTGTCTAACGTAAACGGTTGTGAATTAGTATTAATCATTACATAAAGTAAGTGCTGCTATCTAAAAGGAACCACTATTTGTCACTAAAGGAATGGGTTTTCAACCAGAGTGCAAAGAATCAACTCAAATACATTCCAATTTTAATTCTAAGAGTATAAAATTGTATTTTTGTTTCTTTTTACTACTCGAACTTACAAGAGTTGTGGGTTTTATTAGACAGCATTACCCTATATAGACATTATGAATTTCTACACAGCAAATTGTAAGACGGGATAAAGTTATAATTATAAAATTCTCAGATGATCCATTAGTTTTAAAATCTTTGTGTTTCTACACAAGAATCCTATAACAACCAGCGTTAGATTAACACCATAATATCTTAATTTATTTTAAACTAACTGTGCCCACGACTTCATCTGCGTAGAAAAGTAACTCGGAAGAATTCGGTTGAATTATAATTTGTCCCGTTACTATTTATCATAGATTTGAAGTTTGTCAATACATAGCCCGCGTTTTTCTTCTTTCCTTTCATAAAGTTTCTGTCTTATTTCCAAGACTACTGAATAAAGCGATTTCTTAGTTTGTTATTCATCAAAAATAGAAAGAAGTAGGTATCAGAAATAATACTGTTAATTTACTACAACCATTATCATCTTTATCTACCCATTTATGTGCCCACTACTGAAAAACACGCATTTTCAATGGATGATATCGCATCGAAACAAAATAGCAAGAACGTGCAAATAAAAATAACTAATAATATGTGTACAGAATCGCATTATTATTATGAATGTTGTCAACAAATGAGTCGATTGAGTATACAACTTATTTTAAAAGGCACAAAGTATTGATTAAGTTAATAGAATTAATAGTCATATACCGCGGAGCCATTTATTTATGTTGTTCCATTTTCTATATATATTTGTATATTATGTTCTTGTTGATATTGTATAATAAAATGTAACGACAGAAATTGATCTGTTAACTATTGATATAATAACGCACTGTGTGATGTTTGAATGATTTTTGATAGACAAAATGTCATATGTAAATGTGTAAATATTTATCGAAAAAAATTAGTTCATCAGAAAAAAAGATATTAAATTATTTTTTTAAAAGCTTTGACACTTTTATTTTACTGAAATCGAATTTTCAAAAGAATAAGCTTCTATATTCATTAACAAAAGGCACAAATTTATTATAAACTAAAAAGTTTTTAACATTTTTCGAAAAAGAAAAACTAAAATAACCAAAATGACATTCTCAAAGACGCCCTTTCCTATAGAAATCATCGAAAGACGTTAACGTCTGAATCAGCTTATAAAAACAAAACGTCATCTTTGAAATTTACTAGAACAATCAATTACGATTCTAAATCATTTTTCACGTACCTAATAATACTGTATAAAGCAAATGTTCATTGTCTAGTCAATCTCTTTTTCCTAGATTCCAATTTCAGCGATATATAGTGAAAAGTAGGTCAAACGTTTAGCATACATACTCATCAGAATAGGAAATAGGGGACGACTGGTTTTGCAATATTCCCTGTCGAGTGTGAGAAATAGACCCTTCGCATTACGTATTTGATATTTTCTAGAATTTTTTGATACAGTGACCACATTTGTCATAAAAAATGCCTGAGAAAGCTATAACTGAGACATTTTTTTAATTATTTTTCTAATTCATCAAAAAAATATTGTGAAGTAAAAGTTAATTGTAAATAATACTAAAATAAAACAAAGAACTTATATTAGTATTTACAAAACAAAATAACAAAAAATTTTTAAAATATTTTTAAGTCTTCACATACAAAAATTTTGCAAACAAAACAAATTGCTTTCACAAATATACAGCATAGTTCATTTAATAAAAATAAAGAAATTAAATAAATAAAATAAAATACATTTACAAGTTTAACTGCCACACCTGCCACCGTAAAAGTATATTGACCACAACATTTGCTATGCGAGCAACACATTAAAACGATTAACATCGCACAGGTGGCTATCCATACGAATTTCATTAATGCAATTAAAACTGTTACTTTGACCCCAACAAAGTACCGCAATAATCCAACGAGGGTGATATACGAATTCAAATACTTCATGGCCGTGCCACTTCAATGATCGTATGGGATATCGCCACCCCTGTGTTTCCCACGCGTTCCGTCTCTGTCACTCCGGTCGCGGTGTTATTGCTATCTCGCTCTATCGTACTTCCGTAGGAAGCGCGCACGCAGGGTGCAAAAACGCGATGTTTTTCTGTGATCATTTATTATGCGTCTTGTGTCGCTACGTGTGGTGTTTGACTTGTTAACTGTACGGTGTAAAAAAATAAAAATGGGGACGTAGTTTTCGCTTAATTTTTTGAAGTTTTTTCTCGTTCTCGTGACTGGGTTTAATAAAAGCTATAAGTACAGTTATTGTTGTTACCAACAAAAGTAATTATAAATTATGTGAAACCAATTTTGATTACACATACAATTGAAATTTATCGATAATTTTAAAGATGAATAGCTAATAAATTCGAATTAGTCATTAATAAGATAATTATAAATTGTTTTTTCAAAACTCCGCGTAAACATTTTGAAATTAAACAATCAAGTAGTATTACTTTAATTTTCTTTTTTGATGTATACATAATACTTATTAAATTTGGATTTGCAGAATTAGGGTTTATAGAATTATATACATTTCACATGAAAATATTTTTAGTATATTAGTTATATATTAGTAGGTATATTTTAGGCTTTAAAAAACTCCATATTTGTAATTTCTTAACTTATTGATTATTTATGACATTTGATAAATTTTGCATTGGTGACCCAAACTCGGACAGTAAAGTTGTGGTTTCAGATAATTGTTTATTTTCCAAGACTCTCTGTATAGTTATAAATTGCATTATCATTAGACCCTTATGAAAGGTCTGTAAGCTTTAAGTGATAACACAACCAATTGTACGTCTCCTGTTTACATTTCTTTTTGTGCATACAATATTCTACCTATTCAATGTTATAAAAATTATCCATTTGCTACTCCTGAGTTAAGAGTTCCAAAAATACCCAAATCCATAAGTCCTGAATACGAAGTTTTCCTTTTAATATCATATACCGAACGAAATGGTAGAGTAAATTCTGCGGTAAATGAAATTCATTGTTACGCAACATTTTACTTGTGAAATCATCAATTATTCTGAGCGCTTCAAAGCACTTTAGCTAGGTTCAAGATAAATAGAAGTTGCGCGAAGATGACCTTTTTGAGACTTTGATGATCTACAAATTCAATAGAACATAGTAATATAGAACGGAGCTTTTAAAGCTTAAACTAATTGAAAATCTGAGATTAAGTAAATTATACTTCTATTTTAGACTTTCTCGTGTCTCAACACATCTCATGACGTCAGTCTCAAAATATTCCAATCCACGTAACTGAATATTTATTTTTCAATATATTAATTAACTATTTGTTGACCTTTCTCTACTTGAACCCCATATAATAGTAGATACGGTAAATTATGTAGCGTCCGCCCATGTTATTATGGATTTACTCTCCAAACATTTTTCGATAAATGTTGACCATTTTTGTCATAAAAAAAAAGTTTTTCACGTCCAAGAAATATTCTCTAAGCTTTATGATAAAAAAATCTTTCTTTTTGGTGGCATTTGCATTTTTGACATTTTTCTACATTACTGTTTGTTGCGAAGCTATGGGATAGTATAATTTAAGTACAAATTATCTGTAACCTGAATATATTTTAAAATAAAGTATCATTAATTACAGTAATACACAGCGAAGGTTTTACAATAGGTATTTTTATCAAGTAAATACAAAAAAATATCGATTAATTCAAAGCAATGAGTTTGAATAAGTTTTGAAAACGGTTCAGATTATACTGTTCTCTTAATTTTCAAGCAATGTTTGCCAAGGTTAATAAGCTAACCTAAAGAAGGGCCTAAAATGCTAAACTAACTGTTACCAAAAAGGCAAGTTCAAGTTTTCAAGCCTAGGTCCACAATAACGTCAATCAATTTAGTACCTTACAGAAGACTGAAAATGTGTTAAAAGTTTCAATAATTTTTTTTTTGCCGCTCTAGAAAACAAAGCTTTTGTATTCTGAAAGCGAATGTTCTATAACAAAATATACTTAAGATACGATCAGCCGAACGGCGGTTATCATTTCATAACCTACAGAAAACCTCCGCCCGCCTTTAATAGCAGTTTCTTGAATCCTCAATTAAAAAAAGTACTTAAAAGTTTGAAGTCGGTTCTAAGAAGAATTTCATTCTTCCATAAAATACATGAGATATAGCCTATAAGTATTTTACGCAGGAGAAGTCGCGGAAAACCGCCAATTGATAATAATCCCTAATAAAGCTTAAACTTTGTAGTCGAAGTTTGACAATTTGTCGACCGCTAGTTTCATTGATTTGTATTTATGTACAGCTTTAGTTTAAACTCAAATGATGGCACGTGCGCACGCATATATTCTGTAGCCTGCTAACGAGCAAGCAACACGTGTCGCGAGAAAAACAAACAGAACACAAACCATAAAACCCAGTAATCTATTTATACTACATAAATAAATGACAAATATTTTTGCTAAACTTGCAGACAAATCCGCGAAACCAGCTTAACTAGTTCCCGGATTTAAACGAGTTCAGCTTTTGTACCAGACGCCGACAAATTATGCGCGAGATGGACAATTGTTATTGAATATCGAGCGATTCTGTTCAGTTGTTTCTGTTCTGTTTTTTTTTTATATTTTCTCGCTAAAATATAAAAAAGAAAGGCAAAGAGTGTAAACCACACAGCCTATTCAATTCTTAAAACATACAACTTTTTATCTAAAGTCTAATTCGACTTCCATACACGTTTATAAGTGGAATGGCGGAGTAATTGATAATAAGATTCTTTTTTGTAAAAGGCTGTTTCATACAATGTTCATTACTTGAGTTCAAATGCAACACAACTGTTGTTTTATGATACAATCAATCATATATATCATACACTTTTTGATTTAATCAGAAAATTCCAATAAAATATTGGAATATCGAACAACTACGATTTAATATAAACAAACACAAACGAAATTACTTCAGACTTAGGTACAGTCAACGGTTTGTCAATTTATACAAAACTCTCAAATCTTCGTGGTATCTAAAGCTTTGAACATTGACAGTAGAGTTCGAATCAACTGTAGAAACATATATCGTGATGTCCTAAAGTGTTGCTATGTTTACTTTATCTGTTGGATCTTTTCACTAACATTAAAACAAATGACGTGCAAGCCACGACAAAGTGAAAGTACTGATAAAAGCAACTATCTTTAAATATATAGTCTTCAAATAAGAATTTTAAAACATATAGTTTCACCTAATATCAGGCAGCAGTTTGCTTCAAACTACGTTCAGCTCTTTAAACATTGCAAAGTACTACCCGTCAAAGATCTCTTCTTATACCAGTTTCTCAAGGAAGAATATTTTAATGAGTCTGTAAAAAAAGCAGTTGCACACGAAAAGTTGACGCGTTCGATTACTTGCGGAAAACTAGTAATAACAAGTGCGCAGAACACATATGGCACTCGCACTGTGAAATACTTATTACCCCGAATCATAAATAAATTAGATAAAGAGTTTCGAGACTCACTTAACGAAAAAAATATAAAAAACAAATTAAAAACGCTACTTCTGTGTATGCTGGACCGCAACGACCAAATAATATTGTAATACTTATATATATATAGCGAACTATGGCACATAGATTAAAATCTTAGTGGTTTGTAATGTGCTTGGAAATGTATTTTATAAATTGTGAAATATTACCTATTGACAATAAATAAAAAAAAAATATAAAATAAAAAAAATAAAAAAATAAAGACTGTAAAACTATAAAATAACTTGGGTACTTAACGTCTTGTACTGTCAAAAACTGTAATATGTTAAATTCAAATTCTTAAGATTTATTAATGTAGACTGATATAGCGTTAAAGTAAATGATGACGTAGATTCCCATTCAATTTCTCCACTTTATTTGAAGCATTACCACATTAAGGGTAGAGTTCACACAACACGATTTTGAGCACTGCGTTCTTAAATACAAAAATTGTTTATTTTACAAAACCTGACGAACCAAGTCATAGCGAATTGGTAACGCAATTTTCTCGTTTTATTATTCGTTTTTGATGACACGCCTGCGTTGAAATTGCGTTATTTAAAGGGGAGGTTATTTTTCATTTATTATGTATTATGTGTATACACAACTTCTTAGTATTATTTTCTTATTTTGTTTGAAGTTATATTGTTTCGAAGCTCATTAACAATGCATAAAACACGTCTGAACATAAAAGTGCTAACAACAGAACATTTTTATCATTATTTTCTCTATCACCTGAGTGATTCTGAAAGGAAACCTGTTCGCTCTGTACTCGAATACAAACCAACTCAACCCTAAACTGCTATTGTTGGGTACAATAAAATATAATAATTGCAATACGTTCGACGCTGACCGGTTCATGGTATTATATAGAAAAATATACTTTACAACCCCCTGTTCGAGTTCGTGTGGCTTGCAAGCCATTTCATCGTGTTACCGTCTCCGAAGTCACTAACCTTGTAGCTCATATCGTCGTGTTTCAGCTTTCAAGCGTTGGACAGACCAATCAGAATCGGCTACTTGTCTGTTTTGGAAAAGTATATTTCATAATTTCTGCTATTAAATCACTGTCAGATTTATTTTTCTCTAAAAACTGTTAAATAAAGTAAAAACGTCGGTCACGTGACATTTCGTACCGTGACGTCACATTACAATAAACATGAGCACTAGTTGACGTTTCGTTTATTAAAATATCACGTCACACGATGTTCCGTCATGGCCGCCCACGTTTCGGTTCTCAAAAACCACGGATTATAAATCGCATATCATTTTGCAAAAATAAAATACACTTACAATTTATTGTAAACTATAATATACTACACAGTTATTGCTTACATATAAGTTACAATTTCCAATATTATTTATTATATCTGTCAAGAACCTAATCGTCTAGTGTTGGACGGACCAATCAAAATTCGCATAGGATTGTTCATAGCAATCCTGATTCGTCTGTCCAACATTTTAACGCCGGAACACGAAGTTCTATAGTTATTCCATATTGATCGGGATGGCTAACGCGTAACGTTGGCCATCCCGATCAATATGAAATAACAAAATTTTCGAATCTTCTAGGGTGTGGGTGTTGAGGTGATATCGTCATTTTAGATACTGACACGTTTACATGCCTATGAAAGTCGAAAATTTACTTTCACACTAATATCCTCTATTTCATTCGTTCGTTATATCGTATAAACGTGTCGTATAAACTTTTTTATTTTAAATTATATAAGATCTTATTATACTGGCCACAGCCTTTTTGCCTTTTGTCACTGTTATTGATGAGTATTTTGTGATCAGTGTTGCACCTCACATTAAGCAAGAAAGTGGTTTAAAAATATAACCCCTTTCTTGCCTATTTTCTTTTAAAAATGTTATCTTATTTCTTATTTGTGTCTCTAACATATTTTAGGTTTTTATATAAAGCCTCTTTTATAAAGGTGATTTACCTACTTGAAATTGCTTTTTCTTTGCGCTAAAACGGTAAGGGTTTGACAAGTATCAATATTTAATATTGGATGTGTCATTCCGATACCTTGCTATCCCTTGCTTAAGATAATACTTATTTTCTTTTCTATGTAAGTATTTATATCCAATACTTTCATTTATCTTGATACTATTCTAGATAAGGGATGTTACCGTCTAACTTTCTAGTCATATTTACGACATCATAGCGACATTATAGCGATATTTCTTTCAACTTAACTACTTTGACGAAGAACAAATGATACGGAATGATCATTATGTATTTGACAGCAACTTACAGCAACTCTCACTCAGCAACAGTCGGACACAAACATCTAATCCATTAAAATTCTAATTAGTATAAAGCGACATTATGGATGCAAACTTTTAGTCCTTAGAGCTAATGACGTCATTAAACATTAATTAAAGTTTATGCGACTGGGTGTTAGTGGTTTATCCTCTAAAAGATATGTTGAATTAGAAAAATGAGACGTAATATTGAAATAACAACGGTAAAATTATGGCTAGAACGATTAGCAGTTGCATCTCTGGTGGATTATTAAAAAGATTTTACTTTTGTTTTTTTCCTTTATATCTATGTTTCACAAACAATATCTCTAAATTATTTAGGAATAATCAGATTTCGATTAAGGTAAATAACTATTAAAAAAAACAAATTCAATAAAATATAAGATAGTATAATATTTATTCAATATGAATAATTACATCAAAGCTTAAATACTAATTAGAGTTATTCAAAATTAGATTTAATGGACAGCGTTAAAGTTTTTGGCTTAGAAACAAATAAATCTGCAAATAATTCAATTATTACAAGAAAGCGAATCATGCCAATCTCGGACTATAATTATAAAAAAGTTCAAATCACCAAACAACTAAAAAAAAAGATAATATTACAATAATTCATTTAGTATTTGATGTGATATGATAGTATTAACCATTAGTCTAATCGACCAGACTCTTGTGATCACATCAGATCATCCAACTGTCGACAATTAATTTTAATCCTTAATATAATAACATTTAAGATCATAACCAATTATGCAAAACTGATGTTTTATCAATAATTGTAATTTATAGTAACATATTATGCTGCTGTATGTTACTACATTACAACTATAAAGTTATATAGAAGGCATGCTGAAATTATAATGCAGCTTAGAATTCCTGTACTCTAGAAACCAGTAATCAATCACCCTACATTAACATTTCACTGATTAAAATAGAAACATCTATATAATAGAGGTATCTAAAATTAACCTATCCCCTGTTAATCCGACAAATATTACATATATACGTCACAATGAAGATTGTTTATTTCAAAACGGTTGAACAATATTACGCCTTTGTCTCGAAATCGATTGAATGCATCGCGGTTTTTTTTTCAATTGAACTTTGATATCACATCAAGCATTTGAAGAGATTAATATTCTGAAATGTACACAGAAAAAGATGCAGTTTGCAATTTAAATTAAATTTTAGACTAAGACCCTTACTAATAAGAATCTTATAACAGCTGTTTAGTAATATTTAGTATTGTGTAGTAATTCTATCCATGTCATTCCAATTTGTGTGAAAAAGACAAAACACTGTATAACTACACAACACTTATATCTACATAGGTCATTAGCAGTGGTCGGAATTAGGTAGAGTTATTCATGTACTTACACTGATTTCATACAGCGAAATAATAAAGTGGATATGCCTCAAATCCCGAGATTAATTTTAAAGAGCAGAAAAAATTCCGTGATTTTTTAAATAAAAAGTTATTTACTTTTACACAATTTAAACTACTGCACGCACGACGTTGCCAAACTTACATCAATGACATCGGATGTCCAAAGAATTAGAAATTGTCCATTAGAAATCCCGGGAAGGTCCACATTCATATCAACATTTACCTAAGTCCGACCTCTGGTCATTAGACATCGAGGGCAGCATTGTCATAGCACAGAGGTATCAGTGTTAAGTAAACACTTGCTTTATAAAGGTACTGAAGTTCCTATATTATTGAAGCTCTATTCTGTCACGGCGTTGTGCTCAACATTAGTCGGTAGCAATTTTAAAACAGAATACCTCTGCAGCAAAAACATCTTATTTCTTTTTATAGACCGTTCCATTTTTAAATAATTGTTGCTTCATTTATTTAAAAACACACATCACCGTCGAACATGTAACCTCCTTTTCGATTTTGAAGTCGTCTAACAAAATAGTTTGTAAGCCTTATTACAAAAAATGCGTTGTTTCTCTTTTCGTTGGTTTAAAAACTCATTAACACTACTAAAGAAATATAAACATAAAATGTTTTTTTTTAATATCGTTGCATGCGATTGTGATTAACACGTAGTACGTATTTTTTGTAACTTATACTCTAATAAAATTCATTTGTTTGAGATCAACAGACATAAACATCTAACTATGCTAACTACAATAAATACCCACGCCTCTTTATCACATTCACTTTGGTAAACCTTATAGCACATAAACTCCGCTTAAAGATTTACAAGAAACATTTACATATTTTTTGATGATAACAGAGGTCATTTTTAAATAGCTTCGATTTTAGAAAACAAATCTTTATTACATTGATTGATTATTAAATTATTATGGAAAGTCTGAAAGCAACATAATTTATCAATTGTGATTGATTATTTTTAATTAACAATGCAAGCTCGATATATTAAATTTCATTGAATAAATAATTTAGTTATTAATTTGCGCTTTCTATCTTTAACACGACCATGTGACATTTACGGTTTTATATGCTTTGATGTTACAACAATATATTTCTAATATTGTTACACAAATTCGAAAATGTGATTCGAATCAGACAGCATAGATGTTTGAATTGAAAATTTCCCGTAAATCTCTAGCGGAATTTGCGTCACCTCCCATCACTCCCAGCAAACAGTTCATAATGTACTGACAAGTTCTATATTCTCATTTATCATGTTTTGCGTTAATTCGTCCTCATGTTCAGCATCCACTTCGTAATCTAACAGCGTGTATTCTGTTCTGATACTGCTGCTGTCTTCACTATCATTGACGTTGAAGTACGTGACAGTGGCGTAGCACACTGGCGCCCTCTGCTGCGACGGACTACTTCTCGCCGAATCGTAAGCTGAATCAGAACGTGCACCATCGAAATTTGAATCGTTCTCTGATTCATTGCGAGAACTGTAGCTATTGTAACCGCTGTGATAGGAGGCAGAGTCGCAGTCTTGCGCTAAACGTAGCGGCGGTAGCGAAGCGCGGCAAGCGCAAAACCGCTGCAGGTCTATTTCTGAACGTGCGTCTACTGTACCGCTGTATGATGGTAGACGGACTAAAGCTGGTGATATGCGGTTGCGGTTGTTTTTGTGCGACCGACTGCGCTTGAACAGCTTGAAGGCCTGAAACAAAGAGAAGTATCTATTAGATGCATGAATACTTTAGCATTCTTAACAGGAGTGTGTAGCCGAGAGATTGTTTCTTATTGCACCAGGTGATGAGATAGAGAGGGACACAAGAGGGCGAATTGCGCGTGGAAAACTGTTTTTAATTAATTATTTGCAAACTATTACGTTAACTGTAAATATGCTATTATGAGATTCAATGGAATAATAAAACCCCTAATACATAATGTCATGTTAATTCGTACTAGTAATAAGTACGTTAATTTAACATCAACAGGGAACTTTCTTTACATTACTTAATTATCCTTAGTTTATTTTATCTTTCATAAGAAATCACCCATTTGAACCGATTTGAACCGTTATTAAAATAACTAAAATAAAGGAGAAAACATTTCAGTACTTGCTTTAAGAAAATTATGAAAGCCAATCTAAAGTAAAGCAGCAAAAATAAACTAACTAAAGCACCAACTGCCTTTATTTTACTAAAGAAGGCATTACGCATGTCCCGCCTTCCCAGCGCACGTTACCGAGGTTCCCCTGCGGACCTACCTCGCTAATGGAGGTAATTCAAAAAGAAAAGGCGTAGCCACAAAAAAACTTATTGCTTATTTATATATATGCCATCATAAAACAATAAATAATATGCCAAGTTTGGAAGTGTACAGTCTACACTTCAATAACAATGAAACCCTTTAATAAATATACTAGCTTTCCGCCAGCGGCTTCGCTCGCGTTGTCTTGTATTATACATAGAAAACTTCCTTTTGAATCACCCTATCTATAAAAAAAAATGGCATCAAAATCCGTTGCGTAGTTTTAAATATTTAAGTATAGAGACAGAGAAAGCGATTTTGTTTTATACTATGTAGTGATAAGGGTTTATCATACTTTACACAATAACTATCCAATTGCAAAGTAGCTCGGTGGGGTAGTGGATAAGCGCCGCGGCCCGCGATCGTTGTCGTGAAGCAACTTTCGCAAGGGTCGGTCACGGGATGGGTGACCAAAAAATTATTATCTCGAGCTACTCCGTGCTTCGGAAGGCACGTTAAGCCGTTGGTCCAGGCTGCATTTGCAGTCGTTAATACCCTCCAATCCGCATTTGGCCAGCGTGGAGGGTCATGGCCCATCCTCCTTAACCATCTATAAGGAAGGCCTGAGCCCTTATTCTCTAAAGCTTAGATTATATAATGTCCTCATGTGTAATTTAACTGCCTATCCAATACACTTTAATTGGGTAATAAAATACTGAAAACAATGAATTTGAAACCAAACAAATGAGTTTTAATTGGATACTTTTATGACAGGACATCAGCGCTATCAGAATAGTGTGTCATAAATATTAGTGTTATCCCGTATTGAATGACAGTTGATACTATAATTTATTGTACGCATGTTGACGATTGATTGATTGAGTATTTCACTTGAGACAGTGTGTCTTTACACTTTAAAATTGTAAGCAATATTGTTTCATGTAAACAGTATACAATCCATACCCTTTTCATGATATTTATTTGCTAATACTTATATCACGAAATGGTATCTTGGTTTTAAAATTAATAGGGACCGCAAAACATTTATTATATTAGTTTGATTTCTTGGTTATAAAAATTTAGAAATAGTGTTTTTATATTTTTGCGTATACTAAAGTATTGAAGTTACGCCCTTCTTACTCCTATCGAACTTTGAGGATTCAACCTTATTCATATATAGAACGATATTCGTTTCAGAGTACCGTGACGTCATAGCAACGCCACGACAGAAGTGGCATTTTCGCGGAAATTAAAAATTAAAATTATTTTTAGATTTTTACTTATTACATGAATGTATAAGACAGCACATATTTTTTGATATATTTCATGTTTCTCTAATTAATTTGCATTTTTTGGTGCGGAATTGAGAGTTGTTTGTTTTTTTTAAACGGACGGCCTTTATTTTTTATTTTTAAAACGAAAGTAAGGTATATTTATATGTCTCTGAATCTTAAAAATAGATAAAACAGTTACTGTTTAAGAAAATATACTTTTCATTATTAAATTCTATTCGCAACTTCGAAACGCTTAACCCTTTAAAGTTTAAGTTAATTTAAGTAACTTATACATTGACGAAACGGAAATCTCGAAGAGTCTGCAAGTATTTCATAGACCTATTTCTCGAAAGACACAAGTAATGTATTTGTTACTTAGTTCTCAGTGCTAATACTAGAAAGTGCTCTTTAAAATTATTCAAATTTTGTCAATATAAGGAGATACGTCTGAAATTATTATTTTACCGCCCACACTTTAGTAATAGAAATGTATTGCTTTAAATTAAACATCCAAAAGGACTTTGAGTGGATGCAAAACCGAAAGACTGTGCCTGTTGCCTAGAACAGTAGCTTCTCAAAGTTAACTAGGTGTTCGCCATTTGAAGTTTGGGGGCAAGATATCCGTTATGGTGGCTCAATCACTTGACGATACAACCTGGAATTGTCTATATTACTTCTAGCAATGCGACTCAATATGTCTCAAAAAATAAAGCCGATCACATTAATATTAAATGCAATTATTTGTTACGTTTTATTTAAATAGAAAACTTATTTTCTTCAACGACCTATTCCATTTTTATTGGGGGAGGGTTAATTTGTTAGTTAAATCTAACATCTAGTAACATCGGGAATCTTATAATGGGTATCGTGAAACTAAAAGTTAGAGAAACTATGGCCTAGAATAATGATATCGATAGGATAGAGAATTGCGTGTCAGAGACGGTTTTTAATGAATTAATCACAAACTACGAGTATCTTTTTTTATAAAATTCTCCAGAGTATGGACATGTATAAATCAGCTAAGAATAGACAGAAACTAAAAGAGCCATTTTGTGTAAGTAAAAAAAAGAAGAGATCTTTTTCTTGTTCACGAATTCCATTACCATTTTTATTTCAAGAAACTTTCTCTATTAGATTTTTTTAAACAAAAGCCTCACTGGACATTTATTTGAATTTAAATAAAACAAGAAAACTAAAAAAGATGGATAGATTAAATAGATATTTTTAGGTTCTAGATTTAATCTATATACCGGTATAAAATCTGCTATTTAAAAGGTTTTAATTTTATCACGAATGACTAAATTTGATCTGATTTCCTTTTTCAATTTATAAGATCGTTATATGAGAACACTTATCGAATCAATTAGGATATTATTACCGTTCGATCGTTTAAGGATGATGCCTTAGAATACTCTCAAGCATTTTATGTAAGCCTGAAATACATATCAAAAATCAAATAATCAGAAATTGGAGACTTATATTAAAAACAGATGGGTCTATTGACAATGAGAACCGACGACGTACGACCTCATTTATTTAGGTCGTCACAAGAATACTCCAAATGTTATGCTACAGTTATTAAAAATATCATATTACATAATTATGTAAAGGAACACATTTAAAAAATAACATTTACTTTTTTTCGTAATAACATCAACTTATAATTTAAAAAATCATTTTTATTGGTTAATAACTTTATCGATATTCAATTTGTGGAGACTAATAATGGTCGGATTATTACGTTCCAGACATAAACCGTACCTTATATGACCTACATTTATCGAAAGGGTCGGAATACTGAGAATGGATCATTTCGGGAGGTTAATTTGTCGATAAACCAACGACAGCTAATAACCGACCAATCATAATGAGGCACATAAATCGCCATCGCCGAGCTGGACTGAAGATTACCTTATGACATAGGTTACAGATATCTCCCATCCCTCAAGTTGGATCCAAACCAGTGACCTCTAGCTATCCAGATGTTATTTCGTCTGAGCTACTGAACTACGGGGTAATACGAATTATTACTATTCAGTGCCGGCTCTATAATAATTTGGCGCCCTAGACAAAACATTGGTGTGACGCCCATAGAAAAAAAAACACAACAAAATGGATGACCAATGTAGATACAGCGATTAAAGCGTGTAATTTTGCCAATTACAAAAAACTCCTTAACCATCCATAAGGAAGGCCTGAGCCCCTGCAGTGGGGACGTAAAAGGGCTGGTGATGATGATGATGATGATGTAGATGAGTAACAGAACAAATATTTTTTAAGGTACTGCCTTTTTATAGTTTAAATAATTAGAGCAAACATGATCTGTTTGCCGTGCCATGCCGCCCTCCAAATACGAGCGCCCTCGGCGTTTGCCTATAGGTATAGCCGAGTCGTTCCTATTACTGATATACTGAACTATGCGACGTAACCAAACTGAGAAATTTCTCAAGTACTAGATACATGATTCGCTAGTGGTCAACCCTGGACACGCAGACTCTAAGTTTATAGCGACTCTACAATAGCGATCCGCAAAGTTCATGGGAATTGATGAATATCGAAAACTGAAAATGTTTCTTCGAATATATTTTTAAATTTACTTATAATGTCGATGTTACGGACATCAAATAAAGCTATCTGTAAAAGGCTGACCTCATTCCATAGAAATTTTATCTGATCGGACGACCCTTCTCAATTGTAAAAAAAAACCTATATTACGAAAAAATATCATTTTATCACAATACGTTATAAGATCGCCTCGGTTAAGTTTTGCGTGGATATATATCAAAACCGTTTCTCTAAAATGTCTAAAAATAATAAACACATACGCATGTAGTACTGCTATGCTCCGTAATAAGGAATTAAGAAAATCTTTTGAAAAATCATATTTATATTGAAAAAAACTAAAGAAAGTCAAAATAATAAACATTAAGTTTAAAAGCTCTACTAGACACCTTTTCTTGTTTATAACGATCTTACAAAAATTCTTACCAAACTCTTATCTATACTATAATCAGTGTATAGATCTTTATGTATTACTATTTAAATATTCTTTCTTCTCTCTCTCCTTCTCTCGTTCTTTCGTTCACATTCGAGAGTGATATAGGCTATAATTCAAGATTTTTTTATGCATCTCTTAATTTAATGGGAATACAAAGCAATAAAGAAGAATAAAAACTGAATACACACCCCTATTAGTTAGAGATTGGTTTAAAAACTTTTTAAAATCAGAAACATCTAAAGTTCTCAAAATACCACAGATGAAGAAAAATACGATGTCCATTCATTCATATAATTAACCTATAACAAAGAATTTCGATATCACGAATTAACATGACACCTAAGGGCTTATTTTATATGTCATCAAATAAAAAATTATGAAACTTGCGAATCCTTCTTATAATATTGTAAAAATCAGATCCGTGAAGATTCTCTGTGCTCTAGATGCAGTGTCATGTCCTACATTCGCTGCATTATAAATTAATTATAAATGCGTTTTTTTAGTCGTATTAGTATTTCTAAAATAGATGAAATTTAGTTTTCGGTGAAATAGAATATGCCTTTCGGGGTCATGTTAATTGGTACGACTAGTACCTAATTGTTTTTGGTCGTAAATTAATAATTCCTCTAGATTCTAGACCTGATTCGGGTCGACCTCAGATACAAATGTCAGGACTTTCGTTATCGAGACCTAGATTTGCAATCAGTTATATTCATGTTTTAATCAACCATTGCGACACTGATAGGATTTCGAATAAATAATATCAATTGGAGAGGTCAACGTATTCAGGCATTGCGATATAAGTGCTTTAATAGCATTTGAGTTTGATTTTTTTTTTAATAAGTATCGTCAACTTTTTAGTTCGATGACGCAGTGATTAGCGTAATACGTCTGCGATGCAGAAGCTAAGGAAGAGCCATAAGATGGATGACTGTAAATATGTATATTATCTCGAGTTCCTCCGAGATGGAACCAATGGTTTCCTGGAAAATTCATATTGTATTTGACTTTAATTTAACTAATAACATTATAATATTTTAAACAGTTTCATTTCCTCTCAGTTATCACCGACATAAACAAATAACTATACGTAACAGATATTAAATCACACACATATCAAATAGAATAATGTTGTCATTTAAACTCTATATAACATCTAGTTGAAGTTAATGTCTGATAGCTTATCGTTTGAAACACACTTATATTAATTGGTTGTTGCAACTACGCTACTTTATAATGATAATTGATAAATGACAATTCTATTCTAACATCTAACAAAATATGTCATTGCAGCGTTGCAAACTTAATCTTTGCCTTTTTTGAACAATTGCGCTTATATTCTTAAGGAAAATTGGTTAAAAAATCCACTTTGTCCCTGGCACTCTGACGGTTATGGGTAATGTCGCTAAATGTTCATTAAAATGTACATTAAATTAATGAACATTTTAATGGACGTTTGTGCAACTGGATGTAAGGGACAATTTCCAGTATTGTATTGTAAATGCGAGATTGATCAAATATATATTTATAAGTTACACCTATTCTGTCGATACTCGTATTTAAAATAATACTTCAAGAATATTTTAATAGACGGACAAAAAATAGGGCAAATCTATTTAATTTATTCATTTTTAGGAATTTTATTCTTCACTTTAGGGTTCCCTACACAGAGAGTAAAACGGGTCTCTTTTACTACGTCACCGTCTGTCTATTTGTCTGTCCGTATGACACACGTAAAAATGAATAAGAACCGCAATAGTTAAAAATTTGATATTATTGATACTGTAAAAAAAATATTTAGGGAGACTCCCACACAACAAACATGAATTTCTTATATGCGTTTTTTTTTTGTGGATAATGGTAAGGAATCCTTTGTGCGACTCACGCTTGGCCAGTTTATAATTTTTCTGCGTATTTGCTTGCTTATTTGCCTGCTTTATGTACTTTACTGTCTACCACTATATTTACGTAACATCATGGCGTCAAACAGATAAAAAATGACGTCGATTTGTATTAGATAGGTGTAATTTGTATACATTTTAATCACCCGACAAAGAGGTAAAATCATGAAAAAAGTTATCTTGAAAAAAAACTGAGTGGACGAAACATATACATTCGATACCTGTAATCTGAAGAGACGGCAGACTATCCGTTGTCAAAATTTCACCCAAGTCACGTACTAAAATATCTGAAAATTCTGAATTTAGAAAACACGAACAAACTGACCATCAAGTTGCTATGAGAATCAGGCTTAGAATCTCGCACAAGCAAAACATCAGGCTGTTTAAAATCCTTAAACTATCTTAATTTGAATGTCCAGAATAAGCACAGTAGTCAAATATCTAGATCCTAACAAAAGGACGGCGTCATTATTGAAAGACTAATAGAAAGATTATTATTTCAAAGATAACATTTTATTTTTATTTTTGCAAGGCGTGTCGATTCTACTACCCGCTAAAATGGACTTAAGAGCGACTGGAATGTTTTATGAAGATTTGCGCGTTATACACAGAAACACCGGTGCATTTTCTATAATTGGTACTTACCATCTATTGGGCAGTCCTATGCCCCAGCAGTAAGGACGCTGATAAGCTAATGAAGATGATATGAAGGAAGATGCTTACTAATGAAGATGATATGAAGGCTTAATGGCAATTTTTTTATTAATATTAGCTTAATACTCCAGTATAGCAGCCTAGTGCGCACACAGTACCCTCTGACCACGTGGACGAAGCCGCGGATTACAGCTAGTGTTTTATAAGAGTATTTACACATGACAAGTGATTTCTCAACGTCTATTGTTGTGGTAATAGGAAAACATCAGAGAGTGCCAACGGAGTGTCATCGGATATGCTTGTCATACAATACGCTGGTCGAGATGCAATGACATTGCATACTAGAGTACGTGACAAGAGCCAGACATCGTGACGTTACTCGACTAGTAAGAGAGGAAAAATCACGGTATACCATTTGTCTTATTTTAAAGGTTACCTGTTATATTTCATCTCTTTTTTTTAATTCATTTCCAGTTAAGGCAGCCATGACTTCCCTACTCTAGTATAACACCTCTATATCGACATATATTCTTGTAACGAAATGGTTGTAGTCATACGAGTTAGCTAACGATCATCTCAGAACACCTACGATATAGGGCTGTCACTTAAATTATATGCATATTTTACACACCGTCATATTTTATTCTTACCTCAAAAATTACTTATTTATGCAAAATCTATAAGCATAGTTTTTTTTTATAGACGTCTAAAAAAGAGTAGTTTTTCAATAAAACTGAATTTTTATTTATTTTTTTATTTTATGAAATCATATTAAAACATTGTCAAACCAAGCTTTTAATAATTATAGCATCTTAGTAAGTAAACAAATACTATAAAATTGTGATGCTAACGTTTTATGTATCTAAGGACTTCGTTTAATTGATATGTATATTTAAAAGAACAAATACGTTTTAACTTCTGGTTGATATTATGAGATAAATTATAATTTAACTCGTCGTTAATAATCCTCCTCGTTCTCATTAGAAAAATAACGCCTGATAAACTTATTGGCAATGTATTATTTAATTTTGGATACTATATACATATTTTTCTTACGTTGCGTCACGACGTGATTGGTTGCGCATGTGACCATTTTTTGTTCGCTTAAACGAGCTACATGATTCTAGTATTACGTTCTGTTATTGCTTCAGAGTCTTTGACACAATGCCAATGAGGTTATCCAAAACAACATATCATATTATTTGGCTAAGGAATGAGTTTGTTAATTATAAAGAACATTATTTGCGTAATGGCGATTTCGAAATCCAGACATAGAATATACTATGAAATGAAAATCCTAGATCAAAATATAATACAAATGACGTTACATTTATATATATAATATTGGAATTAGAACGATAATTATTCCGATTTAGATTTTATCACGTTGTAACAGTATTTCGTCATAAAAATAAGATATTTAAGTATTGTAGTGGCAAAAAAAGTTGGTCACCCATCCCGATCGACCTTTGCGAAAGTTGTAAAACTACCACACCGCAAACCGATCGCGCTATCCACTGCGCCATCGAACTCCTACATATAAGGTTAAAGATAATAAAAATCCTTGAAAATTGACAACCCTACGACACTGGTCACGTGACCCTTGTCTCACGTGTTTGGATGCCGCAGTCTCATTTTCCTGTACTAAGCGTCAATTAGTAGTTCAGATAATTACAATGATGGGCGTTTACTAATCTAGCGTAATGCTGACTAATTCCATATTACCATTGTTGGATAAGTACAATAGAATCCCGATTATACGGATCAATCAAATTCCGTATTTCATATTCCGTATAATTGAAAATCCGAATAATCGATTTCAAATTCAAATCCAACAAAATTAATATTTAAATAAATTTTATTATAATATTGGCTTTATTCGAGTTTCCTATAATCGCGATTTTATCAACCTAGTCACAAAGTTTTCTTCTGTTTGTTTATACAACTTTCTATGATCTAAATTTATCTTTCGTTATATACCTTATTGGTTGTAGTATCAATAAAAGAAGCAATTAATTTACAAAGCCATTAATAATATTAAAACCTCTTTACCCAGTGCTAAAACACAAGCAAAACGTATGTGAATTGTTTGACCATATTACTATTGCAACTAACGTTTATTTAAAAAAATCACCTACCATTAAAATTGTAAGATAAAGTTTTCAAATGGCCATAGGTTTATTTATTTTATTTACCAACAACCGTTACAAAACACTTATTTTCTATCTCATATATACCTCATGAATGCTCCAAGTAATTATGGATAGGCAAAACAAGAATTCGTTGATAAGCTGCGTATCCACATCTATTAATAGTTTCCTTAAATTAATAAATTGAAATTAGTAATATCTTTTAACTTAATTACTTTTCGTAGAACTCATTAAAAACCTTTCTTATAAATTTCTAAATACATTTCTAATGTTGCACACAGATTATGTGATATCTGCGACCTGAGCGGTTTCGATTGGCTGTAAAATAAAACTCACAAATCTATCTAAAAAAATCCACCTTACAATTTACTTACTTCAAGAGGATTATTTAATTATTTTTTTTCTAACAAATATAAGAATAACTTTTTTAGTAAATATATTATATCTACACATTGCCAATAAACCAGCAAATGCTATTTAGGATACCATGGAATTGTATACATTACTTAGGTAACGTATGTAATGAAAAATAATATTCGTATTATATAGAATACCAGAAATATACAGATTACCGGCATAACAAATAAACAATTTAATACATTTATTGTACATAATATTATTCTATTGTGATATTACGTACATTACTTGCTATTTTATTCATTGGTTTATTTATAAACCCATTCACCACTCATTGTTAATGAAATATCTCAATTGACAACATAACATCCGGTTTTTATACGACTACGGCGAAGCGAAATGGAGGGTTATGAATATGATTGAAGCCGGTGTATAAGTATGTACAGCATGTTCCCCTTAACTTTGAAACTACTTATCGTAACTGAACAAATGAGATATCATTAGAAGCATCTTAGTTGTCCGCGTGCTATAGGCTATGTGACGTTAAATTAAATTGGTAACAGCGCCATCTAGAGACCATAAAGTAAGAAACTAAATACACCCGAAAATTAGTTATATAAAAAAATAAGTTCAAAAATTAAACCCGACTACAGCTAAATTACTCTGTAAAAAGTTTGAAACAAGAAATTTCTTTTATAGCGCCAACTACATTATAATAACAATGACCAAACCTACTGATTGATCATTATAAAACAAACTGTTGTGGCATACAACAATGCGCTGTCCTTTGGTCATCACATCACTATTATAATATAAGCTATCGCTATAAAATAAATTTCATGTTTCAAACTTTTTAGAGCGTTATTTAGCTGTAGTCGGGTTTGAGTTTAAGAACTTATATTTTTTTTCATAAGCAATCATGTTTTAATAAAAAATACTCGAATAACCATTCGCAATACATTTTGATGATTATTTTATATTAAAAAGGTATATATTATATAATATATGAGAACTTCTTAGCGTGATATTTTGATCAATTTTTGCATTCTATACTGGAAAATACTTATATATATTTCAATTGAAAAATGTTTCATAAAAAATCCACTTTGCCCTGGTACAAATTACTGCTTAAATATTCGATCCATTTCATCTCATTACAGAGTACCAGGGACAAAGTTCATTTCCTAAGTTTTCTTCATTAAGTATTGTAATAAATAATTTCCAAAATATTAGATTACTATAAAAATGCTGTCAAATGCGCGCGTAAACATTTTTAGCAACTAAAATATTTTAATTTAACTTAACTTACAATATAAATTTAACTTAGGTTACAAATTTAACTATGTGCCCGCTGTATTTGATATGTAGATAACCTCATTTAAAAAAAAACAGATACATACTAGTAATTCATTTTCGAATTCATTCAATATGTAACGAATTTCACATATTATTGTTCAAAGTTATAAAATAAAATTGAAAAAAAAAATAATTTAACCAAATTGAAATAAAATTTATGCGTCTACATAAAAAAAATCTTGATTATTTAAGCAACGCAAAGTAAATAAGAAAGTTACAAAAACATAATATTTTTATCGAGATTTTTTTTTTTCTCAATACTTTATCAGAGAGTGATATTAATATATTTTAATTAAAAAAATAGACGATTACAGGTTTTTTTTAATAATAATAAACCTCTTACCTTCAACCATCGCCTTCTTGTCTCAGTTAAAAAATCTGCAAGCACCATGTTTCTAGTTTCACCAAGTTTTCACTATATCGCGCGTCAAACTTTACGACAGTGTGACACAAGCGTACTTCCCGCGAGTTACAGACGGAGTGCCGACTGGAGGGGCCAACACATTGTTTTATTCCACCCCCGCACACCCTTATATCCCTTTATCCCTATAGTCGTGGATAGAGAGGGAATCGAGTTATAAATCGAAAAGAATATTTATAATTTATATAGAAATGAGAACGCTAAATAGGAATTGGAATGTTACTGATAAGATTATCACGTTCATTATTTTCTAAATTATTATGGTTTTGAACATCCATTTTTTCGGTATTATCTTTCTGTATATCTTTCGGTAAATCCTTTTCTACCTTACATTTTCACAAATATAATATTTTTATTATATTTGAATCGTCAACAGGTAAACATGAAGATTTTCTGTCTAGAAATTATTTGTATCAATAATATTGAGAGGCAAAGTCTACCTATACGCAGTAAATTAACTTCAGACCTTTAACGAAAGAGAAATAGGAACTGACTTATACCAAATAGGTTTTAGCGCCCTGTGTAAAACTTTTCTTTTCACTTCAATTAAGAAAAAATATATATATTTACTAAAATAATTGTAAGATGTCGTCACAATGTTCGGATTTTAAAATATATTAGGTCCTTACATATGAAATTGGTGTTTGGTATGGGAGGAACAAAAGTCGAATATTTTTTTAATATAATATATTATTTATTTAATCAAAGTATAAACCATTGTTATCCATGCACTTTTGCCATCTCATAGGTAGGCACTAGTCCACCAAGCGCTTACAAGTAACTTTTTTGGGGTCAATTTTCGCTTGGGGCAGGATTTGGCTGGCATGCCAGGGTCCAACCATTGCGATGAGGGCTTCTAATTATCGCAGAAAATCTACTTTTCATCACAAGTAAAGATTCGATTTAAAAACCCTTCATTATCGTATTGGTTAAGTAATGTAACGCAGCAGTCGACTCGGACGTGGTTTGCGATGGATCCGCTTCCACAATAGCCTTCAATTCTTCATTATTAACTTGGGTCTCCGGCCACGGAACCAAAACCGCATTGTATTTTCTTTTGCGACACAACCATATACATCATTAACCCTCCGAGCCGTTTCTGCAGCACTGGTACCGCGGTGAAACTCATACTCGTAAATAACACGATATTTCAAGTTTTCCATTTTTTATACTGGGTGACGAAAATAGGACAAACAGAAGAAAAAAAACAACAAATGAATGCCTCCTCACGATACACAAATACATGTATTTACACATCTATAAATTTGAATTTGGAATTCCCAACCACGGAGGAGAAATTCGTGATAAAAGTAGCCAGTACGACAAAACGCCAATTTCATATGTAAGAACGTAATATTTGTTACTGACTATTTCCCGCTACTTTGCCCGCGTCACCAGCGTTTGTACCAAACAATCAAATAGTTCCTCTTTTTTTGACTTTAATATATTACATTAAACTGAATGGAAGAGTGTAATTTTCTTTCTTTTATACGTAACATAATTCAAAAATTTTAATTTACAGTTCAAAAATCGCTGTTTATAAATACAAACACGAAAAACTAGAATATATCACGACGATTTATTATTATTAATTCACAAAAGTTTGACTAACTGTTTCCAAGTATGTAGATTTCGAGAACTACTTTCTTTAATACTACCTTTACTATTATTACATTTATCTCTTTACTTCATTTGCAATGTACGTGTTCTGCCGAATTTAGTTTGTTGCTTTTAGTTTCACTTTCAAAAACTTTTTTTTTTTATGAAAAATAATAAAGAGTTTTTATTCATGAATATTTACTATAAAGACTTTGATCTCCTAATTACCACAAAGCAAGAAAAGCTACATATTTTTGATTATATTTTTGAAAGGGCCAATTCCCTTTATATTTATGTTTATGTTCTATATTTTTATAGTATGTATGTATGTGTAAATTTATGTAAATATGTTATTTTTATTCAAGCAATTGTTTGTTTTTCTTTGTTAAGCTAGTAGGCTATCAGAAAACCCTGGTAGAGAATGCTGTATGGTATTGAGTCAGAAATTTACTTTATTGTAATAAAGGATAAATAGATTCCACTTAGTTTAATATTAACCTAGTACATTTTATAATATCTGAGCCTTTAAGAACTAGTTGACACTACAAACTTTGTGCTGTAAAATACATATGTTTTTGGCTGATAACGTAGCTTTATTTTAATATCAGTTCAGTTTTTGTTAATATAGATAAAAAAAAGATTCTAGGCGTTAGTAAGTCGATACTTGAAGTAAAAACTAAACTGTATGACGCAGTGAGGTCAACGTAATACATCGGCCCCTCATTCACTGATGCGTGTCTTATTAGGTCATATTATTTTGTATGAGAGAAATGAAAACCTTTTATTTACTTCGTATTTTATGTATTGATTCACATTACTAACAAAAGTGTATTTATTTATTTTTATTGCTAACATTTTTTTGATAGAAAAATATATAATCTTCTTTATTTAAAGTAGGCATTAAATAATAATGTCTTATCTATCAACCTCAACAAACAAATTGTTTTTTTCGACTTTAGTTAATTCAATAGATATTTGCTTGATGTTAAGGTTATTGTCAATGTGATTGTTCAACTTAATGTCTATATCTCACTTAAAAAGGTTAATCTCAATAGACTCAATAACAATTACAATTAATTAACTTAAATTTAACTTGAGCTATTATCATTATTAGTTGATATATATCTACATTATATACAAAGAGGAAAGATTTGATCGTTTTCATTGAATTGGCTCCGAAAACTTACAAATTTGTGAAGACGCGGGAAAACAACTAGTAACGTAGTTATGGAAGTATTGGAGAATCACAACTCCCAAAATAGACGTCTACCCACTAGGGTAACTAACTATAGTTATTAACATGATTATGTAAAATCCTTCCATTAAACTTAAAACAGTTGTGACAAAATTGTCTGTGATCATTAAATGAAAACAAAGATTATTCTTAAAGTGTTATCAATTGTAATTTGTAGTACAAATGTGTGAAATTATTATAATAAATGAAAATAAAATAAATATAATATGCTAGGGTAACCAAAAAGGTGCATCAATTATCTTATCATATACAACCTATTTAGAATAGTTTAAAATAGAATAAGATATGTGTCGTAAATTGCTAATGGGCTGGAACCCCGTCGGATAACATTTTTTTGTTGAAAATGAATGAATGAAAATTAATAATCTTCTTTATTATTTTAAGACATTGTTATTCGACGTCGGCGACGTGACGTACGAAAACCAATTACAAGTTAATAAAAATTCTATATCATTTATACAGTCTAGACTTTTAAAAACGCTAGTGAAAGTCTGAAAATCTACGTCATCGAGTCGTGTATCTACATCGAGTTATATACTACTTTATAATCAAGGTATATTTATTCTAGGGCCATAGTGCGGGGTGGCAGGTTGAAGAGGGCGGTGTGAGTGGCACATGTCCGTTTCTATGGATGATAATCAAAGTTATTTTTTAAATTATCTGATGATAATGATATCTGCCTACAGAGTATTAGTACCAAAATTTAGTACCAGTGATAGTTACCACATAGATATTTATCTTAAGGTAGTGAAAATAAATTATAGATTTCTAAATAACATAAGAGAACTTCCATTTAATTACTTTAAAAAACAAATTACCGAATGCCTCTGTTTGTATGGAAATTTGTCGTTTTCATTGTTAAGAATTTTTTCATTTTAGATATAGCTTTGATTTAATTTCAATTTCGTATTGAATTGAATTAATTGCCTCTTTGTGATGGATTAAAATAAAGAATGAAATTCGATAAGTAGTCACTGCATTGACTTTCATCACAAAGTTCTATATTTACATAAGAGTGTTTTATATGCCAATGTGTTTAAAATCTCTATATTCATATAGAAACATATTAAACGAAGTCACAGTGAAGCGTAGCGTTTTAAATAGAAAAATATTCATACCAACATAAATTATTAGTCATAAAAAGTGACCACATTTAAGCATACACCACTCAAATATTACTGTTTGGCCTCTGCTAGTTTACGTAATAGCCAGTATGTCCTTAAATTCCTACGGTGACGTCAATGCGTGTAATATTACATTGTTACGCATATAGAAAGAAAACCAAAGAGTATTTATTTGTGAAATCATTATGTAATTCTATAGTAAATGAATATTGTATTAGCATGTCAGTGACCTCGGTTTTTTTCGTTTGTAAAAAAATAGAAATCGTGTATCATGCTTTTTAAGCAACTTTTATGTAATGCAAATTGCGATTCGAATTTTAGTGAAAGAAAACGAGAAATATACGACGTTACTGATCAAGGTTAATGTGTCTGATTCTAATAGACTCGCAATGCTCCGAAATCGATTCAAAATATGATAGTTTTTTTTTTTCGCAAACGGCATATCTTACCACCGATATTTTATAAATGGTGTGTAATGTTTTGATGCATGTTAATTATTCTAAGGTCATCTTTTCAGTTAACCTTCATTTAATACCTATATTATTTGCATATTATAATATAGTCTATCGCTCTAATTATAATTATAATTTTTTTTTTACTTTTTTATTAAAGAAAAAGGCATAGTTAAAAATATTTTATAAATGGTGTGTAATTTTTTGATGCATTTTAATTATTCTAAGGTAATCTTTTCAGTTAACCTTCATTTAATACCTATATTATTTGCATATTATAATATAATCTATCTATTATCTTTAATAAAAAAGTAAAAAATATATATATTATAACGCTTAAAGATAAATAGTTTGCTAAATTAGATTTACAATAAACTTGATTTGTTATTTTTGCATTTAATTGTCAAATCTTTACATTAAATACATACCATAAGAGCGCACAAAATTAACTATTACATTTAAAAATACGTATAAACCTCTTTTCAATTTTACACAAGATAAATAAAAATGTTAGTTGAAGTAAATATCATATATTTTAGCAAGTAAACAAGCAATTTGCGATATCAGTGAATGTTAAATTTTATCTTGTTTGTATTCATGAGGCTTCTACTTTTACGTATATTTAATAAAAAATATACCTCCTTAAAATGCTCATCCATCTGACAACATTTTAATCAATTTAGAAATAGATATGTATAACTAATATAACTATGTGTTATAAAGTTAATACATAGGTATTATCTTTATTTTTTTACCCGTTGCTATAGAAAAAGAAATTATCGAATGTACTGACGTCACTTGACAGCAAGCGATGGATTTTTTTTCTTTGATTATAAAGATTCTGTACAAATAAAGTCATTTTATTGGAATCACGAGAACGCAATTTTAATTAAAATCTCTGGAAAATAGTAAATAACAAAGTAATGGGGATGGAGGCGAAATGGCGCGTGCGTGCAAAGGAATCTCAAGTGCACTGTGCCTGAAGAGGAGTTAGCGCTAGGGTTATCAACTTTTATTAGATGAAATAGAATATCTCTGAATTCAAAGGCGATAAATAAAGATTATGGGACTTGTAAAAAGGGAACATTAAAAAATATATACTTTTTGTTTCGATAATAGAAATGCATCATATATGAGTAACACTAGTATTATAAACATTGTGTAAAGAGTATTTAAGCGTCTATTAGTGTTATAGATTATTAACTTTCCACCAGCTGTTTCGCCTACATGGTCCTGTATGTATTTCACCCCTTAGAAGTTGAATTTCTAGAAATCATTTATAACTGGTCATTAACATCGTCAATGGAACATTTCTACCTTATTTCAAGTTTCTAGGTTCACTATTTCGGTAGTGCCTTAAATATATGTCAATCGGGTTTACCTTAGCAAGATAGAGTACGCCTACATATTATGCAGTCGATACTGTATTTTAGACTAAGATTGACAACCCTATCCGGGAGCACCAGCACATTCCTTTAAAAAAGATGGGATTATCTCAATTCCACTAAGCGTGTTTCTTTTTTGTATGTACATTCCACGATATCATCTTCATCAGAAGTAGACTGGTATTTAAAATTTGAAGATTTTGATGGTTTTGAAAAGATAGATATATATACGAGGTGGTCCTATTCATTTGAAGTCGGGTAGTTAAAAGCATGACCTACAAGTCCTCGCCAAATTCAAATGAAGTTTCTTGAATTTATTAACGCCTTCGTAGTTTTTATAAATCATCAACATAATCCTTAATACTCCTTAATCTGCCTGTTAATACTCCAGCCGGAACACAGGCCTTTCTCGTGGCAAGACACACAGGAAGAACAGGCGTAAACCATCGCAGGCTCAATGCACCCGGCCGGCTACACGGCAAATCTGCCATAGTTAGTCCCGAGTCATTAATCCTCAGTCCAAAAGCGGCACGTTAGTGCCTTCTGAAGTACGGAGGAACTCCAGGTTTGCGAAAATCACTTACCGATTGTTAACTCAATTATCATCACTGTACCATAAACCTCACATCATCGATTTATTTCTTTAACAGATGTTTACTTATTGCTCATATTTCCCAGATTTATAAAAGAACTACTGATTCAAATCCTCATGAATCTTTTATGAGACGACCATCTTAGAAGTATATACCCTTTTACACGAAAAATAATGTACATCACGATCGGCAAACAATTGATGAAGGTATCTTTATCGTAGTGCCCATTAAATGTCAAATTTCCGTAACCAATTTTGATATCTACTATCAGTACATTAAGGCTTAAACTAGAATTGACGTACTGTTGAAAGCAAGACTACAACTTTTTTTCGAATATTATCTTAGTATAATTTAGTGGAATTGAGTAAACCTTCTTTTGATATTAATCAGAAATGAATAAGTAACTAGGTCTTCCATTTTTAGAAATAAGGAATCTTCTCAATTAACCTGTTTCATCACACTCTTACAGGCTGTCTAAATAAAGTCACCAATTAGTGGATCGTAAACACCAAATTCTGGGAAGAATAACTTCAACCTCATCATGTTTTTTAATATAAAAGCAGAACAACTTGATTCATTATTTATATCCTATTTTTATTTAAAAGCTTACACATTACTGACTTCCAAAGTCACACTTGAAAAGTAAAAGCATTATTGCAATATTTTAACTTGACTTGTTTATCGTATTGTTTAGTAGGGGAAGGTTACGATCAATGGATCGACGCCGTTTTCCGTCCGCCTAAGTATTACAAAAATTTGTCGAGTGGGTTGGTAGACATCGTTTTCGGTTTCTAGTTTCGTTCGAACCTAAGTAATACTAACATCGATGTAAGTATTGCAATCTTTTTGATTACTCAATGTAATCAAAAAGATTGCTCATCATTACTCATTACTCAGTGTATTAATAAGATATTTATTTGCAGTTTAATAGTTGTTGAAAATTTAAATGAAGAAACTTCTAGTACTATAGTTCAAGATAATAACAGATCTGGTTATCAGACTGAAAGAAAACGATGTAAATTTGTAATGAAATAAAGCATCCACGTCGTTTTTTTTTCGTTTAATTTGTGTACATACAAGAGTTCTGGTTCAAGATAAGATCCAAAAAAGTTTGTTATAAAAATATCATCGTAATAGCTTATATACCTATATAAATATTAAATTTAAGACAAACAGAAGCAAGTTATTGATGACAATAATAATTATAAGTAACGCTTATTATATTACAGTATTTTATACAAAGACGAAAGATTTTAATTAAATTGCTATTCTGTATATGAAGTGTTAAAGTGCCAGGAACAATTGACTTATCAAGGTTAAACTAAATTTAGACTGGAAACCTTCCACGAGCTCCGAATTATTGTACAAAAATTACTCGAATTTATACACCGCTCATTGAATATTTAACTCTACGAAGCTGTAGAAAGCAAAACAATTTCATGAGTTTACATTGTTCAATATTTCTATACTTAATATTATATAATGACTATACTCGTAGAAGGAAAAATATGTTTTTTTTTTATTTAATTGCAATTAGATGAACTTAAAATTACTGTACACAAATTTTGTAATTTTAACAAAGCTACCATATTAGTAACTAACGTAGACTCTACATTTTTAATCAAATTAGCCATGGAGTATTTAATAATTAAATAAATAAACGTTAGATAACATCCCATACATTGCTCAGATACTAAATGAAGAATCTAAACTGTTTGGAATAAGGAAATCTGATACAACGTAAGTGGTATCTTTTGATTAACGTACTGTGTGAATTGGTGTGAATTAATGAATATCTATTTACTTCTTTAATTCTTCTCAGGCCCATATCCTTTCAAATAAAAAAATAATTATGAAATCAGTAAGCACACATACATACCCCTCGAAAATCAAACTCATCACTTTCAATATTGAAATTGGTCAATTTTTTTTTATAAAGATTCCATTTTTAAAACCCTCACACCAGACTCATAAGCTTCCGAACTTCTGCGGAACATTTTAACAGTACGAAAATATTCATGAGGGTAATTCGGAACGGAAGAAATAAATTTACATGATTCGAAAATCATGTAAATTTTAATGTATTTTCGTACTGAATCGAAAGCCAATTGCTGTTTTTTGTAAAAAATATAGCCAGTCGTTTTTAAGAAATAGTGTCCTTTTAAAAATTGATTAATTGGTCATAGCCACAAATGATTAACTACTAAGATTAATAAAATGTTAGGTAATTGATAGAAACTGTACGTAATGTAAATACATTCATAATTGTATGTTTTACTATTTATGTAATTAATCATTTTATTCCTTTCATTTAAAATTATAATTTAGAAATGGCATTTTGAATGCTGAATTATACCTATGTATAATATACACATATATATGGAAATAACAAAAGGTTCTTATATCTATTGATATAATAATGACTCTAATGCCCTGATTGTAACTGATATTTTGTGTGAAAACTGCACTTATGTTGTAGGTATTTAGGTTATAGGCATGTGTGTAGCCTCTGACATATGATGATGTTATCCGGGTCCCGATAACTGGCAAGGAATGCCCGGGGACAGATTTCGAATACCTATCTACTATTGACTATAAAAGTTAACGGTCCAGTACCCCGATTTGCACCCAGAACCCTCCTGATTCAGAAACTGGGTAGGCCTTAATATGTTTAGTATGGATTCATAAAGAAGTCTCCACACGAAAAAGGTATGCACTATTCTTTGACAAAAAGTGAAAAAAGACTATTCACTAAAAAGCTACTAGGGTTTTGGTCTTGGGTTCTCAGATGGCCCTTAGCTACCGGTATAATGCTAACATAGAGCTCTATTTTAACCTGTGAACCAAATATAGCCGATTCAGTGTGAATCATCAACTTTTACAATTTCATATTGTATAGGTAGGTAACTTCTTTCAGCGAATTTACGTGCGTGAACTTTAACATTTACAGCCTATCTGGTACAGTCTTGATTGAAATGTGATAGTGCGAAAAGAGTAAAAGCGAAAAGGCAATAATTCCTTTATCATTGAAAGTAAAAATTGTTGCTCTATCGCTCTCTTTACGCCACCGCATTTCAAAGAAAACTCTATTTCGTTTCATTTTCCTACTTTATAATGTGCTTTAGTAGTGACAAACGAATCATAAAGATGATAATTATAGATTTGATAGCAGTGTTACCACCTTAGTCATTTATTTATCCCAAAATTATCCACTAAACGATATGTTAAATTAGTAACATGAAATGAAATAACATCATGGCATCGCTAAGATGTTGTGTGCTATGGCTAGAAACATGACTAAAGAGTTAGATGGTCGCTTTGTAGGAGTGATCTTAGCAGAACGAGAAAAGAAAAGAACAATATATTCAATCAACAAAATAATATCAGGGGACGCTAAATTGTATTTTTTCGCCATGTTAAAGTGAAATGTAAAATGAAGTAAAAGGCAAAAATAAATAAAAGTAATTATGAGTGGACCACATGAGTTCGACAAACGGAAGTTGTACACTTGTGCGACGATACTTGCCACCTACTACGGTTCGAATTAGGGTTGCCAGATTGTCGGGATTCGTCTAGATTGTCCAGGCATTTCATATGAAAAATCAAATTTGGCCCGACAAAAATTTTTGGATTCTGTAAAATCGAAATCGTTTTATTATTAGCTGTTTAAAGAAAATTAGCTGTTTAAATGTTATATTATTACGTGATCTCATACTTTGACAAAAAGGTAGATTTTTGTTATTAATTTAAAATTTAATTAATAAAAAGAGGATTTTTTTTTGTATCTTTAATTATATTAACTCTCTATGCTATACTGAAAAACATTCTTAATGAGAAATGCTTAAAAAATCCACTTTGTTCCTGGCACTGTGTGATGGGACTCGAACTCTTTCGCAATCCAGGCGACTGCTCTGAATCTATAGTATTTTTTTGTCCCGGGTGTGATGCCAAAATCCCGAACGTTTCAAATTTTGCCCAGATAGTTTGGTCTCCCTATCTGACAACCCTAGTTCATATGCATGCATCTCCTAGATGTTGTTTGAAACGAAAATAATTCGTAATAGTTTGTTTTTAACAAAGTTTAATCGAAAGTGACAATTAAATCAATAAATAAAATAAATAAAAATAAAATAAAATCATATTTTTAAGTGTAAGTATTAAGTTTCAGTGAAAAAAAAAAATATTTGCAGACTGTATACTAAACATAAACACGACTGTCACTCGCTGGCTAGCAGTCGCCCTGCCATTTTTTCATATTTCGTCGATCAATATTAAGTTGTAGACTAAGTTTATATAATGGTACATTTACATATCAGTACATTATATTGCGTCTGGCAGGATGTTTATGGCAGTATGATATGGGTACGTGTTGTAATACTTAGATGTCTCAAGGACGATACATTTAGAATTACGCATAAGTACCATGCAGATGATAGATGAGTAGATGATTCTAAGCTTTATAAATTAAAAGCTGAAATTAAAATTAAAAAACTTACATCACATTTCTAAGGGTTTTCAGAGTCTAAATGGGAATTTATAAAATATTCTCGATAGAAAAAAAAAGTCACTCTTATTATTTCGTCTCGTTTTCTCTTTAGTAATAAGTTAAAAGTAACTGTCTTAAGAAATAATTTCTGTAAGTTGCACACTTCGTATTCGAACGCCAATTGTTTGCCGATCTTGGAAATAACTTATAAAATATTTTAGTGCCAAACTGATGATTCCATTCTTTTTTTTTTACAGAATAGGGCATCTTGCCCCTGAATAACAAAAAGAAAGTATGCTTATAAAATTTTTAACCTCGATAAAAATGTAGGTATTTGTAAATTTTGTATTTCATCATTCACCCATCACAGATTTTGCATCAATCAAAAGTTCTTATCAATTCATATCTCCACACTCGATCCCTTAAAGAGAAGGCTTAGAGATATTCCCATATAAAATTTTTCAAAACTAATAATGATATTCAATGTTTCAACACTAAAACCAGCTAGTGTAGAACGAATTAAGATACAAGAAAGTTTACGTGAAGTAGTAAAACAACAAAACACTTAACATTGCTAATGCCGCAAAAACCTTTTGTTAATGTGCAAATAGGTATTGTTACAAATTAAATAAATTTATTCAGTAAATTACGCCATCTTTCATATAGTAAACAGTGATAAATGATTATGCCAACTAAAAGAGAAAAATAATACAATCTTAGTTGTTTATTATTATTCCGTTCATACTAATACCTACTTAAACAACTTCTGAATGGGTTTGATGACATTTTAGTATTAGATTGAGGAGTTCAATAGTGCAGCAGTTAAGACGTTGGGGCTGCGATTTTGCAGGTTAAGCAACTTCCACAAAAGTCGGTCATCCGGGGTGCGATCACTTATCTACTTTGTGGTACTCTCTAGCCATTACTCTAATACATCCTAGCAATGTTAGAGCGATATTTAACTTGTACACACACCTGCTCGTCAGACTTCCACAATACGTCAAATTTAACAATGCATTAAGGTTTAAAATCAAATACAGAAATTTGTTACGTTTTGTATATCCTGACGTGTTGTTGCCTGTACTTTAATAACCGCGAACATATGATAAAGAACAATGACCGAGGATTTTTTAAATTTTTTGAGGTACAATACTGTTTTTATCCACCAACTTGGTTGTTTATCTACCAAAAAAAACACCAGCCTATTAATATCCCTGCTGCTAGGGTTCAGGCCGTCCCTATGATTGGATCAAATCGAATCAGGAGAATGGGCCACGTGGGGCCAGTGTGACTTGGTAGGTATTAAAGAATTCAGATGCAGCCGATTTTGAAAAAGATGCAAAAATGTTGAAACTAAAATTATACGTGGATCTAAAATAACAGATTTGTTTTTTAAATATCGTAATTGAACTTTTTTTACAACCTTTTTGCAATACATGTTCGCCAAATCTTACAACTGTATTTGGTATATATATATATATATATATATATATATATTACAAACAGCACAAAATAATAAAATTACTAAAACAATAAAATGTAAAAACAAGCATCAAAACACGTGTGTCCAAAAGAAATCCTACTACTACCTACACGTACATATAATCTTGCTTTAAATAAAGGTTTATAAAAACAAAAGTTAAGATAAATTAATATTACTCAAAGACAAATTCACAATATGAATGACGGTCTTAATTATCGCTGTAGCAAATATTACGCAGTTTTAATTTAAGCTTCCGAAGGTTGTGATAAAATTGTACACACTTTTTAAATAGTTACTTATTAAAAATTCTTCCTGATAAACGTATTTGCGAGACGATCGTCATAACAAGCAAATACATTTAATCTTTAGTTACATTGATAACGGCTAAATAGCATGATAATTATGTGAATTTAGCACGCGACATTCACCGTGGTGATACAGGGTTCAAGTGAAATAATATGTTTTAATATTAAATAAATAATCAAGGTTTCTAAAAAACAAATCAAGTTTATTTTCATATTGTTGGAAAAGAACTTCCTTATAATGCGCAGATATTTCAATATAGAGATTCCTATAATATATATTAAAGTAAAATAAATAATGCTGGGCTGATGTGGGTAGATTAACGAAATAATATTTTCGTTACAAATTTAAAATAATTTGATACTTGAAATAGGATTATAATTAAATTATATAAAATATAAGATGTGACATACATAACTCCGTCTGTCTGCAACAACGAAAGTACAGTCATACACTGTTATTTTAACATATAGACAAGTTTATAATTTAATAATGTTGAAACAGAAAATGAACCTGAAATTTTAAAGATGGCGACACATTGAAATCGCTATAAGAGCCATTTGTCCACTGAGATACGAACAATATAATAAGTACCTAAAATGTTATTATGAACATTATTTTGCTGAATCAACATTAAGCTTCACTTGAAATGAAAAAAGGTCAATTAAGGTTTTTAATTGGCAAAAAATGCTGACACGAGTACCGACCTAGATCCGGGCTGCTTATTAAAGTGTGGCTATTTATATATTCAAGAGGTTTCAACGTACTAGAGTCGATTTATATTATGTAAAGGTAAAATATATCTGGACAACATTATAATAAAAATATTCTTAATCACGCGAAGTTTTTATTGATCTCTTATTTTAATACTAGCTATTATCCCGATGCTTTGCTCGCGTATTTTTTTTTAAATCTTTCCAGTAGTTTCGGAGCCTATTCAATTCAAATCTTGCAAACAGACCAAATTATATCTTTTCTCTTTATAATATTAGTATAAAATTATAGATGTTTTAGATATTTAAATTGAATTTGTATTCCCTAAATGATTCCTTGATTAAGGAACCAAAACTATATTTAAACTTAATAAATACTTAAATCTAAAATTAACATATTGAGTATAAGCTTATTACAAGTAACATAAAAACTTTTTAAGAAATACAACCGACTTCAAACTTAAAAATGTGATATATAATACTTTTCTCAAAAGTGACTTATTCAAAAAAATGCTATTGAAGTCTCGAGGAGGCCTTCTGTAGATTATAAATTAAATGATAGGCTAAAAGGATATAATTATAAAAACACTTAAAATATGAATAAAAATATTCAACATAGAAAAGAAAATTTTGTTTATTTGCTCAACATATTTTATAAATTACTCTATACTCATATTATAAAGAGGAAAGATTTGATCGCTTTGTTTGTTTGCATTGGAGAGGCTTCGAAACTATTGGACCTAATTATGAAAGTCGAAGTCGCGAGAAAACGGCTAGTTTGATAGAAATTAGTTCACAAATCAAGAAGAAATCTATTAACATACCTACTTTCATAAAATATGTGTATGTATTTGGAATTCATTAAAATACGCTAAAAAAATTTTAGCTTGTGACGGCAAATGAAGAAAAGGCTGACCAAGCTTGAAAACGTGATTTAATAAGGATAAACAAAAAGACCCTTTTCTTTTAGTTTGGTGATTAATTTAACTTTATTATATTTTATTTGATATTTACAACAGGTAAAAATAAATTGGTTTAAACACTTTTTACAACAAATTGCTATTGATTGAAGTTAAGTATGTATAATGTTTCTACCGCGACGAATTTTCACGAACTGACATTCATAAAGAGCATATTTGATTACTCAAAATTTCAAATTATGAAAAGTTAATAATAAAATTAAATGATGTTGAAGATCAAAGACAAAAAGTTTGCATGCGGAAACCTAGGACGAAATAAACGGTTGTACGGCGCACTGTTATAAGCTGAAATCCAATACATATCGTCTAAATATTTAGGTGATAACTAATGAAAAGCGTATTTTGTTTTGTTATAAAAGGAAAACTGCTAATTCGATTTCGATAAAATTTTAATAAAAAAAATCTGAAAATCGGTTAACAATTGGGGAAATATTGGTTAACATTAAATTAAAAATAATACTTATACATAGCAGTTGAACGTATAACCTCCTCATTTTGGATTTTGAAATCGGTTAACAATTTTAAATGAAACTATAAAAACCGATTTCTTTATTTAATCTTTTTTTCTAATGAATTACAGAAATATATGAGGTAATATTTTAAAGTTCATCTACATCAGTCTGGTAGCATTACAAGTGCACCACGGAGCCTCATCGAAATATTATTTTTATGCGTATTTTATCTAAAGACGTATACCTACTTAAAGCTTTATTTATGTACATCATTTACAAATTAAGTAGAATCAAACCGTGTAGCTTGAAAAAAATCCTTGGCGTAGCCCCTAGCTGGCGGTGGGAGCCTCGTAAATTTATTATTATATAATAATAGTTCTAAATAGTTATAGAAGCATTTTATTTATATTTGTTTAATAATACTTTATTAATCTACATGTTGGTACAGAGTTTTAAATCAAATGGATTCATGACAAAGTCCCATATTTGTATTTTTATCCATGGCTGCTAAGGCAAGATAGAAAATGGTCCCTAAAGTTAAAAACCATTGATCTGCGTACATACACGGTTACACTAACGAGTTAAGTCATATCAAATAGCTCATTATACTAATAGTTATAATTAGCTACTCTATTACTTACATTGTCTGTCGGGACAGTCAAAACATTGTTATCGTCGGACGGGAGTATACGTATCCACAGTTCGTCACGTAGACACAACAGAAGTAATAAATGTCACGTATCATTCTTCTTATTTCTTTTATATCACTAAATGAGGACGAATCGTACTCAAAAAAATGATCAACAAGCGCCACCTTGCGGAAGTACATCATCATCATAATACTGCATGGGCTCAGGCCTTCCTTGTGGATGGTGAAGGAGAATGGGTCATGACTCCACGTTGGCCTTATGCGGATTGGAGGGTATTAACGACAACAAATTGCAGCCGGGACGAACGGCTTAACGTGCCTTCCGAAGCACGGAGTAGCTCGAGATAACATTTTTTTAATCACCCATCCCATGATCGCGGGCCGCAGGGCATATCCACTACGCCACCGAGCTACTCTAGTGACCGACGGGAAGTTCGCGAAAGTTCAAATAATAAAATATACAAAAAAGGCTGCATTGATTACATTATATGTTATTCTGTTTTTTTTTCTCAGCACTTATTTTAGAGACCACAAATAATTAAAATGTAAACTATTCAAACAACAATACAA
Organism: Diatraea saccharalis; assembly: GCA_918026875.4. NCBI lineage: Eukaryota > Metazoa > Arthropoda > Insecta > Lepidoptera > Crambidae > Diatraea > Diatraea saccharalis. Next base: position 17,762,015 of record OU893340.1, on the reverse strand, counting down.
TTGTTATTAATTCGTCGAACCTCCCTCGTTGTTTTTAAAGGAGTTCAAAATGTATTGCATATATTGTTGCTATCTGTACAGTTATAGAAAATCGTTAATTCTCCACTTCCTTTGGTCTGTTAAAAATTGACGGTATTATATATAATCAAACTGAGAAATAAAAGAAAACCTTCGTGTCGTACAGATAAAAACACTATTCAATACTTCTTATTATTTTTCGAGTAATTAGGGTTCCAGTCCAATGAGCAATAAAGGTAAAAAACTGTATCTAATGAATTTTAGACAGTTGAATTTTTTACATATGATGTATTTATATTGCTATTACAACAACAAATACTAAAAGACAGAATAAAATAAATCATAAGACAGCTCCCATGCAATGAAAGTTATATTTTTACTCATTTCCGGTACGGAACTCTTCCTGCGCGAGCCTGATCGCACATAGCCGGTATGGGCCAAAATATTATGATTCCATCATCTTGTAATTAATATATGATACCAAAATGACAAATATGATGGTTGACTAACCTATTTTCTCCGTTTTGTTTGAGTAACGATAGCAAATGATTTTAAGAAATCAAACAATGATAAAACACATATCATATTGCTTCTTAGAAAAAAATTAACACGTTACTAAACAAACAGCTATTATAAATATCATAATAAATAAGACGTAATGACGACGTTATAAGTAATGATCTCGAAATTTCATTGTCTTCTAGAAACTTCGTGCCATTAAAATAATAACTTAATGGGTCGATTTAACTTGCCAGATTTTATTACACACTTACCCTTATCGATAAGAAACTTATAACACGTAGCTCTGTTCACGTCTTTTTAATCAGATTATTAGTTTGAGAGAAAAAGACAAAACACTCTATAATATACAACGCTTGCACATTAGTTATTAGTCTCAAGCAAAACCAAATAAAACCTTGTTAAAAAAACTACTTAATGAATAGAACCTAAAGAAACTCGATATCATGGATGTTAGCGGGTTCGATCTGTAATTCTCGTAAGGGCCGGTCGTAGATGGGTGACCAAAAATTTATGATCTCGTGCTCTTTGTGTTTCGGAAGGCACATCAAGCCTTTAGTCGACTGCAGCTGAAATCCTTAAAACGAATCTGCACTCCTATTCAATTCCTTCCATAGGGAAAGCTTGTGTCTCCATAGTGGGAACGTTAATAGGTTGGCGATGTAAAAAACAGTATTTTCAAAAACACCTATTTGCCTCGTAGCTCTCGTCGTAGTCTCTACGAGTATTACGTAGGTATAATTCACAATACCATCCGTGCCGTAGCATAATTACTAGGAATTAGCTACGAAAGCTTTCACGTGCGATAAGTCTCTTCCAAACAATACCTACGAATATAAACTGTACAGTCAACATCCACATGTCAACACAATTATACAAGTTGATTGTAAATTACGTTGATATTTAAAAAAGAACAAAATATAACATGCTGCGCTGGATGAATATATATGAAATAGACTTGCTCGTTAACAAGATAGATAGGGACGCAAAATAGCTAACGTATATTTTATAAATTTCCGAGTCTCGTCTCTCCACCTCACCTTTGAGGTAACAGACTTCTACACTTGGGATGCGACCACCTAACTATCTATTCATATGCTATGACATCTTCGATTGTCTTTTGGTAGTAATACTGCAAATCCATAACTATAATATATTTTTATTATGTTTGAATAATTTCGCATTCATTGTGAATTACTAAAAAAATTCTTAATGAAAAATGCTTGAATATTTCTTTAGGCTGTTTGGGTGGATCGCCTGAATATTGATGAAAATACGCTCTTTAGTAGCGAAAAATTAACAAATGCTTGAAAAATCCGTCAGGCCTGTTAAATCCTGGGTGGCTCAGTGGTGAGAGCAGTCGCCCGGATTTCGGAAGGTCATGGGTTCGAGTCCCACCTGAGAGTGCCAGGGACAAAGTAGATTAATTAAGCCATTTTTCATTAAGAAAATATTTTTGTTTACTGCACTTAAGTAATTGTTAAGGTGTATATGAAAAAGTGATTACATATATTTTTAAGATGTACTTAAAAATCAAAAAGTTAATACTTTTAACGTTAAAGAGATATTCTAGCTATTGCACAATTTGTCTTGAAGAAAGTTCTAGATTGATATAAAATAGCCTATTTACGAAAATCTACACGGCCTCTCCCCAAATGACGCACGGACAGTATTAAATTTTTTTACACTAACTTAACCGTTAGTAAATATCTTCTTTCGAGTTTAAATGGTGACGTAATAGATATAAAGACATCTTTCCTTCCACAAAAGACTGTGAAGATAAAGGTTAAAGGAAAATACAACGATTGTTAGTAAATAAGGCTTGACGCACGTTTAACGCATAATCTGCCGTATGTAAACGTACTTAGCATATTATGAGATATAGAATCACTAAGATTCAATTAAAATATTATTTGACCGTTTTATTGCAGTGGAATTATAGTTTACTATTTAGTTTAAAGTGTATACCGAATGATTAAACATGGTATTTGTATATTAGCAAATATACAAATAAGCAGCACTAAAAACTATTTTTAATTAGTTATACATAAACTATTAAGATTATTGTAAAAACATTTAATGTGATCAAACGTTAACTTGCGGAAGTTCATTGCTATAACTTTAAAATTACGATATCTATTTAATAACTTCCACACTCAGTATCAGACTTTAGCGCCTTGTATCAGATCCTCGGTTGAGGGATGATACTCCTGTGGAATGGTAGTTATTTACCACTTGTCCGAGTAAATTTGTGTAAGGAAGGTGCACAGTAGGTCTTGTAAATATATACTAAGTGTAGACCTTTACTAGTTTTGTAGTTTTTTTTACTTGAATCATTCTAACCTAACCTAACCGATTGATCAATTATAATAAAAAATTGCCTAAAAGAAAAATGGATAAGCCAGTAAAAATTGTAAGCCAAAATTTAATTAAGGCAAAGTATTTTATGCCAAAAAATAATTATGCTTGCCGCTAAAGTGAAACTCGCAAAACCGCCGCGCCGGGTCTCAAGAGCTCACTCCTTAATGTGTAGTTACCCTAACGGCAGCACAGCGGGATACGCGCTTCTTGTAAACATTTCCTAAATGTCACGACAACTGCACAGCAAGACATAAACAAGATCTTCGGAATAATACCACTAACGTTTTGTTATTCAGTGTTTATGCAACAAACTACGCAATGAAACTAAGATGCATCTAATGTGACAACAACAAAAATTGAGTTTTTTACATTGAAAAGCTTGAGCTTCAACCCCTGATGACAAGTAAAATTCTTGTCACCAAACTACTTTAAGTTAAAATAACTTAGTCACTGCTCTCAAACTTAATATTTAAAACAGGTTAAACTTTTCAATCAGTTCTTCCACCTACGGGACATTATACGCGGGTAACATAGACTATATATTACTCGGCCAAAATTACGGGAAAACAGTTAGTAATTAGTAATATAAATAATATGGTAAAGGATAAATCAATAAATATTATCTGTTATTGTATAAACGATTATTTCACTTACGATTAAATTAATTTGAGATTATAGATGTTTTAGATAATTAACTTTTAGACAATTGAATCACCTCGTTCACTAACAGAACTAAAGACCCCTCGTTCATAAAATCAAATAAATCAAAATAAAAAATTATTTATTCAGTCTAGGCTTACAAGTACTTGTGAAAGTCGAGAGCTACGCCATCGGTTCGTAAATCTACGGCGGGAGATCTTGTACCGAAAAGAACCGGCAAGAAACTCGGCAAAGGCTGTTTTTTTCTCCAAATTCCAATAGTAAGTACAACATACATAAAATAAAATGTACATCCTTCTTGGAAATTGAAATATAATTCAGTTCTGAAATTACATTGCTTCCAGCGAAATACTGATACTGTTTCAAAGGTTGTTTGAACAAGAGCCTCCGTTTCTTTGACTGAAAAAGTTTGCGGGAAATATATTTTATATCTATTCTTTCACAAAAGGGAAAATCTTTTACTTTACCCCCGCGATTTCTTAATGATTTAACGTTTTTTTTGGTTTATTAAAGCCATTAACGCCCCGGTAACGGTAGTCAAAGAACTTCATGAGATATAATTACTTTATCAGTTCAGAAGTTATTGACGTACTATTTACTCTCTTTACATTGGAACAATGAATGAAAGAATCAATGAATATATTAAACCTACGAGAAGCTACATCATGCACGAATGAAACAGGCTATATTAGGAATGACAACTAATTTTTGTTTCTTTTAGCGTGAGGTAGATTAATGAAGAATATTAAATATGTATTTTTTTTATTCTTTGCGTAATCAATAAATTAAGCCGACTCACTGAGTTGGAATGTCTCATGCCGTCACCCTTTTGTGCATTTCCTACAAAACTGTGACGTAGTAAGCTCCCACTCCTAAACTTTTATACTTGTTATGTAAGTGTTTTCTTGTTTAAATTGAAACAAAAAATTACGTATCTGATATTTTCCTATTATCTGACTGACGGATTAAGTAGATTTTTTTCCCCCGTCGTCATCTCCATTTACGCTGAATGAATGCAATCTTTTTGACTTTCAATTTCGAATTAAACTTCCCATTTTTAAATGTGTTTCAGTTCAATAAAAACTTTTTGTCCAAATACGTAAGAAATATAACATTTTTTGCCTAAATTCTCAAATTTAAATCCGTATGATTTTTTAAATACATATTTGAATATTTCACCGAAAACCTCCGATACTATAGCTAAATAGGTGAGGTTAACGCCTATCAAACAATAACAACATACAGTAAGCTATCAACACACATCAAATCCACCCCACCCTGTGCGTAAACAGAGGCACCGTAATCCAAATTCACGTGTGCAAACCATAGAGTAAAGTAATACACAGGCAAACTCAATCAGGCCGATTAACAGTAAACGAACAACCGAACCTGGTATTATAATATTGGGTCGTGAAAAAATTGGGACCGGAAATCAGAACACTAAAGAAATATTTAAATATCTAACCCTAGCCCAGCCTTAAGTCGGAATTCCTATATTTATTCAGTTCACAAACAATGAGAATGGGTATTGTGTCGGAATTCCATTAATAATCAGAATTAATTAATCGTAATATCAATACATATTTTCAAAACTTAAATATGTAATTATTAAATTTTAGATTTTTTTATACACAAGGAAATTTAATTAACATTAACAAAGTGAAATCTTAAATGTAAACTAGAAAAAGAAAATATTGAGACTACTTCGCTGACTGAGTCTCCGTTAGATTACCTACTAAAATAAATCGAAAATTTATCCCGAATCAATCAGCACTTTAGAATGAAGCCTTATTTCATATCAAACAATTCTAGGAAATCCCGTAGCAACAGTTGACATTATTATTCAGCTCAAATTAAACGGTATTATTAATAACTGAAACTCGATTAAATTTTGGAAGTGTAGAATTAAATATAACTTAATTAATATAACGAAATTTAGTAAATTTACCCTTTTTTAATAGAACTTATTTACATATTAACTTATTTACCCTTTTTTATTAGTACTAATTTAAAAACAGCATGATTTCTTTTTATTATATAACCGTTTGATTGTTTTTTTCTATGATATAATATTCATTAAAGAAATGTAAGACAAGGACCGAATATTGTCATTAATTCTGCTGCTACAATATTTTTAAGTAATGCATTTAAAAATTAAAATTTTACACTGTTCCTTAGTAAGCGTGTCACATAAAAGTTGACTATTTAGCATACATCACTTATTACTTATACAAAGTTCTAGTAACGGTTTTATTTAAGGAAAAATATAAATGAAAATTGAAAAATTAGGGAAAAATAAAAACTGTCTCTTTTTTTTCTTTTTCATAAATTAGAAATAGGTATACGCGTAAACGTCAGACGAAGGTTCACTTTATTTGAATTCAGACTGTTTTCTTAAGATAAATAGTAAAAAGAATAATATAAAATAAAAGTACTGTTATAATGTTGCTTTTATTTCGAGTCAGATAATGATTAATGTAAAAGTTATCCCAATGTCAATTCGAATTTGTTAGAAGATAATTTGGCGCGTTTTCATAATTTATAATTAGTAATATACTTTATTGCACACACAAGACAAGTATAAAACAGTAAGTGTATAAAAAGGCGGCATTATCACCACATAGCAATATCTTCCAACAACATCCTCGTAAAAATGGATAATGAGCGTTTATCAATCAAATTTGGCCAGTCAAAATCCAGGACAGTGACGTCTCGCCCTTAATCTTTATGCCCGTGACGTGGGAATGGACCCTGAGTACGATCCCACGCGGCGAGCACGTGCCAATAATTTCACAAGCCCCTTTAGTACAAACAACCCCTTAATTCGTCACGTTTTTTTTATAAAATAAGTCGTATTTCTGTAAGGAATAAGATCCAATTGTTATAAGACTTCACGATTATGTAGTGTTTTTAATTCTCTAAGAACAATTATGTAGCATAAATTATATGTATATATATATTTTATAATTATTTTAAATTAAATATATATAAATTATAGAAAGATTGTTCAATGAACGAAACCGGATGTAATCTCAAAACCTACCTACCTACCTCAACATCACAAAGTTTCAAAATTGTTTCACTAATTAATGTTAATGGAAAAGGTGGAATATCAATTTTCACGTTCAATCAAGAAATTTAAATATTCTTGATTCACTGTTCAGGTATAACGTCAACAATATACATTCAGCTAAGCACAATAGCTTCAAAGTAATAAGTATTTATACTTATTAAAAAAAAATAATAGGCATAGCACGTGTCTGACACGCGTCAAGCATTCTGCTCTGCTCTATAACTAATAATCTCTATACTCTGGCTGAGAGCTTGTTCTAATTTCAAAACCCATATATGAATTGTTATAACAACTTAACTCACGAAATAAAAAATATTATGATTACATACCTATTTGGAAAAACTCTTTCCAATATTTTATTTTAATAATACAAAAAATATGTAGTCTAATAAGTATGAAAGGTAATACGAAAAAACCACTTTAATCATAAAAAAATAATCATTCCTATACATTTCTTTTAAAACAAACAAACTATTTTATAGTACATAAGTAGTAGAATCAACTTTAATCTGGGAATAACGAAGCTATGAAGCAATTTATCTTTATAAAATGAACGTTATAAAAAATATATCAACGACAATAAGTCTAACAAAAAGTTAAAATAAGTCAATAGAACTTGCAAAAAATATTTTTAGAAAACAAAAAGGAAGGTTCCACCGAGATTTGAACTCGGATCGCTGGATTCAGAGTCCAGAGTGCTAACCATTACACCATGGAACCACCGATAAAAAGCGTTGAAATTAGCTTATAAGAGCTACACAATAAAACCTGTGTATTTTTCACGAACTTTTTTATTATTGATATTTATGTTTTTTACAAGCCCAGCTTTTATCACAACGTACAACCAGTATGACAGCAAGAACCATTTTTGAAATATATACCGACACTGCATTGGAGTATTAGGGCTGCTTTTATTAAAACTAGTAACTCTTTTTGCCGTTTATATTTTTAATATATTTTTGCCATCAAAATTATATTTGACCGCTAGTTCCTAGTTCCAGATAGAATCAAATCTAAAATTTGCTAGATAGCAGAAAGTACATATTAGAGATCTGTAATAAAACGAAGCAATCCCATCAAGAACGAGCTCCTATGATTTGGCTTTGTTCCGATGTCCGATTCAATCCACAATTGTAAACTCTATCCCCAATTCATGAAGGTATTAGGGGAAATTATTTAAAAAGCAAAATAATTTTTAATTTTTACTTAATAAGTAAAGTACACCACATGTGTAAAGGTTCAAATTTGGAAAATATGTCAGTTTCTTAATTTTTAATTGAAAGAAATACGGTTACCTTAATATCTTCTCATAATTATGATCATTGCTTTTAAAAAACTTTTATATTATGTGAAATGTATTTTCATTCGATTGTTAAGTTCATTTCAGACTATCGTGAAATATTTAATAGAATATGAATATTAAAAATGAAAGACTAAAGTTTTAAAAAAATAGAATATGTAGTTACATTACTTTAGCGGAAATCATTTTATTTTTGTATATTTTATTTTCAAATGTGAATCAACAGTTACATTAAATTAAATTAAAAACAATAATAAGAAACAGAGAACCAATTATCATACTCACACATTTTGCCCTTTTCTTAGCGTAATCGGTCTAGCTAACACGTGAAGTTAGATTATAGTGATGAGTCTGTCTATATATATTACAAATACAGGTCAATATCAATGAAGCTATCTGTTTTAATCGAGTTACTTTAATCGATTAGTTATCATCAATCATTCGACACTAAGAATTGAACATGTGCGGATGATTGAAAGTCGATTTTTAATCAATTAACTTCAAACAGACATCATGTAGCTAATATAATATTTTCAACTTGTGTGTTTATTTTTATAATATAGATACATTTAAAAATATTAACCTCAAACACCTTTGTCTACATAGGTAATGATTCTTTAATCAAGTTTATAAAATCCACATCACAAAAAACAGAATAGGTACCTTTTATTTTAAATACTTAACTTCTATTAGGTACAATACATATCGATTTAACTTAACCTCCGCATTTTGGGTTTACCTATAGTTAACTGTTGAAGTAAATCATTGCGATAATAACAATTATGGTAATATCATGTGCGGAGTATGTGTGCGGCATTTCTCATGAGCCATTTAGCTCGTGAATTATGTTCGCAAACATTTTGAATATCGAACGCTGTTTTTATTGCCTCTCAATAATGCTGTCAGGTTATCATCTGCACCGGACAATGAAGTATCGATACCCTCTAGATTATGAAAAGTGGGTCGCAGAAGGGCGAGTAGCTATATAGGTAGTGTTATAGTAAATAGAAGGAAGAGGTTTAAGAGAGAGGTTGGTACTTAAATTGAGTTTTGAAAGCTTAACTTCTTACTTATTTAGAAATTCGTGTCGACAGATTTGTATTGGAAAAGAAAAGTGTTGTCTTTTTCATCCAATTTCCTTGCACTCCAATTAATATTTAATAGAAACATTTTAGTCCACTTATTTTTCTTTGCTCTTAGCCAATATAAGTACGTAAATAACCATTTTATTCTGTGTATAAGTTTTCTACCTGTTTTAAAGTACAAAACTTAAAAATATAACTAAGTATACTATCTGTCTATAAGCCTTATAATAATAATGTTACAAATACAATCAACAAAACCACTTACAATTATTATTCAATAAACGAAATTGCGTCAAAAGATCCCTCTCAATAAGCTCACTGGTGACCATACCGCTTTATTGCTCAGCAATTTATTCAGAACTTGACCGCCTCATAATACAAATTTGAAACCAATATCTACGTAGCAGGATCCATTTTGCTTTAGCTTAATTGTAAAATACACTAAGGGTATTGTAAATGTAATTGAAACTGGCCACTGCAAAGACTACAACTGACCACAGGAACAAGTGGCTAAAAACAACAAAATAAGGATAGTCCACTCAAACATGTTCATTTGTACTTCAAATTAGACATGTGGACCATTACCTAGTATATCAAGTTTTGCATAAGCATTATTCGAGAGCCTTTCTCGCCTATAAGGGGCTAAAAGTTAAATTTAAAACTTCAACTACTGTTATTTCATTTTAACTTAAAATATTCTTTCTCAACACAGATATTCCGTGTTTAAATTTTTCTCTCATTTCAAAAACTAGTAGGATAATACATACAATAAATTAAAAATCAATAATGAGTTTCATACTTTATTTTTAATCGATACACCGACTATTACACTTAAAGTCAAATCATAAATAATCGAATCATAATAAATTCGTAAATCAATAAAATTATACGGCATTCTATAATTTAACAGAATTTATAACAGTCAACATATCGTAAATTTATAATTGAATTAATTGGAACCGAATCGTGGTAATCGAATTAGACTTTGCCCGATGAATGGTGTCTAATGATAACGCGTGCCGCAACCAATACAATGAAATGAACACGACCCCCGTCCCTAGCCTTCAGTTATTCCAAATTCAAAATTTAAATGTTTCAAATGCTATTTATTGTACAATCGAGTTCTACGAACTTAAACAGAAATGTATATATACACAAACTTAAACAGTATTATAAACACGACGTATCTAGTTTATTACTACTTGATGTCAAAGACCTTTCATATAACTTTGATCATTTGAACTATGAACAAAAGCTCTCGTAGAAAAGAAGTTTTCGGGGTTTCTTATTCAATTAAATATTATGACTACTTACATTCATCCATTTTAATTAAACTAACATTCTTGTATCTATTTTAGAAAGCTATATTAAAGCTAGATGTCAAGTTCTGTTTGAACCGTTAACTCAAAGCCAAAGCCAAAAAAACGATGTATTGAAATTAATTAACATAAAATATCTTAACTTTATTTTATAATGACCTTTTTTATTATTTATCTGTAGATAGATATTATATTTAATTAATTATTGTTCAATTTAGTTTTCTGAATCAAATTAAAATTTCTTTTATGGGGATGGTAACATACAAATACGGCCGGTAACGGTTTATGAGGGCGAGACCACTAATTTCAACTATTTTTTTACGATAAAAATTAAAATCAAATAAGCTCTAATTAAAAATAAAGCTACATTATTATTTATGAAATTATATCTTATTATGAAATTATCTATTATTATTTTCAAAGTTGAGTACGGCGATTAGACAGGTAGAGACGGAAGATCAAAAACTGTTTCAATAAATTACCTACTACATATTTCGATTTTTTTTTAAAGTGCTTTTCGATTCGATTTTTTTAATTTTTTTTTTAAAGTGTAACCTTCAATTACAATGTAACTCACATTTATAAAATATAATTGCGGAAAGAAATAAAAATATGATTTTTACCGGTAATTTATTATATCTTAAAAAAAACCCGTCGTGACTGCGATATGATACAAATTTCACCTTTTTTTAAACTTATTATAATGTAATTTTTAGTAAAAAAAAAGTCAATTTACAAATAAGATGTTGATCTATTATAGGTATTGTTAGAAACTTTTTTCTATGTTGTGCAATAAAATATAAAATAATAATATTAATAGAAAAATAATGTACGTCTTTTAAATCTGTTAATTTTTCCCACACATTTTTTATCCTTTTTCACATTGCTAATTCTATTTCTAAATAAGTATTCATTCATCAGTAGTACGAAACTAAAAAACTGTTTTAAAGTCTTGCATGCAAAGCGAGCCCGGAATTATTTCTGACAACCGTAGCTAACATTTGAAGGGATTTTTAATTGCGTTCAGAATTTTAACATTGTTAATCTAAAAATGCGATATATGTCGACATCTATGACGAAAGAAAATTAATTTAAATGTACAATTCACGTTTAAAAAGGGTTTAACTAAATAATAATAGAGTATTAGCATTTCTATTTGGAAACTTAGCTACTATTTTAGTGGGCACGTACCAATGATATTAACCATTAGTGCGTACACTCTCTTTCAATCGCTTTTTTGGTCTAAGAAAAACTAAAAAGTCGTAGAGTCAACTCACTACGAGTTAGGAGTATAATTTCGTCATCGAAATCAACAAAGTCGGTTTCATTATCAAAGTTGATTATGTATACTGTAGAATTAGTTAAGTAAGTACCAAGCACATAATTTAATTTTATAGATAATTAATATAAAATTATAATTTAAAAGACCAAAAGCTTTTACCTGTTTTTATAACAGATCTATCTTTTGGAGGAAGACTAAGTTTTAGGGACTTGCATGATCTATTAATCTATGTACCTATACTCAAAGCTTTTATTCTGTGTATCAACCAAATTTAATGAATCTTAAATCTTAGAAATCAATAACAATATTTGAAAGCTACTTTAGGCGAATATTTCCTCGCGCTAAATGTCACAGTTCGTAGACATGTTCATCTTATTCCTTGAGAAGTGTTCAAAAGGGTTTCGTTTACAAAGTGTAACGCAGCCAACTCTGAATACGGTAAACTTTCTCAAAAAATCACTAACGACTACTCGCAGCCGTTACGTGCGGGCTACATGTTGGTGAGAGATTCTTTTATTTATTTTTCTCATTACATCCAACTGAATAAAGTACGAAATGTCAACACAGTTGAAGGCGAAAGCAAGTAAAATGTCTATAGGCCTGCTACATACGACTACGGTTCGTTATACGACTAAGTTTTATGTTGCTGCTGCCCTCTAGATAAGATATTAAGAATCTAAGGAAGCAGTTAGCTGTCAACAATAGATGGCGCTTATTTTAAATAACGCAGAAAGTCACAACTTGCCGGAACAGTAGTGTCTTCAAATTGTTTGTTGTTTACAGCTGTCACTAATTGTGTCAATGTCATTGTCAATTTATATTGGATTGGGCAGATTCTGATAGACAGCGTTGGCGGATTGGTGGGTTGCAATTTCCTCAGTGTTTGGTTGACAGTGAAGTGACAGTATACAGCTGTCTTGTAAGAACATAAAAATACGGTGAACGTTTTTTATTGATTTCAATTTGTCCATTTAGCTTTTCGACAAACTGTAATAACTTGACTTTTTTATTCAATGTTTCCGAAGTGAAAATCAAGGGGTATCCCTGTGATTCAACGTATTATCATCACTAAATGTCTACACAGTCAAAAACAATGCCGAAGTTAGATCTGAAAGTGTATATAAAAGTGGTCGCTGCTGTTTTCTCCGTAAGTAAACACGGTTCGATTTCACTGTTTTACTACCTTGTGTAGCTGAAACCACTAATTACCTTATTAAGTACGGCTTGTACGGTATTATAGTCGGAAGTCGTAAAGACAAGTTCCATCCATTGCTTATAGAGATGCGTTCTTCATTAAATCTCATGTAACTTGTAGGTATATTTCATATTTTTTAATGAAAAACGATGTTTTGAGCGGAAAAACACTGCACTGTTATTCTGAATATTCATAATAAATTTCTGTTCAAATCAAATAAGAATAATAAATGCTTATCTGTAAAGTAAATAAATGAATCAGTTTATTTATTAAATAGATATGATTGTTTTCAGTAATGTTAAATCAATATTTACACTAAACAAATACTGACAAGTTCTATTTTTATTTTTTTTATCAATTTTACATTCACAACATATTGCAAAAATATTCTTAATGGAAAATAATCAAAAAATCCACTTTGTCCCTGGCACTTTAAGATGGGACTTGAACTCATGACCTTTCTAAGCTACCCTGGATCTAACAAGACTGACAAATTTTTGAAATACTTGTTTCTTTTATGCTACTACAGAGCATATTTTCATCAATGTTCAGGCAATCCATTTATTATGTCTTATTATATTTGTAACAACTGCTTTAAAAATATTTTTATTTTCAGATTTCAGCAACTTCAGCATTTGTGTTAGCTTTGCTGCGCTTATTAAATCCAGATTTTTTTTACTTGAGTCCATTAGATGGTTCTGATTTGGGTAAGTCACAGAAGATATTAATTTAAGTTATTGTACAATTAAATGTGTGAACATCAACCATTGAGCATTCTCAAACAATGTCATCATAAATATTTTTTTCCAGTTGTTCATTACTTCATATCAGGGTTGATGGTGGTCGCTAGTGCTATTGGCTTCCTCAATTCTTGTGTTGTAATACATAGAAGTTCCTCACAGAACATTGGTCAAAATGTTACCACATGGCTGCTCCTAGACTCTTTATTTGAGACCAGCAGAGTGATTTATGTGTTTGTCTGTGAAGTTGTGCTGAAGGGCAAGGGTTCAGTGCAAATGTATGAACTATTAATTAGTGGAGCGCAGTACTGTAAGTAGAGTATTATTTTATTTTATATCTATTTTATCTCCAAATCTCCACCCAACAATCAGCACTGTGCCTGATTCAGCAGTGTGCACATCAATAAAACCGATAATAATGATTGCCCTTTTTATACAGCAAATTAACTATTCTTTTTATCAGTATGAAATTTATAAGTGGATTTTAATAGTAACTATCCTTAACCATAAAGAAGGCCCGAGCCCCTGCAGTGGAGATGTAAAAGGACTGATGATGATAGCAAAGTGAATTATTTTGCTAAATTCAGTTAATTTGATTCATTTTCTTGACAAAAAAAGACATATCGCACTCCCGGTGCGACACTGTCACTTATGCAAAAATTTAGTTTTTCAGGAGAAGAGTTTTAAACTCTGCCACCTCACAAAACAATGACTTTAGAAGATACAGATGAGATGAATCATACGGAACATAGTTCCGTATGATTCATCTACAAAAGTAGCATTATCGCACCAAGTAAAGGGGGCTTTAGGACAATTATTACATATTTAACTAATTTTTGTATTTTTTGCAAAAGTGACAGTGTCGCACCGGGGGTGCAATATGTAATTTACATCTATATTATTAATGAATATTAGATTTCTTATTAACATTTATTTTGTCTTTCAGTGCTGGACAGCTTCCTCTACTGTCAAATGATACTCAGACACTAGTACATGCCTATTTTTATAATTTTAACAATTGATTCATAAAGTATTATATGGGGACAAAAGTTATCTCATATTTTGTTTCTTATCAAAGAATATTAATTAGTTATGCATTTAGCTAATACTTTCTAGTGTAGTTCAAATCGTATTTTCGTAATTTAAAACGAATTTATGATAAGACAGGGATTATATCTGTCACATTCCACCATAACTGTGATTATTAGGGTTATTACAAAATATAAAGATGTATTCATTTGGCTAATCCTGCCTAAATTGTATCCAAAGATAATTTCTAAGAAAAAAAAAATGAAAAAGGATTTGAAAATCATCCAACTTTTAAAATTAAAACGAATTCAAAAGCCTAATGAAAAAGGACAATAATAATGTCCTAATATTAATAAGCATTTATTATTTTAAGGGAACACCCAATAATCTTTATGTAAGTATATATGTAGCTGTAGATCTGTCATGTAAAACAACTAGAATCGCATTCTCATAACACAAAATACTGTAACTATTTATATTATATTCTAGCCGTTAGCTCTGAGTAGGCAGTTGACAACCGTTACTCAATGACGTCATAGGCACGTCCACAAAGATATAATATTTTTACTTTACGATTTTATTTTTACTCGGCACGATATCTCACCAGTTAAAGAAAAATTAGAAGTTGATATTCTTTATGCAAAGATTATCATACTCAACAAAACCAACTTAAAACAAAATTCCATGAAGCAAACAAAGGCGATAATAGCGACCGAAACGGACCTACACGATGGCATTCAATGGTGTTGCTAGCTGTACCTGCATGGTCTGCCTGGACACGGGAAGCAGGTGTGGGAGCAGCTAACACAAACCGAACGGCTTGTACCAAACTAGTATCTATTCAAATCTAGTATTATGATAAATTTCTATCTTATATTGTAAACTAAAACCAGTGCGCGTAGCATGACGAACTCGAGAACGTTTTGTATACTCAAATGTCACTTTTCTCGGGTGCGCCTATGCTATATCTCACTCTCAAGAAACTGACAAATGTGTGTAGACAAAGCGTTTCTCGAGTTTGTCATCCTACGCGTGCAGCAAGCTGAAAGTGAATTGTAGAATATAATTACTATATTTTACCTATCTTCCGTCTAACATGTTATAGAAACTGATCAACACACAAATACTTAATTAGTTGCATGAAACTGATCAACACGCAAATATTTAATTAGCATTTTTCACTCATACTTGTGATGATAGTTGGTGCCGAAAGCAGAATCTAGATATCTCTGCAGCTGTAAGAATGTAATCTATTTTATGGTTGGTCGCATCTGAATAAATTTTCATATAAACGTGACTCTTGCATACACTTGTGATTTTTTTCGTCACAATGTGGTATTAGATATAATCGTATTTACTTCCCACCGAAAGTGTAACGTATCTCACACTACATTTATTCTAAGTTAAAATTTGTTATCTGTGATTTTTTTTAATTATTACACTATCTTTACCTAGTTTGTCAAATTTTACATTTTTTTTATTTATTTCTTAATTGTAAATGTTATTGTGTATTTGATGTCATCATGGTTTCTTTTAAAAAGTTGTTTTTGAAATGACTAGTCATCTATATTAATAATTGGTACATATGAATGGAATTATTGTTTTGTGTAAATCATACAAGTAGGGACGAAATTTAAATTAAGTAGGAAGTTAACTTCAAGATATTAGATTTGCTATGTATAATTGTAGCGATGTTTAAAACTTATGTGATTAAAAAAATATATGTTTAGACTGGATACTGAATTAATTAAAGGCTCTACAAAACTAAGTCGAGCTATTATAGTTAACTATTATATGGATGAGATATGGTGCTATTATATTTCTCCATTTTATCAAAATTAAAAATTATTCACTGTTAATTTTACATATCTTAAAGAAAAATATAGTAGTATCCACTAAAAACCTAGGGGGGGTTCAAAATAAACATAAGATTATTTGTTTTATATTTTTAATCAGTGAGTCATCTGTCCAAAAATATAATGCATACGCAGCTATCAACACTTCAACAGCCTACAAATTTACAAAGTGCACTTCCATTAATATTACAAATTGTACACGCCTAGTATGCAGTGCCGCACATTCATCTACAATCGCACTGCTTGACAAATCAGCAAAATTTTCAGCGGTTTTCTATCAAAATAATGTTATATATTTGTTTAACACTTCAATTTGAGTCTTCCTCTATTTCTATAACAATGAATTTGTGCGGCACAGCATCTTACAAAATACGAAGTCTACTGCGTGTCCTCACCAACAAATAATTGGGAACGCCTGCAGTCTAACTTCATTTCAAACTTACTAGAAATATTACCTCTTACAAGATAAATTGACATTTTTACGTCAACTTTTCTAAATGCATTTCTCGATGTTAATCGGAACAAATAACACTTGCTTTTCTATTTAGACAGACAATATCAATCGATCGAACATTATGTTTTACAGAGCTACTGAAATAGTTCATTTTAAATTAAGACGATGAAATAGTTTAAGCAGCATTGCGGCCAAGCGTTCTAAATATAATAATGTATGTATTACATATTTTACCCTGTAATTTTTTCAAATACAATGAATCCAAGGGGTAGGCCGAACTAGGCATTTTACAAAATCAGCATTTAAACTATACAAGATATTTATTGACTGATAGTAAAGAGAGTAAAAAAAAAAACAAACTATGTTTAACTGCTAACCCCTAGTATTTTGTTAATAAGTTACAAAATATATTTGTTACAATAAATATGGCTTTATTATTTGACAATGTGTTTCAATCTGGTAATAATTTTAAGAAAATACTTTGTTGCATCAATGCGGCATAATAATCTAATATCAATGGCACAAAAGGATCTCAATTTGAAAATTGCTGATCTCTTCTTTAATGACCGAAAGACGAGTTCTAAAATTTCTTTATAACTATTATTAGAGGTAAGAAAATACTATATTTATTTCTAATGGCACTTCTAAAAGTTTGTATCGGTTATATTAATTTATAAAGTAAAATATACCGAATATTATAAGAGAAATTACTTACTTATAGTTGTCTATTTGATAGTATTTTTTTTATTATTTTGTAATAATTTACCGCAATTCAAATTACAAATGTTAGTTAGATTAAAACTAATCTAAAGGTTCACACATTTCAATGTAAAGTTGGTAGCATGTTAAAAATCATTAATAACTTGAATCTTTTTACTTATTTTGATAATATGCACGTTATTAATTGGCCCATAAGATTCAAACTTGTCGATTGGGCCTGTGTCTTTGAACCTCGACCATCGACTTAGAATCATGAATTGACTCAACACAAGTAGATTATGCTGTTAGAAAAAAGGTATTGCTTTTCGAATCAAATGTCTAATATTGTTTATAAATTCATTCTCACAACCTGCTACAGTATTTATTTTTTTACGATGAATCGACATATGATCTAATACGTATAATACAACTTGCAAGTTAATGTGAGATCTAAGATATAAGGAACTAAATTAATAGGTATTTTCTGAAACAAACGAACACGCAACATAAATAATCATTCTAATTATTCAAATCATTGATAAAAAAAAATGTAATACAATCTGAAATCTTATCTACAAACAGTAAATTGTAATTCATAGAATACGCTTAAGGTCCAAGGGTAGTTATGATTGTTTTCCGTGAAAGCACCGAAATTAATATCATTTATCTATTTAAAGGGACTTAAATAATTTATAGAAAGTATATAAATATTTGTTCTATAGTCGCTCTAGTTGAGCGTTGATTAAACAGTAATATAAACAGTGCAAATTTAATCGAAATACAATAATACATTTCGACTGTTCGCTGTGCAAGAGCCGTATTTCATTAACATTTAAGGATCATTTTACATTGTATATTAATAAACTTTAAAATTGATAATATCTTGTAACAAAAAAACTGACTCCAAGATTTGAATAGAAAAAAAAACTATCTCATTCGCATAATTCCCGATTCATTCAATAAATGTGATAAACGCTAATACATAAATTACAAGCAATATTAAATGATCCTAAAATTTAGTAATTTCTAAAATGAAATTTAATACTCTCTTATATGGCTTGCGGTGGTCGAACATACATACCGATATTATCTCCGACGCTGAGTCTTTGTTCATTTATTATTTCACTTATTATCTATTAACTAGATCATACTATAAATATATGTCAACACAAAGAACATCACAATATCTTATCAGCCCGCTAGACGTAGAATCATAGGTCCTACATATAGGCTTCAATAAATAAATAGGTTGCTGCCTCTCAAGTGAGAGGGAGACTATATTCTCGACTAACAGATATCTTTCAAATAGAGATCAAAAAAAAATTTATAATCCATTTACATATACAGCATATGCAAATAGTACTGTCAGTATTGTATATTTATATTATTGTTCGTATAAAAGTGTATAGGTATTATAGCATACCAAGTGTTGTTTAGTCGTCCTCTATAGTAAGAACAACACCCTTTATTTTTCAAGATTTAATCAGAATTTCGTTAGCTAAAACCATAACTAAATTACACATTTTAATAGATGAAAAACGTTCCACTCTATTGACTACAAAAAGAGGATATTGTCATTTACTGCAATAATAACGACTTGCAGTCTACCGATACAAGAATATAAAGTCGACAATTGCAAAATTTTTTCACGACATCTCATCGCTGAGCTTTTATCACATGCATTTTGTTTTGCATGTGTGCAACTGTCAAATTTACATTCATGTAATGTACACACACATACTTTACGTATAAAACAAAACTCCAAACATATTCGAACGATTTGCTATCAAATCTATTCACACAGCGAACAGTGCCATCAGCTACGGATATGTTTCAGCATCACTAACTCGCTAATCAACATCTTAACTAATTAATATTAACGTTATACTACAAACTAAAAGCGCTATATTCGCCTACATACATTTACAATCGTTGTTCACTTCTTTTGTGACATTTACAAATGAGCACGCAACCATTTCAAACCAGGGATAATTCATATGTTGGATGATTATACATTTAGGAATTTACATAGCATATTGACCTCTATTACCACTAGTTATGATAAAATCTGATTGGAAAAAAACGCATGCTATTTAGGACACATATTTGATAAAAACACGCGTTTATCTCAGTCTTAATTCAAATTTAAACTTTATGGGTTGGACATTAGAGTATATGCTATGTAACTTTCAACAAATTAGATTCAAATAAATAATAAACCATAATTTGGTATTACAATCGCGTTATAAGTTTCCACAACACAAAACTTTGAGACAAACCTGGCACTTCTTTTTGGCCGCCTTTGTAAAGGGAATTCCTAAAATAATTAGGCCAATATGGTTTTTATTAGATCGCGATTGTAAAAATGCGATCTTTAGGAACTCTTTTTCTCTTTTATGATCTTTTGGCAACTCGTCGAAAAGCACCTTATGGCACCTGTTTATTATGATGTGTTATAAATGTAGACTCTTTTATGCATACACGAATACGAAGTCTAAATTATATCGAATCAATCGAGTCGAGTGTTGTTAAAAAAAGTATATATATACTTTGCATGTGCCATGTATTTTTTTAATTGTTAGTTTTTTTAAACTGCGAATTATAACGTAATATATAAAACAAAAAGATCACTACATGTCGCACTGAATTAGCAAACGCTACACTAGTGAAATGCGTATAATTCGAGCAATGACAGAAGACGAGATAGCTGGCTGCTTTTGATATCTCTTACTTCTCCGATACATATCCTCACATAATATATGACCAGATTGATCAGACATTATAGGAGGGTGGTGTCAGAAACTATAAAAATAATGAAATACATGAAAATAGTTAAGAACGTCAAAGAAACGATAAGTGTTTAAAGACTGCCTTGTAACGCCCGAATCTGCTTACAGCGAAAGAGATCAGGCATAAAGATATAAATAGGTATAAATAGAGTTTATAAGTAATCTATTTTATCATATTCAGACAGATAGACGAGTGAGAAAATAATTATCAATATTATTTTTATTATATATAAAAAAAGCTGTATTTTTTTTCTCATTTATATCAAGTAAAAGTAACCAAAATTATACAGATATCTCGCCAACTTTCATTTTTCCCACTAATACGCAATTCATAATCTGGTGTGCGACTGTATGTACAAAATGATGTTTGTCTCATTATATAAAAATGTATACGTTTTCACGTACAAAACTTAAATGTGACGAAGCAAAAGATCGTGTTTAATTAGGCGTTGAACGAGTCACATTACCCTTTACAGGTGCCTTGACAATTATTATTTAAAAAAATAACGTTAACCAGAAGAACGTGGTTGCAAACGGAGATAAAACTACCTACATTAAATAGTTTCAAAGTTCAATATAGGCATTAGCTCTGAGCGTGAATACCTAGCAGTCCATGAGGGCGGGGTCGCGGGCTAGAAGTTCTGTTGCCGCTTCCGCTTGAGGTGTATCGCGTCCAGTATCGGTTGTCGCTTGCGTGTGTACCGCGCTCGGAGCTGTTCTATCTCCGCCTCCATCTCGGCATCGAGGCGGGAAACGCGCGCCTCCAACTCGCCCACGGGGAGACACGACAACTACGAAATGTCAATTGTTTTTAACCGACTTCAAAAAAAAGAAGGTTCTCGGTTTGACCTCAGATTCATGTATGTTTGGTTGAACGGATTTTGATGCGGTTTTCAGCATAGTATTTGTCAGATATAAGGAGAAGGTTTTAGGCATATTAACAGACTAAAAAATGGAGGTTCGCACTTTAACAGGTGTAACAAGACATAAATGTCCGCGATAATTTCGCGTTTGGCTGAATCGATTTTGACACGGTTTTTAGAAAAGTATTTTTAGTGTTACCTATTATATTAAAAAAATATCAATATCACTAAAAAGCATGAAATAAGAATTAAAAAAAAAATAACCAACTTCAAATTTTAAAAAGTGAGAAGAGATACTTATCTCAAAAGCGATTTATCCAAGAAAATGCTATTGATGTCGGGCGCTTATCATTTATTTAATAACCTACAGAAAATCTCCGACTATAATAGCATTTTCTTAAATAAGTCATATAGCTATTTATATTTCAAGATAATAATAATGTTTTGGATAATAATAACAGCCTATTATTACCGTTGGATAGTTGAAAAAAAAAATAATCACACTACAAAAAGCGTTTTAAAATGTTAATATTTTTGAGGTTACACTACCTATAAGATTGATATTATTGAACAGCAAATATGTCATAATAATAATGGTTACAAAGGTAAAACTAGAAGCTAGAAGTGTTTCAAATAATAACCGGGTATTGCACTAGAGTACATCAATAAGGGTCTGTTAGCTCACACACCTATTTTAATATGGATATGACTATCTCTTTAAAATGTGACAAAAAAAATACTTAAAACTACTAAAAATATACCTTAAAGATAATTAAAAACCGGTGTATATGATACATACTCTGAATGTTTGTCTATGTACACTTTAATCTCAAAATCTTAGCCTTACCTCCGAGGCGGAGTAACAAACACACAGGTTTGAAAATGTTGCCATCTCTAAAGGTGCCGATTATCCGACACGGACCTCGATAGAATTTAAATATAGAAAATTAACTTTTTCCAATATAACCTCGTTATAAGTACCTCGTAAAAAGTCGCGAGTATTTCGAAAAGACGATGCCAACGGAAAAGGTTTTTCATAACACAAACACATCAGCTTGACTTGGTATATGAGAAATCTATGTAATCTAATATTTATTTACATATCTTACATAAACCTACCCGCTCCAATCACTAGCAAATAACATTGTTAAATTTTATTTGTGCTTATTTACAAAACATTTAATTAAGCAATCGTGCATTTAGTCCGGTCCTGGTTCTGCCTGGAAATGGTTGAAGTTAGTAAACATTATGTTAACGTTGTGTGATGACTGAATGTGAATTGATTTCAAACCTCCATGTAATGTTCAACTGGCCATTACACTTACAATTTTTGCAGATATAAGAGAGAACATTTACCAAACGAGTTGAAACGGACGAGCATCGGTTTCAAGGCAAAACAAATATAGAGGATAGTATGTTTTTTCTCGAATTTATTGGTTTTCAGAAATTGTATATAAATTAAATCACTTTCTTTTTAAAGACTAGTAATGCGGGTATTTCGGAACTTTTACGGAAGCCTCAGTTGCAAATATGTAGAAAACAAATATTATGATTTGCGTTCAATTTTGTCTCGAAATCTTACCCAGATAAAAATATATAGACACTTAATTTGATTCAATAGTTATAATAATAAAATAATAAAATCTTTATTTGCAGAAATGTGGTTTTATACGTTGTTAACAATTTTTAAATACTCAGCATATTTTGTCGTCAGGACGATGTGCAAATATTAAAAGTCATTTTTAAAAAGAAATATAAAAATGTCAACATAGTTAAACGAAATAATATCTGTAAGTATGCTTTAAGATTTGATCAAGAAATATGATATTAATAACGATGAGTTATCCTAAAGTTAGGTAAACATTCTCAGTCAGTATATCTTTTGTATTTGTTGAATAAAGTAATGACCAATATATCACTACGACCAGGACCGGTTGACGCCCACGCAAGGAAGGGAGGGTCTTATAGCATATAACCAATGGAGACGACATGAGTAGACTTAGATGGCGTATAATATCATAATCTAATTCATGTTCCGTAACAATCAGTTCAGCGTTCCAGAACAAATAAATATATTTTTTTAAATTACGCCACTATATTGCATACGGCGGCCATTTAGAAATAATGATAATATCGTTTATATATAATGAGGAAGTATTTAAAAAAAAACAAAAATTCCAGTTTTCATTCATGTTTAAAAGTAAATTAGTTTTCAAAACTCAGTAAAAACCTCATATTCTATTTGTACTTTTTTTTACTTTTTCGTATTTGTATTGATATCTATGTTTCAAGGTTTTCAAATTTCAGTTATTTAATATGTTAGTTAAAAGGAACGGAAATGACTGTCTTTTCGTTTCCTGCAAAAATCAACTTTTGCTGGAGTCGCCATCTAGTGGTGATGCCTTTTCAGTGCTTTCATTTTTTTTTTAATACTTCCTCATTGCATTGTCATCGTCACTAAAAGTATATTTCAAATGTCAGCCCAAACGGACACTGGACACTCAAGGACACATTCCTTAAAAATCGAAAAACAAAATAAATATATCGATAAAAAGCCTCTATACAGTTACAAATACGGTCGATTTTTCTGCATTTTACGACTACGCCATCTCCACTAGTTAAACGCTGTAAGGAAGGGTGCTCATGCGTGGGCGACTTACGCGGTAGACGCTAGTAGTAGCTACGCTAGCGGAACATCGCTAGCCAGCTAGTTACAGCGGCAGCAGCGCGACCACGTGAAGTTGACTTACGAATTCGAAGTTGCCTTCCTCGACGAGGGCGCGAACTAGTGTGCCGCCGTCTTCCGTGCTGTAACAAACATTATTACGTAACACTAAAGTGAAATTGCTTATACCCTTATTCAGCACAAACGTCGCAACTGATTAGCTAATGGTAGTTCAGTAACGGTCAGTTGTTCAAACGTCCATTAAGGTTTAATGTCACCTTTAAGCTCTAATGAATGTCGAATTTGTATGGGTAATGTCGCTTTAAGGTAATGCCAAATTTTAATGGACGTTTGCGCAACTGTCGAATAAGAATCTACGTTTGTGTAGAACAGCAGAGCGATTCCGTAAAAATCCGAATTCGAAGGTAACCGACAATACACGATTTTTTGACACGAAACTATTCAAAATAAAGCGGGATTCGCTTTCGGAGTGCATTCGGTAATCTGAATGAATTCAAATTCGGAACCTACGATGACCAAATTTATATAATAAGTCTTCTCACAATAACTTTAAGGTAAAAAATAAAGATTTAAATTAAAACAAACATAATATTTAGACGCAAACTAAATAATTCTGCAGAATATCATCATTTGAATATTTATATTTTAGTTTTACTTCAGAAATAAGTAATTTGAATGAATTAAGAATACTATTATTATTAACAGGCTAAGTCTACTCGACAATCTATCAATATGTGTTTCAACTATAGATACGAGTGTAAGAAGAATATTATTAAGAAAAGAATACTCTCTTTCTTTATTATACAGACCTGTCGTGCAGGGGCGGCGGGGGCGGGTGTGGAGGGGCACCGTTTGCTGGAGTCAGTCCGAGATGATTCACTTCCTTCTTCTCAAAGTGTTCCAGAAACAGTGGCCGATACTTAGGACGGTTCGTGTCCATGGGGTCTGTGTCGTGACCTGAGCGTACAGACACGGACACACATACAATAGACTAGTTGGTAGCAGTGTTGATATTATAAGATATATAATTTGTGATATTGCAGACATATCTGAAAACTTAATATAATCCACAGTCAATGTACATGAATATTTTTTTCGGGCACAGCTCTATACAAATTCCGGCCATGTCATTTCTACACTACGATGGTATGATGGCAGTTTTGGAAGACAATTAGTTTCATACACTTTCAAAAAGACACAGACCTATTGCAGTGAGGTCCTGCCCATCTGCAGACTTGCTCGCGCGAGCATGCCTGTCTAACGAAATTTTCCGCTTTATGCTGTATTTTTGAAAATACAATCTTCGTATTGAGACCCCCATGATAATCATAATTTTAAAATTCATCATAATCAACGATCTATTGCTGGGCTATGGCTCAGGGCTTCCCTATAGATAGAATCGAATCAAATAGGCAGAATGGGCCATGATCTACCACTCGGACCTAGTAGCTTAAAGTGCCTTCGGAAGCACGGAAGAGTTTGAGAAAAAAATCGGTCACCCATCCTAACACCGGCACTTAGGCCCTTAACAACCGTATCGCCATCGAGGCTAAGTTTTAAAATTAAATCTCAATAGAACAGTGCTCATTGCACGTACGTTTCATGGTGGCCAAGTCAGCGTCAGGCTCGTTGATGACCATAGTGCCAAGATCCGCCGCCAGTTCAGCGGAGCCGGTCCGTCGCGCCACCAGCGTGCCGTCCGACCGCTGCTTCATAGTCTCCTCGTCATAACCCTCACCCTGTTCAATATACACAAATATTGTTATTAACTAGCTGTTTTCGTCACGTTAGGGTACGTTTTCTACTCAACTGTGACGTAGCGAGCCCCCACTCCTCAACTTTAATGCCTGTTATCTAAGCTATTTCTTGTTAAATTGAAGTAACAAAAATACGTATTTAGTATTTTTCTATTATCCGACTGACGTACTAAATACAATTGCATTTTTTTTACCCAGTCATCATCCCTATTAACTAACTGTTTTCCTACGACTTCTCCGTATAAATTAGTCTATAAATTAGTCTCCGTATAATTATTTTCTCAATTCAGAAACCGGGTGTATATCACACGCGTATGATGTAGCTTTTGTAGCGTAGGTGAAAGAACTTTCATGATCGGTTCAGTATTCCCGAAGATAACCTACCACAAAGTTACAAACTTTATCTATTTATAATATATTTATAGCCGATGTAGATACATGTCTTTATCTGCTCTTCTAATTAGTCAATCAATACTCACCGCACCGAAAGTCTTAGCATTGTTAGACTGTTGTGCATTTCTGAATGCTTGCGATTCCCTGATCTCACGAGCTTCTGCTATCATCGTACTGAGGATAGTGGGGTGTTTGGCATTACCTGTGCCACAAATAACATAACATAGAGATATCTCACCAAATATATAGGACATGTGATTCATTCCAAAAAAAAATTTGCTCTGCAGATAAAAATAAGATTTATAAAACATAAGGCAATAAAATACTGTCCATATTGCCATATAGTCGATTAAAAAAATGCTGAATGCTGTATATTTTATTTTGTTTTTAACAACCTTGCTAAAATCAATTTAAAGCCTCTGCAGACTAAGTTAATGCATCCTAGTGATTCTGACGATGACCAAGCGTACGACTTAAATTTATAGTAAACTAGCTTTCGGCTTCGCCCGCATGGTCTTGTATTATACATAAAAACCTTCCATTTGAACCACCCTATCTATGAAAAAAATTCGTTGCGTAGTTTTAAAGATTTAAGCATACACAGGGATATAGGGATAGAGAAAGCGACTTTGTTTTATACTATGTAGTGATTTCGTTACGAAAACTATAAGGTATAAAATACAATGTATTAGGTGTTTGTCTCTCTCACTCTCTTTAGTGATTAGGCGAGCAGATCTCTACGATCGCCTGACTACTGACCAATCGCACGCTACTTGAGTCATTCAGGGTATTGGATTGTAGCATAATGATATGATGGTTTGTATAAAGGTAGCCAATGGAGTTGAAATACACAATTAAAATAAATCAGTAAAAAATATATATAGGATTTTATTATATAGGGTTATTTCAACTTCGAAGATTTGACGTCACATAACTCGCTGTCACTTTCAGGGTTACCAGAACAATGTGGCCTATTTATACACATTTCTTATCATTTTGAACAAACTCAGTATTGGCATGGAGAAAGCAGGACTATGCATTTTTGGTAATTTAAAGTGTGCAACATGCAGCGATTTTAAGGATTAAATAAGGCATCACAAAACTTTAAGCTGTAATTAGAAATAACAAATATACTTTTTAATATACACTGTTTGTTTTATTATAAGCAAATTCCTTCACCAGGATATTGATGATAAGTGACGCACATACGACAGGACAGCGTTTTAACGCAAATTTACAAAGACACTTTTGAAAAATAACACTCCGTTATAATTGGCCGATATTTGCCGTACTTCAAAATTTGCCATTCTGCACAGGTACATTATTAGGATGTACAAAAAAAGTATTCATTCATTCCATATCAGCTGTCTCTTAATGTAAATGGTTAAATTTGAAGTATTTATTACCTATAAACTCGTGATTCAATAGGAACTCTGCAGTTGCCCTCTCGTCTGGATTTTTAATAAGGCACTGGCTGACGAAGTCTATGAACTCTGACGACCACTGATCTGGTTCTCTGTAAAGATATACAGGAAGATATTATAATATATTTTCTAATAAAACATTGGGTAAGGTTGACAAATATCATAATTATATTTAGAAGTATTCCAACATTTTAAATGACAAATGGTGCAAGAAATATTGAGTGAGACAAATTATGTCATGGATTACGTCCACATCCTTACTAAATCTACAAAACTTATTTCGAATCTTTGGAACAAAACGAGTAAAATGGTCTACTGTTGACAACAAATCTGTACATCAGAGCCAACTGGTCGGATGTCCATTTTTGATCTTTTACAGGACAAGGAATTTAAACTTTTAAACGGTCGTTACTAGCTTACACTATTTAATTTACGAATAATCTTTAGGTGTGTCGAATGACTTTTTAATTGTGATTGTTTTTTGCTATACTTGTTCTTACGTATTCCATAAACAATAACACAATTAACCTTAAATCTGAGAAAGGGCTAACATCCGACCTAAATCATGAATGGGGGGGGATAATACCATTCGCTGTTTTGGTTCCAAAAAATATAAAGTGTAATCAATGATCCCACGCCTCATATTAATAACCGACCAAATGATTCGAAAACACACATAAATTCAGTAAAGTAGTATGTGGAAATAGATACAGATTTCCAAAAAGCGATTCGACCGCGGGTTGTCAGTGTTAGTGGCGCATATGCTATCTTTTTTCTCTTTCTAACGCCTATTAAAAAAACAGGTTATTTCTTTCGCACTGCATCTTACGTGGATTCCCCGAACCAAAGTCTGATGTTAACATCCGACACTACGCTCTAAGAAAATTTGGGAAGCGAAATATATGAACATCAGACCGTTTTTGAAGGTATTATTTTAAGATTACAAGAGGTAAATAAATATAAGTTGTTTTTGCTCCTAATTCATGTAAACATCCGACTTTTTTTAAGAAACTCAACTTTATAAACAAAAGAGATAATTAAATAATGATAAGAGAACCCGAAAGAGAACGAAGAATTGGATTTTGTCTAGAACAAAAGGTTTTCTCGCAAAAAATCGGACCTCCAACCAGTTGGTTTTAATGTACAGAAATGGAAACGTCAAGAAAGATAGGTTATAAATACAATTTCGGCGAAAATCACCAAATGTTCCAGTTCTGTTTATAATTTCAAGACCCCAAGATCGATAGCAATCTAAGTTATCAATATTTTATTTATTACCTTAGTTTTGTAACATAAAGAAATCTAAAGTGTTTTAGATGAGTTTTGTGCGTCTACGTCATTTCTGCTCGTTCTGTAAGCCATTCGTACAATAAACTTGAGATGTAGGTCACAGCAGTTGAATATGCCGACTTTTCGCTCGTGTTCACAAACTTTCTTTCCAAAGTTATCGACACATGTATGATCATAAGATCTATCTACACATTTAATGTCCCATTCATTTTGATTCGCATAAACAGCAGTACAATTTGAAAATTTCCTCCTTTTTTATCTAATTGGTTGTGAACTCCACCTTCTTTTATAGTAGGTTTTATTATATTCAACTATGATTGAAACGGCCCATTATTTAATTAAGAACAATTTCAGTCTTTTTTTCCAACAGTGTACGTAAAGTAAGTAAAATTTTAAATACCTGAATGAAGGCGGCGGTTTGGTGGGTATCATAAAGATGGCTCTCATAGGATGTATGTCGCCGTACGGCGGCTTGCCCTCCGCCATTTCTAAAGCGGTGATACCCAACGACCAAATGTCTGCTACACAATCGTAGCCGATCTCCTGAATCACCTCGGGTGCCATCCAAAACGGTGTTCCGATCACTGTATTCCGTTTCGCCATTGTATCCTGGGGAAGAACAAATGTTATTAATAATTTATTACAGTTAGTTCAGTTTAAAAAACTTTTGCCAAGTTCAGTTCCGATGGGTCACTATAAATCGGTTCCAGCCTGATGCCGTTGAAATCACCAGGAATCTGGATTCAGTCCAAATGATGATAGGTTCTATCCCACATTATTCCTATCTGATCTTAGCGATAGCGGACGCCTGTGCCTCAACAATAAATTATTCGTATTTCTTTTTTCTTTCTTTCATCGGCGGAACAGAGATATAAAAAGGATGTCGCGGTTCATATCCTTCAGATGACTAGAGAGAGAGAGATTCGTAAATTTAAAGGGATATGGAGTTCCATATGGGGCTGCAGCCATTTCGTCTACTGTGACTCGCCGCCACAACTATAGTTACCCTATCAGCGTCGTAGGCTCACAAAATTATAAATAAATACATATTAACCATCATATACATTGCTCTGATTTCAGGATGAGTAATAAAGTAATGTGGAGTAAGGTATTATGGAGTAACCGAGACAACGCACGTACAACACCCAGAACCGGCACTATATAGGAAAGTCCATTTTCGACATGGATCTGACCTGGAATCACACCGGGACCTTAGAGATGGTGACACCTTGCACTCGGCTACGAAGTTCCAAGTCTATGATATTCCTTCGATTACTGATATATTATACTTTACTCACGGTGAGTTGTCCCGCGACGCCGAAGTCGGCTAGTTTAGCGTGTCCCTCCGTGTTGAGCAGAATATTCCCCGCCTTGATGTCTCTATGAATCTTCCTCCTCCTATGCAGGTACTCTAGACCCTTAAGCGTGTCACATAGTATGGTCGCTATTTCGTCCTCCGACAATGTTTTCTTCCGTAACCTCATTATGTCTGATACGGATCCCGCGCCACAGTATTCCATAACGATCTGTAGGTACACAATGTATACAATATGAATAGGGGTCTATAGAAAGTGATTTTTAATAAGTTAATGGATTAGTGTTTGGTACAGTAGCAGAATGAAAAGGTTGATATTTTTTTTTAAAACTAACATTCTCAGTTAATATGGTTATTGAACCTTCGGCAAGTAAAAATGTTCATATCTCGTCATTTAACCTCTATATCGTTTAGAATTTTGCTTTATCGACATTAAAAAAGCTTTTAACAATCAAACGTACGGTCAGTTGCATAAACGTTCATTAATGTCAAATAAGTATGGGTAATTTCGCTTTAAATAATGTCAATTTTAATGGACGTGTGTCACAAAGTACTTTATATATACCTATATACGTTTGTACAACTGATCGTAAGCTTTTTATAGCTTCAACTAACATAAGTGATTATGCGATAGCAATAAAAAAACAATATTAAATAATAATAATAATAACACTGATAGCATAAAAAAAGGCCACAAATAAAATAGGCAACGCGAGTATATCATGGAACTAAATAAAGATGGGCAAACAACTGATAACTTTCCAAAAAAGCTTATGCTGTTCGTTTTTTGTTTACGCGTTTATCATATTATGATAAGTAACTGCCATGATTATTCATTCAGTATAATTGGAAAAAAAAACATTGTTCTATTATATTGCCCCTTTTTGCGAAATGAGACCAAAAAGAAACACGTATTAGCTTCTTGCGAATACCCAAATTACAGACACATTGCTATTGTTTTAATTACTGAAGATAACATAATTTGTTACCTTCAATAACTCTAATCCAGTCCTTCATTTAGTCCATCTCTGACGGCACAATATAATATAAAACAATCAACCTTTTCATTCGTCGACTGTACATGGTACAATTCCTTACCCAGGCGTTAGTCTGCTCCAAGTGTCATCTGTTAAACCCCCAACTCACCCAGAGGTCTGTGTTCTTGAAGTAGCTGCCGTAGTACTTGACCACGTAGGGACTGTCGCACTGCTGCATTATAGATATCTCCTTGATGATCTCTTGCAGGTCCGTGTCGACCGGCACTTGCTTGATGGCGAGCACCTGGCCGCTCTCCTTATGTAAAGCCTGTTTAAAAAAACTATACAGTCTATAGTCAATTCACCTGCACGCGTGGTGATGAACTCGAGGGACTCGAGAAAAGCGCAGAAAAAATATATTGTATTAAGTTCAAAGTCGATTGTGAAAAATGATTACTTGTCTTATGAAATGGTAAATTACGTGTCCCCTCTTCTAACTTTTTAAATAAGTGAGTGAAAAATATGAGCTATATGCGCTAACCAATTTTCATTTGAACGATAGGTAAGCAGTTTTTGAGACATACCATACATAGGTATTCTTAAGTAGCGAAAATTACTTATTAATTTATCAAACAGTCACGTCCCGCCAAATAAATTCCAAGCACACTTTTTTCAGTAGCTCCACCCAATGTTAATTCAAGGGTGTATAAGCCAGGGCTCGGAAACGTTATTCAAAATAACGTTTTTCAAACGTTTCTTATGGTTCTTTGGGCAAGATTGCGTTCGAAACGAAAACGAAATGAGAACGCTTTAAAAAACCGGTTTAATCCGTAAGACGGTGCCGCGCGGGCTGTAAGGGCGGCGTACATTTATTTTATTACGTTATTTACATTATGCGATGCAAAAAAAACGCAAAATAAATGGTTAAAAACGTTATATTAACCGAAAACAATATAATTCTGTTTTTTTTCCAAAATCGTTTTTTATATCGTTCTGTTCGAACGAAACCGAAACAAAGTGTTTTTAGGTATTTAAGATGAAAACGTTTCGAAAAATATACCGGTTTCCGACCCCTGGTATAAGCATTATGCGGTAAATAAGCTGAAAGAGCTTTTGAGGTTAGTTAGTTTAGGTTATTTAGAGTAGACGAAACCACGGCACAAAAGTTAATGAAACATCATCAACACAATTTAAATGTCATTACGTGAATTTGACGTTATAATATCACAAGGCGTAAAGGAATCTTTCATTCGTCAAAGTGACTAGCTCCAAGCTCATTCATTCATCACGCAAAGGGGGAGAAATATATTATCCAAACATTATAATTTTTACGTTTTCGAAACAAATACTACGAGTTTGGATGAATAAATATTTTTAAATATATACTTTATAATTTTTTTAATATATACTTTTTTAATTTAGCTAATATGGAAACGCAAGGCTAGAATAACTTCAATATTTTCTCAATATAGGTAATTTCAATTATTCTGTAACCTTTACACAAAAGTGTCAAAACAAAACGCTTGCTTTCTTATTCTACCTAAAGAAATAGACAACTCGCAATCGACATTTGCGTTTGTTCACTCAAATTTATAGGCCATTTAGTGTTCCTTGATAAGCGACGTAGCTACAATAAATTCTGTTTAAGAATAGTGTTACGTAAGCAAAGATTTGGAGTAACTCATTCACCATAGTACACAGCGGTTAATCCCTACCGAATCGATATTCGTGGCCCTGCAGTGGCTATAGAAATGCGAAAATATACACCTCGAAGCATTGCCTAAAAGTGAACAAGCTAACAGCACCCTCCTTTTCTTTCAAGGTGCCTTTCTTGCATAAAGCCGTATGGACTACAAGGTTCCTTAATTAGAGAGAAATAAAATAAACTAATTAGTGTTTAGAATACCCTATAGTTATCATAATATTTTTCGAGTACTCTACCAAATGATTTTGCGTAGGTAACCAATAAATTACACATGTCACACACATAACGTCAGGCTTTTGTAGATTTTCTACAAAATGAGCCGCCTTTATTTCTTTCTAATGCCAATTATTTGAGCTATTTTTTGTTAAATCGAAGTAAAAAAAATAAGATCTAATATTTTTCTATTATCTGACTGACGGATTTAATACAATATGAGTGTAGTAAACGAAAATAAATACTTCTTTTTTTTACTTTCTTTCAAGCACTTGTTTCTTTTTCGCTACTAACAGTGCGTATTCTCGTCAATGTTCAGGCAATCCACATTTTGCACTCACAATGCTATACTAAAAATATTTTTAACGAAAAATGCTTAAAAAATCCACTTGGCCCCCTGGCACCCTGAGAAAGATTCGTTGGTCCTATTAGGTCACGGGTAGCTCAGTGGTTAGAGCAATCGCCCGGATTGCGAAATGAAATGAAAAAGAAGAACAAGCGAAAGAAACTTACCAACTATTTATCATAAGTAATGATGACATTTACATAAATCATGCCATTACCAAAATATTACGTTTTGTAACATTAATAAATACACACCATTTTCAAAGTCTTTAGGTCATAAGTTGGTACATATAATTAGGCGTTGTAGAACAAAGCGAAGGCCATTAATTCCATGTATTGCGGTCCTTAAAATAATTATGGGTTGGGGTTAAAATTCCATCTCAGAGATCAAATATAATCATTAAATTCCTTTTCAGGTTTAAATTTATTTAAATTATATGAATTTTCTTATTATATATATATATTTCATATCTAAAAAATAGAAATATAAAATAAGTTGTTTTCTACATCTTTTTCTTTCCTTTTTTACCCAGGAATCATCCCTATTGTGATGAACGCAAAATTCATTAGAAGTCCACTAGAAACGATTAATTTTATATAATGAAAAAAGCAACGAAAGATTTAATTAGTACCTATAATAAAATTATTACCAACAATTACTTGAATTGAGGTTTTTTTATAAGTAAATCGTTAATAATATATCAGATCAACAAAATGTTTAATGCAATACGTACTGTTAGCGACGCGGGTATTTCAATGTATTTTTAAAAAATAAATATAGATATTTAGATAGATAGAGGATTGATAGCACGAGTTCGAATGGTTCGTTCGCTCGGGTTTTTTATTTTTTTTTTTATTTGTCATTTTAATGAAAAAAAACTCTTTTTCAAAAGTTCAATAAATTTTTCCATTCATGAAATTACGTCGTTTTCTTTGTAATTCAGACTTATATTTACTGCGAGACCCGCGTCGTCTACACGTACCTTATATACGCTGCCATAAGATCCTTCGCCCAATTTGCAAATGATATCAAACACTTCTTCTGGTTGGCGCGTGAGACTCTCCTCAGAGAGTTTCTTTAGTTCGCTGAAACAAAACAGAAGTAACTTTAATGAAATAATATAGTTTATTAAAAAAGGATATTTTTTTGACGTATAGACTACGAACACTAAATAAATCTACGATTTATGTAAATAATAAATAGACCATAAGTAGATCAATCTCAAATAACATTTACTCGAGATGTAGGGATTAAAGAATCATCACTCGTAAAGATGTCGTTAATTTTAGATGCTAAAGGATATTTATATAAGATCTGTTTCGAGTTTCTGAACGCAGTTAAATTAGTGTTAAGGCAACTATATCTATCCAGAGTGTCGTGATACGACAGCCTTGAGAATCAATAAAACTATCGACGATAGAGATGACGAGAAAATTTTTGTTTGTTTGTCCATCAGGTAGATAGTTGAAAAATATAAAACACGCATATTTAAAATTTTTGCCTTTTCATTAAATTACAGCGATACATTAAGTTAAAACGTCACATGACGTCACGCTTTTGTACATTTTCTACAAATCTAGCCCCACTCCTCAACTTTACTCCCTGTTATCTAAGGTATTTCTCGGTAAAGTGAAGTAAAAAAAAATACGTATCTCATATTTTTCTGTTATCTGACTGACAGACTAAATAGAATTTCTTTTTTTTTACCCTGTTGTCATCCATATTGTCAATAAAATATCGATATTATTTTATCACTGTCAATAGCATTGTTTGCTCTGACGAGAATAGATTAAAAACGTTATTAAATAATGCTATCAATTTGAATTTGAACTATTCTAGGACTATTGCTTGTTTATAGAAAATATAATGGAGGAGCATCAATTTTAGTCATCAAAAATAACATCTTACTTTGTTATTGATACATACTATTGATGATACCTTTATTCTATGATGAAAGGAAATGCGTTACATATACCCCTAGGGTTGCCAACCGTACATAGCTATAGTATTGTACTATACTTATTTTTGGCCTGTGTACTATATACCGTTTTAAAAAACATCTTATATACAAATCGTGTAATGAATCGTGGAACACATAAAAAATAGAGTCATCCAATTTGATGCAGTCGGAATTGGAATTCGGAAGTTATGCGCGTACATACGTTTCGGCGATTCATTTTTATTCATCGATATTTAATAGCTCGCCCGGACATTTTTTATTTTTCGAAAACTCATTAGTTGTTCATTTGTTGATATAGTGTAAAAGGTAATTTTGATCTACATTACATGCATAATGTATCTAACTTATTTATTTGAATGAGGTAACTGTATTTTTAAAAATAGGTTCGTCATCATAACCCATCATTTAACTGTTTTAAGCATAGAACACAGAAAAGAGGTTTTAAGTATACGTAAAAAAATGGTTATTGTGGGTTATCCTTAGAATATAGACATATACCACCGCGGACTTTTTTGTAGTTACAATTCCACCATACAATGTTTTGTTATAATTCAAAAGTTTTTGGCAGCGTTTTAGAGGTAAGCTTCCGATCCGCTTTATTTTTTTCGAGAGATTAAACTAATATCGTCAGTTTGTACTTGTTGTTTGTTGTCGGTAGAATTGCTCTATCTATTGTTGAAAACCGCATGAAAATCCGTCTAGTACTTTTCGAGTTATCGCGAACAGACAGACAAACAGAAGCGGCGGCTTAATTTGCTGTAGATATGTTGGAAACCCTATATATACATCTCGCCTCCCTAGCACTTTCGGTTACATATGTGGGACTCTCGAGGTTATATGGGACTTATCTAACCCCTGCGAAGTATCCGCCCATGGGCTTGTATATGGTAGATGAAGCGCCAGGATAGCCCGAAGGCTATTTCCTAGCACTGTTCGCCCACACTATAGAAGATGCTTCAATCGATAGCATCGATACTATTGAGAAATCCTTTAGTCCTACCCAGTGTCATTTTCAAGGTCCAGATCGAAGGGCTTAGTTCGCGCCAAGAAACTTTTTTAATGAAGAAATATTGATCATTCGACTTTAAAAATTCGAGCTTGATAATCGATTATGTATGAACA
This sequence comes from Diatraea saccharalis, assembly GCA_918026875.4. NCBI lineage: Eukaryota > Metazoa > Arthropoda > Insecta > Lepidoptera > Crambidae > Diatraea > Diatraea saccharalis. The sequence goes on along the minus strand of OU893340.1, from coordinate 17,725,585 downwards.
TATAAATGGACACAGCCGGTCAGGCTCCCACGTGTTATCAGTTCGCCACACGACAAGTAAGTACAATAAACACAAGCTTTTCGTGTCAGCGACCCTTTATCACGATTCACGGATAACGGCACCCCCGGCTAACCTAATAACGCAATCGACTCACTGAAACATTACGGATGTTTTATTACTCGTATCGTCACTGGAAAAGTTCCTTTATTAACATGATACTTTAAAATATTGATAAGAATAATTTATTACTAAGAATATGGTAATGACAAGAAATGAGATAGGATAGACTATAATATACAGGGGCGAAGTCGCGGGAAAACAGTTACTTTTTTATAAAGTCAAAATTAAAAATAATATACATACTCTATAGTCTACTATACATCGGATAAAAAACATTCTTACGGTCACGCGCAATATCCATAAAATGAAACTACTTTAAATATAATTTAATTCGATAAAGGTAAACGTTTCCAATAGTATTGTCTCCAATAGTATTATTTTGAAGGTAATTTAAAAAAATCGACACCCAAGATAAACTCAATAAAAATTACAGACAAGTCAGACAGGAAACTGATTTTCGATTTTATCATTTAGATTACACGACAATTTGGATGGTATGAAAAATATTATAATAATGAACAATCATCATCGCATACCTATAAATGAAAATCTGATAATTGAAATATGTTTAAGTTTCTTAATTAATTTACTATTGAAAAACACTGACGCTAAAACTGACGCCTTTAATAATCCGTTATTTCAAATTGTGTCATTCTTCTCAAAACCGAACGATTTTGACATTCAACAAGACCGACCTCTTTGCTGTCTGTAGGTAATTCAGTTAATGGTAGCGTAATCAATAACCCTTAAACTACAACCCTTAACGGCAGTTCTTGTTACTAGATCACAAAATAATACCTGTCACCATTGATTTGTGAGGAAGACATTGCATTAATAATACATATTGGACTCTCGGTAAATGGTAAGATAGTTAAATGCAAATAGTTAAGAATGTATAGAGATAATTATAACCAGCAGTTTTGAAGATTAGCCAAACTAACTTCAGCTCCTGAGAAATGCGTTACGCATCCCCGCTTCGCCCTGCGCGGGCTCCACGGGTGATGTGGGACTCCTCCTGTGGCCCCAACCCCAAAAGGGGGCTAGACAAGAAACAGAAGTTTACCCACTAAAACTCAGCGATGTCCCTCTCATGGTGGGCGAGGCGCGGGATCGGCCCGGAGGCCATACACCGCGCAGTTCGCCCCCATTTCGACCCGCCCTGCAAAGGGCAGGTTCCACTCGGGTTGGGGGTACGTCTCAGAGACATTCGAGACGCAACCCTACGACGAGGCAGGAAACTCTTCAGCTCTTCGATCAACAATACAATAAATTAAATATTGTCGATCAAAGCGTCAGCTTTATAATATTATAGTATAGATAGATAGCTAGCTGTTTCGTCGAATGACTATTGGTCACACGAAGTTTAATAGGGCGTAACATATCTGGAATTTTACACCGCTGTATCATTAACAAACCTACGCCTTTGGCAATAATCTTTATATCTATAAACATGGCAAAGTGTAGATAATGAATGTATCGAATAGATATATAAAAATAAATCTATTCGACTAACCTTAAGAAACTTCCTCCCTTTTTTTTTTTTTTTTTTTTTTTTTTTTGACGCTGAGAAATGCTTTACGCATACCCGCTTCACCCTGCGCGGGCTCCACGGGTGATGTGGGACTCCTTCCTGTGGCCCCACCCCCGAGGGGGCTAGACAAGAAACGGAAGTTTACCCACTAAAACTCAGCGATGTCCCTCTCATGGTGGGCGAGGCGCGGGATCAGCCCCGGAGGCCATACACCGCGCAGTTCGCCCCCATTTCGGCCCGCCCCGAAAAGGGCAGGTCCCACTCGGGTTGGGGGTAAGCCTCAGAGACATTCGAGACGCACCCCCACGACGAGGCAGAAGCGTGCAATGCCGACCGGTGCGATTAAAATATATTACCCGGTTGCATAAACACTGCAATTTACCCATTATAATGTTTTAACTTCATAAATGAACTACAAACCGTTTCAGGAGATAACCCACCGGAAAACGATCTAGCAGTCTGTCCAGAATAAATGATAAATCTTATCAAGCCTGCAGTTCAGTTGATTTACAACAAATTAAATATTTTTAAACTTTCAATATACTTATTGTTTATTTTTAGTTTCATTCGTCATTCTAAAGCGGTAAAATGATTTTATGATGAATGATAAATGAATTTTATGATGCGTGGTCGAGTCTTAACTTATTCGTAATATCGTCTGAAGATATTATTATACTAATAACTATTATTACTAGTTATTTTAAGAATGTCCGAGTGTGCATTCTGATGTGCTTTTATTTTAGACTAGCTGTTCTTCGCACGCGTAAATAATAGCCGTGCTTTTATTTTAGACTAGCTGTTCTTCGCACGCGTAAATTATATCCTATGTCAACTCCGTAAGATGTAGCTACCTAGGCGAAAGACTATTTAAAATCGATTTCTGACGAAGACATCTGAATCAATAAATAGGCGTTTTTTGACTTTGACTTAAGAAACGTTACTGTTTAGAAGATCATTTCTAATAAAGTTAATTCTATTGATTGAAACAAGTTTAATTCTTGTTCGGTAGCCAAAATCAAAACGCAGATTACAATCAGCACGGTACTGTAGAAGCAAGAAAAACAGTGGGTGTACACGCTATGTTTCTTGCTCTATCAAATGGCAGTAACAGAAGAGGAGGGAGACGCAAAAGGCATAATGCTTCCAGATGTTGTCCAACCTTTAGACCAATTTGGATACTCGTAATTCTAAAATACATTACCTATAAGCACCAATAAGTTCGAGAAAAGTTGTATTAAATGAGACCTAAATGATTCAATAACTTCATACTGAATACACAATGAAACGGACCAATTAAGAACTAAAAGTGCGAAATATATATATTAAAAAACAAAATTTAATTCGACAAATTTTGATTACTACATAATATTTCAGATAGTAATTGATAACAGAAATCTTAATAGATAACGATATATTTTATTAATCTAAAATGGCTCTAATCATATTCGACTTCATTTTCTTCTGCAACACCACTGTCATATTGGAAAAGAATACCTGTTATACTTCAGTGTTTTATTGAACATCAATCTATGGAATGTGGAAAACAATACATATATGTTGATTTCGATTTCGTAGAAAATCATCTCTGTCACATAATACAATAAGACAGGCCTTTTATGAAGACTACAATAACTTGGTTTAGGCTACTTTTGAGCTAATCGCTTAGATTAATTATTGTTTTGTGTGTATCTTTGACAATCGAAACGATAAGAAAATATATTCATATAAAAGAGCACATTTTTCTGATCACGAATTTGTACCTAAGTCAGTTTGCATAAAATTTCTATTATTTATTGCACTTATCGTAAATACATGGCCCCTAATAGATATCTAAAAAGTAAGCGTAAAAACCACAGACTATCCCGTTATTTTCACCACAAATCCCTGGAATCATAGGTAGGATAGAACAGTGGATAGAGGATCGGGGTTATAAAACAATTTTAATGAATTACTTGCTTACTTACTTACTTCAATAATCGTGATGGTTTTCACGATTATTGAAAGGGTTGCATTAAATCCAGCGTCTGCAAAATGACTCAAGTATTTATCTATTTTCCCTATGAAAATCATCAAACGAGGAAAACGAATGAAAAACAAACTGTTGTGTATAGTTATTTACCAATATATTATGGGTACAGTCATAGAATTCACACTACATACTTTATTAGCGAAATTCTCTGAAGCGTAAGGTAACTATAAAATTAGACGATAGCAAAGGCCGATAATAACATTAACCAACGAGCAAATCGCTTGATTGCTCTATTAATTCGGTGAAATAGTTAAAAATTTTACGTCAAACTAAAATAGAATGATGCATCGCACGTGTTAAGAATTATACCGTTTGAAGGATATGCAACTTTAGCACGTAGCGGTACGGACTAATATTACAACGCTACGGTACACTCATATGAGGTTTTTATACATGACTATCTTAATTACATTGATTGAGTTTTGAATTCTTCTAATTATTAAGTAAATCGCATCTGAATATAATCCCAACTACTTGCATTTTGTAATTGCGATATCTATAAGAAATCCAATTCGTCACAAATCAATGCTTTCTTTTTCGAAATGTATCCAATATAACTCGTAATAAATAAATACTATTCTATATTCGTGACATTTACGGAACGTATCCCCCGTGAAAAAGTGGCTTTTACTTTACAGCATACAATTCTTAAAATGATACTATTGTCACTTGCTAATGACAATGTTGTGTCAATCGTTACGTTAACGTTCTAAGAAAGCATTCATATCTCATTTGCTGACCACGTGCGTCTTGTTATAATTACATTTTAAAGCCAAAGTTTACTGTCCGTCTCAGTGTCGTTAGGGAAACATAAAATATTTATGCCTTTTGTTCCATTGTCAACATCGTTAACAATAACAGGCAAATGGAAACTCGGTACTGATTTAAAATTATATAAATATTATCAACAAGGAAATAAATACATACCTAATTAAAGATCAATCATACCATCATACCTTACCAATAGTATAACAGAATCACTATTGTATTGATATGATATGATAAAATAATACAAGTTAACGTAACAATATATTATGAATTTGTGTTTTTTATGTTTATAGTCTTATATTTACTGTTATATTTAATTGCGGTTAATATTATTGAAATTATAAAATAGCGGTCCTAAAACGCACCCCTGGGGTCGGTCGTTGGCAGTCATCCTCTCTGCGCGACGCTTCTTACAGGTGTTACAATTGAGAGTGGGTGCTCCTCCTTCCCACACTCCGCTCTTCCAGAACACTAAACGCCCTTCACTATCCATGAGGTTTAAACATTGTTATAACTGAACAACAACAAATGGCACCTCGTAAACACTTGATATCAATAATTTCAAACACTACACTTGCTTTCAATTACCATAACCACGTCTATATCAAAAATAGCAAATTATTCCGAATTTTATAAACGTAGGAGATACAGCGAATGAATACTACAGTCAAATAAAATAGAATTTCTCAAAGGCACTGAGTGTAAATATCAAGTATTCAAGGAACATTTTACATAAACTTTCACAAACGAAACGTTTACATAATCAAGTACCCGAAAGTCATCTAAAGGTGAGCAACAAAAGTTATATCCCGAAATAACTTCATATCCTTTTGAGGTTATAATAACCGGTCCGCGATATCGGCGCGTGCGCCCAATTCAGCTTCCCCAACGATACTGTCTTTGATCCTAGTTCTAGTCTATACATTTAGTTCTCAAGTTCAGCTCAAACTCGAATCTAGGACATAGTTATATCTGTAAGTCCGTTCACAGCAATTTCACGGATAAATTCCTGACTGCTGCCATTACTAAGTATTCCATAATATAATCATCAATAAACTCATGAAATATTTTTAGCCTCAGGATCAGGAAATAAGTAAGTAAGTATAGTTGACCAGACTTTCCGTGACATGCTATGCCTATATTATTTATTTACAGTAAATTTTCCTTATAACAATTTTAAATATAATGTTATGCTTATAGAGAAGTTAAAAATTGTTTGAAACTTTATAGAGTTACTCCGTGACCATGGGCTCATAGCGCTTGCAATAATGCCGAAATATCGAGGACTTACACAAACACGAATAATTATAAATCAACAGAGATAAAATATCACATTAAGTTTTTTAACATGTCTATGGCGTGAACGGAGGGCAGCGCGGTGGGCGTCTCTAGATATATAAAACGGCGTGTTGGTCCGTCTATAAATAATATACAGATACTACTAGCTACATTCGCTGCGACCTTTTCATTAAAACACATTTAGCGTTATTAGTCATTCGTGGCTTTTAATTAATAACTGCGATTTACAAATCTACCATTATTACATCTCTATTACTAATTCACTGGAAGACAAGGACAATATATGATATGATATCTATACCATCTTTAACTAATATGGTAAAGACCTCAATTATTCAGACACGCATCGCAGTTGAGCTTATTATTCCGCATATTTAAACGTGACATTTCCTGAGATGTCCGACGCATTCCTTTTGCGTTTGGCACATTTGAGTTTCCGTTCATATATTATTTTCGCGTGGGCCATCTGGCGTACAATGAACTAAAGACACACTGTCTGCCGACATCCCCCGCGGTAACTATGCATACGTGCACCAACAATGTTCCACAAATAATCTCTGGAGTTGCATGCATTCCAAACAATTTAAATGCAAAAGGAGAGCGCGGAGAAAACAGAGCTGATCTCATTATAATTATGTGGATTATACATATGCGGGCATTGCGGGTAACTTCAAGACAGGTCGCGAGGCGGGTCAGTGAAGATCGACGACCCAGAAACGAACAAACGGAGCCGTGATCCAGCTTTTCGATAGTCCCACGCGATGACGCAACTATTTGCAAGTTGATTTTCAGATATTTTGCCAAACCATGTTCCAAATTACATAGTATTAATTTGCTTTATAGTTATTATGAGTTACGAGCAAAAAATATAGCAATAAATAATAAACTAAAATACAATGTCAAATTTAATAACAAAATGAGGGAACATTTTTCGGTGTTAAGAAAATCAATAGACATGAGACGATTTTTTTTAGTAAGTTGGTCTCTATCTCTATTGCTCTTAAAGCATAATGCCCCCACTGAAAAATGTATTTCATATTTATAATCTTGAAAATGTGGAAATCCGTCGAAACTTATAAGTATGTTGAAAAATTGTATTTCATTTTCCTATTTGATATCAAAAAGCCTCTTCAAAAAATCAATTCCTGCGACACCGAAATCTGTGTTGAAAATTTACACGGAAGACGATAATTTTTAGAACTAAATTCTAGAAAAGACAGTCAAGCTTTTGATTGAAATAAAATAGTATCGTTTTCACAGTTCGAAATTCTTTTTATTCAACTTCAATGAGATTATGACGGATTTAAAGATTCCAATTCTTCTTTATGTAACTATGTAGTTGTTTATCTGTAGTTTTTCCTGGCAATTTTTTTAACTAAATTGTCCATGAAATATCAATCGGAATAATTCTAATATCCTCTAAACTAGGGCTGCACAGACATAAAATACAATCTCAGGAAAGTCATACAGTTTTCAAAAGATAAATATTAGCAAACCATACTGTTAATGTCGAAAAATCAGTCTCTCAAGGCTATCAAATAAGCAGAATAAAGACAATTGCTTACCCGCAGCACTCAACACAACAATAGCCAGTATGTAGGGTACACGAACACCATAAAAATCTAGCTTCCTCTGTGACTCACGTAAAGCATTCAGTCCTTCTAGTCCAACAATGAAAGCGGTAACCATAAAACATATCGAGTTCCTTTGATATATCGATTTGAATGCACTTCTGATAGTTTAATATCATATAAACAACACTAAGAAGAAATTCAAGTAACGACATAATTTGAATGTAAAGTATAACAATTTTTATTGAGAAAATTAAAAACTGATCCAAAAAAGAAAATACCAAGGGGACGAGCTTAGACTATGGGCGCCGTTTGAACGGAGTTTTAATTTTATCTCTAATAACGATAAAAATCTCATAAAAAAAATCACCAATTTGTGCAGTTAAGTACGATAATGTGGATAACTAATGAATTTTTATCGCCCGAGCATCTGTATAATAATGGAAGCTGACCGATTCACAGTCAAGGTAAAGACAAACTATTGGTTTAGGTATTTGAAATTTGCATAGGGGTCAATTGTAGGAGGTCTAAGAAGGATAATCGAATTTCTGTCTCGAAAATTGGTAATTGTTTTTCTGATTATCTATACTAATAAAAAGAACCTATTCAATCCAAACAATGAAATCAAGTGAATCAGTTACAAAAATGTCCATTAAGTTTTAATAACGACTATAAGTTTTAATGAATGTTCTTAACTTGAAAATTTGTATGAGTAATGTGGCATTAAACTAATGACGTTTGTGCAACTAGCTGAGCTATCAATTACACGGGGGAAAATCGCGGGAAAACAGCTAGTTTAAAATAAAATGGTACCAATTATACGGTTCAAAAATTACCTACTGATGCTTTAAAATAGTCTACAGACAACGGAATTTTGGAAAGTATTCTGTGGATTTGTTTGTAAAGTTTACACAAAATTACATTTTTAAACAAGCGTACGTTGTTTACGCCCAAATTAAGATTGTTCCACATCTATACTAATATTATAGAGGAAACATTCGATTGTTTGTTTGTTTGCATCAAATAGGCTCCGGAACTACTGGATAGACTTTAAAAATTATTTCCCCTACATCAGCTACATAATAAGGGGTTGACATAGGCTATGATTTACGCGTGCGAAGTCGTGGGACAATATATATTATATATTATAAGGAGGAATGATTTGATTGTTTGTTTGTTTGCATTTATACTTCCGAAACTAGGATCCACTTTCAAAATTCTTTAATTTACGGGAAGCTATATTACACGCACGGCACGATATACACACATGGCTGATAAAGGCTATAAGTATAATATACGCGGGAGATGTCGCCGGACAACAGCTAGTCATAAATTTTTTAAAAAGTTGCTTGATCGCATCGTTACTTCGAAACTGCGAATCGTTATATCCTTGAAACTTGAAACCGTGTGACTCATAAAAATGGCACCAAGCAGCAGTGACTGTTAAACCTGGAATTTATAATTATTACAAAACAGGTTTGAAACTCAGAGCAAAAAGAGTTGCATATTCTGCATACACAAAAGTATGATTCGTATCATTTAAGTAATTTAAATAAATGGTAAAGCACCAATCAGAAAAAAAAAATCACCTACTAACAAAGTGCACCTTCGTGTGCGTGCGCGTGCGATCTTAGATACGAAAGTTAAGCGAAATAAGTTTTTCCCTCTCTTTTTTTCGTTAAGTATATTTATTAATTTAATGCACTAACCCCCTATATTTGTTAAGGTTGCCTGGTAGCAATTGCTACCCTAGCAATAACACCACCTTTTGCATATATGTTCATTTCTTTTGTTTTTAGTGCAATAAATTATTAATCAATCAATCAACTGGCTATATGTCTTTCAAACGTATTAATCGTATGTATTGCGATTTTTCATGCACAATGGCCCGATTTGTGTCCAAGTGCGGAATATCGGAGCCCCCTAACCTAATGTATGTATGAGGGAGAACTTATGTTATCATTAGTAATAGCTTTATTAAAAAAAATATTGTGCATAGAAAGCATTAAGATACAAAGAGAAATTAAACATTCATTTATTTATTTAAGTATTTGGACCTAACTAAAATGCATAGATATTTTTTTTATCCTCCTGTGTTGCACTAAATCCTTATGAAATCAGAGCTCTCAAACCACTAGAGCCAACCATAAAAGAAGCAAGTTCTAAGTGACACTGGCCTACCTGATAAAACTTGCAACAGAACGCCCACAAGTAAGGGGGTTTTTTTTTTTTTTTTTTTTTTTTTTATTTGGATTAAGTAAGGGGGTAATACAAAGAAAACAGTTTACACTTTTAAATTTAACAGAGTTCAAAAACAGTTTGGGATAATTTTCAGTGTTATGATAATTAAAATTAGTTTAAATTTTTAGAACTATATTTTTTAACATAATGAATACTTCCTTTTTGAATTTAAAATTAAATAGTTCATATGCACAAAACTCAATAATCATTTTTAGCTGTCATTATATTTTAGAATTGCTTGTAAAGTTGTAACTATACTCCATTCATTATAGCATTAGACAGAAGTTAAATAAGGTTCTTTTTGTGGTATACTTTGTGACAAAATATTAACAATCATGTTACTCTTAAGACTGACGGCTTATTTGCTACATATCCACTTAAATACCAGCTGCTATGCTTAACAGTTGTCGTTTAAGTTATCTGTTTAACAAAATTATGAGTATTTGACAAACTTAAAAGATTTAATAACTTTTACAATAAAAAGTGTTCATCTTAAAGAACCTAGAGAAGCAGGGTTGGATTGTCTCGGCACGATTCTCATGTCACTATAACTCTACCAAATTTAAAACGTTGCTTAATCCATTCAAACGTTTCGGTAGAACAGCTTTTTAATTTTGTCAGATTATGATGTATTCATAATAGTCAAAATACGTAATCTGGGATTCTCATTAATTGTGAATGTCATTGCCTTTTTTGTTATTTTACCGTTTTCTGTGATTGTATTATTGTTGTTTTCTTATAGTTTTGTTTTAGTTGTTATCTTTTTTAAGTTAAGTTTTGCTTAATATGGACGATTCCAGTGCAGGTCCGAATTGCCTACAATAATTACCTCTGAGATTTCAGGAAGTTTTTCCAATATCTTAATCAATAATCTAATAATATCTGAATAAATGTTATAAAAGTAATAGTAAAAATTTCATTTTGTTTACCTTTCTTTCCTGGGCATAAACATAACTAAATTCTATTCTAATTATACACTTACAATTAGAATTTATCAAAACAACAGATAGATAGTTATAGTTCCATATTGGCTTGGGAGTAAAAGATGAATTTAGAAAATTCTAGACTCATCGCAAAAGAAAATGGAAAATTGCCCAACTCTTTCAGACTACCTATTGTTCAAAGTTTCAACAAAACTATTATATATATCTATAAAATTTATCTTGAAAATAAAATGTTATGCACTGCTGCTTCTGTGATCCTCTTTTTTCTAATGTTATAATGAATGGAGTATAATCCTAATGAAGATTTTATATACCCAACAGAAGTTTCGTAAGATTTATTTACCATGAAGTTTTAACATGCTTCCATTCTAATTTCAAATAGACCATATGACAGAACCTGTAAAATCCAAGCTACCTATTCTAGAGTCAAACGTTTATGTTAGTAGGCTTTTTTTAGAGAATGTTTAAAACAAAAATTAAGATCATTCAATTTACGATCATTTTTAATGATAAGTGAAATTACGAAGAGGACTTTTATATAATTTTTAAACGCCTTGAATAACCTCCTCGTTGACGGGATCAACTAAATAATTCTACTTGTTTCAGGTAGCTAGAAAACAAATTCTGTATGTTTTATGTAGTAATTTGTATTACAAACGATACTTACTTCTTCGATGACGTTTCTGTCTTAATTTCTGTCATTTTCGTTGTGACAATTATTCGACTAAAAGCACCAAGAAAGTATCATTATATTATATGTTTATATTGTAAGAATAGGGTAATGTTTATAACATCCAAACACAAAAAAAAAACATCAAAACAAAGATTTCTTCACGTATTTTAACACTGATTTACGTTAAATAGTACTACACAAACAAAACACATTTCCGAATCCCAATCCAACGATCACCACAGTTCCGTGTATCCATCACACTTCAAATCCATAGAGTTTACAATACATTAAAAAACCACAACGACATTTTGTTATCGGTGTTGCCACCATAAAATTTTTTTAATTGCCTAGTGTTTTGGGGGAATCCAGACAGATTGCGGTATTTTATAATATTTATTGCTGATTTCACTTGATAATTTTCCATATATATTACTCTAACTTTGCTAAAAAAACTCTAAATACAATATCGCTTCAAAATTTCACTCAAAAATCGTGTATATTTATTAAAACAGTTATTAAAATAATTGATTATAAAATATACATCATCATCAGCATCAGCCCTTTTAGGTCCACTGCAGAGGCTCAAGCCTTCCTTACGAATGGAGAACCACCAAACCACATTGGGCGAGCGTGGAGGACCCTCAACCAGTGGTTTAGTGGGTATAACCGACTGCACCGTATCAACGGCTTAACGTGCCTTCCGAAACACAAGACCAAGAGTAAAATATATAATCCCCACAAATTGCGAAAACGCCTAGATACCATTTTAGTAACGTAATCTATTGACAATACCGTTAACAAATAAACACGGAGTGGCAAGAACATAGTGGGTTGTGTTGTAATCACTCACTGTTATTGTCATATTTTTTTATTTTGTTATTAGTATTACTCGTTATGGTTGACTAAAATAACAACTGCTTTTATGATGTGTAAACACTGATTACATAAAAATTGAATATATATGATATGTCTTATCTCATCGTTACTTTTGGCTACGTTTTAAAAAATATTCTCTCCTCTAGTTTTCGTTTTATTAATAAAATATTTTTTCATCACTTATATACACAATATTAATTAACCATGTGTTAAAAACCAATCTAATTTCTACGTTATATGGCAATTTTCCGTTTATAAGGTAACACAATTGTATTTTTTAACATTTCGAATAGCATGGGAATCTATATCCATTGAACCACATTAATTTATACTATTTGTATTAGAATACAGATGTATGTAGGTAATTTAAAAAACTACATTGTTGGCTCTTATTATTAAATAAGTACACGAGAATTAAATTATTAGTGCTGTTCCATATTATTGACACTACCATAATTATTATATACTTATTTCCTTAAATACTACAATGGATGGTCATATGAAAAAAACAATTTAATTACTGAAAGTATAGGCTCCAATCGCGAGAAGTTCGGCAAACGTAAAATGAATCGATTTTTTCTTCAAGTTGCTATAGTAACTCTGCTTTGACAACAAACTCATGGCCAATGGCCGCGTTCAAAATTCCTGTTGTTTATACTGTCAATCTGTCATGTTGCAATGCAACCGCTAAATATATTTTTTATTGATTAAACTTTTAGTTATTCGTGTGTTAAATGTAAGAAGTACATAGTAGATAGGGGTGATATAGAAAAAATGTTTAAGAACACTTTTCAGTCGGGTTTCCTGTCAATTCTTTACAGCATAGGCAGCAAACCGTTGCAAATTTGGGACAAAAAGGTTAGAAATGGGCACATAAAAAGAATAACAGACAATGATATACAGAGCTTAGTGCTTGAAATTGTCGGTACCAATGTTAGTACAACATACATCACTTGTCCGGCGGATCCGAAGAAGACCCTCGGTATCAAACTGCCCTTTTTGGTAATGATCATTAAAAATCTCAAAAAGTACTTCACCTTCGAAGTACAGGTACGTGGCTTAAAAATGAAATACCTAATGAATATGTAACATATCGACCTAGATATTTTTGTATATCTAATATAACCTTAAACTTGCAGGTCTTGGATGATAAAAATGTTCGGAGAAGGTTTAGAGCTAGTAATTACCAGTCAACAACTAGAGTTAAACCTTTCATTTGTACAATGCCTATGCGTTTAGATGAAGGCTGGAATCAAATTCAGTTTAATTTAGCTGACTTTACAAGACGTGCTTATGGCACAAATTATGTTGAAACTCTAAGGGTTCAAATTCATGCAAATTGTCGGATTAGAAGAGTATATTTCTCGGACCGATTGTATTCAGAAGATGAGTTACCGGCTGAGTTCAAATTATTCTTGCCTATCCAGAATAAAACTAAAACTGCCATGGCTACTTAAAATGATACCAAAAGAAGTTTTGTCATTTATATAGTAAATGTAATGTTTAAGTCTATACTTTGTTTTTTATGTTATTTTATGAAAATTTCTATACACCCCTAAATGCCTTATATTATTGTATTTTATATACAAATAAATGTGCACAAAAATACTGTGTATTTGACATTTCATAACATAGATAAAGTTTACAAATTGATATGAATTAGATTTACTAGTAAACAGGTTTTAGCTGAAAAATTTATTGCTTGACAATGGACTGCTTACATTAAGTGGATCTATCACTGATACGTCTGTCCTTACGTATACGTTTTAATTTACGATCAGTGATAATCACTATAAGCATATGTGTTGCAGGTTTAGTAGATTGTGAAGTGTGTTCTTCAGTAAGAACATCTCCTTATTTATGTCTCTCTATAGGACATCCTTCCTTTTGAGTCACTTGTAACTCCAAGTTATTAGTGGTTTTGCTAGTTTATTTGGGTAATCCTCTCAATTAAATATAATATCAGTGAACATCTCTGGTATCTGGATAGTCTGGTTGATTTTAACAAAAATATTTTAGTTAAGGACCAGTAATTATACTTTTTAATATTTTGTTTAATAGTTTCACAATTTGGTACCTATAAAAAAGACCATTGACTTTGACTTGAGAAAAATAACATATACCTTTACATTCAAGACTTGTCTATATTTTACTAATAATAAAGTTAAAGAGTTTTATGTTTGTTTGGTTGAAATCTAAAATCATAAGAACTACTGGAACAAATGGTTTTTTTTTGTGGTAAACAGTCCGTTTATGGAGGAAGGCTATAGGCTACATTACGCTGATTTATAGGAGTGGAGCAGTAATGAAAAATTTTGCAAATACAGGAGAATATTTTACTTGTTTAAAGTTTTCCTAGCGTGTGCGTAAACGTTAAACGTAAACGATGAGTTACGCAAAAATCACATATTACGAAATTATCCCCTTTAAAAGCTTTAAAACATGATCGCGGCACCATACGTCTACGTTATATCTTAGCCCGAAAAAGCACATATAGGGATGAAAATGGAAGTGGAAGTTCGTGTAGTAGGGCATTAAATCGTAACCATAGTTTCTTACTTACTCTATGGTAACCATTGAAAAGTTTCATGATGTTGATATTATATTTAACACAAAAATATAATAAAAATATAGGGTTAAACTAGATTAAATCTGAAATCAAAATTAAAATCCGTTAAATGACCAAGTTATAGCTCTTTAAAACTATAAACTAAACTGTTTTCGTACAGAACGTCTTTGGCCTCTGACTCGCCTGTGACGTCCCATCACTGTGTAACACCACAAATTAAATAGAAGTCTGCAAAAAAATTCTAGTAACTAGGTACTCTAGCGTTGTTTTTTTAATAATGATAATAATAAGAAAATGACTAAAATATTCAGAGGGCTCTACAGCATATTTTTACGTATTCCAATCTTAAAAATGAGGAAGTATTTAAAAAGAAACATTAGAGCCTTTTTAATAAGTTAGTTAAAAGGAACGGAAATGACTATCTTTGGTCCAGTCGTTTCCTGCAAAAATCAACTTTGGTAGAGTCGGCATCTAGTGAGGTGCTTTTGTGTTTGCTAAAGAAAGCACTAATTCTTTTTTTTATACTTCATCGTTAATAGTGATAAGGTTGACTACATCACATCACCAGTCCTTTTACGTCCCCACTGCAGGGGCTCAGGCCTTCCTTATGGATGGTTAAGGAGGATGGGCCATGACCCTCCACGCTGGCCCAATGCGGTTTGGAGGGTATTAACGACTGCAAATGCAGCCGGGACCAACGGCTTAACGTGCCTTCCGAAGCACGGAGTAGCTCGAGATAATAATATTTTGGTCACCCATCCCGTGACCAACCCTTACGAAAGTTGCTTAACGACTACGATCGCGGGCCGCGGCGCTTATCCACTACGCCACCGAGCTACTCAAGGTTGACTAAATTTAAATTAATATTAGAATAATGAAGGAGATAAAACAAATGTTTGATTATTAATGATAACAATATAGAACTACTTATCTAAGGTTCATAAAGTTCATTTTTGTAATTATTATTTTTCGGAGTTATAAGTCCTGTTCTATAGAACTAAGCCCATGGCGCACAGATATTAGTCAGCCAAAACGTTGATTGGTCAAAAAGGAGATTATAAATAGAGAGAGAGAGAAAAAGAAACTATGGTCTTATAATGATAACATTATCATTTAATAATAATGGAAACAAGATATTTTTTTACATATAATGAGTTAAAAAAGTATTCACCTATCCAGTTGTTGGATCATCTCAAGTCCAAGCATTCTTATCTGTTATGTAATCGGATAACTTTTAATAAGCTTTTTTAATAAATATTTTTTAAATAGTAGATTTAAACTGCAGATATCTAATTATTGTATTTTGCTTGGGACCTCATTGTAGAAACGCACACAAAGACCCCTGAATGAGTTATTCATTTTTTGCAGTCTAGTGACAGGTACCGTTTATTTATTTTTATTTCTTGTATTAAAATTTTGTACATCACTTTTTATAGAAAACATACTAATATTTTTAAACAAAACTATCTCGTGATCATCCCTTACGAAATAAGACAAGTCATTTATGTAAATTAAAAACAAGAAAGGACCAAGTATTTAGCCCTGCGGAATACCCATCTTAACTTTCGACCCAGAGGATCTTTTGCCATTGATATCAACCCTTTGTCAGTCAAGTATGAGACAATAAAATCCAATGAGTTATCTCTAAATCCATAATAATGAAATTTTCTAATCAATGTTTGCCTTAGATAGGTCACAGAAAACACGTGAATCCTCCCAGGCATCATAAATCTCTTGTATTAACTTGACACAGGCATCGGTTTTTGAGCGACCCCTTGTAAAACCAAATTCTTGTCGTTTCATAAGGTCATTCTTGTAAAAGTATGTTTGTATTTGATGATTTTTTCAATAATCTTACTAAACGTAGGTAGCACGGATATAGGTCTAAAGTTAGTAGGGTCAGATGTGCTACTCGATTTATGTAAAAAAATAATTTTACTATATTTCATAAGCTCAGGACAAATACCACAATCAGTACATTCGTTAAATATATAAGCTAGAATTGGAGCTATAGTCTCAATCATTCCCATAAATCAGCGATTTACTTTTTCTTTAGCTGAATAAAAGATTTTATTATATCCTTAAAATCAATGTGTTGAAACTTAAATTGGCTATGAAAATTATTTAAACTTGCCTTTCAAGTAGATTCAGCAACAGTGGAAGAGGAATTCAAAGATTGTGTCATTAAGATTGGAATTTCAGTAAATTAATTCTTAAAATACTGTAGCAACTTCAAGATCTGGTGTTACTTTTTTATTATCAATGTTTAAATTAAAATCTGTATTCCGGGTTTTTTCTTTTCCAGTTTCACTATTAATGATATACCACGTTATTTTAACTTAATCTTTACTGTTTTTATTTTTGCATTGAAATATGTAATTACATTTGGCTAAACGACACACTTTTTTAAATAATTTAGAGTAATTTCGTATATATTCTTTGAAGTCCTCACTTGTGTTAAAATAACGTTTATCATATAGTTCATAGAGCCTTTTTCTGCTTTCCTGGTGTATTGCGTAACTTTGTTGGACAACTAATTTTGATAGCCACTGACAAAGTTGACATCAAATATCTGTCAAACTTCGAATTTGTTATTGGCTAACTTGAGTGTCCATCAAAGATGACGTCACGGGACCGTTGTACACCGTAAATTATTTTGACAAGCGTTGCCGTATCGATAGTCTTAAATTGATATTGTGTAAGCAAAGTGGCTATCAAATATACTACAAAGTGCTAATCATTTAAGTTCTCAACAAAGCCGTGAAAGGAACGGCTATGGAGCAGTGTTTTATCAATTTCTACTGTTGAGCACTATTACCCGACTGCGTTGAATAGACAGAGCTGAGATAGAAATCGTTTTAATTTAGGTTTTACTGAAATTTGCGAGATAATATCTGTGTTTATTCAACAAGTTTCTTTGTTTGTATTGCGTTATGTTAAATAAACAATTCTTATTTCGGTTTTATTGTTCAAAATACTATTGCTCTCGAAAGAAGTTTCTTTGGTTTTGATTGCGTTAAATAAAGCTAATGTTGAAAACAGTTATAATTTTGTATTCACTGGACTTTTCAAGATAATATTGTTTGATTTACGGAGTTTCTTTGTATGCAATCCGACAAAATACCAATCTATTGATTATGGCGAGGCCTTATTTAATGGAATTTGCTGAGGAAGAAAGAAAGAGAAATCTGTTAAGAATAGAGAGGCGTCGATGTCGCGATATGAGTGACCCTTTGCAGTTGCCTGAAAATGAGTTTATTGCTCATTTCCGTCTTAACAAAGATGGATATCAGCGGCTTCTAATGGATATCACACCACATTTACCAGTATCCCGACGAAGAACAGCTGTGCGCAATGATATCAAGGTTGGAATATGCCTATTATTTTGAAAGATATGTTTAAAATGTTATCTTTGGATCTAGGTTCTCTATTTCTTTGCAGATCCTTGCAGCATTAAACTTTTATGCTAATGGATCATATCAGCGGAATGTTGGTGCCTCATTCTTGTGCAATATGTCTCAACCAACCTTCAGCAAGTGCTTACATGAAGTTACTGATGCACTGAATGTTCGGGAAATATTATTGAAATATATAAAATTTCCCTCTTCCCAGAATGAGAGAGAAATAATTATGAGAGAGTAGGTATATTGATTAAAATGATTATAATATTTTATTATTGAACATACAATTTAAAATTAACTTTTTTTAGCTATATGGAAAAATTTGGATTTCCGGGTATAATTGGATGTATTGATGGCACTCATGTAGCTATAATCCGACCCATAGAACATGAAGAAACATATTTTAATAGAAAAAATTACCATTCACTAAATGTTTTAATAGTAAGTAATATAATGTATCTAATTTGTTTAAGTATGCTAGTGATGATGATGTTGTGAAATAAAAAGTTTGATATATATTTCAGATATGTGATGCTAAATTGAACATATTGCATGTCGATGCTTCCTTTGGTGGTGCTTCTCATGATTCCTATGTATGGAATCAATGCCCAATTAAAACATATGTGGAAGAGCTAACAAACAATAGAGAACATTGTTGGTTACTTGGTATGTATTCTAATGAAAATATCTTGACTAAACAATTGATATTTACAAAAAAAGCTGAAGTAGGAAAAAGAATATCTATATATTATATTATTATTGTAACAAATATTGTTTTGCAGGAGATTCGGGTTATGCTCAACGTCCTTGGATGATGACACCTATCTTAGGTGCAGCTTCGGGGTCTCCTGAAGAATACTACACAAATCTACACTGCCGTGTCAGAAACACAGTGGAGCGTTGCATTGGTGTACTAAAAGCACGTTGGAGGTGTCTTTTAGCTCACAGGGTACTTCATTATGATCCAGTTACTGCTGGAAAAATAGTTAATGCATGTGTTGTTCTACACAATATTGCGATTGCACAAAGTGTTCCGATGCCTGATTTGCTAGATGAGAATATTAACCGTGACCAAGAGAACCAAATCAGTAGTGTGGCAGCTAGAGTTGACACACTAACCGATACCTCTAGAGATGTTCTCGTTACCAGATTATGGCAGGCAAGAACATGATTGATAGTAAATTTATAGTCCTGCATGCTGTTGATTATAACAATTTAAAGAAAGGCGGAGGCCAATTTGAGTTTACTCTTAAAAAAATTATCAGATTATGGCCTAGGTATTTGTAAAACTATTATTAATAGTTTAAAGGAATTTTAGACACAACTGCATGTTTTTTCTTCGAGAGAATGCCTATTTTGAATAATTGATATGAAATCAGGTTTATAATTAAACTCAGAAATTTTTGGTATTAGTAGTATATTGTGGTAAACCCATTTTTATAATAATTTATTAAAATAGAGATACATATCTTCATATCATGGCTCAAGAGCCTGTCTGAGTTTGTTTCGCCAGTTCTTCTCAGACAGGTTCCAACTTGGAACTGGTGGTAAATTATTCTAGTTAGGGCAAAAATAATATTTTTAAATCAACATAATTTGCTCATAGATTTAATAAAATCTTAAAAATAACTAACAATAACGAATTCTTAGCGAAATAAAATAAAATAGAAACAAAACAATAATAAAACCATGTACAAACCTATAAAGACTTTTATTTTTACCATCTAAGTTTGTTTACCTAAGTTATTAATGTTATTATCTTGTATCTGTATTTTTATTATTTTCTTCCACAGCCACCATTCTTTAAGTAACAATTACAATTAAAAGTTTATAATAAAATTAACAAATACAATGTTCACCTAATCCTATGAACTAAATTATGAAAATACAGATTTAATAAAATTAATTAGAGAAGGCTTATAACAACTAACTGTATAGTATAAAATTAAATATTACTATTTACATTTGATTCTATGAACTAAATAAAGAAGTAACAGAATTAATTAGAGAAGGTTTAAATATTGAAATTTCTTTCTCTAATTAATTCTATTAAAACTGTTAAAAGGTTAACTATTGTCTCCATAGAAGCAGCACGACGCTCCTCTACTCTAGCTAGTCGCTCCTCAATGACAATACGGCTCTCCTCGATGGCAATGCGCCTTTCTTCCAACTCGTAAGCCCATCGAGGAACGCCTTCATGTCGACGAACTGTAATGCATAAGAATAATGTTTTATGAAATCTACTGAGACATTTCATTTCATTGGATTCCTACTTGTATAAATGACATATTTTACAAAATTTTCATTAAATAAATATAATTAAACTATAACATACTTTGCCTTTGTGCCCTGGGTCTTCTTATATTGTGTGGAACTTGAACAGCTGGAGCTGGAGCGGTACCTGAAAATTTAAATTATTTAAATAAACAAGTCAATCATAGCAAAACAAAGAAAATATCTAAAGGAATTATTATATATAATTAAATAATGTTATATTAATATTATGTAAAAATTTATATCAAAATACATTGTATAATGTAAATTATTTATATGATGCATGTTGTCAAAATAAATGAATTCTATTATTATCTTCTCTGTAACTTCATGAAATTACTTTAACATTTATAATATTATTTATGATATTAGTAGTAAGACAAAGGAAAAGGAGGTAGGTACTTACTTTCTTCAGCTATTACTCTGCTAGTCTGCTCCGGAATCGGTTCAGAGTAGTGAGGTTCAGAATCAACTGGAGGCTCACCACATTGAACCAATTCTTGCTCCACTTCCTCGCTAGCTGTCCCACCCATTGCTTCATCTAACCATTCCACTTCCATTGCTGGTGATAAGACATCAGGAGATGGTTGTGGGGTAGTTGATGTACTTGGCAACTAAAATAAAAACAAATGTTTTTTACACATGTTAGTTTTTTGAAGACTTAGAATTAGCACACCACTTAGAAAATCTAAAAAAGTTACTAACTTCAACGGGAATACGAACGCCAGGCAGTCCTTCCACTGCTACAGGTCCTAAGAGGGCTAGCACCCTTTGATCGAAGTCACTCAGAGGAATAAGTTTGCTTCGCCCTCCACCTGTAGCCGATGCACTCCTCCTAACATCTGCGGCCTTGGCCTTAACCTTGGCTTTAAATTCTATCCAATACTGAAAAAAACAATAAAAAGTTAGTTTAAGAATAATATTTATATCGAAAAACATTTTTATAAGTAGATCATATTTGGTTAGTATAAGGTACAATAAAAAAACTTATCAACTAGTGTTAGTAAGTAATAATTTAGCTAAACAAAACTTGAAGTTAAAAGTATTAGAAAGATCAATACTGAGAATGCACCTTTAAAATTATTTAAACATAAGGTTGATTTTAGAGTATATTTAAACAAATCTTTTTGAGTGGCTTCACCCTCTCAAGTGGATGAAACTATGCAGGGCGATAAAATATCCCTTTTTTAGACTTGAAACAGAAAATCATTGAAGGAATCTGCTATACAATATTAAGAAATATTAATTATAAACTTACTCTCCGCCATTGGTCAGGTGTTTTAGTAATCCCATCAGCCACTGCATTGAGTTGGAGCGCTATTGCTTCCCAAGCTTGCTTTGTAGCTTGGTTCGATAGCGGACCACCACAGAAGCGGCCTAATGCAATTTCCTGATGAGATTCCGAAAATTCTAGGAGGATTTCTAGCTGTCTTTGAGACAGTTTTCTCTTTGCCGGCATCTGAAATGTTAGGTACCAAATAAAGAAATGATCATTCAAGAAATATATTACAACATAATAAACAGTTACTAATATTAAACACTAAACTAGAGGTAATATTATTTCGTATCTATATAAAATAATGAAAGCGACAAATTTTCTCCAATGGAATATTCGTAAATCGTAATCTATTTTAAATGCATGCGAACAATAATATTAACACGAAAAAACAGTAACAATACTAGAAAATATATAAAAGCTTTACTTACATTTATTCCTTGACTATTAAATCTTTCAACAACACTAACTTAACACCTTTTAACTTGACGAAAGTCCAAGTTGATATGAATTTAGCGCCAAATATTTCAAACATTTTTGTTTTCAAGAGTCAAACAGGTAAATAACCCGTCTAAATAATAATAACTCCAATTCATATTAATGGATGTGCTTTGGACACGCAACTAAATTTCGGCGCATAACGTCGATAAAAAATAGAGGAGTCAAGAGGTTTGTCGAATGACACTTATAAGGCACCGTAAAGCACCGTTAGTTGATGTCCAACTACTATGATACGCAATACCAATGTTAGTGAGAAACTGGTTGCGATCAAATCGCAGTGTACAACGAATTGTCAGTTGCACACTTTGATGTCAAAGTTAGCCAATAGCCCACATACTAAAAGTTATAGCATTATAATACAATTTTTTTTTGGGACAAAAATCTTATTGAATTCTGTACAATAAACATCAAAGAAATCTTTGTACAAATTATTGGGATATCTCATTGATTTTTAAAACGTTCCAAGCGACTCATACTTTTTGACACAACACAACTCTCTCCTAGCCACAAACGTGCATTTATGCGGAAAGCTTGCGGAAAGCTTACTATTTGTCCAATATGATCTGACGGTGGTTGTTTAACCCTTAATACCGATCGTGGGGGACCTAGGTCCCCCAGCGCTCTTTTTTGCAAATTATACAAATATTTTGAACGCGACGCGGTCGCGGTTTCGAGTATTCCCAGTGACTCCTGAAAGCTGTCGGGGTGCAGACGTGCGTCGTGCTAGCGTTGGAAGTTTGTGAGGTACGTTTTTTTGCGGGACCTAGGTCTCCCACGAGTGTAGTTACGTAAATATTTTATGTTGATAATAATCTTTTTTATTAATCTCTAATTAGAAGCATTAATCTCTATAAAATATATTTATAGATTGCATTAAAAACACAAAGAGTGGACTTAGTATATAAGGCACTTAATACCAGTTAACCATAATATCACCATAATAGATATCGGACACTAGTTTTATGACAATAAAAATAAAAAGCAAAACAGATTTATAAATGTTTAGTCATCGACAGAATCGTTATCACTTATGCAAGTCTATCGATAGGTAGGGCAACTCTAATTTCTGATTTTAAAAAAACTTGTTACGTAACGTTAAATTAGCATCCAGCGTGTTGTTTAACACGCTTTTCTCTCTTAACGATTAACACTGCTAAGTAGGGCGCTAATAATTTCACGCGCTAACACGATTCACGCGTGAAATTCCAAATCGATTCAACGATCAAACGAACGAATGAAACTAGACCGCGATCGTTGGCAGACGTGTCATTGCTAATGCTCGGACACTAACACTAAGTGGTACCTAATTATTACGCGCAATCCTATCTCCTGTACTTAATAAGCTTTGTTAAAACATAGGTTTTAACAAAGCTTACTAAATTTATATTTTAAATACTTTAGATTAGAAGGGTAATTATTTGTTATTCTGTGTATGTTTAAAGAAGTTTCTGTATGTATATAGATTGTAAATGGTTGTTTAAAACAATTATATTGTGAGTAAATAATGTGAATAAACTATATGATAGCATAATGTACGTAATAGATTTGTACATAAAGTCAATAAACTTTTAAATATGCCTATAATTGAATTATAGACAGTCGTAAGCCTGAAAACTGTTATAGGAAGTTTATCGATTTTCTTTTAATTTAGTATGTACTGCTATAATTTATTTCGAACTATTCAGACTAAATAATCATGAGTTATTGTTTAATATAGCACGTAATCTGTTTAACGTACAATATTAAATAATTAACGTGTTACAAGGTTTAGCGTACCACAAAATTTAACGAGTCTTCACGCACCCTTACGCTTCTTTGAATTAATGCGTTAATAAATTAGCGCCTTCATTAACACGTTAAAAAAATATTGTCATTACATTAAACTATAGCGCGTTAATGATTTTTAGTCGTTTTGGACACCTCTGTCTGTCTGTACGTAACTAATCTATGTCAAAAATAAGAAATGGCCCCGGTCGTTAGTGTCGTTCGTTTTAGTATTTTAATAATAATTTTACTGTTTAGGAATGAAAATGTTACTGCAAATGATATTTTAGGTTGTGGTGGATTTGTTAAAAGTCATGTAACTTTAGACTTCTCAAAAATCGAGATTGGCTTGTAAGTTAACCTATATGATTTGGACTAATTAGATTTTCCTTTAAATTCCTTAAATACAGTAGTTTATTAATTAATTAGTAATACTTTATAATTTTTTTTAGGTACACAAAAGAGGGAAGTTTGAAGGAGAAGACAGAGTGTGCTCCAACAAATGGTTACTATTTCTTGCCACTCTATGAGAAGGGAGAGTATATTCTCAAAGTTCATCCGCCAGCAGGTTGGAGTTTCGAGCCTTCTCAAGTAAAGTTGGTTGTTGATGGAACAACAGATCAATGTTCTACAGGACAAGATATTAACTTTGCCTTCAACGGGTTTGGTATCACTGGGAGAGTGATTACTGCTGGCCAAAAGCAAGGCCCTAGTGGAATAAGTGTACAGCTGATAAATCAAAAAGGAGAAGTAAGGAATACAGTGACTTCTGCTAGTGGTGATTTTCACTTTACACCTGTGATTCCAGGAAAATATACACTTAAGGCTTCGCATCCTAGGTATTTCATGAATTTATTTTATTTAAAAAGATTTTTAGGGAATTTGTTTGTATGCAGAGGGTAATCTTTGAAACCATAAAAAAATTTAAATGTTCTTCACTAAATGTGCTAGGTATGGCAGTGCTTGACTATCAAAATTTTTACGCTGTTCAGATTAACAAGTCATTCTGATGTACTAAAAATTTTAAAAGTTGTTTATTAAAATGTAAGGCACTTGAGACTATTGTTGAGTTAATATTAATACTTACTATGAACCCCTTGTATGTGAGTCGAACTTATGCTTAGTCATTGTTTTAGTTTTGAATACTTAAAATAGAAATAGATATTAATACTGTCTTTTGTAAACATTACATACAAATTCTTTATAGATGGAAGTTGGAACCCTCACAAGCTGTTGTACAAGTGACAGAGGGTAATACTGCACTTCCAGTAGGAGTGTTAGCTGTCAAAGGATATGATGTCAGAGGTTCAGTTACTTCATTTGGAGCTCCTCTGAGCGGTCTGCATGTACTTCTCTACTCTAAGGAGGTATGTATTTTCTATATCAAATCTAATCTGAAATGCTCTTCAATAAAATTAGTAATTATTAGTTAAAGTTGAATTTTTGTTATAAAATGTACAGGTTACATTATTAGAATATTAATTTTGTATTAATAGGTCTCATATTTAACCTCCATGTCCAAATGTATCACTCACTCAGTTTCAAGGTGGTCTCATTTTACAGGTCCCTATTTGATTCCCAATTAGTGCAAAGTAAAAAATAATGTTTCTTTTTTATCATTTGTGATAGTTTTGTTGCTTAAGCTGAAGATTATGTAAAGTTTTCAGTTACTTAGTTTGGTATCTGATTAATATATGTGATATTGTCTATTATTTATTTATTTTTGTTGTTATTAATATACATTAAATAGCCAACACAAAAAGCGGGGTGTTATAAGTTTAACCTGATTGTCTGTAGCACTGTAGTTATTATGTAATGAATTGTTTTTTTCTAAACGAATATACTTTGTTCATTGCAGTGGTTCTTAGTATATGTATAATGAGAATATGTTAAGCAGCTTCAGAGCTATAAGCACTTTGTCAGGACTAGGTAGCCATTTTTTCAAATTATTTATACTTATCATTATAGTTGGAAACAAATGAGCAGATTTGATTAACGGTTTTTAACTAGTAGCCTCTTTTGTCAAGATTATTTTAAGGTATATTTTTTTATTTATTAGAAATTTTCTTATTTTTAGACAAATCAGCAACTTCGTGTTGAGGGGTGCAAAACTGCACTCTTGCAAGGTGTCCCTGATTCTCCAATTTGTTATTCTATAACAGACAACAATGGTGAATTCAGTTTTGGCCTGGTGCCTGCTGGAAATTATAAACTGTTGACTCTCTCCACTTCTCCTGGTCAAGCTTCCATCAGCTATAATGTGAAACCAGAATCTGTTCCATTCAGTGTTCTTCACGACAGCCTCTTCATAAGAAACGCATTTGAGGTAAATAAATTACGCAATTTATAAACAAAACATGTTTACACAGACACTTGTGTAAACATGTTTTGTTTTACTATGTTATAATTTTTAAGGTTCTGAATCCAAAAGGTAAAAACGGGACTTTATTACTGAGTTACATTTTCCATCTGCCATCATGCTGTATATCATGAAGCTTTGCAGGTATGTAGCTGTACAGTTGAAAGTTTCACAGATAATGTATTTCTGTTGCGGCTATAATAATCAATACTAAAAATCAATATTTAAGGTAAATCACATATAACACACGGGTTTCTTTTTCGTTTCTTAGTTTTATGGAATCCTTCATGCGCGAGACTGACTTTCACTTAGCTGGTTTTCTAATTAAATTATTATAGTTGGCAATAATTCAACTTAAATTTTGGAGATAAAATAGTAATGACTTTAAATTCGTTCAATAGTGTACAAGTGAAAATGTGTATTTTCAGGTGCATGGCTTTACAGTAGTAGGAACTGTTGTCAAATCCATTGGTGGAGAAGGTTTATCCAAAGCTAGAGTGCTCCTCGATAAACAAGCGATCGGAAACACTGATGTCAACGGCAAGTTCACGTTGCCCCAATTGCAGCCTGGGACATATTCTATTACTTTTCAACATGGTGAGTTGTATTTTATTCTTTTAGCGCCATGATTCGCTTGCTTCGCGTCTTGTCTTCTTTGATGTTAATAATCCTTTTTATCTACACTCAAATCGATAAATTCGAATTACTATTAATAATTTAGTTTGAACTTAATTTCCCACGCTTCCCATACATTTTTTTGCAGATCGTGCTTTTGTTTAATTTGTTTACTGATTACTTTGTTTAATTTCAATTTTTCCTATGAGTAGTGCATTCGGCTTCGCCTCATGCGATAAACAGACTCTCGTGTTTTAATACCCCTTCATATATAACAGTTGCATAAACTACTATTATACAATTTCATAAAATATGTTAAACATAATTACTGGGAAGGTTTGCAGTTGGGAAGTTCTGTAATGGCTAGTAAATTTGGTTCGATAATGCAGGTATATACAGTAAACGAAAATAAATATATTTTTTTATTAATTACTAGCTGTGCCCGCGACTTCGTCTGCGTGGCAAACTATATCAGGAGAATAGTTGAGATCGAATCGAGTAGTATCAATTGTCCATGACTCACTACGCGGGACCAATGCGAATTGGTGGGTGTTAACGAATACTGATGCAGCCGGGACCAACAGCTTAACTTGCATTCCGAAGCACGGAGGAGCTCAACATAATAATGTTTTGTTCTTCCACCCTATGAACGGCCCTTACGATAGTTATTTTTTTTACTTCTCTCTCTGCTCTTGTTCCTGACCATTTTTATCGTACATTAGATATACTCTTAAGTGCACAAAATCCTCCACGAACATTTAGCGGTCAGGAAGCTTTGCGCCCGGTGGATACCTCATAATTTGACTGAGGCTCAAAAACTCCATCGTGTGGATTGGTGTCGTAAAATGATTGAAAGATTTAACGGAGGTGACTCAAATGCTGTGTTCGACATACTAACAGGTGACGAAAGCTGGATTTACTGTTATGATCCTAAAACCAAAAGACAATCTGCTCAGTGGGTGTTTCCTTTCGAGGAGTTGCCAACTAAAGTGAAGAGAGATCGAAGTGCGGGAAAAAAAATGGTGGCCTCGTTCTTTGGAAGGATAGGTCATTTTGCAACAATTGTGTTAGAGGATCAAAAAACAGTTTCTGCAGAATGGTACACTACCAATTGTTTGCCACTTGTCTTGGAAAAAGTTCGAGAGAAACGACCTCGCAGTAGGATCCTCCTTCACCACGACAACGCCTCGTCGCACACCGCCAAGCGAACGATCGACTATTTGGCGACATCAAATATTAGTGATTCTTACGCTGTTTCAACCGTTCTTTTGATTTTTAAAAAATGTTATTTGTTTATCTGTCTAGTTGTATGCACAATCTATTATTTTTGTTATGTTTTTCCATTTAATGCTAACGGAAGGTTGCCACAATACAATAGTGTACTATATGGATTATAGTGTAGATAGATAAATACAATGCATATTTTTTATTATTTTTTTTTACAATGTATAAAAAATACTTATTTTGCTTTATTCAGGATAATAAACAATTGTATAATACAGATTAAAAATGTGTAGCCTTAAAATATAGCATATTACTTATTCTACAACCAGCACCGTTATCCCCAGCGTGTATTTAATATTAATATCTATAATATTTTCTATTTTGTCATTGGTCATATTAATATTTTCTATTTTGTCATTGGTCTGGGTATTGTGGTACCTTCGTTGTATCAGATGCTTCATAATACGAAGGCTTTAGTTACATTTCTTGGAATCTGAGCAATCTATGTGATTTTGTTTGATTTTATTTTATTTATGTATTATCTTTCCGCCTGCGGTTTCGCCCGCGTGATCCCTAGGGAACTGCTTATTTCGATATCGATTCACATCATGACATGGATATAATTACAATGACAAATCGAATAGTAAACTATGTTTACTATGGTAACCTTTTAATTCCCCATACAAACTTCCGCTGCCATTTTAATCCCTTTATTTGCTGTTTCTCAGAATAAAACATAGCCTATGTTCACCACATATGATGTAGCTTCTTATGAGTGAAAGGATATGTTGAATTGGTCCAATAGTTGCGGAGACTATTTCTTGCAAACAAACAAATAATCAAATCTTTCAACATCACCAGCCCTTTTACGTCCCCATTGCAGGGGCTCAGGCCTTCCTTATGAATGGTTAAGGAGGATGGGATTAATACAGAATAATACAGTAGCGCAACTAAGAACAACGGTCGAATTCATGTGCACACAGAGACGGACGCATTTACGTCTTCAAATGTGCACCTTTCGTTTTTTAAAATTACTTTCCATATTGAAAGGTTAGACTAATAATTTATTGTTATAATCGATATAAATTATAGATATGTACAATACAGTAGTCAGAATGTTAATTGGTTGCCTATTTCTAATTAATAAAAAAAACCTCTAATTAAATAATATATTTAACTGTCTGAATTAGGAAATGTTTGCAAACAAACTATTTTCTCTGGTTGTTTTAATCTTAAAAACCGAACCGGAAAATTAACATGTCAATCAGTAAAACAACATCTACCGCCATTTTGAAATTCTTAGTTACTGGACCGAATTGATTAAGTCTGTAGTAAGAACAGCCTAATTCAATTATAAAGCATTCAGATCGAGTCGTAACAGACAAAAACACTGTTTAGTGTGCAACTTAAAGTACAATAAATTAAAATTAAAACCAATAAAATCTTTTAAAATTTCAGTGTTGTTTTATTACTAACTGCTTTTAATAAGACAGTCCAATGCAGCGTAGGTATTTATTTCCAGAAATGGCTCAAGTTTCGCTACTATATTATTATGTGGTATTAACGACTGCAAATGTAGCCGGGACCGACGGTTCACGTGCTTACCGAAGCACGCAGTAGCCCGAGATATATAATTTTTTAGTCACCCACCCCGTGACTGACCCTCGCGAAAGTTGCTTAACATCAACGATCACGGACCGCGGCGCTTATCCACTACGTCACCGAGCTACTCGAGTTTGTATGATTAGTATAGATTAACTCTTGTGTACAGAGCAATGCGAGGTGGAGCCGGTGCAGCTGCAAGTGTCTGCTAGCGGGGCGCGCCCCCCCGCGGCTGTCGCGTCGCGGTGGCGCGTTTGTGGCGTTGTGGCGCCGGCGGGCGCGCGGCGTCTCACTATACAACCTGACAGGGGGGGCGCCACCGTCGCTGTACACGTGGCGCCTGATAGCGGAGGTAACATGAAATGTCAAATCATCATCAGCCCTTTCACGTCCCCACTGCAAGCGCTCAGGCCTTCCTTATGGATGGCTAAGGAGGATGGGCCATGACCCTCCACGCTGGCCCAATACGGATTGGAAGGTATTAACGATTGCAAATGCAGCCGGGACCAATGGCTTAACGTGCCTTCCGAAGCACGGAGTAGCTCGAGATAATAATTTTTTGGTCACCCATCCTGTGACCGACCATAGCGAAAGTTGCTTAACAACAACGATCGCGGGCCGCGGCGATTGTCCACTACACCACCGAGCTACTCTAATAATAACTGTGAACAATGAGCTCAATTTTTATATTGTACAAAGAAATTATGTTCGTTAGTCATTTACTACGAAAGTTTTTGACTGACTTCAAAAAAGTATGTATGTAACTTCATCCGCTATTATCTCTCCCTCATTTGGTTGAACCGATTTTGATGTGGTTTTCAGAAAAGTATATTTGATCAATTTTGTATTCACAATGCTATACTGAAAAATATTCTTGATGAAAAATGCTTAAAAAATCCACTTTGTACCTGGCACTATGAAATGGTACTCAAACTCATGACCTTTCAAATGCATATACATATACAGTATAGCATTATGAATACAAAATTGATGATATATAATGATTAGAACATATTTATAGAAAGTTTAAATATTTGTAAAAATATTTCCGATGAAAATACGCTCTGTAGTAGCGAAAAAGTAACAACTGCTTGAAAATTGCCTCAGACCTTTTAAGTCCTGGGTAGCTCAGTGGTTAGAGCAGTCGCCATTGGATATTTTAAACATTTTTCCATAAAAAAAATTGTATTTTAACTGACTTCATAGCATATACGTAGTTGTCACTTAGAATAATGTTGTCTTTTGTCAAAAAAAATTATTGAATCAAATATGTATAGGTAAGTCTATTTGAAAGAAAAAATTTACCTGCAACATTGGTGATCAGAAAAATAAGTCTATAGAGGCTTATGGTGTTACTTATGGTTCCTCCTTGGTCCTGACAGTTACTAATAGAATTTACCGATTTTCCTACAGTTTTTTTTATTGCATATTTTAAGTTATTATAATATTTCTGACCAACTTAAAAAAGGATTCTAGATTTTTGGGTAAATAGGTATGTTCTTTTTCTATTTGTAAACACGATTGTTTTTTATTTTTAGGAAAATGGTGCACGTTCCTTCCCTCAGGAGTATATTCTGCTAAAGTTGATTTATCTGAACAAGAGCAAAGAGAAGGATTACAGTATGTATTTTGAAAATAAAAACTTTAGAAACCCTCTGTCACACGAATATAAAAAATTATCCTTTATTTATTTAATTACATAATATTAGAATAAGGTTCAAATTTAAGTGAAATATCTTATAGCACTTGTATTATGGAATTCTGAAACAACAAAGTTGCCACCACCCTGAGACTCCATAACGCTCAGATATGAAATAACATAGAATTAATGTTCTACATCGACTCGACCTGGAATCTAATCCAGGACCTCAGTGATATCGATATCCTGGCACACGTGCGAGCTAGTCCATCGCTTGGTAGGTTTTAAAATTAATATGAACATAAATCTTCACAAAATCACACAATCTTAGGCTTCTTGAAATACATCACATATTGTAAGACTAGATTAAGACCCAAACCGTCTTAATATAAAACAAGAACTATAGTACCAGGTTTAAACCATTATCAGGCCAAAATAAATCAACATATCTCAACTTGATGCTTTCGCTATCGTTATTGTCAATTTGCTTTAGGCGGCCAATACTTTTAATCAAGTTCTAATTAAAAAAATATATAAATTAACAAGACGTTATAACATTACACTATATAAGTAGATTAAGAACATATGTGCGAATAATGTATAAGATGTTAAAACAATGTGATATATTTCAGATTCTATCCGCTATCACACAAGATAACAGTAGGGAACGGACCAGTGGAGGGTATATCGTTCTCCCAATTAAAGGGAACGGTGAGTGGGAAAGTGCGTTGCAAACGTGCGGCGGATTGCGTCGCGTTACCAATCCGTTTGCGTGCTTTGTCGCCAGATGGAGCTTATTTTGGAAACCCACGCGATACTACAGTCACAGGTATATATTAATTTGGCACGGCAACTCAATATGAACATTTTATTATCAATGTGAAATGTGTAGTAAACTTTCCTATATCATATTATATTACAATGAGATTTATTTATCTCCTAAAAGTGTTATTAAATAAAGGATAAACATATTTTTATTCTTTCAATTAAATTGTACGGCGAAAAAAATAAGTTACGTGACATTTCGAGCCATGACGTCACATTACAATAAACATGAGTACTGGTTACTCTCGCCACAAAGCCGCCACGTTTAGTTTTTGAAATGTGACGTCACCCGATGCACCGTCTTCGCATCCAAAGATTATAAATTGCAAGTAAATTTTGCTATAGATAAAATATATTTGAAACAAAAATTCTGCTTATTTAATGTTTTTAAAACACGGGATTTTTAAACGGCACTTTGATATTTATCACGGTGTAATTGATCGTTAATCACGGTTACAGATGGTGAATACCGGTTTCCGGAAGTGACAGCCGGTAGCGCGGAAGTATCGGTGGGGGGTACTCGTCTGTGTTGGCGCGAGAGGTCGCATATAGTGCCGATCGCCGGGGACAAGGTTCAAGCTCCGGACTTCGTTCATACCGGTTATATCCTCCGTTTGAGAGCTTCACATCCAGTACAGGTGTGTAGAATGAAAGTATACTCTATATTTTAACGAGCACTTTGAATAGGGGTGTAGACGACGACTTTTTTTAGATATACAGATATTTATAGATCATCTCATAAGTTAAAATCAGAAAATAAACTTTCAAAATTTCCCCTGAAAACGCTAAGTTTTGTCATGGCGTCGCTATGACGTCACGAACCTCTAAAACTATAATGATAACTATGTTTATGGTTCATTCCCTATATCTGATATGAGTAAGAGGGGCGTGACGTCACGCGCTGTTTGCGGTCGTGTGACGCGTGATTATAAGTATTTGTTTTATTTTTATAATTTAATTGAGCAATAGTATAAATATAATAAGTGATTAGCAGTAATAACATATTAAACACTACCAGAGAAAAAAAATGTATTTATTTTCATATACTGTCTGCACCCCCATTGTCCAAATTACATACGATACGAAATAACATGACACCTGAGGTCCTATTCTATTTGTCCTTCAAAGAAATATTGAAATTCATTTAAAACAGTAGTATCAGGGCCTACACCCTCTGCACACTATTTTTTATACAATCAAAATATTTCGTTGCCTATATGGATCTTTAGTTGCGTCTTCAATTTTCGATGAAATAATCTATTCTATATTATAAAGAATAAATATTTGATTGTTTGTTTACATTGAATAGCCTCCTAACTACTGAACTGATTTTAAAAATCCTTTCACCTATTTTAAGCTTCATCATCTGGGGTTGACATACGCTATAACGGGCTAAGTAGCGGTAAAACAGCTAGTGATAAATAAAAATAAATATTTTTTCACTCATCAGGTGGAATACAGTGGTCCAGAAGGCGTAACGGGCACGTTATCTGTGCCAGAGGGCGCTAGTGAACAATGTGTGCCCAAAGCTGGTACATATACGTTGATTCCACGATCTTGTCATAAATTTTCTCCGGCCACCGTTCGAGCTACTCCACAAGAATCTGAGGATGAAACACCGATGGTAAGCGATTATCTACATTTGGCGTTTGTTATTATATACTATATTTGTTTGTGCTATTTTACAAAATAATTCATATATTGTTTTGTTATTTGCCTGTAACTTTGGACAAGTCATATTATATGAGAGCTAAATGATATCTATTATCTGTCTTTAACCATCTTGACAATGACTAATCTCTACATGCCTACTGGTTTTTGTGGTATACGATGTCACGCGATTAGTTTGACCGTGAAAGATTTTTCTTGATTTGAAATTTATCAAATAGTAGAAGTATGTTACGGATCACAGTTTTTCAAGAATTCATAATCTCGCGAGATTTATTATAACCTGATGGGTTTTTGGGTTTCCGTATCCAGAGGGTAAAACGGGACTATTGCTAAGACTCTGCTGTTCGTTAATAAATAAATATATAATTAGGAAATACTAAACAACTCTTTTCATACTTTTGGACTTGTTATTAAACGGGAATCATCATTAAACTATGATTAAACATGGTTTTTCTGATAGAGATAGTTGTCCTAGACAACTTTCTTTTACTACTATTATTTTTTACTAATATAAAAAATATTTGTCTTCACTTCACTTTTTCTTCAATGTGATTTCACAGGTACTTTATTGTTTTATTTTCATAATCAAAAGCTACAAAAATAAAGTTTATACGATTGCGAATGCCTTTCTGATTTTTTTTTTTAATTGTTTCCAGTAACTACGGATAATTTTCAGATATTTCTCGGAAAAATATCTGATATTGTCCAAAAAAATATTTTTTTGATAATTACGAACACTGGTTTTCACAGACGGTGTACTTTGTGGCTGTGGCTCACGAGGTGACCGTTCGCGTGTTGTCACCAGAGGCCGCCACTGACGTCACGTTACTGATCGGCACTGAAGACCACGGAGCAATGCCTGTGGGACCTCTCAAACCTAGTCCTCATCCTGATGGCGGATTCGCATACGAGCATACTATGTATATGGCTGATGTGAGTCTTTTTTATTTGCTAATATAAAGTAAACGACAATTATTGGTTTAAAGATTGGTTCTAATCTGACGGTACATCCGTCAAAAACACAATAGGTAGTTAGTATATTTTGTGTTTGATTTCGTTGCGACCACACTTTTCAGATTAGTTATAAACAGATGCCCATTTACTATAGATATAATTCATAGATGACGCTGTTGTTACTTTTAATTCTTATTATTTTGTAGCTAGATCTTCAGATGGCTCTGTTCTCATTGACGTTTTTTAATTTATTAAATGATATACACTATGCGTCTGTTTTGTGTACGGGGAATCTGCGACAGAAAACCGAAAAATGGTTTGGTCACGTCAGATATACCTAATGGCTGGTTTACACGTGATTATGTAGATAAGTAGATATTTAACATAATTTTTAGTGATTAAGTACGTGTAAAAACACAAAAAGTAATAAGTAGCAAGTTAAAATATAATTAACTAGTTATAAGCTTAATTAGAATTCATTTTTAACTTTTTACTTACGTGTGTGTACGTTATTTAAAATCTACTTACTACTTATCTACTAAATTACGTGTAAACCAGCCATGACTGAGTATTGTAGTTTCGTAAGATATAGAAGGTAAGTAGGGTGGGGTTGGACCCGTTGGGATCTTTGTCGGGTCCCGGGTCATCCACCCTCCAGGGGGCTCGCAGCGGGTTCAATCAGGTAGTTCGGCCTCGCTTAAGCCTGTCCTTTTCAGGACGGGTTAAGGTTTCATTTCCCTCGCTTTAAAAAAGTTTAATAAATACCCCATGATCACTTCAGTCTCTTATGTTTTATTATGATATTATATTTGATTATTATCATTATTTAAACCTTATAGATTTAATCGTTTTCTTTTTAATGACGATCACTAACACTCGTATCTTATTATTATTGGGCATTACGTCACCACTCACCACTTGGGAAAATCGACGTTGCAGTTATCTGTAACACATGTCGAGCTGTCACCTTTTGGACACCACACCGGGTGCACTCTGTGTTAAATTATAATTAATGTGCAATATCTATTAATGTGTAATATGTAATAGGGATGATGACTAATTTTTGTTTGTTTGTCCGTCAGGTAGAGTGTTAAAAAATATTAAACACGTATTTTTTTATTTTTTCGTAATCATAAAATTACGGCGTTACATGGAGTTGAAATTTCGCATGACGTCACGTTAGAGTACGTTTTCTACTCAACTGTGACGTAGCGAGCCCCCACTCCTCAACTTTAATGCCTGTTATTTATACTATTTCTTGTTAAATTGAAGTAAAAAATATACGTATCTAATATTTTTCTATTATCTGACTGACGGACTAAATAGAATTGCATTTTTTTTACCCAGTCATCATCCCTATTGTGTGCGTGTTCAATAAACGTTTTCAATTCAATTCAATAATAAGGTATTGTTCAGACAGCACAAGTTTGACTGACGATGATTGTACGTTGCGTCAGGGCGAGGTGGGCGTGGTGTCCGCTAGTTCGTCGTCGCTGCTGTTCGACCCGCAGCAGCCGCAGCAGGTGTGGGGGCGGGGCTCGTGTCAGCCCAACGCGCTCACGTTCCGTGCCCGCAGAGCGCTCACGCTGGCGGGGGCGCTCCGCCCACCCGTGCCCGGCGTGCACGTCACACTCACCGCCGGTAACGTTACACTAACAACATAATATACCGTAGCCAGTTAGTTGTTGTTGCCTGTTCGGTCCGCAGTAGGGGTTCTGCTCGATTTCAATTGATTTTTCTAGGTTTGCCACTGAAAGAGAAACTAAACCGAAACCTGTTCTTTTTTTTTGCCGAAAGGATCGAAACCGAAACCGAACTTTCGGTTGGACACTAATTTCTTTTTAAGTTGTTATTTAACTTACCATATTAGTGTATGGTCAAATCTTGCGAACTAAAGGTCATTGAGCGAAATCTGACCCGGTTAACTAAAGTTATCCTACAAAAACCAAATTAGTTTTAAATTGTTAAGTATTAACCCACATTTCATTACAAATAGTTACTTTTGTTTAAACCATTGGGAATAAAATGTAATAAATATATATTAATGCGTAAAAATGCGTAAATAAAACAATTTCAGTGAAGCATTAAGTGTGTAAAATAAACGTTTGTGCAGTTTTTGGTATGTGCGCAAAGAACGTACATATTAGTGAACCCGACAAGACAGGGTAGAGAGAGTATCGACGGTTACTACTGCTCTTGTATTCATGGCCGTCGCACCATTGGATGCTGCACGCATATAGCCAGCATAGTATATTTTTTGTCTTGGGCCAAGCATCAAGAGCAAATAGATGCCACTGCCGAGTTTTTAGATGACACAATTATTCCTGCAGACCATGATCATGTTGAATAAAACTTAAAAGATTTTCTTTACCTTCTTGTTTTATTTTTAATTACTTTATTTTTTTTTTATCATTTTCACTGACAAGAAACCGATAAAAATGTCCTATATAAGATAATATAATTGTCAGTTATTCAATCATTCTTTGTAGACGGAGTGAAACAAACCCATATTACAACAGAGGATGGCAAATATAGCTTCGGTCCCCTGGATGCGTCTAAGAAGTACACGGTGACGGCTGAACTCGAGTCTTACGTGTTCAGTGAGCCTGACGAGAACGGTATCATCTCCGCTCGGAAATTAGCCGAGATCACAGTGCAACTTCTAGATCGTGTTGACAAAACACCGCTACAGGTAAGAATGAATAGATGTATCTAATCATAGGCATGTAGTCATAGACTCTAATATATAATATTGCAATGGAAAGGGACTTCAGATTTTAATGAAGTCATTTTTCAATCTTGACGCTCTGTATGAAATAAAAGCAGTCCTTGCCGAGTTTCTTGCCGGTTTTTCTCGGTAAAAGGTCTCCCGCCGTAGATTTACGAACCGATGGTGTAGCTCTCGACTTCCACAAGGGCTTGTAACAGCCTAGACTGAATAAATAATTTTGATTTTGATTTAAAAATTATTAAAAAAAAAATATATAGAAGGGGCTTTATTGGTAAATTCAGGGGTTTAATTATCCATGTACCAAATTTCATCAAAATTCGTTCCCATATCATCCCTGTAGATGAATCGAATAGGGAATGACCTACCACGCGGGCTTAGTGCAGTAAGTATTAACGACTGCAAATGCAGCCGGGACCATGCAACGGCTTAACGTGCCTTTCGAAGTACAGAGGTTGTGATACTAAGTTTTTAGTCACCCAATAAAATAAAATAAGCTGTTTAAATTATTATATTTGATTAATTTTACATTCACAATGCCATACTGATATATATTTTTGCTCATGTCTGTAAAATCTCGGGGGTACTTGGGGCTGGTGGATTTTTTAAGATTTTCATTAAACATATTTCGCATCAGTTAAATCTTTGTATTAAAATATTTCTGAACATTTTATTACTAGTTTGTTCTTAATTTTTCGCCAAAATTCACCACTTTTTCATTATTTCTCATTTGAAATAATTTATATTTTTAGTCTTGCAATTTTTGTTCTTTATAATAGCAAAAGATATAAATTAACCTGTTTTTTTTTTTTAAATTGTACTATATAACATTTTGTTTTACCTACGAATGAATCTTTCGACTGCGCAGATTGTTGATAGCATAAAATATTTTCAGAGACTAGACTAGATAACTAGGCTATATACTATAACTTTCTACCAATAAAACGCTGGTCATATCGTAATGTTTTGTATACAGGGCGGTCTTGTATCGGTGAGCGGCGGTTCGTACCGTCGTACAGCGGTAACGGACGCGGCGGGCAGATTACGTTTCGCCGCTTTGGCTCCCGACCAGTACTACGTGAAGCCAAACATGAAGGAGTACAGATTCCATCCACCTCACACCATCGTGCCTCTGCCCGATGGTGAAGCGAGACATTTGGAGCTCACGTATGTTTGTCTTTCCTATTACTGAATATAGTATATAGTTAGCTTCAAAATGACGTAATTAACACATAAACTGGTACCGTCGGCAAAAAAAAATTGGATCTTAACTATATTTTTAATTACAAACCTGAAATTGTAGTTAAGATATAATTTTTAAGTTGAAGAAATTTTCCATTAGTTAAACACGAATTGGGTAATAACAAGGCATGACGGTGTACATGAATATAACTAGGTCATCTTTTGCTGTCCACCATATTGGATTTAAAATGATATAACTTAGGTAATCATTGGTAGCGATTCTGTTGCACAAATCAGACGAAATATTAGATTTTTCCTGTTAAACTGCGTATTGCATAAGTAAAATTATTATTTTGTAGTATATAAAATTACAACAAAATTGAAACTATTATCAAAATTTGAATTTGTTTGCAAAATTTCAGTTTGATAGGTTAAAAATAACTGCTTTTAAATTCTGTTGAAAGATTTGAGTGTGTACACATATATTGTAAATCTAATAAAAAATTTAGCATAATGCCAATTTGCAACATTTTAGCGGCGAACGCGTGGCGTGGTCGTGTGTCGGACGATTGATGTCATTGGGTGGGATGGGATGGGCGGGCGCGGTGGTTGCAGCGGTTCCCAAACCTGAATCGCCGGCTAGTTGCTTACCGGAGGAGGCGACTACTGAATCTAGCGGTGCTTTCAGGTATTTATTTTACTGTAAATGTCAATAACAGTTCATTAAACTCATTTAAGCATATCGTTAGTGGTCCTAAATGTTTATTTAAGGTCCCCATCATAAAAAAACCTGGTCACGTGCGAGTCGGACTCGCGAAGGGTTCCGTAGCGAAACGAGCAAAAAATTCACGTTTGTTGTATGGGCCTCCTAAAATATTTATTTTATTCATTTTTTTAGTATTTGTTGTTGAAGCGGGAACTGAAATACATTATCTGTGAAAATTTCACAGTTCACAGTTTCGAAAACAACTCCCCCTATTGGTAGATATAGCTCTGACCATATGGAATAGAATGTTTCAGCAGATTCCTCAGACTCCTTATCTATGGTTAGGTCAATATGTGATATTGACGCGGTATCCACGTGTTTAATTTCAAGTGTGAAATATTGATTGTCGTATGAAATAAAGCTTTTCAAGAAAAAATAATAATCGATTTTTTTGTAACGTGTAGGATACGCGGCTTATTACCCAGCTGCGTATACACAATCCAACTGAAGGAGTCCAGTTTACCAGAACTGGTAGGGCTTAAACTAGCGAAAGCTCCGTCTACGCTGGAGGTTAGTATATCAATATTCAACGATTTGTTGTTAAACAATTTTCGTAATGGCTGGTCATAGGATGGATGACCAAAATTTCGTTATTTCGAGTTCCTACGTGTTTCGGAAGGCATGTCAAGCCGTTGATCCCGGCTTCAACTGCAGTCATCCACCAATCCTCATTGGGCCCGCGTGATGGGTCATGGTCCGTTCTCCCTATTTGATTTCATCGAAAGACCTGAGCCCTGATGTATTTAAAAAATAACTACTTAAATTGTATGTGTAATGAAATGCTTGTGCTGATGACTTGTACG
Source organism: Diatraea saccharalis (assembly GCA_918026875.4). NCBI lineage: Eukaryota > Metazoa > Arthropoda > Insecta > Lepidoptera > Crambidae > Diatraea > Diatraea saccharalis. The sequence goes on along the minus strand of OU893340.1, from coordinate 17,685,380 downwards.
TCGTTTCTTGGTCATACACGAGTGACATAGGCTATAATTTACGCAGGCAAAGTTACGGGAAAACAGCTAGTATATCATAAATAAAATTAAAATATATCCACTTGTTAACTTATTTATTCTGAGCTACAGAGCGAACAACCTTTCATCGATCCGAGCCAATATGTTTTCAAGATGTTTTTTGTTGTTTTATGAAAATAGCCTTTTTTCTACAGGTGAAGAACAATAAAGACATCGAAAACGTAATTCTAATAGCGGTCCAGCCCCGTCAGCTGACAGATGGTAGTGTTCTAATACACGCTGCGCCTGCGCACTATAAAATGTTGCGTCTTACTCTAGCAACAGAAAAAGCGCCACACTCTCATATATACGCGGCAAAATTAGATCCACCCAACGGTCAAGACAACCCGGGCGTTATGCTTGTGTTACCGAGACTGCCGGCCGATAATGCCACTTATGTACTCCAATTAGAGTCGACTTTATCGAAAGCAACGCACACTTATGAAGATACGATCATATACTTCGAATCCGATGGCAATTACAAGACTTTCGATATAGAGTTTAAGCCGAAGGTTGGTATTGATATTTATTTAATATTAGATTCCGTTTGCAACTTTTATAGCCGTCTGCACAAACTAACATTAAAATTGACTTTAGTTTAAAGCGACATTATTAATACAAATTTGACAAACATTGAGCTTAAAGGGGTCATTAAAACCTAATGGACTTGTGCAACTGACCTTGATAATGTGATATTTGATAAAACGCAATAATGTTTTACTTGGTTTACTACTGCACCAAATGAGAGGTATAATACAACATGCGTAATTTAGAACAAGACTAACTGAGGATGTAAACGCCTTAGTCCTGCTTTATTTTAATATTTCAGATAAATTAACGTATACATTAATATGGACATTCCTTCGAAGTTGAATGATTATTTTAAAAAGAAAAAGCTCCACTATAAGTTTTATTACCAAATAATGAAATTTATAGCAATAGTTAAGTGGATCGTAGCAATCATTAACTATTTAATACATGTGAATAGTTTTGACATCTTTTTCAATTTTGAAACAAGTAGTGTTATTACTACCAATATATATAATATTCGGTTGAATCCGGATATCATGAAAAGAATATTATGGATAAGACATCCATAATATTCTTTCTATGAACAAGAATAACACCTAACAAAAATCAACCTATTTACTCTGATCGTTTGCCGATAATAGCGAATAAACGAAGTTAACAATATTTTTCTTTAACAGGTAAAATCATCAGATCAGGAGCTCCGGCAGACCTCTTTCTTAGTTGTTCCCTTGTTAGGTCTCTTAGCGTTGGCGTATATGCATCGGGATGCGTTACTAGCACGTGTGATGTCACTGAGCGTGGGCGTAGGGGGTGGAGCGAGTACGGGGGGTAGAGGGGGTACGAGGGGGGTCGCCCGCCCCGACGTGTTGGACGCGGCTAGTATAGATCACATAGTCAGCGCTGTTAACGCGGCGGGTAAACGTACTTCTAAGAAAAAACAACAATAGACTGATCCGCTGTTAGCTCTGGGTTATATGATGGCATATTGATAGATTATCATCTTAAAAATCATCAATAATTTACGTGTGTTTTTTTGTTGATATTATACTATTGGATTCGCAGTTAATTGCTGCAATTTAGTATTTAAAATATCAATTTATTCAAGAATAGAAATATACTTACTTATGACGCCATTAGCTAAAGAACCATTTGTGTTTTAATTAATGCTAACATAAACCTGGCGTTACGTATGTACTATTTTATTTTAAAAAGTGGTATAGCCTATTTAAAATAAAATAGTTCATACGTGTGAATTTTGTGAGATCGTTGGAAAAACTATTATAAATTATGCACTAATCATCATAATCCTTATGAAGTTGTAAACAGGGTTCACATTCCAAAAAATATTATCAATATTGGTAAAATTAAATTGATTGTATACAAAAGGTACCTTTAGTTTATGATGATTAGGATAGGTAGAAATTATAGTTGTGACTGCTTACGAATTATTTAAAGAAATTACTATCTCAAACGTTATTATTACGATTTTGGCGAATATTAAATAAAAAAGTCAAATTTAAACTTACAACTCGAATGAGTTACCATGATATCGGGAGCAAATAGGGGTGTAGACATTTTTTTTAAATATTTTTATTTTATAGATATACATGAAATTTAACAAAAAAAAAATACCATTCAACAATAAGTTAAAAAATCTAAAAATAAATTTAATATTCAAAATTTTTAAATTATCATTCGGTCCAAAAGCGTTTACGACTTTAAACTTTACATAACAGGGAATTATCTAAGGTTCAAAGTCGTTATCATTGAGATAGCTTTACCTTAGAAAGCGATTGAGATAGATTTTGAAATTAGACAATCCACAGCTTTTGTGTTAATTTGTCGTACTTGTAGAATTTACAATAGGGATGTCGACTAATTTTTGTTTGCCCGTCAGGTAGATTGTTGAAAAATATTAAACACCTATTTTTATTTTTTCCGTAATCATTATAAATCACGGCGATACATTGAGTTAAAATGTCACATGACGTCACGCTTTTGTACATTTTCTACAAAACTGTATCGTAGTGAGCCCCCACTCCTCAACTTTAATGTCTGTTATCTAAGCTATATCTTGTTAAATGATGTAAAAAAATACGTATCTCATATTTTTCTATTATCTGACTGATGCACTAAATAGAATTTCTTTCTTTTTTACTTAATCCTCATCCCTATTCTCACTATGAGATACCATCTCAGTATTCGAAATGGACAAAATATATTTTTTTAGAAAATGTATTTATTTTACTTTGTTTTGATTACTGAGAATAATATTTTTAGTTTAGTATTTTGGTGTGGTGAAATGTTTTAGAACAAAATGTAATAATGGTTTGTTACATTATCCTAATTTATTCAGATATCTTGAAAAGTACATGGAGTATGTATGATAGATGTTATTTATTATTTAAAGGTTATTTCGTTTAAAAATATGATTTATGCATTTATATTTCAATTTTATGATCCATAAGTGGTAAAGTGAAATAAAACGGATTGTTTTAAAAATAAATGCGTTTTAATAAACTAACACGTTATGTCGAAGTTTTCCTTATAAAATCTAAGTCCCTGTAAGAAGTGAATTACTAACAAATATCACATTTTTGTTAACTTATGAATTATTTTAAACTATTTTGCCTTATAATTAAATTCCGTGCTCGTACTGTGTCACAATGTATTTTCACTTTTTATAACAGCTGAACCGTCGTTCACAGTCTTTGCTTGAGCGCGCGTGGTGGTCCCATAGCCTGGCGTTTTCTTTGCTATAACAAGAAAACATGAAAATATATAAACATATTTTAGACCTCATTTTGATTTGAGATTCGCGGTATTGGCTACCAATTTGTTTAGTACAACAACGCCATCTGTGATGTTTATAAGTATTAATGCGATTTTAGTAGTATATGGAATGCTATAAGTTATAGTTCCCCTACTTCCCGCTAGATGGAAAGTATTAGTTCTTTACGCTTATAGGAGCGTCATGAATTTATTACATTTGTGTTATTGTTTTATCTGCGGATATATAAGACTATAACGATTTATTATTATTCTAATGAGAATATAACTTACTTTACAAAGTATAACTCGAAAGCTGCCAAGAAGCTATGCCTCGAATGTGCGTGAAGCTTACACAGCTGAAGTTTTTCACAGTCGTCATATTCTTCACTGTAAAGAAAAGACAAAAATATGTTGGATTATTTTAACAAAAAGACAAACGTTTGACGATTTTACTTGAGATAGTTGGTAAAAAAATATTATCTAGGCGCTTGTTTAGATCTAATTAAAACATAGAAATTCAGAACAATGAAGGTAGGTAGTTTTGGGTCATTTACTTTTTGATAGGCGCATGCTTTTTATTTGGTCTGAGGGCGCATGCATGATATTAATAAATATAGAGCGTATTGTAAATGATTCCAGCTGGAAATCGAACCCACAATTTGTTCACGACACATGGTAATATCACGGTACATTTTAAAATTAAAAGGTATTCGTTTATTGCACCGGTCATTACAGAATTGTAAAGTTAATAATGAATTTACCTTCTTTTAACTCTCATACGGTTGAATTCATCGTTGTCAAAACCGCCTGATGTTAGAGCGGTATTTACAAAACGTCTCTGAATTGTATGAGATTTTTCATGATTCGTTGTTGGATCTAGAAAAAACAAAACAAATAGAATTTTTAATAATTATAAAAACACAGCTAGTTACTAATCCTTTTTGCGGTTACGAAGTTACTTTTGCATTTCATAACTCGTAGAAAGTTATTTTTTAAACGATTAAGAAATATGCAAATAAATTTTAATGTTAATTATTCTAATTTAAAACATGATGAATTTCGATACAAACATAACCCTTTTTTAACCCTTAAGGGTCGAATTTCTAAAAACCCCTTAGTGATTTCCTAGACCCAGTTGTGTCAATTTCCTAGACCCAATAAGGTTGGACTTTGGTCTTCTAGTCAGGTAGGGTTTTTTCAAAATTCATATTTTTAAATTATAACTATAAAACATAATATGCTTACCATCATTTTCGGAGTATTCTAATGGTTTACCACAAACTACGCAAAAGATTGCTACAAAGATCACAATTTTAATATTTGCCATATTTATAAAGAAATTGTAATTAAACTATTTATTTTAATTATAAAATCGTATGTTTTTGATACTTTTTGGTAATCCAATTGGATGTCTCTGTGTACTGATATGGCAGATGGTATTTTACGGTATTTATTGGTATCGAAAGATCCCCTCCACAACTGAAACGTGCTTTTGCATGCTGACTTATTAACACGTTGTGACGTCTAACGCTAATTCTTAAATTAAATAAATCGACATATCTAGTGCAAACCGCTTTTTTGAATCAGGAATATGTATTATATGTGCTGACTTTAGATTATCATAAGTGGAATCGGTGTTAAGTCCTACTTTCAACTAGTTGAAGAATTAAATTGAATATTTTGCCTGTGAAATGAAATGGAAATGTTTTTATTCAAGTAAGCTTGCTACAAGCACTTTTGAATTGTCCAAATTTTTTCCCCTACCACTCGTTCAGGACGTCTTTTAGTTGACAAGAAAAACGAACGAAAGAAACTTACCAGCTCTTTATCTTAAGTATTGACATTTACATAATTGTCATTACCATAATACTACGTATTATAATAATAATAAAACAATTTTCAAACTCTGTAGGACATGGGTTGGTACATATAATTAGTCGTTATAGAACAAAGCGAAGGCTATTAATTCCATGCATTGCGGTCCTTAAAATAATCATCTACTTTATAAAAGCCTTTACTTATAAGTATGTATGGATATGGGTATAACGAGTCTTATCTTGATCTTCCTTCAGATGAAGACGAATTCTATTTAGTCCGTTAGTTCGATAAGATATTAAAGTTGAGGAGTGGGGGCTCGCTACGTCATAACTACGTACATCATGGTTTAATTTATGTTTTTTATCGTTTCATATACAAAGTAAGTAGAGTGGTAAATCTCGTCCACAATGTTAACATAAATGAGCATAGAAGTGTTTGCATGGGAAAAATTATACGAAGTACAAATTTTATAAATACTTCAGATTCATTTAATAAAGATTTTAGTAAAATCCAAAATAACCTACCTTTATATCTATCGTAGACGTAGTATATTTTTCACTTGTGTACTAATTCCCATAAATTTTTGAAGATATCGTCACCACTAATCAAAAAATAGCAATCATAGAAAAAAGATCATATTATCTTCACACGGTTTAATTATTACTTTTTATGTTGAGGTTTTAAATAAAAATCTTAAATATATATTATATTTTGAGAAGACATTTTTTATCTAAAAGGGAAATTAAGTAAAACATCGCCTATAACTTTGAGATTTCAGTATTGCACTACAGTGTCCTAGAATACACTAGTAAAGGCGCGTGCAATAAACACATATGTACATCAAATATATAAAATATGTAAATTTCTGCATTTAATTTAGAACTTTCAATTCTAGTCATTTAAGTTTATTATAAGAAATATTTCCCAGTTTTGGTGACAACCAAGTGTTTACAGTTCACAAGTTTACGACGTAATATCCGTTTGTCTAGATCACGTCTACGTGACGTGATCCACTAACGTTCGTTGATCATTTCGGTAAACTATCCTAACAATATCTGGTTCAAACTACTGCACAATGACGTCTCAATACACTCGCTAACGATATACTAATCACGTTATATTTATTTATTAACAAATGATGAATTATTCCAATATTAAATTTATAAAAAAATGTTACATCATCCTCATCGTCAGCAGCATCATATTCAGATGGAATCAAAAAGAGAGATTGGGTCTACGCGGGCTCAGTGCGAATTGGCGGATACTACCGACTGCAGCGGCTCTACTGCATCCTTGAAGCTCGGATTCTAGAGCAATCGTGATTGCTCTGCAGACAGTTAATTCAGGGCTTGATTTTGATTAGATCAATCCAAACTTTACATGGTTTAATGTTCCGTCAGAAGAATGGAGGAGTTCTATAATATGATAAAAAGGCTCAAGGTTACCCAGCGGGCAATGGAGATTGCAATGCTTGATATTTCTCTAAGTTATCGAATTAAAAATGAGGAGATCCGTAGGAGAAAGAACGTTAATTTATTTATTTATTTAATCTTATTTGCCTACAGAAATAGACAAATGGCGGACTTAATGCCAAATAGGCATTCTCTACCAGTCAACCAGTAAATTTATTTATTTAGTTAAATAAATTAAATTATAAATTTATTTAGTTAATGACTTTGCTTGAAAGATTGGTCAGCTAAAGTGGCAGTGGATGGGACACATAAAGAGAAGGACAAATGGCCGCTGGGGCATAAAGCTTCTGGAATGTCAACCATTGTCCGGACGATGCTAAGTGGCCCCCTACCAGGGGGACCGACGATCTAATAAAGGACGCGGGAAGCTGCAAGATATGGGCAGCACAGTACCGATCGCCCGTGGAGGTTTATTGGGGAGATCTATGCTCAGCAGTTGGCGACGTACGGCTGTTCATGATAATGATTGTATTAGTATATATGCAAATAACGATAAAATAATGTTCGATGGTCCACAAAAATGTAATCAAATCTCTTGTGTATATACCTAGGGTAATAAGTTATATTATCGTCTCAAAATAGAAGTGATTCTGCTACAATTACTCTACGTATATTAAGGTAATTAAAAATAACTTGTTTATGTATAACTAGACTGTTACATGTAGATGTTTTCTAATTTTAGTATACTATTGCATCAGACATTTCATCTTGCTTAAAATAACTGCGCTAGAATAATACTTTGTGAAGAAACACTCAAGTTGGTATTGTTCAGTAGGAAAAGGTTTAAATATTCTATTTGAGCTGTAATTTAATAAAAACTGCTATCTATTTTTATATGATTATAAACGTAAAGCCATTACTACGTAATAACATAGAAGGGTAGTATATAGTATACTACAGAGTGCTATTCTGTTATAAAATTAGCCTCGAACTCAACGAGAAGCGCAGTGCTGTTTTGGCATAGAGGTTCAATCAAAATCAAAAAGTTCAAAGATGGAAGGAATAACTTTGATTTTGTGTAGTAATAAATAGACATGTACTCGGCAAATAGGCAGTTGCACAAACGTCCATTAAAATTGTAATTATTTTGAAGTGGCAATATCCATACAAATTTGTCATTCATTAGAGCTTTAAGGCGTCACTAAACCTTAATGGACGTTTGTGCATCTGACCGTAAGACTTTTAATTAAGTTGTTCTTGAAAGGCAACTTGAATTATATATCACAAATTTAAGTTTTGCAATTAATACTTAAAATACAACCAATTTCTAGCTACTGCACTTATTTACAATAGGACAGACATCGCAAGCAGTTTTCTATAGCTGATTTTTCATATTTTCTTCGGAAAACTGAGAAATCATTATTTCTTTACCTTTCTCTGTTATTCTCTGTTCTCCCCTTCTTTAATTATGTCCCTTTGTTTTTACAGTAGTATTTTTGTTCATTGTTATAACTTTCATTTTATTACTCCTTCCATTTTGCCCTCAACTTTAAATTTCTGTCTTGCCCCTACGTTAGTATTATAATAACATATCTATAACTTAACGAATATTTTGCTTTGGTTATTGTATCAATCTGTACACTCGATTTGTAGTAAGTAAATACTTATTTATTCTCAAAGCAAAATAGTCCTAATTCTCATTTAAGTAATCAAAGCAGAGTAACCTGACGTTCGTTCCTATTAATTAAATAAACACATAGCTTGCATATAATACTGGCTGGTGCGAATCGGACTAAATATCGTTAGTAAATAAAACTCAGCTGCGAATCTCTCTGTGTGTGGCAGCATCCGCCGTAGATCACATATTTTATTATAAGAAGTTATATTTTATAACAGAACATAATATTAATTGAGTAATTGGAAAAACAAATGTATGAATTTCGCATAGGAGAAACCTGTCCTATTCCAGTTTTGTCACCTTTATTCCTCGCTTTACTAGGTAATCGACAGTGTGCGGCCGTCAAATGCATTCGTGCTTTGACGGTTATCTTTAGGGACACCGGGAGTTCGGGACAGACAACCAAAAACGAGACGACTGGTCACGTTAGGTATATACATATGTAATGCTCTACATAGACTTAAGTTATATAAAATTTACTTTGTATTAAGTTAGAAGATTTTATTAAATAAAATTAATTTTATTTCTTGCAACTGCGCTAATCTTAGAGAATTAAACGTTTTGCGACGTTTGGACGTTTGTGCAACTGGCTGTAGGGCTCTAATGATAATATTTATTATTTTTAGGACAATAACCGTGTTTTTTTTGATAAATTAATAAATATAGGAACTATTTGAAAACTGTTATTGAAATGTATTTTTATCATTATAAGCATGGACTACGCCAGTGAGCTCTAGAAAATACATACACAGCATCGCTAGTCATTTCTTCTTCTCAACAATAGATGTCGCAATTTATTGTAAGCCAACGAGTTCCATAATATTTGTTGTAAGTCAAGAACTTGTAGAAGTTTGTGAATTGAAATGTATTGTTTTTAATTCATATAGGTATAAAAGTATGAAATAGTCCATTAAAATACAGGTAGGTAGGGAAGAAATATTCTAGTTAGTACTAGAAAATACACAGTTTACTAATCGTTTCAGCTATATAACGATAGATGACGCTGCATTCTATTGTAAACCAAGCGCGTTTAGAAGTTACTAGATGCTTTACTCGAATATTCTCGATATCTCTTGTAATTTCTCATCGACAGAGCGCGCTTATCGTGGAGTATATAAGAGACGAAGCGCGCGGTAGGTGAAACAGTTTGAATTGACAAAGCGTTGAGCGAGTTAGTATTGTTTTGTGCGAGTTTTGAAAAACAAACAAGTTTTCAAAATGTCTTTGATGCCGTATTGGATGCGTCATCTGAGGAATTTGGCTTACCGTGATCCTGTCATTAGGGCTTTGGAGGATCCATTCGCTGTCTTCGCCAAGGACCCATTTTTTAGAGATCCTCTGAAATATATGAAACAAGTGACATCTCCAACTGAAGATCATCATGGGATTGAAGGCGTATATTCCGATTCCGAAGTTAAGGTTGATGGAAAGAAGGTGGAGGTGCATTTAGATGTGCAGAATTTCAGTCCAGAACAGATTCAAGTGAAGACAGTCGGGAACGAGATAATGGTTGAAGGGAAGAAAGAGATAAAACGTGAGGATGGATGGACAAGGAGTCATTTTGAACGTAGATTTTTGTTACCTGATGGATTCCCTCCGGAGCGCGTCGAATGTCACCTGGATAAAGGCAAGCTGAAGTTGGTCGCCTTCAGATCGGAACCTTTGTCAGAAAGGACTATTCCTATCCAGGATAAGTCGTCTGAGAAGGAAAAATCGTGAAGAGTTTACTTGTTTCTTTGAAATTTGCGTACATACTTTTTATTGCGTCAGACTGATTAGTTTGTAATTTTAACTCGTTTATAGATTTTAAATAAAATAATTTTAGTTTGGATCGTTTTTTATTTACTAATAATTACTTCTGTGTCCGTGATTGGCACGATAAAAGTGATAAATGCGTTCTTTTTAATTTCTACGTTTGAGTGATGATATTTTTCTAAATCATTGTGAAATTCTTTGAAATGTATGTGCATGTTTTTACATCGTAAACTCGCTTCTATGATAAATACATTAACGTCAGCACCAGTGAAAATTATGCACACTAGATTTATTTCTGTGAAATTATGGATTCGTTTCTTTCGGCTCTCTAATAGTTATGGCAGTTTTGTTATACAATCTGAATTTAGGTTTAGACTGATTATAACAGCCTGACTCATAGAAGTGGAGCAAGAATGAAAAATATTGCAAAAACTGGAGAATATTTTACTTTTTTACCCGACTTTGCAACGCAGAGGGTAATGTTTACGAATACGTATTTTTTATGGCATTGCAGAGACCAAACGGCTTGGCCAATTTTGATGAATATACACTCGGACCAAATAAAAAGTATATTTGGTCTGAGAATATACATCAATCGATTTGTCTTAACCTCGCGAGTGTCACCAAACTCATTCCAGTAATCCAAATTCTTCTTTCAGGGTGCCTCCTCTACATGTAAAGAGGGGGATGATTTTTTATTTTTTTCGATTTTCTTATGGTATGTGATATTGTTGGTAAGGTCTTTCAAAAATATTAGAAGTGTGCGAAGACCTTTATTGATATAGTGAGCCGTTCGTAATTTATTAAGCTAAGAACTACTTTGGACCGAGCTGAGGTAGACTTAAGTTCGCTAATTTTTGCTAAAAGTCAAGCAATTGTAGCTTTGAGCCAAGTGAGGTCTCTAAAGGGACTAATAATCAGTGATTTACACCACCGCAAGTTGCTTAATAATAAATAATAAAAAGGATGCGATTACCATCTCATAGTTCTAGTAACGAAGTTAATGAAAACTAGTTAAAAAGGGCAAAAATTAAAATTTATAAAAAACAAAAAACCCGACTGCGTGAATACAAACAAAAGAAGTAAAAAATATATATAATTACTTTCACTAAAAAGAAAAAAACAAGTCCAGTAGTTTGAAATGTTATTAAGTAGGTACTAGCGAGTAACTGCTCCATTGAAATAGTTTTAAAACATAGACATAGTTTTAAACACATAAAACATAAGTGGTCAGGACCCGTTCCTTTTTGACCAATCGACGGAGCCCCGTATAAGTTAAATGGGTCCCGACTGTTGATCTTTTGCTTTTATAATTTAAGGCTTTCTTTGGGTGCGCTGCGTAAACGGTGAAAGTTACGCAAAAATCGTGTATTACAAAATTGATCCCCTTAAAAAAGGTTCTTAAAAAGTCCGCGACAGTATATATATCTATCTTTGTGTATTACAAAATTGGTCCCCTTAAAAGGTTCTAAATAAAGTCCGCGACTATCTTATTCTTAATAAAAGTACTTATAGGGATAAATAGATGGTGGAAGTTTGCCATAGGGCATTAAATTGTTACCATAGAAACCATTGTTTACAATTCAATTTATAATTAATTATACTCCATGTGATCCTTTTCCAAATCCATTATTAAATGATTTAAGCTCTTTACACAGGATTAAATAATGTTTTAAATAATTCAAATCTGTACAATCGTTGTCGCTAATATTAACGCATAATATATATGTTGGTTAATTACACGAAAATGATATTATTTAGCTGACGGTACTGATGATTGCTAGATGACACTACTGTACTTTTAAAACGGGATTTTGATTTTTGTAGTTTGTAGTCTTCGTTTGTTCCGTATGTCATCAAATAAACTAACTTTCGTTTTTGATATTGCGGTTTTTCTAAAAGCATAATTTAATGAGGAATTGTTAATCTGGCGAAAAAATAAAAATAAAATGTTACACTTGGCTGTTTTCGCTAAATAACGCTACTGTATTTTTGAACTGGCGTTTTAATTTTTTTATGTTTGTTGTCTTTATTGTTTTCCGATTTTTATCAAATTCGTTTTCATTTTCAATTTTGTGGTTCCGTAGTCAATAACACAATTAAAGTTTCGTCATGTCCGTCGGTATGCGGTTTAGCTCAAAAACTATTTGTATTAGAAAGGTGTTATTTAGCATGAGTATACACTTAAATCACGCCGAAAAAGTGATAAAATAAAATTTATACAAAAAAAGTATTTTTATCGGGTACCTCCCCTACATGTAAAGTTGAGGATGTTTTTTTTTATTTTCCCATATCTTGAAATGTATTAGAGTTAAAATAATAAATACTGAGTATACGTTCCATACCTACAAATTGAAGAGACAGTAGACTATAGGTAAACAGTTTTGGGTGACTCTTGACAAACACACATATTTCAAATATATATAAACATGTTACATTTAAAATATTAAGTGCCTTAAATAAAGGCTTACGAGACCAAAACGTCTACGTCATATATGGCACGGATGACTATTGACCAATAAGGACTACTTGTGTGGCATGAGTTGAGTTTAAAGGTTACATTTGCCCTGCGTTAAATAAAAGAATGAGCATCATATAATGATATAGACTTCATACGTACGTGATCTGTTTAGCGTTATGAAAAATTACGGTCGAAAAGGATTGGTAAAACGTGGTTTTCATGAATTACCTATTTATTGAAATTAAATTATTATAAAATAGATTTTTGCATTGTTAATTAATAATTTTTCATTGGCCTACCAAAAAAATTATCCTAATTATAAAATAGAACGAATATTTTTGCAATAACCTCAAATGATAGGCAAAAGAAAACTTAGTACTTTTTTTCTATATTGAGACATGTGATATTCTCTGCTTTTGCGACATACAACATTGTTTGCTATTCTTAGCCGCACTAGTGCCCGGTTTACTCTGTGCTTAGTATAAGCTCATGTGGGCTAAGAATTGCATTCCTAGATTATCAAATTTCATGGGATTATAAAAGCATTAAACAATACACAAAACATGACACGAATAGTATAAAAAAATGCTCGAACTCTCTGGACGCCCAAAAAGAATGAAAATAAGGCTTACAATTTATATTTCTAATAATATAATCAGAATATCAAACACAGGTGTCGTCGCGTTCACGTTTTGATTGCGATTTGCGCATGGAATGTGACAATGTGTTTTTAGTTCTTCCCAATTCCTAGTTCACTCATTCGTTCATTCAGCGGTTAGTAGGAAATCGGTCGCCGGCGTAATTTCTCCTTGTGTCGGTTAGTGTTGTCAAAACCATTCGTCCATAACAATATTTTTCTTCATAGTATATTTCTTATTTATATAAAAATATTAATAATCATTTGAAATATTTTTAATTGGAGTGATCAAAATGAGTGAATCATCTTTAGGTATGTATGACGATTCATTTTTATAAAATTCTACAACTAGTGATGTATAAGTTTGCATAAGTAAGTTACGGCCGGTGTCTGAATTGAGACAAGTACAAAATCTCAACTGATTATTCTTAATAACTTTGGTATTTTACTTTTCACAAGGCAAAAAGTCCTAATTTTTATGAAATTGCTATCAACAGATTATCAAAGAAACTAAAATCCGAAACGAAAACCTGTTTAAGAGCCCTATTACAAATTTGCACTGTATAATTAGGTATTTTTAAGCGTCCCGACTTCTCGACAACTTGTTCAAGGTCACGAGTCCACAGTACTGTGTTGAAATTATGACCAAGCTATTTTGATACTTTTCCCAATTTTTGTATTCTTTTTAGTATTTCTATGGTGAGATTCGTTTTTGGTCCGGCACATTTTGACACAACTGCCCAATAAAAGGAGTCTATTGTATTTAGAATTGATGTATGTATGTGAGCTTTTTTATTGCACCATAACTTTTGAAAGATATAACGGGTATGAATGTATAGGTTTTCATTAGAAACATCATCCCCAGTGACCACAAACTACATAGGGTGTCAGTGACACTGGCTATATTTTTAAATGATTATTTAAATTATAGCAATATCAACTAGTTGCACAAACGTCCATTTAAATTTTCATTAGTTTAAAACGACATTACCCATATCGATTTGACATACATTAGAGCTTAAAGGCGTCCTTTAACCTTAATGGACGTTTGTGCAACTGACCGCCAGGGAATTAAATTAATGGTCTTGTTAAGTACATTAAAAATATATAATCTGTATACATCATTAACTGTTCACTAAAAATAATATAATATAAATAAATAATTTTAAAATTAAAAAACAAGGTCGAACAAAAATGTAAAAGAAACAAGTTTAGCCAAATCATAGGCTAAACAAAATTGATTGCAGTTGGTGGACTATTCCGTTCCGTGCTTAATTTAGCTTGAGATGTGCTCAACTTTAAATATTCAATACAGAAAACGGGTGTTAGACTTATAAATAAAAGAGTAGGTTTGTAATAGTAATTCAGTATTTATGAATAGGCAGATACTTCGTGTGTTTATTTTTTTACAAGCTATTATTTTATTTGCTTTGTTAGTGCGCAAATATTGGAATTCGAAGATTTGAAATTTTCCATAGACATGTAAGTCACGTGACAATGCGCTTGTTACACCCATGCTTTCCAGATCAAGGTCTGGTGATGATGGAGTTGGAAGGTGGTCATAGGAACATAGCAATGAAATGAGCACTTTATGTGAACAACTACATACATAAAATTAACAGCAAAAACACCGTGCAATACAGATGCTATATCCGTAATGAATAGAATGGGACAAAACAAGCTTTTAATTTTATAATAATTTTATGCAATATTAACGCTACGAATAAGCTTAAAGTACTTATAATCAAAATTTTGTCTTAAAAATAATTGATTTGAAAAGCTTGTAAAGCTAATAAAATCGGAGACGAAGAAATACACATATTTTTACGCCCTACAAGCTTTTAAGCTTACAAGAAAATATTGATTATAATTACTTCTACATTATTTAAATTATACCTAGTCAGTATACTACTAAAAATCTAAATGGTACGTACTTCATACGTAAAATTATCACAAATACCCATGAAGATATAATTTAAATATCAATGTAGAAAACTATATTTTCTGCCGTTATACCTTTATAACGACTGTTTTTTTTTTATTATAAAATTATATCCAGGCGAGTTGGTGTCGGTCAAATAAAGTGATATCAGATAAATTAGGTACACATTTTGACACATAAAATCACTCATAATCACAATAGGTCAAAGGGATGATGATGATGATGATGATGATGATGACATATTTAACTTCGGTAACCCCAAACTGTCAGTTTCCTTTATTGAATTTCACCCTTGGTTTCTTTGCCCTTTGTAACACCTTTATTCTTTCATTATGTTGATTTAATGTCTCACCCTGAAATATCAATTCGTCAATGTATTGTTCTACTCCCTCTATATCTGTAAATAAAACAGAGAAACTTTTGCTAAAAACTTTGGGTGCTGAATTTAATCCGAACGGTAATCTTCGATAACGATACCTGGGGTTAAAAGCAGTAAGCAATTGACTATATCTGTTAACTTAATCATAATATATCCTTTAGACGCTGGAATCTAATACACTGGAATATTTTGCATTGGGCATACTAGCAACTAGCTCCTCAAAAGTACTCATCTTATGTTATTCGCTAATAATATATTTGTTTATTTTTTGAGAATCTAAACATATTCTAATATTATCACTTGATTTTTTAGTTACTACCATTGAAGTTACCCATTCAGTTGGTTCCTTACCACTCCCGATCTTCCATCTTATCCAAATCGTTCTCTATCTTATCTTGTAACTTAAATGGTATTTTTCTTAGTTTCTTTCTCTCGTCTTATCATTTATTTTATCTTCGTAATATTTATCTCTTGATTGTCTTCGATTTGTATTATTTTTGCTCACTTCGTCCTTTTCCTTTATATTTTCAAATCTGGCATTCTAAGCAAATATTCTCTTAACGTATTATAAATTCATAAATGTATGTTAAATGTTTCATTGCACGGTGAACTGCAATAGCTCTCCAGAGACTAT
The DNA here is from genome assembly GCA_918026875.4 of Diatraea saccharalis. Classification (NCBI taxonomy): domain Eukaryota; kingdom Metazoa; phylum Arthropoda; class Insecta; order Lepidoptera; family Crambidae; genus Diatraea; species Diatraea saccharalis. The sequence goes on along the minus strand of OU893340.1, from coordinate 17,669,304 downwards.
AGTATTTGTTCGTATGATAATCTATCTTTTTTATCGATTGTCAAGGCTTCTTCTCCAAGCCAGTGAAGAAGTAACGTTCTTTTTTTGTAGTTCATTTAATCTTCTATCATTCGCTGATAGTGTGTAGTGTCTGGTATTATCATTTACTCGCTGTGTACGTGTACAGCTAAAATTTCGTGTGTTTAACCTTAATAGGTCTGGCGGCCTAAACATCTCCATTTTTTTACATATTTATAAGCAAATAATATTACGTACGTGTTCGCAGCGCCATGTGATTTCTCTATAACCTAGGATTCCGTTTCTATATCGGGATATTAAATTAAACTTGTCTAATAGACAGTATATACGATTCCCAATTTTACAGTAGGCTTCAATTTCAAATGTTAATTATTTAATTAAAAATGTATAACTTTCTTCTTGAACTTGTACTATAAAACGCTTATTTCTTCATACTTTTGAAATTTTAATTCTTTTGAAATTGTGGAAATCTGCGATTTTTTCGGAATAAAACGCCATATTTTCTTTGCGTTAATTTAGAAGCTTTATTTTTCTACACGTTCAAGAGATATCCAAAATTTGTCAACTCATAGTTTTCATGTTATAAAGGCATTTATCGTTTTCAAATGTTCAACCTAACCGTATTTTGGTAATGTTTCAGTGTATAGGTAATATTTAGGATACATAATGAGATGTACAAAAATGCACAAGTCTCACAACGCAATTCTTTAGTCGTAAAAAGTTATGAAATCAACATAAACCAAGTCGATTAAATCAGAACCAGTTTTCTGTGGGAGCAGCTATCCATCCTTATCATAAATTTAAGGATATTTAACAAACGCACACATTATCATATAGGTACCTACTTTTAAATCAATTAACCTAAGATAGATTTTGTTGTATGTAAGATTCTTTTACCGTAATGCACCTATGCGTTTGCCAAGTACATTTTAAGCTTTTATGATATTCCACAACGAAGTTACAAGTGTCAAAATTGGCTCGAATGGCTTCGAGAAAAGGACGACCGTGCCCTGTTTACTTTTTGCTCAACTTGGCGGGAGCACTTTTGTGGTAACCAACAGTGGTATTGTGTAAATATTCAGCGTCGCACTCGACGCCAAGCATATCGCTGTCAAAGATATTCAATCAAATAATAATATTATACTTTATTGCATACAGTAGAAAACAAGTAATATACAAATACACATTTTGGAAAAAATATTGCTAAGCAGCAATCTCTTCTAAGAACAATAATAAAAATAATGAAGATTATATGTTTAGGGTGCAACGGTAATTAGGGTATAAGAAAGGTTGAAAACATAAATAAAATCTACATAAAAAGTTATTATGGATGCCTGGGTAAAAAAATAAACATTTATACCGTCAGTCAGAAAAATTCGAATTACAAATTCGAAGACGATTCTATTCATACGCATATATATACAATTATAAATAAAACTCATTATAGTACCTACCGCCAACTGTATTATAAAACTCGTTATAGTACCGCTATGCTATATACATGCTTTATTGCGCAAAATCGATTTCTTATATACAATTTGATCGATCGCACTTAGCTCATACATAAATCAGTTAGTCTTATTGACATACAGGGCAACCTAATTTGGGAGACAGGGCAAATTGATTTGTTACGTTATGTAGTTACTCAATAAAGAATTATTATTATTATTATTAGATTCCTTAGAGTGGGGGTACGCTACCCCGCACCGCACGGGGAGGGGAAGGTTTCTTTGTTTCTCCGTTGGTGGCGCTGTTGTCGCGGCGTGGCTCGGTGTCCTTTACAGCTCTCCCCCCGGCGTAGCCTCGGTGCAGCCCTCGCTTTTCGGAAGGACAACGAGTTTTCTTGTAGGGCGCCGAAACACTCCTCCCTTCCTGCGGACGTGTGTGGCCGTAGGGTCCCGGATAGGTTGCCACGATGACACCGCGTGGCCATGTGTTACGCGGCAACGTTGAGTCGACGACGATGACCAGGTCTCCCGTCTGCGGCTGCGGTTCTCCTGGTGCGGCTGTGGCTAGTGGCTGTGTAGTGTAGGCAGGTATTCTCGCACTCATCTTCTCCAAAATTCGTCGGCAAGGCCCTGGCTGGCTCGCCAGGTCCGTCGGTCGGCTGGATGGCAGGGCCCGGTGTGTGGCAGACCCGTCGACGATTCCAACAGGAAGTGGTTGGGGGTGATGGCCTCCGAATCTCTTGGATCGACGGAGAATGTGTGAGGAGCGGCCGGCTGTTCACGCTGTGCTCGGCCTCGATGAGTAGAGTTTCAGTAGCTCTTCTGCAGGTGCCTTTTCGTGCAGGACGGCCGTGAGGGCAGTTTTGATTGACCTCATTAACCGCTCCCATGCGCCTCCCATGTTCGGCGCGCCGGGTGGTATGAAGCGCCATATCATGCGGCGCTGCAGCCCGAGGTCTTACAGCGCGGGCTTCTATTCTTCATAAGCGGTGCGTAGCTCGGTGTCGGCACCGCGAAAGTTGGTGCCGTTGTCGCTGACCATCTCCTTCGGCCAACCTCGTCGCGCGGCCATGCGTCGCACCGCCATCAGCGCGGAGTCGGTTGATAATGACCCCACGAGCTCCAGGTGCACGGCGCGAGCACGTGAATAGTGCGCCCCATCTATCGTGTTTTAATACCTCTTCTTATATGACAGTTGCATAATCTACTAATTTTGCCTTAATATAACTAGAAATGACTTATGTAATAGTCAATTAAGTCGAGGAGTGGGGTCTCATTACGTCATAACTATGTAGAAGATGTACAAAGGTGTGAAATTATGCGACATTTTAAAATAATTTATCGCCGTAATATATTGATTACGAAGAAATTAAAAAAAACCGTGTTCAATATTGTTAAATAATCTACCTGACGGACAAACAAAAAAAAATTGTCATCGTCCGTATTGAACCTCTATGTCTCTCCAAGTGTCACGTTTTATATCATTTTTTCTTTCCTCAGGGATCAGTCAACTTATACCTCTGGATGGAGTCAATGTGCGGCAGAAGAGGACAATGTGTTCAGGCAACAAATACGTGGTGTTTGATTTCAATGAGCATGAACTATTCAATGCCAAGGAGTCTGGCTCACTCAATTTTTTGGGTGGCAAAAATAGGGCATGGGAGATCATTATCACAGATATGCAGGATAATAAGGTACTGTTATATACAGTACATACATCGAACTTATTATAGATATTACATTCTCGAGCCCTGCGACAGCATAGAGATTCAATGAAATAAAACCTTAATGATTTTCTTTTGAAGTAGGATTTAATGGATTGAACTTATATCGCCACAATAATGAACGGCAAGACTGAAGCTTATACTGACATCGAACAGTCACGAGATAGCGCCGCGATATCTGCATCGCACTTCATAAGATTCGCCGTGGTTTAAGCCGTTGGTCCCGTCTGCATTTGCAGTCCACATTGGGCCAGCGCAGATGGTCATGGCCCACCCTCCTTAACTATTCATGAAGAAGGCCTGACCACCTGAAGTGGGGACGTAAAACAGCTGATGATGAAAATTAAACCGGCTTCAAAAATGCTTAGTAAAAATTAACCGAACAACATACTGATTTAAGTCGAGCGGTTAGTATTATCAACCCATACAAAAAAAACTGTTTAAATCGGCTGTCCCATTTCAAAACCTAGTAAGTCTACAAAAAGTAGAAATTGTGTTTTTTTGTTAAAAGTGGTTTTCCAATAAGTCTCCACAAGATGCCAAAATGCCCTATACGAGGGTCAAACTGAAAGTTCTTAGAACTGGCCACTTATAAACAATATAATAAAAAAATAATTCTAAAATTTGAAAATATAACTCTTTGCCAATATTACTGAGTATATATTTCATTCATTTGTCATTTGTTTTACGATTTGGCGGCAAATTGAAAATTGTCTGTGTCACGTCATCATGAATTTAACACGAGAAAATTTTCGTGCAATGATTTTTTATGACTTTCGATGTCATTTAAGTCAACAAGAAAGTTATGATAGACTACGATTGGCCTTTCACGATGAAGCCCCATCTCGTGCGACTGTTTACAACTGGTTTAATGAGTTTAAACGTGGTCGCACTAATCTCACTGATGATTTACGTGAGGGACGGCCTTCTACGGCGACGACTGAAGATAACATCTGTGTTGTGCGGCGTATGATAGAGACTGACAAAAGAGTGACCTATCAACAGATTCGGACAAGCTTAGGCATCGGTATGAGTCAAGTGCACAAAATCCTCCACGAACATTTAGCGGTCAGGAAGCTTTGCGCCCGGTGGATACCTCATAATTTGACTGAGGCTCAAAAACTCCATCGTGTGGATTGGTGTCGTAAAATGATTGAAAGATTTAACGGAGGTGACTCAAATGCTGTGTTCGACATACTAACAGGTGACGAAAGCTGGATTTACTGTTATGATCCTAAAACCAAAAGACAATCTGCTCAGTGGGTGTTTCCTTTCGAGGAGTTGCCAACTAAAGTGAAGAGAGATCGAAGTGCGGGAAAAAAAATGGTGGCCTCGTTCTTTGGAAGGATAGGTCATTTTGCAACAATTGTGTTAGAGGATCAAAAAACAGAATGGTACACTACCAATTGTTTGCCACTTGTCTTGGAAAAAGTTCGAGAGAAACGACCTCGCAGTAGGATCCTCCTTCACCACGACAACGCCTCGTCGCACACCGCCAAGCGAACGATCGACTATTTGGCGACATCAAACGTTGAATTACTGGGTCACCCGCCGTATAGCCCCGACCTCGCGCCTTGTGATTTTTATTTATTTCCAAAAATTAAAGAAAAACTTAAAGGAAAGCGGTTTATGAATGCTGAAGAAGCGGTGGCTGCGTATCGCGATGCCATTGAAGAGACCCCTAAGGACGAGTGGGCAAAGTGCTTTTCCCAGTGGTTCCATCGCATGCAGCGGTGTATTGACGTGAATGGACAATATTTTGAAAAGATATAATAAAAACTAATAACTGGCTAATGTAATCAGTTTTTGATTTTCTAAGAACTTTCAGTTTGACCCTCGTATCAAAATTCACTTCTATCAAAAGTTATAGGGTACCCTAAACAAGTAAGTGCTTCTAAATTTATGAAAAGTTAAGTTTTAACCATTATAAAACCTAGTATGTATATTTAACTGTTTCAAAATTCTAGTATGTGTTAGCACATACTAGGTTTTTGAAATTGTCAAATCTAGTTACTGGGTTATGAAGTGAATAAATGTATAGAAACAATATTTTGTGGTTTTCGTAAGACATTAAAATATTGAGTTACTAAGTTTTGCTAACTAAGTTTATAATAGTAGTAAAGGTAAAGATTTTCGCTGTAATGTAGAAGTTTATCGACAAACAATTAAAAGACTTAATATTTCATTTAATATGCCAAAAGACAATAAGTGCGCGGATTGTTCATTTTTTGAAGTAGAAATTAAGAGAAATACACATAAAGGTACTGAAGTGCCAGAAGATATTTCGACTTAACAAAAAGAACAGAGGTTCCCAAACTTATGTCGTCTAACTTATGCCCATTTTGAGTATTTAACTTAAACCACTATAACTTCTTGGGAGCTATATTAGCGGAAATTAAAATTTCATTCTAAAGAAGACGTAAAGAACAATGGCCATCTGCCTAACATGCTTGGACTAGTAAAATCGAATAAAACGTAACTTGATGAAACATATGTTATTTTGTTTGCCTATGCAACTAGAACAAAGAAAGACATTAAATATATTTTTAAAAGCTGGGAGTATCGAGTAATTGTGTAATATGTTTTTGAGGTTATGTCGTATTATTTAAACTGTATCGTTTTGAGTTAGAGATATTACAGTTGAAATATGTAAAGCACACGTCAGATAATGCCTAATCGTAGTCCTAGAAGTGCATACTTTCACTTAATACTTCAAACTTGCTTCATATCTGATATATTACTTTTATTGACTGTAAGAAATAAAATCATTTTTTGTGAACCAATGAACATCAAAAAAAATAAATATAATTTTAAAGATTGCTCTCAATAACTCTTCTTTTCTATCTTACACTATAACTTATATAAAGTAGTAGTGAAAATACTAATTTCAAAAGGATATAGCAAAACAACATGTTGATTTTTTTTTCTTTATTACAACTCTAATGAATACCTCATCACAGAATGCTGCAGGAGCAGCTACATTTTGTTTGTGTCTGGCCCATCCAAGATACCAAACTATGGTCATTATATGAGCACAGCATCCCAGTGTACATCGACCAATAAGACAATTACAGCAGTGTTCTCCATCTAACCCGGATGTGTCATTATTTTTTTAAATGTACACATAATATTGTTTCCTCCCAATGTCTCGACTTAATTCTACCCCTTATAATTAGGACTTTATTTATATTTAAGTCTAATTCTAATAAATCCAGAGAATCCGCTATTTCTCTCCAGACCTCAATTCTATACTGGCCATGGAACCTAGTATGCTCCCAGTAATACAGAATCACCGCCAAAGTTACAAAACGGTCTGCGTAGAAACACGTCTACACCATAGAATTAATAAGTACTACGTACAACTAGTACTTATAAATTCTATGGTCTACACATACTTGTCTAAAAAAGAGAGGTCGCAATCGATTGAATACTATAATATTGATTATTTTGAATAATCATTTGTTTTTAATTTCATATAAATAAACTATTTTCCTCTAAGTAACATCTAATTATATTAGTAATCTAATCTAAGTTTTATAATTTTCACGGATTTATATGGTTAGTAAATAATATAAGATTTGTATCAAATTCGATTAGTCAGACATAAAATCGATCTTGTTCTTTGAAAAGAGAGGGACTTCTCTAGGAATGACATTATTAATAAGATGCGTTCAAAAATAACATAATTTAAACTGCGTTCTAAAAAATAAAGACATATTTTAGAGAGGATTATCTTTCTTTTCCCAGCTTTTAAAAATAAATTGTTGGTATATAATAATTACATTCAACTTATACTACATTTTGGTGATAGTTCCATCTTGGTACAAGAACTTTTTTTTTCGTAGTCCATTTTGACCATTGTTCTTTGGTACCATAGTGGAACTCGTACTCGTAAATAACACGATATTTCATTTTTCCATATTTAATACTGGGTGACGTAAATAGAACAAATAGAAGAAAAAAAAACAAATGAATACCGCCTAATGAAACACAAATACATGTGTAAATGGCTGTATAAATTTGAATTTACTAGCTTTTGATCTGGATAAGCTGATTTTTAGCTAATATGTTAAACCAGATCAAAATCTAGTAAAAGAACTTACTAGGTTTGAAATGGTTTTGGAAGTCAATTTTTACTTAGACGTTTTATTGTTAAAATTATTTTAGCTCATATAATTTGTAGAATGAATCTTAGACAAATAATTTATATATCAAATTAACAGTTTCAAACTACTCCTTCTTGTAAATAATAATTTCTCAACAGGTGTTAAATAGTTTAAAAGAGCTACCCTAAAAAGAGTTTTTTTGCTCTCCTGTAAAATTTAGTCCAAAACAGTTACTAGGTTTTGAACTGAGACAGCCGAAATGGAATAATAGACTGATGGAATAGACAGCAAAATTGGTGGGTGTTAAAGACTACAGATGCAAAAGAACGGCTTCTGAAGCATGGAGGAGCTAAAGACAACAAATTTTCGGTCACCCATTCTATGACCGGCCTGAATCTCTCCTGGCCTCCTAACTACTGCGCCATCAAACTCCTCGTGTGACCTTCAGAGGTCTTTGACCCGGCTGTCTGCGCAAAGTATCCTTTCAATTCTCGTTTATTAAACATCAAGCGTATCTTACTCATAGTTTGCGTAGCGTCTTGTATCACTAATATCTAGTCACACAACACAGTAAACGTATTAGCCTTTCTATTAAACATGCAAACTTTAATTTTGTCAGACTATTTTTTAAACAAATAAGTTATTATGTATTTCGTTAAAGAGTTGATAGCTCAGAAAGCTATAACTAATCTGTTTTTATAACTAATCTGTTTCGTTACAAAAGCGATAGGCTAGAAATAGAGTTTTTTTCTTGTGATGTCTTTTTATAAAATAGCTATCCTAATTTTTCCTCTTAAAATGTTAAACGGATCATTCTGAAAATATATTTTTTTATATAAATCAACAATAGTTCTTATAGTTGGACGCTGATAAGCATTAATGTTTCAACATGTAAATTTGCTTATCCATATTTATTTTGTTATTATGACCTTAGCTCTTTTGCTTAATGCTAATTTGATGTAGTAAATCAAAAAGGATCCATCCCACACAATGTCACTTCTGAGATATAGACGATTGAAGTTTAAGCTGTATTTGCATGTTGATGTAAAATTTTTGTGTATTATATTTTTATCTAATAGTATACAAAACCACTTACATTATCTTATTATAATGTCATTTTAACGGAACTAACAATATTTATTAAAATATAAAGGTTGAAGTATGTTTGGATCCTTTTCATATATTTAGGTTTTAATAACCTTATTCTTACAAATCAAATCTCAAAAACGATCCAAATGAAGAAATAATACAATAATTAACCGAAACGCCAAAATGTTATCGAAAAAACTATTTATTAAAGGTTCTTTATATTTATTGTTTTAATTTTTAATGTCAAATGTATTCTCACTATCTAAAATCCTACAACTTTTAATAAAATTACCTTTTAACAAAAACGATTCAAGCGTTTTGAACCTTTATTGTGATTTTTAACCAAGATTAGAGCCTTTAATTTGCTATTTTACTATATGGATCCAAGAAGCTTGAGTCGTTTTCATGGAACTAAAATATGAACCTATAAAAAAAGGTCAAAAATTTAATACAGCTCAGAGTTTTTTTCCTATATGAAAGTATCGATCCTGATGGACATTTTGGTATACTTAATTCATTTTCGACGAATTTGTGTGTTGGAACCTTTTTGAGTAACTACGTCTAATTATGTAAGGTCTTATCAAAATACAACAAAATCTCCAGTAGCAACTTTTGTGTGAGTTTTGTTATATGCCTATTTTTTTTTTACTTTGGAACGATGTTTCAAATTCAGCAATATAAGTATAAATAGGTTGCAATGTTATGACAATGCAATAAAAAAACGATCCTAATTTTTTATGATTCAAATCCCATTAATAGTATATTCATTGGAGTACTTACTCTAGATATTATCAAAACAGAAACGCTAAATACTTGCGTATAATACGATTTTATAAAGTAGTCACCAAGAACTGCATCTGATTGTGTATTTTAAAATTACCGATAGACAATCTAGGTTTTCTTTGCGATTAGCTAAGAATATAACAGATAAATAAACATCCTTCATATTCTGTAGAAGTTTATTTTCTGATGTGAATTGGATATTTTTCTATCTTCACTCGTTTAAAATGATTGGGCCATCATTCAAAGCGCTTAGTGCAAGATTGAGCGTTACATAGCAGCCATTGAAATCAGTAAAATTATGGCCGTGTTTTACTAAGTTATCAACACTGTTTTTAATTTATTATCCAAAAAAAGTTTTAAGACATTTTATTCTCATTCTAAATTAAATTATTTGTGTATTCCAGGTGATCTCACTTCGTCGACCATACACCTTCGGGCCTGATAAGATGGAAGTGAAGGTATGCAATCAGGTGGTCAGCATAGTGCGCCAGAAGGTCACGTTCATGAAAGCAATGCTGAACATCAACGATCCCCAAGACCGTCTCGTGTTAAAAGTTAAAGCACCAGCTATAATAATAGGAGAATGTGACTTTGAGGTGGGTGAAGCTTTGATCCAGCTAGTCTACGGCGGAAATGATATGCTTTTTTACGGTCATTACGAACTTAAGTTGTCGGTTGTGTTAGCAATTAGGCTTGCTGGCCTTCCTTATGGATGGTTAAGGATGGAGCATTGGCCATGATCCTCCACGCTGGCCTAATGCGGATTGGAGGGTATTAACGACTGCAAATGCAGCCGGGATCAACGGCTTCACGTGCCTTCCGAAGCACGAAGTAGCTCGAGCTACTGATTTTTTGTTCACCATCGATTGAGGCCCGCGGCCCTTATCCACTACACTACGCCACCGAGCTACTCGGAAAGACATAAGCTGTTACGTTTGTTTATTATGTTCAGTGTTTGTTATGACGCACTGTTATTTGTTTGCTCAATAGGATTTCAACCAACTACGCTAATTTAAAAATTTTATGCAATTCGCTTCCAGATATTTACTCCTAGCAAGCAACGTATAGGCGTGATTCGCAAGCTTTGGGGCGGATGGGCTCAGGAGGCGTTTAGTAACAAAGACTACTTCAACATAAACTTCCCGACAGACTTGGACGTGCGCTACAAGGCTGCAATCATAGGAACTTGCTTACTCATTGTGAGTACATATAATATTTCTTACCTGATGTGTAAAGCTATACTAGTTTTAGCTGACGACACATACGCTAATATTGTGCACGTTGAAGGTTTTGCCCACTATTACGCATTACATTATGACCATGAAAAAAAGAAAAGATTTCAAGAACAATGAGTATTCCCAGTACTATTTCAATATTTACTAGTATTAGAAAACTATATCAAAAGAAAACGTACTTTCTGCCTATCCTCGGTACGCCTCATTCCCTTGTCAGTTTCCCAATCATTTAGTTGGAGTCTGCTTAATATGTATTCTATTTCTATGCAGTCATCATCTTGACATTAACTCATTTCTTGCTAATGTCATCTTTTCCACATTCTATTCATCCTCTCTTCAGATTTCATCGAAATCATCATCTCATCTCTTCTAATCACCAAGATAATTTGTTGTTCCTCAATTTTTCTGGCACTGGTGTTTATTTTAACTTCCTCTAATGTGCTCATTCTTCTGTCTGTTCTCAATGGATGTTAAATATTTTATTATTATAATCATAAAAAATATGAGATTCTGAAATAGACGCAGAGCAAGCGGTGAGCTAGTAGTAAGTATATTAGGCGTAAGTTCACCGTCAGATTTGGAATTATTCTGATCAATTCTAGTTTTGCATGCGTAACATGAAGGCTGCGACTCGAGTTACATTTTTATGCATTTAAGATTATGTATATTTCTCCAGTTTGCCATGATCGTATAGGAGATATTTCACTCGCGATCTGAAAACATTTGGATTTAGAGAATGCATTTCTAGAGTTCATTATGTTATGCGTGCTGAGGAGCTCTTTGAAGTTGGCATGACAATAGTGGACAAACAAAGTAAAGTATTGTATAAATTAACCATTAATATATTATAGTATTTTTTTATAAAAATTGATTTCTGTATTTTTCCACGTGCATGTAAACCAGATGAATGCCAATTTTAATGGAAATTAGCACGAAAAAACCTTTAAATGGAAACAAACTAAAAAATATGCATTCCATTATTTGTCGTAAATAAACGGTGAAACTAAAAATATCATGCTAACTTCAACGGCAAATTTTAAAATTTTCCTTTTTCTCATTTCAGGATTTCCTGTACTACGAGTCATAGTGATTACGAAAAATTCTTTGCTTCCTTTTTATATTGTTTTTGAAATATTTAATCTGTGAGTATGACAAAGACAACAAAGGAATGAAATGAAGCAGTCAGTTAGGATTCGTTTACTTATCAATTACTGCGAATTAACATAAAACTTAAAGGTGCAAAAAGCCTACAAAATTATACTTGCTAGAGCAATGGTTAGAGTCAACCCGGATTTATTGAACTTTTGTTTGATTTTAAGTAATGGATTACAAAGGAAGGGATCTAAAGGATTTTTTATTAAATATATACGTGTCGTGAAAACAATAGATCACACGACCGCTAACCATAAATTTGGGGCTATGTTAATTGATGCCGTTATTTAATCTATTGCTCTTATAAAGAGCCTAGAGAAATGCTTTAAGAGTCTTAAAGCATTTCCCCAGGAGTACTATATATTCAAGAAGGTCGATACGTTCAACACTCTTATAAAAAGAAAGTATTTGTTACAAACCATATGTAACTCTTATTTCTGATAATAGTTTAAGAACCCGTAACAAAAGCTTGCAAGAGTTTTATAATGACGACTCAGAACTCTGTGCAATGGTTTACAACACCTGTTAAGATGGCACCAGGTATTAAAGTACTTCGCAAAATATAATAATAAAATAAACTGTTTAGACAGCACAATCGTGAGAATCGTGGTCTTTCAGCACGTCTTTGTATGTGTTGCGAGTTGCGTAGAGCGCCCTAGACGGCGCCAACGGCGGTGGCAACGGGGCTCGTAGGCCGCGAGCAGAAGAGTACTCTGAGGAAAGCCCGAGGGGACAGCCATGGGGCTAGCCCTAGGAGGCCCAGGTGGGAGGCCCGGGCAGTACTAATCAATCAAGAAGACGGTAAGAGAAGTCGGTCTGGCAGGACTAAGGTCTCCACTGTTTGTACGCAAAACAGGCACCAAGCGTCGAGTTGCGGAAAATACCCGTCGTCAAGAAGAAGAAGAAGAGGGGTCGGTCTACTGTCTTAAGAAACGGCGGTCAGGTTCCCTGATCTTTTGCCTGCCCGCAAGAGAGGGGAGGGGGTGGGGAGCTGGACCTGGTGGGCTCTTTCCAACGGGTGCGGGGTTGGAGAGCCCTGGTTTAAGGCTTAAGATGCATTTCTCCTGCGCTATAAAAAAAATGGTGTCGCGAGTTGAATAAAATAATCTCTTAAAAGAGTTTCGATATGTTTGGAAATACATATATTAATTCTTGAACCAGACCTTTTATTTAGTGGGAGAAATACATCCAGATTCAGCAATCGCTAGAGTTTTGTTTCCGCCATCACGTGTTACAGGACCTAAGTACTTCGTACTGGATATTGAGTGATGTTCGCCGTTCGAACAGAGGGTTCCGATGTAGTCGAGACTTTGCGTAGGTGAATGAGTCCTAATGGTTCAAGAGATATGGTTTTCCTGGGTCCTAAAGGAGAGGTCACACCTCAGGGCAGACATGTCAAAGTTACGTCCCGTAATATATCATATACTAGCTGTGCCCGCAACTTCGTCTGCGTGGGAAGTATATTACTAGAATCCTTTTTTCCTATGTCTAAAATAAGTATATATGTATGTCCTTGTTCGGCAATAGAAAATATTTACTTACTTATTTAATTGCAATTTAAACCGAATACGCTTACCCTCTACGCCATCGGACCTCTTATACCTAATCTATACTAATATTTTAAAGAGGATGGTTTCGGGGCGATTCCAACCTACGGGAAGCTACATCAGACGCGGATGTTATTGGCTATAATTTTGCGGCAAAGTCGCGGGAAAACTGCTAGTTCATTATATACTGTAAAAAATTATCTACGGTACGCCTGTGGAGCATGAAGGCAGCATGGGTTGGCGATAAATCGAAACTACTTTCTAGATCTCTATTCTGCTAACTGCGAGCTCTTTCAGAGACCAAGCGCATTTCTCTATCAAAGGAAGTTTCATACTCTTACTATTCTGTATGTGTGTTACGATCAGTAGTTAGACCATCAAATGCTTGCTGTATGAGTTATCCTAGAGCTCAAGAGATTTTCCTGACAGTGGATGCTTAAGATTCTACTTTTTTTTCGTTTCTTTCTTTTTCAATAAAAATCGGTCGGTGCATGTCTGACGGAAGATACGTGGAGTTTAATTTATTGATATACAAAAAAATTATATTTTAATTTTGACTTTGCACACTCGAAGAAAATCGTCTTCTAACACATACTTCCGAGAACTGAGCTTGAGTCAGATTTGAATAGCTCTCATCCTTATCATTGTCATCAGCTCTTTTACCTCACCAATTGCAGGAGCTCAGGCCTTCTTTATGGACGGTTAAGGAGGATGGACCACGTCCTTCCATGCTGGTCCAATGCGGATTAGAGGGTATTAACGACTGCAAATAAAACTGGGACCAATCGCTTAACGTGCCTTCCGAAGCTCAGAGTAGCTTGAGTGAGATAATAATTTTTTGGTCACTCATCCCGACTGACACCTGCGAAAGTTGCTTAACAATAACAATCGAGGGCCATGGCGCTTAATCACTACGCCACCGAGCTACTCTGAACCGACCTTCAGACTCATGTAATATTATATGAGTCTTGTGACCTATGAATAAATCAGTGTTTCCAGTGAAGACTGAAAATATCAACTTTGAAGTAGGTATCTAAAGCAATTTGTATGTAAAAAAAAATAGTGATGAGAGAAAAAAAAAATAACTCGAGTTGTCCTTACGTTGAATCTAAATTTTTGGACGTCGCGGAAAAGCTTCTGACATTAGCCCTGTTACCTGGCAAGCAACAGGGGGTGAGTAGGATTCACCTCCGTGAACCCGACAGTGAACTGCCCAGTGGGTCCTGGAGGCCTACCCATCAAAACCCTTACGGTATACCCTCACATGGGAGATGAAACCTGGCAAACTATGGCCGAGTCACCAGGACATTCAAGTAAATTGGAGAGGCTCGGGTATATCGAGACCCTCTCCCAGACAGACGAAACCTTATTTTACGACAGATTTTATTTTACTACTTTGTCGCCATAATTAAAGTGTAAACCATGCTAAATTACACCTTTCACAAATCGTTTTTGAGCTAAACCGCAGACCGACGGACAGACAGACATAACGAAACCAGTGGCGTAGCTAGGCAAACCCTGGGGCAAACAAAAAATGGGGCCCACTGCTATCAAAACTGTTAAGGTTTTTTGAAGTAAAATCATTAAATATACATATACTGCATAAATATACATAATCGACAGCTCTTTTTCGTGCATGGGCAGGTAATAAAACTATTAAACACTAACAACATAAATTACAATTATTTTTATACTTGGTGTAGGTATTGGGTAATAAAACGAAATAGAAAAGATTCAAGGGTCTATTAGATATTTATTTATTCGTAGATACGTTGCACCAGCTTACTGTTATTTAACCTATCGCCATGCAAGCTATTTACAAAAATTTTCAATAGAAATATTTTGTCCAGAAGTACTTGCAGAAGGCTGACTAAAAAACTTGTGAATTTTGGGCAATTTTTGTTTACTTTCTTCTCTTTCTTGGCGTTGTTTGCGTTTTAATGCTTCACTGGGTTTCTTCTTTTTTTGTTTTTTAATTTATTTATGTAATATTGTACTCAAGTAGGTACTCACTGTTCACTGACAACGTTACAAGTAAAAGGAAAGCGAAACGTAATGATACGATACAAGACGTCGTTGGGGAATCCCCGGCAAACATTTTATCGCGGCCAGTGTTATCACATTTGACGGTTTAAAAAATTGACAAAAAACATCACGTAATTAATGGATGGCCCCTACCGCATGTGACTTGTATTTTTCACGGTATTTTAAGTTATATTGTGTGTAGCCGAAATCTAAAGATTTCTTTACGTAACTATGTATATGTACCATAATAAAATAAAGGACATTGCTCAACGTCCATACATTGGTGGCCCCAGAGCCAAAAAATATAGGAAAATACTTATTTTATTGTGTGTCACTAACTAATTCTCATTATGTATTTATTATACCGCGACCACGTTTTAGAACTTATTAACACGCAAAATATAATTCATTTTGAGGTTATAATTTGTTTGGAAAACCACCAAGAGATGGTACTCTAACTACATGATATGATATTGATGTCTTTATTGTCGAAGCAAAAAACTCAACTTTCAGAAAGTCGGTTTTTCGTTATGATTTGTAAAAGTTTCTAAGTCAATCAATAGACAAATAAATCATTCTAATAGTTAAATAATATACCTATTGATAAGCTTAAAATTAAAAAAACGTATAGCTTTTTGATGGTTTTCATCAAAAGATGGCGCCTTAAATACATAAATGACATGATGTTAATATGTTTACGAGAAATATAAAGGTAATGTAATAGAAACAAAGTAGTTTTTAGGATATGTCGTATGAATATCAATCTTTCTGAATAAACAAGAGTGAATTATCAACTGTTAATGAATTTAGTTTGTATAATATTCAGTTTTTATGTCCTTATGTTTTAGTTGGAAAATCACCAAGAGATGGCGCTTTAAGTGAATTTAAGTTTATTTTCGGTCAATTTAATTTAATGTTTTTGTGTTCGTTGATTTAAAGGTTATCTAATAAAAATAAATGATCTTCTTGATCTGACGTGTAAATTACATCCATCTGACTCAATAGAATTTAAGTATATTGAATGTGAATATTTGCGAATAAAAATGTTACTGTTAAAGTACTTTTAAATATTAATTTTGGATCGCAGCTTGTCCGTGTCAAATAAATATTTGATTCCAATTTAATAATTAAATTAGTAATTATTATTGAAGCATTAATATTTAATGGTATTGGGGCCATTTTCGGCGATGTCCTTTGAACTTTATTGACATACGCTTACTTACTCCTGACACATTAACTTTTTAACCGTTCTCGAAAAAAAATCTTGACTCGAAGTTCACAATCGCGAATCAAAAAAACGCATATCGATAAATAATAATATGCAGATATTGATATCTGACAAATTGATGAAAACATTAATAACACTGTCAACCCACACAAATAATTTAGGGGAATTCCCTTTTTATAACTTTGGAATTTCTCATAGCTGAGTTGCCATGATTAAACTCGAGTTGTCACCTGTCATATTTATTTTGAAAATGGGAGAAAATTTCAAAAGTTGAGTTCGATTGAGATTTTCTGGTAAAGCTTCGAGGGCCCCCTGAGCTTGAGGGCCCCGGGGCACTGCCCCGCCTAGCCCCTTGGTAGCTACGCCACTGAACGAAACTATAAGAGTGAGGAACCCTTATAGTTTCTTAACTAAAAGAGGATAATTTCAATTAAATAATTTATTTACAATAAAAAAAAATAAGCAGAAACTTTAGTTATCAGTAAAATGACTTTCACCGGTGTACAGAGGCATATTTGTTGGATTGCCTATGTAGACGATGCTGTATAACTCGATGGATCAGACTGTAGAGGATGGTGCAAAACAAAGACGGATTTCTTCTATAGACAATTTATTGTATTTTCTTCTTACTGGCTACTTATTACTGCTTGACTATACTGCTTGACTGACTTGACTTGACTACGAAATATTTACAAATTTGGCCCTACCCTTATTCTAAACTTAACATCTAACTTAGCTACTAGTGACGCGCGGCGGCCGACCAATCACAGCGCGTTTTACGCCCGCGCGCCGGGTGGGGGAATCGCCCCCACCGTGCGGACGGCGCATACGCAGCCAATGGGCTCCCTGAGAATTCCGCAAATGTAGGCGCTGTGATTGGTCGTTCGATCTGTACATTTTTCGGCACGTGGCTGTCGTCAACAGTCTCCCCCCGGCGAAGGATCTCCGCAGCCTCCTCCGGTTGGCAGCCCCGTGCCCGTCGCGCAGCGCGTCCTCTCTCATCGTTCCGTGGAGAGTGCAGGTTCGACGACGATCAGCTTCGATGTCGGCCGCCGAAATGTTCCTCCTCTTGTCGTTATCTCCACGTTCCGAATCACGCCGTCAGGTCCAGGGTAGGTATTGGCTACGATGCCGCGTGGCCACGTGTTTCGAGGCAGAGCGTGGTCGGCTATGATAACCACGTCTCCGATCCGTACTTCGCTGCTTCGTGGACGTTGTGGGTCGCGGCGTGGTACGAGGGTCGGTAGGTACTCTCGTAACCAGCGTTTCCAGAAGGCGTCGGCTAGTGCTTGCGTCGCCCTCCAAGTCCTGCGGTCGCCCTCTTCACATGGCCCGGTGTATGGAAGGCCGGTCGATGACCCCAACAAGAAGTGGTTTGGGGTTAGCGCCTCCGGATCGCTTGGGTCTACGGAGACATGCGTCAGTGGTCGCGAATTGACAGCATGTTCCGCCTCGGCCAGTAGAGTGTGCAGGACCTCCTCTTTCGGTGCTCGTTCGTTTAATGTGGCGTTGAGCGCGGTTTTCACGGAGCGAACCATGCGTTCCCAGGCTCCGCCTTGGTTAGGTGCTCCCGGCGCGATGAATTTCCATGTGGCATCGTAGTTCATCGCCTCTCTCTTCAGCTCGGGAAGCCACTCGGTGTACGCCTTCTTGAGCTCGGTGTCAGCCCCTCGGAAGTTAGTGCCGTTGTCACTATATATTACGGCGGGCCATCCTCGTCGTGCTGCCATTCTTCGCAGCGCCATGATTGCGGAGTCAGTGGTGAGTGATGCCACCAGCTCCAGGTGCACGGCGCGTATCGTTAGACAGGTGAATAACGCCACCCATCTTTTCTCTCTTCGTCGTCCAATTTTGATGGTGACTGGCCCGAAGTAATCTATCCCACAATGACTAAAGGGACGTCTGAAGGGCTGTAAACGTTCTGCGGGCAGATCCCCCGTCGGCGGGCTCCTTGGCTTCGATCTTCGTAGTCGACACATAAGGCAGCCTGCTGCGACTTTCTTAACTGTTGGTCGCAGCCGCAGGATCCAGTACTGCTGCCTGACGTCGTTGACCACTCGCTCGTTGTTGCAGTGTCCCGCTCGTCTGTGCTCTCGATCAATAATTTTCTTCGCGAGTTCGTGGCGTCCGTCCGATAATACCGGCTTCTTCGCTGTGATTGTGAATCAGCTGAGCAGTCCGAGCGGATCGTATATGCTCATCACCGTCGATAATGCTTCTCTTTTCGTAGGCGGGCGTTGTCGAGACTTCACTGGCAGTGGGACTCTAGGCAGGGCGGTTTGAAGCCCAGCCGATCGGTATCGCATCCCAAAGCAGGCCCAATGTCTTCTCTGCGTCTCCAACGTCGTAGTCCCGCTTCTTGGCTCTACTATCCGGGTTCACGGCTTGTAGTAGCTTCCTTTGTTCTGTTCCATCCCCTCAGGTGGAATCCAGCCTTCTGGTGCACTGCGTCGACTTGGGTGATGACTTCGTGGGCCTCTCTCGGTCATTGAAGCTGTCGACGAAGTCATCCATGTAGTGCGCTTCGGTGATTGCCGCAGTGCGCAGGGTGCGTCTCAGCATGCTGTCTCGCCGTTGTGGTCCCTCACGCTGTGTGCGAGGAACGGTGAGCTCGATGCGCCGAAGATCATCGATGTCATCTTCAGCTTGCGCGGTGGTTCATTCTGCCTGCAGTCGCGCCACAGGAACATCTGTGCGGGTTGGTCCTCGCGGCGTATCTTGATCCGCAGGAACATTTCCTCGATGTCAGCTGTCACCGCGTATGCGCCCTCTCGGAACCGGAATAAAATGGTCTGCAGCGATCGTAGCAGATCCGGCCCTTCGAGTAGGTGATCGTTCAGGCTGACACCTCGAATTCTTGCTGCTGCGTCGAAAACCAGTCGCAACTTCCCGGGCTTATTGGGATTTTTGACGGCGAAATGCGGCAGGTACCATGCGACGGGGCTTGCGTCCTCGGAGCCGTCGCAGGGTTCGGCGTATCCTTTTTCTAGTAGGTTGTCGATCCTCCGCTGGTATTCCTTCATGTCGCGTGGATCTTTCTTCAGCTTGTTCTCCAGATTTGTGAGCCGGCGGAGTGCTGAGTCGTAACTCCGTGGCAGTTTGGCGTCGTCGTTTCGCCAAGGCAGGCCCACTTCGTATCTGCCGTCCTTGTGCTTCACGGTGCGTTCGAACGTGGAGACGGCACGCTTGTCCTCTTCGCGGACGTGTGATGCGTCGAGCGACACTCCGAGTGAGTCGATCCGGAAGTGTCTCGACACGAGTTCTTCTAGTCGGTCGTCTGATGCTTCGGTCGTGACGACATGTAGGATATCCTCGGTGCGGCGAAGCGATCTCGATGGCGCCGTCCCGTGGATTACCCATCCGAGTTCGGTTTTGGAGGCAGCTGGTTCCTTGGTTTTTCCTGACCGTAGCTCACGGGTCACTATGAGCTCCCAGTTGTCCGTCCCGATCAAAATGCGAGGCTTCGCATTCTTGTATACGACTTCTCGCTCGTCGAGATCTCTTAGGTGTCGTAGCTTCATCGCCTCCGCCGGTATCGATTGCGGCGTGAGGTCCAGGCCCACCATGGTGCGAGCGTTGATTTTGAAGATCTGGTCACTGCGCGTTCCTTTTATTCCAATCTTCACTCGACGGCTCTGCACGTGACTTTGCTTCTTGTTTATTCCTCGGACGTTGAGCTGTGCGGTCGGTCCGTCGGCGCCGATCTGTCGCGCCAGGTCGTCGTCTAATAAGGTGACCGTCGAGCCTTCGTCGAAGAGCGCGTAGGTGTCGCAGCTCCCACGTTTGCCCGTGATTGTCACGGGGCAAATCTTCAATTTGACGGCGCGGCTTGTCGTCGTGGCAGCCGTCGTCGTTTCGGTGGTGGCTGGTTCCGTTGCGGCCGCGTTTGAGTCGGTCGCGCTCGTAGCCACGTCGTTCGTCGTTCCACGCTCATCTGCGTGCAACAGACGGTGATGCGGTCGCTTGCATCCGTTGATTCCGCAGAGCTTCTGTCGGCAGTTCAATCGACGGTGTCGGCCCACGATGCATTTGAAGCAAAGGCCCTCCTTCTTCACCAGCTCCCATCGGTCATCATACGTTAGCTGCTTGAACTTTGGGCAGCTAGGTAGTGTGTGGGCTTCCTGGCATGAAAGGCATCTGCGCTGCGGTGCTTCTTCGGTGGCGACGTACACCGTCTTCTTCTTAGCCTCCGGTCTGGGGGCGGGGCGAGGCGTTTCACGTGTTCGTTGCGATGTGGAGGGTGCGGTGAGGTTCGATACATAGTTGTATCGCATGCAGCGGTCAGCTTCCTTCATCAGGAACGATGAAAGTTTGAGTAGATCGGCGTTCGGGCCCGGCTGTGACTCGGCGAAGTTGCACCAACTCGATACAAGGTAACTTGGCATCTTGTCTAAGACTTCCCGGGTCAGCAGTGGGTTAAGTAGGTACTCTGGCTGCACGTTCCTCAGGACGGCCACGACGTTCTGTAGCTTCACCGCAAACATGTTAAGATCGTTCGCGGTAGGTCCAATCTTCGGCAGCTTCCGTAGATCGGCGAAAGCCATGTCCACTAGTCTTTCTGGCCTTCCGTAGCATTGCTCCAGTGTTCGCATGATCTCGTCGGGGTGCGTCGCGGTGCTCAACAATGATGCGACGTTTTCCCGAGCTTCTCCACGTAGGCAGTTTCTTAGTCTTGCCATATTCTCTGTAGGTGTGAATTCGTACAGCCGCGTTGTTTCTCGCATCGCAGTCGCGAACTGTAGCCATTCCAGCGGTGAACCAGAGAATATCGGTAGATCCGATGCTTGACGCGGCGGCGGTCGTGACTTCACGAGGGTTTCGAGGACAGAGGCGAGTTGATCGATGCCTCTGCCTCGCGATGACGACCGTCTTCGTTCTTCCCTATCTGGGCGTCGCGTGTCGCGTTCAGGTGGCGGTTCAGCCACGGCGGTCCTTGAGAGCTCCCCCCGTTGTTGGTCGACGTTCGCGTCGTCGAGCCACTCGAACACTCGATCTTGCAATTTATTTGCCGGTTCTTCAGCTTCGGGTTCGCTCTCTGCTCCGTCTAGCGTTTCTAACTCGATATTGAGCGTCTTTTTTATGAGGTCCGCTTCAATTTCGAGTTCTCGGCGTCTTATGGCAGCCAGTCGTTCTTCTGCTTCGATGCGTAGCTTCCGGCGTGCCGCGTTGCTCGCTGCCGAGCGGGTCGAACGCGCGACGTGCACTCTCCTCGCCGGTTGCACCGATGACGTCATCGCAGATGTCGTTATTCCAGTAGTCGCCGCTGTGTCCGTTGGGTGTGCTGCGCGTTCGTCCGCTCCGCTCGGCGGCTGCGTAGTCACTGCCAAGGCGACGCGTGCTCCGGCAACGTCTGCCCCAGCGCGGTTCGCGTTAGGCGCTAGTTGCGAGACTTGCGGTGCGGTGCGTAGGCTCTCCCCGGCGTTACCCGTCTCGAGGCGTCCTCGTACGGTCGGTGTACTTGAGGGCGATCTCGGCGGCTGGTCGAAGACACGACGTTGGTTTTCTTCGTCTTGGCTTCTTGTAAGCACCATCTTGATTCACTGTTGGCTGGATCTCGGAGGTTCTATACGTGTTTAGATCCGGCTTCTCGAAGGACCAAACTAGTGAGGGTGCTGATCCGGCTCTATGGACCAAACTGTAGACGATGTGTATCAGACTGTAGAGGATGGTGCAAAACAAAGACGGATTTCTTCTATAGACGATTTATTGTATTTTTCTTCTTACTGGCTACTTATTACTGCTTGACTGACTTGACTTGACTACTTGACTGAACTGCTTGACTTGACTACGAATATGTACAAATTTGGCCCTACCCTTATTCTAAACTTAACATCTAACTTAGATACTAGTGACGCGCGGCGGCCGACCAATCACAGCGCGTTTTGCGCCCGCGCGCCGGGTGGGGGAATCGCCCCCACCGTGCGGACGGCGCCTACGCAGCCAATGGGCTCCCTGAGAATTCCGCAAATGTAGGCGCTGTGATTGGTCGTTCGATCTGTACATTTTTCGGCACGTGGCTGACGTCAACAGCCTACTAGGCTCCATCATGCAAACCCAGTGGTTGTTAACTAGTGGATATGCAGCCGGGACCAATGGCTTAACATGTTTTGCAAAGCACGCAGGGGTTCGAAATAATATATTTTTAGTAACCTACATTATAAAATTTAGTTGTGTTTATGTCGTGATCAAATATGTAATTTCTTAATTTATCTTCACATCTATTGGAATATACATACATGCCAACTATAGCTGTGCTGAGGGTGCTGTCGGAAATGGGTGTACCATCTCACCTAATTTACCTCCTGAAACGCCTATACGAGGATGGAACAGCAGCGGTGAGAGTGGACGAAGTTCTGTCGGATACTTTTAAAACCGAAGCTGGCGTGCGACAGGGGTGTATTCTGTCGCCGCTTCTTTTTAACATCTATACAGAATATATCATGCGCATTGTATTGGAGGATTGGAGCGGGGGTGTATCGGTCGGGGGTCAGGTAATCAATAACCTAAGATACGCTGATGATACGACACTTCTGGCAACATCTAGGGAGGACATTGAGGAACTGTTGGCCCGCCTTGAAGCTGTCAGCCTCAGATTTGGGCTTGCCATTAACCGTGACAAGACCAAAATTGTAATTGTAGACCGAGCTTCACAAGCTGATACTAGTGCACAGAGCATTGCCAACTGCGAAGTAGTACAGAGCTACGTATACCTTGGTTCTACAATATCTAACACAGGAGGCTGTGGAGAGGAGATCCGCCGGCGGTGTGCAATCACAAGGTCTGCGGTGGAGCGGTTGGGGAGGGTTTGGAGGGATAGGAGAATCACCAAAAGGACAAAAGTCAGACTAATGAGATCCCTAGTTTTTCCAATTTTCCTCTATGGATCCGAGACCTGGTCCCTGAGAATACTGGATCGCCGGAAAATCGATGCATTAGAAATGTGGTGCTGGAGACGCCTCTTAAGAATACCGTGGACGGCGTTTCGCACAAATGTATCGATTTTAAAAGAACTTCATATCAAAGAACGACTATCGTCGACTGTTCAGCTGCGGATCATGAGGTTCTTTGGCCACATCTACCGAAATGAGACCTCAATGGAGTGCTTGGTGGTTCAGGGCCAGTTGGAGGGTAAGAGAGCACGTGGAAGATCTCCAACGCGCTGGACAGACACAATAAAAAATCTGACTGACTGTACCCTTGTTCAATGCGGCCGAAATGCGTGCAACCGCTTGAAATGGAAATTGATCGCCAAGAAGGCCCTCGGAAACACATAACATGACTAACATCTCCAAGTACCACATCTGCACAACCACGACCACTCTGCCAAGAGTGTACCGACTTAGAAGAGCCAACAATAGGATTACATTACATCAGACAGTCTATTTATTCCCATTTCTGTCTCTGCTTAGTATATCTGTATTTTATGTACCGTTCGATATCCGGAATCCATCCTTTTTGTGTCGTTTCCGGTCCAAAACACTACCTCCCCACTTACTTTCGGCGCCTGTGCTGTCATCTAGTTAGAGCGGGTAGCAAAGCAATGACATTGGCACGAACGCTTACCGCCATTATAGCGTCGTTTTTCGTGGCGTAAACATCGGTCCTAAATAAAATGAGCGCAAATTATACTTATTATATAGTTTAGTGTTAAAATTAAAATGAAATGAATAAAACTAACCTCCCCTCGCGACGGAGCAACGGGACAGCGAAATAAACGAAATAAAGAAAGAAGACAGCATTGAAGGAGGCGTGTTAGTTGTCTACGAGCTCGTCGAACAGCGTCGTCGGACTCCAGCTCGGAGAAAGCAAGTAAGGTACAGGCGCGAGAAAAACTGTAAGTGATTTGCATTCGATTTGTTACCCCCAACAAGTGTCATTTTTGATAATGCACGATAAAAACTATAAACCTAAATTCACCAGTGCACTTTTCTATAACGGAATAGCACTCTCATAGTACCTATCCATACCACGACTGTGCTTATGGCAACCACATGGCTATGGTTCCACGTCCTCTAAGAACGTGGTTACGGCTGGGGATAATTTTTGAAAACAAAAACCAACAAATGCCTTATTTAAATTAAAGTAAATTTAAAAAAACATTCAACAAGGATTAGGTATATTGTTTAAATATTAAATGGCAGATGCACTGAAGTTTTCAGAGCCATCTTCCGAGGTGCCTTCGAGGTACATCGTGACCAACACGAAGTCCCTATCGGAAACGTAGTACCTCACGCTACGCATGGCACTTCAGCATCCGATTATATGTGGCGGTTAGTCCCTCAGACAGGCCTTATTCCTAATGGGGAGACTCGACCTTGCCTCGTTTGTGATTTGAAGAGGGTGATTACACTGTCTCACACTGCAATACTACAATCGACAGTTGTCAAAGATCACCATTATCACCGAATTAAACTACTAGACCCATAACTAAACATTCAGCGAAGTCCCTGTTTGAATCGAATGCTTCACGTTACCTATGGCACTTCAGCATCGGATTCTACAAGGTGGTTAGTCCCTCAGATAGGCCCCGTTCGTAATTTCGCGGAATGCCTAGATGTAAATGCTAAGAGAACTGTACCGGTTCCCGTACAAAGATGGAGTGGGAAGTTATTGAAAATATGACCCTGAAAAGGCAGATTCTATATCGATATCTTTAGGAAAAATAATAGGTAAGTTTTATTGATAGTTAAAACTCTCTATTTTAGAGGCCTGTCTTGGATACAGAGGACCAGTACCATAGTAAAACGACAATAGCTTAAACACGTAGGGCTGTCGCTTATAGGTTATTCAATCGTCAGAATGCCTATATAGAAAACGGCTTTCCCAGTAGGATAAGCATCATATATGGACCCGGCGAGCTCCTTGCCGGATCCCGGGTCTTTCCCCCCGAAGGGTACTCGCAGTGGGTTATGCTAGGAAGGCCGGCCTTTCTTAAGCCTATCCTTTTTAGGACGGGTGCGGGGTCGGAGAGCCATGGTTTAAGGCGTAAGGTTGCATTTATCCTGCGTTAAAAAAAGGAAAAGCATCATATAATTAGATTAGTCCATAGATCTTTATTATAACCTACGATACGTACGTTCACGTTTAATCTGTTTAGTGTTTTGAAATTGCCCTCGAAAAGTATTAGTTAAAACGTGGCTTTCAAGAATCATGTATTTATTGAAATAAAAATTATTATTGTTAGGTTATTAAAACTAATTATGTTATGACTTTTACATATTATGTTCATTTTATTTTGTAAGAAATTTAAATAAAAGGTCTGATTGTCTATGCATTAAATACCAATAACATTGTTTAATATTATAATGTTGTTAATTAATGGTTTTCCAAGTTAAACCTGCATGTCTATTTAAATAATCATTGAACATTGTTTATGGAAAGAAATAAAAGTAAATATGTCGTAAGTTTTAATAATAAGATATGAGCTATATTTTTCAGTTCACTCTGTGATTCAGTTATTCATTACAGAGTAAAGGTATAAATACTATTATAAAACATCTATTAAAATGTTAATTAATCTCATAAACCTATAAAGTCATTGACCTAAAAAAATAATAATTTAAATCTTAAAATAGAAGTAACGAATATTTTTGCGATAACCACAAATGACTTTTTTCTATATTCAAACATGTACTCTGCTTTTGCGACATACAATATTGTATGCTATTCTTGGCCGCACTAACTAAGGCCCGGCTTACTGTGTACAACACACGCTTAGGGTAAACTCATGTGGGCAGATTATAAAAGAATTAAACAATACACAAAAAAATGACACGAATAGTGTAAAAAACTGCTCGAACGTGTCGTCGCGTTCACGTTTTGATGGCGCATGGAATGTGTGTGACAATGTGTTTTTAGTTTTTACCAATTCCTGGTTTACTCATTCATTCATTCAGCGGTTAGTTGGAAGCACAGAACAATAAGTTGGAAGTCAATCGCTGGCGTAATCGGCCTTGTGTTGATTGGTGTTGTCAAAACCATTCGTAGAATGATAATATTTTCTGAATAAATACTACTTACTCATTATTTATAACAATATTAAAAATCATTTGAAGTATTTTTAATTTGAGTGATCAAAATGAGTGAATCATCCTTAGGTATGTATAGGGTTGCCACCTTTTTTTCTCCCAATTAAAGTACATTAGTTATTATAGGTACAAAAACAAAGTAAATTGAATCAAAATAAAGTATTATTTATTTTTCTTTATTACTAAACTTAAAAATACATTTTCTTTTTATTTATCTATTCAGCATGAATCGATAAATTTTGTTTAACGAAAAAATACTTACGACTAAGCTTCAAAATCACAATCAAATCAAATCATACGACATAAAGTATTTTATTTTTATTATACTTTATTTTTTTTATAGAGTATATAGTACAATTGTCTGAAATAACGTACAATACTTTATTATAAAGTACAGGTGGTAACCCTAGGTATGTATGAAGATTCATTTTTATACAATTCTACAAACAGAGATATATAAGTTTGCTTATGTAAGTTACGGCTGGTTTCTGAATTGAGACAAGTACAAAATCTCAACTGATTGCTCTCAATAACTTTAGTTTTTTACTTTTCACAAGACAAAAAGTCATAATTTTTATCAAATTGCTATCAACAGATTAATAAAGAAACTAAAATGCGAAACGAAAATCTGTTTAAGAGCCCTATTACAAATTTGCACAGTGAAATTAGGTATTTTGTACGGTCCCAAGTTTTCGGCAACTTGTTCCAGGTCACGAGTCCACAATACTGTGTTGAAACTACGACCAAGCTATTTTGATTCATGGTGTCATTAGAAACATCATTTGTGACCGTAAACTAGGTATCAGTGACACTGGCTATTTTTTTATACTATACATATATGGTGGATGTAGAACGCCATTTAAAAAAATATGATTATTTAAATTATAGCAATATGGGATTAATTTGATTCCCATATTGCTATAATTTAAATGAGGTCTTGATGAGCACATTTAAAATATATAATCTCTGTGCATAATTAACTGTTCACTAAAAGAGATAAAATATAATAAATAATTAAAAAAAAACCACGCCTGTTAAGTTCGAAAAAAAATGAAAAGAAACAAGTTTAGCCAATTCATAGGCTAAACAAAGTTGTCATCGCAGTTGGTGGACTGTTCTGAGCTTAACTTAATTTGAGATGTGCTTCAAAGTTCAAAGTTAAAAGTATTTATTTGCTAAGAATAGGTATTACACGATCTTAAAAACTATTGCTATCGCTATTCAGTTAATAATAATTAACATGCAAAATTATCTGTTTTTAGGAATGTGTTTATATTATAATAACATTTTTTCACGAAACATTCTCGCAGTCTTTTTGTCATTAAGCTCTCAAATCCATTCTTATATTGTTCAGGAATCTTATTATAAACCTTGACGCACATGCAATAACAACTTTTTTGACTTAATGAAGTCTTTGGTTTGTATTCCAAAACAAGTCTGTCACTATCTCTAGTGTTTCTAGGGTACATGTCTTGGGCTCTTTTAAATAAATCGGGGTGGTGCTTTACAAATTTAAACAGCAAAACAGCACTGTAGTACGCTCTTTTTTATCTAGAGACGAGATAACATTTTTAATTAAGTTAAAGCACGCAAGAGAAGTTGATTTTCCTTTCTGAAAGCCATATTGTTCTGATGTTATTAAGTTGAACTTCGAATAAAAACTCACTAATCTTTTTTTCATAGCCTTCTCGAATATTTTTGATATTACAGGTATTAATGTAACCGGGCGATAGTTCTCCACTGTTTGCTTATCTTTTTTTTATAGATGGGTTTAACAATCGAGAATTTGAGAGCATCAGGGAAGCACCCGGTTTCGAATGATAAATTTATCAAAAACGTTAAAATATGTGTTAACTCATATTTACAGAATCTTAGAACCTTCGTTGATATTTCATCATATCCGCAAGAATTTGAGTTATTCAAAGACTGTATAATGTTGAGAAGTTCCCCTTCCGTTACCGGCTCCAGAAACATCGATTTAGAGTTGTGATCAACAATGTACAGTGTTTGCTGTTTTTTATCGCTATCATATTTGTAACTATCACCAGCCAAAGTAATGTAATAATCATTGAATATCTCAGCCATTTCCTTACCATCAAGAATGAGATTACCATCATGCTTTATACCAGTACTGTAAGATTTTGGGATTTCTGGTTCTGTTTCATGCCTAATAAGTTTCCATGATGCTTTACAAACATTCTGACTGCACTGAAGATACTTGTCATTACAATTTTTTTGAGCTGTTGATATGCATTTTTTGAGCATACGTGAGTATCGTGTATAAGCCTGTTTATTATCATTAGTTTTATGTTTATAATATTTAAATCGAAGCCGTCTTTTGACTTTTAAACTAACCTTTAAACCCTTAGAAATCCACTTTGGTTTTGTAATTTTATTGTTAATTTTAATTTTAATCTTTGGAAAACAAGATTCGTAGAGCACACAAAATAGCTCGTAGAAAATATTAAATGCCTTATTTATGTTCGATGTACTGTAAACATCTGAAAATGACAATGATTGCAAGTATTTCCGGAACCTTATTAGGTTTTCATTACAATAATCTCTTCTATAAGTAGCCCAGCATGTGACTCTTTTTTCATTTTTAATAGGAAATGATATTATTTGAGCGGTGTCGTGATCCGACAGGTAAAGAGGCAACGTCGTAGCCGTAGCCAAGTTTATATTACTTAAGATATTGTCAATGCAGTTGTCACTTCTGGTCGGTGCATTAATATGAATAGTCAAATCAAAATATTTGGCTACATCCTTTAAATGTCGTGAGGCATTTGAATCCACCAATGTATTTATGTTAAAATCACCGGTAATAATAAATTTATAGCTCGCGAATTTTTTCAATAACTCATGCATTATTGCTTCTAATCTCGTTAAGAATGAGTGAGCATGCCTATTACTAGAGGTGTATACACATAAAACTATTAATTTGTGTTCAGGAATGTTTACTCCACAACACTCAAACACTCCAGCAATTAAAAACCTATCGAAGGACATTATTTCCTTACAAATTAAATCTTTCCGAGCAAAAATACATGTACCACCGCGTTTTTTCTCCCTTGAATAATTTGCAACTAATTTAAAATTGAGGAGGTTAGCATTCTTTTTATCATTTTTTTTTGTAAAAAAGATTCAGAAAAACAAATAACGTCAATCTATATATTAGAATCACGCAACTCGGAGACAGTTACTTCTATAATATCTCTTTTAGAGAGCAAACCGGCAATATTTTGGTGTAACACTTTAAAACCTTTTATAAATTTTTCTGGCGTGTAGTGATCACTAGTCACATTTTTGTTAGAAGACACGAAAAAGATTACAATCCAGTTTCTTGTTATCCTTTTGTATAGGATAAAAATATTCGAGTATAGTAGATTGTCTATATGCATCACGATCACTACGATCACTAGATAATTGATAATTTATATTTTTACAATGTTTTTTTTTTCTGTTTACAATTACTACTACGTATATGTTCTCTAATGAATGAATAATACAAAAATGTTTTTTCATAATGCATATAGTCTATCAACTGATTGATCTTATAACAAATATTTCTTAAAGGATGATTATAATAACAATGTTCAGTGCTAAGATAATGACAATTTTTAAACTTTTTACATATTATTTGTAGTTGCTTGTTATATAATTTGGTGTTTAAGTGCTTACTATCTAATATACTCATTACAATAATAGTGGTACGCTGTAATGATTTTAGTACATTATACAATTCTGAAATAGACAAAATAGGGTCACTATCATTTTCACCTACACAGATTATCACCTTATCGTTTATGTTTGTCTCTAGATTAGTACATGTTTTTAAAATTTCTTCCGTGGGAGCGAATGGTTTAATAAATGCTGAAATTTGGTAGTCTTCATGAATTTTGTTATATCTAGTTTTCTTCAATTCCACTGCTAAACCTGCACATTGTAGAGTTCCTACTATGAATATATTCTTTTTAATAGATTGATGTTTATCTATCTCTATTGTGTTCATTAAGGTTTCAGGATATTTAGTATGTTTTTTATCTTCTTGAACAAGGTTTTTTTCAAGCTGTTTTATTTGAATTTCTAGTTTAATTATATCATTTTTTGCTTTCTTCTAGTTTCGTTCCGATTCGTCAATTTTTTTTTGTAAGCGAATTATAAGGTCATAGTCATTTTCCCCAGAATCATTTGTGTTGATAAGCGAGCATGATATACGCCTCGGCATGCTTAACTTTAAATATTCAATACAGAAAACGGGTGTTAGACTAATAAATAAAGAGTAGGTTTGAATCGGTCATTTCAAAAACCACTTAAGTCACATTTTTTCCAACATGCGTTTTTTTGCTGAAAATGCTTCCTCAAAGGTAGATGCGTATTCTGGGTGAAAACAGCTTAAGTCAATACATTCCTTCCTCTTTTAATAATACCGCGTGAAAGACGTTCATTGCTTAAACAACATTAGTCAATGACTTAAGAGGTTTTTGCATGCATCACTAGATGGCAGGAGTAGTTTATGACTGAGATTGACATTTTAAAATTGCTTTGTTTTGATTGGTTCAACAATATTAAAATTTTTGTAAACCATCGCCATTATTGTCATTTGAACTTTACTTGTCTTTTACTATTTTAAGAGAAAAGTAATTTTTGCTTTAAAAAATGTCTTCAAGTGAAACTGAGAGTGATGGTGAGCCGAAAAAGAAGAGAACGTGTAATCCTACAAAATATAAAAGGAATGTTATAAAAAATTCTAAAGTTAAAGGTCAGGCACATACTAATTATCGAGGAAAACAAATAGCTCCAAGATCTACTGGTGAAAATTGCAGGCAAGTTTACCATAAACCTTTATTCAGTTTACGTTTTTTTATATAAACCTAATATATCGCTTAATTATTGCAGATGTAAGAAGGAATGTTTTGCGAATTTCAATCAAGATGACATGGACTTTTGCATTTCAAAAATGAACTGTTTTTCAACCAAAAATGAGCAGGATATATTTCTTCAAACACTTATTGATAAGTCAGATAAAAAACAGAGGCGTCCTCGAAAAGAAAATGTTACACAGAGGCAAAATGCCTTTCAATTATATGTTTTAAAACAAACTGATAAAGTTAAAGTCTGCAAGAAAGCATTTATCAGCCTGTATGGAATTACAGAAGCCAGAGTTCGCAGACTTTGTGATTTGCTTAATGAAGGGAAGAGTCCAATAGATAAGAGAGGATGCCACCCGAAAGCAAATACAGTGCCTCCTGAAATATGCCAAAAAATACACGAACACATCCTCTGCTTTCCTAGGAAAAAGACACATTATGCAGGAAAAGACATAGATTATCTTGATGCACGATTGGATGTCAAAAAAATGCATTCAATGTTTAATGAATAATATCCAGATCTCGATGTAAAGTACAAATTTTACTTGAAATACTTTAATGAAAACTTTTCCCTCAGATTTGGTCGACCACAAGTCGACACATGTATAACTTGCGAAGAACTATCAACAAAAATAAAACAATCCAACTTATCAGAAAATGCAAAACGTTCAGTAGTAGCTCAGTTTCATCAGTTCAAGATCTTTGTAAAGAACGAGATGATGTTGCAGCGATAACATTCGATTTTATGCAAAATCTACCATTGCCACACATACCTATACAAAACATTTTTTATTTACGGCAATTATGGGTTCACTGTTTTGGTATTAAGGATTTAAAAACAGGCAAATCGACATTTTACATGTATCATGAAGGTATTGCTAACAAAGGAGCCAATGAGGTTTGTTCAATGTTGATGCATTATATAAAAAATAATATTGGGCCAAATATTAAGTATTTATATCTTTTTTCCGATGGCTGCCCCGGTCAAAATAAAAATAATACAATGTTGAGATTTATGTTGGCCTTGACTGACTCTAAAAGATTTGAAAAAGTTTATCAGTATTTTCCCACACGAGGTCACTCCTTTTTACCAAATGATCGTGATTTTGGAGTCATAAAAAAAAATGTTCGAAAGCATGATCGTATTTACGTCCCAGGAGAATACATTGATTTGATTTCGAACTCCAGCTCAACATTTACAGTCGTAGAACTAAAAACTGAAGATGTTTTAGAATTTAAGAAATGGTGGCCAAATTTGTACAAAAAAACATGTTTGTCAACTGAATCTTATGGAAAAAAAGTCCCAAAGGACCAGAAAAAGTCATTTGCTCCTTCGACATACATGAGTTTTCAGTATGATTCAGATAGAAAAGGAACTATCATAGCCGAGGAATATATTGATGGATTGATCAAACATTCGTTCTCATTAATAAAGAAAATAACAACTTCTATTTCACTTCCATCAACTAAAGCCTATGATTTGAAAGTGCCCATCAATAAAAAAAAAAATAGATGATTTAAAACAAGTTGAAGATAGCATTCTGGAAGAGCATATGCCATTTTATAACAACATTTTTAGCTGGCCAACTGTAATAATTGTTGAAAATAATCCAGATGAGAATGATGGAGAATATGACTATGTACCATAAAAATATTAAAAAATAACAAGTTAATGTATCTAAAATGTTAATAAGATTATTTTGAAGTGCAATTCTTAATTATAAGCAATAAAAAATATGATTACTACGATTGTTTTGTTTAAATTATATGCCACTAAACCTATTCCTTGCTAAAACAACATAAGTTTTTAACTGTTTTTTCAGATTTTTTTCATTATTTCTATTAATAAACTGTAAAGATTATACGCTATTTTAATTTCTTATCACTCAAATACTAAACTAAACATTAAAAAGCCCTTTAAAACTCATTTGTTTGTGTATGAAACAGTTTTTATTGATTTCTGAAAAATTATAATTCTGTGACTTATGAGGTTTTTGAAATGACCGATTCGTTTGTAATAGTAATTCAGTATTTATGAATAGGTACGTGTGTTTATTTTTTACAAGCTATTATTTTATTTGCTTCGTTAGTTAGTGCGCAAATCTTGGAATTCGAAGATTTGAAATTTTGCATAGACATGTTAGTCAGGTGACAATGCAATATTATGATGTCAGTCAGTAAGCTGATACAATGATGAAGTCGGAAGGTGGTCATAGGAACTAAGTAATGAAATGACGCACATGTATCGTGTTTGGGTTCGTTACACCCGTTTTTATGAGGACTTTTGTATGCTTTCCAGTTCAAGGTCTGGTGATGATGGAGTTGGAAGGTGGTCATAGGAACATAGCAATGAAATGAGCACTTTATGTGAACAAATACATTACTATCATAGATTGAGGGATATTTAACAAACGCACACATTTATGAAATAGGGACCTACTTTTAAATCGATTAACCTAAGATAAATTTTGTTGTATGTAAGATTCTTTTACCTTTGCGTTTGCCAAGTACATTTTAAGCTTTTATTGTATTCCACAACGAAGTTATAAGGATCAAAATTGGCTCAAATGGCTTCGAGAAAAGCATGGTACGGCCATGCGCTGCTTACTTTTTGCTCGACTTGGCGGGAGCACTTTCGTGCCCCCCAAATTTATTATTCAATAGATACTTATAGCTCTGTGACTGTCGGACGGATGAATAGAGAGATATTATTAGTTGGATGCAAAGCGAGAAAAAATAAACAGTTCAAATAAATTTACATAAGTATTATGTTATCTGTTGCAGATAATATTTCAGTCGTGTTTAGTGATAAAGTATTAAATTATAACAACTCTGTTGATCAAAATAAGCCAGACGTTTTTTAGGTACGTATTTCTTAATTATCGATCGATTTCGATTGTTAAAAGGAGAAAAAAAAAAACAGAAAATTACTATATGAAATTAAAACTTCGGATAGTAATAGGATTGGGCGTAGATACGGTCGTAGTACGTCAGCGTTACGCATAACTGACATATATTTCGCCAATTCATTTTAAACCTTAAGTTGAGAGAAGTTATTAGGTACTTGAGAATATGTCATAATTTCAGCATTTTTAGCAGATATTTTTACCAAATAAATTAGAATTTGAATGAAATAAGAATACTATTATTATAAGCTATTAAAAAAAATTGATGGGGTGCAACCGCCTGTCTAGCCATGATTCTAGCCATAGGATACGACAACTTTGTCGCCGACAAACGAATGACCTAGTAATAACTGAATGATGATTGTGGAATTGACAGCAATGTTACCAGCTCAAAGGTTTATTCACCGAAAGACGGGGACTTGAAAATCAATTGTATATTCGATTTAGGTCAGCACATTAAAGAAACGTTTTATAAAAATAAACTAATAAAATAAATGTTATTATATAGTGGTAAAAATTCCAAACATTTCTGTTAACTCTTGAGAAATGATACAGTTAAAAAATATTTTTTGTTTATTTAGGTATATATAAATGAAGTAAAAAACTAAAACTAGCTATAAAAAATTAAATAATGAAAAGACAATAAAAGAAAGACGAAGTGATAGGATGATAATTTATTATAGATGTTCTAAAATCGATTCAATTTTATTACAATAGAGAGGAAATTGACACTATTAAGTTTAACACCAGTTTGTTTGAAAGTTTCACTAATATTTGATTACAAAACGAATAACAATTATTTCACAATGAACATTATAAAAACACACCAAATAGAATATTAAATAGTTTATCGAATACATCTCATATCATTTTTCTGTAGGAAATCATTTAACAAAATATAAAATGCGCAACTATTTCATTTTGTAAAGATAAACAATGAAAAATACTTTAATTTTCAAAAATATTCAATACAATTGTTTCATTTAACTAATAAAAATATCGGCAGATAAATTGTTATTAAACACGATACGATATATAGAAGTAGTATTATTACTTTATATTATTGCACTCTCATTTTCAGTGAGGCAGAACTAGATTAGAGTAAAGTTTACTATTGAAAAAAGAAGAAATTGTGATGGTGACTGTACACCATCGAATCCAAAAAAAAACCAAATAAACTCCCAAAGCTTTACATACAATTAGTAATTTATAAGAGTTGACTTCTATTGACTTCTTCGCTTATATATTTCTTTTAACTTTTCGATAACATTTTTAAAAAACCAAAACAACGAATTTTAGGAATCGGTTATAAATTCGTGGCGAAATCGGTTAACATATAATACAGATGAACATAGAATTAGAACTTCGACCTTTTTGAAGTCGGTTAAAAAGTAGGCAACACTTGGTGAATGAATGACCGTAATGTTTTCTTAATTATTTGTAGGGAGGACCTTTTTACAAGTATCGATATTTTACTTAATGCCGTAATCGATTAAAAGTATCAATGCCTGAAGGCATCGAGTACTTTCTAGATATTCTTAGATATTAATAGAATATAGAATGATTTACCGTTTTTGCTGCTAGTTTCTGTAAAAAATCAAGCTTCTTGGTAAAAAGTACTAACAAACTAAGTAAAGTATTGGTAAACGTCTCTAACGCTATATGGTGTATATCGAAAATATATTGCTTTGTAACTTGATTGGTAGTATGCTGAGACACCAATTATTTGAAATTTGCGCTTGTAAGTATTCATAATGAAAATACAGAATATTTATTGTCTACTTTGTTTTTAAAATGCTTTTTGAGACGAATTTCTATTTGCAAACTACTTTGCTCATAAGTTTTACTAATAACGTGTGATACTAATAACTTATATGTCGGAAAGTCATGCGGGGCCGGCGGGAAGTTAGGTTGGTCTTTCATTAAATTACATTAAAATTAAGTTTCAAACTGTGAAGAGTCATGTACCATCGTTATCTCACAATAATTCAAAACAATCTACCAATAAATCAATTTAAAACACTAACATATTAACTTCCAAAATACCCGAGTAAATATCTCTACCGCCACGGCCTCCATAGCCGATGAGTCATCACCAACTCTCACAGAAGCGCATTTACCATTGTAAATCGCACATGTGCATCTCTCTTAGACTACACGAGACGGTCTATACAGACCACGACCTCCGCTAGTACTACACGCCCACCGCACACCCACGGACTACTTGAGTTGCCCCAAGAGACACTGACTTCCAACGGGCTACGGCTACGTATTAGTCACTAGTACGGTCGACTTTCTACGGCCGGTAGAGTTCTTACTCGCATTCACATTACCAATTAAACTAATTTATTATCATCAGACATTTCATTAAACTCCACTTCGACTTCGACTGGTACATGTCCCTCTGGCATCTTACGTAAACGATCACTAACAGTTCAACGAAACTCATCAGACAAATTAGCTTTCTAAATCAAATAGGTAATTGTGGATAGCATAGTAAAACAGTGTCGTATGCAATACTCTATAATTTCAGATGCTTCCATTCCAGCACCATGTGACAACCTCCATCCGGTCATCACAAAACGATCACGTGGTTGGGTAACCTCCATCCGGTACCCTTCCACAACACAACGCATCCACGGGTGACCTCCATCCGGTACCCTTCCACAACACAACACATCCACGGGTGACTTCTATCCGGTACCCATACACAATCGTCGTCTCTATGCGACGAACCAACAGCGATCGTTTACATCTCCTAGCCAACGCACGCCACTCACAAACGTGGCCGCAATGCGACGGGAAATCTAGCCCGATTTACGCCTACGACTACGAAGGCCCGGAAGATGTAAACAACCTGAGCGACTTACATACTACTGCTTTACAAAAAAATAGGAGAGAAAAAACAGTTACAAAGAATAAGTTTTGTTGAACTACCTAATTAAAACTAGTTGAAGGTCCAGGAGAACATGAAAAAGAAATTAAAAAGTAATATCGTCAATCTGAACCATAACTAAAATCTGCACGATACTATAAACACTCCTATCACCAATACCAGTAATTTTAACAGTGTTACAAATTCGATTGCCATGAATTATTCACGATATTAATTACGTTATAAGGGAGCACTCGACTCCAGTATCAAAACAAAATGAAAACGACTCACCAAAATACTGCAAAATACTAGCAAGGGTAGCAATAGTGCAGACGACCACACGTCGCTCACTAGCAATACCAACAGACGAGCCATCAGGTTTGCCACCGTTGCATGTTCTTCGGCTATAGGCTTCTTGAGAGTAGTGACCCTCAGTTCCACAATTGAAGCACGTGACAGCAGCGTTCGGGTTACTGTTCTTCATATTAGGAACGCTTGGTTCTCCTTACGAAGGCTTCAAGTGATTCTTCTTGTATTTTGTCAGGATCGAATTCGGGCAGATGCACATGTGACTCGACGACGGCCCAGTCATGACGTAGATGAGGGCGAGAAAGTTTTGATTTTGTTACTGCAATAAGATTCTCCATATCCATGACATCTGTGTGTCCACTTGGTCGGTTACATCCCAACTTCTGATGTCGGAAAGTCATGCGGGGCCGGCGGGAAGTTAGGTTGGTCATCATGCGCCATCTGACTAGTGTTCGAGATATTCCTTCGAAATAAGATCGCAGATAGATCACAAATCAGCTATTTAATTGAATTAATTAGTTGTCTAATCGAAATACATTAATAATAACGTGATGCAAACAGATTGCGATACGAAACGCGGAGAGTTCTGCGCTTGCGTCCGCTCAATATGGCCGCACAACGTAAAGTGCCATCTTCGAACAAGCATAGACCACTCCCAAGAGATGACAGCCGTCAATGTCATAACTTGACGTTTCGCAAAGCACCATAGATCTTGATAGATGACAGCTGCAGGTGACAGATGGCGTTTCGCACAATCAAAGCACCTTCTCGCCGACATATATATTATTAAAACACAACTTTGACTGAATGATCATATATTTTATAAAACTGTTTTCTTTAACATAAACTTTTCACAACAGCATTTGTACTCTATTCTCGCCCGAAATTATCTCTTCATTTTTAATGTCAACTTCAAAGGTGACAGTGACAACCTACTGACAGATAGTGCTTCCACTAATACAATCGATAAAGAGTATCGTAGTCTAACAGCTCGGCCATCCTTCATACCTTCGGTCTCCGAAGGACACGACCTTCCTTAAGTGTAACATAGCACACCGTCTGCTTTCGTATCGTGCTTGTATTGTCATAACGCACCCACCTCAAGTTGATTGGGATACTACGTGTACCCCGTAGGTACTCATGGAATCTCGCCCATTACAGCATACATGAACCTCGCCCATTACGGCATCCATGAACTCGCCCATAAGAGCTTTTGTGTATCTCGCCCATTACGGCCCATCATCAATTTCGCCCATTACGGCCCATTATCAATTTCGCCCATTACGGCATCAATTAATCTCGCCCATTACGGCCCGTATGAACCTTGCCCATTACGGCCCAACATGGATCTCGCCCACTACGGCATCCATTGGAATTTATTATTACGTTGTATGAAAATTGTATTATTATTATTTTTCTATTATTATTCTTTTATATATATATACAGGAATAATTTAAAACCACTGCGAAGATTTTGTGAAAATAAACTTTAAGTAATTTAAATAAACACGTATTTTTTATTTTGATATGTTCTAATACTAAAAAATAAAGTTATTGCTTATCAAAGATCGAGATTTTAAAACTTCATTTATGGACACCGCGCGCCGTGCGTCAGCTGAGCGCTCGCTCGACGCCGCCGTAGGCATGTACTCGTAGGTACCTATCTACACGGGTCACTGAACGCTCATTTTGTTAGATTCGAACTAGATTTTATGCCATGATCTGAGGTGTTTTCTAAGAGTAATTTCAATTTTCCCTTCATACTTTTATGGTTAAGGCCATCAAAATGCAAAAAAATAAAAGAGAAACAAATTCGTTACCTAGAAAAAAATATTAACGTTATGCCGAAGTTACATAGGTACTTCTGCGTTAAGGCGTATTTAAAAAAATTAGAATCAACTACGTATTTACAATAATGTTGAATCAAAACAAATACCTAACTAATTACTTACCATGTATTTTAATATTTGTTCAAAATGAAGTCCACGTCTGTCCAGACATAAACGTGCACATTTCATTAAATTGTCATTTAATTTGTTTAAAACACTAGTGTCACTTTTCACTTCACTGAAAGCGTTATTATTTTTTATTGTTGTCTTCTAGACTTTGTGCCTCCTCTACATCTCGGCGTTTGACTTCTTCCCATAAGAAACAGTCCCTCACTTGTGAACAATGCCTCATCCGTCTACAAGATGTTTACATCGCGGTGATGTAGAAGCCACTCACATAAGGCTCGACGTGGTATTGGGTCTAGGTCATGGAACTGCTGAACCGGCTGAAAGTGGTACGGATGGAGTCCGGCTGTTTTTAGCAGCTTCAATACCGCAGGCTGGCTCACACCAAAGAGATATGCCGCATCGTGGGTACTGACTCTGGGACTTCGTCTGTTAAAATGGTTCGAAGCATTAGGGACCGCGGGGTTATGGATCCCAAAGGCCCGCATACGAGGTATGCTCTTCGTCGCATACTTTCTCCGAATTGCGCTTATGTAGGTTCTCACCACTCAAAAGATAAACTCGTACATCTCGTAAAACTCACGACGGCGGGCGCGTCGCGTGCGCGGGAACGCGAGGACACGTCACATCGGCGCGTGCGTATGAGTCTCACTGTCGCGCGCGTCGCTCGGTCCCGGCGGGGCGGTGGGGGCTGTGGCGGGGGGCTACCGGGTGCGGCGGGGTTGCACGGTGGCATACGCAAGAGAAGACGTTTTCATTGAAGTTTTATTTTAAAAAATGTGTCCATATTCTACCGTTTCGATAGGGATAAAAATATTTAAAAAAAATTTTTTTAACTAATTATGGAAAAGTGTTCTATTACTGATACTGAACCACCAAAAAAAATTTTTGCACTGGAAAAAAAATATTCCTGTATATATATTTTTTTTGCTATATTTTTTTTTTTTTTTATATATATTTTTTTATTCCTCTTCGGATGAGCTTTCGCATCTAGCATGCCACAACTTCAGTTTATCACGAGCTATTATGTTCTTATATGCTCTTTTGCCCCTCTCAGCTGACGTAACCTCAAAGCGATCATTAGGCAGTACGGCTGTAATCTTATAAGGTCCTGAGTATCGTGGTACCAGCTTACCACTCGCTAATCCTGGTCTAATTATTTTTCTTTCTGCCATTACCAAGGATCCAATCTTAATCGGCTCTGGTAATCTATGACTTTTATCATACCGCTCCTTCATCCGAGAAGCATTTGCTTTAACACTTTCCGCTGCTTCGGCCCTCAACTCATTTAGGTTGGTCGTGTACATTGAACCAACAAGATCAGCCGCCATGCGCGGCCTCAGACCACACAATAATTCCAGAGGCGATTTTCCAGTTCCTTTGCTAATTGTTGAATTAATGCCCAACTGTACTTTAGGAAGATACGCATCCCATCCCTTTTGTTCATTACCCATATAAGCAGTGAGAGAACTCAAAATCGTGCGGTTCAACCGCTCAACTTGCCCATTCGCTCGGGGCGATGCTACCGCGTTTAGCACATGCTTAATATTATGTTTTGTGCAATAATCCCCGAAATCTTTTCCAGTGAAAGCAGTTCCTCTATCACTCACTATCCGAACAGGATAACCGAATACTTGAGTTAATTTGCTTAGAGATTTTATGACACCTTTTGCATTTGCACTTGCTACGGCCTCGAGCCATATAAATTTAGTAAAGCCATCAATTATGGCAAATATATATGATTTGCCATTGCTCTTGCAAAAAGGACCTAAATGGTCCACATGTAGTGTATCGAAAGGTGCCGGCACTCTGGGAATAGGGTGCAGCAATCCCGGCTGCTTACCTGTAGGTTTCTTTGTAAACTGACATCCTATGCAACTCGAGACATACTTCCCAACATTCTTTCGCATTTTCGGAAACCAGTACTTGGATTGTATGGCCTCTACACATTTCTCCAGTCCCAAGTGCCCATTATCGTCATGGTAAAGCTTCATAATATGCCATCTAGCACTTTTAGGCAGCACAGGTCTCAATCCTCCATTGGTAACCCGATATAACAATCCCTCTTTAAGCTTAAAGTTTTTGGCTAATCCATCTTTTTTACTTCTGTTAGCTTCAATTTCTGTTTTTAAATTTTTAATAAAATTTTGAATATCCTCATCACCATCTTGTATGGCATTAATGAAATTTTCTTCCTGAATGTGACAGACTGGTACCGGATTTCGACTCAAGGCGTCAACATGTGACATCGATGTCCCTGGTCTATGTTCCACATCGAAGTCGAATTCCTGTAAATCAAGCCACCATCTGGCAATTCGTGGCGACAGATCTCTTTTTGACCATGCAAGTCTCAGAGCGGAACAATCCGTCACGACGCTGAATTTTATTCCCGCAACATATACCTTGAATTTCATAATACTGAAGACAACAGCTAAAGCCTCAAGTTCGAAACTGTGATAATTAATCTCACTCACAGAGGTTTGCCTACTAGCATAAGCGACAACTTTCCACTCTCTATGTTCGTGACATTGAAGAAGTACACCACCCAGACCTACCTTTGAAGCGTCCGTGTGAATTTGTGTTTCACGTTCTGGGCTGTAGATAACAAGAACGGGATCAGATGTCAATAAGTCCTTCAAACATCCCATCGCACTGTCCTGCTCTGAACCCCACTTCCAAACAGTTTCCTTTTTCGTTAAAGCTGTCAAGGGTTTTGCTATAGTGGCAAAACCCTTTATAAACTTGCGAAAGTAGCTGGCAAGTCCTAAGAACTGCCTTAGTTCATGTACATTCTGAGGTACTTTAAAGTTTGCAACTGCACTTACTTTGTGGGGAGCTGGTCGAATTTCCCCGCCAGAAATTAAGTTCCCCAAGTATTCAACAGTCTCTGTTAGAAAGGAACACTTATTCTTCTTCACTTTAATTCCGGCTGCCTCAATTAATTCAAGAACTTTTCTGAGATTAGCAAGACACTCTTCAGCATTACTTCCCCATACGATAACGTCATCAATGTAAACTTCAGCACATTTGTGGACGACAGGCGCCAACATCTCGTTCATAGCTCTCTGAAAGACGGCTGGAGCGTTGCAGAGTCCAAAGCTCATCATGCGATATTGATAGTGACCATCAGGCGTGACAAATCCCGTAAATTCTCTAGACGACGATGCTATCCTAATTTGGTGATACCCATTTGCCATATCTAAGCAACAAAATACTGATTTGCCTGCTAGTCTATCTAATAAGTCTTGAATAACCGGCATAGGATACCTTTCTTTGACTGTGATTTTGTTTAATGCCCTGTAGTCTACGCACATACGATAGCCACCATCCTTTTTTTTCACTAGGAGTACAGGACTTGCAAACGATGATGTCGAAGTCTCGACTATACCAGCTTCAATTAAATCATGAACAATTTGTCTAACAATCTCTCGCTCATGAAAAGATATTCTATATGGCTTATAATTTATAACTTTGTCTTCGGTCAATTTAATAGTCATTTCAATTTTACAATTACCAAGCTCCATGCCTTCACCTGAAAAGCAACCCCGGTATTCATTAAGAAGAGATTTAAGCATGCTTTGTTGATCATTTGTTAATTGTTCTCCTATTCGAGGTTCTTTAACTGTTTCATGATTCAGTAGATCGGCACGAGCTATACAATCTTTAGTGTTCATATGGACTGTTTCATTAGTTCTATTGATCAGTCTTATCACCGCTATGCCATTCGCACTTTCAACTTCGTTGCCCAAAATTTTTTTTTCGCACCTGGGTTTCCTTTGTTCACTTTCTCTGACACTTAAAATCCCACTGGACATAGGATCAGTTCTTACTACAACTTTGTTCATACCAGGCTCCAAACTTACATCTTCATTGGGGTATAACCGAATTTTCTGTGAATCTTCAAAGAGCTCTGCGATATCTAGTACCATATCTTTATTGAAAACATTTAGTTGCTTAGAAGTTTTAATCACAATTATATCCGATGCCTCCGTGTATGGTTGTCCTACTAAAATATCAAAATCCTGCACCTCATCACATACAACATAGAAATCGGTTTGTCTCTTAACACCATCCACAGTTAAAAATGCTGTAGCAGCACCTTTTGGTAAAATCACAGCGTTACCATAGCCTTTGATGACAGTAGTATCATTGACTGTTATATCTAGCATCAGTTTATCACAAAAGCTCTGTCTCATTATATTGCATGAGCTTCCAAAATCTATAAACCCACTCGCTGGATGCTCATTAATAAACACAGTTTTAAAATATTTTTTATCAGAAGATTCAGAAGCGACTGCTTGAACTTTCCTTACAACCTTATCTTGTGGCTCTCCAGTACGTCTCCTACACTCATCTATTAAATGCCCTTTAATTCTACAAAAAGAACAATATTTATGCTGATTTCTTTTTAAATAACATATTGCTTCTGTATGGCCAGCTCGATTACAAAACGAACATCTCTTTTGAATGACTCTCTGCTCTCTATAGCCATTACATACAATTGCTTTATGACCGATTGTGTCGCATTTAAAACACCTAAAGGACTTGTTTCGCTTTGTTCTGTCGGTCTCACTTCTTTTATCATTAACATCATTTTCACTTTTATCATTTGAATTCATAAAATTTGCTAGATATTTAAGTAATGATGTTGTGTCATGACATCCTGCTGACAAAGCTCCAACTTCTAGGAACTTATCTCCAAGGGTACCTATGATAGCTTGCGTGATCACATCATCACTTAGTTGACATGACATGCCAATACCAAGTTTACTGTAGTAAAATTCAATAGCATTTTCTGAAGGTAGCTTAATTCTATTAACAAGCTCTCGAATTTGAGAAAGTTTATTTTTGGTGAATGGAAAAGCATTAATTAACTTTTCCTTCCATTCACTCCAACAGATTTCATAATTTGGCTGCCTCTCATACCAATTCTTAGCATATCCCTGTAATTTCGTCATGCAATTACAAATCAACGTAGGTTCATCCCAACCATACATTTTGGCGATGGCTTCTAAATTCCTAATCCAGTGTTCTATAGAAATCGTAGTTGTTTGAGGGTTGAATTCAGAGATGCAGTCGTTTCGCCCTAAATAACGAATAGCTGGCTGAGCCACCCTTGTAGTCTCTATAAAGTTTTCTTTATTCTGAGTTTCTCTTCTCCGCATATCTCGCACTAGTTCCTCTAAAGCTTCAATACGATCATTACTTTTCTTTAATTGTTTTCTATACTTATTTTTCCCATTATTATCTTTTGTAATTCGTGAGCTTGACACAGAACTAGACCTGCTATCATGTCTACGCGATCTCTTATTACGCCCCATATTTGTAATATATATTCCCCCTTTTTTTTTTTTTTTTTATTTCTATAGTATTAAAACTGACAAACAAATTCTAGTCAATATTGTCCTTTTCACTTAATAATCCAAAATAAGAAAATTAGATGTACAACAACTAGTTCACAATAGAAA
This sequence comes from Diatraea saccharalis, assembly GCA_918026875.4. Lineage (NCBI taxonomy): Eukaryota > Metazoa > Arthropoda > Insecta > Lepidoptera > Crambidae > Diatraea > Diatraea saccharalis. Next base: position 17,624,537 of record OU893340.1, on the reverse strand, counting down.
TTAGTTAAATTAGTTCTGGTTATTCATACACACAAAAAAAACAAATACTAATAATAAGTCCATCGTCACTATCATCATAGTTCGTGACTTATTTTATCACTTCTCATTGCACAGACACACACCAGACAATTTTTAGCTCACTAAAGTTAATAGTTCAAATTGGAATAATCTCACCGGTGTCCTAGTCCTAGTACAGTTCCTCTTTTAAATTGAGTGGCAGCTGATGTAAGCTACTGGCACTGTAAGTGTTGTCGAAGTTGCTCGCACTGAGAATGTTGTCGAAGTTGCTCGAGTCCAACATTAGAGTAGAAGAACCACAATACACGATAAAGTTTGATGTCCCACGACAAGCACTAAGAGATCTTCGACTAACACATATTACTATTGTCTTTGCACATAGACATGTAAAACTTTTGACTAAGAAAATATTTATCATGCATAAGTTTTCTCGCGATCGAAGTAGATTAGTTATTGCAACCGAAGTTTCCTTAGTTATTCTTGTTGCCAAACTACGACTGTAAACGCACGCGAGCTTAATAATCCCACTTCTGAGGTATTAAAACACAACTTTGACTGAATGATCATATATTTTATAAAACTGTTTTCTCTAACATAAACTTTTCACAACAACATTTGTACTCTATTCCCGCCCGAAATTATCTCTTCATTTTTAATGTCAACTTCAAAGGTGACAGTGACAACCCACTGACAGATAGTGCTTCCACTAATACAATCGATAAAGAGTATCGTAGTCTAACAATATATTTTATAATAACTTTAAAATAGAAATTTGAAGTACAAAATATCTAAAGCAAAATAGCGATTTTTTAAAATAAGTGAAGATAAGTGACGTTTTATTATATGGTTACAGCAAGATAAGATTTTTTTCTGAGTGACAATACAACTGACATAATGAAAAGTATACAATGATTATAATATATAAATGAATCTTAAAGTATATAAATACTGCAAGAAAAAGTCTTTATTGCAATAATTTTGCCGTCATACTTAAACATTGAAAAGTATTTCAATACAAAATGCAATTTACCAATTGAAAAATTAAATAGTTTTGATCATTATATTACAAAAAATATCTACTTATGCATTGAAAACCAAATTAAACATAATTTCTTTAGTTTCGGCCTTTATAAAAAAGTTGAACCTCTGTATATGCCATCATATACCGAAAAGAATCGGCAAAAAACTTAGTAAGGGCTGTTATTTTCTCCCTGTTTTATTACTATACAGATATATAAAATTACTTAATTAAACCACGAAGACATTTTTCATCACAATATAAAAAATAACTCATTCATGAATCGATTCACATGGCATATCAAAAAAGTCATTGATAATAAATAATTTTATGTATAAAATGCTCACAAATAATTAGACAAAAGTGAGTAGTCTTAAGCAATTCTAGCAGCACCTGTTTACCAGCATAACGCATTATTAACTTATCGCTTCGTTCGATTATATTTTAGGGAATGATGTAACGACCCGATCCATACACCACTGCAAAGATTTTAAAGAGAGCATGACAAACTTTAATTGCATACTATAATATTAACGAAGGTAATTAGTAACCAGGAAAAATATTATCAATACTCTTAAATTACATACTAATGTATTTTTTTTTTGAAAATAAATTGGATACATCGGTACGCGTATCATACTAGAGGTTTAGTAGCCTTGTAGTACATATTTTTCTTAAAATATCTGGTACTTTTTTCTATTTTCAATAAATTAGGAAAATTGGGATGGAAAAGAATCGATACTCACCAAAAATATCGATACCTCAATGTACCGTTCAATGCTTTTGCTTTTCCCTAGTTGGAAGCAAACTGTTGGAACAAATTTGCCTGCGATGCAAAAAAAAGCACTGTTAAAATATAAAAAGAAAATAAAAAATAAATCTTTTAATAAATAAAAAAAACTTTGTTTTATTATTAACTAATTAACAACAACAACGGTCAATAGTAGTGGCTAGGTAGGTATATAGCTGCAGTATTTTTTATCTGTGAACGGCAATCGGGCTCATCACAGGATAATTCCTTAGCCTTAGATTCTTAGCTGCTTAAAAAAAAGAAATACTGTCATATGACACTAAAACGCTCAGATGTAGGATGAATAATTTTGTTCTACAGTTGGCAGTCTGATACGTAGTATCTCTTATTCGTCTGTGGTTGGAAGTCAGTCGCCGGCGTAATCGGTCGGCCTTGTGTTGGTTGCTGTTATCGAAACCATTCGTCTATAACAATATTTATTGTAATAATATACTACTTACTTATTATTTTATGTAACAATATTAACAATCATTTGAAGTATTTTTAATTTGAGTGATCAAAATGAGTGAATCATCCTTAGGTATGTATGAAGATTAATTTTATAAAATTCTACAAACAGTGATGTATAAGTTTGCATAAGTAAGTTACGGTCGGCTTCTGAATTGAGACAATTAATAAATCTCAACTGATTACTCTCAATAACTTTAGTTTTTTACTTTTCACAAGGCAAATAGTCTGGATGTGAGCTTTTTTATTGCACCATAACTTTTGAAAGATAAATGTTTATGGTATCATTAGAAACATCATCCCCATTGACCATAAACTACATAGGGTATCAGTGACACTGGCTATTTTTTTAAATATATATTGCGGATGTAGAACGCCATTTAAAAAAGTATGATTATTTGAATCATAGCAATATGGGAATCAAATTAAAGGTCTTGACGAGTACATTTAAAATATATAATCTTTGTACATAATTAACTGTTCACTAAAAGGAATAAAATATAAATAAACAATAAAAAAAACACACCTGCTAACATCGAACAAAAATGAAAACAAACAAGTTTAGCCAAATCATAATAGGCTAAACATAGTTATCATTGCAGTTGGTGGACTTTTCTGAGCTTAACTTAATTTGAGATGTGCTTAACTTTAAATATTCAATTCAGAAAACGGGTGTTAGACTAATATTTAAAGAGTAGGTTTGTAATAGTAATTCAGTAGTTATGAGCCCCTCACTCGTGAGGTGCCTCATTTGAGTTCCTCATTTCGACAAAATGAGGGAGTACTCGTTTTTCAATTTTGAACCACCTTATTAAGCTCCTCACTTTTTGAGTGAGAAGCTAAAGGAGGTAGTGGACTTTTTGAGTGAAGAGCTAAATAGCGAGTTGTTTCGAATGAAAAGCCGACTCGATACATACTCAATATATTCAAGATTGAGGGAATGGGTTAAGTTTTATGAGTTTTTTGGAACGATTCAGGTTTGTTTATGTGTTTCTTCGCAAATACGTATTTAATATTTTACAGATAAATGATATTAATTAGTCTAAGTAAAAACCAAAGTTAATAAAAATGTATCGGTTTTATTTAGAATTATATTTATATGATTCGAAATATAAATGATTGATTTTAAAAATGGAACAGTAGGCACTATTGCAAATAAGTTGCGTGTTGTGGTCAATCTGTTAAATAATAATCTAATAAAGTTTATTTCTTAGAATCTAAAGACAAAATATGTTTTGTTTAGCATTATTACCGTCTCCCTCCCTCATTTTGTACCAAACGCCAATGTTGCACGCGCCTCGCTACGTACTCATTCACTGCTACTATAACATTACCTATCCTCACCTCAAATGAGTGGTAACTCACGAGCCCCTCACGAGGAAAAATGAGGTCCTCACTCATCCTCATTAAAAAGAGTGAGTAACACAACGCTATTTTACAAGCTATTATTTTATTTGCTTCGTTAGTTAGTGCGCAAATCTTGGAATTCGAAGATTTGAAATTTTGCATAGACATGTTAGTCAGGTGACAATGCAATATCATGGTGTCAGTCAGTAAGCTGATATAATGATGAATGTCGAGAGAGGTTTTCTACTAAATACATTTTGTCTTTACTTTAAGGTGATGTTCTATGTCAAGTAGTTGATAGACTTTTGTATTGCTTTGTTTTTGTCTTTTCTCAATGGTTTTTCATGGCACAATACATTTTTTGTGGATTATAAGGTTTTTCATTCTTTTGATTCTCCAACTGTTCACGAAAACGATGAAAAAGTTTTTAGTACATATAGAAAAGCAACAAATAAAAGATGCGGAGGTAAGTTTCAAACTATTAACCCAATATATGCAGCAGATGCAATCTGTAGATGAAGCAGTAATTCAAGAGTTAATAGAAAATAACGCTATAGAAGAAACTATCATAAAAGAACTGGAATCTGTGGAGCAGTATAAATCACAGTATATAGGTGCAGAGTTCGACTTAGCACAACTATCACGAAAAGAAAATGTTGATGCAACAAGCAAATGTGGTAGTGAAAAATATACAACACGAAAAATGAGACTACCGAAAATAGAACTGCACAAATTTGATGGTGATCTTTCTAATTGGTTAAAATTTTGGAGCCAATTTAAAAACATAGATGCAGACGAGGAATTAAGTAACGAAGATAAATTCGAATACCTTATACAAAGCATTATTCCTGGCTCTAGAGCAGGTGATTTATTGTAATTCTCCAACGAAATCACAATGAAGTCATAATGATGAAATGACGCACTTGTATCGTATTTGGGTTCGTTACACTCGTTTTTATGAGGACTTTAGTATGCTTTCAAGATCAAGGTCTGGTGATGATGGAGTTGGAAGGTGGTCATAGAAACATAGCAATGAAATGAGCACTTTATGAGAACAACTACATACATAAAATTAACAGCAAAAACACCGTGCAATACAGATGCTATATCCGTAATGAATAGAATGGGACAAAACAAGCTTTTATTTGTGCACAGTAAAACGTAAATAATAATTTTATGCAATATTAACGCTACGAATAAGCTTAAAGTACTTATAATCAAGATTTTGTCTAAAAGTAATTGATTTGAAAAGCTTGTACATTTTTTTATAATAAAATCGGAGACGAAGAAATACACATATTTTTACGCCCTACAAGCTTTTAAGCTTACAAGCTTACAAGAAAATGTTGATTATAATTACTTCTACATTATTTAAATTATACCTAGTCAGTATACAAAATTTTCTTCACCTTTCATATTTAAAACTGTAAGTGGACTGTAATATGTACTTCAAATCTAAATAGTGCGTACTTTATTCGTAAAATAAACACAAATACCCATGTAGATATGATTTAAATATCAATGCAGAAAACTATCTTTTCTATGGGTATGTTCCGATATACACTGCGAGCACTGCGCAGTGGTCTTACTGCTGAAAAATCCGTTCCGTTATGGACTGCCAGTACACTGCTACAGTACCCTAGGAAAATTTATGACGTCGTAAATTGCCGCCATATTTGTACTGTGAGCACTGGAGATTTCGAGGTAAGGTGCTCGCAGTGCTTTTGATCACGTGATCAGTCGAAACAGAATCAGAAAATGATAAGTTTCTAAATAAACAAAAAAAATACTTACGTTTATTATAAGATGGATTTAATTAATAAATAATTTTTTTATACACAATTTTATAATATTTTCTTTTGAAAAGAGGGAATCTTTAATTATATTCACCTTGCATTAACAAATTTGAAAATGGCACCAAAAAATAGGATTAACAGTATACTGGACTGCGTTCCGTTTTAAAAGTCACCAGTATAACTAGCTATAAAGGAACGGGCTTCCAGTATACTAAATTGACGTCATACTGTTCAGTGGTCGCAGTGTATATCGGAACATATTACCCTATATCGTTTCGGTTTTAGGTGTTATGGTACCTTCGTTTTTTTAGATACTTTATTACTGTAACCACAGAAAAGATAAAAAGGTAGAACGATTAAGTGGGCGGGGTCGTGCGACCATCCATATGGCCAAATGGTCATATGAACGTCACGTTATTCAAATTTCTAGTTTAGTATTTGCACAATGTCATAGTGGTCTATGGTGCGTCGCAAAATACGAAAATATGCCGAATTATGCCGTTATTACGGATTGTTTGCGTAGTGAAAATATAAGTCTGAAAAAAGGAGAAATTTCATTTCATCGGTGAGTAAAAAATATTGGTTGTATAACAGTATATCGAGATATAATCACAATTTTTTTTTCGGGAGATTGTCAGTTATTAACATAGTGCTTGCAGATATCGATAAAATGTTATCGATAGTACGTAACCCTAATATTTTGAATGGCAATCAATTTACATGTAATTATAACATTAAAGCAAACTTTTATTAAGATAAATAGTTAACAGTATTTTTTTAAAGATTTGTATGTTTCAGTTTTCCTAGAAACCCCGACATAAAAGAAAAGTGGATTGACGCAAGTGGTAGAAATGGTCAATGGTTTCCTTCTAAAACTAGTTGCATTTGTTTAACACATTTTTCTGAAAATGATTATATTAATATTAAATGATAAATAAAATAATATGATAAATGACTTACATATTTGGGATGAAATATTATGTATTACATCTAATTTTCTGATTATATTGTCAAATTAAATATTATATTGGGATATTATTGAAATATAGTTTCAATGAGACTTCTTAGTTATTATTTTCCATTCTTAATATATTGTGCTTCATATAATACAAAGTTAGTAAAAATAATAATTATGATTAAATATACAAAAAAAAATATATATATATCGATACCGGAAATATCAATTAATGTAAGGGACATACCACGGTTTTTCAGGAGAGCTAAAAAACGATTTCACTTTCCGTAATCTGTCTATATCTTTTAATTGTTTGGTCCGATTTAGACGATATCTAGGGCAAAGTTTCTTAGATTTTTGCATTCTTTAATGCTATAGAATCAAAATGTAAGAAAAGTTTCTATTTTCCGAGATAGCTTGTCCCTTACATTAAAAAAAATATTTACTTGTGCCTTACACTACTTTTATTTAACTTGGGAGCTGTGAAAAATAATGCAGGAAACGTAAAGATATTAAAAACTTATATCAGTTTAATGTAAAGGTAAAGGACTCTTTCGAAATGAATTAGGATTTACCTTTCACAAGTATAATTTGATATCAATTAGGAAGCTTATTGTCATTGAATTAAGATCTATGGTTTAGTTACACTCGTGCTATTAACAGATTACCAATAATATCTAAGCGTGTACCTATTTTATTTTAACAGCTAGTATGATTATAATTATTTTATAAATCAAACTAACTATACATTTGTGTATTTTTTTATTGTTTCAACATCAAGCATCAAAATCGTTATTTTAATAGATACAGACATTTTTCTATCTGTAAACAAAAGTTTTCATTGTTTTATTAGAATACTATTTTAGCTGACAGGTAAAAATCTTCTTACTATAAACCAAAATTAAATCGAACAAAATTTTGCTAGAAACAAGATTTATCTGAAAATATTGTATCATTAAACTGCACTTCTTACAAATTTATTAATACTTAAATATCTTGTAAATCAACACTGTTATTGGTTTAAAATAACATTATTATAAAGATAGAGTATTTAACTGTCTTGAATCAACATCTTTTTGTTTAAATATAACATTATTTTAGCAAATAAAATCTTTTACTACCCCTAGAAATATTATAAATACTAACAAAAGTAAGTACCAGAATTTAATATAAACAAACCTATAAATTGACAGATAAATTATATCATGATTAAACCGTACTCCCTACTTACTAATTCAATACAATCATCTCGAAATAAATGAACAGGCTTTAATAAATTAGGTAGATCCCTAACCGGAATGTGAACAAAGAGTGTTCACATTGACCGAATTAAAAAGTTACTTTTTTTGTCAACTGGATCCTCATAGAGCTACTTAACTGTAAAGTTTTATGTGATTTTATCTAGCTCTTTTAGCCGGAAGAAATTATACAAAGTAACAAGCATGCATACAATAACATTCTCCTTTTCGATAATAAAGTTAGTATAAAATAATAATGAGGATGTAATTGAAATAATAAAAATATTTAAGACTATAATTTAGTTTGGTTCATTTGATTTATCATTATCCTCGTCATTTTCATCAGTATCAGTGAGAACATCGTGGACTTTTGCTTTATTTGGGAGGCGCAAATATTCATCATGGAATCTCTTTGGAATAATACCACTTTCACATAATTTTTTGAGATCATTATATTTTGCCACTGAAATTGGCAATCGTTCCCTATAAAGGGGTGATAAAATATCATCCGAACTTCTACTTTCTTCTTTATTTTCATTTACTTTATCTGAGTCTTTTTCTGTTTACCTTTATTTGTCCTCTTTCCTGTTCTTTTACCTTTGCCTTTTCATGCATTTGTCTGGAGAGATCAATATTATAAGTGGTACCATTTTCATGCATTGTATATTTCACTTGCATATGAGCCAATGCAGATTTTTTAAAAGTGCACACTCTTATTTGTTTCATACGCAGATCTTTGTTTTTAAGGGTTGCTGGAGTAAATATGATATCCGATAGATTATTAAGATACATCCAGTGTCTTTAGAATGAATTGCTGGCAAACTTGCCTGCGTCCCTCACCTTCATTAATAAAAATTTATAAGACAAAGATCTCCTGCTTATTATATTTTTTGTCTTTTTGCGTTTTATATCTGTTATTCTAGAGCATTGCACTAACCAATCTCTTTTTTTTTTTGTATCATCAAGTGCCCAAAAATAATCAAAAAGAGATTTTCGTCTATCTTCTGTTATTTCAAAACATTTTCTGACACATTTTTGTTTCGCGTAATTTTCGGGCTTCTTTTAGTTTTCCAGATGTTGTTGCATAAGCTAAATCTTTTTCTTTTAGAGTTTTTCTTGTTTCCCGTTTATTTTCAGATTTTCTTTTTTTCATTGGTACTATTTGTCTATCTTGTTTTGTCGTTTTTGTAAGATTTTTAGACTTCGTTTTCTTTCTTTTCCTCTTTTGATTATTTTCTTCATCTGAATCAACCGAAATCTCTTTTTCTGACCATAAGTCCGAGTTTCCCGAAGAAAAATAATTGTTTTCTTCTTCTGAATAAAAATCCATGCATGACTTTGCAAATTTTGATGTTAACCGTTGTCTTTTAGCAGTTCTTTTTGTATTGTTATTTTCGTCACTACTAAGTGGAACATCCTGAGATGTGATAGTTGGTTTCAAGACAATATTTTGTTGCTCATGTTCTATTTCATTTATTTTAGGACATAAATTTCTTTGCTCTTGAGGGGCTTCTATATTGTTTTCAGAGATATCTACTTCACAGGTATCTAAAGCAAGTCTTGGCTCCGTTGTATGCTGTAGTGTCTGTATATTCTCATCTTTGTCTGTATGGTTTAATTCAAGTTCAATATTATTTGGAATGACAAAGGTATCTAAGTCAGATGCATTAGCGTCTATATCAATGTTTAGAAGTGATGTCTTGTATATTGTCTTTTTCATTCGGGTGGCTTACTTCTTGTATTGTATCGCACATTGACGTGATTTTAGAATTAGATGCATCGATTTCTAAAACAAGTAGGGGAGACAGTGTCTGCATATTCTCAACCACCTCTTTATGACAAATCTCGCGTGCGTGTGATACTACGAAACTATCAGAGTTGATTGAAGTAGATCCCGCTTCTATTCCGATATTATTAGCATGTGGTTCTTCATTTTGAATAATATTTAATGCTTCTGATTTGTACAAAAATGATTTTTCATGGTTATCTTCATTAATATTGAAAAAATTGTCATCTTGCTTATTAAAAAATGACAGAATCAAAACAAATGCCGGCATGCCGGCAGCGACCTGTTCGTTACTGCTTCCCCCGCCCTCACCGCTTTAACGCTATCTCGCTCACACAAATATGATTTTGAATCTGTTAACAATAATAGTGTAGGTGCACTTATTTGTATTTTTTTTTTAAACCAACTAAGGTAAGGGACAAATTTTACAAATATATTTTTCGTGCAAATGATGTAAAGGCTAAGTTCAAAATTTAAATAATACAAGTCTTATGTAAGAGACATATTTATTTATAAATTGAGATACCTTATTGAGCTTATTAGAGAATCCTCTCAGAGAGAAAAAAAACGAGAGAGAAAAAACGTCCTTTAAATTATTTCTTTCTTTTAAAATGTGCTTAGCCCATCAAAAAATCTTACTGTAAGGGTCCTTTTTTTGAAAGATATCGTAATTTCAAGTATATCAGTCGATGGAGCGGAACGAGCCGATTTCAATGATATATATAACTCATTTTGCCCAAAATGTCCCTTACCTTAATTAATATTTCCGGTATCGATATATAACTAGGTATCAAAAAATAAAACTACGCTTTTAATAGAAAAAAAAAATCTAATTAAAATTATAAAAATCTAGCCCCCTAAGGGCCAAATTGTCATCACTGTCATTTGCCCTTAATATGTGACTCCGTTCTACTAACCTACTTCTGATTAAAACTGACAAAAATCGCAGTTACATTACTACTTTAGCAAGATAGGAATTGGTCTAATTGATCGAGCCGTTTCAAGTGAAGGTTGATTACATACATTGTGAAGTGATCACATACATATGGTATTTATTTTCATTGGATTTTTTTTTTGTGGCAGTTGTGAAATGACAAATTAATAAATTATTTTATTATATTATCCCAATATATTAATCATTTTCTGATTATCGATATCAAATTGTGAATCACAGGGCACTTCACTATTTCAGTTGACAGAAGCGTAAAATTCTTTGCATTATATTTTGAAAAATTGTTTTAATGCAATTTTTCAAAATATAATGCAAAGAATTGTAAATAACATTTTTATGTAATAAAATATGTATTTAAAATGTTTGCACATTAACTTATTTAATATCCGCGCACAAAATAAATTATTTAGAACTAACAAAAGTAATTGTGCAGATTTTTATTATAGCTAGCCATACATTTTGTGTATTACTGTAAAATCACCAATAATTTTACTAATTTTACTGAAACTTTTGTAGCCAATGGTAGCATCGCTCTCTTTGTGAGCTGAATAGGTGAAGTTTTACGTCTGTGTGATATCTGGCACGCGCGGTCCTAGTACTAATGTTAGTACGTTATCATTCTAACCTTTTTATCTGTTCTGTGACTGTAACTACTCATATCATAGACGAGATAAATAATTATTTGAGAAAATGGCTTAATTTATAGAGATATTTATAATCAATTCAAGAGGCTTTGAATGAATAATTAATAGTAATAGTATTCCTACTAGTAACGGTTGTTACAATTTTTTTTATTTAATAAAATTATTTGTTTTATTTATTTTTACTCAACTAAAGTTTAACTCTGAGCTATTTTGACACATAAGATTACTCATAATCACAATAGGTCTTATTTTCTAACTTAGGTTTTAAAACTTTAGAACTTACTAATATGTCGTACATATGTATTTCACTTCGGTAATCTCAAATTGACTCTTTTCTTTATCGAATTTCACCCCTTATTATTTTGCCCTTTGTAATACCTTCTCTGATCTTTCATTATGTTGATTATGACTCACCCCAAACTATCAGTTCGTCAATATATTGTTCTTCTCCCTTTATATCTGTCAATAAATCTGAAAAACATTTACTAAACACTTCAGATATCGAATTTAATCCAAACGGTAATCTTCGATAACAATACCTACCCCAGTTTCCCAATTAAAAGTTGTAAGCGATTGTATGACTTTTCACTCTGTGAGATTAGGTATTTTGAAGCGTTCTGAGTTCTCGACAACTTGTTCAAGGTCACGAGTCTACAATACTGTGTTAAAACTACGACCAAGCTATTTTGATACTTTCCCAATTTTTGTATTTTTTTAGTATTTCTATGGTGAGAAAAAGGAGTCTGTTGTTTTTAGAATTAATGTATGTATGTGAGTTTTTTTTATTGCACCATAACTTTTGAAAGATATAACGGATATGAATGTATAGGGTATCATTAGAAACATCATCCTAAGTTACCACAAAATACATAGAGTATCAGTGACACTAGCTTTATATATTAATATTAAATAGGTATGGGGACGTGTGACGCCATTTAAAAAAGTATGTTTTTTTTAATCATAGCTTTATGGGTATCAAATTAAAGGTCCATTAAAAATATATAATCTCTATACATAATTAGCTGCTCACTTAAAGGAATAAAATATAAATAATTATTTAAAAATTAAAAAAACGACGGCTAAGATCGGACAAAAACTAAAAGAAACAAGTTTAGCCAAATCATAGGCTATATAATATAAATAGCGATGATAATATATCTATAAAAATATAAATATTAATTAAAAAATATTCGTGCCATATTCTTCGTCGACGATTACGGAATATTTTCGTCATCCATAGGAAACATGTTTTTTTTTTCTTGGCATGATCCATTCTGAAACAGGGACTGTTTCCTGTTTTGAAAAGTAGTAAATTAGAATTATATTAAACTAGTTGTGCCCGCGACTTTATGCGAATGGAAAGTAACCTAAGGTTCTTTTCTCATGGCTAGATGCGATGTTATTCGATATCGATGAACGTATTTCACTTCGGTAATCTCAAATTGACACGAATCGCACGCACTTATAAAATGTATGGAAAAACTCAAGTGTTTGCTCATGAGATTGTACTATCCACAGAACATAGAGAGAGATTAGAAGTAGTAAGTGGGCGGGACACGCGTGGCTTGCATATCGCCCATGAAGAGTCAATAAATAATAACTGATATTTTGTAAATTTTTGTTTTATTTAATTATTCGTTGTAAAATAGATTACTACACAATAGTGACAAAGATTTTGGGTTCGTTTCTTATGTTTTTGTAAGATAAACAATAATTGCAATGTACTGAAAAAACCAATATAATAGATTTGTAACGTTTTTTTCGTCTCCTGAAAAGTTGCATTTTTGCAGTTATTATTTATTGATTCTTCATAGACGATATGCGCTTTTACTCATATGACGCCCTTTCCTCGGTTTTACGTTTGTCAGTCGTTCGTCAATCGTCGAGTGGTGATTTTACAGATTTTTTCTATAAAAAATACCGTTAAAGCAAAACAAAGTATACAATCTAACTAATGCAAACATTTCCTTTCACTGATAAGTACAATTTTAGTGCTAAAATATAAAAAACGTAATAATTTGACAGAATGTCAAATAAAATATACATTGTTTGCTCAAACCAACATTAATGTTTCTAGACAGCAATGTAAATCATTTTGTGCACTTTTGCAAAAAATAGTGCTGTTCCTCCATTGGTCTGAAATGTACAGATCGGCTGTTGCTGTTCGAAATCGTATTGTTAATAATATGGATCGTAATCGATAACTAAAACATATTTATTTAGAGCTTTTCTTTCATAATTTCATAACAACGTTATGGATAAGTATATGCCATAATTATATAAAACTAAATACTACTGTTTACAAGAGAAAATAAAAGATGAATTGATACTGAACAGATGAAATAATGAACTATCCAGGAACTTATTTACGAAGATTCGGTTAATTATTTACACGCAGATAAATGTTAAAAAATGCTGATGTGCGAAAAATATCTAAGTTGCGAAGTATATCAACGTTTTATGAAAAATACATAAATCAAACGAAACTTCGTGAAAAGCTAAGAGAGTTGGTCTAACAGGTCTTATTAGAAACTGGTGAAACTGGATTTCACTTATTTTGCATTACTTATATTTCAGTTTCCCTAATAACTTTACAACGGATTGCCCTGTTTACATAATTTATTTAGTCCTATCCGTTTTAGACCTAAACCTATCAAATGAATTTCAAAACAACATACTATATAGATAAATATTTATATAGATATTTGTATAGACAAACAAAAAATCATGTTTTCAACTAACGTAATATTGTTGGTGGTGTGAATTTAATTTACAAAATTAATTTATAGACGTCGATTTAATTTACTTTATTATGATGATTCATAATCAGAAACCATTATTATAGAAATCGAGTTAAGATAGCCACTTTAAAGAACCGCCCACAGAACAGCTTTTATCAGTTTTTTTGTTGCTCCATATTTGCACATAAGTTTATAGACGCATGTCTCAAACGTATGTGACTTTATATGTAGATTGACGTTTGTACGTACTTATCGCTTTTGTGTCTATCTTCAAACTTTTTTGTCACGGCTTTCAAACTCATACTTGACCAGCAATTCCTTATTGTCCAGTCGTTGCAATTAATAATGTAGCTATTACTATTATTACAGATATAAAACTTAGAATAATAAAGTAAAACAAACATGGATATGATCAATTTATTATTGTAATGATCATATTAGTTATTATGAAATTAAATGAAAATATCTTTATTCAAGTAGGCTATTACAAGCACTTTTAAATCGTCCAAAAATGTTTTTCCCCTACCACTTGTTCAGGACGTCTTTTAGCTGACAAGAAGAACTAGCGAAAGAAACTTACCAGCCCATTATCATAAGTAATGACATTTAAATAAATCATGTCATTTCATATGATTTCACAATAATAAATACAACTTTCAAAGTCTGTAGGACATAGGTTGAACATATAATTAGTCTTTATAGAACAAAGCGAAGGCTATTAATTCCATGCATTGAGATCCTTAAAATAATCATCAACTTTATAATAGCCTTTTGAATTTTAAATTTATTTATGGGTAGGTCAACTACGAACTTTATTGAACATAGCAATGCATTTACCCAGAAATGATCCTCTGGTTATCTGAAGTCTGAAGCTTGGAATGGCAAGTTTATTTATATTTCTTGTGTTAAGATTATGAATACTACTTTCTTTTTGTGAAGGAATCGTAATGTTTCCTTGCGTACATAATATTTTCATTGATGTATTGAGAAGCAACAGTCAAAATATTTATTTCTTTAAATTTTTCTCTGAGAGATTCTCTAGACCGTAAATTATATATAGCGTGGACAGCTCTCTTTTGTAGAATAAAAATATCTTGAACGCTAGCCGCAGAACACAACAATAGATTATACGTCATTACACTATGAAAATAACTAAAATATACCAATCTTGCCGTTTCAACATTTGTCAAGTCTAATTTTCTTAACAGCAAATGCTGCAGAACTCAGTCTACTTGACAAATTATCAATATGAGGATTCCATTGCAGTCGGGAATCTAGTGTAATACCAACGAACTTTGTCGATTCCACCAACTCAATTTTTCACTATTTACATTTATAAGTGTATTAACATGCCTCACATTAGGTAATGCAAACTTTATGTATTTCGTTTTATTTGAATTAAGCTTTAAATAATTACTATCAAACCACAATAGAACATTGTCGAACTGAATTACATTTAACTGTTTCATAACAAAATTTAAAGCTCTTTATTTATCAACTAATATGTCACATCACTAATATGCACAATCGGAATGATACCAGTAAGAAAAAATTACAAATTAGGCTTAATGTAATTAATACAAAAATTCTGTTGTTTTCATAATTTTTGTTTTTTTTTTACACTTTCCTCGCTTAATTATATATAATTCCACAGACATATGATAGAGTTTATCATTAAGTTTCTTAGTATTTGTAC
This sequence comes from Diatraea saccharalis, assembly GCA_918026875.4. Lineage (NCBI taxonomy): Eukaryota > Metazoa > Arthropoda > Insecta > Lepidoptera > Crambidae > Diatraea > Diatraea saccharalis. Next base: position 17,609,088 of record OU893340.1, on the reverse strand, counting down.
TGCGTTTTTTAAAAGATATTTTAATAAATTATATAGGGAAAAGCGTTATTTTTCAATATTCACTTGGTTGCAGCAAAATCTAATCTTAATAGTTCGCACATAAAATGATGTCCCCAATTTTTTAAAATGTGCATATACTTTTAAAATTTTTTCCCTTCTGGTATCCCCGTATACAAGCTGCACAGCCACGTGATAGTTCAACATTCATGTTAAAGTAAATTATTTATTATCACGTTGAATTAGAGTTTGTTTTTAATCGTGTGATTTCTTAGCTTACTTTCTTTTTGGGATTTTGTTTATGTTATCGCGAACGTATCGCGTGGCGGTTTTTCATGTGTTCCTTATGAAATAGTCATTAATCTGGCATAAATAATATTGTTATGGCTAAGAGAAATTCAAAGTTAAATTCAAGCAATTTTTGATGGTTTTGGTTTGTAATATGATTGTTTTTCTATATATCAGTGCTATTTCAAAATTTCGACGCTACTGTTTACTTTACGACTATATAAGAGATATTATTCTATTTCTTTTATTTCGTTTATAAAGAACAGTAGCTCAATCCAGGAGCTCAAAAAAGTGTCTTTGCGCATTTTATGCAAATCTTTCTCTGGTATTTTGGGTTTAATTAAAAAGATGAGCAAAATTTCCAAAAAGTTAGGCCACTTATTTCTATACCAAGAGTTATTCTTCACTATTCAACAAGTCAAAATTGTTAATTTATTTTTGTTTCCGAGAAAAATCACGCAGAAAGCACAGTTGAGATGTAATATGGGTCTTAATTTAATAATAAGATATCCCTTAGACGCATCGAAAACTTGTATTACCGTATTTTATTAATAACGAAGAATTAAAAAAAAATATACTTGTTCAATATTCTTCAATAATCCACCTGACAGACAAATAAATAAAAATCATCTCTATTGAACCTCTATATTGTAACCGCATTGCACTCAACGTCAAATTTTACATCAAGTCACGTTCAATATAATTTTTCATTTCCACAGGGATCAGTCAACTCATACCTCTGGATACAGTTAGTGTACGGCAGAAGATGACCGTGTTCTCAGGCAACGAATACGTGGTGGTTGATTTGAACGGGCAGCAGCTGTTCCATGGCAAGGAGTCTGGTGGCGCACTCAATTTGCTTGTTGGCAAAAATAGAGCATTTGACATCACCATCACAGATATGCAGGATAATAAGGTACTGTTATAGATACCTCGGGCCCTGTGACAGCATAGAGATTCAATGAAATAAATCCTTAGTAATTTACTTTTGAAGTAGGTTTTATTGGATTGAACTTCTGTGGCGACATAGAACCACTGCGCTTATATTGCCACAATAATCGATGGCAAGACTGAAGCTTGTAACGGCGTGCTGTACCACCGTTTATTTCGTCCTAAGTTTCAGCATGCAAACTTTTTGTCTTTGATATTCAATATAATTTCTTTTTGTTATTCATCTTTCGTAATTTGAAATTTCGACTAATCATGTATGCTCTTTATGAATGTCAGTACCTAGGTACGTAAAATTCATCTTTTGTGAACATGTAATTGTAAATCGTATAAATTTAAATATAAAATATTATAATAATGAAGTGATTATTATTAAAATAGAAATTATATATTATTTAAAATGAAATTATGTCTTGAAATATTATATCACGAGATAGTGCTGCGATATCTACATCGCGCTTATTAAGATTCGCCGTGCCTTAAGCCGCTGGTTCAGTTTGCATTTGCAGTAGTTAATATCCCTAAGATTCTCTCTTCCACATTGGGCCCGCGCAGAGGGTCATGGCCCATCCTCCTTAAACATCCATGAGGAAGTCCTGAGCACCTGAAGTGGGGACGTAAAGGTGCTGATGATGTAATTTAAATAGGCTTCAAAAATGCTTCGTAGAAAATGAACCGTACAACAAATTAATTAACGAGCAGAACTGACAGACTGATGGAATAGACGGCGGATTGGTGGGTGTCAAAGGCTGAAAGAACGGCTTCACGTGCCTTCTGAAGCATGGATGAGCTCGAGACAACAAATAAAATTTTTGGTCATCCTTCCTGTGGCCGGCCTGAACCTGCTAACTACTGCGCCGTCAAGCTCCTCGCGTGACCTTCACTTGTCTTTGACCCGGCTGTCAATTAATTTTGTCCGTGCAAAGTATCCTTTCCATTCTTGTTTAGTGCACATCACTCTTAGCCCACTCGTAGTTTGGCGTCTTGTATCACTATTATCTATGTCACACAACACAGTAAACCCATTAGCCTTTCTACTAAGCGCGCAAACACTTAAATTTTGCTAGACTATTTTTGAAAGCCATAAGTTTTTATGTTTTTCGTAAAGAGTTGATAGCTCAGAAAGTGAGTTTTTATAACTAATCTGTTTCGTTACAAAATGGATAGGTCAGAAAGTGAGCTTTTATATTTTGATATCTTTGTGGAAGATTAAAATTCCTATCTTTATATTTCCTCTTAAAAAAATCCGGTGGAAAATGGGGTTAAGTTTTAAATATATATAACGGGCGGGTAGTCCGAATGGGCTATTACGAAGCCCAAATAGATGGTCCATATCAGAGGACTATCTTTAAAATAACACCGCAGGCGTGGTATACCAACGTGGCTTTGTTCCATTTATCACTTTTCATACGAAAATATAACGAGATGAGCGTGATGTCATCGGATGTCTTTACTCCTCGGCGTTTGGAAACAGAATGTGTGTCAAAATGGCGGCAACTTGGTTTTTATAAACGAACTGTCAAAGTCAGTGTCACCATTCTAATAAAATTAAAAGTATCGATGATCACGCTCTCTTTACAATCGAGTAATTAAGTAATCGAGTAACTAGCAATTAAAATAAAAGAAACTAAATTAAACGATCTTCGTAAAGATGATGCGACACGGCCATTCTGGCAGTCGCGTTTCTGTAACAAAATAGAAGAGCTTTTCTGAGCTAGGTATCTGTAAACCTAGTCATTTGGGAATTTTGATTTGAACTAGAGTCTCGATCATCATTTCTTAAACATCAAATTTATTACCAACGGGTATTTTATCACAATTGTAATAAAAACGGTAGTTAAGTAAGCACATGTAACTTATAAACGAATAGAAATTGTATAGGAAAATGAGCTGTTTTATCAAGTATATTTGGTCAATGCAAATGCTCCACGCATACTTAGATAAGATAAGATAAGATCTTTATTTGCCAGAACACAAGTCATTGAGGTCACAAATAATCAGACAAGTACAGTATTCTGCCTGCGGACAGGCGTGCAAATATTGTTATTATATTATTAACTTATTACATTTTTTATTATCATATTATATATCAAACATCTCATAAAATTACAAATTATTATTATATATTATCATTATGTCATGGTTTTTTTTTTAAAGCTAAAAAGTCTTTAACGCTATAAAAGCAGTGTTCTAGAAGCCACTTTGTCAGTTTTAGTTTAAATTGATTCATGTTTAACAGTTTCATGTCATCTGGCAAATTGTTATATAAAATTATGCACATATTGTAAATATTGTTTTTATAGATGTTTTTAAGACAAGGAGGCTGATACAACAGGTTTCTATATTTTCGTCTTGTTTGTCTCGGAATAATGTCCACACGTTTACTCCAGTAATTGGAATGAGAGTGAACAAATACACAGATATCTTTTATGTACATACAAGGTAGAGGCAAAATATTAAGCTTTTTGAAAAGTGGCTTACAGCTATCATCGAACCAAGCATTACACATAACACGAACACACTTCTTTTGAATTTTAAAAACTCTGTTTAGATCTACGGAGGCTCCCCAAAGTATCAGGCCGTAGCTTAAAACCGACGACACATAACCATGATATGCTGTTAAGGCAGCTTCAACAGAAACTGTTTGTTTCAGTTTCTTTATGGCGAATACAAACCGGTTAAGTTTTCCACATACATGGTCAATGTGCTGCTTCCAATTAAGATGTTTGTCAATAATGATTCCAAGAAAACGTATTGAATCTACTTCTTCTATTACGTCATTTCCGAAATTAATTTTTAAATGAATAGGGTTTGAATTGTATGATCTAAACTGAATTAAGCGTGTCTTACCTATATTCAACTTTAAATCATTTGAATCCAACCATTTAGTAACGTCTGATAGTGCTGAGGTTATTTTACATTCAAATGTGTCACTATTAGTATTATCACATTTAATAACAATTGTTGTGTCATCTGCGAACATTATGCATTTATTGTTTGTGCTACGCGGCAAATCGTTTACGTATACCAGAAAAAGTAGTGGCCCAAGTATACTTCCTTGAGGAACACCGGTATTATTTATTCTGAAATCAGATTGATATGACTGTTTTATATGTATATTATATTTCTTTACAATTTTACTCACCTCGGTAGCCTGTAATCTGTTGTTTAAGAAACATCTTATCCATTCAAGAGCATTACCTCTAACACCACAATTGCATAGCTTGTGCAAAAGCTTAGAGTGACTTACAAAATCAAAAGCTTTGCTCATATCTAGGCACAAAGATACAACAGGAGTTTTGTTATTGAGGCTTTCAGTTATGTGACGCATAAATTCAAAACATGCCAAAGAAGTTGAGCGACCCTTACGAAAACCATATTGGTCTGAATGTAAGGTATGGTGTTTTTCAAGAAAACTCAACAGCCTAGAATGCATAGCTCTTTCGAAGATTTTAGACATGATTGGTACTAAAGTTATAGGTCTATAGTTATTTGGATCCAGTTTATTGCCTTTCTTAAATAAGGGTTTCACAATACTGATCTTTAGTTGCTCTGGAAACTTCCCCTCACTAAATGACAAATTTATAAGATGAGTCATAGGATGGCATATAAAAGAAGCACACGATTTAATAATATGTGTAGTAATACCATCGTAACCATTTGACTTACTATTATTCAAAGAAAGGATAATTTTATAAGTTTCATTTACATCCACAGGTCTTAGAAACATTGTAGAAGAATTCGTATTTTCAATAATTGATCGAGATGTCGTAATATTTGCAGAGTCATTGTTTTTAGTCAAATTTATAAAATAATTATTGAAAATATTGCTAATGTCAAAAGGATTATTGTATATTTTATTGTCATAAGAAATGGAATTAATGTCGTAATTATATATATTATTAGAAGTCATTGATGATATTGTATTCCAGGTAGCTTTACATTTATTTTTATTATTTCGTATATATCTATTGTTATAAATTTTTTGTGCACACAAAATACATCTTTTTAAAATACTGTCATATCTTTTTAAATTAACTTTATTTTCTGATTTACCATGTTTAAAATTTTTGTATTTTAAATATAAAGATCGCTTAACCTTGCACGATTTTTTAATACCCTTCGATAGCCAAATCAGTTTTTTTGAACGATTATTTATTTTTACTTTAATGATTGGGAAGCAAAGGTCGTAAAATAGGAGTATCATATCATAAAAACTCTGGAAAGCATCAATAAAATTAAAACTATCTAAAACTTCCGAAAAAGAAAGAGACGACAAACATTCACAAAATTTAAACATGTTATAGTAACTATAGTCACGTCTTTCTTCAAACCAAGTAGAGTAGTGTTTTTGTTTATTTTTTATTTTTATTCGAATTGTTTGAGCTGTTTCATGATCTGATAGCCATAAATAATGAATTTCAGGGATCACTGATTTAATATTGCTTGCAATTTGGTCAATACATGAGTTTTTTCTAGTAGGTTCAATTATATGCACGTCTAAACCATAGTTTTGTAGTGTACCTAATAAATTATTGGTGGCAGTATCTCGTTTCAAAATATTAATGTTCCAGTCACCGCACAGCACTATTTTTTTGTTCTTATATTTAGTGGTAAACAAACATAGAAGTTTATCCAATTTATATAAAAATATTCCTATATGTGATTTTGTTTGAACTGGTATTCTATAAATATTTACTATTATAAGTTTTACTCCTACAACTTCAATGCCGCAACATTCGAAATAGTTGTCTGTCGCTATATCTGAAATAAAAGGTACTGATTTTACCTCTTACGTCTTTTTAATAATTATACAAGTCCCGCCTTGGCCTTTTTTACGACAAAAATTAACCACCAATTTATAATTATTTAGCTTAATATTTGCCTCCGAACCCTGACGAATAAAGGTCTCACTAAAGCAGATTATATCTACCTCCCTGCCATTTTCTTTGAATTCATTAATAGCAATGTTCAGTAAATCTAGCTTATTACAATGGCCTCCTATATTTTGATTAAATATAATTAAATCGCTACTATCCTTACATATCACATTTTTAGCACTTTGAGAGATATTATGCAAAGAAGCACAAATTTTAGGAGCGAAAACATTTGACAGATTCACGCGACGTATGACCGTGAACATTATACGAATAAAATATATTATGTATAAATTCAGATTGATAACGTATAAAGTCTATTTCTATATTAATTTTAAAACATAGCGAATATAGAGAAAGTAGCTTATCGCTTTACATAACAAATTTACATAACATAATATAACATTCTACTAACATTTTGAAATCAATATTTATTATATTTTTATTTAGGTATTTACTATAACGCACAGACAATAAAATTATACTAATATCTTTCAATTTAAATAATACATTGCACAGGTTGGAGTACAGTAAATGAGGATTTTTATCATTTCCACCTAAAGACAAAATTATAATATCGTCCTTTTTAAATGTATATTCATCACTAAGTAGGCTATTTACCACTTGAGTACTCGATGCATTTATGGCTTTATTAGCGCCGTTGTTTTATATGTATCATTCCATTTACCCGCCCTTGTATGTGATAGTTTGATTGACAGCCCTCTCACACTTTCATCCCCAAATATATGGATAGTTGACTTTTTTACAGTGTTTAGTGTATCATATTCTTGACTGGTGGACTGGTTTCGTTGAATTTTTAAGTTCGTAGAAGATGTCGCTTTATTTTGTGGAGGTGTTTTTGGTGTACTAGAAAATTTCATACGATCATTTTGTAGTGTCATTTTGATTTTAAGTTCTGGTTTGTTGGGGGAGGTATTCAGCTGATGCGTATTAAGTTCAATTACACTATCATTTACTTCCCGTTTCTGTTTACTAAAATGACTTCTGATCTTATTTCGTATAGTAGATTGCGAATTCGGTGTAAATTGACTTAGATTTTTTAATTGTATAGCTTTCTGTTCATGGCTTCTTATTCTGTCTTTTAACACATAAGTTTCTGAAAGCAAATTCTCAATTTCACTTTCTGCTATTTGAAGTTTTGTCCGTAAATCGATAATTTCTTTTCTCATATCGTCCGCTTGACTATAGATCATCGACTTTTCTGGGCAGCTTCTATTACATAACTTATCTGATGGAAGTGAGAGATAATCATTTTCATTATCATCGTCACAAGAGAGATCAGACAATACTTCAAAGGAATTATTTATTGGAATTGACGAAATTGAATTGATGTTGTTTTCGAATTATTGCGTATAAAGTTACTTTGCTTTTTTATCACATTAGTTAAGCAGGTACATTTCCAGTTACGGCGGCTCGACAGTCATAAGGCAGAATAACTTGTATGACACATTGCAACAGTTTAGATGGTAGTTATTTTCACAGGTTGAACAAGTTAAATATAGCCTGTCTTTAATTTTTTTACTATATTTAGCGCAATCAGTAGACTTACTCTTTTTTCTAGTTATGACACCCGAAGTTTTGCGAACTTTTGTTGCCATGTTTATTATGTGTATTTAAATTTCTTTTCTACTTAATAAAAAGACAAAATTGTGATACTATGAAGTGGCGGGTTTGAACCTCGTAACTTTGATATCGTAATTCTAGCACAGTTGCCAATGCGCCAACTATGACTTAGTTGGGATTGTGAAATTACAGAATTGTATCGGTAATCAACTTCGTAGTTTTTACTTACATCGACAGATGTCACTGTTTTATTTTTAAAAGCATGCTACAATACCGTATTTGTTTAGTCCTTAGATATCTTTCCATTAGGTGGCGCTTTTGTTCAATGTTTACAAAATTAGACTGTAAGTGTTATCCGCAATGGATAAATTCGTTTGCACTGTCTCAATTTTTTATATTTTTCAAATAAAATTAACGATCAGCTGATTGAACATAATACTGAATTGTAGTGTAGAATATTTGTAGTTTCACTTATGATCGTTCACTTTTAAAATAGGTTATTTATATAATGTTTCAACAGATTTTCCGATGATTAACTTACTTATTTAATGCTGCGTAATAAAACGTTTCATGCTGCTTTAATTCTCATTCAGTGATTTCACTTTTCACTCAGATTAATTCACTAAACCACCGAGTCCTTCGTAAATAAGAATAACACGTAATATTTTGAGTCTATCAACCTCAGACCAAATAAAAAGTATAGACGGAGTTTCGCCTAACAGAAAAGAGAAGCCGACAAAACTACGCCTTGGCGTATTCGTACACAGTTTCACGCACACATACATAACCAAACTACGCCTTCCTTATCAGTCTAACTAAAGACAGCGTGCGGAACGTTTCATTATAAAAAAAATAAAAATTTCTTACTAACTGCCGAATTGTATAGTAAAAGGTTGTTAAAACCAATTCTCGAAAAATAAAAAGCAGGATGGAATCACATTTCACACATAAGTATTGGAGAAAACTTACATTTTCAGTAATTTAAAAATTAAATTTAAGTAATTGCTTGGAACACAAAACCTCAGCTAAATATTACCATCGTTAAGCGTTATTATTTACCCCGAAATCAGGTGACTTTAATTTTATAACGCGTTATTTCTAACAAAACACAAATAACGTTATGTATTTTTTTCTTGTTTTATGGAAATGATATTTAATAAATTTTGCATTCATAATGCTACATAGAGGTCCAGATCACAGATATTGAAGTGTTAGAATAACGAAGTAAAAAATAAAAAACGGGTTTAATTTTTTACTTCTTTATTTTTACTAAACGGGTTTGCATACATTTTTTCATTTCCAAACCGACATCAAAATGTGAAAGAGAAATGGATTTCAGTTATTCGTAATAGTCGAAGTGAACCTTCATTGAATCCAACTTCGCGCAGCGTAGTTTGTTCGACTCATTGTAAGAGCAATGATATGTATTTTACTATAAAAGGCTTACGTCGAATAAAGTAAAAACTTATATCCAAAGGTTTCAAACTTTCTATATATTAAAATTTTAGCTAACATAGTGGAAGTTTTCAAACTTAACTTAAAAATTAATTAAATACTCTCCCTAATGTATGGCCTCCAATAATAATTACCTACTCTTAAAGATTGTAGAATATCTATGCTGTATATTGACAAACGAATTAACATTATATTAAATAGCATAGCGTTAACGTTAACTCTATAACGTCGTAACGTTAAGTTATTGGGGTGTTTTTAATGACTATGGTCACACTGGCACGCACACTACAATCGCTAAAAATCGGCTTCACTTTGTTATTCAGCGAACTCCGTCTTTACTTTTTATTTGGTCTGAGCTATCAACAATTTAATCACTTAAAATTTTGATAAAATCCACTTAATCTATTTTTAAACCAATTTTCAATACGGAGCTAATGTTTATCTGGCTAGTAGCGCCATCTGAGTAATCAATGCATTGATTATTGTACTCGTAGCAAGTATGATGCTGTAGTCATGAGCGGTCCTGTACGCCGTGGTCCACAGTGGCTCAAAAGGAGATGGGGAAATTTCGATGCTGGGGTCTGGGTCTTACATAAGATCGTGGTCCCCAGAGGTTCAAGTCTAATTAATTATTTTGAATTCACTATGTAATATCACTACATAGTATAAAACAAAGTCACCTTCTCTGTCTCTATATTCCTATGTATGCTTAAATCTTTAAAACTACGCAACGGATTTTGATGCGGTTCGTTTTTAATAGATAGAGTGATTGAAGAGGATGATTCCCACTACTAAGGCTCAGGCTTTCGTGTGGATGGAATCGAATCAAATGGAATAGGGTGAATGAATCATGACCATAGTGGATCTAGTGCGGATTGGTGGGTATAAATGACTGCAGATGCAACCGGGACGAACGACTTAACATCGAGATTAACATCGACATCGAGGAGATCGAGATTATACATTTTTTGTCATCCATTCCTTGACCGATCATTGCTATAGTTGCTTAACAACCATACCGAAGATCAATCGCGTTAATCACTGAACCATTGAGCGTTATATAGCTGCCATCGAAATCAGTAAAATTTTGGAAGGTGTCTAGAAAGTAATCGAAACCATTTTATGTTATCTAGTAGGTGATTTATTATCCAAAGGAGTGTTAAAGACATTATATTATCTTTCTAAATAGATTATTTGTGTATTCCAGGTGATCACACTTCGTCGACCATACACCTTCGGGCCTGACAAGATGGAGGTGACGGTGTGCAATCAGCTGGCCAGCGTAGTGCGCCAGGAGGTCACGTTCATGAAACCGGTGCTGAACATCAACGATCCTCAAGACCGCCTCGTGTTAAGGGTCAAAGGACCAGCTGTAAGAACAGGAGAATGTGACTTTGAGGTGGGTGAAGCATTGATCTAGCTTGTCTACGGCGGAAATGATAGGCTTTTAAATAGAAACAGGCGTGGAAGTTCATTACTGTAACTGTGGAACTATGATATTTAGAAACTTAGACACTCAATAAGTATTATGGAGCGCAATAAAGAAATTGATTTGAATCAGTATCTGCAAGATATGCATTGCCTACCCACCCGCATACAAATGCATTTGCACAAGCGGCATGTGTATATTAGTCCCATATTCTCAAAAATCAAAAATTACTTTTTAAGGAGCTGGATGTATCAGTGGTTAGTGCGTTCCTTCTGCCATGTAAAAGTTATGCAACTTTCGCGAGGCCTGGTCATTTAATGGGTGATTAAAAATATACTATTTTAAGCTATTCCATTCTTCGGAAGATATCATCACTATCCCTTTTACGTCCCCACTCTTATTCTCTTATCATGTAACTCTGAGGACTCTCGTAATAAATTGTTCACAGAAGTGTGTGAGACCAGCGATTATACGAATAAGCGATTTTGACGTATTGGAATAGTTCACTTTTTACGGTCATTACGATTATAAGCTGTCGGTTGAATTAGCGAATATGCCTGCTGGTCTTCCTTATGGATGGTTTAGGACCAAGGATTGGCCACGATCCTCCACGCTGGCCTAATGCCAATCGGAGGGTATTAACGATTGCAAATGCAGCCGGCACTGACGGCTTAACGTGCCTTCCGAAGCATGAAATGGCAAGAAATAATGATTTTTTGGTTATTAACGATCGTGGCCCGCGGCGCTTATCCGTTATGTCACCGAGTTACTAGGATAGACATAAGCTGTTACGTTTGTATATTATGTTCAGCGTTTATTTTGACGCATCTCATTTGTTTGTTCAATAGGATTTCAACTATACTCCACTAATTAAAAAATATTATGCAATTTGCTTCCAGATATTTACCCCTAGCAAGAAACGTGTAGGTGTGATTCGCAAGCTTTGGGGCGGATGTGCTCGGGAGGTGTTAACTAGCAAAGACAACTTCAGAATAAACTTCCCGACAGATTTGGACGTGCGCTACAAGGCTGCACTCATAGGAACTTGCTTCCTAATTGTGATTACTTATAATATTTCTTAAGTTATACTAGTTTTAGCTGACGACATATACGCTTATGTTTTTCACTTTGCCTACTATAGCGTATATTATACCATGACCATTAAAAAAGGAATCATTTCAAGATCAATGAGTATTTCTAGTACTATTACCATATTTAGTAACAGTAGAATACTATATCAAAAGAAAATGTACTCCCTGTCTATTCTCGGTACGCTCATATAGAAATGCCCATCGTTTGCTTTGTCAGTTACCCAATTATTTGGAGTCTGCGTGATATGTATTCTCTTTCCATATTTCTCGATCAGTCATATTTTCGGCATTCACTAATTTCTTTTTAATATCATCATTCCCACATTCTATTCATTCTCTTTTCGGATTCCATAAAGTTTTTGGTAACATACCAAATCACCATCTCGTTTCTTTTCATCACCTAGATAATCTGTTGTTTACCAATTTTTCTGGCATGATATGTAGTGATGAGCCCCTCACTCGCGAGGTGCCTCGTTTGAGTTCCTCATTTCGACAAAATGAGGGAGTACTCGTTTTTAAATTTTGAACCAACTCATTAAGTTCCTCACTTTTTGAGTGAGGGCTAAGTAGCGAGTTGTTTCGAATGAAAAGGCGACTCGATACTTACTCAATATATTCAAGATCGAGGGAATGGGTTAAGTTTTATGAGTTTTTTGGAACGATTCAGGTTTGTTTATGTGTTTCTTCACAAATACGTATTTAATATTTTATAGATAAATGATATTAATTAGTCTAAGTAAAAATCAAAGTTAATAAAAATGTATCGGTTTTATTTAGAAATATATTTATATGATTCGAAATATAATTGATTGATCGATTTTAAAAATGGAACATTTGACACTACTGCAAATAAGTTGCGTGTTGTGGTCATTCTGTTAAATAATAATCTAATAAAGTTTATTTCTTAGAATCTAAAGACAAAATATGTTTTGTTTAGCATTACCGACTCCCTCCCTCATTTTGTACCAAACGGCAATGTTGCGCGCGCCTCGCTACGTACTCATTCACTGCTACTATAACATTACCTATCCTCACCTCAAATGAGTGGTAACTCGCGAGCCCCTCACGAGGGAAAATGAGGTACTCACTCATCCTCATTAAAAAAGAGTGAGTAACACAACGCTAATGATATGATAATTCTTGATATGATATGATAATTGTGATGATAATTCTTCACTTTGTTTATTCTAAATGGATATTTAATATTTAATTATTAAAATACCTCTATATGAGATTCGGAAATACACGCAGAGGAAGTGGAGAACTGGTAATAAGTATATTAGGCGTAAGTTCACCGTCAGATTCGGTATTATTCTGAGCAATCCTGTTTTTGCACGCGTAACATGATGGCTGGGGCTCGACTCGGTTATAGATCATGAAACTCGGAGATATGTCGATATACTTTTTATAAATTTTAACGTAGTCGCAACAATCATGAAGTTTATATTATGAATATTTTTCTAAATGGCCATTTGATGATGATATAAGTAATATTTCACTCGCGATCTGAAAACATTTGGATTAAGAGAATGCATTTCTAGAGTTCATTATGTTATGCGTGCTGAGGAGCTCTTTGAAGTGGGCAAACCAAGTGAAGCATCGTATAATTAGCCGCAAATTAACCATTAATAAGACGTAGAAATAAACTTTTATTAAAAAATATATTTTTGTGTTTTACCATGTGCATGTATGCCTGGTGAATTTAATTTAATTAGTATGCAAAAACTATAAATGTTAACAAACAAAAAAAAATAAGCATTTCATTATTAGCCGTAAATAAACGGTGAAACTAAAAGAAATCGTGCTAACTTCAATGGCAACTTTTAAAATTTTCCTTTTTTTCATTTCAGGATTTCCTGTACTACGAGTGATAGTCATAGTGATTACGAAAAATTCTTTGCTTCCATTTTATATTGTTTTTGAAATATTTAATGTAGTATGTATATTTAAATAAGAGTATGACAAAGACAACAAAGAAATTAAATGAAGCAGTCAATTAGGATCCGTTTACTTATCAATTACTGCGAACTAACATAAAACTAAAAGGTGCAGAGAGCCAACAAAATTATAGTTGCTAGAGTAGTGGCTAGAGCCAACCCGGATGTATTGAACTTTTGTTGGAGGAAATGGATATAAAGGATGCCTTATTGCCAAGTGAAGATGATAATGAGGTAGACGATAGGTCTATTAAAAGACTATTAATTCTATGTGTCGTGAAAACAATAGATCACATCACCGCTCACCAAAGATTTGTGGTGATGTTAATTGGTGCTGTTACTTCATATATATAAACTTCGTTTAACTGTTACTGCGTTTCTGAACACGCAAAAAACTACTCAATAACTATGTAACCAATAAGTAGTTCCTAAATTTACCACTAGATGGAACTCTTCAAGGAAGCGACTTAAATCTGACTTTTTTTATTTTATTTTGCACTTAGTACATGTTTTATTTGCGATAATAGTTTTTTTTTAAGTTAAATGTGTTATCAAATACTATTTAAGTGTAAAAATATGAAAATAAGTTATTTGTCAGTACTTGTATGTAATGCCGAAGGACGAAAATGTACATCCTTAAAAAAAAGAAGATACATGAAAATGTACATCCTTACAAAAAAGAAGCAGGCAGGGATCAGGTCGAGATGATAATTTTTGTTACCCATCCCATGACCGACCTTTACGAAAGTTGCTTAACAACAATAATCGCGGGCAGCGGCGCTTATCCACTACGCCACCGAGCTACTCTCCCCCTTGCTAGGTTTGGGAGAATACTGAGTAGCTACCCAATTTACAGTGTACCCGATGAATCGTGCCCGATAGATTGGTTAGTGTAATCGGCGCATAAGTCATTGCAAGGTCATCAAAATGTGTTAATTTTTTATATTCTAAACCTTTCTTAATCAGAATACAGGATCCGCCTCTTTTTTTAGACCTTGAGAAGCTTGATGCCAGATTATAGTTATGTATATTAACATTATTTTCTTCCCCCAGTTTGATAAAACTCTCAGTGAAGGAAATTACATCTGGTTTTATTTTATTTTTAAGGCTAGATAATGTTAGTTCAAATATTTCTTTTTTAGAGAGTATGCCATGTATATTTTGGTGAAATATTGTAAACTTATTCTCGAAAAAAATTAGCTTTCCTTTGATTTGAAGGTTTTAATTCATTTGTGTTATTAATTTGAGAATCAGGCCCCACTTTCTTAAAATAATAAGGTATTGTACCTCGCTTTGGAATGTTCATTTTTTCAATCGATTTTTTAGATTCCCTAATATGTTTTTTTAATGAATTCATAAGAAAGATAATTCTCTTTATATTCAATGTAGTCGACACAAAGATTTATTTTGTCAACAATTATTTTTTTTGTAAAATAATGTCATAATAATAGAAATATTTGTCAATATGTGTACAATGAGCAAAATGTCTAGTCCATAATCTAATATTATAATTTAAAGTTTTTTCATTAAATTGCTGATTGTAACATATGGGTAATAGAATTACAGAGTGTTTTTTCAGCTTGTTTAACAAAATACAAATATTTGAATGTAGTTGGTGTAAATCTTTATCATGAGTACCAAAGCCCAATATAACAATGTCATTTGTTCTGATTTTATTCATCATATTGTCCGAATAACTCAACATTTCGCGACTGCTACCTCCAGAAATTATGTGAGCTTGAGCCGTAAATACCTCTTTCCGTCTTCCAAAATAAGATTTATTTAAATTTATAGCTACATTTCTCATTGACTCGTCTCCCAAAATATATATTTGTCTTTTCATAACACTAGCGCCATCTGTCGATATGCAAGAAGACTGCGAACTAGAAGACTGCGAATTTGGTTTGTTGGTTTTACATTTCGGGCTGCTATTTATTTGCGAGATGGAATTATTTTGTGCTTTTTTTTCTTGTTTGTTCAGTTGAATATCCTGGGAAAAATCTAACTTATTTACTATATTACTTTTTTTCCCTTTATTTGAATTGTTATTATTTGGTGAAATACAGATGTGCGTCAATTGATCAATTTTTAACTCGTATTCTTTTAGTTTTTTTGTTAAGGCGTGATTTTCTGATACTAAATTAGATATCTCATTTTCCGCTATTTCGAGTTGTTCCTCCAATTTTTGCGTCTTTTGCTCTAACTTGACAACTTTTTCATTATTATCAAAGCGTAACATTGAAAAACTTCTGTTTAGATCAGGTTTTGGGGTGGAAGTTACCGATGAATACTCTGTATCGTCATCCGAAAGAGCCTCAAATGAGTTTTGAGTGGAAATATTTATTTTTTGTCTCTTTCGTTGCGTTATATTTTCACGTTGATCTGTATTCTTACTGCTAGTTTCGTATGGCTTTTTATGTTGTGGTGTCGCGGAGCAAGCGTGGCACTTAAATGCTTTCTTATTTGCCGCTGTCATAATTTTAAATCGTTGAAAGGTTACACTTGTGCAGTCAAGATGAAGATTTCCCTTACACAAGGAACATGTAAAATATTGCTTGTTTATAATGGCTTTTGTACATTTTGCACAGTTCAGCGCCATCTCGTAATGTAAGTTGGTACTAGTTTAAATGCTTTGACACTTTGTACAATGCAGTGGTCGATTTACTTACTATATAATATAATGTAAATTCGTTTGTCAATATCAGCATAGATATTCTAAAATATTTAAGAGTAGGTAATTATTATTGGATATACATTAGAGAGACTATTTAATTAATTTTTAAGTTAAGTTTGAAAACTTCCACGTTGTTAACTAAAATTTAAATATACCTATAGAAAGTTTGAAAAGTTCGACGTAACCCTTTTATAGTAAAATACATATCATCGCTCTTAAAATGAGTCGAACAAACTATGCTGCGCGAAGTTGGATTCCATGAAGGTTCATTTCGACTATTACGAATGACTGAAATCCACTTCTCTTTCACTTTTTGATGTCGGTTTGGAAATCTAAAAATTAATGCAAACCCGTTTAGTAAAAATAAAGAAGTAAAAAATTAAACCCGTTTTTTATTTTTTACTTCCTTATTGTAACACTTCAATATCTGTGATCTGGATCTCTATGTAACATTTTCCATGCAAAATTTATTAAATATCATTTCCATACAACAAGAAATAAATACATAACGTAATTTGTGTTTTGTTAGAAATAACGCGTTATAAAATTAAAGTTACTTAATTTCAGGGTAAATAATAACGTTTAACGATGGTAATATTTGGCTGAGGTTTTGTGTTCCAAGCAATTACTTAAATTTTATTTTTAAATTACTGAAAATGTAAGTTTTCTCCAATACTTATGTGTGAAATGTGCTTTTTATTTTTTGAGGATTGGTTTTTACAACCTTTTACTACACAATTCGGCAGTTAGTAAGAAATTTTTGATTTTTTTTATAATGAAACGTTCCGCACACTGTCTATAGTTAGACTGATAAGGAAGGCGTAGTTTCGTTATGTATTTGTGCGTGAAACTGTGTACGAATACGCCGAGGCGTTAAATGTTTCTAATTTTCTAACAAATCAGCAACCACTTCCGAAACGCTGATACTTCATGCAAATGTTCAAAGCATACACAACAAATTTTTAGATATTGAATATTTACTAGAGACAGAAACATGTGACGTATTGGGTTTTACTGAAACATGGGCCAAGGACTATCAAATCTTAGATATTTTATTTATTTAATTTTTATTTTATTCATTTAACAAAGTTTCAACAGCAATTTTATTTCAATACAATAATAAGTACGCATATGAATATAAATAATTACGTTCTGGCTTCATATTTTAATAGAATATTTTTCAATCATGCAGGTACCGCAATTTATGTAAAATATGGTTTAAATGATAGGTTCGTAAAGATCTTAACAAACTTTCTTTTGAAATGAATTGCGAACTGACAGCGATTGAATTAAGAAGTCCTAGTATTGTTATTGTTTCTATATACAGACCAGATAAGGATATCTCTCTTGTCTTGGATATTATTGCTAAGCTGTTACAGATAATCTGTAGAGAACGAAAACAAATAGTAGTAGCTGGAGGTATCAATTGAAATGTATTAAAGACGAACAAAAAAATACTTAAGCTCACTGATATACTTGGGAACTATAATTGTTATTGGTTAATAAATTCAGCAACACGAACTCAAGGTAACAGCTCGTCATGCATTGACAACTTTAGTATAAACATTTATCTCTGTAAAAGATATGTATTAGGTTGTAAGCTATCGGACCATAATGTTATAAAACTTGTCTTAGAATATAAGGATGACCCATTAATTAAACCAGTAACTTACGCTAGAAAAATAACTAAAAGTAATATAGATTATTTCCATTATTTATTTAATAGGGACTTCCTCATTTTAAGATCACAAATTCTTAACTGTGTAGACCCAAATCTAGGGATGGAAATTCTATTTGACGCAATAAGACATTATTACAATATGGCTTTTCCTAAAGTTAGAAGATTTTCAAAGAATACTTCGAAGAAATGGACAACGAAAGGCATACAAATTTCAAAAAATAATTTGGAAAAACTACAAATATTACAAGACCATGACCCAAATGTTGAAACACAAATAAAAATAAAAAAATATAAAAAGATTTAAAAAAGGTTATGATTGGGGCTAAAAAAATACAATACTCTCATAGAATTCAAACTTCCAAGAACAAAATTAAAGAAACCTGGAACATAGTAAGTGAACAAACACGAAGGAAAACCAGGTGTAGATCCACCGCGGCTCTTCTATATGTTGAGGACTGTCAGGGAAATAAAATTGAAGATTCCAAGGCTATTGCTAATTTATTTAATGATTTTTTTTTCTGAAATTGCACATATTTTGACTAACCACCTAGATACCGACGTTCAAAAATGTTTACAATATTTTGAAAATTGTACTAAACCATCCACATGAATTAAATTTGACCTTATTGATTATAAGGAACTATGGACTATCGTTAAAAAGATTAAACCTAAATTAACAACGGATATTTATGACATGAATACAAAAACTATAAAAAAACTAATACTTAAAAATCCTAAAATTATGCATTTGCTGCTTATAGTGTTTAATAGATGCTTAAAAAGCGGTGTATTTCCGGACTGTTTTAAAATTGGCAAAGTTATCCCGTTACACAAAAAAGGAGAATATTGTGCATTAAGTAATTACCGACCGATTTGCATTCTGCCAACATTATCAAAAATATTAGAGAATATAATAAAAAATAGAATTGTCAAGTATTTCGAGGAAAATCAACTTTTTGTTCCAACGCAATTTGGTTTCCGAAAAAATAGGTCTACTGAGATGGCAATTAGAAAGGTCATTTATTTTGTTCTAGACTCTTTGGACGAGTCACAGAAATGCGC